>OW026519.1:7961489-9406489 GCA_932274085.1 Protocalliphora azurea
GAATTGAACAAGGACAAAGATGAAGAGGTGGTTGCTGTCTTGGCTGACTCTTCCAATAGTGATACCGATGATTTTCTCAGCGGTGAGGAGGCCCTTAAAATGTCAACCTACCATAGCAGCCCCGCTCTATCGACGTCCGCCTTATCGAATCAAACGAATCAAACAAATTGTGATGATGAGACTTCTAGTAATAATAAACTTAGATATAATAACAATAATAATATTGGCAGCAATGGTGGTACGCCTTCAAGAAAACATAACAACGATTTAAATGGCAGAGTCTTGGTGCATTCGGCTTCGGCTACTGCTAATTTTAATAAGCAGCGATCAAAGAAGAACAAACAAGTAACGAATGGCAATGTTTTAATCACCACCGGCAGTGTCAATAGTGTTGATAGTATAACTAGCTTGGGCCTCAACTCGGCTACAGGTGGTGCTGCTGGTCAGACCAATGGCGAGTTGAAACAAGTTGGCGGCAGCAAAAAACGGGTTAGCGTCTTTTACTAGTTCTTAAGACGTTTATTATATTAATTACTGTGTTTCTTTTTCTATTTCTCCACCTTTTTTGTGTTTTACATGCATATATGTATATATAATTTTTTTATTATATATATCATTAACGTTTTTATAATTTTCTTTCATTTCCATACTATATTTTCAACATTGCTCATAAGTTTTGTATATGCTGGTCCATTTTAAACAAACAAACAAATTTATTTGGTTTTTTTGCTTATTTATACGTTTTTTTTTTCTGATGCAGTTGGTTTTTTAATTCTAACAATCATTCTCCATTTCGTCATTCCATTCATTTTCTAACTTGTTAATAATATTAATAATTTGAATCTCTTAATCATTTTTAATTATATTTTTTGATATTAATTTTGTTATTAATAGAGTTTATTTTAATATTTGGTTACTAAATTCTGTATGATGTATGAAGTGTTTTTTATGGTTATGTGTGTGCTAGTGTTTTGAAGTCGAAGTTGTTCAATTTAATAATTTGAAGAAATATTTTCAGAAGTTTGTTTAGTCTTTAGTTGCAATCGGAATTTTAAAATAATTGAGCGTGTAGTTAATTGCCACTTTACTGTCCCCAAGTAATTTAGAGTTTAGCCAGGTTTAATATCTTCAATGCATTTATTTTATAAAAATAGTTGTCATTTATCACGATAATGGAAATTAATTTAGAATAAAATATTTTGTTTTACAAGCTAACAACCAACTCCCAAGTTCCATCTAGAAGTCTATCAAGGACCGTAACGATTATATGTTTTAAAATAAAACTCATCAAATAATGATTATTTTTGATTTTTATTTTTTCGCAGCTTTTAATTTTTTTTTTTTTTTTTTTTTTTGCTCAACATAATGATTATTCTTTATTTTTATTGTTTTGCTCAAAAATAATGATTGTTTTTATTTTTTCGCTCAACTTATAATGATTATTTTGTGCTTTTTATTTTGTTGCTTAAAGAATAAAACTTATTTTCAATTCTTAGTGAAAAATTAGATTTTTTCGATTTAGCACCAAAATTCAGATTTTTTTTAACAAAAACAAAATCGAAATTTTACAAAAATCAAAATTTTTACTAAAAATCAAAATTTGTTCTAAATAAAAAAAGTGGATTTGCAGAAAAAAATTTGACAAAAATCAAAATTTGTTTCAAAAATAAAAAAACATAAAAAATGTATTTTTTAAAATTTTACTAAAATCAAAATTTTTACAAAAAATTCGACTTTTAGTGAAAAATCTGATTTTTACAAGAAAATTACGATTTTATAAAAAAATATTTTTAGAAAAAAATTTGATTATTAGAAAAATTTTGTATTTTTTGCAAAAATTCTGAATTTTAGTAAAAACTGATTTTTTTGTAAAATTTTGATTTTTTGTAAAATATTTTGATTTTTGTAAAGAATTTTGATTTTTAGTAAAAATTTTAATTAAAAAAATTTTGATTTTTAAAAAAAATTTGATTTTTAAAAAAATTTAGATTTTTCGTAAAAAATTTTATTTTTACAAGAATTTTGATTTTTTGAAAAAATTTTGATTTTTAGTAAAAAGTTTTAGTTTTTGTTAAAAAATCTAAATTGTGCTGTTAAGTAAAATTTATATTAAGAATTGGAAATAAGTTTTATTCTTTGAGCAATAAAATAAAAATCACAAAATACTCATTATAAATTGAGCAAAAAATAAAAATAAATAAAATTAAAATTAAAAAATAATCATTATAATTTATTGTTTTATTAAAAATAAAAAAAAAAAAAAAAATAAAATCATTCCGGATTTCGATAGAACTTGTTCTGACGATTACATTTCTGTATTTAACACTTTTATCCGGTCGTTCCTTGTATCTGACTTTTTTGTTAAAAATTTCAAGAATTATGATTATTTTCTGTCCTTGCTATTTATATTTAAAATTTAGAGCTATTTCCACTAGAGGTCTACATTTTTTAATTCGAAAAAAGATTAGAAAAAATATTAGAAAATCAATAAAAGTAATTTCTTTTGAAGCCTAAATATAAATATCAAAGATTATTCTGTTTAAAGAAATTTAGATATTTTTTGACTATAAAAATTTTAACAAAAATCTGAAGCTTCACCAAAAATCTGAAATTTCGCCAAAAATCGAAAATTTCACAAAAAAATCCGAAATTTTACCAAAATCCAACATTTCACCAAAAACTTGAATTTCACCAAAAATCTGACATATTACCAAAAATTCGAAATTTCTCCAAAATTCTAAATTTCACAAAAAATTTGAACTTTCGCTATAAATTTAAAATTTTGCCAAAAATCAAATTTTTTCCAAAATTCCCAAATTTAGCCAAAATCCGATTTCTTTCGATTAAATTTTATTTATTTATTTATTTCTTCGTAAATTAACAAATAAAATTACAGAATTTGTAACTCATTTTTTGTTCTATTCTAATCATAAAAAGGGTAAAAAAGGTAAAAGGTATTTTATGAGGGTAGACAAGGAAGAGAATTTATTTGAAAAAATTGGAGTCCATAGTTTTTCTGATATTTGGAATTAAAATTAAACATTTTGTTTTTGAAGAAACTATAAATATTGTATCTGTAATAAAATCTATGTTTGTTAAGATATCCTAACGAAATTTTCGGTGACTTTTAACTTTATCATTTGAAATGTTGAAATGTAAAAAATGTAAGATTTTCGTAAAAGAAGTACCTCAATTCCCAAAAAAAGGAAGATCCATTCTTTGGGATTTTAGAACATATAGGCTAAGGTCAAAATTTCTTAACAAAATAGGTCAAATTCGGCAGGATCTATACTTAGACGTATTGAGCTCGTTTTAAATTTTGAAATCATCTCTGTAAAGATGTCATTCAGAAAAGTATAATATCATTATACGTTCTTAAGGAAAATTTTATTTTCACTAAAATAAAATCTTCACTAAATAAAATCTTTCAAAATTGAGACAGTTGAAATTTGAAATGCAAATAACTCGAAAATTATAAGAGATAGATAGTGCACACAAGATTATTTTTTGCCTTATCGGGACCTTTAAGGAAATATAAAAATCTTTGAAATCGGTTAAGAAATTTATCAATAATCTATGTTAGGGGAACACCTTATTTTTTATATTGTTTTAGTCTGATCCATCCCAACAAACCAAATAAAGAAGGCTGAGAATGGTATCATTTATAATTCTAAAATGATTAGATTGCTTTCTAAAAAGTACACATGAAAATGATATCACAATTTTTGAAAATAACGTATATTAGTTATGATCGAAAAATTAAACTGCGCGATAATTTTGCAATATTACCAGAATATATGTATCTTTACTATTCAAAATTATATTCTAATAAAAATTTTGCATCATTAACAACATTTGACGATAAAGTACTTCATATTTTGGTTTTTCTACTGTTCAAATAAAAAAATAAAAAAAACTGTAATCTTAGTTATCCACAGAAACTATCTACTTTAAATGAATGCTAATTATGCACATTCCTACATAAAGGCTTTAATGCCTCTAATTATTATTATTATTTTTTTTTTTTTTTAAAATACAATTTTAATAGATACATTTCAGGCCTACATAACATAAAATTTTTTCAACAAATTTTCTGATCAAATTACTTCTTTAAGAAAATATTTGATAGAAAAAAAAAAATAATAATAATAATAATTCTATATTTTATCATATATTTTTTAAAATTATGATATCATTTATGATTCGGTATCGTTTCTTCGTTTGTTTGGGATATTACTGTCAATGCTTCTAATTTTGCCGCCTATTTTAGCAATTATACTAATGTTTCATTGCTCATACAATCCGCCCAAATCATCTCCTTATTATTATGAGTTTGGATACACACTTTGGTATTTTGATTCAAATTTAAAATTTTACAGTATAATCAAAATTGAAAGTAATTTATATTTTGACTAAAAATGTTAATAGATTTTAATTTTTAATCAAACAAAATTTTCTTAATACAAAAGCAATTAATCCTTCAATAATTTCCTCTTTCCTTTCTTCAAAATTTATAAATACCCTCCAAAAAAAAAAACTCAAACACTGTATCTCGTACTATCATATTGCATACTAATACAGAAATATCTGATCATTATTAATAATTTTGTCTGCTTTTTTATAAAAATTTAATTTTAATTATTTTTAAGATTTTGTTTTTTTAATTCTGTCTTGAAATCATATTTCTCTCACCTTAATAGTTAATTTAAAAAAGAAAAATATTAATATATGCCCTGATATTGTTCTTATTTTTCCCTCCATATATTTTACAGCTGGAACGTGATGTTACCTCCACCTTGATCCAAGATCCGGAAAGCGGTGTTGTACGTAAAAATACCAAAAAAGGTGCAGCTTATTTAACTACACGAGTTTTAATGCAGGCTTTTACTATGACGTTTTTAGCCGAATGGGGTGATCGTTCCCAATTGACTACCATTATTTTGGCTGCAAGCAAGGTAAATATAATATTAAATAAAACTTTTTTTAAATATACATATGTATATTTCTAAACATTTTTTCTTTTTATTTAATAGAATGCCTATGGTGTTACAGCTGGTGGTATTATTGGTCATTCCATTTGTACCGGTTTGGCTGTGATTGGTGGCCGTATGGTGGCTGCTAAAATTTCTGTGCGTACTGTTACAATTGTGGGTGGCATAGTGTTCCTAGGTTTTGCTCTATATGCTTTAATTGTACGTCCAGATGATATTTAAATTGAATTTTGCCAACCCTCTCCTCACCTGTGTATTTTTCTGTATATGACGATTATTAAAACCCAGTGTTTAAATGACCACGTCACTGTAATTGTTAAAATTAAGCTACAACACTAACTAATACAAATTATAATATAATTTAGTTTTTTTTCTTGTCTTTATTGTTTTGTACTAGTAGTATTTTTTTGTGTGTATATTAAATAAGAAAACAAGAAAATGAAAAAAATGTTAAATTATTTAAATTTCAAATGAAAAAGAAAATGTAGTCTCTAAGAAGTACATAAAATATATGAATGTTTTTATTTAAAAAAGAAAATTTCTGTGCCTTTTTATTTTGTTTTTATTTTAGTGAGAATTTCTATAATTTGACTGGTTCTTAAAAAAGACTAATATTAAATATGAATAAAATACATACATATATTTAACTCAATATATTTGATTAATAATATGGTTGAATAATCTACATATATTAGACTGTAACTAATTCGAGATTTTCATTTTCTCCAAAATTTGTTTTTAGAAAATAGAAATCTTGGAGATCTTGCAAATAGATGTTGTTAATTTTCTTAAAATTTGTAGTTAATTCATTTAACATTCACACATTTAGAATAACATAATTATAAATCGTGAAAAATGTTTTGTGGACAATAAAATTGTTCCTGAACGTAAATAATTTACACAATATTTTTCACAGATCTGAAGAACGACGTCCATAAATTACTAAGATCTTCTGCAATTATATGTTTTCTTTTCTGAAGAAATATTTTGCTTTGTTACGGTGTTATTTTTTTTTTTTTTTTTTTTTTTTTTTTTTTTTTGGAAAAATACAATTTTAATAGATACATTTCAGGCCTACATAACATAAATTTTTTTTGTGTGTATATTAAATAAGAAAACAAGAAAATGAAAAAAAATGTTAAATTATTTAAATTTCAAATGAAAAAGAAAATGTAGTCTCTAAGAAGTACATAAAAGGTATGAATGTTTTTATTTAAAAAAGCTTCATACGAGATATCAATGCAGATAACAAAGGCAAAAAGAGACCACATACAATTCGTACACCTTTAATAAAGCCTTGTTTGTCGTTGTTAGATAAGCTCACATAAGAAAAAATCATGAGAATCAGGTAACTCTGAAAAAAGAATTGATGGCCTGCATAGTGATTAAACGACTAATGTTTCTAATGCAAACCAACTTTTATTTCTATTGCAAAAAGTAAAATAATAGCTCGCATTCAGTTTTTCTTTTAAGTTGACAAAGGAAAATAATGAAAATATTATTGGATTTCACTGTGTAATCCACCGACAAGTACTTGCTGCGAAAGCCTTACTTGATATATTTAAAATTACTCTTCACACTATTATAAACATAGTAAATTTTATAGATTTCGATTTAAATGCAGAACATAAGAAATTACAACTTTATACCGATGTCCGTTGGATTTCGAAGGGAAATATGCTAAAGATATTATACGAATTAAAAATAGAAGTAGACATTTTCCTTTTAAATAAATATGAAGATCTTTATACAAAATTTACAGAAAACTATTTTATATATTATTTTGCTTATATCTCAAAATTTTTTGAGGCGTTAAAAAATCCTAACATTCAACTACAAGGCAGACAAGTAAATATATAAAGTGAATTTGTATCAATAAGTGCTTTTATGTGCAAAATTTCTTTACAAAAAAGACGTCTTTAATCCATTGCAGTTTAAAAATATGACAGTAATTCATATATAATTTAATACTAAGTAGGTACTTATTAATAACTACACATTTTTGTATAACTTAATAAAATAAAAAACTTAATAAATTAATGTGTATACAAAATTTTTCAGCGTATATATGAATTACTGTCATATTTTTAAACTGTAATCGATTGGCCTTAACTGGCTTCAAGATTATCAATAAATAAATAATTATTTTTAATCTCTATTTTATTTTTTACTCACCTTCAGTTCTTTAAGTTATTTAAATATTTTTCTAATATAAAACAATACATTTCAAATGAACTGATTTTTGGACAGAATAGTTTATTGGCCTCCTTGGCACATAGTAGTACCATTTGTTTGATACCACGCAGCTACTTTTTTGTTGTAATAATGAGATTTGAGATCAGGCCAGAAAAATCAAAATTCGTTGTTTTTTCCAAGGAAAGGAATCTTTTACGAGAGTACTCATTTGCGCACATTTCTCCATAACATCTGTGATACGGAATTTCTGACCAGAATGTTGTAAAATGTTCGACAGTGCATACTTTACATTGCCCTTTTCACGCATTAATATTTTTGAAGAAAATTAATCTGAATAATTTTCGTCCCTTTCTTTGCCTCCACATTTTTTCTAGCTTTCTTATTGGGATTTTTTTTTTTTACTTTGTAAGTCTATCAGACTATCTTTTTAAACATTTGTGGTAAAAGTTACAGAGCAATTTAATAAATGAATCGCATTCCATTCATAGATGTAGAGATTTTCTCTTAAAATACGTATTGTTTTGTCTTTGGTCCTACAATCTGTAAAACAACTTTCTCTTTGGTTATTGTAGTTCCTTTCGGGTATAGTGTACTCTTTGTATTTTTTTTATGACATGTGTTTCGATAATAAATTTAACGAATTTAAATTATCATTTTAAGAAAAACTAATTATGCTATTACAACAAAGTTTAGCCCATGGATACTGAGAATGATGACAAATGTAAACTAGTTAACGGTATTAATTTTTAAAGCTTGTAATGAAAGTTATAAGCTTTAAAAAAATACACATATTATCCGGATATTATTCGGAGTTCAAAACTAATTCTTGGCAAACGAGTTTACTTCGTAATCCATTCAACATTGCTGTTGATTACATATCCGATAATTTTGAAGAAGAAACAATAGAACTAAAAAATAATTCGTATGCCAAAGATGACTTTCAATCTATGTTGGTTAAATATTTTTGGTTAAAATATAACAAAGTTTACCCGTTGGTTGAGAATGAAGCATTGAAATTGTTGTAGCAGTTTATATCACATATTTATGCGGAACTAGTTTTTCTGCTCTACAGTGCATAAAATTCAAATTTATATCACGTTTGGATGTGTAAAATGAAGTAAGATGTGCTTTGTCAGAAATTTCTCCCAATACTAAAAAGTTATTAAAAAAAGACATTTAATTGCATTTGATATTTTTTAATGTTTATTATCTGATCTATTTTCTTATGTTCCAATTATTAGGAAAATGAAACAAAGAAGTAATAATGTGGGGATGAAATCAAATATCATTTCCTTTGTCAGATCTTTGAGAGATATGGCGTTTTCTAATTATAGGTCTAATCGCTCATTGGATAATTGGAGGATTTATTGCAAGTTTCGTAATAGGGCAAAAAGGGTAATACGTAGGGAGAAGAAAAGACAATTTTCACGACTTCTCTGGGGATTGGATTCGGCTGGTTTGTGGAAGGTTCTGAGGAATTATGGATGTGCTGGTGACGATTATGATTCTGCGGTTGATTGTGATGTTGATACTCTGAATTCTTTTTTTGCTAGAAATCGAAATCCGAATGATTGGGCTAATTTTTTGCTGATAATATTCTGAATTCTACTGATTGCTTTTCTTTTCGCTGTATTGATTCAACTGAGTTAACTGAAGCCTTGTATAGAGTAAAATCAGGATCCATTGGTCTTGACAGTATTCCTGTTAAATTTCTTAAACTTATTTTTCCGCATATTTCCAATCTACTATTAGATTTGGTTAATTATATCGTTCCTCCTCGGGTTGTTCCTATCCCTAAAACTAAAACCGTTAATGATCCTGATGATTTTAGAACAATTTCAATTCTACCGGCTCTATCTAAAGTTGTTGAGCATATTATTAATAACCAAATTCTTCAAGCAGTTAGGACGAATATTAGTAGTTCTCAATATGCTTTTCGAAAAGGCTATAATACTAACTCGTTGCTTCTTACTCTTACTGATTCTATTAGAGAGATTATCAACGAGAATAAATTGAGTGCTCTTGTTTCTCTTGACTTGTCTAAAGCATTCAATTCGGTTAACCATGTAACCTTGTAAATAAACTTAAAGATCATTTTGGTTTCTCTATTTCTGCGTGCAAACTTATTATGTCATATTTAGATGATAGGGTACAATTTGTTGATTTCAAGGGAGTTAGGTCAAGTCTACTTTCTCTTCATTCTGATGTTCCTCAAGATTCAGTTCTAGGTCCCCTCTTGTTTGTACTCTATATTAATGATATTTTTTTGCATACAAATATTGGAGCCTGTGAAACATTTTTGTTTGCCGATGACATATTTTTATTATTTAAGGGAGATCGTGATACAAATATGGTTTTTGATAATAGTGTCAATATTTGTTTGGACCTTGACTAACTCACTATCCATAAATCCCCTTAAAACTAAGGCGATTATGTTTTATTCTGTTGATAATTCTTTTGATCTTATTAACCCTCATCTTGATGGCGTTTTAAAAGTTGTTTCCCGTCTTAGGTGTTTGGGAATTGTTCTTGATAGTGAGCTTTCATTTAGTTATCATGCAGATCTAATATCCGGAAAAATCTGGATTATTTTAGTATACCTTCCATTTCGTGTTAAAGTTAGATTGACCCATGCTCTTCTTATGCCTCAAATAATGTATTGCCTTGAGGTAATATCCGGTTCCTCTAGAGAGATTCTTGAAAAACTTAAACGTACAATGAATATGATTGCAAGATTTGTGTTTAATGTTAGACGATGGGATAATATTTCTTCTTGGCTGCTCTTTCTTTAACTTCGTCAAATTTCGTAATCTTATCCTATTCTTTAATATTATTAAGAATGAATTTCCATCTCCCTTAGTTAATAAGTTTGAATTTTTAAAATCTACCAAGAACCCTCAAATTTTTATTCCTCGAATTTATAGGTTGAGTTTTGAGAGGTCTTTTGTGGTAAGAATTGCTCGATGCTGGAACTATTTACCTTATGAATTGTGTATTTTTTCCCACTCTAATAATGTCTTTCGTGTTAAACTTTTAAATTACTTTACTTATCTCATTTGAACACCGAAATTTTTTTTAGGCATTATTATTTCTTTTTTATTATTATTATTTTATTTTTTTATGATATATAGTGACTATATTAATGATTGGTGAAAGTATTAGGTGTTGGTTTACTTGCTGATTATGCGCCATTGATGGTTATTTTCTACACAAATGTAACGTTTTTACACCAGCTTATTGTGCATACTTAAATAATTTTTACTTATTAGTGGTGCCAGATGGCACATACATATATATCTTGTATCGTTGAAACTCCTAAGAAGGTTTAATGAAATGGCAATGCTGTACTCTTTTACATATATATGTGTTCGAATCGAAAGTGATAGTGATAATTTTTATCACCTATATGGTATCGTTTTAATATCGTTATAATATTGTTTGGTTTATTGGGATACTAAAAATCAAAATGTGTTAAGGGGTCCGTGAAAAAATATGAATTTCTGTGTTAAAGTATTTAAATGTTAAAAAAATCAATTTTATGTCAAATTTCAGATTTTGTTGAAAAATCCGATTTTTTTAATAACTTTCCTGATTTTCGGTGCAATTTCGAATTTTTAGTGAAAAATGGAATTTTAAGAGAAATTTCGAAAATTTGATTAAACGTTGAATTATAAAGAACTAAATACCAAAAATAAATTCTTATCCTAAAAAAATGTTATTAGTAAGTCATTTACAGTATTACATTTTTGTTTATAATATATAACGCAGAAGAGAGAAAAGGACGGAATAATCGCCACATCTGAAATGAAAATATCATTATACAATTGGTTAACAGATTTTGATTTTAAATCGGACTAAGTGTATCTTTCCTTATGATAACGTTTTTCCATAAAATTTTGATATCGCTTTCTGTATCAAAATAACGATAGTAAAATCGTCATGGTCTATATTTTATTCTGAATGCTATTTAATACCGAAAATTATGTGTTTATACTGTTCCCTTAAGTTAAAGCTCACACTTAGGTAATGTTTCGTTTTACATTTGAAACTTAAGTTGATCATAAGTTGAAAATAAACAAAGACCCAGCAAAAACTTTTTGGTTTTCGGTAATAACAACTACTTATTAAAGTAGTTTCTTGGTAATGAGGCGTCATTATTATTTGCCTACTCTGTATTACATTAATAAGTACTTAATAGTATAATAGCACAGTAATACTGCAATCACGTGGATGAGTTGGCTAGAGCGCCGGATTAACAACCAGAAGGTTGTTGGTTCAACCCCATTCTGAAGCTGTTAGTTTTTTATAACAAAATGTCTAAAAAGATATTTTAAACTAAATAGAGTTTTTTTCACTTAGGCTGCTATGTGTGAGATGGTGTACTGAGTAAGACGTTAGTTAGTAAAATCGAATGGTTAGTTTGTGTCCAAGTTCGAGTCTCACTGACGGCAAAATTTTTTTGTTTTTTTTTTTATTTTTGTTTTCGTTTTGGTACATATTTTTTAGTACCCCTAGAGTCAAAAAATAACTACATGAATTTGTGGACAACTCGAACAAAAATAACTAGTTATTCAGGCAAAAAAATAAGTATTTTATTTTTGTTTCCAATTATACCTGCTAGCTTACCAGGAAAGCAAAGTTTTTGCTGGGGAGCTTTAAGCTTTCATATATTTACAATATTGTGGTCCCAACTTTCCAAATATTTTTCTTTAACTAAAAAATCATAGATATATTTTATTTATACTAAAATGTTTTTTTAGTTTTTTTATTAAATATCCTTTATTTTAGATTACTATTTGTTTATGGTAATGTCAAAAATTATTTTAAATATCAAACTTCATTTTTTGGACAAAACATTTTTTGATGTCACTCTAAAGTGGCACGAAAAGTAAATAAAAAACCAATAATTAAAAGAAAATTTAAATAACTTTAAAGATGTAAAGAAATCTTAAGCTTATGGGCTGTAAAATTAAAAAGGTATTGGTGTAAAATATATAACCACAAAGAAAATATAAATTTAGAGCGTATTTTGAAATCTTTTCAAAATTTAAAATAATTTTATTTGATTAATAAGCATAATTTGCCCTTATGGATATGTTTTTGCATTTACGTACCTAAAAAGATTGGTTTTAGTATTGAAAAGCTGTTAACAAACGATTTTTTTTTTTTGTATATGATGCTCAGGTTGTTTTTGTTTGTTGGAAATTTTGAAATTTTTTTAAATACTTTAATTTCATAATCAAGGCATTAGAAATACTTAAATAGCAATACTAAGTATCCAAAGAAAATTTTGATGAATTCATTCAAATTTAAATGTCCTATATCCTATACAAAAGGGTCTATGTGTGTTTTAATTCTTCAAGAGACAAGGTAAATACTTAACTTATTTTTTATTTGAAAGTTATACAAATATTCATATTCATCATTTTTATGCATATATCATCAGACTTAATAGATACTTTTTGAATTTCACAAAAGGCCAACAATATAAAATTAATGTACTTTTTTATTAATTTTTTTTTTTTAATTTAAAATTTAATTATAAGCAAGAAAATGTTCATTAACATATAAAAAAAACTTATTTTTGATGTTGACAATTTTTCGGCGATTTCAAATAGTCGATTTGACGATTTTTTTCTCCAAATTTGACGATTTTTCACCAAATTTGTCTGGCGACTATGTCGACACCTAAAATGATATCGTAAAATGATATCATATTGTTCTATGACAAAACGACAAAATCTCAAACCTAAAAACGTTTTTAAACTTAATTGAAATTTTGTATTACAATTTCAGAAACTACTTTTAACATAAAATTAATCTCGAACCATATTTTCCAACTTGTAAAAGCGTTTTTCTAATTTATTTAGTCTAATTACTCTAGTCGGCAGAAAAAGCTCACTCAAACAAGAATAGGTGGACTAGATGGAATTTTGAAAGTGCTGAGCATGAATCTTTTAGCATAATGTTAGATATATTATTAGTTATATAACTTTAAAATTTAATAGCAAATAAATATTTTATTCACAATTAACTGAAAACATTTATAGTACAGAATAGTAAAAACTTACGTGTGAACTGTAGCGCATACCTAATATTTAATATTTACTATACGTAATATCGTCATCTAAAATGCAAAAGGCCGTAACTGCTGAAAAATCAATTGTTGGTTTTTTACTGGATTATAATGTATTGACCCAAACTATATCTGCACAAAAAATTTTATATTCATATATTCAAAAATAACATCAATATTAACGAAAGTAACATCAACTTCCTAAACGAAACAGTCGTAAAATTTGTTTTATTTAAGAAAAAATTGGTTTCAAAAGTATTTTGTGCTTTATCTTTTTTTTGCTTTAAGTGAACAATTGCTTAATTTTAAAGCAAAAAATTAAAAATTGTGGTTACGGCCTTTTAAATTTTCATAATATTTTTTGCTTCTACTGTAAAAAATTAAAAAGTGTGGTTACGGCCTTTTGCATTTTAGGTGACGATATATATAGCTGTACACATAGTATATCAATTTTTTTGTTCATAGGTATCTTCAGTTAATTGTGAATAAAATCATTATTTGTTCATAAAATTTCACGATATATGGCTTATTTTAATCGTAATATATCTAACATTATGCTAAAATTAAAAACCGGAAGTTTTTAATAAATTTTATGGAGCAAAATCTTTCCAATTTGGCATGGAAAATTAACTTTTTTAGCATTAATTTTCGAATAACTTCGAAACTATTGAACGGATAAAACTTGAAGTTGATTTTAGTCGGCATATTTTGGACAAACCGTTTTCGAATTTTAATAAAGTGACCGTCTAAAAAGAGGAAAATATAGGCAGTCCATAAAAAAATCAAGATCTGATTAAAAAAAAAACCAAAAACTCATTCAGCGCGTAAAATTCCATCTATTCCACCTATTTCTGTCCACCTATTTCTGTTATTTGCATAAAAAACAACAAAAAAAAAAAAAAATGAGTAATCAGGGAACGAAAATAATGATTATGGGAAAATTTTTGATTTTGGATGGTGAAAGATATAGGAAAGTAGACGAGGAGTAAATTAATATATAAATTCACTTTTTTTGAAATATGAGTAGAATTGTGGTATTAAAATATCTAAAAGATCACATAGTTTAATATCTATTATCTTGTACTCAAAAGTGTTTCCAGAGGAATAAAATTCTGGTTGCATTTTTGCTAAAATCTCTTACGGTTAAAAAGATATTTACGTTTGAATGTTAAATCTTGGATTTTTTTGATTTTATTTTATTTTTCTCGAATAATTTCCGTAGCATAAGAATGAACGATTTTTTTAATTATTCTCTAATAAAAACCAGTTTTGTATTACTTCTGCGGCATATTGGGATCCTTTTTACGAAATAAATTGTAATAAACCTGGATCTTTTAAACGGCTGAGACAAAATTTTTATGAAAACATTGTTTTAAAAGGCATTTTAAATTTAAAAGTTGCTTGTGAATACGGGGGTAAGTTTTGAAAACTGCTTCTAAGTCAAGGCAATAATTATCGAAGAATTTTCCTTCAACACCGAATGCTGCGATTTGGTTCTAGTTGTACGAAGCAGTGGAAAACAGCATACATTGGGGCGCGAGATGGTGTACTGAGTAAGACGTTAGTCATTAAAAACGAATTGTTAATTTTTCAAACTTAATTTTTGCTGAAAAATGTATTACGAAGTTAGTTTTTTAGTTAAAAATTGCAATTTTTTATTTGTAACAATTTTTTTATTTGTTGTTTGTTTTGTTCAGAAACTTTTTAATTCATTAAAATTAAAAATAGAACGACTAATTTAAAAAATATATTTTTGTTTTTTTTTTTTTTTTTAATTTTTAAAGATGATTTTGAAGATAAAATTGTTTATCTTAAGATAAATTTCCATGCCAATACTAAATCCACTTATTAATGTTTAATTTTCTCATTCACCTTGAATTTTTATTCAAATTATATTTTTTAATAAAGTCCATAAAATTTGACCTATAATTTTCTTCAATTATTAAATTATAACAAATATTTTGACTTAATATTTTCAAACATGTAACATACAAATTTAAAAGTGCAAAAATAGTTTATACAAATTAGAGAAATTAACATTAACATGCAATACTAAATAGTTCCGTATATGTATTACGAGTATGTATTCATAATTTGTTCAATAGTAAAAATTAAATTGATTCGATTTCCTTAGTTTTTGTTTGTTGTAGAAAAATCAACGCGAAGCCTTTAATGGTTATCATATTGTTTATAATTTATTGTCCAAAAAAACTTATAAAATACACATACAAATTAATTAAATAAAAAATATATATAAACATAAAAATTATAAAATAATAATAATAATAATAAAAAAAATAGAGAAAAGAGAGAAGTCAATTAAATTAATCACGTTTTTTAAATAATAAAGAGTAGTAGTTATTTGTAAAGAGTTTTCATTAAACATTTATAGTAAAGAATATAGTAGAGAAAATTACATGAAGAGAAGGGAATGTTTTTTGTTTAGATAACAATAATAATTTACTTCCTACTCTATATACTCAGCTTAGCTTAGCTAGGTACTTATTTACTTTTGTGTTTTGGGATCCCGATAGATACCAGTGAATAGTATAGCCTTAGAGGTATGATCGTAGATTAGGAACAAAAATGGATGATTGCATTCGAATTTGGTAGGTTCGACTGGACGAGCAGAACGGAAACTGAATAATACAGTGGCGGCAGCTGCTGTACTACCCTCTTCATCTACCTTGATTTTAGCCACATGTTTGGCATCACCCAATTTCAATTGGGAAACGGCAGAGAAACCGGATAAATCGGCGGATTCTTCGAAAAGGGAGTTAAGGCCTAATTTGCGTAGAATCTAGAAGAGATAATTGAATCAGTTATAAAAGAAATCATTAAACGAATTGAATGAAGTAAAGACTTACGGGTAGCAATTCCAAGTTTTGTTCAAACTTAAATTTAGGTAAAGAGATATCAATCTCTCTGGACATGCTGTCTTTCAAGGCGTTTTCCAAAGTATCTGGTTTTAACTTGGATAAAACCTGATCTAAACTCGATTGGAAGGGAGGCAATATAATAACCATAGAAATATCTGAATCCTTATTTTCGTCATGGGAAGTCATATAAGGCATTTGTAAGACATGAGCACCAATTTGTTCATCAATGGCCAAATTGAAAGTACCTTTCTTGTGCATCATGGGTACAAACGATTGTTGACTGGGTGAAGTATAGAAAATTTCCTGTTTGGTATCTTTAGGATCAAACTTATCAGACCACTGACCCTTAAAATAGGCAGCATTAGCCAAAACCATTTCACTTTCAGTAGTGACATCACCGGGATTCAACATTTCAGGTATTTCATTGCGTGTTATCTCGGCAATCCAATGATTAATGTTCATTCTGCTACCCTCGGCATTATTTCTGAAGTCTAAAGTTTCCAATTCATCCTTGAAGTTTTCACTGAGACAGGGTGAAACAGTGACACTCTTGTCAAAGTATATTTTATCGGCTGAGGCAAAATCTACTGAAGAGTTCTTGGAACGATTGAAACGAGTTTGTTTTTCCAAACGATAGGCATTGCTAATGTGTTTCTTATTTTTAGCCCATTGCAAACGTAAAACCTGCACCAATTCCTTTTCGGTATTGCCATTGGCTCCAAAATAGGCCAAGAGTAAGGCATGGAAAGTAGAATAGGGTGAAAAGAATACATTTTCATTAGGTGTGGCTTTTTGTATGGCCTCTAACATGGCTAAAGTGAATTCTTGCTGGCCACGATATAAATCCGAACGTATGGTCTTAGGCATGCCAACCACATCATTCGCTGAAAAACAACCGTTATCTTGGGCTTTTCCAAGAACCACCAACACCGAGCACAGGAAACCAATTAGAAATAACTTCATGGCTAAAAAAATATCATAGAGCAAAACATTAGATTAGTCATTAAGATTTTGTTAGTAATCCCATAGCAATGAATGATCATTAACTTTTGGCAAACATTGGCTATTGAATTGTAAAGCGGCAATGACTTTACACACACACAAATATTTCTTTTTTACTAATATCAAATAACTTATGTTCGCTACATTTCGTGTGCATGATCCACACCATCAAATCAACAGTCTGACAAACAAATTTTGACCTTGACTTGTTATGCGTTGGTTATAAATTGCAGACTCGTTTTAAAATCCCCCTCTAGCTAGCAATAACTACAACAACCTGATGAAATACCTTACTATACAAAAATATTTACTTATCAAAAAACGTGGTTTGATTTCTAATACATATGAGGGTGTTATTCATTTATTGTTCAAGCTTAAAAACCCATTATTAGCCTTAAGTCTTAAAACAAAGTGGAATTCCCTGACAAAGACTGCTGCGCATACTCACAGTTTAAATTTACAATTCAATTTAACTTTTTTTTATTTATTTTAAACATAAGTCATTACTTTGTATTTCTTTTTTCATTAAACATTTGACATTTTAAAATATGAGCTAAAAATAACGTAAATGCAGTTTTGCAACTAAGGAAAAAATATAAAATTCAATGACGCAAATTAAAGAAAAATAAAAAACCCCTCAGTTTTATTGGCGAAAAGTGAAAGTGGTTTCGGTTGCATTTAATTGAGATGCTAAGCTAACAGGCCAAAGTCTTTCAAAATTACCTGCCTTTTTTCCATTTGACTGAGTTTGTTGTTTTACGAAATATAAATAACATGAATCATCAAAAATAAACCTTATTATATGTATGTACATATTTACTTACATACACATAGAAAAATTTTAAACTTTGCTAACAACAAAGTTTAAAAAATTGGCAAGATCTTGTTACAAAGTAGTTGTAATAAATATTAGCATTACTAAAATAAAATGATTTGCAAAATTTGTAAACAATTTTTTTAAATACTTTACTATTTAGAAAATTAAATTCAATACACAAACTGGTGTTTGTGAATGATTTATTGATGATTTAATTTAATGGAAATTTAAAAGTTTCCAAGAAGATGTTAAAAATTAAAACAACACATTAATTTATTAAAGTAGTAGCAATAAACAAACATTAGTTAAAACAAAATTATTTGCTAAAATAGTAGTCTAATAAATCTTAAATATAGAATTTAATGCCACAAACTTATTGCTGTGAATGTTGCATAAGAAAAAAAAAATACAATCTCTCTTACAAAAAAAAAAAAAAAAAAAGTTAAACTTAAAACAAATTTATGAAACAAAATTTTATTTAATAAAATTATTTAATAAATTTAAATTAAGGTTAATGAAAATCCTGTAAATCTCTTGAGATATTTAAACATTTCTAAAAGAATTTAAAGCTAAAGCCTTTTTCTAAGCTAATAGCCTATGCTTATGGATTTGTGCTGATGTTTGTAACGTACATAAAAATCTCAGATCCTCACCTTAAAATATACAGTTTTACTGAGAAATCACAATTTAACGATGTACGTCCTTGTGAACAAAGTACAGATCCCAATTTTAAATATATCTTGGTATGGATTATTATTTTGGTACAAGGACGAAGCTTTTTGAAATTGCTTATGATCGCTACCTTATTTCACCTAGCCCATATATAAATGTCCCCCGAAATAGGGGTTTAACGCACATAAATGCCTCAAATATTGCAACATTTAAATTAAATTTATCACAAATAAGTTCTATATAAGTACATATTAATCTTTGCGCCAAATTTAATGGAGATCATCCGTAATTAACCATAGCTCCTACATAATCAAATCAAATGACATAAAACCTATATACATAGGCATATGTTAGTACCAGGTTTTATAATCGGTTTCAATAACAGTTTTTTTTTTTTTTTTTTGATTTAACTACTGTCAGTTTTTCAAAAATTAAAATTTTCGAATGTCGAATAGACCGGCTTTTTTAACACAAAAAGAAGGGGTTTAAAAAATAAAATTTTATTTCAAAAATTACATATATTTATATCCACTTACTAATATTTGAATGGAATATTTAGGAATAATTTTTTAACTGATTAATATTTATAAATTTTTTTGTTTTGCTCTATAAATAATTAAGTAATATTATTTTGAATGAAATACGCATATTGAAACAAGTAAGAAATGTATAGTCGATCAAGATCGACCACCCACGCCTTTGTGTATTTCCATCAAAATTCGTAGAGAGGTCTTATATTTGACATGTGGACAATTGTAGACCGATACTTTTATTAAGTGTAAAATAAAATATACAAATAGAGAATATTACGTTAATACTAATATTTATATGAATTTATACACTTAAGGGTGATTCCCCAAAGTGGGCTTATATGGGAGCTATGGTAAATTATGGGGCGATCCTCATAAAATTTGTCACTGTGATTTCTACTTATATAAAACTTATTTGTGTCGAAGATAAACACATGATACTAACATGTATGTGTGTGTTTATGCACGTTAAAGTGATTTTCGGAAGAGGGTTTTATATGGGAGCTATGGTCAATTATGTACCGATCTTCATGAAATTTGGCACAAAGATTGATGCTTATACAAAACTTCCTTACACCGAACTTCATTAAAATATTGATATATTTAATGCATTTATGATCGTTAAACACCTATTCCGGGAGGACATTTGTATGGGGGCTAAGTAAAATAATGGACCGATCATAAACAATTTCAATAGGCTTTATCCTTGTGCAATGAAAGTCTAACGTTCCAAATTTCAAATTTCAAAATTGCGACCTGTACTTTGTGGACAGCCAGCCGTCTAGACAGCCAGACGCAAGGACGGACATCGTTAGATCGACTCTAAAAGTGATTCTGAGTCGATTGGTATACTTTAAGGTGGGTGTTGGATGATTTTTTCTGTGCGTTACAAACATCAACACAAACTCCTATGATAGTGTAGGGTATAATAGGTCTACCTGCAAAATCAATTTCGAAAAATTGAGACGCGCTTTTTCTATATTAAGCTATAGTTTCTATAAATACTATATAAAATTTGTGTAACTTTTTATGATTATTTTATAAATTTCAAAAACTGTAACCGTTTTTTTTTTTTAAATTCCAACTATTCGAAAACAGGTTTCCCCATAAAGTCGACTAATTGATCACCCTAGTTACCATTCTTTAAGAAGAATGTCTTTATTACAATAAAAACTACCTAATTTTGAAACTCTTAACGAAACCTAAACAAAATTACAAAGATATTTTTAAATTAAAATGAGTGCAGTAAAAAATAAATTATGAAAACCATGGATATGAAGCTAAAATTCATACAATTTCATTATTTTTGCGTATTTTGTCATATTTTCATAGAAAATCCTTATTTTA
This sequence comes from Protocalliphora azurea, assembly GCA_932274085.1. Taxonomy (NCBI): domain Eukaryota; kingdom Metazoa; phylum Arthropoda; class Insecta; order Diptera; family Calliphoridae; genus Protocalliphora; species Protocalliphora azurea. Next base: position 7,982,000 of record OW026519.1, read on the forward strand.
TAGCATATTTAGCAATTAAAATAGTATATTTTTGCATATTTCGTACTTAAGAGCATAATTTTACATATATAACACTATAGAACATAATTTTGCATATTTTATACTTAGGAAATTAATTTATATTATTATATTCTAATCCAATAGAATTTTTTACATATGCATTTATATATTGAAATTTTCTTTTTACTTTCACATACGTTCCTTAATAATTTTAATCATATAAACTAATAAAAATTTTGTAATTTCCTGATATATATAATGTATTAGCTTTTAATATGTTTAAATGCAAAAATAGCATATTTATTAGCAATTGATAATAAAAATGAAGCTATTTTTACCATGAATAGTAGATAATATAAAGTTTAGTCAGGAAAAATAATATTTTAGTAGCATATTTTTTAAATTCAATGGCAAAATTTCCGATTTTAAGAGCACTTTTTATGCGCATAAAACATTTTTTAGAGCATATTTTTGGTTGCCGTGGTAATCATATTATGCAGTGTAGTGATGCATTTAGGAACAGGCCCTAGTTTATTGAGTAGTAAAATAATAAATGCAAAACCATTTGCTGGATTTGCTAAAATTGAAAGATTAAAATGACAATTCATATAATGTCTATAAAATTAGAATATATTTATTTTTGCTTAAGAAAAAATTTATTACTACTTACTAAAAAATTGGATTTTGTTTTAATGAAAATATAGATTATTAGTGAAATTTATAATTTTTAATAAAAATTTTAATTTTTAGAGAAAATTCACATTTTTAGTGAAAATTTCAAATTTTAGTGAAAACTTGAATTTTTTATGAAAAAATGGATTATTAAACAAGTTAGAGCGCTATATTCGGTTTTGCCGAATCTTTTTTACCACCACCACCATCTTACCGAGAAATAATAAAGTTTACGACTTAAAGTATGCTTTCATATTTTCACATTTATACAAAATATATAAAAATAATTTATATAATCTACATTACAAAAATGTAAACACAAAATCAAACAAACTATTATTCAACGAAACAAAAATGGATAAGATACCACGAATGCTGATGAAGTGTATAGCGGCACAGAAAATATGTATTCCATTCTGCTGGTGTCTAATTATAGCCTACAAACTCTGATTTTGTACTGCCAAACAGGGACAATAAAGCAATTTACGATTACAAACTTGTTTAATCATATAAAGCGTTGCTTCCTTATAAATAAACAACAACACTGATAGCTTTTGATGACCCTGCCAACATTTGGAAGAGAGCTTTTCATCTTTTCAAAAGTACAAATACACAAATTTCCAATAACAATACACATTAGTATCGAATTTTAATCTAAAAAACTTAACTTGGGCGACTGTTTACATTCTATAGCAAAGAAAAAGAACTAGCACGACAAAATTTCGCTTAGTAAATGTATAACTTTTAAAGTGATTAAAAAATCATATTTAATTTAAAGCTATAGTGAGTTATTAATTTAGTTTAAAGTTATAATGAGTTATTATAGTGTGTTTAAATATAAGGCAAGCATTTAGCTCAATTATAATTAAAAATATTTACTAGAAATATTCCAACTCCATTATTATACAAAAACGATTATATTTCGATAATTTCTTGATGTATTTTTTTACAAATTTATCAAGACAAACGTCAAAATTAACCCGAATTTGTGGAAGGTGGAAACACTTGCACAAAAACAATAATAAGGTGAATTCATTAATGTTTTTTATATATGCAGTTTGATAGTTGTAACAAACAAAAATAATAATCAGCTGTTGCACTGAGGTTACCATATATATTTGCTCTGATTTTGACGTTTGTCTTGATAAAAATTTGTCTAATGTAGACAATGCGTAATGTAGAGATACATGAAAAACGTCCAAACGTACATAAAAAAATTATTGTGTGTATGTATATATAATCAACAACTATTGCTTGCTTATACAAAAAAAAAAAAAAAAAAAAAAACAACGACACTGAAAGTCATTTTCGTTTTTATTTATGTTTGTTTGTGTATATTTTTAAAATTTTTTTCAGATTTTTTCTTATAACTTGGTTGTTTATGGATCGATGTGGTTAATTCAAAAAACTGAAAATTAAATATATATATATATTCACAAGTTTTGTATTAAAACGAATTCTAAAGGTAATATAGAAGCTTCACAAAGTCCAAAAAACCATTTTGACCGATATCTCTGTGAGTAATGAACCGATTTTGTGAATTTCTTCTGCAAAAACATTTCAAAAGAAGATTCGGAATTTTCCGTGCCAAAACGTAGTCGCTACACCATGGGGCTATCTAAAAAGTGATTTCAACAGATAGACGGACAACGTCAATAAGGATATATATAAAGTTACGGAATTGCGGTATAGAGCACTGTTTATAATTTAAAAGTAATACGTTCTGTAATATTAGAATAAAGAAAAAATATTTCAGTTAACTTCTGAAAATATATGTATATATGATAATTGTTGTTTATCAAAAAAAAAAAAAAATCGATTCCAAATAGATTATTATTCAAATTAAACCGTTAAACAAGTCATCGATGTGACATTCCAACTTGTCACTTGTTTATAATGTGAAGTAATTTAAAATTCTTTACATTTTATGAATCACGGCCTAAATAAAATAAGTATTTATTTTTATTTATTTCTGATGTTTACTACAAAAAAAAAAATAAAAAAATAAATAAATAAACCATTTCATATGAGTTGACTATCATCTGTAAGTTTGGTATGGTTTATTACATTTTTGGTATTTTTCATTGTTTAATTTCTGTGTGTTGCGTAAATATTTAAACATATGTCTAATTGATGAAATCTTTGTATTTGTATTTCAATTTAGCCAACACTATTTTAGTTATAACTCGTACAAGCTGCTAAACAGGCTTTAATCACTACTCACTAAAGTGAGTCAGAGCGCATACGCGCACTAAATAACATAAATCCATAACGCATGACCAACCAACAGCAGCAGCAAAAGCATCTCGCTTTGCTTTGGAGGGAAGCTTTATATTATTTATTGTATTCATTTGGTATTTTTACTTTTTTATTTTGCAGGAAACTTCAAGCGGAAGTATTAAAACAATGGGAAATTTATTTTGAAAAATAAAATGCGAAAGTTGATGAGATTAAATAAAAGTGAAAAGAGGTCAACTGGAAAATGTAAAAATATAAGTGACATTTAAACATTTTATTTTGCGCTTCAAAAACTTTGAAGGAAAATAGTAGATAATAAAGAAATTTTAAATTTTAAAGAAGAATTTTAATTTATAACAGAAAAAAGACATTTTTTACAAATTATATTTGGGCTAATATAACTAAATTAAAATAAGTAGATTAATTCAAATACAACTCTGCTTAAATAGTTTTAATAAGGTTTTTAAATTGTTATACTTATTAAATAACTTCTTGTTTAATCATTGAAAAACTTTCAATAAAAATACAGAAGTAATTAGACTTAGAGTTGTCAAATTTAAACCCAAAGCGCACTACGGAAGGTTTAATTTACATTCCATGTATGTGGTAAACATTTAATTTTTTTTTAATTTTTAAATGGTTTATTTATTGTTTTCTTATGTTTGAGTAGGAAAAAAATCTAATCTTAATAACTTTAAATCTTTTTATAAAATTCTTAATTTTTAAAAATAGAAAAAAATCCCGCCAAAAGAGTTTCTACTGTTTAGTTCAAACTATTAATTACAAAAGACATTAGAGTCGTGCTTTATCTAAACCACTTAAGTGTTTTGGGAATTCCAAGATGATTGAAAGCAAGAAAAAACAACTCAACTCAATAATAACAGCGACAAATTGAAATCGTTTTCAATGAAAAATGTCTATGACAGTAATGAGCAAAAAATTAAAACAAAACTGCCATAAATAGCAAATACAATACACTGATAAACCATAAATAATGAAGGTCAATTGATAGTGAGAATATTCATTATTAATAATTAAGAAAAAAAATCTAAATATAAAGCGTCTACAGAAAAGAAGGGGAGAACTTAAAAGGGGAAATAAATTTTAAAAAAGCAAAGAAAAGTACCGAAAACTAATAATTAGGGATCGAATTTTCATGCAAATGCATGTATGTTCTCGAGTATTTAAAGACCATCTATCTATCATCTATCTGAATTAAATTGTTTAAAGAAAAATGGCTTCGATTTGTTGGTGCTTATATAATTGATAATCAATTTTTTGTTATATTTTACTTAATAATGTATATTAATTTGCAATTAGCAGTCATTCCTTAGAAAGGACTAATTAATCCGATTTTACTGAATATATTAAAGGATGGTCCGAAGTGCTTTTTGTCATTTTCAAAATGCAATAACTCAAAAAATAATAAAAATATTTTCATAATTCTTTCACAACCTATCTGATGTAAGTCCAAGTAAAGTATTATACTTAGTTATGGGAAAATTAGAAGAATGAAGAAAAAAAAAAATAGGATATTTTGGCTAAAAAATATGGTTTAATTTAAAATGGAGCCAATTATAATTCTTACGTTTACATTTGGGAGAAAGAATTATATATTTTAAATTGACAATAAATTTAACTATTATATGAAAAAAGTAGTTAATTCTAACTAATTGTATATTTGGCTAATTGATTTTACAAATTTATAGAATTTATGTAGAATTTCTTATATTTTTTAACGATTTTGTTAAGAAATTAAGAGTTCCGAAATATTTTTCCACAAAATTGAACTGAAACACAATCAAGAGATCACCATAAAACAAATAGCAGTATATTATCTTAAAAACTGTATACTCGTACATTTGCATAGTAATAAATGATCATATGAATGCCTTCTAAATTTTGAACATAATTGAGAAATAAATTATAAAGTATTGTAAAACCTGGTGCACAGAAATTATTCTGAACATAATAGCCCAAGATTTGTGTTATTTAGAGCAATTCAAGTCTAAAGATTATTTTAATATCTTAAAAAGCTTTCGGTAGATTATTTGTTGATATGTTACAGGTAGTTTCTAAATGATTCTATTTAGAGATATCACCCTCAATATAACAATAAATGTAGCAAGAACTAACTAAAATTTCATCATGGACTGCCAAGTACTTAATTTATTTGGCTGTGCCTTGTGGTCAGTAATTGCAGTAAATGGGATATACGTTCCCAAATTTCAATTAGTGTAGTTTTGACAGTAAAGATGTCGAGATATGTTTTCGCTTTAACGAAACCATTTAAAGACATTTTATGCTCCAAATAAATCTGGGTTTACTAGATCTCCATACTTAAAAATATTGTATAAACATTTTGAATTTAACTGAAAACCTCTGCGTAGCACATATGAAGGTTATTATGTGTTTAAAATAAAAAGTGAGGTTATCAAACAAAATCGCAAATTATTCCGAAGTGGATAAAAATTCAACATTAATTTTTAGTTGGCTCAAAAGTTTAGATAATCACTTTCAATTGGGTGTCATCAGTTTTTCCATAGTGCGAAAACTAGACATTTCATAGCGTTTCAAAAATGACAAAAAGCATTTCGGACCACCCTTTAAATATACATAAAGAAAAATATACCATCAGAATCAACACTCAGAAAGAATTGTATGATATTAATTATATATAATAATTTTAAAATCATTATTTTGACGATTTTAAAAAAGCTTTGAATTGAATATTTATCGTATTTCTAAGTTTATCAAGGATTGATTTTTGATGTTTTTATGATTCAAAAAAAAAAAAAAAAAAAAATATAAAAAATAAAAAAATTGTGCAAATTTTATTTTTGTTTTTAAAATGCCAACTCATAGTTTTATTATCTTTTGATTAATGTTTTTTTTTCTGAGAATACTAACATGAGTAAAAAATAAAATTTTGTGGTATATCAATCGGGAATACCTCGAGTTTAAATAAACAAACTCAAAATTCAGTCACGAAAATTTTACAAGAAAAGCGAATAAATTATTTTAATAATTTAAAAAGTTTTCTTAGAAAGTTTAATTAAAATAATAGTAGTAAATATTTATTATAATTTATATTTTGTATAATATCTTCTAAATACATTTTAAATAATTTTTAGAGAGCTTATGCTTCATATTTCTATCTTTTCTAAATGTGATTATAAAATTAATAACATTTAGGCCTGTTATCTTATCAAAGTTAAAGCTTAACTGAAGTTAAAATGATTATTTTGAATAAAAACAACGTCATTATCTAAGGTTAGGCTTTAACACTGAGTAAAAAGTTGATAGTTAATAGTCATTAAAATAATAAATAAATATATTAAAAATATAATTTCCTGATCCCTTAATATCTGGAAACATATACATATTATATATCTATATGTAGTAAATTATGTCTTCCTTTCAAAAATATATGCAAAAGTTAGAAAAGCCTACAATTTTCAAAAATAGAATTATATTTTTGTAATATTTAAAGTATTCGTAATTTCCCTTATTTTTTAATTCAATACGGAATATTATAATATATTAATTAATGATCAAAAAATGGATTTTTTAAATTCTTAAAAAGTTTTAAATTTATTAGCTATATAGAAAAATTGTAAATACAAATTTGATTAAAAAAAAACTTTTATAAATTTAAAAATGTTTTTACACAGAGAAAAGAAATGCATATATTTAAAATTTTTTTCATAAATATTATGAATCGAACAAAACTTTTTTCTCAAACTTTTTTTTATTAAAAAATAAAATTTTGTTCATAGATTTTATATATCATAATGAAAATTTTAGGAATTTTGCAAAAATTTTGTTAAATCTTTGAGTTAGTTTTATTAGATTTGAATGTAAATGGTAAATGAAATTAGTTATAGATGAAAATATGAACAACAAATAGCTCGTAAATAGCAAAATTTCAAGGAAAATCTGTTACAAAATAAATTTTACAAATTTGCATAATTTTGCTCGCATTCTGAAGCACATCATTTCAAACATTTTTTTACAAATTGAAAATATAAATGAAAATTTAAACAAATTTTTTTCAGTCTTCTGGACTTTTAATTCGTTTGAAAAAATATAAAAAAAGTTTTAATGTTTAAGAAATTATGGTTAAATATTATGAACTGAAATTAATGAAAGTAAATTTTTATGTTTATGTACAAACTTTTTTCTTTATATGAATAAGTCCTTATTTAAAATACCATATTATGTCCAATTTTATTTATTTCTTATATTATTTTTTCTCCAATTGAACAACATTAAAAGTTTTGATTAAAAATTCAACATTTTGAATTAATATTGGACATATGATCCCAGTAACTCAATTTTGAAACTTTGTTTTAACCTTTACTTTCAAAATTTTAAACAAAGAATAAATTCTACAAAAAAAAGTTCCATTTTAATAAAAATTATTATGCAAATATTGATTTTATAATTAAAAATAAAAATACTGAATCTCTAATGAAAAGATATTTTTAAACATTAATTATAAATTTATGAGAAAACTTTTACTAAATTCTACTTTAAGATTGTACAAATTTAAAACAGTGTTGCCAGATGTGGGGTTTTGGTCCCAAGTTAGGGATTTTAAATTTCATTGATCTCAGATTTTCGTTAAATATGGATTTATTACATACAATTTATAAAATCATGAAAAGTCAATTTAAAGTTACTATTTTTATAATTTATTTTTATAGGAAATTTTCGATAAATTTTTTTATAGAAAATTTTAGATCAATTTTTTTTATAGAAATTTTATAACAAGTTTTATATTTACAGAAAATTTAGATAAATTTGATTTTTATAGATAAATTTGATTTTTATACAAAAAATTCGATAAATACTTTTGTTATAAGAAATTTTTAATAATTTTCCTTAAAAAAAAAAACTGTAAAAATATCATAAATTTCATACATAACTAATGAAAGGGTCTGTCCATGTTTAGAGGATTTTTATAGATAAAGATAGTTAAACGTAGTTTAACATGCTGTTAATTTAAACACGATATACTCGTAACTTAAAATGAGTGATTCAGTGCTGTTGTTTTAACGCTGGATAAAAGTGTGTGTTTTGTTTCACCCTATACTTAAAATTTTGTACATAAACTCATAATTTTATATCTCATGTTCTTGCTTGAAATCTTGATTATATACCAGACTATGTACCAGATATTATATTATAAAAAATAATATTCATGAATAAACCTGCTTTTAACCAATGAATATTATAATATTTTAAAATTCAATTAAATCAACTTTTGCAAATTTACGTGTGAACTAAAATATCTTTAACACTTGAGTTTCTCAACCTTAACACCCTGTATGTCCAGTTTTATTTGGTTGGTTTTAAATGTTTTATAATGAAATCTTAGAACTTTTTCCCACCAGTTTAGAAAATAGAGAACATCGATCAGTGTAAAACAAAATATTGTAATTATTGTTTGCAGATAATTTTGATATAAACATTTATAAGAGATTTTATTTGGCTAAGGCTAATTATTAACCAATTTCATGTGTATAGCGGGAGGACTTTTGTATGAGACAAAAATTAAATTATGAATCGATTGCAGTTTTACAAGGAATTTAATTTATTTTGAAAATATATTAATTTTATGTACTTTTTGTAAACAGAAAGTACCACAAGTTATTTCTAAATTTTTGTACTTAAAGCGGCATCTTTTAAAAACACTTCAAAGAACGTGTAAGTAATTAACTTATTAATTAACCCGATCTTGAAGATGATCATAAACTTACGTTACTAAATATAATTATGGGGATTTTCCATAATTTTAGACAAATATAAAAAGAAAAATTATGTATTATACACGTTTATATGTACATATTTACATTCAAATTAAATGCATTAAATTAATTTAAAATAAAATATAATAAAATAAGGTTATTGATTGATCGTTTGGTACGATTGTCGTAAAAGGCCAAAGCAAAAGTAATTGTAATGGTAATAACAATGGAGAAGCTTTTAGTTGTTTATTTTTTTATATTGTACATATTGCTTCAAAAAAAAAAAAAAAAGAAAAAAATACAAAAACAGTTTTCGTAATAATACAAATTGCTTGCTATAATAAAATATCGACAAACAACAACAACAGCAGTAACAATTACATAGAGTCAACGAAAATAATGTTAAAAAAAATCACATGAAAACCGAAAACTTAATTCAGTTCAAGCCTTGTTTATTTGCCAATATATAGTCATTCATTCAGTCCCCTTTTAGAAATATATTGCAAAATTTTTAAATATATTTTTTATTATAATTTTCTTTACTTTTTTCTTATGTGTTAAAGTGCGTTTTGTTGTAGTTGCAATTAGCAGTTGTTGAAATCGCCTTCAGATGTTGTTGACGATGATGATATAAGCACTTGTTTTAGCTCCGTTAAACCGGTCCTCTCCAAAAATAAAATATAAACTATGTATAATTGTAAAAAAAGTATTTAATTTTATTTTGCTAAACGTTATCTTTTTGGTTTTTTATTGTATTTTTTTTTTTTTTTTTAATTTATACACCAACAACACTTTCGTTTTAAAGCCAATTTACCGCTTTGATTTCATAAATTACTTTTCGTTTTGGCTGCTCGCGTTAAACTGATTCAATTTCGACTTGAAAGATTAAAAGCTGGTTTAATAGTCTTCCACTTAAGAAAAAGCTTTTGTTTGTCGCTCTGCAAGTGAGGGGGGATTAAAAAGCTGTGGAATAAAGCATTTTAGTTTAAATAATTACAGAGTGTAAAATGTTGTTTGTTTTAACCCTAGAAAATATAGAAAGGGTTGTCGGGGAAAATTTTGAATGGTAATGAAAAATCATAATCAAGGATTTTGCTAGCGAAAAAAAACAATGTTGAAAAAGTATTATTTAAAAATATACCAATTTTCAATAAAAAACTGTCAATTTTCAAAAAATAAGTAAAATTAAAATTTAAAAAAGATTTCAAAAAACGAAAATAACGCTTCTCAATAATGTTCAAAAAGGGCAATTTAAAAAATACCAATTTAAAAAAAAAATATTTTAATATTTAAAATATAGATTCTTTTTTCAAAAATTAGGAACATTCTGAAGATTTCTACTTTCATAAAATACCAATTTTGTCAAAAAATTTAAAAAAATTACCAGTTTTTTCAGATTTTCCAAAAAAAAAAAAAATAAGTTCCAGTAAAAAAAAATATTTTTTTATATGTGCTTATGCACCTTATGTAAAACATACCGATTTTAAAAAGTGCCAAATCTCGTAAAACAACACATATTTTCCAAAAAAAGTACCAATTTTTTTAAGAAAGTATTTAAATATTAATAATACAGAAACAACTGGATGCCAAATATTATGAAAAGATACCAATTTTCGTAAAAGTAAACGATTTTGAAATAGGAATTTTGAATAGAAAGGATAAATTAGTTTTACAAAAATATATCGTTTTACAAAAATATAAATCACACTTTTTTGTATTCATTCGTAGTAATTATGTTTTAATTAATAATTAAAAATAAGTAGACCCGACCATATAATACCATACACCATTGTGTATGGTATGATATGTATGTGTACCGTTGGTATTAATTGGTTCACAATACTTGTACAAGAATCTATTCACAATTGTCCACGGGTCCTATATAAGACCCTTTCCGAAAATCACTTTAACGCAGAAACACAATGGTGTATAGTATTTTTAGTGGGCTTACTTATTTTTAATTATTAATTAAAACATAATTATTATGAATGAATACAAAACATTAAAAAAAATATTTAGTATAATGTGAGTAATTCACAATAAAACATATAAAATTTACTTCTTTAAAAAGTGATTTTTCTCTAAAATAACTTTTTTTTAACAAAAACTTGATATTTAACAATGAATGATAAAAAAAGTGATTTTTCACAAAAAAAATTATTTTTCGCCTCGAAAATATAATACTTCACTTAAAAAGAGGGGATGTGTGAGACGCTGGTTAAAGTAGTTGAGGTAAAGCTTTTATATAAATTAGCATTAATGTTGGATTGTAATTGGAGTAGAGATAAAGCATTGCGTCTCAATTCCTTTTATTTATAATAAAAAGCCTTATTACAATTTGTTGTCACAAAAAGTAAACTTTATAGTAATGAATAATTTCATTTTAAATTTAAAAAATGTTGATCCATGGTTACCGATTTAGATAAAAATTGATGTGTGTGTAGAAGACACTGAGGCATGTAAAATGAATTTTCCTCATTTTTATTTTAAGAATTATGGCAACTCTATAGCTTTGAAAGTAATTAACATATTTATTTAAATGGCGATAACTTTTGTTATATAAAAGATATCAAAATAATTTTCTTGGAGTGGATTTGTCAAAGCTTGTATTTTAAGATGCCATATAAAAATTTTGAAAATATTTTTATTAACATATTTTTTTTTGCAAGAATTTTCTTTAGTGACGTGTATCAAAAAAAGTATTTAATTTTTTTTATATTTTTTTGGTATGAAGCCTTATTGGTATACTTGCTGCAGAGAAAATTTCAGAGAGGGTGAAATTTTTAAATTTAAAATGGAATCACTCTAAGTAAAAGTATTACTTACTTAAATTCGGTCCAAATTTGGCTATATATGAAACAGAAATTAACACTTTCTATGGCTGCACTAAAATTATTTTCTATTTAACCTACTCTATAAATCAGAATGTATTGGACTGCTGGGTATTCTAATGGCCTAATATCGAAATATATTTTTAGAAGTGGATATACGAAAAACAGAACACATACAGGCCTGTTCTAAGAATAGTGTGATTTCAAACAACTGGCCATTTTAAAACCACGTGGGTGATTAACTCCCGTTCTGTAAATCACATTCTTCCGAAATCACTTAAAATTTTAAAAATTTATTTGAAACTAAAGAAGGATGATATTGAAATATATATTTTTGCTATTTGCAAGCTTGTACATCATTACATTTATACAAACAAGTACATAATTACTGACAATTTTCAATGTGAAGTAATAACACAATGGTATTTTGCTTAAATTATTGTTTTATTTAAATAAGTTAATTATATTTTCATAACAATAACACTTTTTTATGACTCACAGATGCATTTTCGAAAAATTAAATCAAATCACAAAAATATATGTTATATTTTTTACATAATAAAAAGTACCTTTGAAAAAATTTTAAATTTCAATTTTTTAGTGTAAAAGATACAATTTTAGTATCAAAATCAACAAAGAACGCATTAGAATAAGTAAAATTAATATAATAAATTTAAAACTTTAGTTATAAATAAATTCGATACTGGAAATATAAATATTGTTCAAACCAAGTTGGGACACCTGGTTTTGCCTATATACCGATTTTTTGTGGAAATTCTATTTACTCAATAAAAATCAGTTCAAACAGAAATAACTGGAAAAAATAAAAAAATAAAAATATTAAATAAAAATATTTTACCAAAAACCGATTTTTACCGAAAACTTATTTTTCAATTAGAAATATATTTATTAATATAATATAATATAATATAATATAATATAATATAATATAATATAATATAATATAATATAATATAATATAATATAATATAATACAATATAATATAATATAATATAATATAATATAATATAATATAATATAATATAATATAATATAATATAATATAATATAATATAATATAATATAATATAATATAATATAATATAATATAATATAATATAATATAATATAATATAATATAATATAATATAATATGATATAATATAATATAATATAATATAAAATAATATAATATAATATAATATAATATAATATAATATAATATAATATATTATAATATAATACAATATAACATTATTCATTAAATTCAATTCCGGTTACAAATTCTTGTTTTTTTCACTAAAACAATAATTTTATTTATTGTAGCGACGTTTCCTCCAAAAACTGCTGTTTTTCAAATAGACACATTAACCACACTAATGACACTGACAACTGCAACCAACTTCACGTCAATGAAAATTTTCTGTAGATATAGTTAATTTGGAGAATTGCTTGTTGGTCTGTTAATATTTTGTTAAAAAATGCTATAAAAAGTGTAAAATATTTTTAAAAACCTAACGAAATGGCTACACAAAAACCAGGCGAATGGGCCAATTCATTATTGGCCCGTTTTGAAGATCAGGTAAATGGAAAAAATCAAATTTTTACCATGGTTCCTCCCAAAATAGTAAAGTGAAAAACGCAAAAAAATTTTTTTGGGCAATACAGATGTATCGATTGAAAAAATTGTTTGAGCAGGAGAGAAAGTGTGTGCGATAGAGGTGGATGATTTGTTATTGTTTTGAGTTGTTATTTTGCTTTTATCGTTTGTTTACGTTTCGAGTATAGCGAAATTTATGAATGAAAATGCCGATAGAATTGAGAAAGAATGAATGAATTTGCACGTGTATTTTGATGAATTTTGTAAGAGTGTTGTTTGGATGTGTGTGTGAGATTGGTGTTGTGTGGATACACATCAATGCATAGTATTTGTTTGTAAACAAAAAAAAAAAAAAAAAAATGATATATATATATATATATAGGTATATATATATATAGGTATATATATATATAGGTATATATATATATAGGTAAATTGATGGTTGATTTTTTCGTTTTCTTTTTTTGTAATGAGGAGTATGTATTGTTGCGTTGTAAGAGCTCTGGTGTGATCGAAAGTTCCTCCATGAAAAATAGATTTAAATTTTAATTATTAATGATATGCAATGAGCTCAGTTGGAAGCTGGAGAAAATTTGCCATGGGAGCTTTGTAAGCAGGGCAGCGGTTTAAAGTGCCAGGAACAATTCGTTAGCGGTAGCAGTTAAGAATACTGCTCAAACCGGCTCTTAATTTCGCTAGTGGTGATCTTCTTTGGGTGGGAAGTTGCCTCTCAACATCTGAAATTGCAGGTGGGTGTTCATTTAGGACTCTGTTGGATCCATAGCCTTTAATGGCTTCTGAAATCGCCTGTTGATGCAATTCTTTTCTCGCGATAGCGACTGAAATCCGTCGGAAGTGGGTTGACCTGGCTAGTGACATGCCATCAGGAACTGTCTGGTTAGGAAGACATTATGTTGCCTGACTGAAAACATCCAGGTCTCATGTAAGTGATCCACGTTCGTTATTTTGACACATCCGGTTGGAATTCTGAGTGCATTATTTTGGGCCGTTTGTAAACGTTGAGGAATGAGGTCCATACTAGGGCTTCAAAGGTGCCAGCGATGGTGCCTTTGGGTTGATGTAGGTGGCATGTGAGGAAAAATGAAGGAGGATGTCGAAGATCTTTTGTAGGGATAATTCTGCCTTCGACTTCCTAGGTCCAAGAGGTGAAAAGTTAACCGTTGATTTGGAAGTTGATAACCTGAGATAGCGTTCCTGCAGAAAATCTAAAATGGTGGCCATGTATTTGAAAATTTTGTCTTTTACTCCAGACGAAATTACAGTGCAATTAACAACATATGGCACCATTGAGATATCTTGAGGTGGGGCAGGAAGCTTAGAAAGATAAATGTTGAATAGCATTGGTGAAAATACAATCCAGCGTTTATGTCATTTATCAGCATTGAGTGATCAATCGTGTCAAAGGCTTTGGATAAGTCCAAAGCAGCAACTATTGTGCGTTGCGGTAATATTCCACAAGAGTGGCGGGTTTATCAGATTTTAGAATTGTAATTATCCTAGCAACTTTCCAGGTATCTGGAATTAACAATTTGTGAATAGAGAGATCCAAAAGCTGCGTAAGATATTCTAATGCTACTGGACCAAGTTTCTTGAGTATTATTATAGGGACGCCATCCGGATTAAGAATTTTAGATGGTTTTGCTTTGGAGATAATATTCTCAACTTCACTGGGAGTGAAGGATATGGGCTCAGAGTCAGATGAGCTCAAAATGTATTGTTGTTTGTTTTTGGTGTTATTATAAAGTTTGACACTTTGAATAAATTCGCTCGTTTGAAATTTTACCAAAACTAGTATAAAAAGAGAAATTAAAAAATCTCAAAAATAAGCTTTTAACTAAAAAAGGAAAAAAACGTAAGTAAAATAAATTTTTGTGTCAATAAAAAAATATATATTTTTATGTATGTATGTATGTTTGTATATTAAAAGAAAACAACGTGCATTAATTTGGTAAAAATGTCAATATATAGGCAAATGCAGATGAATTGGCACATCACTTGAAGGTGTATAAATTAGTATCACAATACAATTTTGTACACGTAGGTTTTATAAAAGTATAAATTATAATTGCAAAATTTTCAAAATTGACCACAATAATCGTAGAAAAAATTACATATTTTCTAACTATTCTTTTTCAAAATAAAATTCAATAGGAATTTGAAAATAAATTTTTTTACTAGTTTTACTCATGCAAAATATTCAAATAAAATATAGCAAAAGAGAGATATTTTCTTTTGAAATGTTTACTACATTTATTATTTTTATGTACACAGAAACGCTTTTCAAATAAACTACTTGTAAAAATAGTTAAACTATTAAATATATCATGCAAACGAACAGGCCTAATGTTTCGTTATGTTTTTTTATAACATCAATAATCATAAAAAACCTTTGAATAGATGCAATTTTTTTGCAAATTTCCATTAATAGAGAAAATACAGTTTCGTTAAGTTCTCAAAGTAAACCAAAATATAAAAATTTGTCTTCAAAAGCAGCTTAACATAATGGAAAAAAATATTTTACTTTGTTCAGTTTAAAAGTTTTTTTGCTGTTATGAAGATCAGCGATATACAGTTATTTTTTTTAGATGTTAATATTAAATTAATTATGCAAAACAAATATATTAAAATTTCACATTAAAATACATAATATTGGTTTAAAAAATAATGTTTCGTTAAGTTTTTTATAACATCGTTAATTATAAAAGAACTTTGAACTTTAATAATAAATAAAATAAGCTCTGGTGGTGAGATAAATAAATTCTCTAAATTTCCTTTAGTAAAGGAAATAAAGTTTCTTTAAGTTCTCAAAATGAACAAAACCTTAATAACTTATTATAATTTAAAAACAAACTTAACTAAGCAACTTACAAGTGGAAAAATAAATATTCAGTTAAAAAATAAAGTATTGTTAAGTTCTAGGGATCAATTTTTAGATTTAAATATTAAATTAATTATGTTAAATGAATGTAGCAAAACTTTCATAAAAATATTTTTAATTTAAAATATAATGTTTAGTTATGTTTTTTATAACATCATTAAATATAAAAAAATGTTCGAAATTAAACAGTAAATATATTAAGCCCTTTGGAGAGATGAATAGCTTTTGCTAAATTCCTTTAATAAGGAAAATAAAGTTTCGATAAGTACACAAAATGACCAAAATCATAAAATTTCATTATAATTTAAAATAAAAGTTGAAAGTGACACAAAAATAGGAAAACAAATATGTTTAATTTTTTTCCTTCCTTAATTAATTTTTTCCTTAATTTTTTTTGAAATTAAGTTTTTTTTTTTAGAAATAAGAATTTACTATGTTTATGAATATAGAAAATTTTCTATATAGCTGCTAAAATTAGAAATATAAAATTCAGTAAAAAGAACAATTAAAATGCCTTTAGAACATTTATGAATAATATTTATATTTTCTTGTATAGCTTCCTAACAAAACAACCGGATCCCATGGTACCCAGGCCAGAATGAGCCAAGACCAATTGGTGGGATGTCTTATACACATTTCACGTTATCGTTTTTCTCTAGTCATATCCGGCCTCACTAAAATGCTACAACGAGTTAATGAATCCGTAAGTCTTTTGCAACAAATTTATTATTTCGTTTTAATTTTCAATTTCTCCTTTTTTATCAACTTTAAGGCCATACAAAATCGCCACGAAACCGATCGTTGTTACTTCGAATCGTTAATCATTATTCTAACCACCCTTGAACGTTGTCTCACCAATCAAACCAAGGATACGGCTCGTTTCGAAGAAGCCATGAATGTTAAACTTTTATTACGTGAAATTACACAGTTTATCGATGTACAAAGTGATAATAATCCTCATGCCGCCCAATTGAAAATTTTAGCTTCGAAAGTTTTATTTGCTCTATCACAAAACCATTTTTCAGCCGTCTTTAATCGTATATCGGCTAGAATACAAGAGCTGGCCGCTTGTTCAGATGAAAATCCTGATTATTCGGATATAGAATTGATACAACACATTGATATGGATATGATAAAGTTGACAAAGTTGTTGCAGGAAACAATAACGAAATTTCGTTCGAAAAGGGCGCCACCCTTGATATTATTGAATTCGATTGAAAAGGCTATATGGAATTGGATAGAATATCATCCACAAGAGTTTCAAGACTTGCAAAGAGGCATGAATCGTGACATATCAACGTAAGTATAAAGAGAAATAGAACTTATTATTAAAACAGTGGCAATGTATTTATTTTTTATATTGATATTAGTTGCTGGGAGCCACTATTGGACTTTGTAGAGGCTTATAAGGCGGAAAATAAAAAAAGTAAAACGACAGTATGGCCTTTACAAATGTTGTTGCTAATACTAAATCCAGTGAGTATCATTAATATTTTTTTCTGATCCTGTGTTTGTCAGATATAATTTTAATTTCTTTTTTCATGAATTTACTTTTAGGCCTGTCTGGAAGCCACTGTCAACGAATTACAACAGGGTGAAAAGGAAAAAGACAAATCTACGTCCAAGGCTCAAACACGTGACAAAGATTTTTCGGCTAAACAATTTATAGAGAGCGTTAAGAGAGGTTTAGGACCTCATTCACCTTCAAAACTTGTTACCGAATCGGCAGCTATAGCCTGTGTAAAACTATGTAAGGCAGCTACTTATGTGAATATCAACGACTCTAATAATGTGATTTTCAAACTGGTCCAATACATAATCAACGATATCAAAGCTTTACTTTTTAATCCAGTAAAACCTTTTTCCCGTGGCCAGGGTTATAATTTTGCCGATATAGAATTAATGATAGATTGTTGGGTTTCTTGCTTTCGCATTAATCCCCATAATATAGAGGCTTTAAAGGTATGTTTGAATCTTAATTCTCCTCAAGCATACCATTTTGTTATAGTGTGTTCTTTGTTAAGGTAAGTAAGAAAATCAATTTGTCCTTTTGTAGGCTATAAAAAGATAATGATTTCTTTTTCAAGGCTGGCCCATATTTATGTAGATTTTCGTTTGCAAAGTAAAAATCCTTTTCGTATTGTTAATCAGCCACGTTTGCCCTGGTGGCCCCAAACTGATGTAGTACACTATCGTTCAGCGGAATTGAGAGCTTTATTCACCGATACTTTGAACAAAGCTACACAGGGTTATATAGCTCATACTCCTTTAAGAATGATCACCTCATTGACTCTGAAAACTAAGGATACCCAAAAAGGTTTAGCCAGATCTGAAGAGGGTCCAGCCCATAAAATGTTGTTATTGCTTTTAGTACGATTAATTCATGCTGATCCCACTTTATTGCTTAACACCCAGGGCAAAGTAGCCCATGAGGTACAAAGCTCTACTTTGGAGTTAATCAATGGTCTGGTTAGTTTGGTCCATCAACCGTCCATGCCGGATGTGGCTCAAGAGGCCATGGAAGCTTTATTGGCTTTACATGCTCCCGAAAAAATAGAAGTTTGGAATCCAGAGGCTCCCATAAACACTTTTTGGGATGTTAGTTCTCAGGTTTTGTTTTCGATATCTCAGAAATTGATACAACATCAAATTGCCAACTATACTGATGTTTTGAAATGGTTACGTGAGATTTTAATATGTCGCAACACTTTCCTGCAACGTCATAAGGACTATGCTCATGTGGGCAGTCAAATAGCCATCTGTAAACAGGCTCACATTAAGCTGGAAGTGGTGTTCTTTATGTATTTATGGTCCGTAGATTTAGATGCGGTTTTAACTTCGCTATCATGTTTTGGTTTACTATGTGAGGAGGCGGAGATATGTTGTGGCTCGGACGAATTAACTGTTTCGATGCTGGTGCCAAATTATATGATTTATCAGGAATTGGCGCAACTTTCGTCGGCTGCTACTGATTCGCGTATATGTTTTTATGACACTAGTCATGGCAATGTTCTAAATCGTCTGAATTTACAAAAGCGCATAATGCAACTATTACGAAAAATCGAACACTGTATACATGGTGTACAGCCTGCCTGGGAGGAAACATTTAGAAATTGGGAAATAATGAGTAAAATGTTACAAACTTATCCCAAATGCAAAACCGAAGATGGTCAGGCTGAACTTTTTCATCGCGGTGTAGGCAAGCGACGAGCCAGTCATCAAAGTTCTGAACATGATATAGAGGAACAAATTAACGAATGGGCCAATATGACTTGGTTTCTATTGGCTTTGGGCGGTGTTTGTCTGATTAAGAGACGTCAGCAAGTAGTGGCAGCCCAAGCCTCCACAAATACCTCGCATAGTTTACCGAATCAAGGACCTTTTCATCAATATTCCCAAAGTTTTGGCTCATTTCAACAACCATTACCGGCCGCTCATATTCACCCCATAAATCAGGGTTCCATAAGTTCGTTGGCTCAAAACTCATTGCACTCGCTATCGAGTTCTTCCAGTTCAGGTAGGGGTTCCTTAAATCCAAATTCGGTATCGTTGGCTCCTATACCCCAGGGACCTCAACAAGAAGTGCAATATTGTCCAGTGACTCAGTAAGTTGAAAAGGGAATTTTTTTTATTATTTTTAAGTAAATTTATTTTCTTTTTTATTCTTTTTCCAGATTCATAGGGCAACTATTAAGGCTTCTCGTGTGTAGTAATGAGAAAATTGGCTTGAATATTCAGAAAAATGTTAAAGAACTTGTAGGCGAAGAAATGTCCACCTATTTATATCCTATCCTCTTTGATCAAATACGCGCTATAGTAGAGAAATTCTTTGATCAACATGGCCAGGTTAATGTCACCGACATTAATACACAATTTATCGAACATATAATCTATATAATGAAATCGATTTTGGATCCAAAACCCAATAAAGATCCCAACAATGAACAACCTTCAACAGCAGAAAATTTAGGGGTGACTAGCATTGAGGGCATGATGCTAGGCATAGTACGTTATGTTAGACATTTAGATATGACTTTTTATGCCATTAGAATTAAGACAAAATTATGCCAGTTGGTGGAGGTGATGATGAAACGTAGAGATGATTTGGCTTTTAGACAAGAAATGAAATTTCGTAATAAATTAGTGGAATATTTATCGGATTGGGTAATGGGTACTTCACATCAAATAGCACAGCCCAGTTCATCAGATCCAGCTTTGATAACCAAGTAATATAAAATAATTCAAAATGTTTGTCGATTAAGTAATGTTGGTTTTTGTTCTTTCTCTCTTCTTGTAGCACTTCGTTGATTTTTAGAGATTTAGATCAGGCTTGCATGGAAGCTGTGGCTGCTTTATTAAGAGGTCTACCTTTACAGCCGGAAGAATCTGATCGTGGTGATTTAATGGATGCCAAGAGCGCTCTATTTCTCAAGTAAATATATTTATTCTAAAAATATTTTTCAATCAAAAAAGAAGAAAACAAAATTAATTTTTCAAGGCACCGTAACTCTTTTGAAAGTCAGAAGATAACAGTTAGTTTGTTATTTTTATTGAGTAGAAATGACGAAAAAATTTTCAGAAAGGAAGACAAATATCGCTGTATCAAAAAAAAAAAAAAAAAAAAAAAAAAAACAAAGAAAAATCGCTATATCGTAAAAAATATTGCTAAAACAAAAAATTTAGATAAATTAAAAAAAAAATATCGTTATGCCGAAAAATTTCGATAAATTGAGTATATATATATATATATATATATATATATATATATATATATATTTAGTTAAAAAAATATCAATATATTGAAAAAATATCGCTATAACCAAAAAATTTCGTTAAAATTAAAAAACGAAAAAACTTTTACAAAACGAAATAATATCACTATATCGAAAAAAAAAATCAGTAAGATGAAAAAAATATTGCTATATCGAAAAAATATCGGTAAAAACTAAAAAAAATATCGCTAAAAAATATAATTTTATGAGAGTCGAGGCTGTAACGATCAAAATAGTGTATTTGAATCAGTTGTCCGACATTTGGTTATATATATATCCTTTTTTTGTTTTAATATTCGAAAATAGCTGTTATTTTCGGTCCCTGGTTTTACCGAAAAATGTTTTAGAAAACTTTTCTACAAAAATTAATTCATCGAAAGTGTAATCAAAAAACTTTTCGCTGAAAAATGTACTAACAAAAATGTGTTTTTAATAAAAACCTTTAGATATTTCACCTTGTTCATGAATCTTTTGAATGACTGCATCGATAGTTCAGAAGCTGAAAAAGAGTTGAGCAATCCTCCTCTGTTGCCTCCGCGACCACGTTTAGCTGCTGGCAAATTGACCGCTTTACGCAATGCTACGATTCAAGCCATGTCAAATTTATTGGGAGCTAATATTGATTCAGGTCTTATGCATTCCATTGACTTGGGCTATAATCCCGATTTACAGACTCGTGCTGCCTTCATGGAAGTCTTAACGCAAATCCTACAACAGGGAACAGAATTTGATACTTTAGCTGAGACAGTTTTGGCCGATCGTTTTGAACAGTTGGTACAACTTGTTACCATGATCAGTGATAAAGGAGAATTACCAATTGCCATGGCTTTGGCCAATGTTGTGACTACTTCTCAAATGGATGAACTGGCCAGGGTATTGGTGACGCTATTTGATGCCAAACACTTGTTGTCTCCTCTACTGTGGAATATGTTCTATCGTGAGGTGGAGGTTTCCGATTGTATGCAAACACTGTTTCGTGGTAATTCTTTGGGCAGTAAAATTATGGCTTTCTGTTTTAAAATATATGGTTCGGCCTATTTGCAATTGTTGTTAGAGCCTCTAATAAGACCTCTATTGGATAATCCTAATACTTGTTTTGAAGTAGATCCAGCCAGGTTAGGAAGAAGGAAAGATATATCAGTTAAACCTAAATACATTGAAAGTTCTCATTTTAGATTGGATCCAGGCGATGAATTGGATATAAATCGTTGTAATCTTATTGCTTTAACAAAAAAGGTCTTTGATGCCATTATAAATTCAGCCGATCGATTTCCACCTCAATTGCGTTCGATGTGCCACTGTTTATATCAGGTGTTGAGTAAACGTTTTCCAAATTTGTTGCAAAATAATATTGGGGCAGTGGGTACGGTAATATTTTTAAGATTTATAAATCCTGCTATAGGTAAGTAATTTGAAAATATATGCATATACTTTTCTTTTAACAAAAAATCTTTGTTTTGTAGTCTCCCCGCAGGAGCTGGGAATTGTGGGCAAACAAGTACCCAGTTCGGTTAAGCGCGGCTTGATGTTAATGTCCAAGATTTTGCAAAACATTGCCAATCATGTGGAGTTTTCTAAAGAACAACATATGTTGTGTTTCAATGACTTTTTAAGGGAACATTTTGAAGCTGGTCGGCGCTTCTTTATACAAATCGCTTCGGATTGTGAAACCGTCGATCAAACCTCACATAGCATGAGTTTTATATCAGATGCCAATGTTTTGGCTTTACATCGTTTGTTATGGACTCATCAGGAAAAAATTGGAGACTATTTGTCGAGTAGTCGAGATCACAAGGCTGTGGGCAGAAGACCTTTTGATAAAATGGCTACTTTATTGGCATATTTGGGACCACCTGAACACAAGCCTGTAGATTCTCAGTAAGTGTTAAACAATATAAATAAATAAAAAACATAAGATAAAAATAAAATATACATTTCTTTTAGCATGATGTTTTCCTCCTATCCACGCTGGAGTTCCATAGATATGTCCTCTACAAATTTTGAGGAAATCATGGTTAAACACCAAATGCATGAAAAAGAAGAATTTAAAGCCCTAAAAGCTATGAATATTTTCTATCAAGCCGGCACTAGTAAATCGGGGCATCCGGTATTTTATTATATTGCTAGACGTTACAAGTATGTATCAAAAGCCTTTAAAATATTTTTTGTTTCTTTTTCAAAATATTTCTGTGTTTCTTTTAGGATTGGTGAAACGAATGGAGATCTTTTGATTTATCATGTGATTTTGACTTTAAAACCGTTTTGTCACTCTACATTTGAGGTTGTTATTGATTTTACTCATGTCAACTCAGACAATAGATTCCGTACAGAGTTCCTACAGAAATGGTTTTATGTTTTGCCCGCCGTGGCATATGAAAATGTTCATGCAGTTTATATTTACAATTGCAACTCTTGGGTTAGGGAATATACCAAGTTCCATGATCGTATATTGGCGCCTTTGAAGGTTAGTTTATTTTAAATATTCTTAACTATTTATATAGTAAATTAATTATCCAATTATCTTATAGGGTAATCGCAAATTAATGTTTTTGGACTCACCAAATAAACTTAACGACTACATCGAATCGGATCAACAAAAATTACCTGGGGCTACTCTCTCTTTGGACGAGGATCTTAAGGTGTTTAGTAATGCTTTGAAATTAAGCCACAAGGACACTAAGGTGGCCATTAAAGTAGGACCAACCGCTTTACAAATTACCTCTGCCGAAAAAACTAAAGTCTTGGCTCATTCGGTGCTACTAAACGATGTTTACTATGCCTCCGAAATCGAAGAGGTGTGTCTGGTCGATGACAACCAATTTACACTGTCCATTGCAAATGAAAGTGGACAATTAAGTTTCATACACAACGATTGCGATAATATTGTACAAGCTATTATACATATTCGAAATCGCTGGGAGCTATCACAACCCGATTCGGTAACAGTTCATCAGAAAATTAGACCCAAGGATGTGCCGGGTACTTTATTAAATCAGGCTTTACTAAATTTGGGTTCAGCAGATCCCAATTTGCGTACAGCTGCCTATAATCTACTGTGTGCTTTGACCGCCACTTTTGATTTGAAAATTGAAGGTCAATTATTGGAGACTCAGGGTTTGTGTATACCCTCCAACAACACCATATTTATAAAATCGGTCAGCGAGAAATTGGCCACTAATGAACCGCATTTAACTTTGGAATTTTTAGAGGAATGTATACAGGGCTTCCAACGTAGTACCATCGAATTGAAACATTTGTGTTTGGAGTACATGACTCCTTGGCTAAAGAATTTAGTGAAATTCTGTAAATCCAATGATGATGCCAAAAAATTAAAAGTATCTCAGATACTTGATAAACTTATCTGTCTAACCATCGAACAAAAAGAAATGTATCCCTCCGTTCAGGCTAAGATTTGGGGTTCCGTAGGACAAATCCCCGAGCTCATTGACATGGTTTTGGATAATTTCCTACATAAATCCATCATTTATGGCTTGGGTTCACCGCAAGTAGAAATAATGGCTGATACTGCTGTAGCCTTGGCTTCGGCCAATGTACAATTGGTCTCCAAGAAGGTAATAACGCGCATGTGCCGTGTTATGGATAAGACTTGCACCAATCCTACACCCTTCCTAGAACAACATGTCATGTGGGATGACATAGCCATTTTAGGACGCTATTTACTTATGTTGTCCTTTAACAATTGTTTAGATGTGGCCACCCATTTACCGTATCTCTTCCATACCATAACATTTCTGGTATGCTCTGGCTCTTTGTCCATGCGCGCCTCAACTCATGGTCTAGTCATTAATATCATACACTCCTTATGTACCTGTACGAAACCCATTTTCTCCGAAGAAGCTCAAAGAGTATTAAGATTATCTTTGGATGAATTTTCCCTTCCCAAATTTTATTTACTTTTTGGCATTAGCAAAGTAAAGTCAGCCGCCGTTACAGCTTTCCGTTCCAGTTGCCGTCATCCATCCGACAAGTGGCTAGGCAACGAAAGAGTATCCCAACCATTGCCCGCCGATAGAGAACGTTTATCTCTACCTTCATTGGAAGTTATAACCGATGCTCTTTTGGAAATAATGGAATCTTGTATGCGTGATGTACCTGATTGTCAGTGGTTGCAGACATGGAATTCTTTGGCCAGAAGTTTTGCTTTTTGTTATAATCCAGCTCTACAGCCGAGAGCTTTAATAGTGTTTGGTTGCATTAGCAAGAGTGTTACGGATCAGGAAGTCAAGCAGCTGTTAAGGATACTTGTCAAGGCGGTAGAGTCCTTCAACGATATCACACTCATCGAAGCGATTGTTATGTGTTTGACACGAATACAACCATTGTTGAGACCGGTAAAGTATACATTTCAAACTTTTTATATTTTTAAGAAATTTTTATTAATTAGGATGTTTTCTGATTATGTTTTTATTTTTGTAATTTTACCGAAATTTTATATTTTTTATTGGAAATTCTTTTTATGGGAAATCTTTCAAAAATTTACTTTTATAAGCAAATTTTTAAAAAATTTATTTTTATAGTACCCAGGAAAGGCTTAAAAAAGGTCTCAACGCCTACTACACATGCAGGAACTCCATAGGTAAGAATTGGGGCCTCAAACCGATGGATTTACACCTCGGTGGTGAGACCAATTCTGACGTATGGATGTCTAGTCTGGTGGGAGGCAATGAGAATAGAAAGTCGCAGGAATCTTTTGTCTAAGGCCCAGAGATGTGCTTCGATTGGCATCACAGGTGCCATAAGAAGCACACCTCAGGCGGCACTTGACGTTATTCTGCATCTCCTACCCATTGAGGAGTTCGTGATGGGAATGGCTGCAAGGAGCCTGCTTAGACTTAGTGAAGTAGGACTTACAGGATCAATCAGAATAAGACATTCCAAACTTTTAAACGAGGTCAACCTCGGTGGACATGCCCTGGATCCCTCTCAATCTACGGACTACATGTGCACGGAGATTGCTTTGGGGGAAAATCCTATACTGATCATCCCGAGTAGGGACCAATGGTCAGGTAGGGAGAAACTATTCAGTGGAGTATCGGTATTCACTGATGGATCCAAAATGGATACAGGCACTGGTGCAGGTGTGTATCTGGTTGAGGAGAACATCGGGGAAACGTATAGACTCTCGGATAGTTGCAGTGTGTTACAGTCGGAAATTCTGGGTATTTTTAGGGCCACGGAATTGATAGCAGGGCACATTGAAGAGAATACAGAGGTAACTCTGTATGTGGATAGCCAAGCGGCGCTAAAGGCCCTGAGAGGACATTTTGCCAAGTCTAGGTTAGTTAGTGACTGTAAGAAGGCTCTGAGGAGATTGATGAGAAATTATCATATTAGACTCTTCCAGGTCATTGTGAGATAACTGGCAATGAGGTAGCTGATGAATTAGCTAGGACGGACTCAGCTTTGGATAGGGCTGTAAATGAAAGTTTTGTAAGACCACCTCTAGGCTTTTACTTCAGGTTAATTAGAGAGTGGATTCGGGATAGAACCAATCATGCATGGAATCGTAGAACGGACTGCAGATTATCAAGGGTCCTAAGGGCCAAAAATTGATATAGCAGATACAAATCTACTTTTAGGCATGAAAAGGGAAATCCTGAAGACTATGATAGGTATTCTGACAGGTCATTGTTCCATAGGGGGAATGACAGGGAATTGGAATATAGGCTCCTATGGTCTTTGCAGGATGTGCGAAGATAATGAGGAGCTAGAGACGGTAGAACATATTATATGTCACTGTCCATGTCTACAACTAAGTAGGCAGAAATGGTTAGGCAGTTGATTCGTTGACGAATTGGACAGTATGTAGAGGATCGATCTCGATAGATTGATAGGATTCGTCATGGGAGTGGGCTGGCTAAGAGGGGGTCGTTGGCTTAGAGCGAACGATATAGGGCGGTAGCACTTTTCCTTTCCAGGTCTTTTCTATTCTTTTCTATACTTTTCTTGGTCTTAGCTTTTTCTATTATTTTCCTTCCCTGGTCTTTTCTATAAATTCCTCTATAAATTCTCTCTATATATTCTACGAAGGGACTCACAATGGACCTCGAGGACTCCGAGTGGATGCACAGGCACTCTTCTGAGTACTGTGCAACCCTTCTTTACCTACCTACCTACCTATTTTTATAGCAATTTTTTTCAAAAATGTATTTTTAATACGAAATTTTTACGATAATTTTAATTCACTTTTTATATCTAATTTTTCGAATAATTATTTTCAAATATTTATTTTTTATTTTACTTTTTATCGGAAATTTTTCGAAAATTTGCTTTTTATAGGAAAGTTTTTGAAAATTAACTTTAATGGGAAATTTTGAAAAATATTCTTTTTATAGAGAATTTTTCGATAATTTACTTTTTATACCGAATTTTTCGAATATTCACTTTTTATAGGAAATTTTTCGAAAATTCATTTTTATAGAAATTTTTTCGAAAATTTTCTTTTTATGAGAAATTTGTCGAAAATTTACACTTATGGAAAATTTTTAGAAGATATACTTCTTATGGGAAATTTTTAGAAAATTTACTTTTTATATAAAATTTTTAGAAAATTTACTTTTTATAAGCAAATTTTGAAAAAATGTATTTCTAACAGAAAATTTTTACGATAATTTACTTTTTATAGCAAATTTTTCAATGATATACTTTTTATAGTACATTTTTCGATAATTCACTTTTTATAGTAAATTTTTTTATAGAAAATATAAAAGTTTATTGCTTCTTCCTAGGAATCTCCTATACATCGTAATCTCTTTTGGGTGGCCATTTCTGTCCTACAATTGGACGAAGGCAACCTTTATGGGGCGGGTTTGGCCTTGCTGGAACAAAATTTACATACTCTCAAATCCCAGGGTTGCTTCGACAATGCCAACATTGCCGATGTCATGATGAGCACTCGTGAAAAACTCGAATGGCATTTTAAACAATTAGATCATGCTGTAGGTCTATCATTTCGCAGTAATTTCCATTTTGCTCTTGTAGGACATTTAATTAAGGTGGGTTTTGTAAACTTGTTTTAAAAATGTGAAAAATAAATAATTTTTCATAATATTTTAGGGTTTTAGACATTCTACTCCCACCACCGTGTCACGCACTTCTCGAATCCTAACCATGTTATTGGGCATAATTGCCAAACCATTGCGTAGAGATAAATTTGAAGTTACACCCGATAGCGTAGCATACTTAACAGCCCTGGTGGCGGTATCGGAAGAAGTAAGATCACGTTGTCATGTCAAACATGCTTTGCCCAGATGGCCGGTAGAATTAAATACTACTTTAGAGAATGGTGAGGCAGCACCTAATGGCGGTCAGAATGTAAGTAGCGACTTTTATATTTACTTTTTTTTAATTATTTTTGTTTAATTTAAATTTGTCTTCTCTATCGGTAGCAGTTTGGCATGGCTTTATCACGTCGTCAAAAATCCTGGGATATTTTAGATCAATCCGCTTTGAATTTCGCGCGTCATCATAAAGTACCTGTACAACCGGTAAGTGTTTAGTCTAAATATTCGGGAATTAAATTTTGAAACCAACAAAAAAAATAAATAAATAAATGTATATTAAAACCTTCATGTATCTTCTTAGCTTCTTTGAAGTTAGTATTTACAATTTAATGTTGAATTAAATTTAATGTATTTTAAATTATTTTTGTTTTAAAAGGGTTCATTCATTAAAAACTATTACTTTTTTTCTTGGCTTTTAATTCAATTATTTTAAACGAACCCTGTTCTATTAAAAAAAAAATTATATGTCTTTCTATAATTTACTCTTTTAATATATAAAATATATGCCAGTATTACTTTAACTAAAATTAAAAAAATTTTTCCATTTCTTTCTTTTTTATTAAACTTGATAATTTCAAAAATATTTATTCAAATACATTACATAACATAACTCGTATTATATGCCTGCTCTGATTGGTGCTTGTAATAAAAAAAATATTTAAATATTATTTATAAATTATTTCTTATATTAATTTTATCATACAAATCTTTTCTTCATTACCTTTAATTTTTATTTTTTAATATATTTTCATATACATTTATCTTAATAATTTTCATCGCCTGTGTTTATTTTTTTAATTGCATGTCAAAAAATATATCCAAATATTTCTCATTGTTTTATGTTCGTTTCAAACTTCTACAAAACAAAACAAAAAATTGTTAAAATATTTCGTCAACTTAATTCCTACGTTAAACAAACAACCATAAAATGTATATGCCTTTATATATAACAAAAAAATGAATTATGTTGAGTGAAGAATGCCAGAGTTTTATTTAAAACTCAGCGCTCCTTTTCGGTACCCACCACCAAAGATCCGAATAACGCTAGTGGAATCGATGAACGTCAGGTATTGCTTATTTTTGTTTATTAATCTTTAAACTATTTCTCTTCAATTTATAATTTATCATATATTTAGCAATTTTTATCTTTATTTGCACTTGATTTTTAAATTGACTTAAACCAGAAAAACACGTAAATTTTATACACATATAAATAATAAGATACTTACATTTTTTATTAGTTAAGGGTTTAAAGGCTGAAAATGTGTTTTAGAATAATAGTCTAATAGATTTTTCTTTTCAAATTTTACTTATTAAACTATCTTCACACTATCAGAGTTTAAATACCGAAACTTCTTTTTGTACCTCAGATGAAGAGCAGAACTACATCTATAACACTGGTTAGTTTTTAAACACTTAGATAACACCAAATGAATTATTTAACACTCAGCTCAGATGAATTCTTAGTTAGTGTAAAGGATGCTTTGAAGAAAGTTGAATGGTTCAAAGATTTCGTAAAATGTTTGACATGTGAAAATAAGAAGCAAAATTAATTTTAAAACCTTTGCACGTTAGGTTATCTTTCACTGGGTGCTCTCTTCGCAGAGAAAGCTCACTTGTGTACAGAGTTCCCTTTCGGTTCCCTTTGCGTTGTCCAAAAAGTTAATTTAAAAATTGAAGTAAACAGAGTTAGAGAAATTGAGAGTATGAGAATGAAACGTTAGGTATGAAGGATAATAAAAAATGAAGAACTGAAGAAAGGTTAGAGATTGATAAAATGTACGAAGAACCGATGTGGTTTATTTATAAACCATTCCGATTTCCTAATAAGCAAACAGTACCAGCTTACTCAGGCTATATCGAATGATTTGCTAAGGTCATGCATGATCTTTCAAAAAAGGGTAACTACATAGATGGTGTGTTATAGACTCCTTTTCCTCTTTGTCGTGACAACTCCATTATGGCTAAGTCCTGATCGCCTAGCATTTCCGGTTAACAGCTCAATCATATTCCTGAGCCGTTCTCTACTAAGACCCAATAGGAATCACGTCCTTTCTTGGTCTAATTTCTGCAATAAGGTCCTAGCCACTGAGCATAAGTTCTTGTCTTGTTGTTGGCTGTGTCATCAACCGCGGATTTTATAGCAGGTTGGCTGTCAGAAATAACGCGAATAATTCTACCAGAAATCCTGTGATACATCAGCCAATTCATCGGCTCTTAATAGCTGATACCTCGGCCGGAAGAGCGCTACAACCATTCGGCAGTTTAAATGATACTCTCGTACCTATTTCATCTATAAAGAATCCACCTCTCACCTATTTACTCTTTTTAGAAACGTTAGTATAACCATAGGCAGCTGGGATCCAAGGTGAAATCAGTTTCGACATGAAAATCAACCCTATTAGAGTCTCCCGCAATTTGTTATACCTGTAAGTTTGTTGAAAACCAATTTAGCATTACGAATTGCGCTTTATTTGGAGTCGTTCTCATAGCTCATAGATGAGGTGTTAGGATTTCAGAATATTGTTTATTGGTGCGTGTAAATAAAGCACGGTGTGCCCCAATGTGGATCAAAATTAACGACCCCGTGGATGAAAAACATATCGGAGCTTGTAACTTTTACAAATATGAACCGATTTTAAATATTTTTACATTTCTGAATTCTATTAAGTAAGACAAAGAAACATGCTTACTGTATCACATTATTATTATTATTATTTTGTTTTGCTTTTTGCCCTATAACATTTAAAACAAAAATTTTAAAATTTTTAAAAATAATCTCCATTATTTTCTAAATTATTCGATAACAAGAAAAAAATTTTAAAGTCTAAATTTCAAAACAGGTCTAAATAATTACATTTTTTTGCGAAAAAATTAACTATATATTAATTTTAAATATATTAATTTTAAAGAAGCGTGTAAATTCCTTTAAAATGTATTTGGTTAATAAATTTTAAATAATCAAAACGTTGCAAATGAACAAATCTGCTTGTATTATATACATATGCATATTGTTTTTAATACTGTTTTATCACACGCAAAAGTGCTCTGCATTACAAAAAAATAGAAGGAAACATGAAGATTGCACTATTTTTCTGTGAGTTGGTTATGTGAAATTCAAGTAAGCATGTTTTTTCTTTGTTTTGCTTAGTAGAATTCAGAAATGTAAGAAAAATGAAAATCAGTTAGTATTGGTAAGATAATATGCTTTTTACTCTCGAGATGGTAAACTTTGGCCCACTTTAGCAGCGTCCGTGATTCAGTCACACGCTCCAGCTTTCAGTCCGCAACTTTCATGAAGACATCTCAAGCTTTATCAAGATCGGTTCGGCAGTATAAAAGATCCAGAGTTATCACAATTTATTTTTGCAAAATGCCTCACTGTGCATTATCGAGAAAATGGCGGGGTTACACCAGACAGACGGTTTAAATTAGGAAATTTACAGTTAAAGCCGTTAAGGCTTTTGAAGCCTGACTATTCAAATAGCTTCCTATCTAGAATAAGACCAAGATATTTAGTACTATCAGATAGTGCAAGTTTAATACCATTCAATTCAGGAAGAGAAAAATAAAGAATCTTGTACTTCCCAGAAAAAAGCATAAGTTTTCTTGCTCGTATTAACTCTTAGACCATTTTCCTTGTTCCATATTCAGGGATTCCTCAAGCCTTTCCGAGAGTGTATTCAGATCGATCGCGTATGCAATTGTCCTGTAGCACAGTAAATCGAGTTTCCTGAGTAGCATATTTATAGTAAAATTCCGCAACAGAGGTGACAAACTCTTTGTGGAGTGCCAATACTCGTATATTTGGATATATCAACTGTTCCTAAAGTAGATCTAGTGATCCTTTGTTTTAGTGGATTATTCGAAAAAAAAACCTACAATATCTTCTTTCAGTTCAAGTTTTACTAAAACAGTAAAGTTATTGAAAGTGCCCTCTATATATAGAAAAGCTACCATTTTTGAACTCGAGAGTTCGATCCACAGTTGTCCTAATGTGAATGTTAATGAGTCCAAGGTTTTCAACAAAATGACGCTAGACTTATGGCTCCTTTGATTTAATATGAGAAATCTTACCTCTTTTGGGATTACAACATATAGTTTTAATTTGTATATAAACACTTGAAAATACATTTAGGTTTGGATTCCAAGAACAACAAACAAGAAATTTATTTAAAATTCCTAAATAAGTATTATATTCAGGAAATATTTTAAGCTAGACATATTTATCACTTGCACTTTAACCTACACATATACATAAATATTTTCCCTAAGATGCACTTAGTAGTAAAAATAAAATACACATAAATATATTAAATGTAGCACAGTTTAATTTGCTAACATACTTCTATAACTAAAAAAATACTTATTTAAATCAAAATGCACAATTTTTTTAATAAAAATTGTAAAAATAAAAATAAAATAAAACATAAGTAGTGAAAAACCTTAAGGGCAATAAAATGTCAAACATAAAGCATCTTAAACCAAAAAATATAATATTTATTTTTAACAGGAACGCGGCTCACGTACCTCTGTATCCAATGAATCGAATGTTCTATTGGATCCTGAAGTTTTACCTGATTTGTCAATACAGGCTTTGGTTTTAACCGTGTTGGCAACATTAGTAAAATATACCTCCGATGAAAATGAAACACGAGTGTTGTATCAATATTTGGCTGAAGGATCTGTGGTATTTCCCAAGGTTTTTCCAGTAATGTATGTATTAAAACTTATATATACACTTAAATATATAATATTTTTTTTAATTTCTTCTTTATTAGTCACTCTTTATTGGATCAAAAAATCAACAACATCTTATCCGTGTCTCATGATCAAGTTGTCTTGAATTCAGTACAAAATATTATTCAAAATATGTTGGCCAGTGAAGATCCATCACAGCAGCAATTGCATTTTTTACAAAGTTGTGGTTTTGGTGGTTTATGGCGTTTTGCGGGACCTTTTACTAAATACAATGTTATGGGCGAGTCATCTGAACTATTTGTGAATTGTTTGGAAGCCATGGTAGAAACTTGTTTGCCGGGCGATGAACAACAAGCCCCCATAGTGCCCTTGGTGCGTCCATATAATTTAAGTTCCAGTTTGAGTAGTTTGACGCTGGGATCTCCCACGGATAAAGGTTAATACTAAAGAAATTTATTTATAAAAAATTTCGTTTTTGGTTTTAAAGCTTTTCTATTGTTTTGGTTTCTATTTTATTTGGAAAGTAGTATTATTTACAGCAAAAGCCACATTAACAAATTACTTTATGGAAATAAATCGAAATTTATTCATTTCTACAACTCATATGTTATAGCTGCCACTAACTCACTAACCCTTTTTCCAACTCATTGTCATATCAGCCTTTTTTATTTACAGAAACATTTATTAAAAATTTTATAACCAAACTGCAAATTAGTTCATGTTTATCTCTGATTATGAATTGTTGTATATTTTTTTCGTATTCCTTTTTTATTTGTTTTATCTTTTTTATTTTTGGTATCTGTAGCTTTCTCATCGGAATCATTAGATCATGAATTCGGCGGCAGTGTAAGCTCTCTCCGTCGTGCATCACACAGTAAAGCACGCGCCAAGCACCGTCTCACCGAAAGTCCATCACATAACAATTAACAATGAGTCCAGCAATTAGACTTAGACATAATTATTTATTAACCAAAAATTAAAAAAAAGCTAAATAAAAGCTAATCATCATCATCATCATAACCAACCAAACATCATTATTAATCATTATTAATTGCAATTACTTATTAGCATTATGGCACTAGTTAAATAACCAAAATACTTAATACCATCATTATCAATATCAATATGCTTAAATGTAGTACGATTGTCCAAAGCTTTTAAAAACATTTAACATTTTTTTTGCTTGACATAAAAAACTGATAAAAATTTTGTGAGACGATTTCAGTCATAGAATACAACTAGAAGTTTATGTAAGAGGCACTTCGAACTAAATTTTCGAAAAAAATACTAATTTTTTCAAAACACAAAAAAAAATATATGTGTCTACGTGTATTTTGTTGTTGCATGAATTAGGTTTTTGACAATTGAATCAGGGTTTTTTCTCTCGCATAAATATCTAGTTATTAATCTATGATTTCAGTGCTGGAAATACAGGAATTATGAAATGAACTTAAGAAAAGAATAAGGAAATTAAATATTTTAAATAAATAAGAATATAGTAGGTTTTTTTGGGTAAAGTGCGATAAAATGAGTAAAATCTAATTTTTCTCCCACAAAAATACAACAGCGTACAAATGCATGGGAACACAAAAATCCAAATTGTTTACCCAGAAATAAAACATCAAACTGTTTTAAAAATTCGTATATGAATGTAATTTTATTTTTGAGCATATTAAAATGCCTTTAATTTTTTTAAATGAAACTTTCCTGTTAGTAACGCAAACAAATAATTTTTATTCATTTTCGTTCAAATATTTTATTGCATGTTTTAATTTTTTAATTATTTGACAATTTACAGAGTCTACCCGAAGAAATATTCTGGGCTGTTTCGTGCAATCAGAAGAACATTATTCTCTCAAAATAGCTCTCATTTGCCAAATTTTCGAGTTCGGGAACGCATTTCGGTAACATTGGGATCCCGCGTGCTCCCAATTTAGAGTACGGGAACAAAGTTAGTATGTATTTGGGTTACTTCCAATGATGACAAATGCTGGCAATTTTTCTTCTTGGGGAATTTTTGTAGAAAATTTGTTGAAGAAATGTAGGGAATTTTTTAATATTCAAAAATTTACTCAAAAACAGCAAATCATAAATTAAAATCAAAGCTAGTTTAATATTAAAATTGCATTTAAGAAAAATTATTTATATTCAATTGTATAATAATTTTTTTATATTCTTTACCATAAATATATTACACTTTTTTTTGAAAATTTGAAAAATAATTCAAATATTGTTGTTATAATATATTTTGAAATTATTGTTTTATTGTTGTGGGTCTGAAATTTTTAGAGTAGATTGTGGTAATTTCTGATAAAGCATGGTATTTATTTTTGATATTAAAAGTAATATTCGTATGCATTTTTCATTTTAAAAATATTTACACACATTTTTTATATTTCAAAATTATTTACGCAATTCAGAAAATCAATTATATAAAATCTTGTGATACAAACTCAACTTTAATAAATCTCAAAAATCTAAAAATATTGACAAAAATAATGAAAAACCTTTTAGTACCACGACGAGATTTAAATGTATGTTTAAAATTGTACATTTCAGGTATTATAACAAAACGATAATTTAAAAACATATTATAACATAAATTGAATTAAACAAAAACTTGAAAAAAGTGTAAATATTTTTGATTAAAAATAATTTTATTCCCTTTTTAATTTCTGAGTAATTATATGTATGTACTATAAAGTGCATCGATTCGGATTAAGATAAAAAATGTTGCAAATGTATCCCCCTAAAATTAAAGATTGATATGTTATAAACTAATCTTCAAAATATTTCAGTTGTACTATTTCCTTCTCGTGAGCGGGAACATTTTTAAAGTACTTCCAAAAATATGGTTTTCGATAAACAGTGTACACAATTTTTAACTTTTTGTGTAATAGACACATGTTGACTAATACATAGTCAGCAAAAACATTTTTTAATTGCTTTTCATTCTTGTGAAATAAAGGTTTTAGTAAAATTTTGCACGATTTCTTTTAATACTATTTTATTAATGTTTGACTATTTCGGACACTTTCCACCGTAATTTAGATTTTAGAGTATCATTGGAATGATCTTACTTGGTACTATTGATATATGCATTCACTTAACGCTTTAATTAATTAATTAATTTTTATGGCAATTAAATGGCTAGCACTAGACAAAGCAGGCACTGGGCTTGAATAGGAGAAGCTTAAGAATCATGATAGGGGTCATAACGGGTCACTGTTTGATAGGGAAGATGAGGTCTAGGTGGGACGCTGGCAATTTCGATTTTTGTATAATGTGTGGAGACGTCGACGAGACCGAGTCTATTGAGCACATTATATGCCATTGTCCACGATTGCAGCATCGTAGGATGAAATGGTTGGGCAGCCAATTCCTCGGCGGGCTAAGTGACGTTCGGGACGTAGAACTTGTAGACGTCATAGGCTTCGTCATGGGAATCGACTGCTTAAGGGAGAATCAGGGGTACAACCCTAGGGGGATTGGTAACATAGCAATGTTACCTCCTATATGATTCGTTTTCATTCCTATCTTTTTCTTTTCTATCCCTATTCTCCTTTTTTCTGTCTTTTTCACAGCTTTACAATGAAGGGACTCACAATGGAACGAGATCGGTCTCTGGGTGGAGATGTGGTACTTTTTGGTATCACGTCAACCTTCTCTATCTATCTATTTAAATGGTTACTTAAGAAAATAAATGTTAAAAAGGCACAAATTTGACAAAAAAAATATGAATTCGTGAAAAATAGCGGCTAAACTTCAATGACTTTCTTTTATTTGATTATTACCGTGTTTTTAAAAGAATTTATCATAAATTCATTGATATTTAATTATAATAAATACTTTCACACAACTTATTTGCAAAAATTGTTGATTTAACCCTTTGTGAACCAAATGCATAAAATTTACCCTTTTGCTTTCAAAGGGTTAATTATCTGCAATTTTCAATCGTATCAGAATTGACCTTTCAAAAATATATACCGCGAATGAAAAGAGATCTAAGAATTATTTAAATGCATATTCTATGTTCTAATATGTATCTATAATATTTTGAAGTTAAATTTCTTATAACGAAGATTTTTATATTGCTAATGAAAATGTTCCATATTATTAGAGGTGTTTTAAAAATGGCCTAGTTCACGTAAATGAAAATATTCAGATGTAATGTTTTGAGAAGCATACAAGAACATACTAATCTTCATTTCTAAAGGGGTACATTTCTAACTTTTTTTTTCATAAGGCCATTTAATGTACTACAGACAACATATTGAAATCCACCTATGTATATACCTGTTGGAAATAACTTTGTGAATACTTTCATAACTGAAGAACATGATTTTTTGGTTAATATATTTTGAATCCCTTCTAAAGCGAAAAATTCTTATTTAGTGTATTTTTATTTTGTATTTGATAAAATCAAAGTACAATTGTAATATTTGTTTAAATACCTTTTAATTAGTGACTTTAGTGTATTTGAGAGTCTGAATACATTTTTATATTTTTGTTAAAAACGACGATGCAGAGGGAAAATTGCAGGGAAATTTTTTTTGAAAATGATTTTTTCAAAATTTTATCTGACATCACAGGTCACTTTAGACTTATCTGCCTCTTATGAAGCAATGAAAAGTGAATTGACTAATTTACTTTTCCTTTGTAATCTATGGAAAGGGAAATTTTTAGCAAAAGAAAAATTTGGCAGGAATGTAGAATAAATCATAACTTATATTAAGGATCTTTGCACGAAGAATATTTTGGCAACCAGAAACATAAATCTATTTTCAGACACTGAAAAAATCTTTGAAATCAAAAACTAACAGAAAAAATTATCACTAAAACGAGATTGAAAATAATTGGTTTAAATAAACATTTTATTAAATAAAAAATTCTTTAATGGAAATACACGAGTGATACTTAAAAAAGCTTTATGATGTCTATTGTTTAAAAATTAAGACGATAAATTTGAATTGAATTGTTTAATATAGAAAGAGTAACGAATAAATATTTTGGAGAATAATTTCAAAATTGTTAGTCAATTGTCGTTGAAGAACTATTTTTTTTTCACCAATTGAGTTCTTTAGCAATTTGAGAAAACTTGAGATGTTCGAGAATTGAAGAGAAGCTCAGTCACTTTCTAATACAACGTGCACAACTCCGCTCGAAGGACTAAAAAAGTTAAAGGATTTTGCTCTTTTGAGATAAAAATAGTAATAATAAAAATCTTCATTTGCCTACCAGATTTGGAAGAATCATTGTTCTCATACATTTAGGTAAAAAAAAGTTCGATTTTTTCTAGAAGTGGATCTCAAAAAATTCGTAATTTTGGGCTTGTTGGAAAAATTGAATAGTCTATGATCAGGTCTATAGTCTAGTCTATAATCTATTCTATAGTCTAGTCTATAATCTATTCTATAGTCTAGTTAATAGTCTAGTCTATAGTCTGGTCTGTTATCTAGTCTATAGTCTAGTCCATAATATAGTCTAATAGTGGTAATAAATTGATTATTTTCAATCTCTACCAACGAATTATCATAATTCATTTATTATTATTATTTATTTATTTTTTTTTTGTAATATTTCATTAGAATTTAAGTAAAAATATTTGAAAATTTACGAACAAATTAATTAAATTAATAAAGTCTATGTGTCACATTTTAAACACAAACACAACCAAACCCAGTAGAAAATTTAAAACAAAATGCTTAAATATTTTAGTAGATTTAACAAGAAACTAATCTAAAAAATAACTAACTATATAAAAAATTTATGCATGTCAGTTTTTGAAACCAAAACTTATTTATATGGCTTTTGTGTATAAAAAACAAAACAAAAAAAAAAAAAAAAATCCAAAGTAAAATAAAGAAGTAGTTATTATAATTAATAATTAAAAAATGTTTTTCAACATAAATTATAGATTTTTACAAATTTAAATTAATTTTATTTAAAAATAAATAGTTAATATGTAGTTCCTCAAAAAGTTTTGTTAAATTTTGTACTAATTTTTTCTTTTTTTTTAATTCCTACAATTTTGTCTATAATTTAAACAATTATTTAAAAGAAATGTTTTTCCTATTCTATTTGTTTTCTATTATTTTGTTCTCTCTTTTCGTCTTTTTCTTTTTCTTTTACAGCTGCATGAATAACAACCAATCCGCGCACTAGACGTACAATGTTTTCCAATTTTTTAAGATTTTTTAATTTATTTAAAAAATGTTTTTAAAATTGCACTTAATTTTTAAAAATTTTAAAAGAAAAATTGTAAAAACAACGAATTTTTATTTTAAAAAATACGTCAAAGTGCGTTGGTTAAGAATTATGAAAATTGCAACAAAATCAAAACTCCAAAATGGAATTGCTAACGATGGCTATACTTAATTTCTTAATGATTTTGGAAATTTCACAAGGACTTTTTTTAATTTTAATATTAAGAAGTGATTTTTCCCTATTAAGGAATTATAATGAAAAATTTTGAGTAAAAATTAAGAATTTTGATTACACGTATAGTTCTGGCTAAGTTCCTAAATTTTATAAGATTTAAATTTATAAAAAAATTATAGCCAGTGAAAAAAATAATATTTTTTTTTTTTAAATTTGATTAGCATTTTTTTTTTTTTTTTTTTTGGAATTTAATAGAAAAAATAGAGAGTTGATTTTGGCCACCAATTTTAAAAAACTGTGTGTGTCATATAAATAATATAACTAACTTGGACCAAATTAAAAAAAGTTTTATATGAAGAATTAAATTATTAAATTAATTAGTTTAAATGTATAAATAATAAAAATATTGTTAACTTTTTTATAAGTAGTTGAAAGGAAAATCTTCCAATTTATTTATTTTAATTTAGTAATTATTTATTTTGTTTAAATCTAGATGTGCTAAAAGTAGTATTTACACCGTGTTATTTTTTTTTAATAACTACAGTAATTTAGTAACATATAAGCTTGTTGAAACGTGAAATATTTAAGGTTTTAAACGAAAATGGTTAGTTTATTTATGCCACACACTGTTTATTTATACGGGTACCTTATATTTTTCAATTTGAGCCATTTCCTTAAAACCTTTAACCACTACGAATCGAATTTTAGGATCTGCTAAGAAGATTATTCACAATTCAATATCTAGGAACTTACTTTTTTTAACGGATATTAGAAAACTGATAAATAACGCCAACTTTAGTTCATGGAATTCCATAAAACTTATTGCAAATTTCATATGTTTAGATTAGGTTCAGAAGGTAGTCAAATGTGTATCTATAATAGTACACATGACTAATTCTTAAGATAAAGTCTATAATACTTTTCTGTCCACACTCTGGAATTACAATAAGCCAAAATTGCATGCCTAAACATTCATATCTTCGGTTCTGTAGACACGGGCAGAGGCAGGTAATGTGCTCAATTGTTTCCGGTTCTACATCGTAGAATAGCCTAAAGTATTCCTGCGTGCCGATGTCCCATGATGCATAGCATTAAAACCTTTTACACCCTGCAGTCATACCTATCCCTCCATGCGTTGTTGGTTCTACCCAAGATTCTTTATTTTACTGATCTGAAGAGAAGAAGCAAGAAGTTTTCTATAACTACAAACTCTCATCGCCTTCCACTAAACAGCACATCCATATTCTAAGATTGGTCTTACAACCAATGTTTATAGCCAGTATACTATATTTAGTTGTACTTCATAGTTTTGCCAATGGAGTTCCTGCAAGTGTAGTAGGCATTAAGAACTCTCTTCAGCCTTTTTTCTGTATTTCATTTCCATGATAGTTTACTATCCTGGAAAACACCCAGGTACTTGTTTGTTAATCTCAATTCTACACCTCCATGTACGTGTAACCTTAAAACTTCCAACTGTTTTTTCCGGATTTACACCCAGATCTTTACTACTGGCCTCTGTCCGTGCGTCAAAAATTATAATTTCTGCTAATCTATAGATCGCAGACTTAAAAATTTATTAATTGAGCTTTATTGTAACACAATAAAATTGGTTAAAATCAAATCATTATTTTATTCGGCAAAAAAAAAAACCGAAAATAGGTCAAATGCTCACGAATGTCTTAAATATACCCGTATTTAAGTAAAATTCATCACAGATGCAGAATCAAAAAACATACTACCAAATTGTATGAAGATTGGTCCATAATTGACCACAGCTCCCATATAAGACCCCCTCCCGGAATTACTTTTACGATCATATTTTCTATACAAATGATCGCATAAGTATTAAATTTAGTAAACGAAAATTCACAATTCATTTTTTCGCATTAAAGTAACTTAATATGGCAAAACTTGGTCTACTGTTACTTTTCTGCTTGTTTTAAGTACTTTCTACATAGTTCTCTCTTTTTAAATAAAGCAAAAAATTAATTAAATTTAACTTTTATTTTAAATTTTTATTACTTTAATTTTATTTTGTTTTTGTTAAGAAAACAAGCAATTTTACTTTGATTTTCTTTTTTTTTTAAATCACAAAAAATCCGCAAAATGTTTTTTTGTTATTTTCGTACTACACATATTAAGAAAAATAAAAACTTTTTATGTTCACCCAAGTTCGTATAAAAGCTTTTTGAATTTCTATATAAAAGTAAAAAATTCACGTTTTTTAGACCGATTAAAAAAAATATTAAAAATATTTCTGCAAGATTAAAAATACGGAAATATATTTCAAGATACCTATGTTTACCACTGTGATTAAAAATTGCAGAAAATCTGTGACTTTGTTAGCGCACTACACGGACAGTAAACAAAAAAATATGCACATTTTTTAACAGATAATGATGCATCATTTTATCTATTTTCACATAGCTTCAATTATATTTTTCAAAATATTAATTTTAAATTAATCTCCATTTTTCACAATTACTCGCCTCTGTGCGGCCTCCGCATAAGCCAATATCTTGCCACCGCAAGCAAGCAGAGAAGAGACAAAATTTTAAGAGCATCAGTCCATAGTTGACCATAGCATATAAGGCCCACGTCCGAGAGTCACCATAAAATACATAAGTAATATAATATAATTCATATGTAACTTTTATAGAAATATATACTAATAAAAATACAAGTATTGGTCCACAATTGGCCACAGGTTCCATACAAGACCTCTATTCGAATTTTGCTGCACACATATATATGGTGTAGGGTATCATATAGTCGGGCTTTACCCACTATATCTTCCTTACTTTTTTTTATTAATATAAATTAGAATATAAACAAAAATTTGAATTTGAAGGATATAACTCGGATAAGGTTTATAAATTAAAGAAGCAAACAAGACCATCCTGACACACACGGTTTTTAGAAGAGAGCTTTTTCCTACTATGGACTGTTACGTTTAATTAGAATTTTCTCTCAGTCATATTAAAATGTTAACAGATGATATCGTTTAATATATTTGAACTAAAATCCCTATAAACTTCAACAATATTGGGAATTTATTTCTGACAACAAAACTTGTGTTTGTGGAAAATAATTATTTTGCGATTATTGTAAGCTTCAATGGGCAAAATGTTTGTGACACTGGCTTCGTTTTTCACTTGCTAGTGAGTAACTCTTGAAGTAGCGCTGATATCGGATAATGTTAACGAACAACGATTTGACATCGTTAGAATTCATCTATCTTTAAGATCGATGAGTTTTGATAGTCCCTAAACGTTCTAGTGGCAAATTCCATAACTTATTTAGAATTAGTGTATCTCAAGAATATTATAGTAAAATGAAAGATTAAATTCTGTTATTTGATATTTTTAAATTCAGTATTTAGTCAAATGTTTTGAATGCTTAATGAATTTAATAAATTTCTAAAGAAAAAATCCCCCCAATTCTTTAAATTAATTAAACAATGGTATCTATATGCATACTTGAAACTAAATTATCAAAGAGTCTCTTGAAGTATTAAATACTAAAAATCTCTCTCTATTTTGTAATGATAATAGATACTGGAAATATACTTAAGGTGATAACTCTTATTTATTTATTTATAAATTTTTTAAATTATTACTTTAATTTTATTAACATAAACTAATTAATGAAATTGTAGATATACAAGATTTTTATTAATATGAGGCACAAATTAACAAAATAGACAGAAATAAATGTCAAAACGTACAAAATAAAAACTAAAATATATAAAATGTTAAGCACAAAATAAATGTAATTAAACAATTGGAATTAAAAAAACAGCTAAAGTAGAAAATTAAAATTCGATTTTTAATAATGTACTTAGACCATAATTTCAGGGAATCGAAATTGCATTTGAACATCGATAACTTTTTAAAGATTTTTGTAATTGAAATTTGTTTGCAAAAACCATAAGATTTGGAATTAAATAATACCAGAATTTGTGGGATCGATATTTCGTAGTTTGCCAATGAGAAAAGATTTTGCACATTGAAATATAGCATTCTGCTAATATAGTTAAAAAGGGTATAAAAAG
The DNA here is from genome assembly GCA_932274085.1 of Protocalliphora azurea. NCBI lineage: Eukaryota > Metazoa > Arthropoda > Insecta > Diptera > Calliphoridae > Protocalliphora > Protocalliphora azurea. The sequence continues at coordinate 8,025,206 of OW026519.1, forward strand.
GAACTAAATCACCAAGTCACAGAGAGCCAAATACAAACTTTAATGTGAATTAGTTAAAGCAAATAGATTAATTTTCATAAATTTTTTAAATCCTTTTTAAAATCCTAATTCTCTAGTCTGAGTGCATAACAAATTTGAAAAGCAAAAAGAAATACCCTACTACATGTAATACACCAAAAAGAACAAATTCTAAATATGATATAAATGAGTAATTAATTCTCACCTAATATTATTTATATTTTATTTTTTTAAATCTTAATAAAAACAATATTTTAACTACATTAAATAACATATTAAAAAAAAATAACAGTTACTAATTACTACTTATAAAACAATTTATTGTATGTTTGTATATTTTTTAGTCAAAAATGTGAATAAAACTCAAAAAAAAAAAAAATAAATAAATAAATAAAAAAATAGTAAACATATATTTAAAAAAACAAAACTAAATATATTTTTTGATTATTAAATTAAACAAAAACCAACACAAACCAAACGAATTCATTATAAAATGTACTTTATTTATTAAAAAGAAAGAACTAAATGTTTTATGCAAAAAAAAAATAAATAAATAATCAAAACCTAAAACTAAACAAATATATTTAAAAAAATATTATGAAACCCAACTATTGTATCTGAGTGTATGTGTCTGTATGTATCGATAAATGTTTTACAGCTGATTTATGTTAATTTTATCAAATGAAAACTAAAATTTATTTGTTAATACAATAAAACAATAAAAAAGAAAACGAAAATAAAATACAAACATTTTAGTAAAAATTTAAATAAAACCTAAAAAAGTAAAATAATTTAAATGTTTTACTTAAAAAGAGAAAAGATCTATCAAATATATATATATATATATATATATATATATATATATATATATATATTAGAAATTATTAAAATTTTTTCCTGCTAAAAATACAAATTTTTTTAAATTTTTGAACTTACTAGAAAATGTTGATTAAATTTTGAATTATATTTCAGGGTAAGAAAAAAAAAGCTTAACAAGGACTTTAAAAAATGAGATGAAAATTGGTTTCGAAAAAAAGTCACAAGAATGAGTTCCAAGCCCAAAAAAAGATAAGCTCCTAACAGCTATGCTAAACATATTCGGCCCCGTAATGGCACGTTGTGTTCATTTCTTCAAAGTCGAATATGGGCCATGTTAAAGCTATGCCAAAGCTTTAGTCAATCAAAGCTAAAAAAAAAAAAATTAAATATCAAACAAATAAAAATTTAAATCAACCCAAAAAATTAAACGATATTATAACGATATCATCTAGGTGATAAAAAGCATCACTAGTGATAATTGTTTACGAATCTAAAACGATAGTTTCTATGGTCTGAAGTGCACCTTTTCCTATAATATCGTTTTTTCCATAAAATTATGATATCACTTTCGATATCGTAATTTCCAAAAATAATGATAATAAAACAGTCATGGATCAATTATTGTTCTGAATGCTATTAAAATTGAAAAAATGTGTTTTTGCAATAACTTAAATATACTAAAGATAACTATAAAGAAACATAATCTGCTGAAATAAGAAAAATCCTAAATAAATATAATACATAAAAAAATCATCATATGACATAAATACTATTTTATGCAAATATTAGTTACCTGATATTTTGTGATAATTATCACAAAATATTGATTGCAAGTGAGAGAAAGAGAGAGAGAGAGAGAGAGACAAAATTTAACAGTTCATTGATAGAGAACTTGATGAAAGTTGCATGATGTTTTTCTTCCATCTACTTTCATCACTAAAACATATGATCATTTGTTTACAAACGTAAACAAAAAAAATCAAAATATAAAAACTCAAATTCTGGATAATTAAAAAAAAAAAAAAATAATAATTTAATTAAATGTCAAACAAATATTAAAATATCATATTTTTTAGATTTATGTTAAAAAAATCAGATAAAAATTCATTAATAAAAGTTTTTATTGAAATCATTTTAATAGAGGCCATTTTAACGTTTAAGTTAAAGATTTTAAGTTTTTTTTAATGTTTTAGTTAATCACAAATTTTAATAAAAAAAACTTTAATTTAACAAATATATATTACATTAATAACATTTTGCTTGTTTTTTGTTAAAAAAAAAACAATTTTTTTTTAATTTTCATTCAAATTTTTTATTGTATATTTTTATTTCTTATTTGACAATTTACACAATCTACCCAAAGAAATATTCTGGGCTGTTTCATGCAAGAAGAAGAACATAATTCTCTCAAAATAGCTCTCATTTGCCAAATTTTCGAATACGGGAACGCTTTTCGGTAACATTGGGTTCCCGTGTCCTCCCAATTTAGAGTACGGGAACAAAGCTAACATGATATTATATTCGGCACATAAGATGATATCGTTTTCGTTATCATATCGTTCTGATGGGTTATTGGGAAAGCTCCCCAATATTTTCAATATTTTGTATTAGCGTGGAAAACAAATTCCGAACGGAATATGCAGTCACTTAAGTAACTTAGATTGAAAATTGTTCAACCACACAGTTCATCATACGAATTTACATATATTTACAACAACATATCTCTTTCTATATAATAATGTAATAGGGAACGATGTGTGTGAAGATTAATTCGAATTTAACTAGCAAAGACAAAGACCATTTTTATTAACAGAACATTGTTGACACATTAACAGAACAATATAAATCCAAATCTGGAGAAGATTGCTGCCAATTTCTGGAATTTCCAGGACAGCTGGAATATGGAAGAAAAGTAGTTCAAAAATATATACGGAATTACTGAGATTTTTAAACATGTTTTCAAATTCAAACTCCGAACATACATGAGTTCGGTGAGGGAATTTGGCCTAAATGACAAAATAAAGAGGTGGCATAGAATGCCACCATATAGAAAATGTGGACAAGGGTCAAGACTATATAAAAATTTGAAAAATCAAATATTCAACATATGTGAGTTCTATGGGGATTTTTGTCAAAGTGGTCGAATGGGGAGGTGGCATGAAATACCACTATATGGAAAATGTGGACATAATTCCTGAATTGAGTTTGTAAGATTTTTGAAAAACTTCTTTAACGATTTAGTTATTCCCTGTTATGAGTAGAGTATTCAAAAAAAAAAAAATAAAATAAAAAACACACATTTTCCGAATTGTTGAAAAAATTTCTTTTTTTAACAGTTTCGAATACGGTTTTACTTAAAAAAACATTTAATCGGTTTTTATCAAAAATACAAATATTTAAAAAATTTTTTAAAATTTTTAATAAAGAAAGTACGCTTGAAGTACATGTCATTTGTAAAGATAAGTAATATAAAAATAAAGTCATATCGCTCTTCTGCAACTAGATGATCATGCTAAAAATTTTATTATTATTATTATTATCATTATTATTATTATTATTATTATTATTATTATTATTATTATTGTTATTATTATTATTATTTAACTTTTTATTTACTAATTAGAAATTTTAAACAACTAAACTTAAAGCTTTATCAGATCATAATGTAAAATAGAAATACTTTCAAATAATTTAGGCTTTATTCAGAACAACAAACGAATTGCTTAAAAATAAAATTTTTATGAAAAAATTAAAAATTTTGATGTGTTTATTGAATAACACATCAAAATTTGTAATTTTCAAATAATTTGATTAGTTTACTGAATTGGCCCTAGAGAAGGCTCGCCGAGCAAATATAAAAAATGCAAAATATGGGTTGTTTAGTAAAAAATAAAAGAAAGAATATTAGAAAAACTGGTTAACCGACCGAAAAAAAAAAACAATGAATAAAGATAGTACTGCTAAAATTAAAAAAAAAATCTGAAAAATAAATGGGAATTTCAGAAATTGATTTAGAGGTTTTTGAAATTTAATTGATAATTTCTGAAATATATTTAAAAACTTCTCTAACATCTGAAATATACTTGGAAATTTGTTAAAATACAACTTGAAAAGAGAGCTCTACTTACTCATTAATTTGAAATATGGACCATTTTCAAAATAAGCGGTAAATTTTATATTTTTTACTTTTACTTTTTTATGTAAAAAATTCAATACTCTGCTTTTACTTTTAGATAATATTGACCACTTTCCACATTTTCCCCATGGTGCTATTCCATGCCACCTCTCCATTTGGCCACTCGGACGAAAATCTTACAAAGAACTTATTTATATTGAATTGTGGATTTTTTAAAATGTGTTAAAAATATCACAAACTCAATTCAGCTTTTATTTCAGATAGTACTGTCCAGATTTTCTATATGGTAGTATTCCATGCCAACTCTCAATTTGGCCACTTGGACAAAAAAAACCCCCATAAAATTCATATATGTTGAATATTTGATTTTTAAATGTTTGGTAAAAATCCCACAAACTCAATGTAGGAATTACGTTTTTATTTTTGGATAGTATTAACCATTGTCCACGTTTTCCATATGGTAGTATTCCATGCCACCTCTCCATCCCTCTCCATTTGGCCACTTGGACAAAAATTCCATATAGAACTCATATGAATAAATATTTTATTTTTCAAAATTTGTTAAGAATCTCACAAACTCAATTCAGAAATTCTAATTTTATTATTAAATAGTATTGAGCCTTGTCCACATTTTCTATACGGTGGTATTCTATGTCACATTTTTATTTGGCCACTTGGACAAAAATCCCCAAAGAATCTCTTACATTGAATTATGGATTTTTCAAAATTTGTTAAAAATCGTACAAACTTAATTCAAGAATTTTGTTTTTAGTTTTAGATAGTATTGACCCTCATCCACATTTTCCATATGGTGGTGTTTTCATGCCACCTCTCCATTTGGCCACTTAAAGAAATATCTCCCATAGAAGTTATGTATGTTGTAATATTTGATTTTTCAAAATTTGTTAAAAATCTCACTAACTCAATTCAGGAATTCTGTCCACATTTTCCATATGGTGGCATTCCATTCCACCTCTTTATTTTGTCATTTGGGCCAAATTCCCTCACAGAACTGAAGTATGTTCGAAGTTTGAATTTGAAAAAAATTTCAAAAATCTCAGTAATTCCATATTTATTTTTGGAATACCTTTTCTCTTTAGTTCCATATTCGAGCTCTCCTGGTAATTCAAAAAATTGGCAGCAATCTTCTCTAGATTTGGATTTTTATTGTTCTGTTAATGTGTTGACAGTGCTTGTTATCTGTTAAATAAGCTCTCTTAATGAAAGTGATATTTGTATTTGCTAGTTAAATTAGAATTTATCTTCACACGCATTAGGGAACGAATATAATTACAATAATTGTAAACACCTGTATCTGAAATAGCATAAGAATAGGTTCCGATTTTGTCTTAAAAGATTATATTAGATGAGTTTAAAATTCTTCCGAAAGTAGTAAAATATTGGGACATATAACTATACTAACTATAGTTATATTAGGATTCTGACATACATTGGAGAGGTAGTAAACCATTATAAAGTTCAAGGGGCTAAAAACGTTGATCAGTCATTAAACATGATCTCTTTTTAATTTTTAATGTCTAAATAAACAGATTAGAACAGATAAAGTTTCTGATTAGAATAGGTAAAAATGTTATACTCATGTTATATGCATGAGAACGAGTTAACAATTCCAAGGATAACCATATGGTAAAGTGATTACTTAAATAACCACTGGTGTGCCCATTTGTTTATTATAAAAACTAACTATCCTTACTAAATGATCTTCTAAAACCTTTAAAATTGTTTCAACCCCTAATGCTAAAATTTTGTTCCATTTCTAACTTAATCTAAACAAATCTCTCAATGCAAATATCTAAAATCTTTAAAGAAACCATACGCAAAACTCTCTATAAGATTATTTAATCTAAGCAAAAGACGAAGACCGAAAACAATAAGAGAAACAGGTGATTTTCTAGCTTTAACTAACTAAGAAAACAATATGAAATAAAAATCTGTTTCGTAAAACGAGTGTGGGAATTTAGGGTGAATACTTTCTCACGATAAGCGACAAGTGATTTCCTTTTTGGAAATACTATAAACTCATACTGATGTTTTTTCTTTTTCAATCGTTCTCCGATATCCAAAACCCTCTCTTTCATACTCGTTTATTCATTCATGCAATTTTGGCTTCATTCATTAAGTTTCTTGTTCCTTTCAATATTTTATAGTTTGTGTTAAACGTACGTATAACATGCGTGTTTCACAAAGTAATAATCCATACTCAATATACTTGTATTTGTAATTTAATGTTAATGCTGCTGCTAGGGAGGAAGTTAGACCGACGCACGGTGGCTCAGAAATTTCGAAAATTTTAATGCCATTCAACAGTAAACATATAGAAGCTAAGGTGGCAAAAAAATTAGATCAAAATATTGGGCATAGCTACATAATTGGTAGGATGACAGTCTTTAAGAAATGGTGTAATGATGTATCACTAAATTTTACTACCAAAAGAAAGGGAAAAGTGTCCTCTTTAACCATATATATACGTATGTACCTATCTGGACCCGTCTGTAGAACACTTTTCCCATTTGAATGAAATTACTCCCAATATTTTTTCTATTTTTATTTTATTTGTTCATATGACTCAAATATAAATACACCAAGCCCTATAAGCTGTGATAGGTATCTTAAGTATATTATATAATTAATATTTTATTGCTAATTATTTAATTCTTTTTATTTTGTTGCACTCATTTATCCGCCACGGCGGCTTGTATTCTCGGATTAAACCTTTTCCTTGATGTATATATGAATATATATATATATATATATATATATATATATATATATATATATATATATATATATATATATATATATATATATATATGATATATATATGAAAGAACGAAAGTTCGAGGTCTTACCTAGGACTTAAAAGTAGGTGCCATGGGAACCAGCTGTCCCAGGAACAGTGAGGTGGACCTCGCTTCACTGTTCTTGGCTGGTTTTTGGCCCCTTTATGAGTGGGTTACGGTTTCACGTGTTGACTGCTTGCAGTAACACGATCACAAGGGTGATCAGGAGAGGGTAGCTCCGAACCCTAAGCAAGGGGAAGTAAACGAGTATTTGTTGCTACTTGTATGTGTAACAGCATACAGGGGCGTTGGTTGGCGCATTGTACTTCACCCAGTGTTAAGACCACCGTGGGGTAAGGCCATCATGGCAGGTACCCACGTTAATCTGTAACACATTTATACTTATTTATGCTACATAGGAAAATAGTGTATAATGTAAGAAAGGGATAAAGGCCAGTGGTATTCGAATATAAACTCAGTTGCTACTCGTATAATATATCTAAGCAATAACAATCAAATTTTAAAATCTTTATAAAACATGGAGAGCTTCATCTATAAAGCTTTATCCGAAGAGTATTAAAAAAAAGTGGGAAGATGTTTTAAGTTACTTTCAAAGAAAAATAAACTTATATTCATGCAGCACCGAAATTTCCTCAAAAACTTAACAAAGCGCTACAAAAAATTTGGATGGAGCAAACTGGTTAAAGGCGAACTTACTGCTGTCCAGATATATTTAAAAAGCACAAATTGATGCTAGAAAATTTGGTGATTACGCGAGGGAAACTGCACGAATAAGGATTACACGAAATCCTACAAATAAAGATCTATTATATTACTGGCAACGTCAGATCCGCTCATCTCTAGTATTCGAATTCAATGGAAAGTAGAACATCGGGACTTGGAATAAGAAACAAAAGGGCTGCTAGAGGAGTGAAATAATATAGAACTAAATATGGAATATTTGTAGGCTATTTTCCAACCGAATGAATAATTACAATTTCTTTTATTGTTATTTAAGTAAAAATTAAAAAATTTTTGTCCTTAATGTTATTTAAATGAAAAACAAAATTTTATTTAAATAAAAAACATCGTCATTTTTTGTCCAAAAACAACCGATTCTAGTAGAACATGTTTTAGAATTGATAAACTGGGAACGTGTTCACATAATTATCCTGGATATTATTAAAATGTTTTTTTTATCTGCTTATAATTTTTTATAAGTAAAGATGATTAAAAAACAAAAAATCCACATATTCGTACTGAATGCTCAATAACTGCTAATTTGATTTTAATGAAATTAAAATTGAAGAAAAATTCAAAAAAATATCTCTTCATCAAAAAAAAAAAAAAAATCTGTCGATTTAAGTTACATAGTTTTGGCAGGTGAAAAGCTATTCTGAGCCACTGTGCGAAGACGGCCTCACAAAAAAAAAAACTAACAAAGAGTAGTAGACATGCAGACAAACGGACGGACAGTAATCCTACAAAGAGTACACGATTCGTGTGTATATTTGAGTTCGCATGCATAGAATGTGAGTATCGTAAGAATTACTCGTTCGTACATTGAAGACATGCAGCTAAACACGAGACTTCTTTTTTCATAAACTTCTTTTGATACAAGTGAGCACGAGAATTAAGCCATACTTTATAGATGTTAATACATTGAGAGCCATAATTACAGTGAAAGAAATTTTTGGGAAAATGAGATTTAAGAGAATTTCTTTTGTATCGAAAGGTTAATCACTTTTTGAGTTCAATACAGGTTTTATTTTTTAGATCACTAGAAAGTTTAAAATCCTTTAGACTTCAAAAATCCTTTTTATACCCTGGTTATGTTCGAAACTATTTGGAAAAAAAGTTAAAGATTATCTTAATATCCGATTAATTTTCCGATACTATTATAGTTTCTTGTTTATAAATCGATGTTTTTGAAACTCAACAATGAAAGATGGATTTCATTTATATGTTATCGGGACTATTCAAGGACTTTATGATGCAGTGGGGACGACTGTAAAAATGTTGGTAATAAATGTGTATTTCCTGGAGCTACTGGAGGGATCGAATTGATACCTCGACCAAAATTGCAAAAAACTAATCATTTTCATGGATTTACATCCGTGCCTATATGTCATAAAATATTAAGTTCAGTATATTAAGTATATCCATAAATGTGTACACACACCTAGCACATATAAGAAAATAATGAATTTTTAGCAATTTTGTCCGAGATATCGTTATGTTTGCTTTATTTGGTATGTACAGAATATGTATATAAGTGGTAAGTAAATATGTCCATTTTTATATTTACCCAATTCACAAAGTATATTATTTGAGTTACTGAAATAACATGTTATTTATTTATTTTTTTTTTTTAATTTATATGGAAATTTAAAAAAATTGTAATTTATATGGAAATTTTAAATAGTGTCTAATCAATCTATATATATGTAATTATTATATATATATATATATATATATATATATATATAATTATTATTTTTTAGATTTGAAAAATCTTGCGTGACTTTTTTTCTAGCAAGATTAACTTGAAATTTTGTTCAAAATTTTACCATTTTCGACCAATGCTGGACGTAGGGTGCAACTCTCAATCAAATAAACATTTCTTTATTGTCCAGTTTTAAAGTCTTGTCTTTTGAAATATGTGAAAAGAAATATTTTTTATTAAATACATTTTGAGAAAAAAGTGAAAGAATCAGATTACTTTTTTGTAAAAGAAAAACATTTATGGTTTGATTTTGTAAAAAAAAAAAAAATCATTTCGAAATTTTATATTGAAAACAACAAATAAATTGAAATTTATTTGTTGTTTTCAATACAAATTGTCGTAATGAATTTTCGTTTCGTTTTACAAAATCTGGCCCTTAAAGCCTTGACTTTGATAATTTTTCACGGCTAGACGAATCGTTTTATTACAGGGTGACTTTCTAGAAGCTTGGGTTCTCCTCTACAACTCTCCCATACATTTCAATTCGATCCGTGTAGTAGTTTACAGATTTATTACCAAAATTTTTGCCCCACTGTATGATGGTTTTCAATCAAATCTAAAAATCTTTAGATTTACTGCTGATCGTAACATTTTAACGTTCTGAAAATCTTGACAAGCATCTGTTCAAAGGAAGAACCTAAGCTAGATGGATCGGATTGGTATATTTCAACAACTGAAATTTGGACTTTAACCGACCACGCTATATAATATTCAGTAATGGCTAGCGTTAAAATTTTAGTTGGACTTTGGGTTATCTTAAGAACTCTAAGAGGATCATTAGTAACTATACCGAAAAATTAATTTCACAATTCGTAATAAGTTTCCGATATTAATAAATTTTTTCACAAAGAAATTTTTGAAGATTGGGCCTTATAAGATTATATGAAATGATATCATATGTCACTTGTCTGGACACCCAAATATCTAAAAATTATCTTAAGTAATTTGACACATATAAACAATATTTGGAGAGGGCATTGTATTAAGTTTAGAGAACTATAGTCTGATTGTCATCCGATATTTTAATGACGTTTGTCAGGGTGCAGTTTTCTTCTGGCCATCCCGCAGCGTTTGAATAGAATAATGCAATGGGAACAAGATCAAAAAAAAAATTACATATCACCATTCGTTTTATAGTTGTCCGGAAAAGTATCTTTCCCTCTATCCCAATCGCTGACACCTAACACTTTACCTTCCTCTTAAAATCTGCGAGTCACTCAAAGTATTAGCTTCCATTTCAAAACTGTATATAGCACATAAAATTTTTCCAAGTGTACACAATTTCTGCTTAACAATCAGAGCCATAACAAGCATTGATTACTTCCTTGGCAAAAAAAGAGCTGGAAAATATAGTAAATCGCAGAGAGTGAGAGTGCAAGTACAGACAAATAAAATACAGGTTATAGAGTTTATTTTATTTTTTTTTTTTCTTAATTTTAAGGGTGGAAAGTACCTGCTGCTGTTGCCAACAAATGAACGCAGTTGTGCATACTATAGCACTGTCGCATCCAGACAAACCAAAGTAAACGAACGTATGTATAATCATGTGCAATGTCTCTATTGTTTACTGATATAAATTGTGAGTGATTTTTCTGCCAACCTCAACAACTTGCTCTACAAAAAGGATCGTTTAGCTTACGGGCAACATCATTCATAAACCAGCTACCGTACAGTAAACGAGTCAACATCAACATTTCATATTACACTTGTTAAATATTAAAGCAAAAAATATTATTAATCATATCAAAAAAATAAATTCAAATAAAAACAAGCAAAAAAATGGCAGTAGATGGACAAAAATTTATGACAAAAACCCAACATTATCGCAAGGTGACAAAGCCTTTGTTGGAAAGAAAACGAAGAGCCCGCATGAATCTCTATTTAGAGGAGCTAAAAGAATTAATAGTGGATACCATGGAGCAACAGGGTGAACATGTTAATAAATTAGAGAAGGCTGATATACTTGAAATGACTGTAAGTTATTTGAGGAATCAAAAGGGATTAGATACAAATCAGCAGCAACCTTTGGCGAATGGTACAGTTAAACGTTCCTTAAATGTGGAAAAATTTCATGAGGGTTATACTCAAGCTGCCTATGAAGTTTCCAAAGTATTCTCCACCGTTCCTGGTTTAAATGTGGACTTTGGCACCAGACTAATGAAGCATTTGGGTTATCAACTAAAGGATTTAAAACAACAATTATTCTCGGAAAATAATGATCAACAACCCTTAATTATAAATGATAAACAAAATGATAATAATTTGCACTTAAAAGGTGAAGATGTCTGGCGTCCTTGGTAGGAAAAAATACTAAAACACAGAAAAAAGCAGCTTTAACTGGCCCATCAGGAAATCCAAGATACAAGTTATTATTAATTAACAAGCTTTATTAGTAGTTAAGAAAAAACAAAAACTTCCAGTTTCAAATATTGATGTACAACTTTAGTAATTATTTTATTTTTTATATTTACTATATTTAAGTACAATTACTTTTGTGATATTTTGTGATAGTTTTAAGTTCAAATAATGAGTATTTTCTCTCAAAAGCTTTAAGGATCTCTTTGCATTAAAAAAAGTATTCCATATAAAGTTTAAGACTTTAGTAATTAAGTTTCACAATGATCTTCCATTTATATTTGATTGAATTGAATAAAAATATATATTAATTAGAATAAAAATTTTAAACTTGTTTTTGTTGTTGCCAAATTTTAAACTAATTAATGAGAGTGAAAGGCCTTAAAAGCTCATGATTTTCAAAAGCTACTTGTTAAAGCACATATTTGGTATAGACAGATTTTAAATTAAAAGCTTTTTCTACTATTGGATTTAAAAGGCTAAACTTACTATCATTATTGTGGGAGCATATAGTCGCAAGAAAAGTAATTTGTACACTAGTTTACACTTTAATTTACATATTAGAAATATAGTTAGTATAAATTGTTAGAAGATTTGTAGTCTGGATATTTAGTTTATTGTGTCAACGAAAAGAAGCCAAAATATAAATTAAAAAAATAAAATACGAAAAGCTGTCCTGAGGCAGGATTGATTGTTAGATGGTTAAGTTTCGAATTAAAAGCTTATATACCTGTAGAGTGTGGTAGAGCAACACTCTATAAAGGCTCATCTCGTTATTTTTGATAAATTTTAATGATGACATTAGATTATTTAAAAGCTCTTAGTATTGCTGATAGTCATAATTTTTCGTTACACATACATATGTAGATAATGTATATTGACAACTTAAAAATAATATTTTTTATGACCTATTTTTATTTCATAAAAATATCATTTTAAGAATTTAATACAGAACAAATAAATCATATTTTTAATGTTACGTTAGCTACATTAAAATTTTCAAATAAATTTCTATGGGAAAAATAAAAGTTTGTTATCTGTTTATAATTTACGTAATTTCCCATACCATTTTGACAGTTACGAAATTTTATCATTTTGTGTAATTTCAACGAAATTGCATTGAAATTACGATGCTCATCTCTGTGCAACTCTGTCAATGGTAGAAAAACACATTTTTGCAACTGAGTACAACACATCTCTGAAGTGAGACGTAAAGCTTTTTTTCACGTATACAAAATTAAAAAAAAAAAAAAAATTAAAAAATTAATTTTTACGCAAAAAAAATAATAATAATAAAAATAAATAAAATAAAATAAAAACATTAATATAAAGTGACTTATAAAAAAAAACAATATTTTATTAACAAAACACAATACCCTTTAATCAATGTACTCCACAAATTGATGTAAACAAAAAGTATCAACTGTTCACGAAGTTATATCAAATGTCATTTATGTAGTCTATATTAGACAAATTTGTATCAAGACAAACGTCAAAATAGTTGCCAAACTGCATATATAAAAACATTAATGAATTCACCTTATTGCTGTTTATGTGTAACTGTTACCACCTTCCAAAAATTCGTGTTAATTTTAAAGTTTGTCTTGATAAAAAATTGTCTAATACAGACACTACGTTATCAAGTAGGAACAGTCTGGATTTCGTCCCTTTTTTCGGCATGAAATTACGTAATTTCGTGTCGATCTGAACAATGCTACATAGCTACTTTAAAATTTTCAAATAAATTTCTATTTAATATAACAAAAAATGGCAAAGATAAAAGTTTGTTGTCTGTTTATAATTTCTAAATTATTAATTTCTGACCAGTGCTTAGAAAACTTAGGGACACGTGTAATACATTAATATTTTAGAAATAATTCTGCTATTGAAAAGCATATAAATATTTTCCACCATAACCAATTTTTGAACAAAAATATCTTATTAAAAACCGATTTTTCAACAAGAAACATTTATTTCACCTAAAAACCATTTTCATTTTCCTACCTAATAATCCATTTTTAACTAAGAATCTATTTTTCAAAAAAAAAAAAACTACTAAACAATAATTTGCTTTTTTTTAACAAAAAATCATTTTTTCACTAGAAAATAATTTTTACACTAAAAAATAATAAAAAATAAATTTTTCACCAAAAAAAAAAAAACATTTTTTTATTAAAAAAAATTTCACAAAAATCCAGACAATTTTTTTCAAGTTCGTGCATATCAGGGTTGTCAAATATTCGAGTTAAAATTTTTTGATACCCACCGCCAAAAAATTATTTTTGAAATAATCATCTAAGACCCCATAAAGTATATATATTTTAGGTCATCGTGAAAATCTAAGACAATCTAGCAATGTCCGTCCGTATGTGTGTCTCTTAAAAGAAGGATAGGACCCAGGGCGGACTACATAGGGGAACGAAATTTGGATCAAATATTTATTTTATATAAGGTTTGTTTCCATTGAAAAAGAGCAAAATCGGTTAATAAATAAAAAAGTTATGATCCAAAAACTAGAAAATGTTATAGCCCCTCGTAACTCCATTTTTTGTATAAATAGTTTCAGGAGCGATGTAAATTCGGAAACCAAAAATGGACGTGATCTGCCTACTTGACCGCCAACCTCTCATATTAAATTTTAAATAAAGGTGGCACGAAAAATTTAAATTTTAAACAAACAAACAAAATATTTGATTGCTAGAATATATATATATATATATATATATATATATATATATTGTCAGTTAGCCTTTTTAGGCTAAATTTAGCCTTTTTATTTTGTTTTTAATCTACAAATTTTCGTTTTAGCTTCCATTTTCATTTTCTAGCCTTTTTTAATTATTAAAATTGCTTTCAAATGGCTAAAATGTTAGTATTTCAAGTACGAAGAAAATTATTTCTTATTTACTATTAGTAATTTTATTTTTACAGAATCATCGATTTAAGCATTTTTGTGTATTTATCCCCACCTGCGGCGCTTCATTTTCCAAATAAAAGTGCCTTAACTAATTTTGTGGAGTTACTAAATCGATAATTAAAATTATTTTTTAATAGTTATACTTTATCAATAATAGAAACTATTTATGACAATAATTAAAAAAAAGATATTATTAATAAGAAAAATCAGCCAAAAATTTGGAAATGCTTAATCAAAAAGGCATTATAATTATAAAAAATCACTTCCAAACATTGATAATTTTTCATATGAAATTTAATCCTAATTTATGAATTTGTTACAATTTCTTCAGAAAATTTTCAAAAACTAATGAGAACGAGGAAAAATAGGTTTCTAAATAATAAAAAAAAATAAAATAACTTTTTTCTGGTATTATTTTTTAGAGCATTTAGCTTTTTTACCCTTTTTAAAGTTAAATTTAGCCTATTTTTTTCTCATCTCCTGGTAACACTGGTTATAATATATAAATTATCAACTCACTGTGGTTGAAATCTTAAATATAGAGTGACAAAAGAAATTGTCGTCAGTTTGGAACAAAAATAATATCAATAGCTAAAACGTTGCCCTAATACCATCTAAAACAGTTTTCAAAATTATCGTTTTATTTTCATGTGAGAGGTGCGAGAAATGTAACAAATATTAGCTGAATTTTTTTTTTTATTAATTTTCTTTAAAAAATGTATGTTTAAAAGTTATAGTTATTTTACTTAATGGATTGAAAACCAGTTCGTTAATTGTATTGATAATTTAATAAGAAGTTTATCTTTATCTCTTTTTCGTGCTTTGCAAATAGTTATAATATAATCAATATTTCTGCTCTTGAAAATCACAAACGTTCGTGAACCAATAGCTTTTTAATTGCGCTTTTGTTCGTATATATTTCATCAAAATAAGGTTGATGAAAACTTTATAAAGCCTTATATTTCTTTTCAAAAGCTGATTAATACTTCATTAAATGATATAACTAACTACTTCTTGGTGTTGATCATTTTATCAAAGCAAAGAAGACAATATTTGTACAACTATAAAATCACTTTGATTTGAGAGCCTCATAATTGTAAAAATCTTCTAAATAACATATATTATAAATTTACTTAAAAGACTTGCATTCAATATACATAAATAATCAAATAAAGAAGACCTCACTTAAAGCACGAATATTATAAGAAGCCAAAGCTGAACCTATCAGAAAATTGCGTTTAATAAAGTCCAATAATATGTATGTATGTGAAAAACTACCTCAATAAATACGAACATTTTAAGATGCAGGACTAATTACACACTAAAAGCACAAGTTGATCTTAAACACTTAAATACGTGCGCCTTACAACAATGGCCCATGTTACAAAAAATTTACTCGCGCTACAATACCCACTTTTAGCCTAACGCTTTGGGCAGAGCGACGTACGAAAAACACGAGTTTAACCGCACTCCGTAAGCTACACATTAAAACTCCAAAAGAAAGAATAAAATCCAGCAGAGAAACAAGTGTATACAACTAACAAGGACTAAAACAATTTTTAAGTTATAAAATAAATTCTCATGTAAATGACATTAACCTCGACCAAAGGATCATAAAAGTGCCGTTGTAATGTACAAACCATAAACGGCAGGAAACAATTAGATTTCAATAAGAAGAAACGAGCAAGGAGAATAAAATTGAAGAAAAACAACAGCTGTCTAAGACCCAAGAACCGAGATTGTGGAAATGTTTTAGAGCTGTGGGAAAATAAGTTCCCAGGGAAAAGAAACAATAGTATGAATATTTGACAAAAACAAAATAAACAGCCTCGTGACCAGGTGAGCTGTAAATGTTGTGTTGTACGAAACTCGCGTGAGAATCTACGAACGAAAGTGTTTCCCACGGTAGAATATTAAGCTGCACAAAAAGGTCCTTTTGCATGCCTTAACATTAATTTACTTCCTTAAAGGTAAAACACAACAACAGCAACATTATGCACATAAGGGTGCAAACGTGGTTTATTTTATAAGTATAAGAATGTTTAATAAAAAATAGCATAAGTCTTTTCAAAACGCATACAACACACACAATAAAGAAATAGGGGTTGTTTTATTTTACTCCCTTTTGATATGAAGGCATTTTTCATGATTTGATAAAATGCACACGTTCTTTAGAGAAAGAGCGCAAGTAAGAAAACAAAAGAGAGTTTCAAGCATTCCTTAACATTTTATGAGGGTTGCTTGGCTTTGAGTTTTGTAGCTGAGAGCCAAGGTGTTGGGTATATATACTAGGGAGAGTGTAGAGTCCAGCATTATAACGTCTTGCGCCTTTGAAGCGTTTACATCAGAGTAAAAGAATTAATTTTTTTTTATTAAAATATTAACTTGTTGATTTAATTTAAAATAAAACAACAAAAAAACCTAACAAAATGTCTGTACAAATGTCAGAAATGTCTAAAACTTATCAATACCGCAAAGTCATGAAACCCATGTTGGAGCGTAAACGTCGTGCTCGCATTAATAAATGTTTGGATGAATTAAAAGATTTAATGGTGGCAACTTTGGAATCAGAAGGTGAACATGTTACTCGTTTGGAAAAAGCCGACATCTTAGAGTTGACCGTCTCTCATTTGCAAAAAATGAAACAACAACGTAAATTGAACAATTCTAACGGTAACACTACCATGAATCAGGCCGAAGGTTTCCGATCCGGTTATATACATGCTGTTAATGAAGTCTCCAAATCATTATCGGAACTACCAGGTGTTAATGTTTCCTTGGGCACTCAACTAATGACACATTTGGGTCAACGCCTCAATCAATTGCAGCCTCCTGTTAAGCCCGCTTTACCTGTTACCAGTCCTTTAACGGTACAAATTGGTGCTCCCAACTTTAGAGGTCAATACTCTGTACCTATTTCACCTGTTTCCAGTTATTCTACCAGCCCTAATTCCAGCATTGGCAGTGAGAAGCATACTTCCTCGCAACTTTTAACTACCTGTCCTTCGACCCCTATCGATGTTACCAGTATCGATGTGGAGGGTGAAGATGAGGAAAATGTTTGGCGCCCCTGGTAACTTCAGCAAGTCTTAAACAGCTGATAAAAAGAGCCTAAAGTGCACCCTAAAGTTCAAAATGTCTTCCAATTGGGCTTGAATTATGATGGCCTTAATTTATTATTTATAATTATAATAAGAATAAAAAAGCTTTAAAATATTAATTTAATCATTATAAAATTATGTGATAGTCTAAGTAAACCAATTGTTAAATTATTTATAAGAACAAAAAAAAAAAAAAAAAAAACAAATAACAAAATAATATATTTAAAAAAATTTAAAAAGAATTTAAGTTTTTTTTTTACTTTTTTTCAAATTCTATAAGTTACAAAAACACTTCCTGTTAGAATTTAAAATTCTCCACTCATGATTATTATTTCAATTATATTCTTGATCATAGCATTCTTTCTAAAATAGTAAAAAAAAAAATATAATAATAAACCAACTTTCAAGGTTATTAATGGAAAATCATTTCTATTTTAAAATTTAGAAAGAAAATCTTAAAACAAAAACAAAATTTCAAAAGATAAATAAATAAAAAAATATCCTCTTTGAACACGTGTTCAGACAATGGCCTCTAAAAACCAGAAGGGATACCTTTATTTTATTTTTTTTTTCTTTTTTATTCTTTTCATTATTTTCCACAATGTCATTCCATAATTACTTTGTGAGAAACTGCTTCTTACCTAAAAAGACAGAAAAAAGAAAAATAAAACACAATAAGAATATTAAAAACAAAACAAAAGAAAGAATTCTTTGTGATTTTTTAGGTTTTAAACCAAACGTACAACAATTTTAAATACGAGTAAATACGAGTAGTTCAAAAAAACAATAAAATTTAAACTAAAAAAAAAAAAGAAAATTAAAAAAGGAACCCATAAAATGAACTAAAAAACGATAAGATCAGCCAGCAACGTATCTAATCAAAAAGTATTGTGGTGTTTATGTCTGTCTGTCTGTCTGTCTGTCTGTCTTTCTATCTTATAAAGTCCAACCTAAACATTCAATGACTGTCAAACATTTTTCAAAACCCAAAGATTGTTTGAAACATCAACCACCACTAAGATCTTAAAGGGCGACCCTTTTTTTTCTTTTAGATAAATAAAAGTCCGTCTGTCAGTTTAGATTTTCTTTCTTTTATCGATTGCTTGGCTGTAATTCCCTTTCGTGACAAAAATTGTTGGTGATAAATTTGAGATTTTTATTTTCCTTTTCCATCCTAAAAGGGATATTTAATACGTATTTTGAGTTTAAATCTTTAATTTTTATAAAGGGAGATAGTGAGGATTGATAATATATACGAGTTAGATTTATTATTTTTTAGTTAAATAAGTTAAATAATTGAGATTGTATAAGAAAATTGGGGGAATATTGATTAAAGAAAATATTATAAAAATAGGGTTTAGCGAATTATCTTATTTTATCCCATCTCTAAAATAGAGTAAATCAGTAACTGTAATTGCCAATGGTTCTTACGAAGAAGGTTTTTATAAGGAGCTATTGTTCGTCTTTCGCAAATTCTACTACTTTTGAATACTCGATACTTAACAGATTTTTTAATTTTAATTATATTTTCTAATCAGTACTGTTTTACACAGAAAATATTATGACCAACATTTTTTTAATAAATCATTACTTGGTTTAAAATAAAATTTTTAAAATAATTATTTAATTTTAATAAGGGTTTTCATTTAATCATATAAATTGCTTATAAACCCAACAAACCATAGAATACAACAAGAAGTTTATGTGAGAACTAAATTTTCGAAAAAAATTACTCATTTTTTTCATTTTTGTTGTTGCATGAATTAGGTTTTTGACAATTGAATCAGGTTTTTTTCTATCACATAAATATCTAGTTATCAATCTACGCAACAAACCAAGAAACCATACATTATCATTAATGATATCATAATTTTAAAATTATATGATAAAATATAGAAATTATTTTTTCCTTATTAAAAACTTCAAACATTTTTAGGAAAAAAAATAAAAATAAGTTGAAAATTTTTATAGAAAAAATATATTTTATGTTATGTATTATATGAAAATTATGTTATTAAATTATGTTATGTGGAATATTAGAAAAGGTCACTATTCTATGAAATTAAATAATATTAATACTAAGGAGATGGAATGCAATATTACAAAATTATTGATTTTTACAATTATTTAATTTTCTTTAATACAAAAATGTAAATGTTACGGTTAACATGTAAAATATATGTTAATTCGGTGTTGAATACTTGAAAAAAAAAATAAAGGTTCGTGTAAAATAAGACTAACTAAAGTACAAATACGAACTAAAAGATTGCAAATTTGTTTTAAACTTCTTCGAAATTCCATTTATGATACAATCGACCTAAAAAAGAAACCCAATCGTTATTAAAATAAAAAATAGTTCATATAGAATTCCTCTTACCATTTACAGTTTAGGAAAAATTTTATGCAGAATACATTGCGTCTTCATATATCTTTTAAAATCCCGAATAATTACCTATTAAGACAAAAAAGAAAATCTGAATAAAACTGTAATTGAACAAGTAATAGTGTTAAGATTAGGGTTTTTAATTTCCCGACATTTTTCAAATCCCGGAAATCGGAATATTATTTAAGGCTTTCCCGAGAATTCCCGGGTTTTCGGGAAAAATACAATACTAATTGAAAAGCATGAAAACTAACAAAAAAATGCTATATTTTGCATACATTTTGAATGCAAATATATCTATATATGTACCTACATTTGTACCCGTATTCACAAACAAATTTTAAATTTAAAATACATTTTAGAGACAAAATTTGTATGGATAATTTATTTTAAAAGGCATTTTAAATTTAAAAGTTGTTTGTGAATACGTGTGTAAAATTTTCAAAATACTTATTTGGAAATTCATTGTTATATTAAAAAATATATTCATACCCACCATTTTTCAATAAATAAATGATTTTAGTGAAAAATTTAAACGGTTTTATAAATTTAGTAATGGAATACGGAATTTTATAAATTTAGTTATATAAATAAAAAAAAACGTTAAAAAAATCAATAAAATTATTTAAATAGTTGGGAAAATACTTAGTTGAGAAAAAAAAGATATGTTTACATATAACAGTGTAAGAAACGTATTTTTTCAACGTTTTTCCTATTTAGTGAATTACATTTTTCATTCAGTATCTGAACCAGGGCTGTTATTGCTTTTGGCGACTGAATTTTCCATTTGGCGACATGGCAAATTTTTTGGCGATTTTTAAACAATGTGGGTATTGCCTAATTTTCAAAAATTTATTAGAAAACATATTTTTCATGTTTTTTCTAATACTATATTTTATTAGGAGAAAAAAGTCCGAAAAATCGGTATATATAAAATAATTTTAAAAATGATATAATAATCTACGGACCCATATATACAAACTACACTATGTTACATTCTAAGTGTTTTTTCACTGCAGCACCGTGTTATCATTGGCTTTGTTGAAGCTGAATTTACATTTATAAATTATACAAAAATTTGAAGCAATAAGAATTGTTCGACACTTTAAACATTTTTATTAATTTTTTATTTTTTCTTTAAAAAACCAAATAAAACTTAAATTTGGCGATTTCTGATTAACTATTTGGCGACAGAGGCTCAAAAAAATCTGACAAACCTGATCTGAATAGCCCAAGAGTTATTCATATACTGGTATATATATTTTTATACAAATTTGTGTAATGAACAACTAAAAGTAGTTCATAAGGTTGTTTGGGGCTGAATTTGAATCTTCAAAGCTTTTTTCAAAATTGTTTCTAGTTTCGAGATATCAACAAAATTTATTTTATTTTATATTTGAAAAGTGACCAAACTGATTCAATTGTATTGTTTGGAATTTGTTTGAGGTATTAGAGTTCAACAGTAAGAACTTAACACTATCTCGCCCCAAAAATCTTGGTATTATTTTCGCCAAATTATTGTGTATTTGCTCTCCTTCTCGAAACGTGAATAAAGAAAATTAAGGATGAAGGAAATTTGCGTTTCAAACTTGTGGTGGTTTTGCAATTAACTCAAAGCAGATTCAAAGTAGAGGGTATGCAATTATCAAGAATGTTATGAATAATATTTTCGATTTTTTTCCACTAGTGTCGATTTATTGGATGATAAATATTTTTGATAAACATTTTTATAAATTCCATTGGTCATTAGTTTTGACAAATGTCCCTTCTTTGATTTTTATGTTTCAAGGCTAAGCATACGAGTATTAAGAAAGTTTTTGACAAGGTAAAATTTTATTTGAAGAGATAATTTGAAAGTATGTATTCTGTGGTGTAAAGGAGACTTTTTGTTTTCCATTGCAAATCATGAAATTAAATAAATCGTCGATCAATAAAGTATATGTTATCTTTCTCTTGAGAATCGGAATTAGTGTTTAATGTTTGGTTCCGTTTACATTGACGTTTGTTAAAGTGTCAAACATTTTTTTACGCCTGCAATCATAACGCGATCGATTTTGCTAGTCATTTAGTTAATTAAAAACACACGTCAAATCATTCAGTATGGTTAGTGACACATATAAACCAAGGTAAAGAAAATACTCAACTCTGAGAATAAAATACCAAAAATTTAGAATATGATTGAAATTATCAATATCTCTAATAGTCGTTATGACAGAATATTGCTCCAACATGAGAGAACTGGAAAACTAGACCCAATCTTGAGAAACGAATGTCATATTTGAATTTAGCGCCTTAAATTACATTCAAATTGGTTGCCAACTTCTCAGGCTCAAAAGTTGATCCGAATTTGTAAATTTCAATCAAAAATAGGTTTTATGAAAATTATTTTTTCTTTGTTTTTGTGAAAATTGGTTATTAAAAAAAATTAATTTGTTTTTCAGAGAAAATTTCAGATTTCAGTTTTTTTGTGAAATATAAACTTTTTTTTTATGGAAATTGTTTATTAAGTGAAAAGTCGGTTATTTTGTAAAAATTTAGTTAAAAAATCAGTATTTTAGAGGTCGATTTTTTTTTTTTTTTTTTTTAAATAATTTTTCAGTGATTTGTTTTTAATTTGTGTTATTGAAGTCAGTTTTTAAAATTTTTTTTGATAAAGTTGGTTTTTGGTGATATGTTTTCTATTTTTTTTGGTTGTAAAATCAAATGTTTGCCGAAAACCCTCTTATTTTTCTGAAAGATCTGAATATGTTACACCCCCCCACCATAGTTGAGAGGTTATTACATACGTATTCGTTTATGCCTAAAAGTATTGGTCAGTATCTAGATAAAAATTTACTCAAATCTTATATAAGCATAAAACACAGTACCAGATTTTATGAGACTCTGGAAATAATTGTATAAAGCCTTTTTCCGAACATCACCTCAAAGTGTATAAATTCTACATAAATCACGAAAACAACAATACATTATTATAAATTTTACAAGATTTGATCCACAATTGAATACAAGTCCCATGTAAGACCCTCTCTGAATATCTATCTTATCTGAAGTACAAACGTTGGGATTGATCGACCATAACTTTCATATTTGTTTTATATTACTTTAGTGATTTTCGAGAGTAAAATTCTCAAAAATATTTCGGATGTCGCCAAGGTGATGTAGGGCTCTTTTGACACTAAACGCACAATGCAACTCATAAATCACAACCGAAATAATATATCGAGATTGCGGTCAGTATTAACTGGTCTTTGGGTATTACAAAAATATGCAAGCATACTCCGACACATCTTCAATAACTTTACCGCAATTGCAAAGATGGAGAAATGTGGAAACAGTTTTTTACATTTTCTGCGAATGTTGTGCCCTAGCGGTCAAAAGACATAGATTTCTGGAAAACTACATAGTAGATGACCTTTGTGAGATAATCGGGTCAAGACTAAATGACCTATTTAGATACCTCACAGCTATTGGGTGGAGCCAGTATTCCAAAACAATACATCTGACGAGTGATATGGTCACTCAGACTCTACTCCATTTCGGATGTATTGATGAATTTTTTTTATCGCCTTATCTTTAAGGACCCCATGTTCATATATATCATTAAGTTGCAGATAAATATTGAAAAAATTTCCACATAATTATGAAACATAAAAACTAAGGTGTTTTTAATATTATTACAATTATCTAAAAAAAAGCATCAGAAATTATTATTTTTTTTTCTACAAAAAACCGATTTTTTCACAAAAGGAACAATAGGTCAATTTATTCTTTAAAATAATTTATAAAATTAATTTATGTATAAATGTATTTCTCGTTTTTTACGCTCGTGACTATCAAAATACATATTGAAACAATCCAAACATTTTGTAATTTTATACTTTACAACATTTTTACTCCCTTCGTATCCTTAATGGTGTGGATAATATGCCTGTGTTCTATTCTTTACATACTACAATTACCATAATCGTCACCACCATCAATACTAGATACTACTTACTTAATTCCACCACATGTAGTACCCTTTAAAATCTTAAATTACACTTGTCCCATACCTACATTTGCAATAACATATAGATACATACATACATCACATACACCAAACAACCCACCAACATGACATGAAGAAACATTACCAAGTAAACTGATACAAAATAAACACACCGAGAAATAATAAAAAGAAATATAAATAAGCCAAAAAGTGGGGAAAAATCTAGACAGAAAATAAAACAGGATAATAAAAAGAAAAAGAAAAAATCATAAAATACTTAAAAATAGTTAAGAACAAAATGACTACATGATTTGCCCCCTAAGGAAATAAATCATGAATGAGTATGATGACGTTAGCCTAGAACTTACAAGATCAACAACTCAACTCTTAAATCATATACCGGCATAAAAATCTTATTTCTACTCATATGTATACAAAAATATCTATGATCATGCTTACATTCATGCTGTATCAAAAGTTTAATAACAAGATCTATAATAAAAATCACCTATAATAATCAATGTTGTTTGTTGTTTGTTACCCCATTATTAAAATCATATTGAAATCAACGTTAAGGGTTATACAACACAATAGTTCCATCGGGTACAATCACAATACTCGTGTATGTATTTTTATATTGTCCATAAAACAATTGGGTTGAGTAGTTAGTTGTTGTTGTTTTTGACTGCCAGCGATAGTTCAAATTGTAACTTCGATTGGACAAAACTCGTATCATTTAACTTGGCGAAATTCACATAAACATTTATAACCATAATCGTCCGTATAATACAAATAACAAAAGCACCTAATCTTAAGGCGTATTACGATAATACAGATATACTATTCATATGTATGCGACTATATGTATAGTATAGGAACGGACCTACTATAGAGGTGTATATGCTTACGACAATATTAACAAAACAATGTAAACTAAATGAAAAAAAATAAAATAAAATAAAAGAACTTATTATGTATTATCGTACAATCCGTTCGTTTATATTCCCATTTAACTATACTCAAACGTGGTTGGATTGATAAGTTAGTAGAGTTCGACAATGACTTTATTACATGATATTGTGTTAAAGAAACTTTAATGAACATTTTATAGCGATTCTAAAACAATGAGTTAAAACACAGATGAGGCTAGAATAGAAAAAAGTAAATGCAATCCCAAGAATAAAATGTGGAAATGGTATAAATTAATTGTAATTAACAAACTAAACTAAATTAAACTAAATTAATCCTTTTTATTTTTCTTTTAGCCTCAAAATTATTGATTTTGTTTCCATCTTTTTTTTTAACCTTTTTTGATTAAAAAGGATAAATTTTTTACATTTCAAAAACTAAGAAAATAATTTCTTATTTGTACAGAATCATCCATTTAAGCATTCTTGTGTAATATGTAAAAATTTTCGCCTGCGGCGGTTCATTATTCAAAACAAAACTAACTAAACTAAAACAATTATTATAATAATTTATTTTAAATATACATTTCATCAACCATGGAAGCTATTCATGAATATAATTATTCATGAAAATAATTAAAAAAATCATATAAAACCGAAAAATCACAAAAAAAAAAAAAAAAATGGAAATGCTTAATCAAAAAGGAGAAAAAAAGACAAAATCAATTTAAAACATTGAGTCAATTTTCATATGAAGAAAATTCTAAAACTTGATATAACCCAATTTGTATGGAAATTTTTACGTGATTTGTGCAGTTCTATGCTTTATTTATAAATTTATTACAATATCTTTCAAAAACTAATGAAAACAAGAAGAAATAAATTTTTAAATTTCAAAAATGTTAACTTTTTTCTGACCTTATCTTTTGGGGCATTTAGCCTTTTTTGACATTTTTTTTTAAAGTTCAATTTGGCCTCTTCTTTTTCACCTCCTGGCAACACTGGTAATTAATTTGAGGTTTCACAAAACTTAAATATGCAACCAATTATCGACGTCTATATGTCACTAAGTTTACTATCATATTGAAAGGGCTAAGTTTAAATGGATTTAAACTTAAACTCCTGGCAACAATGGTAATTAATTTGAGGTTTCACAAACCTTAAAAGTGCAACCAATTATCGACGTCTATATGTCATTAAGTTCTAAGGGCAAAGTTCTGTTAACAAATTCCTTCTTTCCAAAGCAGCCAATTAGACTGAGCCAATTACATTATTACAAAAAATTGAAATTCATCATTATTTAGCATAACATCGATACGTTCTATTACCATTTTTTTATAGTCTCTAAGAAATCTAACAGTCTTTGACACATTCACATATTTGTCAAAAAATTCCAATCAAAATATCTGAAGCGTCTAGATCAGTGATTTTGTCTGCTCTTGCAAATTATTAATGCGAGACTTTGGTAACCCAAAAGTCTACACTTCTAAATGTACATTAGGTAACACGATAGCGCATTCTTCTATCATTTATCGAATAAAGAATTTGAATTCGATATCTTTACCGAATCCAAAAATATACGATTTTGAATTTGAAAATTGCAAAAATTATGATTTTTTGTGTTCTTTGGCCGAAAAAGTGTTACATATTTTTTTCTTAAGAATAAAAATTTCTTTAAGAACATACATATTGTCACCTATCAAATCAAATGTTTTTACTGAATTATAATCCAAACTACATCTACACAAAAAATTTGGTTTGAAGGGTGTTTTATGCTTTATTTATTTTTGCTTTAAGTGAACGAATAAAAAATTTTACTTAATTGCTTAATTTTAAAGCAAAAAATTAAAAATTATGTTTACGGTCTTTTGCATTTTCATAATGTTTTTCGAATCTGCTGTAAAAAATTAAAGTGTGGTTATGGCCTTTTGCATTTTAGGTGACGATATGTACGTAAATTTTACACTTTTCTGAAAGGTATTTTCACATAGATGACTTTAAAATAAAAAACGCAATACAAGTACAGACCCTCCCAAATTTGTCCTATTTTGTACCAAATTTTTACTTTGGATGCAGAATGCAGTTTCGGAAATACTGATATGTTCTTAAAAGTTTGCCAATGCTTTTTTCCAGACTTGAACCAATGTGGACTTTATAAACAAAATTGAAAAAATTCATTTTTTTTCGTTTTTTTTTTAAGGAGTTGTGGAAATATTTAATATTAAAAACTTATTTTTTATAATTCATCATTCCAAACGATAAAATGTTTTGAAATTATGATGTAAATATGATGTAAATATTGATTACAATGACAATATTTACAGTTTCTCCAAAAACCAATTTTTATCAAAATTTTAGTTTAATTCTAAAAACTAGAAGAACTATGGACTCCATTTCTTTTAAATAAATTCTAGCTCAAGTAATTCTTAATTTAATATAAAAAGATTAAAGTCAACATCTTACAGAACCCAAATTAAGCTACTTTAAAGTTTAATATCTGAGACCCTCTATACAAAGTGTATAATTGTACACTTTTCTGTAAAATTTTATGTAAATCTAACCAGAGGATTAGAAGTTACAGATCGTGAGAGTATATTAATTTTGATTTTAGATCTACATGAAGTAGCGGACGTAAAGAACAATCTTTAAGTTAATATTTTCGGCAATTTTCTCCTCCCAATGTTCCAATATCTTTAAAGTGAGCAACTAAACGTCTTAGTTTTGTTTACCATACAAATATCAAAATAAAACTTACATTTTCAAAAGTTGCAGGATCCTAAACTTTTTCTTTGATAGCACCACACTTATTAAATCACACAAGGTAAAGTAGTTTATTTTAAAGATTTTACATTTTAGGTTTTTATATTCTAAAATAGAAACCACATAGAAATCTGAGACCGAAAATAATAGTTATTTTTTTTTTTTTAATTTTTCTTAAAAGAAACACATATAAGCAAATTTTATATCGGTCAGAATTTAATAAAATTTAAACAAGAATTTTGCCTGAATTTTTCCACTTTGTACTAATATATAATATAAATTAACACAAATTTTCCGTAGAGCTAAAATAACAGATAACTCAAAAATATTGCACTTTAATGTAGTAATGTGAACTGATATTTAGTAAGGGAATAACAAAAAACTCAATATCTTTCCATTCGCACACTAGATTAATTTGTCTTTTCATTCCTACATCAGAATTCTTTTTGCTTGACTATAAATATTGCGAATTTTTGTTTGGTGTTTTATTAAACCACTTGTTAATAAATCGTAGGACTAAAATTAAACTAAATTAAAGACATAAAACGAGGAGTGTAAAATATTATTTTTTCGCGGAAAATATTTCTCTACCTATTTCGGGAACGAAACCGTAGTCACAATATAACTGTTAACGTCAGACTTTTATGATAAAAGTCATAATAATTTCGGTCCCTGTCAGTAATCTTTCTTCTAAGATTTTAAATTACCAAATAACTTGATGGTTTTTAAATTTAATTTGGATATCATTTTAACAATCAATTTTTTTCTTTGGAATTTGCTGATATTATAATCTTTATTTTCCTTATATAAAACTCTATCACTATCACTCTATCTACTCTGTTTATCTACAAGATTATTTTCATAAATCGATCATTAATTTTTATGACAAAATTACGGTTATAGAAAGTGTGCTATAAATCTACATAATTATTTTGAAAACAAAATTGCAAATAAGGAAATGTTAACGGAAATATATTGACTTTTTCATAGCGTGACTGTATTCTATTTTATGATTTTTTTCTTTTTTTTTTAATTTCAAACTGCCATCAAGGACTTATGTGCATTTTAGTTCCTTAACAATTCACCCCTCTTCTTTTCTTTAAGATTGTATACCAATCATGCATTTATGAAGAAGTAAAGAAATACTACAATTCAAGACAAGTCAGTCAATAAAACGAGTCAGTCAAATACCCTCTACCTACTTACAAAAACACAAATACATACACACAGCAATTATTGGTAACCCAGTGGTAAAAGGAAGGGCTAAAGAGCTCTTCTAGAAGGCCTTTTTATAGCCAGAAGAGCTTCTCCGTGCATTCCATGTTCATATATTTTTTACACGCGATGTCATTGAGAGCAAGGCCTTACATATTCGCGACCCGATGCGGGTCTTCTAAAAGATCTCTTGAATAAAAATTGCCAATAGGCCTTCCGAAGAAGTGCTACGAATAGACCTTCTGAAGAAAAGTTGTCAGCAGGTTTTCTACACTATTTAATAAATTATTTTTCTATTTATATAAAATAACAATTTTTTATTTTAAATTATTGTAAAAAGTTTAAAATTTAAAAAAAATTAGTATTAAAAAACGTATCTGAACTTTTGAGATAAAACGAAATATATTTAAAAAAATATATAGCTTCTTACTCTCCTTCTAAGAGAAGAATTCGGAAGTTCTATCCTATATTTTAGAAAGGAAGGTTGAGTTATTATTGTAGGCCTTACTATATAAGGTGGTTAGCATGAACAACTGCATCTAAAAGGTGTAAATATACCTTCTAGAAGGCCTGCACGATGGAGGCCTTACTTTTTTACCGCTGGGAAATTACGTGTTGTATCCATTCAATAATAATATACAAACATAGAAACAAACAATGCATTTTAAATTGCTGCTGCTAATGTTGTTGTTGGTTGGTTGGCATAACACAGTAAGTATGGATGAATGTATTGTAAGTATAAGTAAAATAAGAAAACAAAAACATTAATGTGATATCAAAGCGACGATCGTGAGAAAATGGTTTGGAACGTGGTTCTCACACGATCGACACACCTGCCCTTTTTAATTTTAATTTCAAGATTCAAGACTACTTACGGCAAGATCACGACCGTTGTTATTGTTGTTGTTGGTGGTTGCTTTATTGTTGTTAGTAACTTTAGTTTGGTTTGGTTTTTACTTAAGCTTGTTTCTTTTATATGCTGCTTGATGTTGTTATTATTATTGCTGGGTTGCGGCATGAAAGTTACAAACAATACAAAAAAAAAAACACAAAAGAGACGTGCAGACGCAGGCTAAACATATTTAAACAAACCTATATTTATTATAAAAACAACAAAAACACTAACAATAGTATTCGCTATACAACAAAAAAGATATTTAGTATGAGACCTGGCGACCAAATCATCGAAGAACATCCATCCATAATGTAAGGGGGACTTCAATGGTGCAGAATAATGCATTTTGTTGGGAAGGGTTCAAAGAAAATTGTATAAGGTACCAAATAAATTGTGGGAAAAATACTTTTTAAATGTACTAAAAATTTTGTTGGAATAAGGTTATATATATGTCAAAATTTTTTCTAAAATAAATAGAATGAGACGTTTAAAAGACGGTAGATACCTTTCCATTTAATTTTAAAATCTTTGCGAACTTTTTAGCTCCTTTCGCATTAATATAGGATTTTTTACATATCGAATTACTCTACTATGCAGACAAAGTCCTTACTTTTTAAAGAAAGATCATGTCAAGGAGTTTAAATAAAAAAAATTATTGTATAAAGCACCATTTAAAAATAAATAATTTAAATTGTACACCAAAAATGTACCAATTGTACCAATGTTTAAAAATCCTTGATTCTTCCATTATTCATACTCTCCTTTAAAATAAGAAGAACAACTTTGATTAAAAATAGTGAGAAAAAAAGTAAACACGGAACAAATTTAAAGGTATGATTGCTTGGTACAGTGGGGTGATAGAAGATTAAGAAGAAGTGGAAGAAAGTGGAGGTAGACATAGAGATGAGTTTAAACATTATGGTGATTATGAACACACGATATTGTGTTGTGATTCAAATTTAAACCAAATGTACATTATAGTTGGTATGTATTATTATTGTTTTTGTTGTTTCTGCTTTTGTTCACTGTTGTTCCGCTTTTAAGGCAAGCACTAAAATCATTATCATCATCATGAGTCTTTCGGTCTAAACGACCTACCAATAAACCACCTTACAGACATATAGACAGACAGTCACAACAAATAACCAACAAACCAATGTTTGCTGTAAAGCTTTTTGTTAAATCCGGTTTATCATAAATTAAAGACATTAGTTGGTATTATTGTTGTTGTTTTTGTTGCAGTTGCATACGTTTGTAAATATGGGATGCTGTTACATGACAATGAATGGCACACGCTCACTATGCCACTGGGATTGTTGGATCATTTTTCTTTTTGCTACATACCCCAACAACCCAACAACATAAGTAGTTATTGTGGCATGTTGTGTGTGTGTTTTGTAATCAGAATTTCCATAAACTATATTGTCGGCAAATGAGGTTTTTGTTTTTATTGGTTGGAAGTTTAAATGTTTGCCTAATTCGTGCTACATATTAATAATTTGAAACTTTAACACTTCAAGTTAACGTAATTAAGATGATCGATATGTATATCGGATGTATTGACTAGTTAAAGAAAAAATATAGTTAAATGAAATATATAAGGTTAATAAGATTTTCTGTATCCGTCAGATAAATTGAAAAGCAGTTGAATTAATCTTTTACCTATATATGGCTCAGAAAAGTAAATAAACTGTGTTTTGCTAAGATCTTATATTTTTGTAGAAGAAAAATCGATAAAAGAAGAATATTTCAAAAAATATATTTATAATTTATAAATAAATTAAAACTAAACAAGTAAGATTGTTATACCCGGCTTAGTTAAATCTATTATACCCATCATCTAAAACTTTTTGCTGCCACCTTTAAAAAATTTAAAAAATTTATAAAAAAAAGTAATTTAAGAAAGAAATAAAATCAAAATTTATTTTCAATTAGATTTAGTTTTTAGGACCATTATACGCTTAAATATATATATCGGTCAATATGTTCAGCAAACTAACATTTTGAGTATTTAATACAATAAATAAAATAGTTGTATATCTGCTTCAAGAAAATCAAAAGATAATAAAAAGGATCGATATATTATTAACTTATTTCCGCATATCAGTTTAATTTCGTCCCCAAATGTCTTATATTTGAAAAGTAGTTGAATTAATCTTTTACCTATAAATGGCTCAGAAAAGTAAATAAACTGTGTTTTGCTAAGATCTTATATTTTTGTAGAAGAAAAATCGAAAAAAGAAAAATATTTCAAAAAATATATTTATAATTTATAAATAAATTAAAACTAAACAAGTAAGATTGTTATACCCGGCTTAGTTAAATCTATTATACCCATCATCTAAAACTTTTTGCTGCCACCTTTAAAAAATTTATAAAAAAAAGTAATTTAAAAAAGAAATAAAATCAAAATTTATTTTCAATTAGATTTAGTTTTTAGGACCATTATACGCTTAAATATATATATCGGTCAATATGTTCAGCAAATTAACATTTTGAGTATTTAATACAATAAATAAAATAGTTGTATATCTGCTTCAAGAAAATCAAAAGATAATAAAAAGGATCGATATATTATTAACTTATTTCCGCATATCAGTTTAATTTCGTCCCCAAATGTCTTATATTTAGCACCATTCACATACATTCATGCATACATTTCATCAAAACTTAGGACGAAAATTAGTCATTTCACTTATATATTACATATAAAACTGACACTCTAACCGAAATTGGTCGGCTATGGATATAATAGAAACACTGATGGATGTCATAATGTCCAAGAGAAAAACGACATAAAGTCCACAGAATGTAATTAGTCATCTTATTTGGAAAAACTTTAATTTAGCGAAGCCGATGTTTGAAATATACTAGAGTTAACAACCCCTGCTTCTCACCGAAGGCGGGCTGTCTAGAAAACCTTTTTAATCGAGACCAAAATCCTACCCAGGCCAAAGTAGGAATATGACTGACCTTGTCCAGAAATTTTATCATATAATGTATTAATTTTCATATCAGAAAGTGTCCATGTACATTATCACATGGTCCCTTCAAATAGGGGCTTGAAGAAAGCATTGCTGCATAAATTGTTTCGTTGAAGAACGCAAATCGATTTATCAGTCAATAGTTGAGGTATTGTTAATAAAATTAATCACTATTTGATGGTTTACCGATGGCTAGTAAGCGTTCTAGTTCAAAGTTACCACCATTCAACCTGTTACTTCTCATTTCTGTTGTCTGAATCTTTGCATGATTGGATTCCGTTCGGTGGTTCTCATAGGTGATTTAGGATAGTTTCTTCCTTTTAGGGACCTTCTCAGCTGCTATAGATATAATTTCTGTCCCCCTTTCAACTATATAGAAATTAATTGTGTATATATAGATCATTTAGTGACCCGTTAACGAGCAGTCATCAATGATTAAAACTCTGGAATTGTCCTCTTTGCAACATTTATTACGCTTTTTAAGAATTCAATGAAGGTCAAAGTGACACTTCACTGTCGAAAAATATATCAAAATTCCCGTGAATATTTTCGTCAAGTACAGTTGCCAATATGTCTGCATGAAACACATTTATTTCATCATCATTTTTATCCTTGCAATGTTTAACATGTAAAAAATAAAATATCCGAACTAATTTAGTGTTAAAACTATATTTTAGAAAAATTATTTATATTCAATTATATTTATTATTTATTGCCAAGGACTGGAAGTTTATGCAAATGCATGTTTTTTGCCATTACCCCTAGAACATAGTAAAGTAAATATCTTTGTGAATTAGAGAACTTGCTTTAAAATGGCATCGATTTGTTAGTGCATATTTTGCTGAAAATGCATGTTTTTGCACATTTTGCCACACATATTTTTGTATCATATTTAGAGCAATATTCCAATTTAAAATTATTTTTTGTGTAGAAAAAAATATAATTCTGTGGACTTTTGATAAAACGACTTACTTAAGCATACATTTCAAAATTTTCAGAAGAGCTAAAAAATGTTTTAAAATATTAAAAAATACCAATGAAATTAATAACATTAATTTAATAATTAATTAAATTAGAAGAACGTTGATAATTATAAAAGATGCGCCATAAGAATGTTCCTTATGTATCTCGTATTAAGATGCGAAATTACACAGAATAAATAATTTTGTTTCGGAGAAGTATTGTCCTAAAATATTCGACAAAACAATATCACTGAAAAAAACTTTGTGGTATATCAGCGCTTGTACAGCCTAAAATTTAGAGATAAATACAAAGTTTCAGGGTCAAATTACCAGTCAGAACAAGTTCGATTAGTATCGAGTTATGTATATTAAAAATTTGTTTTGGTTGTCATACGTTTTTAAAAAACATCAAGAATTCATAAATTCTTTTTAAAGTAGCTACCAATGAGATTATTCTGTCTGAGAGTACAATAAGCTGGATAGAGCTACCCTTAATATCATTTTAGAAAAATCGATCTATCATTAAGACCACAGCCATCGAAAAAAGTGTTGCCAATACAGTTGTTACAATTCAAACGAAAAAATAATAAAATCTTTCACATAATTTAAAATGCATCTATCTCACCTGTTGATGTCGAATGAATGTAAATTTTTTAAGTTTTAAAATTTATAGAAAATTTTCAATTGAACAAAATATTTTTTGAAAAATAACAAATATTTTAAAATCTTTTAACATTTCAAACACAATCAACGTTCTTTAAAATTCTTCATATTCTATATTCTCACATTTCCTTTTGATTTTTTAATAATAAAATTGAAATTTGTCAATATTTTTCAGTTTTCATTTCACACAGCAGAAATTAAAATTATTCTCTCCATAGAAAAAATATTTTTATAGTAGAACTTTTCTACCGTTTCACATACACTGAATTAAAAGTTTTTAATATAAGTTAATAAATAAGTGAATATTGTATTTGTTTGTATGGCACATTTTAATATTTTTAGTGCATTTTTTAATCACGAATTTCCTGTCCCTGTTTATTGAAATAAATAGTAACCACATAAATAAGTTTATTCCCTTTTTAATTTCTGCAACATTTATTTAAAACCTCGTGAAGTAAATATTCTGAATATATTGTAATCCCTCTATGTACCTGTTGGAAATGGTTTTCCTAATACTTCCATATGAACATGCTGAACGTTTTTTAACAGCAAACTCAAAGAATTTATTTTTAATATTTAGTGCCTTATAATTGATGCTTCACCAAATTATCAAAATTTCACAGAAATTCTAACATTTTACAAAAAAAAAAAAAAAAAAACAAAAAAAAAATGGAAATTTAATTAAAAATATAATTTCACCAAAAATCCGAAATTTTACTAACAATACCAAATTTCGCCAAAAATTCAAAATTTCACAAAAAAACTTAAAATTTCACCATAAATTAGAAATTTAACAAAATATCCGAAATTTCATAAAAAAATTCCAAAATCTCACCAAAAACACAAAATTTCACTAAAAATCCACAATTTCAGTAAAAATCCGAAATTTCAAATTAGAAATTTCATCAAAAATCCGAAATTTCGTAAAAAATTCAAAATTTTATCAAAAACTTAAAATTGCACTATAAATTGAAAATTTAAGTAAAAATCCGAAATTTCGCAAAAAATTCGAAATTTTACAAAAAATATAAAATTTCACCAAAAAGGCAATTTCACCAAAAACGCGAAACATAACCAAAAATCAAAGTCACCAAAATTTATCCAAATATCCGATTTCCTTCGATTGAATTTTTAATATTTTCTTCATAAATACTTTAACAAAATGGCCACGCATTTTTTGTTCTATTGTAATCATATCAAGGGTACTACTATGTGAGGGTGAGGGTAATCTTTAAAAAATGTTGCACAGTAACATATTTCTTTAAAAAAAAAACGCTATAAGATTTAATAAAATCAATCACTATGCATTTATATAAATAGCTTTTAATTAATATTTTTTATTCGAAATTAATAAATACTTCGGTGTAATTTAAAGTGCATTGATTTGTATTAAATATTGATATGTTTTAAACTTATCTCCAAAATATTTCGGTTTAATTATTTCTTTCACTTGAGCTGAACCATTTTTAAAATACCTCCAAAAATATAGTTTTCGTACATAATTTTTAAATTTTTGTCAAAAAAATTTCAACATATTATAGACAAATGACGTTTAATACATTACGAGTGAAAAAAAATTTAAATTAGTTTTAATTTTCGCGAAATTAAAATTTTAGTAAAATTTTCTATCATATTATTTTAAATACTATTTTATTAAAGTTGGAATATTTTGAACATACTTTGGAACGTAATTTATATTTTAGGGCATCATTGGAAAGGTCTCATTCAATACTATTGATATATGTATTCATTTAACTTTTTAATTGCACAAGTAATATTTTGGGATTTCCGGTTCATAATTGGTTAAGTATGATGTGTCATGTAGTATGTATGATTCTAACTTGACGCTAACTTGTTCTTGCTTTCCAGAACCCAAGTGTAGATAGTGTTACCTCACTGTTAACAGATATTGATAATAAGTGTAGGTCTATTAAAATAAGTTGTATTCAAAGCTTCCAATTATTTTCTATGAAGTTCAGTCACTTGAAGCATTTATCTCTTGAGTAATAGTTCTGTTTTGTTTGAGTTTACACCTTCTGAGGCCCAGAAATTGAGTTTCCAAAAAAGCATTGGATATGATATCGCTTATTACGTTCACTTTGATATCAACAACGATAAGCGATAACAAAGAAGTCTAGAAGTCGACTTCCCGAAAACTTGAGATAACTATTCCTGCATCTAAAATAGATCAGTTGTTTATGTTTTGCTAAACTTTAAGAGTAGCATATTGGGCAGTAGAAAATAATGAAATACTGTAGAATAAAGTAGCCATTAGTATGCCTCAAAAACATTTCAATTTTATAAAGGATAAAAGCGAAATCCCACAATTTAGTCTTAAAAAAATTAATTTATATGAGTTAATTACATTTTGCGTATTTCCAACTATATAGGAAAAGCGAATTCAAGTCATTTGTTTAAATAAAGTAAAGAAACAAAACAGCTTTTGTAAATTCACATCTTTTTTACATTTTTCTCACAATAACTTAATATAATATAATTGGTTTATCTAGAAATAAATATGAATCACTATTGAAATAGTTCAACAGGAAGTGTCATACATACTTAAAGATTTGAATAAATATGATGGATTTAACTAATTAAATGACCCGTATGTAAATTCAAAAACACAATCAAAACTGTCATCTTTTATTTAAAGCTTTTACTGACAACTGCCAGAATAGTGTGATATCTTAATTACAATTATATTTAGTTGGGAGGGGGTGATTCCATGTGGTGTACTTACTTGCTGTATGTACACCACATGAAATTATTTTAAAATTATTTACAAATATCACAGATTTGTGCATTTTTAGAGAGATTTCCATTAATGTTTTCATTATGTATAAATAGTGTATAATATGTGTTGTTGTCTAATTAAATACTGTCATTTACAAGTGTTGACCCTAATTGAGTTGTTTGGCCTACATTTATTTTTTTTTTTTTCGGTAAATTAGAGTTACTTTGAATAAATTATGAGTTTAAAAAGAACGTGTATAGAATTTAATTTGGAAAATAAGTTTAAGTTGGGTAATTTTGAAAGAATTCTTTATTTATTCCTTAAAATTAAATTAAATCTTTTAATGACAATTTATATTAATTTTTGGGTTAACAATAACTTTTATAATCTCCTTAAAATTCTGTAAGTATTTGGTTAAACCATAAAATATTAAGAAGCAATTATATTTTTCTCTCCCAATTGATTGAGCTAGATACGCTCCTAAATTTGGTTGACTAGTATTTTAGAGTGCAGCAGAGTTGGAAATTTTTAAATGAGAAACGATTTCGTATTTCTCTAGTTGTTCTAATTACCAAAATCATGGATTCTTTTAACTCTCAGAATTTAAAATTTAGGTATTGCATTTTTAACTCATATTGCTATGAGAATCCATTTATGTATATTAATTTGCATGCTAACAAGTTTTTCCCAACAACTCTAATTTAAATAAATCCTAACCAATTTAAACAAAATCCTAAAATTTATTTATTTATTATTATTTTTTGTAATAAATAATTAAAAACATTTTTTAAATTTTCTTTTTAATAATTTTTATTTATTAATAACTTTTTTCTTCCTTTCAATCCATTTTTTTAAATAATTTTATTTTTACAAAGAGTTTAGAAAGTGACACTTATCTTTCACTTTCAAAGAGCAACTTATTCAGTTGCTAAACCAAAGCTGTTTTGTTTAGCTTGATCAGCTTTAGATCCGGTATCAGCCGGAATTTTTTTAATGCAAAAATCCTCATCATTGTCAAATGATGAAATTGCAATTTCATTTAAAGTTCATATTCAGACCACAGGTGTTTTTTTAAGACACCTTATGATTTTCTTAACCAAAATTCTATCACCAAGGACGCCACATGGAAGCTGCTTCACTGGGTGTGGGACTGCAACTGCCGCTATCACTGCTGCCACATTCTGAGGGTGGTGGTGTGATTAGAGAAGGTTCTGGTGAACTGCACAAAGATGAGGAACCCAAATGCGTTTGTGTCGGCATAGCTGAGAAGTGAGTAGAGGATGCGGGAGCTACCAAAGGTGTTACAGCTGTTGGTACAATAACTTGCAAATAGTTGAGACGATGACCCAAATGGCTCATCAGTTGAGTGCCCAAGTCGACACTTACTCCAGGAACTGTAGCTAAAGTTTTGGAAACTTCATTGGCAGCATGAATATAACCAGCACGGAAGCTTTCAGCTATGGTTAGTTTAGAGTCGGGATTGCCATTTAATCTCAATTGCTTTTGGGCCCGCAATTTCTTCATATGTTCCACAGTCAATTCCAAAATATCAGCCTTTTCCAAACGGGTAATATGTTCGCCCTCTTGGGTTAAACACTCGACCATAATATCTTTCAATTCATCGAGACACTTGTTGATGCGAGCACGACGTTTACGCTCCAACATGGGTTTCATGACCTTACGGTATTGATAAGTTTTTGACATTTCCATTTCTAAAACCATTTTTTAGTAACTTAATCCAAATGTAATAAAAAATTGTATCCACTTAATAGAATGGAGAAGATATTGCTGTTTGTTTGTTGTAAAGTAAATCCTCTTGTAGAATATTTCAAGAATCAACGTAAAATAGTTGCGTTGTTTACTGTTTGACGTTCAAGTTTAAAATGATTCAACGGTGCTCAGAGCTCTTGCCTTTTATAAATGCCTCCTCAATCCAGCCAGAGTATGGAGTGTGCGATCGATGTGAATGCTTGAAAATGCCTTAAGAGTAAACGAGAAAACATGAGCTTATAGCGGCTGCATTCATACCTATAAACTAACATAGACTGTGTGAACATTTTACGTCATCCCCCTTATGCCCGCACGCAGAGAATATTTTACCATGTTGTTGTTGCTGTTTGTTGTATTTTTGTATTATTTTTTAGTTCAGCACACAACACTCCGCATAACAAAGTACATAGTAAATACAGCAACAACAACAACAACTATAAAAAGAAAATCAACAATAACTGCCACAACTACAACAACAACGATGAACAAATGAACGAGTCGACTTAAGTTGTGATTGTTATACCGTGGGAAACTATTCTGTAGTCGATTTCTCACGACTGGCTTGTTGGATGGTTGAATGGTTAGATTGCCGGATTGTTGTGTTTATTATTATTATTATTATTGTTGTTGTTGCTGTATGTATACATGTGTGTATATATTTATTGTTCGATAGCTGGATGGCAGTATGACTGGCTGGCTGCCTAACTGCCGTACTTGATTATTTCAGTTTATTTTTTATGTGTGTGTTTTTTATATTTTTTTTTAACTTTTTGTTTGATTTCGTTTTATTTGCTATGTTGTGTGGTTGAGTAGTGCCTTAATGCCGCCAGCATGACTGTACGATTGGGGTCTTTTAAGTACTTATGAAACGGGGCAGAGTGTAAACTCAGAAGCGGCAGCAGTAGAGCTATCGACAGCGCACATGCCTTCCATCTATAACAAGATGTTTGTTTGTTCGTTAGTTGTGTTATTGTTGTAGATTTGTTTTACTTATTTAGGAAGGAACAAGTTTGATGCACTTACATATTTGGTAGAATTAAGCTTTGCTTTTGGTACATTTTAAATTTGAGAAGTTAATTTTGAAGATTGTGGTACTAATGCAATATTGGATGGATATGTTCTTAAGAAATTAGTTGGAGTTTTTGGTACTAATTTACTTTGATCACAATTCAGAGTTGATGAAAGCATACTACGTTCAATTACCACTACTTTGGAGCTTGATTTTGAAGAGGTTATTTCAAAGATTTAGTATTGAAAATATTCTCTATGTGAAGGATTACCCGAAGATGAAGTCCAAATATTAGATACCTATTTTATGAAGATCGCTTATTCAGTGGAGTATTGACAGTGCAAATCCAAGTTTAATAAATATTGATCAATCTGTTTGCCGAATTCAAAGACTGTCAACCTTCTGTCAGAAATAAGTAAAGAAAAATAAAATATCGTTTTCTTCTCGCTACCTCTGACATGTCTTAGCATATCTGTGGACAACATATTATCTTAAAATCAAAGGGTATGACAACGACCTATTTCAATAAAAATGGAAATCACATGATAATGCTATGGATCACTCTCCCATTTATGAAATTTATGGAAAAATAGTATTGATCTTAAGAAAAGTATCCGCGGTTTTTTGGTAAGTTTTTGAACTGAAATTTTCTATGTTGAAAACTAATTTAATCAAGTACATATTTGCAATTATTATCTATGATCTTCTGCCATTTTTAGGGTAGCTTTTTCACCATCAAGAGAGTTGTTAGCAGTAGAGATCAGAATTGATCGTTTCGCCAAGTTGTAGCAGCTCATAGTGGATAATTCCCTTTCAGTTCCACCAAGCACTCAATATAACCTTGTTTACCATCAATCCAGGCTTTGAAGTCGTTTTTGGAGGATTCCCGACCATCATGCTCAATGGTTTTTTGGTTTATGTAGATGTTAACCTATTTTTATAGCCTGTAATGATCCGCTTCAAAAAATTTTCGATTTCGTTGCGTTTCAGTAGCGTTTAACTTATGGTAATTTGGTCAATTAAATTTTTTTGCGTTAATTCAATTCATTAATATCGAGCTTCTTTGAGCAACCGTTATTTTTTAAATGATTCCAAACTGTCATGTGGTTGATCTTTAGTATACTTTACAAAAATGTTCAGCATGTTTTTGCAGCGTCTTGCTTTTTTATAGTAAAAAACCATCACATAGCGTTTTTCAGATATTTCACTCATTTTCAAATCAATATAACTTTTTACACGAACGTCGGATTAAAGAACAGTTTTCACCAAAAATGTAACTTGAAATGTAATTCATATCATTTTACATTAAACACTGTAACTTCCTTGATAAAGCTCATGGAGATAGTTGCAAGTAGATTAAAAGTTGTTTGAACATTAAGCTCTCTGGAAATACAAACAATGCAGTCACATTTAGTACCAAAAGTACCAACAAATCTTTTAACTCATTAGGTACAATTTGAAATTTTCTATATCTCACATCACTGATTGATTTTTTCTCGCTGTTGTTTTTGGATCTTTTTACTCTGTTTGGTTAGGTTGGGGCTATTAACGTTTTATATCGAGTAAAAAAGGCTTTGGTGACGTTGTTTTACTATTGGATGAATACATTTGTACGTACGTTTTATCGCAAGTATGGGGCCTTGTTTTTTTTTATTTTTTTTGTTCATTATTCTTCAGTTTCTTCGTCTTGTGTGTTGCGAATGAACAATGAATGTGAACCCCTTTTTTTCCTTGTTGCAAGCACATGTGTGTTAGTAAGTGTGTGTGTATCAGCAGTAGCTTGTCTTGTGTGTGTTATACGGCACGATTACAATTGAGGAATCGTCATAGTGATTTTTTATTTTATTACTTTTTTTTAAGGTTTTATGGATCATTGGATCGTGCCTAAATCGACAAATGTTATATCGATCACATTTTTGCTTTTTTTCAAAGCGTTGCTTTGCATTATATTATTTTTGCTTTAAGTGTTGGTCTGGCGGGAAAAATGGAGAATTATTTTATTTGGCGATTTGTGAAAATCGGGTTTTTCATTAAATTTCGATGATATTTTCGATAGAGAGGGAATTGGAATTATAAATTCTAAATGGTAATATTAATTTCGATTAATCGCATCAAGATGACATTTAGAAGTGTCCAAAATTTAGATATTCTATTCCGGCAACTTCAAAATAGACTTGAAAACATTTCTTATTTATAAAAAAGAACAAAGTTTCGATAATGACATAACGTCACTTAAGAAGTTTATCGGTCAACAAAGATTCTTATGGTGAAATTCTACAAATCACTTTATCCTTCCTAAACACTGATAAAGCTTAAACGTATATTCCAGTTTCTGTAGCTACAATTCTGTACTAATTATAACAAGTTTTAACAATTTTAATTTGTCATAATCACCTCTTAAGAAAATCGCTACTAAAAAATTCAAAACAGCCTTAACTGTTCCTAGAATATTTATGTATTTACTAAGCCTAAGAAACCTTTAAACTTATTCAACTCTTACTAATTAAGTAACATTTTAAAGAGCTCTTCTTTAAATTCTATAGAATTTGAAAACTTCCTGTCTAATTTAAAGGCTTAGACCACGTTTGAATCTTTCCAATTAAATGGGATTTTCAACTATCTGAAATTCCTTCACAAATCGTGTTCTTTAAATCCTTCCTTTTTCCATTTTGTGCAAAAAAATTTTGCGTTTCCTTTGCAATTCATTTACGTTAGCGTCCACTCACTCTTTCTCATCATCATCCTCTTGAATTTCACAATAGTGCATGTCTGCACGTTCATTACTTTAAATATTATGAATCATCTTAAACCAGTATCGAGGAGCAAAGTATGGCAAATAGTATAAACCGCATATACATATAAAGCAAAATACAATAAGAACAACTACAACAACTTATCATAACTGCCCATCAACGCCACTAGCACGCGCGGATGTCATTTCACTCTTTTCGCACGTTACTAAAACCCAAAAACAACAAAACACATTCTTATACATATGTATGTATTTTTATACATACAACAACAAACTAAATTCAAACAACATCCATTTAACGACCAACACACAAAAAGTCAGTCGTTGTTGTTGAATAGTTCAGATAAATGATGGCTGGGTCGGTTGGGTAGTAAGTTTTCTTTGTACGTAGGTGAACTGAGAAGTTTTTTGAATTCTATATATGTTTTTGCAACAAATAAGGGATAATTTTTTA
This sequence comes from Protocalliphora azurea, assembly GCA_932274085.1. Classification (NCBI taxonomy): domain Eukaryota; kingdom Metazoa; phylum Arthropoda; class Insecta; order Diptera; family Calliphoridae; genus Protocalliphora; species Protocalliphora azurea. The sequence continues at coordinate 8,068,339 of OW026519.1, forward strand.
AGTCAATATATCCCAAATAGGTATCCGAAAGCCATAAGAGAACCGTATTAATATTTAAGAGGGTCGACGTAGAGTACGAACCCTCAAGTAGAAACGATATGATTTTGTTTTGATAGGGCCACTTTCCAGGAGTATTTAGTCAATTTAAAATATTAGCGAGAGGATAGACTGTAGCTTTAAGGAATCAAAAAAGTGCCCAAATTTTGTGTCTGATGTTTTAAAAATGTTATCCCATATGCATTCCCCAAGGAATTTGTGAATGATTTTGTTTAAGCTTTGGCAGTCGTGTATTGATTTATCTTATCCCTGGTATACAAGCTACCACAGTATCTATAGAAACGAAGACCGAGACCACTTGCATGTTTACTGACATGTTTATATTGACATTAGTCTCAAAATATTTCGTTCTTTCATATTTAAAATATGAAATCAAAAACTAAAATCAAGATATGTCTGGGGGTCTGCGAGAAAATAAATAACTCTGAGAAGTAAAATATAGTATGAACCTCTGTTTTAAATTGACTCTTCATACAATACATACAAACCATACAAAAGTTTAAGCAGAAGAGAAACCTTTTAAAGGAACGATCTTTGTGATGCTCAATTTGCCAGTAGTCTTCGATATTCACACTTTCATCCCACACTTTCTTATAATACAAAATACCAAACAATATGGGTTCTAAATAATCTGAGTGACTGTTAAATGTGTTAATAGATAAAAATTGTATTGTGAAATGCCTTTATGCACCACGATCCCAACAATCATTTAAGCAACCAATGATTATACCACACCAGTGGTGCGATTCAGTAACTTATTTTAACGATAATCGAATCGTTAAAATTAGTAAACAACAAAATTGTCGATTTAGTTATTCTCTAACACTTTTAACGATATTTGTTTGCGTTAACTTAAAGACAAAAATTTTTGTGTTGTTAATATATTGACAAAAATTAGCCAAAAAGTTAACCCAATGAATCAGTCGTTGTTTTGTGGTTGTAGTCTGTGCTTCCACATTATAGATGGTGCTTCTACGTTTCCGAATCTTCTTTTAGGAGTAGTAGTCATTTTGAAGAAAACCATTAACAGAAATACATCTTAATCAATATCAAATACATAATTTAATCAATCACGGTCTTAAAATTGTTAAATAAACTTCGATTTGTTTCAAATTTATTTGTTTTTCTTTTTTATTTGGTTTTGAACCTTACTTTTATTTCGGCATTTCCTTGTGGAGAGCTGCCACATGAAATAATAGTTATATACAATCGTTTAAGAGTACTTAGTGAATCACACAATCGTTACTGCAAACAACAATTGCTATTGACAAGTTTTACGATTGTCGAATCGTTAAAAGTTACTGAATCGCACTACAGGTTTAGTTTTCGAATTAAGCAAATACGATAAGAGATTGTGAACTTAATTTGGGGTTATTAAAATAGCCCCTAGATAACTCATCCTAGTCGGCTCTAGTACTGGGCAGTCATAAAGCACGAGTTTTAAATTCTGCGACTCGCAAAATCTTCGTTTGGACGTTTCCCAATATATATTGGTGGTATCACAAGTCACAGTGCCCGGTTAAGAATCTCGTAAGTTATATAATAAAGCCTTTTCATTGACAACATATCCCTCATAGGCGGGCACCCTTCTATTGGGTTGTTTCTCAGCTTCCTAGTATAGTTTCTATAGTGTCTGTCATACTAGACACTTCCAAACATTCTGCCAATTGTATTAGGAGGCATTTAATTCAAACTTGGTCAATTAAATATGGAGCACCTGAATCATACATTACTCTATCACCACTCCAGAATAACTATAATCTCTCCCCTGTTTTCTTTTCCATACTATACTGTCGGTCATACCCTATATTTTCAGGACAACCTACAAAGCCAAATATACTACAAAATATCCATTCAAAACCTGTTGGAATTAATAAGGAGCGAATGAGAAACGCACTACTATCCGCACTCCTGAATATTTCACATCGACTGCTCCATAAAGCCTGTTAGAACATTATTTTGACTTTGTCACTGTCCATCCTGTTGTTATTGAAAACAAAATCGTCGATAATTGTCTCTTCGTCGTCTGGACAAATTATGTAAAACTTAGACTTAGTATTGTAAATGATGAGTTCAGTTTAGAAATTTGCTTCGCAGCCGTCAAAATGTTGTTTTGAAAACTTTTACAAATACCATCTTTTTAGAAACATAATTGTCCCTCTGGACAAGAAGTACAATGTGTTGATAACACAGCAGACGTCAAGTCAAGTTGAGAAAGATATATTTCACTATTTTTGGGTTAAAAGAACGGACCAAATTCCTTCTGGAAACGCATGACATCTCCAACTTATTCATAAATTAAATGACAAAACTATAGATTTGGTAACAATTTTAAACGTGTGATACAATTTTTGTTTCCGGCTGGAGTATACTCAGTCTGTCCAGATTCTTCAAAGGTTTACTTCCTTTGATTGTTTCACAAAGACAAATTCCGGCGAGACAAATACTTCTACTTTCGACCGTGTATCTATGATTATATGAAAAACTATGTTATTAAATACTTTCAATAGACTAGCTATTGGCATACAATCCGATGAGATAAATTATTCAGCTTTCAGTCTGCTAACTAGAATTTAATGGGAACGATAGCTACTAATTGCACTCTGATACGATAAATACTTCGGTTCACATTCAAGTAACTGTTGGTTTTAGGTAAAAAGTACGATCCGATGGATTAAATAAGGGATTATTTAATTACAATCCGGCGAATTAAATGCTTCGGCTCTCGTTCAGCTAACTACAAGTTTTGAACATAAAGTACAATTCGGTGAAATAAATTCAGCTCTCATTCAGCTAATTACTGGTTTTGAGTATAAGATACTATCTGATAAGATAAACGCTTCGGCTCTCACTCAACTGATTATAGACGTTACTAAATGGAATCAGACAAGATAAATACTTCGGCTCTCGGTCGGCTAACTATGGGTTCAGTTGTTTCTGATGATACTTTTAGCCCTAAAATCAAAATATAACAAAATCTCGGTAACTTTTTTAATGTTTTTTTTTTAATTTACATAAACTGAATGAGTAGTATAAAGTATTTTGTTATATTGTAACTACTAGTTTCAATATATGTTAATATGTTGGTGGTGTTAGTTTTGTAGCTATACTACCAAAAGAAGTTCTGCAAATAAAAATTCCATAAAACCTTATCTGTTATTTTCAATTACAAAGAGATTGGAAACCCCAATATCGATGGAATTAAGAAATAACTTTAAAAAAGTTGAACCTATTAAGAAATATCAATTTAAAATTGTATTCCAAACTAAACTTCCCAAACTAACCCCTTTGTGTACAGTAACAGCGATAATAAAAACAGCTAAAATATTGTAACAAAAACACAGAATCAACATTATCTTTTTATTTCAATTTTGTTGTTGTCTTACCGTAGTTTTTGTTGTTGTCTGGCTGACTGGCTTGCTGTTTCTTATGAATGTATGTATTTCGTTTTCTTCTCTCTTCTGTTATAATGATCGCATTATAAATGAAGTAGTTGTTGTCGGTTTAATTCCAAGTACGCGGGACCGAATGCTTTCATCATTCATGCAGCCCATGAAACCGTGGGAAACAAACTCGTGCCAGTCGCCAGTTTATTGCTGTCAAATATTATCTTGATGCCAAAGTAAGCAAGCAAGTCACAGCCAGCTAAAATGAATAGGCAAAGCCAGCCAGCAAATGAAATCCAACAACAACACAACACATACAACAATCGACTGAATAAACGACCGACTGAGCCAACGAGCAAACAACCAAGCGGTGGGGCTAAATACAAAAAATTTACAGCAACAATAACAACAAGAGTAAACACTCCACACAACAGCCATATCGAAGTGGGGGTACGGTAGCAAAGTCGCATGGATATGAGTTGTGTTTGTATATGTGCGAGTAGTTGAATGAGTTTAGCATGCTTTATTATTCTCAATTGTGTAGTTGTTTTTGCATTCACATGGTTTGAGTATGAGAAACAACCGTCCATCCATCCAACTTAAACTCAGAGAGGGTAAAACTTGCTGCAATACAATGTGTTGCTTAAGTTTTTACAAATAATTTGTTTTTATGGTTTTCAAGTGACATTCGAATAACTTTGTCGGCTGAAGTAGAAGAAAAAAACTGGGAATATTTGATGGAGAAATGGAAAAACTTGTAAAAATCAAAGTAAATTAAGCAATAAAAGGAAGTACTTAGAACTTTAACGATATTTGTAAAAAAATGAAGAGTTAAAGGTATTTGCAGTTTCAAGTTTACTGAACTAAAAAGGTAATAAATATAATGATAAGGTTGTTGTTTCAATGAATTTGTTCCCTAAATTTGACCTAATGTACAGGTACGTTGAAACAACGTATTGCCATACGTTAATGTTAAAATTCAACGTACAAGTTCATTGATTCAACTTATTCGTACATTAATTTAATGAACACGTTTAGAGAGTAAAATAATTCCACTGAGCAGAACGTTGATGTCAATGAACTTATATCTTGTCCCAATGAAAATGTATTATAATAGGCTTGTTCTATACTTTTGCTTTTATTTCAAATTATTTTATATTACGTTCAGTTAATTATCTTAATATAAATGCCAAAATATAACGCAGTGTTTATATTACATTTTACTATAAATCCAAATAAACAAAATATATGTTACGTATGCGATCGTGAACTTCCTGTTCGCTTTTTTCATTTATTTTACAAAGTACTTCTTATTGTCCTCTATATTGCTCAATGATGATATGGAATATACATGTAGACTCCACATTAATGTGGCAACATCATTATCTTGAACGAAAAAAAAAAAATTATGTTAATCGTTAAAAAATAACATTTTTAAAATTCGTTCAAATGACTTAAATTTTTTTTAAATTGGTTACCTTTCACATTATTTTTTGTCTGTAGAAATTCCCTTATTTAATGAAATGTTCCGGAAAGTCAATCTCTAATACATTTTTATTATTAGTAAAATTAAAATATTTGATATATGTATGAATACTTACGAATAGTTTTAGTTTTTGTAACAACACATTCCTCTGCGTCTTAATTGTTTTAGCTACATAAATATAAGCTAAACATAATATTTTAAAACTTGTTTAAAATCATAAATATTATTTAACTTACATGCTAAGAAAGCAAGTGTTCTAACTTTACCTTTTGGGTAATTCTTTTAATTTGGTGTATTCATTACTGCTTCTCGAGTTCTCCTGTGAGAATAAATATATATTTACGTATTTTAATAATTTATTTACATTTTTTTTAATAAAAACTTGTTATTATTTTTTTATTATTTACACAATACTTTTATTTAAAATGGGTTATTTCTTGTTAAGCGATAAATATAAACTGGGTTGTTTTTGTTTTCTTGTTTTCATTTTACTATATTTAACGTTAGAAATATTTAACAAAATATTTCTTTGAATGTACTTATTCGTTGAGCAATGCTTCTTCTTTCTTAAATCAATACATTAGTACATTGAATCAACGAATTTTACGTTGTGTTACTATTTTGTTCATACTATATTTTTAAATCAATGAACTAATATGTTTGATCAAATAACTGATTTACTTATTTTATAAAGAAATAAATTTAGCGAATGGTTTCAATGTACTATTTATATATTTTTTTCGTTGAATTTTAAGGAATCTTTTCTTTGAAAAAGCGAATTCGTATTTTGAATTAATGAATTGTAGGGAAAAATCAACAAATTTCAATCAATGTACGTCATTCGTAGAAATTATTTTTTCAGTGTTAATTTTCAAAATTTTATGACATTTTATGTAAAATATTCCGCTATTAGATAAGTACTTCGAGAAAATATAATTTTGTTAGGAACAAATTAATATTTCTGTGAAGAGCTTGTGCCCAGGATTTTCCGGTTGGTATGAAGTCGTGTTGACAAGCTGAGCAAATGTTTGAGATGACGCGGTCTAGTTATGTGAGACCTGATGCAATTTAGTCTGTTGCTGCCTGTGCCATTGATAGCTGGATTTTGGCAACTTTTAAAATTTTTTCTGTGGGTATCACTCAAAGAGTTCCATAGGATCGAGGATCATCAAATGATTATTAGTGCCATGAACTACAGAGTTCAGTTTTATCTTTACCTTCTTCATTTAAGTGATAAAGAGTATTATATGATGCCCCTTGTTGAATGGTAAAGTTTCAGATAACTTAAATAATCTAAAGGGAAAATTTTCAAAGTTCTCCGCTTTTAGGAAATTTTGGATTAATTCTAAGATATCTTGATCCAATAATTAACTTCGGATACATTTTACAAATTACACTGGTCGGCAAAGTAGGTAATATTACGAAAAAAAATCTTGATTTTATTCACAATTAAGTGAAAATACATATGTATACCTACAATTAAGTGAAATACATTGACGGGCAAAAAATGGAAAAAAATGTTTTTTTCTTTTTTAAGCAAAAATAGGTGAACTAGATGGAATTTGACTTGCTGAACAGTTTTTTTTTATCAGGATTTGATATTCTCGTTTAAGGGAGGATTTTTCTGCCGGCCAGTGTAATTTGAAAAAAACATTATTAATTTTCAGCCAAAATATTTCGGCCCCCTGCAAACATAAATGTTGGAGCATTTGGGAATTGCTTTCCTTCTTTCTCAGCTCCATTTATGTTTTCTGTGAATTGATAACAAAAAATATGCTTGAAAATTGAAACAAATCATTACAAACGTCATAAGGACAGACAGCGCGACGGTCGGCCAAACTTATAGAAACAACTTTTAATTGTGCATTCTTCTTTGAACAGTGGGATTTAAACCAACTTAATTTTTTTCAAAATTTTGATTATAATACAAATAATGTATAGTATATCCAAGTATTTAGTTTTAAAAGTTTTTATAGGGAGAGAATAATATTTTAAAGGTTTTGCACTTAATTTGTTTTTCTACAGATATATAAACATTTTATGTATTTCAGAAAGTATTAATTACATTTCTGAAATTGAAATTTATTTTGTTCTTTTCAAGTTCCACGGTACCTTCACTCTTCATATTAAATATTTTTTTTTTTTTGCAAACAAACAAAGCAAAAATTTTCGTATTCCTCTGCCTTTAAATCATATCTAAATGCGTATGTTTATAGTTTTATGCATTTTTTATGTCCTTTTTTCCTCTTGCCTTTTCGATGAGTTAATTTTTATATATTTACAACTTTTCAATAACGTTTTTTGAACCGTTTTGTTTGTTGCTGTTGCTGCTGATGTTGTTGCTGTTGCTGCTGATGTTGTTGCGTTTTGTTTACATGGTAGCCAGGCACATTATTTATGGTGTAACATTTTATGCGATGACAAATTCTAGAGCAATAATTGTTTATCACTTTATCAATATGAGTAGTTTCCAAATATGACATAAATTTACTGATCGGTTTAAAATGTTCAACATGGAATGAGTAAACGAAGCAATTGTGTATATAAAAAATTTATGTCATTTTTATTTTGTTATGTTTTTAATGAATGCAAATTGAAATATTTGTAATTTTAGTATTGCGGGCTATAATTGGAAATATTTTTGTATGTTTAATTTCTTTCAGAAAAATATTATGCGCTTGAATGTGATATTTGAATATAAAGTTTTCATTGAAGATAACAAATTTGAAAGCATCTATGAAGTAGTATGATTAAATGTGTTTATTTAATTTACTTTCCATTCTCACACTCTGCCCTCTCTCTAGGTTTGAGTCCATCTCTTTTCAATAAAGATACAATAAAACTTTATTTTCTTAAATCTTTTAAAGAACTTGACACTAAATGAAGTTCAAAATTCTCTGGAGTTTTCTAGTTACTAGGTTTTTGTCGATGATGATCATTTTGAAACATTCGAGATAATCTTTTAGTATAAGTCCTAATATCTAGCTATCTGAACAGCCAGTAAAACTTCAACAAGTAGATAATGACTGACAATGCCTCCTGGAAAAGTGTGAAAAGATAGATGGCTTAGTTGCTTAGATCTTTGACTGCCTTTACGCTATAATAGTTCGTTATATTCTTTTGCATAGAAAATAATACTTGATTGATCATGACTTCCAATTTTTGTTAAAAAAATAGTGATCACAGATTTTCATAAATTTTACAAATGCAAATATTTTTACATTTTTCAAATCGATTTATGGTGGAAAATTTGAGTGGTTTAAACCTTCTATTTTACGAATATAAAAATACAAAATATACAAAAATAGATCTTTTGTGGAAAATTTAAATGTTCAATTTTTTCATATAACAATCTATTTTTGGTGTGAAATATTACAAATTTTCATTATTTTGCTCTAAAGCTTCTGGTTTACGATAAAACCGATCTTTAACATTTTTAGATTTCTTATATAAAAATCGTTTTTTAAAGGAAAATTTTAGTGTCACAGATTTTCATAATTTTTACTATAAACCTTCTAGTTTATGATTCATAAGCGATTTTATATATTTTAGGCCTTTTCATATAAAAGTCGAGTTTTGGTAGAAAATATAAGTGACCACAGATTTTCATTATCTTTGCTCTAAACCTTATAGTTTACGATTATAAGCGATTTTGAATATTTTTAAAATGTTTCATACCAAATCGGTTTTCAGTGGGAAATATGAGCGATTTAAACTTTTTTTTACATAAAAATTGATTTTTGGTTGAAAAAATTAGTGATCGCAGATTTTTTAATATTTTAGCTTTAAACTTTCTGCCGCAATCGACTAACAACCCCAAAGTCAATATAATCCTTGCAATTGCCGAAACTATGCGGCGGATACTTAAACTATATATATCTTATTCCATAGGTAATGACACATATGTGCGCTTTAAGTAAAAATCATTAATACTGAACACAAATCTTTTTTTTTAATTTAATTTTTAATTATTATAAAACAATCTTTAAACTTTAGTTTCAACAATTCTCACCTCTATTTTTAGAATTATATTTCTATTAATAAAAACACCATTTTTAATTAAAAAATCAGTTCTTAATAACAAAGTAAAAGAATAAACATAAAGATAATAAAACAAGCTACTAGTAAAATTAGTTACGGGTCATTGCTCTAAATCACTTGTACTCTTATTAAATAAATTACTATTAATTGTTAAATATTTATAGTTTTGTAAAATTATAAACGCAGTTCAATATCCAACCATGCTAACACATACGATACTCATATGACCGTCCTTCCTTCCGTCCATCCATACCATATAAAATCTACTCTTAGGTACTCAATAGCAAAGTTAATAATAAATGTTGATTTTTTTGTGGTCTATGATTTACAACAAAATAATAAAAAAAATGTTGCTGATATTTTGTTGCTGGTTGAATGCTGGTCGGTCGGACTGTCTGTCGTTCGTTTGGCGTTGTGCCGTTGACTAAAGCTTGATAGCTGTTGGTCTATCTATCGTTGTTCAAGTATCTCATGGTGGTGTTATATACAACAATCTTCATGGACTCAATTGAATATGATTGTATTTTGTGTTCGTACGTATGCTGTTTGTTGATTTTGTAAGCCCCGTACAACCTACTGCCTGGTTTGGCCTGGGTTTTTATATATGTTGGCTGTTAGCTATGTAGCTGGCTGGGTTACTGGCTGTATTTCTTTATTATTTTCTGCTGTTATTTTTTCATACAATTTTTGGATGTAGTATATATGAATAAAACCGGATTTTTTTGCTGTTTCTCCAACGTCAATGTACATAATATAAATGAAAAAATAACACAAAAAAAAAAAAGAAAATATATATGTATAAATATATTATTGGCACGTGCTATCGAATAACCGAGATTAAAGACTGGAAATTCATATAAAACTTAAGTGTACAACACAAAATTTACAATAAAATTCACAACAATAGTAACAACAACACAATGGTCCATAAAATATTATTAATGTTTTATTTTGTCATTGAATTTTTAGGAGACCAATTAACGAACTAATTTAATATGAATGTTAAGTAATTGATATGGCAGAATGGAGTGTGTTGTTGTTTGTGAGGTTGATTTAAATATTTGATACACGAGTTGAGCAAATCAAAGCACTAAATGGAAAGTGACTTTTATATGCAGTAAATATTCAAGTCGTAAACTGTTTATACAAATGATTATGTCAAACTGTAGTTCCAAAGTCTTCTTAATTTCAACTTCATATTTGTAAGCGAATTTTTGAACTTCTCGAAATCTTTTTATTTTCGAGTAAATCTATTAACTGTAGCCTTTTACAAAAGAATCAAATGAACTATTATTAGATACCGTCAATGATCCTGAAGTGTTTATGAAGTCAGTTCTTCAGAATAAGAAAAAAAAAAATTATACAACATCTGAATGGACGATATTAACTTGCATTAAAAATTATTCTACTTTTTGCTCTGCTATTAACAAATCAGGTAATACTATACGACCACAAAACCATACTAATTGTCACACAACTATAGCTCCCTCAAAGTATACTATACATTTTCTTATTAAAAAATATACCTTAACTATATCTCAACAATGCTACATTCCTTAACTGACATTTGTTGTCTCTTCCTCTATCCCAGTTGGCCCTGTCTTTAAGACAACCTCGAGAATGGGTGCAGGACAATGTTAAATCTTAGACGACATATGCAAGACAGCCAGAACAAATCGTCAACGAGTTTTTCGAACAAGCGACAAGTTAAAATCGTGCACGAATAAAAGAGAGACAATGCCGCCCATCTTGTTGTCAGTAAAATAACGATGACAATTTCATCCACTTAGTCGTCTATGATTACATCAGTGATAAATGAAATAATTTAAGGAAATATTTTCATAATTCAAATTAAATGATTAAATTAAATTTCAATTACAATTTTGTTTAAAAAAGGAGTTATATGAAATGTTGAGGACTTCGATAAAAATTGAATCCATTTTTTTAATATCCGCTTATATACGTTTTATTGATGCAATCTGAAAATATGTATATGTAAAATAATAATTTTAATATTAACTTCTTTAATGCAATGCTTACCAAATTTTATTATTTTAATAATAAATAATTTTTATTTTCTTAATATTAAAATATTTAAAACATTGTCCCAACTTTCAAAATTTTCTTGCTCAAATATCGTCAGAAAATTTTAACAAAAGAAAAAAATTTAAATCATTCTCCAATATATTTTAATAAACTAGTTTATTGATTAGAACCTTTAAGATATTGTCGGTCTTCTCGTCATCAATTTAGGTTTATAAAAGACGACATGAAACATATTGTCACTTAACTTGTCATCAACAAAGTTTACAAATGAAAACATTTAGGACTTTGATGCCCTCTTTGTCATCTTAAAAATAAATAACAGAAAAGACATTGTCGCTTATTTTGTCGTGAAAAGTATTTGATCGATGACTGCATTGAAGACAATGTCTTCATTCTTGCCTTTAACTTCGTTTATGGATGGCACATTCAATATGTTGTCGTTCATATTGTCATCAAAAGTAGACAATACTTGACAAAATTGAAGACTGTGTCGCCGAAATAAAGTTTATTAGTAGACAACATTAATGGCATTGTGCTTCACCTTATCGTCACATTGTCTATTTTCTAGTCTTCATAATCTCTCAAAGATGACATGATTTAAGAAATTATCACTTATGTAGTCGCCAAATTCGTTTAAAATAATACAGTATTTAATATTTTATCGCTAAGAACACTTAGACAACAGTGGACATGTCGTACATGAATTGTTGACGACAATGTCGTCTACGAGTATTTGGCCAACTGGGTTTAGCTTTACTACTATAAACATATAACTAACGCGTGTACATCTCACATTCACTCTATTGTTTACTTTGCATTCCTATCTAATGTCTATTTTTTATCTTCTGACAAGTGCTTAAAGAACAGTTAAAAATGTTTTTTATGTTTTTTTTTTCTTTCTCCAAATCATCAGATTGCCATTAACACTCTGTAGAAGGCACGTGTGTGGGTTTTGGGTGTATAATTTGTAATTTCCATTTGGTTTTCCTCGTACCTAGAACACACCCTTAAAATGCGCCAAACAGAAGTTCTAAAGTGTTTTGGCAGTTACACTCCCTAAAACGCGCTTCAAATGCTTCAAATGCATTATTATTTCTTTCTTTGTAATATCAAGTCAGCTAAGAGTCAATGTTAAACTTGCTTTGAGTAAACAGGCAACGTGTGTATGACAGTTGTTGGAATTATTTTCTTTTATTGGCGACAAGTTTTTGTTTAAATTTACACATACAACCTCTGCAAAATGTAAAGTAATAATTTATTGGATTATTATTTAGACCTTGATCTTTGTCCTTGCATAAATATTGAAAATAGGTAAGCGGAATATTCATTGTAGTTTAAAATTTCCTTTGGATTTTTTATTAGACAATGGTAAAGTTGACACCCTCTACTTTATTTTCTAGTTGGTTCTTGAACTTTAACCTTGAACAAATATTAAACAGAATTTTTTTATTGAATTTAGTTATTTTTATTTATTGTTTCCGCGTGTGCTTTTGCAGTGAAATGTGATTTCTTTAACAGCTTAAGTTGGTTTTAAAATAGTGACCTATGACCTGATATTAAAATTATAGAGAGTTATGTAATTTTATCTATATAAGCAGAGTATACAATAAATACCTTTTTTTTTTTTTTTGTTAGAAATTAAAGATTTTAGTTCAGTTCTAGTTGAGGTCTTGTTAAATTTTATATTAAGTATTTCTGGTTCAGCTCTTGTTCAGTTCTAGTTCAGTCCTTGTTCAGTTCTAGTTAAGTTCTTGTTGAATTTTATATTAAGTATTTCTAGTTAAGCTTTTGTTCAGTTTGGATAGTTCCATTTCATTTCTGGTTCAGTTCTATATCAGCTCTATTTCAGTTTAGTTCAGTTCCCGTTCAGTTCCAAGTCAGTTCTATTTCAGTTATAGTTCAGTTCTAGTTTAGTTCTAGTTCATTTTATTTTCAGATCTAGTTTAGTTCTAGTCTAATTCTAGTTCAGTTCCAGTTCAGTTCTGGTTCGGTTCTAGTTCAGTTCAAGTTTAATTCTAGTTCAGTTTACGTTCAGATCTAGTTCAGTTCTAGTTTAGTTCTTGTTCAGTTTATGTCCAGATCTAGTTCAGTTCTAGTTTAGTTCTGGTTCAGTTTATGTTCAGATCTAGTTCAATACAATATCAGCTCTGGTTCATCAAGTTCAGTTCTACTTCAGTTCAAGTTCAATTCTACTTCAGTTCTAGTTCAGTTTGGTTCAGTTCAATATCAGTTCTAGTTTAGTTCTATATTATTTCGTATTCAGTTATAGTTCAGTTCTAGTTCAGTTCTACTTCAGTTCTAGTTCAGTTCTTATTGAATTTTATATTAAGTATTTCTAGTTCAGTTTTTATTCAAGATAGTTCCATTTCAATTATACTTCAGTTATAGTTCGGATCAGATTTAGTTCAATTCTAGTTCAGTTCCAATTCAATTCTAGTTTAGTTCTATTTCAGTTCTAGTTAAATTTTAATTTAGTTCTAGTTCAGTTCTAGTTTAATTCTAGTTCAGGTTTAATTCAGTTCTAGTTCAGTTCTAATTCAGATCCAGTACGGTTCTATTTCAGTTCTAGTTCAATTCCACTTCAGTTGTAGTTCAATTATAGTTCATTTCGATTAAAGTTCTAGTTCAGACCCTGTTCCTCCCTACATTTGCTACGAACTAAATTAGCATCAATTTTATAAATATGAAAAAAATTATTTTAAAATTAATTTAAAATTATGTATGTATAATATATTTAGTACCAGAAGCAAATATTGTTTTTTTTTTTTGTCATTTTCATGACATCTACTGATCACGAGTTATGAATGATCATATAACCTTAATGTATTTCATTATCAACATATAAACACACATATATCTTAACCTTCCTTCACTGCAAAGCTAGAATTATCTCTCCCGCCAAGTAAATATAATCGAAACTAAAGAGTTGAAATTAAATTTCATTACAAAAACAAAATAAACATGTGGTTGTGCTTGAAAGATCATTGATCTTAAAAATAGCACCCACACTAAGAGATAAGTTTATAATATTTAAACAAACACTCCTCCCAAGAGAGTCATAAATCAATAAAGTTTAGGGAGAACTGTACCAAAGTTATTAACTGGAGCAAAAATATCTCACCATGTACTTGAAGTACTTAAATTGTCAATGCTAAATTATTAGTTCATCTTAAATCCAATAAAAGATCGTGAGAAAGTGTTATTTTGTCAAATAACAATTTAATGACTAATAGAAGCTGTTAATAGAAAACTCACATGTAATTGTTGTGTTCCTAAATGTGTTTTTAAAACTGATAAAATATTTCAACACCTTTAATGGACAATAACAACAAATAGCTTTATTTTATATGTAATACATAAAACATAAATTCTGGCAACAAGTGTAAATAGTTCAACAATTAAAAAATAATTTTCAAAAAAAGAAAAAAAAAAAACAAAATACCTTAAAATACATATTTACTAACTGTATGTATAAAAGTGTAATATATATTTGTACGCTTTCATATAAAACCCTGGGAATATTCTCCCCTAACTGCAGTTATTAAAAACTACAATTGCAAAAAATGTTAAAACTGAAAAAAAGTTTACTCCCCTCCTTACTTTGTTACAAATGAATCAACAACTAAATGCAACAACATATTTAACATTAAGTAATAAAAAGGTATTAATTGGTTGATCTTTTCTTTTCACTCTCCACTCGTACTCTGTATTTGCTGGCTAACTTTATATTGCGATAAGTTGTGCTGTATGTAGTATGAGACATCATGCTCTTAATGATGACGCTGAGAATGATGATCGTATTGTTGAGGTCGCTCACTTTGTACGCTTGCTTATGGGGCAGCATGAAGTATTTACACACTACTTATAGATGACGACGTAATCATGACTTGTTGCCAACATGTTGCTCATTAATATTATGCTTGATTTTTTTTATTATTCTTATTATTTTGTTTTTTGTGTGATAAAATTTTCACCAAACCTCTTAACTTACAGGATAAAATCGAGTATCCTGATGTTGTTTTGTTAGTTTATGCGTGGGAATGCTATAAAATTTTTTTTGAGTTCCCACGGAAATGTATGAAAATGCAATCTCTTGTTTTATTAAATCCTCTACAGAGGGTTCTGTTTAAATGCAGTAATAAAATTTGTTTCTTAACAAAAACCTGCAACAACAATACGGAATAAGATCTTCCGTAAATCCTTAAGTATATTTAAAAGAAAAAACAGCAACAATATTAAACAAAAAAGATCCCTTTTTAATGTTTCGTTCAAAACCATGAGAAAATTTTGTTACAAACACCTGCCAATTTTTTTTATACGGACTTTTTCTTTCTCCCCCTGTATTTTTTCGAAACTAAACCAAGAACAACTACAACAACATAAGTAAAAGTAAACACTTAATGTATTTGCTGCACAGACAGACAAAAAAGGACAGACTGCAACACAAAAACAGGAATGAATTTATCAATAAAATTCATTGTATACAATTTTTTCTTTACTTTTTTGTATTGAAACCCCGAAAAAATTGAATATTTCAAATTATTTTCCCACACTTTCGTTCTTTCAAGAGTATGAGTTCTTTTTTTTTGTTTTTTTTTTTTTTTTATAGCAGGGGTTCGTTTGCTCGATCCCTTTTTGGTTTTTTATGTGATATTTAAGTAACAATTCCTGCAACTCTATACTACTACCACCAACACTCTCCAATAAAATCTGCCCAACAAAGGGCAAGAGAGAGGGAAAAACTATGTTTTCTCTCCAAGAAGAAAAAAAAAAAATCAAAATAAACACTGTACAAACTAAACAAGCACGTTCTTGTTTCAAGACCTCAAGAATTAGGGTGAGGCAGACACACTTGTGCGTGTTGAAGGTAGTTTTTTCTTCGTTCGTTGTTGTTGTATTCGTTCTCTTATTGTTTATTTCCTTAGCTGGTAATTCTCCCTTTCCGTGAGTTATTCTCTGTGTGTGCACTGTTAAGGAAATGCAATCGTCACGAGTATAAAAGGGCCCAGACGTTTCGAAAACAACATCATTCACAACTCGTGTTCAACACAAGCAACAGCTACTCGCAACTTCTATTAAATTTTTCATTTTGAAAAAGCAAAAAACTATTTAAACAAAATGTGTCAACAAATGCAACAATTGGCTAATTCCAATAACAAAATGAAAACCGCAAGCTATAGTCTTAAGAAAGTCTTGAAAACTTTCTTCAAAAAGCAGCAAAAATCCTCCAGCACTGAAACCTTTGAGGATTTGGAAAATGTACGCAATATGCAAGCCGAACAACAACAATACTTCTCAGAAATCGATGAAAACTCAGCCAATGAAAAACTCTCAGTCATGGTCTATGAAGAAGAACAATTTGTTGAAGAAGATATTTATGTTCCAGTACGTTTTGCTCGCACTGAAGCTGGTACTTTCTTCTGGACTACCAATTTGCAACCTGTCACTAGCACTATTATGTCAGCTGTTGATGAGGATCTTTTGCAACCTGCCTACTGCTACAGCAACAATCAATATCCCATCATGCAATTCCAAGATCGTTGGGCTCAAGCTTAATTTATTCACCCACAAAACGAAACCTTTAGCATAAACAACACAATAAGCTTTAAATCTGAAAAAAAAACAATTGTTTTAACAATTGTATTGTGATATTTTGTTAGCAGCAGCGGTAGCATTATGGTTCAAATTAGTTTAAGCATTTTTTAAAAAGTCTTCCTTTAGTAATTAAGTAAAAAAAAAAAAGAAAACAAAAACAATTGATATTATATAAAAAGAAAACCTTTTCTAATAATTTTAAGTAAAAAATAATAATAATAATAATTGTGATAAACAAAACAGCTTTAAAAAAATATAAACAAATTTTATTAAGACAACAAAAATTTATTCAAAATCTTTTATTTATTACAACAATTTAAAATATTTTTAAACAAATTTTCAGGAAATCCCAACTAGTTTCTTTTAACATCTACAAAATCTAAACGATAACAAAACAACATTTTTTTTCTCTTCTTAGAAAATTACTTGATTTTCAAAATGTTTATATAGGACACAGATAAAAATCTCATAACTCAATAGGAATTCTAAGAATTGATTAAATAAGAAGACTAAACAAACAATATTCAATGACAATCCTGTTAGAAACCCAGCAAACACAAATGTTCGATATCAAACTGAGAGTGATTTGAAATCAAGTTCTTTCTCAAATGTTAAACATTTGAGAATTATTTGAAAATAACTTGAAAATAAAAGCTTTCTCAACAAAAAGGGTAATTAATTGTCAAATTGAGAAATGCTATTGCTATCAAATCATTGTTAAATGCAGTTCTCAAACTTTTTTCAAATGTGGATTGTGACCTTATGTGGAACATAAATGAAAGTAATTTGCATTTTTAATTTTTTGTGAAGTTTTCTTTTGTATAGACTTGTAATTTTGTTCTATCAATATATGTACGTATTAATTAATTGGAAAATATTTGATTAAATAATTTTATTTATTAATTTATTTATTTGTATATAACATTTCAAATATTTTTTTAAATATATTATTTCAAATATCTTTAAGAGTGATAATAATATTTGATATAAAATTGAGAAAACACCATTTTTAAAATATTTGTTAACTTGTCTCTTTAGATTTATGAATCATTTGATAATAACATTAAATATCAAATTAGGAATATACTATTTTTCAAATATTTTTGAAAGTTTCTTTAAGTTTGAAAATGATTCAATAATAACATTCGATATTAATTTGAGAATGAACATTTTTTCAATGTTTGCAACTACATATAAGGAGCCATAAAGCTATTTTTTAATTTTGAAATAGAAAACGCATTCTCTATAGCCAGTAGCTATGATTTGATTTTTTTTTTAATTTTAAAATTTAATCTCAAAATTTTGTATTAAAATATCACAAAATATACTTTGTTACAAAATTACACTTTTTAATTGTTCTCGGAAATAATAATATGGACCAAGGTAGATTTAAAAGGTATAGTTATTAACCCAGCTGATTTTTTGTATTGGGTTTTTTACATGTCAAGTCTGGTTAAATTAATATATATATATATATATATATATATATATATATATATATTAGTTTTTGTTTTATTGTGTTTGTGAGATAAAACCCTTCATTAAAAGATTATACGAGCTTATCAATTCAAGGATTGAATACTGCGGTAAAATGTGAGAAAAATTTGGTCCCACAAAATGAACAAAAATAAAATTATATATATGTACATACATTTAAAATATTCATCTTTTATTTTCTTTACGACATTTTCTTTTGACAGCCAAAAATACTCCAAATTGGGTTGTTGTGTTTATTGCCCTAATGACTTAACCTTATACATCAGTATTGATATGTATTGTAGATCTTTTTAAGGATATCACATAATAATTTTAAAAAATTTTTAATTTACCTCTAAATTTTTATGGTATTTACTAAATATTAAAATCTTTATTCCTAATAAGTAATGACTTATTTAACATTAATATATTTATTTTCCTTTTCTGATTCAAAATTTCAATTTTGATATAAAGATTTTTGATTTGATTTTTCTTTAAGACTATACTTTAGGGGTATAACTTTTTTCAACTAAAAAATGTATAAAGTACCACGTTATGGATAATGCTTTAGTGGTATCACAAATCATTTTTTAAGTCATTTTGGGCCAAAAACCTTCCGCATCGAATTCAATTTCTAAAACCTTACAGGAATTTTTTGGTTAAAATTTAAAATTTTTAAAAATATTAAAATAACATGTTCGTCTATTAACTAGGATTGTGAGTAAACATTGCAATGTTTTTAATGTTTGGTGTAATACTACACATATTTTAAAATTTTTTTGGTGAGCTTTAATGCTAAAGTTACAAAGTCAAGTTAGATTTATCATATAATAGCGTATAAGTCTGCTAATGCTAGGAATATATTATAATAATGAAAATATGCACAAACAAATCCGAAAATCTTTTAAAAAAAATATATGAACATTTTGACGCTTTTCCTCTCCCTAATCGAAGTTAAAAGATTTGAAGCCTTGAATGCTTGAAGTATTATATTAGCAAACTTTTTAAAACCAGAACATAATAATAATAGTCGGTGTAAATGGGCTCTCTGATCGAAATACAAAATTTTCTAAATTGTATCAAAAAACTTTTTTTTATATATTTTAAGATAAAGTATTTTATTTGGTGTTTTATTTACTCCATTCTTTTTGGAGCAAACATGAAAAAGGTATTAAAAGTTTAAAGAAGTATTTCCATGTTAAGTCGAATAATTTTCTTAGCTTTTATCCTATTTGAAAAAAATATAATTTTAATATAAAAAAAAGATAAATTTTTATAATTTAAATCACTAAATCGTGTTATGTTAAAAATAAAAATGACTTAAAAATTATTGCATCGTTGTATAGGCTTTTATAGAAAAAATTATAATTTTATAATTTTTAATATTTGTGTAAAATATAAATAAATGTTAAAGTCTGATTTGTTTACTTCCTAAAACTTAAAAAATTGTGATTATTTACATCAATGGGTATACGTATTTTTATTTTTTAAGAAAAATTAAAAATACGTAATTAATTATTTAATTAATTTTAAAAAGATGAATTGTAATATGATTTTTTTTTGCACTTAATAAATATGATTCTAACAAAATCGTAAAAAATGATTATTTCGTAAAATTTGGTAATGGCATGTTACTTTTCAATGACAACAGCATACTGTCTACATTATATAGAATTTTTTTAATTCCTTTCACCATTTCATATATTTTCATATTATGTCATTCCTTTTAAAACCGACACGAAAAATTACAAATTTGGACCTTACCTCTCCGAGTTTAATCAAAACTAAGATTGATACAAAATTTCAAATAATTTTATCAAGTGGTTCTCGAAATATAGCTGTTTGAAGGTATAGAAATACCTAAACAAATTTACAAAGTTGTATGCACAAAATTACAAATATCTTTCAAAATATTTATAATACAAGATTCATTGAAATGTCATATTAAAGGTATCAAAATTACCTTTAATAACTCAAAAAAAAATATATGGTAATGGTGAAAATGTCCTCTATACCCTTGGTAAATGGCATACTGGGACCCGCAATTGTTTATGAATTATTAAAAAAAAATGTCATAAGAAATATGAAATATTTAGTTAAAATATTTAGATTGAAAAAAGTTACACCGAATAAAGTGAAAAAATTCATACTTAAAATTTCTTTCAAAATATTTTTGTTGTTTTTGTTTTTTTGGTTTTATATTTTTTGTAGTAACTCAGAAACTATTGAGAGTCCCAGAAAGATACTTTCAGAGAATATACAGAAAGGCTTCATCTTTACATATATATTTTTCACGAATTTAAAGATACGCGACCGCAAAATTTAATTCGCGAATTATCGACCATTAAAATTCAATATGAAGACATGTTTCATGTATCATTTTAAAGGTAATTTTAATACCAATAACTATAGAACTCATTGAGTTGTAAAATATATATTTTGATATTTGTATTTTTGTAAAGACAATTTATCTTATTTTAGAAGTATTGAAAATCGTGAACCATCATTTTACCAATGTTAATGCAAAATTTCATTAAATTTGGATGATTTGTGGAAACAATTGGCAATATTTCTGTTTGATTATAAATTGAAATAAATGTTTCGTATTTATTATGAAATTTTTTTTAATTATGCGTGAACTATCGTGAGTCCCAGCATGCCGCTTACCATGGGTATAGAAACATATATTAGCATATATTTTTCAAAATTTTTAAAAGTACCATTTTTTGAGATATTTACTCGCGAACTATAAATGGCTAGCTATGGACCATTTTAATGTTGAAAAAAAAGTAATGTTGTACATCATATTAAAGATAATTTTGATACCTTTAATGTGACACCCCAATGAATCTTGTACCATAAATATTTTGAAGGATATTTGTAATTAATTAGTTATTTGTAATCTTAAATGTAACTAGCTCCTATAGTTTTCACTAATAATGATTTCTGTGATACTTTAAAAATCAATGATTTATTGGAAGTAATTAGTTCTTGTAATGACATCTCAGTAATGACTTTCTAAAATGCCTACTTGTAATAATATGAAGTAAGTAGTTGCCTCTAATGTCACCACCGTGTTAAAATAATTCAGCTAATATGCAAAGAAGAGCCATTATATTAGCTACTTAATTCATTACATGGCGACCATATCAATTTTATTCATTATTCACTGAATATGTTCTTTGTGAAGGTAATAAAATTTATCCAACTTTTGTTAAAAAAAAATCAATAAAAGAGTTTTTTTTGCGGTTTGAAATTATTAAAAAATTAACAAAATTGAAAAAGTATGTTATTTCAAAAGACCATATTTTCCACATTTCTTATCGAAATTTCACTATTTAAAATGAATTTACCATTTTATAGTAAATTTATTAAATAATTTTAATTTTATATTAATGTATATTAGTGCAATTTTCAGATGCATTTTAAAAATTGTTTTCCCCCTACGATTTTTATTTTATTTTTTTATTCAATATTAAAAGGTAATTTATTGCTTCAAGAATTCAATTTAAATTTTTTTTGTGACAGAAATATTTAAAATTTTTAATAATTTTTAGAAAAAATACTAACAGTTTTTATTAATTTAAAAAATAGTTTAACAATATTTGTATCTCTTTTAAGTTGAATAATTCCAAAAATAATATTTAAGTTATAAATTGCATTACATGAATAAATGCAATTGCAATTTTTTAAGTGCATTTTTTATGAAATTTCTTCAACAAAATTGTTTTTAAAAAGCTATTTTAATAAAATTTTACAGTTTTATTAATTACTCATATTAAATTTTATTTGGATAAACATTTTCTTAATTTTTAGAAAATTATGTTTTTAGCGAAAAACACAAAAATATTTAAATATCGGAAAATTTGTTGTGATTTCTTTTTTAAATATGATATAAAAAGAGGAATTAATTGCCTTTCTAATGACTTTTCAATCAGTGATATCGGATATAAACTTCAAAAGATATATACAATTAAAATTACATAGAAAGTGAAATATCTTCATTTTTACGAAATCTTGATTTTTTTTTTTTGAAAATCGGATTCAAAAATTTAAAAAATTAAAATAGATGCGTTTTAGTAAAAAATTGAATTTTTAGTGAAAAATTGAAAGGTATTAAATAAAATGTGTCAAAAAATTTAATTTTTTACAGTTTAAAATTTTTTTGTTTTTAAAAGAATCGTAAAAAAATCGGATATAACCAAAAATGCTTTATCATAAAGCTGGGTGTGTTACAAATAAAACGAGCTATATTTTATTAAAATCGATATTTAAAATAATTTTATTTCAAATTCACAATTGAGTAATGGTATTTCATAAAATAAATTTTTTTCCTAACAAATATTGAATATAATGTAAAGGTAAACACAATTATAATATTCTGATATTCTATTATCAATCCAAATTAAGCAATCGAGATATGATGAAATATTTGTTGCAATCTCATTGTTAAAAACCAAAAAAAAAAAAAAAAATATTAATTGACGTAGAACTCCAATATGAAAAAATTTCTTTTGTCACCCTGTCCTATCAATACTCCTTCCAATATTTAAATCCGTTAAATCCCTGTTATTGCCATTTCCTTATAATTCCCGCATACCATAAAAATACCACTACTATTTATTAAAATTAATAAAACAAATTATGTACTACCTCACCTGATGTCTACCAAAAAGACACACATCCTAGTTCCCTTAGCAAATGACTCACTATAATCACACATCCTTAAAACTTTAATTATAATGCGCATGCGTAATAACCCCATTTAACTTCGTACATGCCACTGCTTGTAAGAATGAATTACTCATCAATATTCGATGAATATGACTAACAATAAAAACACAATATATACATATATATATATATATATATATATATATATATATATATATACATACATATATATATATATATATATACATATATATATAAACAAATTTATGACGCATGAAAGAATGTCACTGAATGAATGAGTATTGGAATGAATGGTAGAGTATGCAACATTATCAAACAATAATTTAAAAATTTATTGCCTTACGTTGTGTCTATATTAGATAATTTTTTATCAAGACAAACATCAAAATTAACGCGAATTTATGGAAAGTGGCAACAGTTGCACAAAAACAACACTCTTGTTTTTTATACACTGGTGCATATTCCTATAAACGCATTTAAAATTGTTGTTTTTCTTTGAGATATATTCGTTTCTATTAATCAAAAACAATGTTGTGTTGTTACAATAACTCGCAATATAACGGTACTTTTTTACGTAAGAAATATTTGTTTCTTGCTTTTGTTGTTTTCTTTTATTTTTTATTATATATATATATATATATATATATATATATATATATGTATATATATATATATATTAAAAAATTTTAACAGTTTTAGTTGTTTGTTTCACTTATGTAAGTTTCTGATGACAAAATCTCTGTTTACTAGAAATATTTTTGTTTTAATCGGGAAATTTCATCAGTTGAAAGGATGTCCAAAGAAATTTTTCTTACAGACCAGGTAAAAATTTCTAATTAGATTTTTTAGTGATCAAGGCTGTTCTAGCAAAGAAATTGAACGAAGAATTAACCGTTCGGAAGGAGTTATTCGAGGCTTTCTTAAGAAAGGGCAGAAATACGGAGTGCGAGTAATAAAAAATTAACACCCTAATTAAATTAAATGCTACACAAATAAAAATTAAACTTGACCTTCCTATCACTTCCAAACATTTTGCACACATTTTGCGAACAGATGGTAACATAAAATGGAAGAAACCAAAATGTAAGCCAATGTTAAAACAGTATCATAACGAAAATCTTTTAAAATTTGTGCGCAAATACATGAAATGGGCAGATGAGTGGAATAAAGTAATTTTTTATAATGAAAAAAAAAAAAAAAAAAAATTCAATTTGGATGGTCCGATTCATATTCTTGCTATTGGCATGATTTTAGGTGGAACGAAATTCGTATGTCGAAACGCAATTTCGGTGGAGGCAGTTTTGGGCAGCCTTTTCTGCCCAATATATTTTTGATTTCAAAAATATATATTTTTTAAACTCAAATGAACAGTGCAATTTATAATGAACTGTTGGATGGATGAAAAAATGGATGCAAATTGCATATTCCAACAGAATAACCCTGCAATCCATGTATCGAACCAATCTAAATATTTTAATGGCCGGCTTGCAGTTTGATTTTAAATCCAATTGAGAATCAGTAGGGGTATATGGCCCGTAAAGTTTACGCATGACATGCACAGAATGAAACCATAATGACAATAACGGAGTTAAAAGAAGAAGAAATTGGCAGAGATTTTCTTAAAAAATTAGTTGGATAAATGCCAGACCGAATTTTTGAAGTTATCAAAAACAAGGGTTTATCAACTCATTATTAATAATGCTAAATTGGTTCATTAGTTTAAGTGTGTATATAGGAAAATGCTATAAAAAATGGCATAAAATTACTAAAATTACATGTACATTTATATACATTTTAAGTTTTTTGTTATTAATTTTTAAGTGATGTCAATAAATAATTTAAAAAATTAATTTTTAGCATCCTTATTATTTTTTATCGCCTTTTTCGGTAAGTTGATTAAAAAACTTGATGTGCGCTTATAGGAATATGCACAAGTGTATATGCAGTTTGACAGCTGTAACATCCAAAATTAATAATTCGCACTTATTTTGACGTTTGTCTTTATAAAATTTTCATTAGTATAGACTCCACGTTAATTTACAGAGAACTACCAAATACAAAACAACCGCAACAACAACACTAACAACTCAGACTTGTTGCAGTTTATGTTTATTTATATGTTTTGCATATAAATTGTTGTAGTTTAGGGTTCAGACGCTTTTTTTCTTTAAGGTAAGTTGAAAAAAGCGTAAGCTATAAAATATGCTTATCAAAAAAAAAAAAAAAAAAAAAAAAAAAAAGAAAAGAGTTGGAAAGAAATAAAAATAAACTTTCATAATGACAAGAATACATTCACAATGCAATAACATAAAAGGTGAAGTTGTAATTTTTAAATATAGGGTGTTAGTAAATTTTTAAGATGTCATTAGTTGAAATTTTTCGACTGACGTAGAGATATTAGAATTCGAAGGTTTTTTTCTTTATTATCTTTCCTTAATTTAAATTGGAATTGATACCACTTGTATACAAGAAATATAAATCTTCTATCTTAGTGACAAGATATTTTAATTAACCCGCACTTTGTCAAATAATATCCTAAATCAAAGAACTATAAAGATTTAAAACACGTTCAAAAATCATTATATCGATGTATTTGTTAACACTTCTTTTTAAACTTTAAAATGAAAACAATGTTTTTATAAAATCAATACCTCTAATCGAATAATTAAGAAAACATTGTTACCCCATGTTCTTTTTACATAAAAGGTGGTCTAACGATTGCTTAATTAAATTCAATAGGCCACCCTGTAATTAGTCAAGTACGTTCTACCTAAAAATAAACAACAAAAAAGAAAAAAGGTCGTATATTAATAGAGAGATTAAAAATTCATCAATGCAGCCAACCACATTAAGTGGCATGACATATTAATAAAATTGCAGCAAGTTAAAATTATGACCAACAACAAAACACATCAAATAAGCTTGTCATCGATCGATCCGAGCACCAAACAAAAATCAAAACAACATTCCAACTCGCACAAACATTACGGACGCATGCGTTCTTAGTAAATAACAGACAGACATACTGACAGACACTCTTATATCAAAAATATAAAAAAAACTTAAATTCACTACTAAAAGATTTTGATAAAGAAAAAAGATATAATGCTAACAACAATAATAAGTAATTAAAATTCTTTTTTTGTTATTAATAATTTTTACGAGTATGTTACACCAACAACATAATACACACACACATAAGTTACTTATCGCTGCATTACAAAGAAAAAGAATAATGCCACAAACAAAAATTATTACTGCGCATAAATATTATTTTCTTAACAATTATTAATATTATTTTAGTTATTTTATTTATTTGTTAAATATTTATTTAATTTTTTAATATGCATACAGCGCCACATTTCACCCACACTCCGCTATTAATATGGGAAGCTATTAATAAGAAAATTGCTAGTATTGGAAAAAGAAAATAAATGCTAATAAGAATTGTTTGTTAATTTGTCACCAGTGATGGTTAAGTGAGTTAAAATGCATGGTGTTAAGTGAGCGACAGTGAGCGAATTCAAAATTGAGATTGAAACGAAGTAAAACTGAACTAGAAGTGTAAAAGAACTGAACTAGAACTGATCTAAAACTTAATTAGAATTCAACTAGAACTGAACTAGAACTAAACTAGAACCGAAATGGAGATAAACCAGAAATGAAATGGAACTAAACTAGAACTGTATCCGAACTGAACAGAAATACTTAATACAGAATTCAACAAGAACTGAATTAGAACTGAAGTGGATCTGAACTAGAACTGGACTAGGACTGAACTAGAACCGAACTAGAACTAAACTAGAAGTGTCATAGAACTAAACTAAAATTAGAAATGTATTTGAGCTAGAACGGAACTAGAAATGTAATAGAACTGAACTAGAACTGACCTATAACTGAATTAGAATTGAACTAGAACTGAACTAGAAGTGAAATAGAATTGAACTAGAACTTAATTGGAACTGAACTAAAACCGAACTAGAGCAGAACTGAACTAGAATTGAACTATAAGTAAATAAGAATTGAATTAGTACTGAACTAGAATTGAACTAGAACTTAACTGGAACTGAACTAAAACCGAACTAGAGCAGAACTGAACTAGAATTGAACTATAAGTAAATAAGAATTGAATTAGTACTGAACTAGAATTGAACTAGAACTTAACTGGAACTGAACTAAAACCGAACTAGAGCAGAACTGAACTAGAATTGAACTATAAGTAAATAAGAATTGAATTAGTACTGAACTAGAAACACTATTATGATTAATATAAATCTTTGCAAGAAGTTTTTTAAATTAGGGAAGACTTGTAGTCGTGGCTCTCGCTGCAGTTCCTTCTTCTCCATTCTCTCCTACGAACTCAGAATTGGTGAAAGAAATATTTTGAAATTTGTCTGCAAATATAACATGTTTTCTATTGTTCGTTCATAATATTAAGCAAGTGAATAAATTAATACCTCACCCTATTATCGCTGACTATTATTCGAAAGGAAAAACCCAATAAGAATCTCACCAAACCAATCAACTATAAACCAGTCAACAACTAGCCATAACAATCAACCAACTAACAATTCCAACTAACTAATGGGACAAATAATATTTTTACTTTTAAATACAACACGTACCACACAACTAACAATCATGTCGCAAGTAAGAATTTCCAATTTAAACACCAAAAAGGTAGTGTTACGGCCTTCGGTGATGTGTGAAGCATATCAAATGACCAAAGTTGGTCACACAATTGGTGTTTGGTTTTTAAATTTTAATAATAAAATAAAAAATTTCAAGCAACTGACTTCTTGATTGTTTAATGACAATTTAAGATAATTTCTATCAATTGAAGATTACATACTAATCATATACAATACTTATGTATGTTGTATTGTATAATGTTTATATAAATATCTTATGTTTTGGGCTCTTTTTACAATTTGTAAAAAGCATTAAGGCGATTCCAATGATCATCAAATGACCAACAACACAAAGGAATTTATGGCCTTGCCATGGGTTACACATTCATACACAATCAAACAGCCAGCCAGTCAGGTTCTTACTTTCCCACACTTTTTGAAGTATTTCTCTTCGAAAGCAACAGCTATAAAAAAAAAAACAATAATAATAATGACACACCCAGCTAGGCATCGAAAAAGTCAGTCAGTCAAGCGATAAGTCCGCTTATGAAAGTATTATGAGGGGTATTTTTAATCGCAACGTTTTTTGTATTCCAAAGGCATTTAGCTCGTTTGGCCACATGTTTATTATTATTTTAACGGATTTCACTTTGCCCCGTTCAAAAAAAAAAAAAAAAAAAAAAAATCTAAAAAAGATAGCAAGAATTCAGACAATTAAAAAACTACAAAAAAAAATCACAGCATATTTATCATTGAAATTTAAATTTTTGTTTGTCTAAAGAAGTTTTGTTTTTCTTCTAATTTTGATAAATTCATTAAATAAAGTTCTCGTGCATAATAAATGATAAAAATATGAGACTTTTTTCTCTATAAAATCCTGAAATTTCAATAAAATATAGTTATTGTTACATGTTAATTATTTCTAGTGGCTTTAATTTTAATTTTGAAGGGAAAATTCCAAATTATTTCACACATACGTGTCTTTTTTTTTCCTATTTTAAATTCAAAATAGAGTTTCATTTGCATATTAAAAACAATGCAAATATTTGTTTGTTGTTATTTCTTTTTCGTTTTTCACTAAAATAGTTTTGTCTAAATCTTTTCTTCATTGAGACGATGAAATATGGGGTGACCAAGTTGTTTCATATGCTTAATTTTATTTTATGTTTAAAGTTCATTGTGTGAGCAGTTTGGGAATTTTTAAAATTACATTACGATTTTTTTAAGAATACAAAGATCTATAACAGAGTTAGCCGAGAAATAAATATAATATTATTTTCGTAACAATTCTCTTGTTAAAACAAATATGAACTAGAACTTGACTAGAATTGAACTAGAAAAGAATTTTAAATGCACCAAAAATTTAACCAGAACTCAACTAGAATTGAACTAGATCTGAACTAAAACAATAAAGATTTGCGTTAATAACTTTGAAGGCGAATAACCAACATTATAATTCCAAAACACTTAAGTATCTTTGGTTTGTTAATCTGGTGTAGCTGTATTTCATCAAAATGCAAAGAAATACTAAGTGGCTATTTTATCCAGAAATTTATTTATATCGATTACATAATCATTGATTTGAAGTAATAATCTGATAAGAACAAAAATTTTTGGTACAAGAAAATTTTGTTTATCAATTAGCTCATCATTTCGCACAATATTAATCAGATGGCTTTAATTAACAATATTACAACACTTTTGTTTTTTGTGGTAAATATTTTGATGTTTATCGATTTCTTAAAAAAATATTTTGTAAAAATTTTACCAAATTCCTCTTAAGTATTTTATTCGTAAAGTTTGTCTTTGTGAAACATTTACTATAGTGTAATTAATTTTCAAATTGAAAACATATTTGTTTTCATATCTTTAATTAAAAGTAATTTTCCATTTCTGATTCATGATGCTGTTAATGAACTTTGACGCATTTTTTATTTGTTTATTATTGTTTACAAATAATTTCTTTTACTTAACGATAAATAAACTACAAGATATTTAGATACATAAATAAAATATCTTGTATCTAAAAGGCTATGAAAATGTAAACAAATATTCTAAGCATTACACATCATGCATAAAGTGTTGTTATCAAAACCATGTTTATGGGCCATCAACAAAATTTCATTTTTATTTATTATGTTTTTTTGCATTAAAATAAAAATCTGTAATCAAAACCAATCAATTTAGAGATAAAGCAATAAAAATTTTGTTCTTATCAAAAATAACAAAATTGATAACAGAGCAATTCCAAAGTGATATTTGGTATATAAAGTTTTTAACTAAACAGTTTAGAATCATAAAACACTCAGACAACAAGTACCAAAGAAATTTCGTAAATAAATTTATATAAAGAAAAAAATATCCACAAAACTATAATTTTAAAATAAAAAAATAAAAAAAATAAATAATTTCAATTAAAAACTTTAACAAAATGTTTAAACAATCATTTGTAACTTTATTGGTAATTTGTGGTCTATTAGCCCTTTCCTTTGCCAACTCAGTAACAACGGATGAACAAGATTGTCCCCAAATATGTCCTGCTCTTTATGCACCCTTGTGTGCCACAAATGGTAAAATCTATAAGGAATTCAGCAATACTTGTGAACTTAAATTCAGCAATTGCCGTTTAGAGAGATCAGCTCTACAAAGTAAGTTTTTTATTCATATTTTAAATGTAAATTTTGTTATTAATAAAATTGTTTTATTTATTTGATTTACTTTAAATCTGTAGCTTACACGACCACTGATATGGACTGGTGTACTACCGAATTGGTTACTGATTTAGATCAATTGCTAGTGAAATTGGACAATTTGGATTTACAAATGGCTGAATGCATGAAACCTTGTGCCATGATTTATAGTCCAGTTTGTGTTTCTAATGGTAAATATCGTGCTTTGATAAGCAATCAATGTGTTATGGATAATTTCAATTGTGCTTTGGCCATAAAAGGTAAAGGAGCTTTTAAAGTTTTACAACAGGGTTCTTGCTAAAATAAGATTAATTGTAACGTAAAATTGTCGAAAAATTTATAATGTTAAATAAATAAAATGAGATTTAAATAATTAAAAGAAATGCTACGTATTTAATTATTCTATGTTTAGGTTCTAGTTCAGTTCTGGTTTATTTTTAGTTCAGTTCTATTTCAGTTCAACTTCAGTTTTAGTTAAGTTTTAGTTCAATTCTAGTTCAGTTCTAGATCAGTAATAGTTCTAGTTCACTTCTACCTGAGATCTACTTCAGTTCTAGCTAAGTTCTAGTTCAGTTCTACTTCAGTTCTAGTTCAGTTCTACTTTAGTTCAACAATATCAACAATAACAACAATAAATTAGATATATTCGGTAGATTCGTGGGTAACTTATTAAATATATTAGGTAGGACAACATTAAGGCAATTTTTTCCATAATTATTTCGATGACGTTCTACTTGGAACCTTCCTTCCGTTCGACTTCGGGTGCTATAAATGTGGTCGATTGGCTTAAAGAACCTAGTATCGCCATAGAATTATTTATTAATGTTGTACTATATAAACTTTTGATGTTGAGTATTTGCAGTTTGTTGGCTATGCTATTTGCAAATGTGTTGTTAATGTTCTAGTTCAGTTATAATTCAGTTCAGTTCTAACTCAGTTCTAGTTCAGTTCTTGTAAAGTTTTAGTTCAATTCTAGATGAGATCTATTTCAGTCCCATTTCAGTTTTAGTTCAGTTCTAAATCAGTTTTTAGATCAAATCTAGTGCAGTTAGTTGTAGTTCAGTTTTAGATCAGTTCTTGTTCAGTTTAAATTCAATTGTAATAAAGCTCCGAATATTTGGTTTAGTTTTTGCTTTAATTTATTTCTATTTAAGCTTTTTCCAATATCTTCCTAAAATATTAAAAAAAAATGTTATGTTACAATTTTTGTTATCGATTCTTAATTTTTGTTTTAATTATTATCAATGTTTGTTTAATAATTTAATGCCATATATAATAAAATAAATAAAAATTCAAGAAAAATTTCTTTTATCAATCAATATTTTTATATTTTGTCTGTCTTCCTTATTTTCTTCTTCATTTAAATTGTTTTTGTTTTTATTTTGCACTTGTCTTAAGTTTAAATTATACATTTTTCATTTCATTATTATTTCTATGTCTAACAAATAATTAATAACATTATCACAATTAAATTATTATTGCAAAAAACACAACAGTTTAAATAAACAATTAAATAGAATTATTAACTAATTAAATTACAATAAAACTAAACTAAAGGCGGGTTTAGGATTAAGTGCTTTTGAAAGAAAAGAAATTAACTAACAATTTGAGCAATAAAGTTGAGATCCTTTTTGATATTTTGATTATAAAAAAAAAACATTAAAAGCAACTCTGTGTAATGCTGCTTAAGAGGTAATACAGAGTTGTTATCGATGACATGGTTGTATGTAAAGTATTTCTTCAACACATGGTTGCATTTTCTGCAAACTGCCAAGAATTTTGCCATAACCATTCTCTTAAAGCGTTTTCGTCTATTTCATCTGTGGTGTTGTCAGACCAAACGAAACAACCATCTTCGGCATCAAAATAATTGAAATTTTGTTGTGGATGGTGGGGTAGTAGGGAATTGTTTACATCCACTGTAGGGGTTTGGTGATGGAATTGTGTATGTTGGCAATTACGACCATACGCACAATTCGTACAAGTATCCAAGGGAGTTTTATCAATACTGGCTTTTCTAATAAATTCCAGAGGTTTTGAGGGAGTCTGTTGTTGTGAGATAGGCTGTTGTTGTTGCTGCTGGTGATGTTGTTGGGTTTGCCAAAATTCTGTCAAAGGCAGTTTGTGTGTCATATAACTTGTATCATCCAATGTTGTTAAAGTATCCTTAATTGTGCTGGAGTATTGTGAGGCATTGTTGAGATTTACATTGTTTGGTATTGAGCTGTTATTGTCACGTTTGCCATTTTTCGCCAAAACGGATTTCCGCGACATTAACCGTAATATGGGTTTCCACACATTTTTCAATTTGAATTTCTCCTCATCTTGGGTGTGGGTGTTGATTTGTTTGTTGGCGGCATTTGTGGTGTTGACAGTTAGATTTGCCAAATTCTTAGTATCGGTAAACATGTTGTGCTAGTTTTATTTTCTTTAATAATATTTGTGTTAAAAATTCTAATATTTTTTTTAATAAAGAATTGCAAAGTAAAATTGTTCAATTGCGCTGTGGTGTGTTAACACTGTGAAAGTTTGTTATGAACTGATGCTGGTTTACTGAGCAGCACTTAGTTTTATATGAACGTCCAACTTGAGTCGATCAAAACATTGAAGAGATCGCAACGCACACTTAACGTAATTTACACACACACTCTCGCACAGGCAAACTCTGGGAAACAGAAACAGACAGACGGATAGACAGACACACACAAGAGTGCTGCCTAGTGCACATTGTGAGAAACAAACTGCACTTCCCATGCACATTCTAACAGGAATCGTTTGGTTTTTATTTTCTTTTTTTTGTTTGCAGTTGTGTACATTTCCCATGATTTGGTTTGCCTCTGCTGCTGCTGTTGCTTACTTATTATTCCCATACTTCTTTACCATTCCACAGTATTATACGAGTACAATGATGAGTTTGTTGTTTTTGGGGCGACTCAAATAACCTGTAAGGGCAATAACAATGTCTACAACAACAACGACAACCAAACGGCCAAGACAGACAACCAGCAGTAAAAGCAACAAAGAAGAATGCAGGTAGCACACATCGATTGCTTGTCATCGTTCACAAACAGATTAACCAAATAGCAGCAACAACAACTACAACTACATTTTAAAAACAGCAGATCCCATACTACGGTCTACAACGTACAAGAGCAGAGTCCCAAAAAAAGTGTGGGAAACAGTTTTTATTTTTTAGTAGTTTGTTTCTTTTTCGTTGTTGTTGTTTTGTACAAACTTACCTTCGTTCTGAAAATGTTAAAATTATAAGGCTAACAACGGTCAGTAGCGTAGTTAAAGCCTTCGGCTTGGCGTGAAGGAATTTAATTTGATTATGTAAAGCTATTTTTAGGGTTATTTGAGTTATATAATTGCAGTGACCATAATCTAAGAGCAACATATTATGATTAGAACATATGATCACAGCGAAAAATTGACATGATTATAAGTAATTATTATTATTCTATTTTGTCATATTGTGTCCGATATTATGGTTTGTTTTTTCATGTTCTGATTCTAGTTCTACATATAATTGAACAATTTTACTACATCCTTTATCCCATTCTATCAGATTATGTTTTCAATTACTATTTTATTATTCTATCTTATAATATTATTATTCCATTTTATAATATTATTATCACATGTTATCACATAGTTATCCAATATTATCTTATTATTATTTTATTTTGTCATATTATTATTCCATCTTATCATATATTAGAATAAAACGTATTAATAGAAAATTATTTTTATAAATTTTTTTATTGAAAATAATAGAGAAAAGTGTTCATTAGCCAAAAAAAAAATATACTTACAAATTATCTGTCTATTAATTATATTCATTTGTACCACCATGTGTGTTGCAAATACAAGATATGTTTTTTTAATCAATATGGTTTAAAAACAGAATATGGTTTAAGAACAAGGAAAAAGACTGCAAATATTTAATGATTATAGAAGTAATGATATTTTTCATATTAATAAAATTTTGTTTCTGGCAAAAATATTTAAAAACGTATAATTTTTGCAGTCAACCATATTAAAATTTTTATTGAGTGTAACCATTAAATAATAATATTAAAACAAAACTATTTTCATCATGAACAAAGAGTGATTAAAATTCAAGAAAATTAATAATGAGAACATAATATTGTTGTAGTGATAATGCTGTAACCATGTTTTTCCTCTATGTGCAGATGAGAAGAAGAATTGTAGAGGGTATCAATTTGTTTTGACACTCAAATTTGTGGTTCATTAAATGAATGAGTTTAAAATCGAGGGCATTTTAATTTGTTATATAGAAATCGATTTCTGATTTTTTTTTTAAATAAACACTTTAGAATTCGGAAAATTATTCATGAAACCGAATATTTCTCCGAATCCTTGCGCTCTTACAATACAATAAGTAGTTCCAAAATTCTTTCCATCTTTTCAAATAATACTCAATTTGCCTTAATTGTAAATATCATATAGTATAACATTTTTTTAATCACTGATTTTAATTTGATCCTAAATTTACTTCAATCGTAGGTCTTTATTAGGGGTTTGTTGCAAAGTTTCGGGTTTAATATTAGTCGAATACATTTTCATAATTTTATTGTTATTCGAGTGATCGATTTATTTCTAAAAATTCTTCGTTTATTCGAACGAACAACGAATGAAATTTACTATTCAAATAATTCAGTAAAATACATTAAAAACAGTCAGTTAAGAAATATTAAGTTGAAAAGTATTGCAAAATAAAAAAATAACATAATTTCAAAACAAAAACATTTTTGGTTCTCTAGATTTCACATTTGTATTCAAAATTGTGTTATTCTAAAAATATTGATCGAATAATTTTTTATTCTAAAGTTGAAACTTTAGTTCGAATAAATTTTAAAATATTTTCTTCAAATAATTGAATAATTTTTATTCGATTGGTAATCAAGTTATTATATGGACCTAAAACTTTCGTTAATCATGGAAAATTATATATAGTCTAAAATTTGCTTCAAACGATGAAGCTTTCCTCGATCGTAGGTCTTTTTACGTTCAGAACTTGGTTAAATTTTGAATGTTTTAAAGACCTATGTCTGCTGTAATTTTTTGCATAGTCAATTGTGATTCATTATATAATTTAAAATTTTCTTCAATCGATGATCCTAATTTAATAATTTGATTCAATATCAGATATTTATATTATATATAATATATATAAACTTGATTCAATCGTGATAGGTAGTAATTTGCATTAATCGTGAGTATGTTTATATAGTTTTAAATTTATTTTAATCGCGAATCTTTACAAGTTCCATTTTTTTTAACGTGGTATTTACAATTATTGAAGTTAATTTCAATCGTGGAAGTTTCAATAGTTCCAAATATGTACACATCAATCGTGGATTGTAATTGGATCCTAAATTAACTTTAATTATAGATATATACATAGTCTTAAATTTTTTCTTTATATAATCACAAATTTGCATCAAACGGTCATGTTAAAATCTTTAATCTTGGGTCCTTTTGATTTCGAAATTAACTTCAAACGTGAAGTTTTATATAGCTACAAATATCCTTGAGATGTAAATTTGCATATTGGCTTAAATTTGCTTCAATTGTTGAACTTTATATACCCGTGAATTTGCTTTAATCATGGATCATTACAAGTCCTAAATGTCCTTTAGACGTAAGTATTTATAAGTCCCAAATTTCCCTTAGACTTGTTAAAATTCACTTCAATCGCAAGAGTTTATATAATTTGAAATATACGTCAATCGTTGGTCTAAATTTGATGCTTAATTTAGGCCTTTATATGCTCCCAAAATTTACTTCAATCGTGGGTCTTTATATAGTCTCAAATTTGCTTCAATCATCACAAATGTGTTTGGACGGTAGATTTTTATATAGTCACAAACTGCTTTAATTGCGGGTCATATACATAATAATACATTGGTTTAATAAAAAAGAAGCATTACTCGACGAATAAATACATTGAATCAAAGAAATA
This sequence comes from Protocalliphora azurea, assembly GCA_932274085.1. Lineage (NCBI taxonomy): Eukaryota > Metazoa > Arthropoda > Insecta > Diptera > Calliphoridae > Protocalliphora > Protocalliphora azurea. The sequence goes on from OW026519.1 coordinate 8,104,431, forward strand.
GTTCGTTAAATTATGTTAAAATTATCGAACTCATCCATTACTTTCTAACGGGAAATATAGTAAAACGAAAAGAAGAAAACGAAATCAACTCAGTTGTATTTATCGCTTGACCAGAAATGATACATTTTAAATAAAAGTTTTTATTAAAAAAAATAAATAAATTATTAAAATACATAAATATATAGTAATATTTACACCGAATCAAAAGCTTGAATTTGAACATTAATAATATTTATGATTTTGAACAGGTTTTAAAATATTATGTTTAACTTACTCGTATATTTAAGTAGTTAAAAGAATGTGTTATTAGCCTCAAATACGAGGTTTTCAAAAAATATCGTGAATAGAAAAACCAAGAGGATTCTATTCATAAGTATTCATATATATACCAAATATTTTAATTAAATTCTTAATAAAAATATCGGCTATGTTCTGCATTTCATTTACATGTGAAAATTTAAATTTTCACTGAGTTTATGCTATGAATTTCGAAAATTTAGTTTCAACAATTTTTTTTTGAGGAATTTATGTGTTCTAGAAATCGAAAATGACGTTATTGTATATGATTTCAAATCGACAGCAGAAGATTAAGTGAAATTTATAACAAAGTTGGTTTATTATTGAAAAAAATATAGAATTATACAAATTAAAAGAAATAAGAATATCATAGGCGGACAAGGCCTACCACATGTTGGGAGCTATGGTTATTTATGGATCGATGGACATGAAATTTGTCACTGTCGTTTCTACTTATAAAAAAATTATTTGTATCAAATATTAGTCAATTTGTGCACTTTAGTGATTTTTGGATTATGGACCGACCTCCAGGAAGTTTGGCGCTTAAATTCTTATATGAAACTTATTTGTGCAAATTTTATTAAAATAGTAATAAATTTAAAGCAATTGTGATCCCAAGAGGATAGATTTTAAGGTTCACTGACTGTTCATCTGCCAAACGGGCGGACATCGCTAAATCGACTCAGAAAGTGATTCTGAGTGAAATAGTATAGGTATTCATTAAAAGAATGTATACGAGTTTAAAAAAACATTTTTTAATCAAGACAGAAATGACCCTTACTTATAAGATTCTAAATTTGTTGAGGTTTTTGTATACTAAAAAAAAAACACCGTAAAAAAGAAATACACTCAACAAAATAAAATATGGAAGGAGGCCATATAGTTAGCAATTGATGTCGCAAAATATGAAAGCAGTTGGTAGATTATGTGGTTTGTATAAATCTATTTAAGGAGCATCTTCTATCGAAACGTTTGACATAAACAGCAACTAAAATGACCAAATTAAATCACTTTAAAATGACCAACTCTCTTTCTTTTCGAAAAATTTCAAAATTTTGTAATAAAAACGCTATTTTTTTATAAAAAATAAAAAAAAAATGTTTTTAAATATTTTATTTTTATTAAAATGGTTTACTATCAGTTAATTGGAAAAAAATTAAAACGAAATCGATGAAAAATGAAATCGAATATAATTTCATGTGATTTTTGGAACACAGTAAAAATGATAGATCGATTTAATTTTCACTTTCGATTTGAAATCACTTCGAAATACAAAACATAGTCGTATATTACATTGACATTCGACGATCGTCAAGGTATTCTTTATAACTTTCTGGAACATTTCATGAAATTAAGGAAATTTCTACAGGCAAAAAATAATGTGAAAGGGAACCAATTTAAAAAAATTTAAGTCATTTGAACGAATTTTAGAAATTTTATTTATTAACGAATAATATAATCTATTTTTTTTTCAAAATAATGATCAATATATAAATAAGTTGAATCAACGTATCTGTACATTAGGTGAAATTTAGGGAACAAATTCATTGAAACAATGAACTCTTTCATTGTATTTATGTATATACCTTTTTGGTTCAGAGTAGCCTTAAATTTTTCTTCATAAGTTCAAATTTCCCTTAAAAGTGGTGTTTATATTTTATATAATCCCAAATTTGTATTAATCGTGGGTCTTAACCTTGCTTCAATTTTAGATCTTTATGTAGTCCCAAAAGGTATTTCGATGATACAAAATTTAGTATTTATATAGTTCCAAATTTGCTTTAATCGTGATAATTAAAATGTTGGTCTTCTTATAAGCAATCTGTACTGAACGAAGAAGTTGTTAAAGAAATAGTCTTTATTTCCTGACTTTTGTCCGCTGGAGGCCACTCTGTGAACTTCTGCTCCTGGAGCTTCCTACTGGTATGTTCTGCTGATTCATGACGGTATTGTAACGGAAATTAATCCTTTTTTTAGAGAAGTAAAACTTCTCACAATCTGATCTAAAAATTTTAAATGAAAGGGATTTCGAAGTCACTTGGCTTTTTAATCAAATAAATAGATAGATATCAGAAACCCTGTGCATTGCGATACAAAAGATCTTTTGTGCAGCTTTTAAGTTCACTATGACAAGTTTATGCTGCGAATAAATTCAATTATATTGTCTGGTGATACAGCAAATACCTCAGTCGGAAAAACTATATCCTCCACAAAAAACTTGGTTTTTTGGGAATGCAAGGCAGGATATTCCCTTAGTATATATTCAGATGTCTATTTTTGCAATATGCAATAACTAGTGAGTTCACTTTTATTTAGCAGTATTAGCTTTTGGGATCTTCCTCGAAATAAGGAAATAAGTTTATCACACTGTTTTAGTCCAGGGGCATTTTCCTATAAGCAACCAAATTTCGCTAGTACCCACTACTAACGCTTTCTCTCTAATTTCAAAATGATATCGGAAACTCAGTTGGATGTAAGTTCTACTCTGCGAAATCACCAATTTAATAGTAATAACTCTTATTGCCGTTAATTTTAAATATATTTCTTGATTACATATCATTTAGAGACATATCACATAGAATTCTGGAAATCCGGTCGTTTGTCCGCAATGCGACAAGATATGTGATTGTTTTGCTTCTTTAGTCTGAATAAATTTAAATAATTATAACAAAAAGTGCCATAAGAAGACATTGATGACACTCGTTATATGCAACACTGTTTTTAATATTTTCTGTCCATATTTAGAATTTTGTCGTAACAATAGAAGCACCTAGAATTGGGAATGTTATTTTAGTTCCACAGAGTATTATTTATTTAAACTACCCAGCATTTTAAATTAAATTCTTATAGAAAGATATTGCGAAAAATTTTGCAAAAGTACTTTAACATTTTTTTTTTTTCAGAAGTCATACCTAAAAAATTTAAAATAATCTAATTAGCAATTCATTTTTATATAAAAGAAGAAATGCTACAAATATTTAATTCAGTTTTAATCTGAACTTATTCCGTTAATTTTTTATTAAAAAAAAAAAAAAAAAAATTGTTATGTTTTATTTTAACTCACACAATAAACCAAAATCTTCAAAATTATTTTAATACGATTTGACCAAGTTTTAACTACTTAGACCTTTCCTCTGTATATAAATTCAACCTATTTATCTAGTTCATACATACCAAAAATATGAAAGAATCGAACATATAATGGAAAATTCCTTCATATCTCTTTCAAACGTTCTATTAGGTTCCACTTAATTTCATCATATTTTCATATTCTTTTTTACACCTCCTCACAACTGTTCACTTATCACAACCCTGCCGCAAAAAAAGATTTAATGACGTCACATTAAAGAAATACGTTTCAATAACTTGCAGGAAATGTATTCTATCCATGTGCACATACTCAAAAACTACACACTACAAAAAAAAGAAGGTTATAAAATAATCATAATAACAATACAGGACCCAAAACAAAAGAGAAAATTAATCAAACAAATCAACAGCGAAAAAAATTTTCTCACATTTCTTAACAATTAGCTGCAAAAGCCAATTGGAAATTTGGAACAAATTTAGAAAAATACTTAAATGATAATAATGTGAACAACAATTAGAAATGAAATAATTTTAATAATAAGGAAGATTAAGAAAGATTAAGTTTTAAAATTAGGAAAAAAAATATTAAATTTCACTTTAATATAGAGATACATATGTTTTAAAATAAACTTGCACAAGTTTAGCACACCCTTATAAGAAGTATGCTGAGTGTGTGACTCGTAATATCCCTATCATCCATATATGTAGCACAAAATAACAGGTGGGTGCACTCAGGCTAAAATTCATAATAATTTTATATTCTAACTAAAAATTTTGAACCTTCCGCTTCATTATAGTCAACATCATTGTCATTATCATCATAATCATCATCCTCTGCAGCAGCTTTTTTAAGATTGGGTTGTAAAATTTCAACAGTCAGAAAAGAAAAAAAAATGTCAAAAAGGAAGTTTATAACTGTGGGAACCAAACACACTCTGTGCGTTAAAGAATGAGTAGCTGGCTCACTGACTGACGTCTTAACTACCTTAAGAATAATCTCAGCTTTGAGATTCTCATTCATACACACAAATGCCATTTATTAGTCGCGTATTACTGCAAACTACAGTAATAACAGCAGAAGCAGCAGCAGAAACAGCAGTGATATCAACAACAATGCAAATACTACTGCCACGATTACTACTTTGTTTTACTCTAACCAAGTTTTACTTGTTTTTCCCCCAAAAATCCTGAGAAAACCAATCAACAAAAAATAATATTTTTGTTTTGATTTTGTTCATAAAAAAACGTGGCGTTAAATATCCGGACTGTTGAACGTACCGACATATATGAGGTCGAACTAAAAAGATTTTTTAATCCGAAACGACAGTCATTTTTTATTTTTAATATTCTTTAGAGCGAACTAATTTCTTATGTTGAAGTCAATCAACGGAAATTTTGCATTAGATAAATATTATAGCTATTGGTTTCTATTCTATTCTATTCTATTCTATTCTATTCTGGTCTTTAAATTCTTGGACTCCATTAATATTGTTTGAAGTCTTACGAAATGCAGCTTGGAATGATTGGCTAGCTTTATGTTATTTCTTTCGGAAGTTGTAGAAATTGACTTCTAAATAATAACAAAATATTCACTTTCTTTCTACTTTTGAATTAATGAAAAATTACTTTCCTGGAAGTTTTTTATTAATAACTTTAAACACCTTAATAAAGGCTTAAAATCCAGCATTAGTTATATGACTAAAGCTTATCTTCAAAATTTTCAAATACGTCTTTCAATTGCCCTCGTTGAAAACAGACGTTTGACTACTTACTCACACTCAAATTAAAATTACAATAATAATGCAAAGGGCTCATAAAATACAATAACAACAAACAAATTTATAAACGTAAATACATGTGCATAAGTACACACGAAGAGTAAGATTTTTTTTTTTTTTGGGTTTTCTTAAGCCCAAATGGAAGCAGGTTGTTTTGTATAGATTTATTGTTGATTTTTCGTTTTCAATTCGTGGGAATAAGGATTTTCGAATAGTTCCCACGCAGCAAGGACTGCATATAAAACAACAACAAAAAATAATAATACTAAAGAGCTAAAGAACACATCATTACAATTCAAATCATGTCGTATTTCTTTTGTACGGTTTAACACTCCTATCAGCTGTTCATTCTAAATATTCTATTAAGTAGGTATGTTTACTCGAGTCTAAGATTTCTTTTAAATTCTCAAACACACGCACACTTACAACTTTTGAGGTACAAAACTCTAACTGCTGCATTTTATAGATAAAGAGAATATTTGTAAAAAAAAACAAACGTTAACATAACAATATTTTGATAAAATTTTGAAAGGCATAATATTTTTAGTCCTGCTGAGATGGTGGAGTGTTGTAGATAAAAAATCAATTAAGAATTTCTTTTTTTACAGCAAATAAGATGATGTTATACAGGAACTGAAATTCTTAGAACACTTAGGACTTAGATTTTAAAGTTTTAAGTATTTAATAAATATATAATATATTTTCCTTACTTTTGCAAATTTTTTTAGAAAACTCAAAGAATTTATAACTATTTTAAGTTAATTACAATATCGCAAAAATTTAAAAGTTAAAGTTATGTTAATCATAATTATTTTAAAAATATTAGATCGATTTTAACCTTATAAACCATATATGGTAATTAAAAAAGTACGAGTATATCGGTAAAAATTTCCCATTTCTCTTAAATCAAAATAAAAAAAAATACATATTTCAAAACCGGTTGCGTTCAGTTCAAAGTTCAGTACAGTTGTGAAATAAAAATGTTGTTCCGTAGCAAAATTCCATATCAATTCAATTACTTTAATAACATTATATGACAAAATGAAAAAAGTTGGGATATGCTTTTGACATGTAGATATTAGACACGTGGACAATTGGACTGATACTTTTACTAAGTGTAAAATAAAATATACGAATACAGAATATTACGTTAATACTAACATTTATATGAATTTATGCACTTTAGGATGATTCCCGAAAGTATATAAAACTTATTTGTGTCGAATATAAACTTGATGCTACCGTGTGTATGCGATTATTTTCTTTAAAGTGATTTTCGGAAGAGGGTTTTATATGGGAGCTATGGTTAATTATGGACAAATCTTCATGAAATTTGACACATAGATTGATACTTATATAAAAGTTCCTTACACCGAATTTCATTAAAATATTGCTACATTTAAAGCATTTATGATCGTTCAACACCTATTCCAGGAGGACATTTTTATGGGGGCTAGGTGAAATAATGAACCGACCATAACCAATTTCTATAGGCTTCGTTCATGAATGTCCTACGTGCCAAATTTCATTGAATTATCTTCAAAATTAGGACCTGTACTTTGTGCACAAGGTTTACGGAAAAAATCGTCTTTATTCATACATTCAAATTTCAAAAGGTCAGGTTTATATTTGATCTTAGTTTCTATAAGAGACCCCATCCGAGAAATTCTTTAACGTGTATAAATACCATAAATATTATTTATTTGGTATTTAAGTATAAATTATGTTTATCTGCAACAATTAAAATCTATATATAACTATAAATGATATTACCAAATTTCAAGATTATCGCTCCAGAATTGAACATAGTTCATAGATTCAGTCCACTTTAATGCATACTATACTTTAATGCAGTATAAATTTTAACAAGGATCGATCCACATATGATCATATATACATGATGATTTAGAGTATTATAGGTTGTGCTTGTAAATTACTTACAAAATTGTATTAAAAATAAATATAAAAATCATTTCCTACTATCTTTTCGCAGATTCAAATTATAAGTAATGAATTTATCTAAATAATTATAATTATAGATACTAATTAAATACTTAACTAACTTTCAAATATATTTTAAAGACATCCAAATAATGTTGTCATATTACACAAAAATTTAAATACTATGGCTTCAAAAATAGTTATCTTGGTTTTGTATGCTCGATATCTCATTAAACTGAAAATTAAAATTGTACATTTGTTCTAAGGAATAATTTTCAAACCGTTGTATGGATTAAAATAATAAGGTTAAAACAATAAAATTTTGGTACTTGAAAATGGATTTGGCATCATTAACATATATTATTTTGTAAACTATTTGTTGTAAACTTTCAAGAATATTAAAGGAAGAAATATTTGAATGAATTTTTTTTTTTTTTTTGCAACTTTAACTTGGATTATTTCAAGAAAAAGTTATACGTTTTATTACCAAATTCTCCTCTTTCATTTGATATCCATATCACTATATAATATTAATTATAAAGTAGTAAAATTAAAAATTAACCTCGTACATCCTTTAAAACTTTAACGTTCTTTAAAAACGAAGAATGAACACGAAATGAAGAACTGAAAACGCAGTTATACTATATTTAATCTATATTTTCGCATGTATATGATTTTTATTGTACGGTGATATAAACAAATGTGTATATATTTAGAAAGCTTGATTTCTCGTCAATCTAAAACCGTTAAAAAATAAAATATTGGTAAAAAAAAAATAATTTTTTTATTCCGTCAACTCGTAAAAAGTCGATTTTTATCGATAACTTTAGATTTTGAGGGTGTATCGAACTTCTACAACGTATACTAAGTCATTTCTAAAGTATATTTTCACAGTCCTTAAACGATCTAAAATTTCGAACGATCATTTAGTGGCAAATCCTTGATGTAGGAATTTGATACTGCCAAATCTAATTAATCCGAACTAAACGATAGAGTATTTTTAAATTTTATGAAATTGTGGAAAATCTCTCTTTGTATACTCTTTGGTATAGTTTTTAGTTGTTTCTTTTGCTACCCATTTGAAATTTTCTTACAAATCGCTACCGATCGAAAATAGCCAATTTATTTTAGCCACAATTATATAATATGGTATAACATGTAATGGTGTTACACAAGTAATATCATAATCACCCTTATAGCGAATAAATTTTCCACCGGAATCCACCCACATTTAAACATATGTTTCAGTTTGAAGGAAATCATCTGTTATGAAGTAAAGAATTCATGGGACATTCGTTATAAAAAATTGTTGATTGTAAGAAAAAATATCCGAATCTTGCGATTAGGGTAAATATGTAGATATTCTGATATTCAACCCAAGTCGATGCCGACTGCACGCGATTATACGATTTGAAGCCTTTGAACTATTTTATGGAATTCCCAGAAGTCATTAGCCAAATAAGCTGCAAACAATTACTCAATAAATAATATTATTTTTTGATTTTTATAAAAAACAATAAAATTTTATTGGGGTATGCATTAAATCAATTCGGTTTACACTATATTGCGTTAATAGTATTTTTTCCACGTGGTTCATTTTTACAACTATGTCACGAAGGTTTGAATTAGTGTATTCAAAAAACGAAACCGAAAACCGGATTTTACTTTTTGAAAAACCGACCAGTTTCCAATAATTTTTGTTTTCGAACAATTTGACAGGCCGGTTTTTTTGCTGTCGGTTAACCGTTTTTTATGAAATGTTACTTCTTTTATTTTTTACTAAATTAACCTATACTTTCCCCACCTGGATAACAATCTTGACGAAATGTGGCGGCTTAAATGTAGGCTGTGGTCTCTTTCTTGAAGTCTCAGTTGTCCTCTTGGAGGATACTGAGAAATAAAGGTATAGACTCTAAAGGCCTTCATGACCAAAGGTTATCCATCCCCTTTCCCCAACTACCCTCTTTTCTCCCCTCTTATTCCATATCCTTTTTCCCCCACTTGTAAGGTTAAGGTGGTTGGTAGCAGTGCCGAGAACCTGGATGGCTAGTCAGTGGTTAAAGAAGACTAGTCGCTAACAGCTCCCCTCTGGCGCCAGGACACGGGCCGGTTGTAAATTTTTGTCTAGTCCATGTACGCCGTCCCTGCATGGATGGTCCATCCCCTTACGTGCCTACTCGTGGGAATCAAATGGAAAACAAAATAATTAAAAACAAAAAAAACAACAACAACAAAAACGAGAAGATGGGTATCTCCTCGGAAGACGACCTTTTGGCCTCTAGTCAAGAGACCTTGGTCGAACAACCTGGCAGCAGGGGAGAAAGACATAGCACCCCGCTGTCACAAAACACTATGGCTCCACGACAGGATGTCAAGTCTGACGACCAGTCGAAGGAGAAACGGAAGAAAAAGAAGAGCCAGAAAGAGATTCTGAGACAACGATATGTCAAAGCTCTCTTTATACTGGAGAAAATTGCCAAGAATAAGGCAAATGGCACCTCTCATGAGCGCGATAAGGAAGATCGTGTCAGATACCAATCGGTGGTTGATGAGTATCTTAAGTTTAAGGACTCTCAACCATCCACATCCCAAGCAGTGCAGGAAAGAGCGAAGCGAAACCGCTCCCAAGCTGAGGGTAGCAATTCGCCCAAGAGGAGAAAGGTCCAAAGTAAATCGACCGCTCCGGCTCCTTCCACAATAACGTCAGCAAGAAGGCCGTTTAACGAGGTGGTTAAAGACCACTTGCTGATGGCATTGGCTAACGAAAAAAGCGGCAACCTAATTCCTGTAGTAACAGAATGGGGTGCTATAGAGTCTAAATTGGCTGAACTCGTGATGGAACACGTACTCACCAACAAAGACTCTACAGTTCCTCGTTTTGACTCTGGTGAGATACACCGGGGCTACAGGATAATCAAATGCTTGGACGTGTTCTCTAAGGAATTCCTCAGCAAATGTATCGTAAAGATTAGCGATGCTTAAGCCTTAAGCTTATCCCAGCGGGGGAAATCCCTATGAGACCACGGGCAAAGGTTTGGTTACCGAAGATGAGCTGCGATAACCAGAAAATACTGGAGTGTCTGAAGCTGCAGAACCCCAGTATCCCCATGAGTGACTGGACAGTCATCCGTTCAGAAGATCATGGGGACAATAACAAGTGCATTATCTTCGCCATCTCAGAGGATAGCGCAATTGAGCTAGAGAAGGCGGGGCTAAAATTGTACTTTGGGGTTAGGGACGCCAAGGTTAAGGTGTTCCGTCCCACAGGTCCAGTTGCTGGCGAAGCAGATGAGTTGGAAGTAGCCAACAATCTGCTGACAGGCATGCAGCTAAGTGAACCTGCAAAAAACCCTACAACCGACGATGAAAATCGTGCAAATTAATCTGCAGCATTCAAAATGTGCTACAGACAATCTGAGGCTTCTTTTAGTGGAAAAGGACCTCGACATCGCTATAGTCCAGGAACCCTGGGTTTCCAACTCCCAAGTCAAAGGGTTCCCGACTACGACATATAAGGTACTATACGTAAAAGATAAAGGTAAGCCAAGATCTTGTCTTATTGCTAGAAAACACATAAATATATTTCTTTGCCTACAGTATAGCTCAGCAGACCTGACAGTCGCAAGGGTCGAGTTAATGCGAAACAGAAGTTTCCTGATCGCCTCCAGCTATATGGCACACGACAAGCCAGCCCCGCCAGACGAAGTGAGGGCGTTTCTGGCCTCTATAAAGGCTCAAGAGGACATTATTCTTGGCTGTGATGCTAACTCAAGGCATACAATATGGGGCAGCACGGAAATCAACGACAGAGGTGAGTGTCTATTTGATTTCATTAATACGAACAATTTGACCATATGCAACTCTGGCAACGACCCCACCTTCGTTTTTCCGAGCTCGGTGAACTATAATGGATGGGAAGAGGTGCTAGACATTACACTCATGAAGGACAGATCCAATTTATCAGTTGATAGGTGGAGAGTATCCAAAGAGAAATCCTTTTCGGATCATTGCTGGATACTTTTCGACATTGGGCTCGTCTGCAAAGAAACGGCGTCAACTTTCAGAAACCCAAGACGAACGAACTGGACTAAGTTCAATGGGATTCTCATGCACAGACTGAGAAAAATACCTCCAGTCGAAGCAACGACGAGGGTTGAGGATACATTAGGCAGGGAAATTGTTAAGGCTTTTAATATATCATGTCCAATGACGAAGGCTAGAAAGAGCTTCCCTCCCTGGTGGAATAGGGAACTCTCGAAGCTACGCAAGGAGGCACGCAATGCTTTCAATATTGGCTACAGGACAAAATCGTGGCAGTTGTACCACGATAAGCGTAGGGAATATAAGAAAGCAATAAAGATCGCAAAAAGAGACTCATGGAAAGGCTTCTGCGAATCTATTGACAACACCAAGGAATCTGCTAGACTTTTAGGGTTTTGGCAAATGGTCATAATAATCCATCCTATATTAAAAGGATGGATGGATCATGGTCAGAATCGTCGGCGGAATCTTTGGACATTTTACTTAACACTCATTTTCCTGGCTGCGCTGATATTACGGACCAGGAGATGGGGCATATTAAATCCTCGCAAGGAATCGAGGTTGACATAATATCCGTTGAGAAAATTTCATGGGCGATTGATAGCTTCTCTCCATACAAATCTGCAGGGCCTGATGGTATTATACCAAAGATGCTGCAAAGTGCAAAGGTATACATCATACCCTGGCTACATAGGATCTTTAAACTCTGCCTAACCCTCAACTATGTTCCCAGGAACTGGAGGAGAGTAAAGGTAGTGTTCATTCCAAAAATCGGAAAGAGAAGCCATGAGAATGCAAAGGACTTCCGTCCGATTAGTCTCTCATCTTTTCAGCTGAAAACTCTGGAGAGACTCATTGATTTACATATAAGGCAGCGTCTAGAGGGTACAACTCGACTCTCAGGAGGTCAACATGCCTACATTAAGGGTCGCTCCACGGAGACGGCTCTTCATGAGGTCGTAGGGGTCATCGAGCGATCCATTGAATTTAAACAATACGCTATGGCTACCTTTCTGGATATAGAAGGCGCCTTTAACAATGTCACGACTTTGGCGATACAGAGAGCTCTGTACGAACTAGGAGTTGATGATTATATCACCAACTGGCTGGTGTCAATGCTAGAGACAAGAATCGTCATTGCGAATTTAGGTAACAGTGTTAAGACCAAACGGGTTATGCGTGGAACTCCACAAGGGGGCGTGATTTCTCCGCTGTTGTGGCTTATTGTCATTAATACCATCCTGTGTAAATTGGAAGACAAGGGAGTGAAAGTCGTGGCTTACGCGGACGATGTGGTGATACTAGTATCAGGACTGTTTCTCAACGTGATAAGTGATATCATGTCAACTGCTCTGGCTACACTCAGGGACTGGGCCAAAGAATGTGGACTAGGAGTGAATCCGGGCAAAACAGAGCTGGTACTTTTCACCACAAAGACCAAGATTCCGAGCTTCAGACTACCACGGTTAGGAAACTGTGAACTCACCTTGTCGGACAATGCAAAATACTTGGGCATTATTTTGGACTCTAAGCTTTCATGGAAACTGAACATTCGACATAGGGTTAGTAAGGCTACGGTAGCATACTACACCTGTAGAAAGATGTTCAGTGTGAAATGGGGCCTGAGTCCAAAATTGACAAAATGGCTATACACTGCTATAGTACGGCCCATTCTTGTATATGGATCTCTTGTATGGTGGACCGCTACTAGTAAAAGGTATGTGGTGGATCAGCTTTACAGGATACAAAGATCCGCTTCCATTGGCATTGCAGGTGCATTACGTACTAGTCCATCAGAGGCTCTGAACACTATATTGCATCTGACACCTATAGACCTATACATAATGGAATCATCAGTTAATAGCGATAAGGTTATCTGCAACGAAAAGCTGGAGATCAAGAACGTATGGGCACGCGAGGATATTAAATTTATTACCCCCGCAATACAATAAAGTTACCGACTATATGATTCCCCACTTGGACTTCGGAAGTACTATTAAAGTCCTATTCCCCACCAGGAGTGAATGGAGAAGGGGCAATCTTCTTGAACAATTTGGAACTAGGATATACACTGACGGCTCAAAGATGAACTGCGGTGTCGGCTCTGGTGTCTTCTCTGAGGATCTTGGAATTAGACACTCATGTAGACTCCCTGACGAGGCAAGCGTATTCCAAGCGGAGATACTAGCGGTCAGGGAAGCGTGTAAACTAATTTGCGATAGGAATATTCAAGGGAATATTGGTTTATTTGTCGACAGTCAAGCGGCAATACTATCGCTTAAATCACCGAAAACTACCTCTATTCTAGTCAGACAGTGTAAAGAGGAACTGCTTGGACTAAGTCGACTGTATGACATTACTATAATCTGGGTACCTGCGCATAGGGACTACTATGGTAATGAACAGGCAGACGAATTAGCCCGGGCAGGCTCTGCTATGAATGCCTCCTTAGCGGTTTCTGTCGCAATCCCGTTAGGAGCAGTCAAAAGCAGAATCCGAAAACACTTTCTAGAAAAGGCGGAAAATAGATGGCGAAATCTGGACAAATGTAGAGTCGCGAAAGAAACGTGGCCTACCTACAACGAGAAACGCTCATTGCAACTCATTGGCTACAAACGCAAGGACATCTCGAGACTAATAGCAGTGTTTACAGGTCACTGGACGATCGGTAAACATGCAAGTAGACTTGGTCTCCCTTACAATGAATATTGTCGTAGTTGTGGCAACAGCGAGAAGGAGGAGACGGTTTTCCATCTTCTATGTGAATGCCCGGCCTTGAACGCGAACAGACATAAATTTCTGGGAGGGCACCAATTAGACAACCTCTCTGAGATATCGGACACTAGACTCAGTGACATCATTAAATATCTCAATGCTACAGGCTGGATCTAATTAATTTATGTTCTCATTGTTTCTTCCCTACATTTCTATCTCATTACAGACTCAATACAACTAATTCACCTGGCGAGTAGTGTGGTTCCATCAAAACGGATTCTAACGAGTCTAATTGATTGCCCGTAGATTACGGGCTACCACGGAAACCAACCAACCAACCAACCTATACTTTAGATTTTTTTTATATTTGCTAATTGAACCTTATTTATGATCCATTAAAAGTATCGAATTGTTTAAAAATTAAATTTGTATGAAAATTACCAATTTTTTGAGTAGTTTTCATACAAATTTTATTTTTAAACAATTCTCTTGTAGTGAATCAGGCCCTTAATTATTTGAAGGTATTTTTCATTTTCATTATGAACTAATAAATCTTTAAATCCAGTTTTTTTAATATCTAATTTCAAATTTAAGTAACACCTTACGTACTGAGAACTGAGATTTGTAAATTTTTTAATTGATTTAAGCTAATTTTTATTAACAAAATCTAGGTAAGAAGTTAATTTTAGCTTTAACGTTTGTTACAAGAATAAGGTGAATTTCAATAAATAGGTACCTATGTACCTATGTAGAGTTGGATCGGAAGAAGCATTATCAGGATTCAGTTCAAAAAATACAAAATTTGAGAATTATACTTGTCATTACAAATAACATATATTATAAGCAATGTTGCCTATTCTTTTTATTTTGCTTTTAACCTCAAAAATTTTGTCTTAGCTTCAAGCTTTTTTTCTAGCCTTTTTTTTTGTTCTTAAAATTACCTTAAAAATGCTAAAATGTTAGTATTTCAACAACGAAGTAAATAATTTATTCTTTGCCATTACTAATTTTATTTTTATAGAATTACCCGTTCTGTGTACTTATTCGCATAAAAAAAAAGATATTATTTATATTTAATTTAATTTCGACTACAGCGTTTTATTTCCCATATTAAGTCGATTATAATAACTACTTTTTAATACACTTCATCAACCATAGAAACTATTTCAATTTTTTTAATTATGTATCTTTTTTTCTCATCTCCTGGCAACACTGATTATAAGTGTACTTTCTCTAGTAAAAGTAACAATCATTTGTAATATATCTGTATTTTTAGTAAAAATGGGTTAACCGGTTATTTTTTTTAAAGAAAAACCATATTCGAATCCGGTCTTTTTAAAAAGGCTATTTTTCGAATATTTCTGAAAATGTAGGGTTTTTGAATACACTAGTTCGAATATAGAGAGTTTCGAACTAAAAAAAATTTGCTTAGTTGCGAAAAGCCATCGTACTTTGTTGGAAATAAAAGGGTTTCACAATGGAAAAGTTGATGCTGTAGTACTCCGAAATATATACAAATGAAAATATATTTTGGAGATACATAATTTTCGAAGAGAAACCAATGTTTTGCTTAAAAACTTTGATTTAGATTTGCAATTGGTATTCAGAAGTAATAATGAAATTGTAATGAACACTATATCTGATTAAATTTTAGTTCTTCGAGTTCTCAAAAAATTAGACACGTAATAAGACAATTCAAATAATTTTATGAAAACATTTGAGTTGCTGGTTTAGTTTATAAAATTGTAAATTCTAAAATATATGTACAATCATTAATAAAAACTAAAAATTTCTATGCTCTGTAAATCAAATTGAAGTGAAAATGTTACGAATTTTATAGACATCAGATAATGAATTATATTTTAATAAAACTAAAGCTGAAGTTATCGATTTTAAGTAACTGATCTTGAACGATTTTTTTCTAAGTAAATTTAATTCAATAATAGGACCACATTTTATTATTCATATTTTGCTACAATAATTAACCTGAATAAAAACATTTAATGATTTGTTATCGTATTTAATACTTCGTTTTAGATATACAAATTATATTATTTGAGTTTTGCACTAAATAAAAAATTAATAACTGTCAAAAATTTGAAATTTAGTACTCTTAGGGTGAAAAAAAATATTTTCATTTTCCACCCCTGGCATCATGCTTTAGCTAAGAAAATTTATCGTAAATAATTTAAACATATCCCAATAAACCAAAGAACGATATGATAGCGAAAACGATATTCTTATAGTATTACAATTTCGAATAATTTGTTTCCAATGAAATAAAAAAACACAAACAGTTAGAAAGAACTTCAAAATAAAAATATTTAAATTATTTTTTTTTTCAACAAACAGATCACAGATTACAAAACAGACGTAAACTTATAATCAGATACAAATACATAATGAATGGTCCAACCAAATTTACATGTAAGTGCATAATTTCAAAAGTATATAGCTAATGAAGAAATATGCATGCAAAACATAATGTTTGCATAAAAATATGATATGTAAGAAATATGATATGTATGTATGTATGTATATATGTAAGTATGTATGTACACTGGTGCATATTCCTATAAACGCATATCAATTTTTTTCAACTTACCAAAAATGGGACTAAAATATAATTAAGGTGCTACAAATTCATTTTTTTTTTTAATTATTTATTTACTCTACTTAAAAAATTAATTAAAAAAAAAACTTAAAATGTACATTAAAGTTTTTTTCGTTGTAATTTTAGTAATTTAATTCCCATTTTATGGCATTTTCCTATATACGCACTTAAACTAATGAACCAATTTAGCTTTATTAATAATATGTTGAAGTTATCCAAAACAAAGGTTCGTTTTGGATAACTTTATTGGCATTGATTCGACTAATTTTTGAAGAATATCACTGTCAATTTCTTCTCAGGCTTGCTTAATTTTTATTTTTAACTCCGTTATAATTACGGGCGATGTACAACCACAGATTCTTCATTGAATTTAAATCCGGAATAGTGGAATACTATATTCATTAAACCACAATTTATATTGGTTCAAGACATGGATTGCATAGTTTTGCATAGATTGGATTGCATAGATTGGAATATGCAATTTTTTGATTTTTGATTTTCTGTTATGTTTCAAATGAACTGAAACATCCCAGCAGACATAATTGGAAACAAAAATAAACTACTTATTTTTTGCCAGAATAACTAGTTATTTCTACTCGAGTTGTCTACAAAAATCAATGTAGTTATTTTTAAACTCTAGACTCAAAAATTTTTTCGTAAACGAAAAAAATGAGATTTGAACTTGGGCACAACTTAACCATTTGTTTTTAAGGACTAACGTCTTACTCAGTACACCATCTTGCGCTTAACTTTCTAAGTGACAAAAACTTTTTAGTATAAAATATCATTTTAGACATTTTGTTAAGAAAAAAACTAACATCATCAGAGTGGAATTGAGTCAACAACCTTCTGGTTTTTACCCCACCGCTATAGCCAGCTGATCCGCATGATTGCAATATTACTGTGCTATTATACTATTGAGTACTTATTTATGTAATATAGAGTAGGCAAATAATAATAAATAGTTGCCGAGAACCAAAAAGTTTTTGCTGGGATGCCTTTTTTCAGTGAAGAAATTCTCAACTTAATAATTTTTATTATAATAGTGAATATTTTAATATTCATTTCCACAAACCAATAATACAATTAAAAAATCAAAAATTTAATTTGCTAAAAGTAAAATAATTCTGAAATTTTATTAAATTCCTAAGACATAAATTCTTAAGTATTAATACTTTTGAAAAATAAAATATTTCGTGTTTTGCCAAATGATGTAATTTAGTTCTTTTTTCAATGTTTTCTTTTTAATTTTCTTTTTTTTAACTTTTGTATAATCTTTTTTTTTTTTAATAATGTAGAAAAAAATACCATATTGATATGAAAATCAAATGTTTTTAAATAATTTAAAATATGACTTTTGTATCGAATTATTGACAAATCTTAATATTCAGTACTATCTAATAAAAATGGCTTGGTGTTAAAAACAGTAATATTTTTGCTATAGGATTTTAAAAATACATATTAAATTAATATTAAATTTCGTGTTTTCCCGGGAAAATTAAAAAAAAAATTCCGAATATTTCCGAACAAACTCGTAACTCAAAAACGAACTTTATCTTCTGTACAAATTTCTTGATCAAATCTTTTACCACCGATTGAGAAGAGAAAATGTCTTTCTTTCTTTTAAGACAATAGTAAATTGAAAACTTTGAATGCGTTTAGAGTTATGACATTCTTGAAATATATAAATGAGCGATATTTATGAAACGCCTAAACGTCTTGTCGGGAGTTTTAAATGAGAAAAAAGCAACAGATTTGCACTGGATAATTGTTGTTAGCGGGCGCCTGTTCAACTAACAATTTAAACAGTTATTAAAAATCATAAAAATAATTTTATAAAAAATTATATCCATACAGTTACAAACATTCATTATTATTATCAAAATTCCTAGAATCAAAAAAAAATAAAAAAAAAAAATTTAAACAGAAACAAAATGAAACACCAAACTGGGCAAATAACACTTCAGGAGAAATTTATTTTAGTTTATAAATCGCACAAACAAACAGAAATTTTAATTGTAATTTGTTATTGAAATTCCAACTACTTTTAAGCTGAATGACTCTTGCATGCATGAGAATCTCGAATTCAAATGAAAACTAATAAAAAAAAAATGCAAAAAAAAAAGCTCTAAAAGGCATTTAAAAGCCAAAACAAGTATCTAACTAGACAACTTGTTTTTTTCTGTTAAGCAGAAAATAGATAGATTTACAAAAAAAAAAAAAAAAAAAAAACACACACACTGCAACATTCAATGGCTCTTTAGATCACTAGTTGGCTGCTTGACTGGCTGACTAGATGGTTTGTTGGTTGTTAGCTCTTTTAGATCTATACGTAAGAATACATGTTGAATATATAGCTCGTGCCAAATATCCGCGTGTGCAAAGTACGTTCATTAGTCCATTTTGTTTAGTTTATATCTACATTAACTATGCCACAACTTCAGTTTCATAAACTACAATTTTCAAAAAGAGAAGAAAATGAAAACACATACCACAACTACATACAAAGCTTCCTTTGTCCACAACCAAACGATACCAAGCAACAGGCTGACACACACACACTCACTAACAATATTCACCCATTAAGTCTTCAATTTGTTTATATGATTGTCTTGCCACACTATAACTTCCAAAACTTAAAGTACATTCATGGCTTATGGGAAATGGAGGACATGATTGTATAAAATGCATTTAAAAAACAAAACTGAAACCAGTTTTCCCTGATGATGGTGATGATGATGATGAGATGACTTTTCACAAGCCAACCACATGATTATTGGTATTCCATGAGGCAAAATAAACGCAAAAAAATTATACAAAAACAAAATTTCTCATGGAAGACAGAAGTTGAAGGCTTAACTTGTATAAAAACTCGTGCCATTCTCGTTAATGAAACTTTTTAAAATTATAAAGAAATTTAAATTTATAAGTCTGGCTGTGCAACATATTTATGCAGATTTTTATTATTTTTTGTTGTATTTACGAAATAGAAGCGATTTTATATATTTTCAAATTTTTGATATAAAAATCGATTATTGATAAAATAAAATATATGTAATCACAAACTTTCATTATTTTTGCTCTAAACCTTCTAGGTTACGAATTAAAAATGATTTTATATTTTTTAATATTTTTCATATAAAAATCGATTTTTGATGGTCACATTTTCATTATTTTTACTCTAAACGATTTTAAATATTTTAAACACCCCATAGATACATATTGCATAAGCTCATGCAATAAGTATGTATTAGTAAAATTGTGAGAGCTTTTGAATGTATGCGTCACACCGACAATGCAGTACGACAAATCAAAATTGTTTTGATTTTAAAATGAACTCATACTGCAGACAGTTTTTTCGAATGAATTTGAATATTTTTTTCTATCATTTATTAAATTTTTTGTTTTTCATTTAAAATTAAAATATAAAATATAAAAATATTTAAAACTTTCTTGTTTTTAATCAATTTTTTTCACAAAAATAAATTTTTGATTGATTAATATATAATATATAGCAAATTTGTCAATCATATATGTACAGAAGGTTTCATCGGCAGAATCTCTCTGCAGTATATCTATGGGGGGCCTTTAGATTTTTCATATAAAAATCGATTTTTGATAGAAAATTTGAGTGATCACAAATTTTCATAATTTTTGCTCTAAACCTTCTAGTTTAGGAATTAAGAGGCGATTTTAAATATTTTTGGATTTTTCACATAAAAATCGAGTTTTGGTGAAAAATATGAGTACACGCAGAGAAAAATATAATTATAGTGACCATAATCTAAGAGCAACATATTATGATTAGAACATATGATCACAGTGAAAAATAGAAATGATTATAAGTAATTATTATATTATGATTTCATTTTATCATATTGTGTTCGATTTCATGGTTTATTTTTTCATGTTATGATAATATAATTGATTATGATTTGATATTACTATATTATTATTCTATCTTATTATATTATTATTCTATTTTATCATATTATTATCACCATTTGTCACATATTTTTCCAATATTATCATATTATTATTATTTCATTTTGTTATATTATTATTCTATCTTATCATATATTAGAATAAAACGTATTAATAAAAAAATATTTTTATAAATCTTTTTATTGAAAATATTAGAGAACAGCGTTCATTAGCCAAAAAAAAAAAATATATATATATTTACATATTATTTGTCCATTAATTATATTCATTTGTACCACCATATATGGTTCAAATGCAAGATATGTTTTTTTAACTAAACCCTTTAATGGTAGTTAAGCAATATCTTGTATTGCTTGAAGTACAACAAAATCTTGTCTATTTATATTTATTAATATATAAACCAAATGAGAATTACAATGAACAAACAAACACTAAAAGAATAAAATATATATAAAACAAACAAGTATTGCATTTTTCCACGAAGTTTGCGAAAAGGATAAGTATTATAATTATTTGAAACATTTTATTGTCATGGGAATAATAA
Organism: Protocalliphora azurea; assembly: GCA_932274085.1. Lineage (NCBI taxonomy): Eukaryota > Metazoa > Arthropoda > Insecta > Diptera > Calliphoridae > Protocalliphora > Protocalliphora azurea. Next base: position 8,125,396 of record OW026519.1, read on the forward strand.
TATAAATGGTTTAAGAGCAAGGAAAAAGACTGCAAATATTTAATGATTATAGAAGTAATGATATTTTTCACATTAATAAAATTTTGTTTCTGGTAAAAATATTTAAAAACATATAATTTTTGCAATCAACCATATTAAAATTTTTATTGACTATAACCATTAAATGACAATATTTAAACAAAACTATTTTTATCATGAACACAGAGTGAATAAAATTCAAGAAAATTAACAATGAGAACGTAAAATTGTTGAAGTGATAAATCACAGATTTTCATTATTTTTCTCTAAACCTTCTGGTTTTCGAAATACAAGCGATTTTAAATATTTTTAGATTATTCATACAAAAATCGATTTTTGATGGAAATTACGAGTGACCACTAGAGCTTTTCCGAAAAATTTTTAGTCGCGTAATCCAGGGAAATCTTGCGGAAATTACCCAGATATCTTGTGTAAGCAAAATGTTTGTATTTTCTATTTTATTTATGGTTATTTTAGTAGGATTAGTTGTTATATAATAAAAAATCAATATTTCAAAAAGAGCTAAATTAGTTTATCATTTCATGATTAATATCTTTTATCCTTCATTCAACTGAATTATCTTATAAATACTTGAAAATTTTTAATTATTTATTTTCGACGGGAAATCCCGGGAACCTTGGGAAAAGAAAAACTCTTGTAACAACAGATATTCTTTATTTTTGCTCTAATCCTCCAGGTTTACGAATTAGAAACGATTTTAAATATTTTTAGATTATTGATATAAAAATCGATTTTTGGTAAAAAAAAAAAAATATATAAGTAATCACAAATTTTCGTTATTCTTGCTCTAAACATTGTAGCGATTTAGATATGATTATTTATAAAAAAATATGACTGATCAAAGATTTTTATTATTTTGGATTTTAACTATTTTTCGTATTAAAATTGATTTATGATGCAAAATTTAACTGATCGCAGATTTTCATTATTTTCATTCTAGTTTAGAAGCGATTTTAAATATTTTTGATTTTTCGTATAAATAATAGACTTTTGTTGGAATATATTAGTGATCACAGATTTTCATTATTTTTGCTCTAACTGATTTTAAATATTTTTAAATTTATTTACATTTGCTTTAAACATTGTGGTTCACGAATTTGAAGCGAATGATTACTGATCACAAATTTATAATTTATGATTTTTATTCAATATTGTCATCGTTTTTATTTTTAAAGAATAATGTGTGTAATATACATATATATATATATTGGATCACTTCGTTCAATATTTGCAAATAATATTTATATATTATATAGTATTTTGAAATTTTAGAAATCTCGTCATCGCTGTTATCGTAATACAAACCAATAATTTGTGATTTTTATCACTTTGATATTTTATATATTCAGAAAATGTTTTTCTTCATATTTTATTTCACATTTTATTTTATTTGTCCACATCGTAAATTTTTTTTGTGTTATGTAAATCTAGATCTTAAAAAAGCAACAAAAATTATGCATAAAAAAGCACCTTTAATACAAAAAAATCATTCATTTGTTCGTTCATTTGCTGTTTTTGGTGGTGTTTGTTGTATATTAATGTTGGAACATGTGCTGTAGCAAATTTTACACTATCATTATTATTATGATTATCGTCATAAGTATAGCAAGCACTAGTGTGCATCAACAACAACAAAGTCATTATCCATGCAACCAAACGACATACATATGCACTACTACAGATGTATACAGAACGAATGAATACATTCCTATACAGTTACAACTAAAACAACAAAATAACAGAGCAACACTGTGTGGAGTAGAGACAGGACTCGAAAGGAATGAAATGTTTGCAATAGTTTTTTGTAGGTAAATCGCAACAGGATGTGAGGTCATTTAAAGGGGAATAGAAAGACTGGCATAAATCAAGATTACCAGCACACTTGGTTTTTAAATAATTTTGATAATGATTCAGTAGCATTTTCGTTCCTGATTAAAGCAATGTAAAAAATTTTGCCCGCTCGCTCTTAGTTTTTATTACTTTTTCTTTCGACATTTTTTACACAAGTATCGTTATCTCAAAAATATATCGATATAACGGTATTCGCCTATACATCAAATCATTTAGAGAATATTTCAAGGTTCATATGATCCCCATATCACACCCCTAATATTTAGGAAAATTAATAGTAATATATTTGTTAATATCATAATTTAAAAATGTATAATAAGTCTTATTTCTTTATCATTTTTACAACCTTGTAAAAAATTAAATAAAAATTATTAAAAACAAATACCGGCATTTACAAGAATTTTTTGATTTCCAAAAAAAAAGTTTATTCAGCGAAGCTGGTGTTCGACATACTTAGAGGAGAAAGCTCTTTAACCCGGCCGAAGGCTGGCTACACAGAAAAACCTTTATTAACATTAAAAAAATATATTTTAATTTCAACTGTGCTTGTAACATTGATTTGTTCCGTATTTTTTATTTATTTATTTTTGAGATTTCCAATAATATCCGTATTATATATATGACTATAGGCCTTTTCAAGACGTTTCCAATGATATCCATATTACATATATAGTCATAAATTATGATATTAACAAATATATTACGAGTAAAAATCAATTCTTTTTTTTCTAAGTATTAATTTTTAAAGTGCTATATTTTTGTTATTTATTGAGCTAGGGGTGTAAAATGGGGATCATATGAAAGTTTGAAATGTTTTCTAAATAATTTGATGTATAGGAGTGTACTGTTATATCGATATATTTTTGAAATAACGGTACTTTTGTAAAAAAGTCAAAATAAAAAGTAATAAAATATCGTACTGTCTCACCATGGGTTAACGATTTGGCACATTTTATATATCAATCGAAAGGCTTTCTCCAGACCTTTCGAATGATATTGTTCAATTTCATAAAAGGAGGAAGGAGAAATTTGCATTCTTACATCATAACTAAAGGAACCTATAACTCGAAAAATAACAGATAGCGGAGAAAAATTGTGCGTAACTTTTTTTTAACCAAAAATAGTGCTTTTGCCGAAAAAAACAATTTGTTAAAAAAGTTCCGGTAATTTTGATTTGTTCCATGTTATTATATTTCAATATATTCTATTAATAAATCGTAATCTTTTGTGAGAACGTTCTTTCACTTAATAGGCTTTTTTATAATTAAACTTTAAGTTGAATGAACTAATCAATCCCATTATCTCCAAAATACAAATTTAATTTTTAAATTTAACTTCCTTTTACCGAATTTACCCACGGTGATTAAGCCCATATTAAACTTTTTTTATTTGCGGAAATAATCATAAAAATCTACATAAAACCAATACTACTTATAATTATTCTTTTCCTTTCTCCTTTTCCGAAAAAAAAACAACTTTCATGTCAGGTATGTTAATTAATTTCCAATTTTTTTAGTTACTTATTTACATTTTTATAACAACTAAAAACCATGTAAATTTATGAATTTATTGTCATTAGAAGTAAATAAAAAAGAAGCGTCAACAGGCGTATTAATTTACAAGACAATCAAAAGTATTTACAACAGAAAACCATAATTTGTTAATTACTATTATAATGTTAATATCACGCAATAATCATTACACACATTTGTATATCTGTCCTTCTCTCTGTTGGTAAACAACTTTTTTGTTTCTTTTGAGTAATCCATCGGATCGCATCGCATCACATCGCAATTCATCCATCCGTCTATCGTGTGGGAAACACACGACAAATCTGTTTCCCACGGTCTTGTATATTGCGTACTTAGTTTACAAAGAAATAAACGAATGAATATAAAAAATACATATAAAAAATTGATAAAAAAAAAAAAATAAATAAAAAACATACGACAGCGGCCGCAGAGAACTGTCATCATTGACAATAAACAAGACATGCCCAGCTTTGATGAGTATACAGTTTTTGGTGTGATCAATGGCCAACTGTGTGAGTAAATATGTTAAGAGAGTTCCAAAGTGATGCCACGTTGTAATTTATAGAAGTTTATTTAATTTTCTGGTATTATGGAATTAAAGTTTTATTTAAATAATATTTAGTGGATATTTAATATTTGAGTAATCTTATAAAGATTTAGATATTTTAGGTTAAGTAGAGAACTTAGCTGTCGAATTATTTAAAATCAAAAAAAAAAAACAATATTATTACTTGAACTTACTTTACTTGATTTCAAAAGTTAACTAGTTAAAAATCAAAAAAAAAAAAAAAATTTAAATTTTAAAATGAAAGGGATTGAATGTTGTAATAGCTGAATAAATTTGGCTGTAAGTAAGTAGTTTATTTTATATTTTTAAATATAAATCTTATAATTTTATTTTGATAAAATTTTCAGAATTGCTCTTTTAAAATTTATTTTTATTATTTTAAACAAAATTTATAAAAAATATATACGACAATTTATTTTGCATTTTTATAAATCCCAGTTTCTGGCCTCTCTTTGCTAGCTGTACTATGTACTGACAAAAAATTTATTTTGTATGCTCTTATTGGCACAAGCGTAGTATTCGACGAAACCAAAGCGCATACAATGATCGGTAGCAATGGGACTTCAATAAAGTAGTTGATTTGTGTATAGAGAAAACAGAGAGATAATGAGCCACACAATGAACAGAGTTGCCATTTTAGTAATAATGAAAATAACTGTATTTAAGGAGGATTTGTTTTAAAATTTTGGAATATTAAAATGTAATTTAAGGCAGTTTAAATAAAAATAAAAAAATCTTTGAGAATATGAAATTTAAATGACCGATCTTTTAGAATTAAAACCCATTTATTTGGGGGGTTATAATTTTTATGTGATCTTCATCACTTCCGTCGATTATCAACTTTATTAATTTATTTTATTTAATAATTATAATATAACTACAAACTATATTCTAATTTTAAGCGATTGAAGCAGAATTAGATAGAAATGGCTCTAAGCACTATGACCCCAGCGAATCTTTTGTGCAACCAATGATTTTCAACACACTAAATTCAGTTTTCGAATGAAGCTGATTACCCTGAATGGTGGGATACCATGAAATTCGGTTGGGGTCAATAAGATGGCCCTAGATAGCCTATTTTATAAGACCCAAGAACTGGGCAGTCACAGAACAGATGTTCTGAGGCGTCATCGTGTACAGACTTTTGTACTAACGTTTTCCAATATATATTGGTGGTATGGTAGGCCACAGTATCCGGATAAGAATTGTTTTTACTTAATAACAGTATATTTCGGGAATTACCACTGGAAAGCGTAATGAATGGCTTGTCCTGTCTAAGTCTGGGTGTGATTTACAATTGAATAGTCAACTCAGACCCACTGTGCGTGGGTTGAACCATAGCAAAAATCGGGATTAATTCAGGGAAGCTTTAATTTAAAAATATACATTTTTTATTAATGGATATTCATAAGTACATAAAATACTATACTTTTTTTGTAGTTTTTTGTAGTGAAAGGAACTAAAATGGTCTTTGGCAGGTTTATGGTCAACCCCCTTCCTCTGCATCTGTTATAAGTTATATTGACAACATGCTAAATCTTTTCGATATGATTATGACGTCCCATCCAGTAACAATTATTACAAGAACGTTGGCATAACCGTAAGTGCGTCAGCCTAAGCTATTAAGTTTATCCAAAAGTTGATTGACACTAGAGTGCACAAGAGAGGCGATAAGACACCACCTTGTTGACAGGCGCTTGAAGCTTTTATAGTCTTCAATGAACCACATAGATCAAACTTCATAACTGTTCGTTGAAGTGAACATACCAAAGTCCCTGGGGGAATTGAACCCGCAGTATATATTATATATTATTACATGAACTTCTAGTCCTGGGATTATCTGTCTGTTTAATTAGAAAATAGAAAGCTCAATATCTAACCGAATTCGCAAAATCATAGGATGACTCTCTTTTCAATCTGATTTCAAAAATAAGTAGAAATTACAATAATCAATTCTTAAATTCAAATATTTTTATATCAATAGATAATATGTTGCATAAAGGTTCGAAAGACCAAAAAATTACCTAATCTTAACGTTATTAAATATCCAACTTATTAAAGGGCCTGAGAGACTTCATACAGAATAGTAAAATTTTTAATTAGTTGGTAATAGTTAGGTGAAGGGAATTTGCTTGATTTTGTTACCTAAAATTGGCAAGTAAATATATGAAATTCGTATTGTAAGTTTCCTGTTTTGATATCAACTAATTGGAGATGACAAACGGACTTCATAGAAGAGATTAATTGTGTAACTCTATTAAGAACGGTTAGGATAGCTAGGGGCAATATACAACTAGCGGTATTTAGTTATTCAAAAGTCAGTCGCCCTGGTATCAACAAGTATTTTCCGGTTCAATAATCAAATAAATGCAAACGTCCAACATTTTATTGGCAACCCTAGTGAGATCTTTCCCAATGGGAACCGTACACATGAATATATTTCTTATTTAGTTACTGTTTGTCTGTTACGGTCCGCTTAATATGTTTAAAAACACAATCAGACAGACAGACAGACAGCTCAACAGTCAGACAAACTTACTGACTGACAGCAACATTCATTCGTTCGGGTTCACAACAAACAAAACAAACAGCAACAGTGTGAGAAAATATAAAAAACAAAAAAAAATGTTAAACACAAATAGGAGAATTTTGAAAGCATAATATAAAAACTAAATAACCAACAAGATTAGGTCTCATTTCAAATACAAAACTCGAGCTTAAAACATCGCGCTGAACTCGTACTCGCAAAAATAAAAGAATACGTCTAAATAAATATTCTTTTTTTTAAATAAAAAAGTGCAAAAAATCTAAAAAAAAACCAAATAATTAATTAATAAAACTAAAGAAAATATAACCAAAACTATGGTCATGGAAATGTCCAAAACGTATCAATATCGCAAGGTTATGAAACCTTTGCTAGAACGTAAACGTCGTGCTCGCATCAACAAGTGTCTGGACGATCTTAAGGATTTAATGGTGGAATGTTTAACTCAGGAAGGTGAACATGTTACACGTTTGGAAAAAGCTGATATATTGGAATTAACTGTAGAACATATGCGCAAATTAAAACAGCGTGGCAATTTGGCTTTACGCACCACTACCCTTAATGCTCATGTTGAATCCTTTCGTTCGGGTTATGTGCATGCAGCCGATCAAATATCACAAGTTTTACTGCAACAATATATCGATGATGAGGTTAAGGGTAAACTTATGAAATTCTTATCCTCGCGCCTTATGGATATGCAACACAACGTTTTGATACATTCCAGCACCACTACATCCTCTTCATCACCAGCCATGCAAAAGACATTCTTTGACAATGTCATCTTTAGAGAACAAACCAAACAACCGGTAACAACATCATCTCAATATGATAGCACAGCTAATACTACCAAAATCGTGGATAGTAACATCGCAGATGATTTAAAGGAGAATGATATGATTGATATTATCACAGTAGATAATTGCAATACCATGGATACAAATTCAGTATTATCAAATGATTCTAATAATTCTGAAACTGTGTGGAGACCTTGGCAAATCGAACCAACGGAAATGTGTAAAATCTGAACTCCTATTACTTCCTCTTCTAATTAAGGATTCTATTCCCATTTTCCCTCCTTATACTATAAAATAAAATCGAGTGTTCATGAGTGTATGTTATATTTAAAAAATAGAAACAACAACAACAGAATCTTTAGTCTTCCAACGTTCATTCATTTTATAAGTGACACTTGTTGCACCAGTGAAAATCTATTTATCTATTATCGCGTAAATAACTAAATATAATTTAAGAGCTGTGATACAAACATACATATATATGTAATAATTCATATTACCATTTTGAAATTAATTTATTTAAAATTTTGCAAGGTTTTATGCATATTTTGAGTAAACCAAATGTTATGATTTTTAAACTAGAATTAACGAAGATGTAATGTTTTACATAATTTAAATGAATAAATTTTTTGTCTGTAATTTAATATTCATTTAATTTCATTTTATTTAAAATTTAAAAATTTTGGAAGTGATGACTTTAAAACATGAGCTATTTTTGAATTTGCAATAAACAGAAATTTGATTTAATTCCTTAAAAAAAAAAAATCAAATATTCTACAAAATGAATGGAACTAATACATTGTAAATATTTTAATATATTTACACATGAACCTTTAGTCCCAGAATTATTTGACACTTTGATCAGAAAAACAAAAATAGAAAAAGAATCAGGTCCTCTAACAGCGATTGCAAATTACATATCTATATATATAATATTTTGCCCAAAAATTCTTTCAAAATGGGTCAAACAATTTTAATATTAAACTTGTTAAGAAAAAAATTTTATTTATTTATTTTTTTTGCAAAAATGTCGGTCCATAGGCGGACTTTTTAGTACATCGCGAGAAAAAATGCACTTTTTCTGAAAAAAGGGTAAAAACTTAATACTTTTGTTCCTTTTGTAGGTAAAATATTTAAAAATTTTTTGTAGTAATTTTGGTTCATCATAAAGAGAAAAAAATGTATTACACCAGTGATTTTCAATCACATATTCTACCACATTCAGCTCATCAATACCGATCGTTTGAGTTGTGACATGATTCATCTATAATATCTACACAGAAAATCGATATATGTTTGTTACTAAAGAATGATTTAATTAATTCCGTACATCAAATTAAAGGATTTTTATTCAGGTTTTATAAATAAAAGACAAAAAAAAACGGATTTAGTGAACCCCATTAAATCCTTCACTTTATGGCGATAACTCGTTGAAATTTTTAGTCATTTCTCAAATATTTCTTATTACGCAATCACTTTTCTTTAATTATTTTACATTAGCCTAATAATTTTAAAATGAGGCGGAGCTCTGGACAATTTGGTGACTACAGGTATTTTAAAATAACAACAACCCTTTTTTTGTTATATTACTCGTACATCGCTGTTGCATTTGAGTATCTACATAAAGCAAGGTCCGGCCAAAACTTTATAGCATCTTTGTGTCGTTGAATAAAGATCAATAAATGCCATTAGTTTCTAAAATTTGGTTTGAGTTTATTTTAGAATATGTTACAAAAATAAGCTGTTTTAAGATATTATATCAAACCAATAACTTCTTGCAGAATTTTTCTTTCTTTTACTTACATTATCACGCTTATCAGAAACAGAAATTATTAGTTCTAGAATATGTTTAAAATCGAGATTTACGTACTCGTATGTTTCTTTCAAATAACTCGAAAACATTGCTTTTAAATTAATCAAACAATCGTGTAAAGCTTTTAAATTGCTCGAGTTATTCGAATAAATTGTACCCTAAAATTTTGATCATTTTTTTAATGTTTATTAAAAATAAAACAAACTAAGAAAACACAGAATTTCTTAGCAGAACAGAATAGGACTAAGAGTAAATAGCACCTAAACTTGTTAATATTTGGATATCATAAAACGGGTAAATTAAAATCTGAAAAGGCATACTTATGAAACAAAAAAAAAAAAAAAAATACTTTAGATAAAGAAGTTCAACGGTTCTTAACATAAAGCATGAGTTTACTGCTTTACTCAGTTTTAAGTCCAAATCCCTTCAATATCTCAAGCCATCATCATCATATCCTTTAAAGCAGACTGAGGATCTGCTGGTAGATAAATTTCATACTTACACCTAAATATTTGTGTAAGTAAAAAATATTCGTAGAACCAATGATATGTTTTTCCAAATCAAATTTATAATTTGTTTCTTACGGAAAAGTGAATATAAAAAGATGTATATTTTTTCTTTATCTCCTTCAAACCCAAATTATAAATTTAATCTAATTGTATTTTTTTTTTCATCCACAAATATTTCCAAATTAAAATCTATTATAAGTTTCTGACCAATTTAAACAGCATAGAGTTTGCAGAACCTTGTCGATAAAATTACAAGGCAAACTAGGATATAATAATCGAATAAGTGGTCTAGAAAGTTCCAATATTGAGTTTTTAAACTCATGTTTAAAAAATCTTTCAGAAGTGCTATAAAAGTGCTCAAAGGGATCCAAATTTTTAATATATGTATCTTTTGAAGAAATCATACACGAATTATGTAAATTTTTGAAAAATTAGATTTGTTCCACATACGTTATCGTCTTCGATAAGCTTTCAACATTTTGTAGAGATCTCTGATTTTCTAAAAAAGTTTTCGTGACTGTATCATTTAATGTTGAAACGAATGATAGATTCATTATTAACTCTTTGATATTTGTTCCAACATTTAGTTCTAGATTTGGTGCTATCCTTAATTTAGACTTTTTTTTGAGAGAAACAAAATTTTGCTCAGAAAGTTACAGCCTAGATCATTTTCGATTCGCTTTACTGCTAAAGCGATTTCAAAATTTTTTACTACTTTTGCAGTTTGATATCATATAAGTAATAGTTGTCCAAAAATCCTAGAATCCTGGGACCCATATTTTATAGGGAAAATTTATATTTTTTTGCAACTTTAAAGCTTCTAAAGGATAATATATTTTTTAGTGTTGACCTGCGTTATTCAGTTAAAATTTTTCTCTAAAATGTTTTTATTATCAAAAATTTCTCTTAGGTATTGATATAATCCCAGATAAGTTAGATTAGCACAATAATATGTCGTTCTGAAAATTCTAGTATTCCTTAATTTAAGATCTAGCCATAAATACATAATAGTTTTAATCAAAGTTCATATAATACCAGATTAGCTATAATCGAAAGTCTTTATATAATCTCCGTTTAGCAATAATCATAGGTTTTTATAAAGTCCTAGTTTTAGGTTACATTGTGGGTTATTATATAAATCGTTATTAGCTTTAATAAATGATATTTAAATAAACTTTAATTCAAAATTTCAATATGATCCCAGATTATCAAACTCCAAATTACCCTTAATTTTTATACAGCCTTAGGTCATCTGAAAAATTCTAATTGTAGGTCTTAAATAGTCATGAAATATCTTTAATTATAATTCTAGATTATTTTTATTCGGAAGACTTCATCCTAAAAGTATAGAACAAACATTTTCTTGTACGTACAATCGAAAAATATGTACTATTTGTTTGGGAGTTAATAATTTTTTTATTTAAGTATCGTAAACTATAACACGATACTAACATTAATTAAAAAATTTTCTTTGTAATTAATTAATAACATTAATTCAGAATTTACTACATTAACAACAAACAAAAATATGAAATGGTAAAACTTAAGTATCCAATTCATCGATAAATTTAAAAGAATATATTTTAGCAAAGCGTCTCTAAGGGTTACTAATAAAACATGCAGAGATAGCAAGTTAATCCATGCTCTCTTTACTTGATATTCTCTGGTAATATTCAACAATTTCTCTAATGATCACTTCAAATTAAAAAACGATTATTACTAAGATAAGTAAAAAAAGTAGCGTTTTAAAGTTTCATTTTATAAAGATATAAGCTTATTATTGTATAAAATTTGAATCATTATTAGAATTTAGTTAAATTTCCCATTCATTTTAATTCTATTCTAATTACCTGTTGATTTTTACTTCAAAATAAACGCTTTATTAAACTATATACTTCCTTAAATAAATTTCATGATCACCCCCAAGCGGTCAAAAACTGAACCAAAATTAGCAACTGATTAGATTTTAATTTGCTCACTCTCTCATTGTATCATTAACAAATCCAATTGGATGGCAGGTTAAATTCCTAAGCAGGTAAATTAAAAACTACTTACTAAATCATTAGCTGATAAGAAAGACTACGACCCTTATTACAAAAATAAACCAAGATAAGAAAATTTTAACTACCCTTATTTACACAAGAAGATAATAATGTTTGACCTATGCACTCATTAACAACAAACTAATTCTAATGGTGATTATGTAAAAGAACTATTTGTTTAGTGTTTAAAAAATTCTCTAAAAAAAAGTAAAAGTCTTTGTTTAACTATATAAATTAACAAAAGGGAATTTCCAAACCTAAACAAGTAAATGATAAAATAGGTATAAATAAGAAGACAAGAATTTTTTTTGTTTTTGTAATAAATTGTTTATATTTTTTATTTTTATTTATAAATAATTTATTTTTTTTAAGAACTAATTAAAAAAAATATCACAATTTTTATAAAGCTATGAAAATTAGTATTGTTTTCTAGTTAAATTTTCATAATTTTTTAAAGAAAATTAACAGAAATAGGAAGACTTCAATGATAATTCACAGATGGTAAACTTCATATTTAAAGAAGCTGGAACTGCGCTGATGATTTGTTTTGTTCTTTTTTTTTTTTTTTTTGGAAGACATAATAAAGCTAAATGCAGGTATTAAGATCACGATGATTTTGGTGAATGACTTAAGCTTGAGCCCAACGATCTTGCATAACAGCTAACTGATTGTACGTGGAACAGTATAAGGGTTCAACCAAATCATTATCGGCAGCAATGTCTGAGGTGGCAGTCCAGAAGAAGGTACCATGTTCGGTGCGTATAAAGTGTACAGGAACGGTGACGGTGATTTCACTGAAGTCAAAGTCTTCAACTTCACAGGAAGCGGCTTTAGCTGAGAGACGTTCATTGATATCGTTTTCGAATGATTCCAAGGAGGCGGCACATTCTTCAACTTCAATGTTGGCATTGTGAGTATTTTCTAAAGATTCAAGAGACTCCAAGGATTCAGCTTTTTTAGAATTGGCCAAATTTTGTAAAGTGATGAGAGCTTTAGAGGATTTGTGTTGTTTGAACAATTGTTTCAACAACTTCTTGATGCTGTATGAAACTTTCTTAGAATTTTTGATTTCCATTTTGTTGAATTGTTGTTGTTGGCTTAAGATTTCTACGCACATATTATATTTGAGTTTAAAAATTTAATTTAACGTAGTGGTGGTTGTTCTTTACTGAACGAACGCTTGTAAGAGAATGATGTGTTATCCTTCGTTTGCTCGCCCTTTTATACTCCAGCAGGTCTTTTGTAAAATACCAGCACACAAATAAAGTAATGTCTGTCCGTTTACAGAGTGTGGGAATGTTAAGGATATGTTTTTCGAACAAAAAAAAACCATAACAAAAAAAGGGCAGGTGTGTTTTAAAATTTCAAATTTCTTGAAGTTAAAAAGAGAAAGCAGGTTTACTGTTCGACTCTTTGCACCTTAAGCAGGACTTGCAGTAGTAATAAGAAATGCCATAAGGGATTTAAAATAAATATAAATTTTATCCTTTGTAAGGATCGTGAGAAACGTACATTTCTTCATGTTCCCACACTTTGGTAGAAGGTTGTTTTTGTATAATTCTTGTTGTTGTTTTTTTATTTTAAAAGGGACTACATTTTTTCCTTTTCAAGTGTATCCTTAATAATACTTTGCTTTTCTTTAATGATCACTTTGGTTTTTATTAGTAAATGTAGTTTAAATGGAAAAGAGCTCTTATTACTTTTAGTCTTATCTTTTTTAGTTTTAATAATTATTGTTGTTTTGTATAAGTAAAGATTCCAATACATTGAACACGTGTGCATTGGAATCGTGAGAGAAAAAAATATATTTTGTTAAAGAATTTCAAAAAAAAAAAAAATGTTTTTTTTTTTTGTAAAGAAATGTTCACGCTTCAATCCGAGTTTAATAGAGGGAGGATAAATTACTTTAGAAATTTCGAAATGCCTTAACATTCAAATACACACGTGTATTTTTCCTCAACAAATTTCAAACAATAAATTTTGTGTTTTGTGAGTTTTAGGATCCTTTTTTTGTTCTCCAAATTAATATTCCTAAAGCATTTTTATAGCCTTTTCAGAACGTGGGAATTGCTGGGAAACATAACAAGAAGTTATAATTTTGTTTTGGTATCATCTTAACAATTTAAAACATGACTAATATAAAGTAATATAATAAAAATTTTAAAAAATAAAAAAGGAAACAATGACATACAACCATCAAATTATCGTTATGGGAGAAGAAAAAAACTAAAAACCAAAGCAAGCCCAATTAAAAAAAAAAAAAATCATATTAAATTGGGAGTAAATGCTGATAGAAATAAAGTGTGTTTATAATGAGCTCAAAGTTATTACATTCATAAACTATTGATATGTATGGGAATGTTGTTTTTCAACAGAGTTTAATAGAGTAATTGATCTTTTGATTAATAAATAAAAAAAAAAACAAAAAAAAAGTGTTTAAGAAGTGAGGCCAACATGAGCCATTCATTTAATGTTCCTAATATTATGAATAGTTTTTTTCAGAGGACCATTTTTTACTTTCTTTACTTTACTTAAAGTCATTCATTCATTTTTTATTTTGTGTTTTTTTTTTCTCTTACAAAATTACAATGATTTTTGTTTTTTTTTTTTTTTTGTTTTCTCATTAAGTTCTAAATACATTAGAGTTATCTTTAGCCCATTATACTAAGACCAGCCTAGACAATGACTGCAAATGATAGCAATTTATTGATTTCTTATCTGTGTTATTATACAGTCGACAGTCATTAACTACTGCAACAGGTCACAGCGTTTACACACTGAAAATGAATGAGTCATTTAAGTCACTGGTCTAGACTAGTGTTGCTGAGGTATTTTAGCTAATGATTTTTATAATCTATATTACATTTTAGGGGGATTTAAGTGACATATTTCAATTATAATTAAGTGCTCATGTTACTCATGAATACCATGGAGTATTAATTTTATTGTCATTAATTATATTGAAGTCTAAGGCATATTTTCTTACACGAAATAATCACCTCAAAGACAGAAAAATTCATTTTTGTCTAATTAGTAGCTTCAAGTAAAAAGATATTTAAAAATATCAGGATATTTATAATCCTTAGTATCTCCAAGCTTCAGAACTAATATATTATTAGGAAGTAGTAGTCTTTACTTTAATTCATATGCATAGTTTAATCCCCAAAAATTAGTCTATGAATCTGATATGTAGGATACAACAATATAATACATATTAAAGCATTAAAATGGTTTATATTAAAGAGTAGATATGATCAGGTTATGTTGATCGTTTACGAAATTAAAAAGTGACTCAAATTCATCGTTATATATACTATTAATAGTAGTAAAAATGGAATAACCTTAACTTCACTATATACGAATTAAGAGTCTTGATTAGCTCATTACAACTCCCGTCAACGTCAGTGATTAATGTTTTCAAACCGAATTCTCTTAACCATTTCATTTCCACAGAGATCTGGATAGTTTTAGATACACGGTTAGCATTTAAAAACGAAGCAAATTCAGTTCCTTATATACTTATCCAGGGGCAGCATTGAATTCAAAGGCTCCCAATAATTCCACTACCAATTACTTGTCAAGAGTCGAAGAGTCGTCAAGGAAACGACACCTACGTACATATAACGAAAACGTTCTACACAACTCTTAAATTACAAACGCTGGAACCAAGATGTCTGGAGTGATAGCAATGTTGACACGTCACTGGACGATCGAAAAACATGCTAATAGATTTAGTCGCTCTTACAATGGATATTGTCGTAGCTGTCAATATTACAATAGTGAGGAAACGGTAAAACATCTCCTATGCGAATGCCTAGCCTTGAACGTAATTAGACAGAAATTTCTAGGAAAACACTTATTATAAAACTTCTGCCAGATAGCAGACGCCAGGCTAATTGATTTCTTTCCTTACACAGTGTTTCTTTAATCAACTCTCAGTTTAAATTACTTTCCTGACGAATAGTCCGAATTGATAGTTTGTAAGATTTTCGAGCTACCGTTTTTATAGAACGGATAATTCGCACAATATTTATGCGCCAATTCTTCCTGCTCATATGATCAACATGCATTAGTGATAAACAAATGTTGTTTTATCTAATTGGCAGAGATGTTGGGTACCTTACAATTAGCGATCACAGATTACCTGCAACTTAACGACATTCCAATAAAAAACAATTTTAATCTGCGCTGTAGCATGATCTAAATCCGGTCGGTTTCTCTCAAACTCCTGTGGCTCAGTCAGAACAAACAAAACAAAAAAAAAAACATTTCCTCTTCAATACATAATGAACTAAAAGCCTTGATTACCGCAATTTTAGGTACGTAAATACAAGCGATCAATGCTTTAAAATGCCATCATCGCTTCATCTTGACATGAGGCAGATATTTTAAATAGTCTATGATACACCACAATATCAAGATTAAGAATCTAAACAGATTAAGCTCTGTTGATAAGATTTCAATACATTTTCAGTTGGAGAAAGAAGTAGCAACACTTAAATTTACTTAAAATTATTACTGAATAAAATTTTAGTTTCACTTGTCGAATTAATTTCACCGCAAAACTAGCCATGACAATATCAATGATCGGTGTTTCCATATCAATTGCCTCTACAAGAGGCGGGAATGTTAGTTTAAGTTTTTATGCTATGTACATCAAATGTTAGTTGAGGCTTAAAGTTATCTATCAAAAATAATATATAATTGAAAATCTCTCCGCCAATATGACTAACCTTCTCAGTTTCCTTCAATCTATGTTTTAAAACGAATAAAAGCATTTGATTGAAGGAACTGTTTTCTCTGCGAACGTGTTTAATCAGCGTTTAACATGTTGATACCAGACATTTAGTGTAAAATCCATACATGTTCTCTAAAAGTCAACACTCTGAATATAATTCTAAAATTTCCCATTTTGTTAATACCTTACAAAAAGATTAACAAAAAGAACAGGAACACTCTATTTACTCTCTCACCTTCTTACAAAATTTAGCATATAATTTATTAACTTGCAAACACTAACCAAACCTTTAATACGAGTAAAATAAGAGAATTTTTAAATTTCTTTAGCACCTTAAGGAGGCAAACAAAGATTTTAACATGTTTTGCTCAATTCAAAAATTCCAAACAACCTTTAAACGTATAAAAAATTCATTTTAACCAACACCTTAAATAACAACACATTCATAGTTTTTCCTCTCAGTTTTGTACTAAATCTAGCATATGTTTTAACAAGTTCCAAACACTAACCAAATTATATATTCCCATTTAAACGAAACCTTAAAAAAGGCAATCGTATTTTACAAAATTAAAAATTCCAAACAATCTTTAAAGGTAAAAGGCAAAATTCCCCTTTAGCCAACACCTTATTATAAGCAACAACCACACATTTGGTCTTCTCAGCTTCTAACTAAACTTAGCACATGTTTTAACATGTTCCCAACACTGGCTTGGAAAAATATAAGCAAAATAAGACAACAGGCACGTTCTTTTTAAAATGAACATGTTTTTTTCCAAAACAGTGACCAAAAACAAAACAATTTTCCTCTCACTAGTCTTAGGGAAATTGGTATTTACAGACACTGATATCTCGTAAAACTTAGCACATGTTAAAAACTAAGGACCAGACTAAACAATATTTTGAAAATTTCCCAATTTGTAAAGAGACAACAGTTAGAAATCACTTGATGTTAAAACACGTTCATGCAAAATTAAACATATATTTTAAATTTTCATCATTGAGCATACTATTTCACTGACCAAACTCACAAGCCGAAATTTCCAAATAAGATGACACGTACTCGTTTTGATTCTAAATAAAAACATATGTAAAGTTTATGAATTACATTCTTCTAACCTTAAACTAACCAACAAAAAATTCTCTAATTGTGGTACGTTTTCACTTATATATATAGAATCTGCCAGGAGGTAATAATAACAAATAACATTACATTTACACATTTGGGGATTTTTTTCTAAGGCTTGAAATGTCTTATTTAAGAGATAATTGATCACGTAAAACATGTGTTGATTTCAAGAGTTTGTCTTTAGAAATGTAGGTTATTGTAAACACATGGAGTAAAGTATGCTTAGTGTTGAATGAAATGTAAACCGTGACTAAAAATTTGAGTTAAACTTGGAATTGTAAAGTCTGGAAACACTTGACTCGAGAAGAAAATTTGTTAGTTAGTAAAAATGGTACCAGTTAACTCCTCTTAATTGTAATGTGAGTCTTGTCGGTGTTAGCGCTTAGAAAAAATATTATTTGGTCTAGTCTATCGTTAGGAAATTTGAGATGATGTTCCTTAACGGACAAATTCATTAATTTAAGATTTAAGATTCTGTTAGCTATTAGGAATTTTTAAAATGACAAATTAATTTTGTCTATATCTTTGGAAAGATTAAATAAATTCTAAAAGGAAATGATAAAACTTTAAGTCGCCAAGAAGTAATATGAACAAAATATCTATCTATAGTTGTAGAAGTCACTATAAGGAGAAAATGGTACAACATCTTCTATACAAATGTCCAGCCTTGAACGCAATCAGATATAAATTCCTTGGAAAACACTTATTAAATAACCTCTTGAGATAGCGGAAGCCAAACTTAGTGACATCAATAAATATCTCCATGGATTTAATAACTTTTTCTGTTTCTTTACACAGTATTCTCTCAATCAATTCTTAATTTAACTTACTCTCTGGCGACTAGTGTGGTCCTATCAAAACGAAGTCTAGTGATCTTTAAGGTTGGTTAACACACCAACCTTCATTGGATACTTAATTGTCTTATAAACTTTACTAGAGGATTTGGATTATTTTTATTGCGGGACAATCCTAAAAATCTCTGCGATGTCTCATTGAAATTGAAGATTATTAAAGACATTCTCTGCCAAGCCTCCAGTTGTAATGAAGTCGACTAAGCTATTTGGGTTGTCTACATTCAATGAATTGCCTCATCTTTTGAATATTTATTCATGTAGAAAAAGCATTGGTTAATCAATCAACCTTCATTAGATACTTTGGGGAGGTGTTGTTAATATGTAATGGTTTTCAAACTGAAATTAAACAAAGGATTGAGTGTTCAACATAAAGAATCTGCGTGAGCTTTAAAAATTAAATTGTTAAACACTTCCTCTGAGACTATTATGCTTTGGAAATAATCTTACTGAGTTTTATGGGATCTACTATCTATAACGAATTGTCTGCCTTATCAGCTACTAAGATTAAGTATATTTTGAATTATATTTGTGACTCTTTAAATTCTAGCCTACCATGTTGTTAGAACTACGTTCAATGTTTTCGCGAACGCTGGACCAACTGCGGACTTCCATTATTTCTAAATTCAATTGATTTAATTAAAAAGTCCCATCGAATAATCACAAGGATTGCACTTCAAGTTTTTTTTAATAACTTATAAAATTATGTGAAATGATAAGAGCTTTCGCAGTCTATTTCTAGAAACTATTCAGAATTTGTAGTGCTTCGAATTGCTCTTAAATTGCTTCAATTTATTTAAGTCAAATGTTGAAAAATTTAGTTTGCCATTCGAAAAATTTACAAATTCAAACTTTTCTTAGAGATCAAGTCAATATAAATTTTAAAAAATTCGATTGGATATTCTACTAATAAAATCTTGATATTCTTTAAATGAAATAATAAACGAAAATGTCGAGAATCTTATCAATTCTTAAGAATTAAATAAGAGATTTTAAAACTGAAAATCCTTTTTCATTTTCTGTATGTTTTCCTAAGACCAAAATCTTTTCATTGATTTCCATTAAAAAAAAAACATTTTATCAGATTAAATTTCAACTAAAACGCTCTCCAAGGATTGACAAGAAACAATTTTGAAGAAAATTTCTACACTTAAAGTATTTAATAACAAATTTTGTTTTTCTACAACAACTATTTACTTAAACCCACAAAATAACCATATCATGCTCATATGCATTAAATTAAATGAAAAAAATAAATAAATTAAAATA
This sequence comes from Protocalliphora azurea, assembly GCA_932274085.1. Lineage (NCBI taxonomy): Eukaryota > Metazoa > Arthropoda > Insecta > Diptera > Calliphoridae > Protocalliphora > Protocalliphora azurea. The sequence continues at coordinate 8,145,073 of OW026519.1, forward strand.
CGTGCCATCATAGGAATTATATACAATAGCAAAGGGGGATCATGCGTGACATTTACTCATAATATGATCCCTAAGATTTCGAAACACATACTCTATACATTCTCCTACACTTGTTGTAATACAAACTTTATGTTGGTCTTTTCTTGTTTTTTTTTTTTTTTATTATTTCTTAAAATCTTAGCGGTGGCATAGTATTACATGTCAAACACAATACTTACTTGCAACACGAAAAAGACAGATCAAACAACACCACCACCATACAACTATTGACACCATCAACACGATTATTATCATTATCATCAACACAAACAATAACATCAGCAGCAAACACCACACGTGATTAATTCAAGGAATTACTTTGAAATTAAAACAACAAAAAAACCAGCACAAATTTGAATACATAAACGAGTAATAAATGAAACAATAGAAAGAGGGAACCAACCTATGGGTAATGAGTATGAGTTAAAATAAACAATCAATTTTAACACTAGTGTGTATCAGATTTTCTTTTTTTTTTTTTTTTTTGTTAAAATAATACAAAAAATATCACTGATAGTTATGGAATAGTGAAATTCCATTAAACCTTAAATAAATACAATAAGTATTCAAGCAATTACTTACTTTTGTAATGAATTCATTTCAAAACACTGTTAATGTACTTGTTGTCTATATGATTTTAAAAAAATCACACGTGCAACAGCAAGTATTTAAATGTGAAGACTCCTAAAAACTATCCCCTGGTCAATAAATTTAAAAAAAAAATTCCTTTCCTTTGTTTGTTCTCAAATATTCTGTTACAAAACAACACGTGCAAACCACCCCTAAATAGGAACCATCATTAATGTTTGGTTTTCGATTTAATCAAGGACTCTAAAATTTATAACGTATTTTTAGGTGAATTTAATGCAACCCCCGTAGAGTTGAGCATTTCCATTAGTCCCTTCTTAAACGATGAGACAATAAAACAAGTGTTTAGCAACGTTTATGGATAGATGAACTACATATACGAGCATATAAACAACATTTCAAAAACCACCCTGAGAACACTATCCGTTATTAGGTTAAATCAGTTTTTTTTTTTTTGTCAAATCTTTTCCACCCTTATTTAAGCCACTGTATTTGAAAGGTATTAGGATTTTGATTAACTAACAAAAATTCCATTAGATATAAAAACAAGTGCAAATGATTTGATGATAGAATTGTTTTAGGTGAGCGAATGTTGATATTAGGAAATTAGTCCTTTATTACTGTGACAAAAACAGAGAAATCTTTAATATCTAGATGACACTGGTTAGACTACATTCAATTTCAATAATTCACCTGTGATTCGTCAATAATTCATCATGCTTTGTGCAAAATATTCCCGTTACTTTGAATATATTATATTCCAGAAAACTGTTTCCGTCAGTTTTGTTACAATTTTTCAAAGTTGTTACTGTAATCTCCATTTCCATCGCAGGCACTGAGACGTAGATTTTTTAATATCTACATCTGATTACAAGAGTTACATTATTTTGCTTTTATTTTTAGTTATCCATGACGCATTAGTTAGCGTACTGCGAAGGCAGCTTACTTCAAATATCTCTGTCGACTTCATGCTTACTGGAGCCATTGGCAGAGAATGTCTTTAATATTCTTCAATTTAATTTCACTTTCAATGAAGCATCTTTTAAACACCCATCATAGAGATTTTTCCTTATATTTAAATATGCCAACAATTTCCAAATTGTCTCGCAAAAATTTCCAGTCAACCATTTCTAACATGCGAATTCCTCAGTTCTCAGTAAATGCCTGGTTTTGCTAGAAAGCATGAGTATACAAACTTCTCTAGTAAAATTTATAAGAGAATGACAAGTCCAGCAAGCTGGTCTGCTTTAAAATTGATCCCTAATCCAAATTTCAAAGCTTTCCTCTTTATTGTAATCTTCGTTTCGACACAGAGATATCGTTCCTGATCTTGGAAATGAGTAATGATGAGTTTAATATCTAGATGTGGCTACAAGAACCCGACTATTTTATTTTTAGTTTTTTTATGACAGATTAGTTGGCATACTTCAAAGGTAGCTTAACCCAAATAACTCAATCAAATTCGTTATTAAATGTAACCATTGACACAGAATGTCATCAATTTCACTTCACTTTCTATGATACAGTTTTAAGAGTCTTGTCATAGAGATTTTTATATTATTTAAATATATAATATTTAAATATGCCAATTATTTCCCAATTGTCCCGCAATAATTTTCAACAACTTAGACTTGCGAACTCATCAGTGCTCCGGCAAGATGGTGTCATTCCAAATACCGTTTTGTCGAAAGTAAAGTGGCCTTTGATATTTATAAGGGTTTTGATAGAGAGTGGCATGGTGTACTTCTGTTTTTACTTATAGCTTTTGGATTTGATAATCATTTCTCTCGAATTATATTAATCTTTCTTAGAGATCACACTATACGAGTTGTTATAGATGGGGTCTCATCAAATGAGTTAATGATTTATTTGGGGATACCACAAGGCTCCGTTCTCTCTCCCACTGTATTTCTTAATGTTGCCTCATCTGTATTTATTGATGGTGTAAACATTAAGGATTCGGAAGCTCCTGATGTTCTGGACATCAGAATACAGTCTGATTTCCATTGTATTAAACACATATTTCAAATGTCGAAGAAAGAATTTTTGAAACATATTTCACCCCATCTGATCTTCTTAATATTTATACCACCAAATGGAAGACTTCATGTATGGATCGGGCTTTTGAAGACTATTCTTAAATGATTCATAGGAGCATCGTCGTTGTGTTTCATTGTTCTATCGGTATTTCAATGGGTAAAGTTTTGATGAAATTAGGAAACTTGTTGCCCATTCACGTTTATTTCTATGATATACACCTTTATCTAGAATGGCTCATCCATTTATTGTCAATTGGCTAGTGGATCTCAAAATACATTATAGAGATAAATCGTTCTTAGCCGTATTGCTCGTACGTGAAATAAATTTCATGTAAAGATCTTCCCTGCTACTTGAAATCTAGACAAGTTAAAATTCATCATCCACAAACACTACTCTCTCAAAAAAAAGTGGGTGTATACCAACTCCTCTAGTAAAATTTTTAAGACTATCAAAGTCCAGAAAACTGATCTACTTTAAAATTTTTCCATAACCCAAACAATCGTTAAGAGACGAATAAGAGTTACGAACAATAGCTATTCTAAGAAGAGAATATTTTAAAGAATATTCAATAATCAATGATTCTACGCTACTATAGTGAAAAATCATTCCAGAAATTTCAATCGTAGGTTATAGACCTCCATAAATGAGTTTTAAGAATTGACAATACACCACCAAAATTTTGAGTTATGTTAAAAAAGGTTTATTTTTTTGGGTAGGTCCCAAAAAAATTGTTAATTTTTTTTTAAATTTTTTAGGAAACAAATAAGAGTCAAATAATAAGAGCAAATTTTTAAAGAACATCTAGGAAAAGTAAAATTATTTCCACAATTTTTCAAGTTTAACTGCAATTTATTAACATTTTTTCTATAAAAGCTTGGTAACGATACAATAATCTTTAAATATTTTCAAATCAGATAAAAACTGTAGAACTTATTCGATTTTATCTAGAATGACTTAATTAAACTTTCCACAGATTTCTCATTTTTTCTCAAAAACTAATCACTAAATAAAAAATACAAAAATACTTTACCTTTAAATTTTTTAATAATGTTTAGGAAATAATTAATAACTTTTTGAGTTTTTAAGCGATTTTTATATCAGTGATGGATATATCTCGTTTCTATCGTCTTTAAGAAAAAATCCAAAAAATGCAAATTTTCGAAAAAGATATAAATTTAAAAATATTGAATGTAACGTCATTTATTTGGAGTGCATATAAAAGATTTTAATATGATATACTTTCTAAGTTAGTTTAAAAAACTTAATTTTTCTAAAAATTCCAGGAGCGACGAGATCTTTAGTGCAGGAACTATCCGAAGATTTTTTTTTCGCAATATATCGAAATTAAGGGGCTGTTTCGAAATTTTTGAAAATTGTTATGTGATATCCTCTAGAAGATTTACAGATTAGACTGTTTTTCGAGTGAAAATTAGAAGTGCCTTTTTGTAGCAGCGTGTTCTCTATCTTCAAAATTTGATTTCATAGTAAATCTTCTTTGGCACAATTTATATGTTTCGTTTTTAATGACAACCAGCAATCTCGCTGTGAACATACCTCTCGCATATTTAAATAATTGAAATGAACTTTGTTTTAAAAATGCCTATAAATCCGATAAGTTTAAATACTTTTAAATATTACTTTTTTAATGATAATTTTTTTAATCATACCTTCAATTCAATTAGAACTTTAAAACATGATCACAATTTAAAATAATGGACATTTTTCAATGAACTCAACATTTCCTAATTTATTTCAACACCTCTTAGCAATAATTCAAATCACGTTTTCGATACAAAGTGTCTGACCTAAAAGTACAGTCACCTCACAGCAAAAGTATGTATGATACATACACTTGGCTTCATAGGAATCCTTCTTTTAATCAATATTCCACAAAGTAATGTTTTGGCTTTGAGGATCATACAAAAATCGTAAAAAACATTTCCCTAATTTAAAACAATTAGGCATCAGATCGTTTCTCTACAAAGTACAGTCATCACACAAGCAACATAAGGCAGTTTTGATTTACAAAAAAAATAAAAGAGAAAAAACATAAGGAACTGAAAGGAATGATAGGAAACTATTTAATTTCGATTTAAATAGTTAACACTAAGAAGAGGAATAATATGATTTTTTTTAAATTATACCCAAAAGCTGAAAGTAAAAAAAAAAATTCTGTGAAAATATAAAATAATAAGTCATTTTTTTAAATTTGTAATTTGTTTTGTATTTTGCTTTTTAAGTGCTCTTAAATCTATAAACTAAAACTATTAACAATTTAAAGCTTTTGATTCTTTTTGTTTTTTTTTTTTTGTTCTTGAATTAAATTGTATGTAATTACAATTATTTAAAAATTATTTAAACTTAAAATATTTTAATAAAATCCTTAAAACTATAAAGCTGATCTATCACAGAAGTAACTCATAAAGAGTTGTCAATAGGAAGACGATTGATTTATCGCATTAAAGCTGAAGTTACGTTAAATTTCTTATGTAATGTTAATGATAACAATTTACCAAGGACGCCACATGGCTTTAGCGGGAGCAGGTGAAGCCACTGATTGTCGATCGGATTCAGAATCACTGCAATAGCCAGAAGAAGCAGGACTTAAAGGAGTTTTGTTTCTAGCTGCTGATGAAGAACTGGATAATTGTGTATTGATTTGTGGCACTTGTTTTGTATGCAAAAGACGGTTAAATTCTGATCCCAATTGAGTCATAACAGCTTTGCCCATATTAACGCTCATACCAGGAGTACCAGCCATAACACGTGATACTTCATTGACAGCATTCATATAACCATTACGGAACGAATCTATGGGTGCAACAACAACTTTTGAAATGGGTTGTAAAGGTTTTTTGCATTCTACTTTCATAAATTCTAAAGCAGATTCGAGCATCTCAGCTTTGTCCATGCGTAAGATGGCATCATTGCCTTGAAACTCGGCAATTAATTCTTTAAGTTGATCCAAACACTTGTTCATGCGTGCACGACGCTGACGTTCCAACATGGGTTTTTTCACTTTCAAGTAGTGTTGAGTTTTTGAAACAAATTCTGTTTGAGGAGCCATTTTTATTTTTATTTTTTTTTTCGATTTGTAAGTAAATATTTCTTGAGATGTTGTTATAAAGAAAGATGAAATGAGAATGATGCTGTTTTGCTGAGAGTTTGAGCCTTTTATAACACTTCGTCTCAGAGACGCTGGGAGAGCAAGGCAGGTTTATAAGGACGAGATTTTAGTTTAATTTATTTTCTTGATGCGTAAGGTAAAGGAAACTCAAAGTGTGGGAACGTTTCTGAAAAATTTCTAGTTTGTATTGTTTTGAAATGCAGGTAGTTTTAAAACAATCTGTGTTAAATGCTTTCTAGCATAGAAATTTCATAAAAGAAAATTTTTGTCCTTTTGTTGTAATAAATTACTAACTATTATTCAATCATATGGGAAAAATAATGTAATGTAGCTAAAATTTTTCATTTGTTTAAGGAAAAAGGATGTCTTAGAAAATTGGCCCTTAGTTTTGTTAACGATTAGAAGAATAAAAGAAATTGTTAAAGTTTGTAATCAGAAATTTCTTATAAAAATCCTGTCATAACACAAATTCAATGACTATGCTGAGCAGTTGTGTGCTACATAGTTATTTCTGAGCCAGGGTTTTGTGGCATAGTAAGTATGTTTTTTTTTCTTCTGGCCTCTCCTCTCGTATTAGTATATGTCAGTTTAGATTACCATTTACAGATTGCAGTAGTAGAGAGTTGTAGTTGTTTTTATTGATGTTGATATCGTATCTTATGGTCGCTGTATGGTATGATAGCTATACAACATATTTAAGTATTTCTCTGTCCGTATGACTGTCTTTTAGTTGGTTGGTTTTTAAAATCGTGAGAACCAATTTTGTCGTGCGTTTCCCACGCGATGAGAACACCTGCCTTTATTTTTTATTCCATTCCTGCTACAAGCAAACAAACAACCGACTCTTATTAGAGCTTCATAAAATGTTTATGCTCATACTATAAAAAAATATTTGTACGAATTTCTTATTGATGGTGATGATGGTAGTGGTTAGTTTTGATGATTTGGCTGTCTTTACTGTGCATTCAGACACGAGCTTAAGCCAAAGTTGTTATATGGCGTGTGCATAATAAACTACTACATTACGCGTATTCTATAGATACTCATATGCTTTCGCTCTCACTAGTGCTCTTTTCGTTTGCATTTTTCTTCAAACTCTTTAAACAAGATATTAAAGCAAAATATACAACTGAAATAAAACTTGATGTCCGGAATATTAATTGAACAATATCTGAAGTTATGAGAACGAGTACTTTAAACCAAAAGAAAAAATCAAGTTTTTTTTTTAAGTATGCATACAACGTCTAGCCAAAGGGAATATAATATACTTTTACAAGTCTTCCTTTAACATACAATACGAAATCAAATAAGAATCATACGAGTACTGCTCGTAAAAACTCTTGCATGCACAGCACGCTTGTAGCATACAGTCAGGCACACAATTTCCTAGCTACTCGCTCTCTCACTTACTAATGCTCACGTTCTCTTGTTTAACATGAATAACATGCACTATGCACACTCTCATTTTAGGGGTTGTTATGGAAAATCCAATCAACTTGGCTGTGTATAAAAGCAGGCTGCACAACTAAAATGCATTCATTCTCCCTACAACCATCAATTTGTAAACATTTAAAAAGAAAACAAAAAAAAAAAAAACGAAAAAATTGTACTCACAAAAAATGGCTCCTCAAATGGAATACATCTCAAAAACCCAACACTACTTGAAAGTTAAGAAACCCATGTTGGAACGTCAACGTCGGGCACGCATGAACAAGTGTTTGGATCAACTTAAAGAATTAGTTGCAGAATTTCAAGGCAACGATGCCATCTTACGCATGGATAAAGCTGAGATGCTCGAATGTGCTTTGACTTTTATCAAAAAAGAGGTTAAGAAATCTCAAGTTAGCTCCATCGTTCCCACGGATTCGTTCCGTCATGGCTATATGAATGCTGTCAATGAAGTATCACGTATTATGGCTGCTACTCCTGGCATGAATGTACAACTTGGTAAATCAGTTATGATACACTTGGGTGGTGAATACAATCGTTTGTTGCAATTGCAAACCTCAGCACCTCATCAACAACGACAACAAGAAACCGCCTGCTCTGCTCCCATGAGTCCTGCTTCTTCAGGTTATCACAGTGATGAATGCGATGAAGATAGTTCAATGCCTTCACCAGCCGTTGCAGCTCCTGTTTGGCGTCCTTGGTAGTTTGTTTTATACTACTTAAGATATTAAACAAAAATTGTCTCAGCTTTAATTAAAAAATCAACTCAACTGCGATATATTTCAAACTGTGATAACCAATTTAATTTTAAGTTAAATAAAAAGTACTGATAATTTAAACACAAGCTTTAATAATTTTTAAGAAAATTAAAAAACAGAAAACATACAAATTTTATAATTAAAAGAAAACAAAAATGTCTTTTTATTTATTTAAATTTCTAAAACTTTCAGGTAAAGACTTTAAAACCCACCCCCCCCCCCCCCACAATAAAAGATGGTTTGAAATCGTAACTATAAGACCGATTAAAGCAAAGCTTGGAATATTCAATTTATTTTACTCATTATATCCCAGCAAAAAAAAATTAGATGTCATTTTTAAGGAAGTACTTTTTCATTTGTTTCTAAGTTTCAGTAAGTGTACGGTTTCTTGTGCTTAAGAGGTTATATAAACATCATCCAAAGATGTTATCAAAAAGCAATTCAAATAAATTTTTCTGATGTAAAATATTGAAAATTTACAAATAAGTGTTACTTAATGATAACTCTTTTAATCAAATGAAAAATTTTGTTGTGCATATTTGTTAAAAAAAATATTTGGTTTATATAAAAATTAAAAGTAATTTCCTTAAAGTGATAAAAATAACATAAAATAAATCAATTTTACATGACATCGTGAACATGACTTCCTAATCAGTGAATAGGTATAAAAAAAGAGAACATCTTCCAATGACCAGCCTATCTTAAACTCATTGGAAATGATCCGAATTTACACTACTTCTGGATCATAAGTTCAGGATTGGATGTTTTTTTTTTTTGCTGGAATGTCTTGTGAAAGCATAAAATAGTTACAATTAATATTTAGGTTAGGTTAGATGGGCAGTTGTAAATGTAAAACAGACAGCTCACTTGGGTCCTATTGGTTACGTTGCATAACCCTAATTGATCATGTGAAACTGTTTTTCACATGTCCGATACAATTAGTATTTAAAATCCATAAATTAGCTTTTCAATTTTTTCTTCGAATGGCAGGGAATTTTGATGTCTAATCCATTAAAGTTATGCTAGTTATTCTAGCAAAAAATACGTAAATAATTGTGTACAATATAAGTAAAGGGTAATTCCAAAAAATTTCAACCCAAAATTACAGTTTTAAAAATTCTATATATCTTAGATTTTTTTTAATTTAGAGTGTTCATTAAACTAGTCATCGTGCATTTTATCACGTATGAATTAGTTCCATATTGCTTACGGTTCAAGTTTAATATACCTCCAAATTACGCTATTTCGGGCATTTTTGTCAAAAATGGAGAAAGCTTTATCATAAAATTATAAAAGTCACACATCTTCCTGGCGCAAAGACCTCTAAAATGAAAAATATCCTTCATCCTAAGATATCCTGTCCTGTCCTTTAATTTTCATTGTTCTTTTACATGATCGTTAGATAGATAGATAAATAGAGAAGGTTGATGTGATACCAGATAGTACCACATCTCCACCCAGAGACCGATCCCGGTCCATTGTGAGTCCCTTCAATAGAGTAGCTGTGAAATATAGAGTATAGAATACAGAAAATAGAAAATACAGAAAATAGTAGAGTAGAAGATAAAAGGGGTAGAAATGTGAACGAATCATATAGGGGGATTAGCAATGTTACCAATCCCCCTAGGGTTATATCCCTGATTCTCCCTTAAGCAGCCGATTCCCATGAGGAAGCCTATGACGTCTACAAGATCTGCGTCCCGAACGTCACTCAGCCCGCCGAGGAACTGGCTACCCAGCCATTTTATCCTACGATGCTGCAATCGTGGACAATGGCTCACAATGTGCTTAATAGATTCGGTCTCGCAGACGTCTCCACACATTCTACAAAAATCGGAACTGCTAGCGTCCCATCTAGACCTCATCTTCCCTATCAAACAGTGACCCGTTATGGCCCCTATCATGATCCTCAAGCTCTTCCTCTTCATGCCCAGGAGAGTGCTAGTGCCTGCATTGTTCAGTACCGGCCATATCGCCCTCGACACTCTACAGTCCTCTCTACTCTCCCAAGCCGAATTGGTTCTGACCAAGATCCAATCATTGATCTTCCCATAGAAGAAACTTAGTGGTAGTTTCACATAGGTTTCCCTCTCAGAGACATTCTTTGCATGATCGTTATAGTGTAAAAATTTCAAAATGTTCTGATACTTTTATTTTATTTTTTAGTATCAAAAAAAAAAAAATAATAATAATAATAATAGGAAAGGATAAAAACAAACATTGACGGTCAAAATTGACCATATAATAACCTACATGCTTGTATATAAGCACTAAAATGATTATCGGAAAAGGGTCTTAAGTGGGACCTATGATGTGTGCTGAAATTACATAAATACGACATATTTCAGATATTTATGTGAGTTAAAGCACCATTCCGAGGAAAAAAGTTGTGTGGGGTTTAGGTGAAATAATGAACCGATCATGATCAATTTCAGTAAATTTTGCCTTTGTATCTCCATGTATCAAATTTGAGTAACTAATCTTTAAAATCGTCACATATAATGATCTGTTATATTAAAATATTTCAATATGCTTAAAAACCTCTTAATATCTAATAGAAAATGTGTTAGTTGAAAAAGAAAAATTGTTGTAACTTTTGATCCCAATGAGACCCCATTTTGAAATTTACAAATTGATTGTAAACATCGTGTTAAAAAATAATGAAAATGAAAATACCCTTTCCCTAGATATCTAAGCATAAATTATATTTTTAATTTTTGATGTCCTTGCGCCAGCCAGATATTTAGTTGTTATGAGTTTAAGGTAAAAAAGTCCTTTCCAATGATACCAAGATTGTTGAAATCTGATAATGCATCTAAAAGTTATTCAAGCTTAAATTTTCCTCATTTTTGACAAATAAGCTCGAAGTGTCCAAATTTAGATGTCCATAAAGTATGAACAGTTTGCGAAATAGTGCAGGTTAATACGCCATATGAAGCACATAGAGGAGTACATTATAAGTGCAGAACTTCATTAAAATCGGTGATAGTCAAATCCGAGCTGGGTTGAAATTTTTTGGAATTACCCTGTAACAGAAAACAAGTCAGAATGATTTCTAGCAAGTAGATAGAAATTTTAATAAATAATTTCGAACTAATTCCAAGAAAAGTTATTATTTTCTGAAAAATGCTTTGTTGTAAATAAAAAGGGTATGTCACATACACATGTATGTGTATATAATTTTATAGCGAACTTAGGCTTCAGTAGAAAAAAATCTTACTTAAATCAATTAATAACTTCAAAATGTCTCCAGGGGTTATTGAATAAATTTATTGAAAATTTCTAAGATAATATTTAGGGTACTTGAACACCAGGCCAAATAATTTCGTTACCGTGAACCATTGTAAGGTATTTCACTGAATTAGATAATTATTTTTTATTTTTGATAAAACTTTTAGTTTGGAATTTATTAATTATTGCTGGGACTTACTTCAATGGGAAGTTATCTCACGGTATCAACAATTTTACATATTCTTTTCCCATTTTTATCATTGTTCAATATTTCCTAATATAAGCACTAGGTAGAAAAATATTAAATTTGAAATCATTATTTTCATGCTTGGAAATAGAAAATTCGAACTTGTATTCTCATATTTTAGATATTCAAATATCTATAATTATTGAACTAGTTTGAATTTTCTTTTTTTATGGATTAATTAAAGTCATGTTAAATGCATCTTATGACCTGTTAATCAGTGCTAATTGAATTTTGCCAAAATGGCGAAAATCTACGATATTATCTAAATATCATATAAACTTTTAATACATCCGAGATTTCACGTAACGAGATTTCCGGGAAATTTGCCATTTTTCGTATCACGTTATTCGGGGAATTTTGTCCGGTAATCCCGGGAATTTTAAAAGCACTAAAATTTATGAAAACCACTTGAATTTTAACAAAAACTAATTCATTTTAGTAATTTTTTTAATAAAATGAGGCTCAAAATCCCATTTGGAAACTGAATCATACCGATTCAGCACGTTGACAGCACTGTCTAAAGACAGTCTTATTTTAATTTATTAAACACTTTAAAGATATATGTATATGACAGCACTAGAGATACCCAAGTGAAAAAGTTTAACTAGTTGAAACGATTTTGTCAAAAATTTGTCAATAGTATAGACATATATAGACATGATGAAATTTGATTAAAAAAAAAATATATATATATATATATATATATATATATATATATGATGAAATAGTCAGGAAACAGTGTAAGGAGTGACAAAATATTATTCCCAACTAAAAATGTATTGAAAATGTATTTTGTATATTATCTATAAAAAGTTCTGATCAGATCTATAATGCCACAAATTTTAATACTCAGTAGATTGAAGTAACATAATTTTAAAATTTTTAACACCACTTTGAGTTGGAGGCGTTATTTATTAAAAAATTCTGTTTACGCGATATTTTGGGCAATTTCTATAAAAGCGCCAAATATACGGAAGTTTGTGATGGTATCCCATGCCTGGTTTCCTAACATCAAAGATATACTTCAAACAATAGAGAATCACTTCGTCTTCAGAATTCTGTTCCTCAAATTTAATTTAACTTATGCGTCCAAATTTTTTATGAAAGAAATTGCAAATTTTAAAAAATCGTAAATTTTTTGTTTCATTTTTTATCACCTCATAACTCTTCTCTAGATAGTAAAACGGTTACTTGCTATACAATATATGAATTTCCAAAGTGTTGTCTGCCGACTGGTTAATAGTTTGAATCTAAGATATGTAAATTGTCAGTGAAAAACTGAAATAAATCAAAAAATCCTCGAAAGTTTCAACTCAATTTTTTTATACATTTTTAGGTTAGGTTTAAATGGCTGTATGTGAACGACCTAAAATTTTGGATTTCTTAGTTATTTTGTAAGGTTTATCAAAATACATCAACAGTTTTCTCGTTTTTAAAACAAACTTTAGAAATACAAGATACATAAGGTCGGTTTCAAAGAGTTTCGAAATTTTTTGAAATTCCTTATATATGTAAATTAATACTCGAAAGAAAAAAAGTATTTTCTTATTACGGGACCCCCATTTGAGAACCGTTGCTCTATAATTTTCCAAACGAAAATTCCGCAAAATATCGAACAGATTATGTATCTTATTCCAGAATAATCAGAAAATTGTAATCATATTTAGACGATGATCAGAAGATATGAAGAGCTTTGAATAGTTTCTCTTTCACAGTTGCGTGCCAAACAGTGGAGGCTAAGGTTTTAGAGATATACTCACTTTATTGAAGTGTCTGACATATAGAGGATCAATGAAAAATTGAGACGTATTTTGGGATTTATTATGAGTTTGGGTTAGTTCCACAAAAAAAATTTTTGCGTCATGTGTGATATGGAGTGCACAAAAAAGATGCAGAACAATAATCCATTGGACTTTGTAGTCAATTGCATTATGGGGAACTTGTGTACTACAGTGTAACCATTTAAATTATCACAATAAATCACTAGGTATAAGTGCATCTCCCTTAACTATTCCATTCAATAATTACAAATCATAAAAGATTCTAACCACAGACTTTCCTCAATTACAAAAATCTTCTTCCCTTAGCAAAGATTTTTCAATATCTATAAAAATAATTTAAAAACAATAACCATTTTGTAATCGTTATTTTACAACAATTTCATTTAAAATAATTATTCCTCAAAATAAAACGCAACCTAAAACACGTGCAGCTATTAATGATTAAATTTTTTAATTTAATATTTCTTTTTATGTATATGAACAAATTAGAGCGGTGGGTTGACCGTGTGCGAGCGCCCACCTCACACCATTTGAAATACACCAAAAAGTGTGGCCCACACGTGACTACATTAAAATTTAGTGCAACACTCAATGCAACACACTGAGCAAGCACCTGATACTACAGCAATCAATACAAACAAAAATTCATTCATGCTGGAGCCACTGGCCAACAACCTCACTTCGGCCTCACTCGCTTTACTTGTGCTTTTCTTACATTGTATTTAACATTTTTCTTAATTAATTACTCATATTTGCAACAACTACAAAATAAAAATTAAAAAATCTCTCACATAACAGCCACATCATATTAAAACAGAAGCAACAACAATATCAACATCATTATCATACGAGTTCTAGAGTTTTATTTTATTTACCACTCTGCCTTGCTCTACTGCCAACGAGAACTGTGAACATCTGTCACCTCTACTTAAAAACCGTGGGATAAAAATATTTTCAACAAATTTACGTTACGATACAACGATTATTATTATTATTAAGTATGATTCTTTCTAGTCGTACATTAAATAAACACACTTCTTTACCATGGGAACTGCAACTGCTCATCAGTGGAAAGAAAAAAGAATTAAAAATTTATTTGTTGTGTGTTTGTGTAAGTGTGTGTGTCTTACGTATGAACGACAGACGTCTACATAGAGTGTTTAAATAGCTACAGCAGCAGGGTGTGGTAAGCAAGTAATAGGAGTACAATTAAAGTAAACATTATGAAGTAGATAAAACATTATGCATAAGGAATGTGATTAGTCAGATTGTAGGAATGACTAAATTACTATAATGTTTGTTATATTAAAATGAGTGTGTTGAACACTTGATATGTTCGAGTCTTTGTTGATGAGAAAATGAACAACATTTACTGTTGGTAGAATGTTAGACCAACATTAATATAATCGATACTCGGTACCAATTCAAATCTAGTCTAATATACAAATAAAACTCCTTCAGCTATTTAAGATGGCCCCTTGCCTACAAATATAGTATTTGGATACGCAGAAGTGGCATGTGAAAAAGTTTCGAAACTCCTTCTTTAAACAGGAAATGAAAAGCCGAAAAAGATTTTATGATAGACTAAAAATTAGTCTTGCATGATCTGCGACTTCGAAACAAACTTCATGAAAGTACTTCATCGAGGACACGTAAGATGTTTCAATGATTCTCTTAAACTACATCGATCTTTCCAAAATGTTGAAACAAATTAACAAGGAGTGTTGAAAAATGAACAATAACTATTTTATTTTATAATAGTACTTTATTATATAATAGTAGTTTATTATATAATAGTTTCAACCGATCCAAATAAAGTCCCAACAGGTTTTTGAAATGATCAGTAAAACCTTAAGTATATTTCCTTTATATAAAAAGGGGAGTCTCGACTCCTTATTTAAGAAGCAAAATACCGAGACATGGAATACCGAGCAAATCAGTAAGAGGAGCTAAATGTCGAGACATGGAATATCGAACTAATTTTACGAGCGATTTTAAATAAATAATTTTTATATAAATCTTCTGTAGGGGTAAATAGTCCCGGGATAATCTGCTTCTGCAAGAGCAAGGGTAAGAAGTTTTGATGGCTCTCTTGTTCTACATCGATGACAAGTTACTAAAAATCCTTCCGAAATATTTAAACAAATCAATGAGCTTGGTATCAATTTAAATCTATTCTACTATCCAAATGTCCCAGCAATAAAAGGGTTCGAGATTCCTTCTTTGAGAAGCTAAATATCGAGACACGAAATGCCGAACTAATTTTACGATTGGATTTAAATTAATTACTTTTAGATAAATCTTCAGTTCGTATGCGATTTAGAGCATATTAAACTTCGCAACGAACATCCTGAAAGTGCTTCTGCACTTGATTCTATACATCGTATAAGAAGTTACCAAAAATCCTAACTGACATTCCACACATCCAGAGTGATCCATGACCATCGCAGGTTTCTGCACGAGATCTGTCTGCAAAACAATCTGCACTTAATTTAGGTGCCAGGTGTAGCAAACAAGCTTGCTAGAGATGGTACTAACGATCAATGGCTACGTGCAATCTGCATGTTAGGGAATTGATTCGTCGGAGGGCAAACAATCGTTAGAGAAATTTGAATACTTGACAAGTTGATAGAATTCTCTGCCCAGAGCTCAGTTCAAGCCGTTCTAGAATCTTATCGTATCCCTCGAGGGATAAACTCTCTCTCTATCGATGGACATTCTCTAAGACTTTTGGTCATGCATAACGATTTTTTGTAAGAGCAGCTGTGACAAGGAGAAGAAGAAGTCTGTCTCTCACCTTCTTTATTCATGTCCGGCTCTGTCGGAGAGAAAGAGACGTTTCCTAGGTGAATACTTCTTCGGTGGTTTGACGATGTGGGTAGTCTGAATTTTAAATAAATCTTTATTAAAAGTTCTGCATAGTTTTGGGCGATTTTCTAGCTCTGTTGGTCTAAGTGAATTTGTTCTTGGATCCAATGGTTGCTGTAACTTAACTAAAAATCACCATCCTACAAAATTCCCATGTGACGAGTGTATCATCTATAAGGCTTTGATTTATACTGATGTTGAAATTGATTTGTGTTTCATCTGGTTGATGTAACAAATTGTTTCTAAGTGGAGGAACACGAGGTTTGCCTTCATTTTTAATACGCGAATTTTAGAATAATAAGGTTTTTCTTTTGAAGATGACTTATACGTCAAATGACTCAATCATGTTGTAATATATAACAGGGAAGACTCAACTAAAATACCACAGTAAAGTAAAAATAGTAAGGAACCTGTTAATTCTGTTATGGATTTAAAAACAACCTGTTCTAATTCGAGACAAATGTGACCCCTATACGAGCAATTATGGATGTAATTTATTATATGACTGCCGCTATATCGGCTACGTATTCTGGTAGCTGTAATTACTGGGTACTGGAATATTGTAAGCGTACTACTGAGAGATTAGGACCCCTTTTAATGAAATTTAAAGTTGTTGCAATGAGGAAGAGTGTGAAACTCTGTAACATTTCCTATAGCACCACATTTTCTTGATAAAAAAAATCAGAAATATCTACTTCTTCATACTTCATGTTGCTTTGATTTGGACTTTGATTTAGAAATCTTTATATGATCCTTCAGGGTAACACAATGGGACCATTGACAGACCCAAGTAAGCTGATCATGATTTCCAACTGTCCATATAATCTAACCTAATTTTGTTTAATTTTTTTTTTTAATTTTCTAACATTTTAAAATTTGTCATGAAGTTATTGTAGATGGTAAATATGCTTCGCCTCATCTTCGTCCTTAAAATACACTTCATGAACTGCGATACAATTACAATGATGAGAACGAAAATCAACCTAAGGGCCGCAACTCTAAACCATTACTTTGCCAAAATAGGGGTGAGAAGATGATATGCAAGTGCCTGGCATTGTGTATGTACGTAAGTTGGAACGATGGCAGGATGATGTTTTTTAAAGTATTTCGTTAAAGTAAATTGCAAAAAGAGCCACAAAAATACACAATCGTTCACTTACAACAAGTGTATGTTTATTAAAATCAAGCACGTGTAAAACAACAATGAGGATGACGGCCACACCGACAAGTGCCAGAATAATTGAAACAATTTTGTCAAAAGAATTGAGGAAGAACTATAACGCAAGCGCAGTTAAAATATTTTCAGTAACAACCATTATAAAAACCACATTTCTCTAGGATAAACCACAGTCATTCGTAAACTTTTCAAGTGAAAGCAACAAAGTAAATAATTAACAAAAACATTTTAGCTGCAAATATGGAGAATATATATGCGGACAATGACAATGTGCAGTGTTGTTTAATTAAAATCAAATTTGCTGTAAGCAAAATCTTTAAGCAAATACTTAAAAAGGATAACAACAATATAAATAAAGAATATCTTACGGATATCAATGAAAACAAATGTTCCTTTGACAATGAAATAGAACAAAACCAGGCCAATGAACGCCTTTTAAAAGCTTCACAACAGCAACACCAACCATATGTTATGGCCATAGAAACTTCAGAAGGCTCATTCTACTGGGACTGGGAATATAGCATGCAACGTGATAGCTTTGCCGATTTTAACTTTAATACGCATTGAACCAACCAATCTATCTACAAATATGTACATGCTAACACAAGTATCTGTTTTCATTGAAAAAAGTGTTTAAGGTTTAATGTGCAAAAAAAGACAGAAAGAAAAACTACAACATATTAAGAACTCTTACCACAAGGACCCTTCGTTTCTTTTTTTCTCTTTGTTGGTAGAAAATCCACTTTAAATGTAAACATTAAAGTCTAGCAAAATGAATGAAAATGTGTGAATGAAAATTTTTAGCGTAAAAATGTGCAACAACAGGTTTTTATCAGCCCATTCACCGTGTTGCTTAGCTGAGAGTTTTAGTGGTTGGTCATTCATAAATGTTGGCAACGGCAATGAAGCCCGTAATGTGCAACACACTCTTTCATACAAAAATTAAGAACGAGAATGAAAAAAATAATGTAAAAGAAAAAAGCATTAAGCAAAAATGTGATAATGAATTGCGTTAATGTGGTATTTAAGGATTTGGAAGATATGAGGAAGGATATTTCTTAGTGTCTCTTTTTACAATTTAACCACATATGTCTATAAAATCATAGCATTATACCAATAACCAAATACTTTCCTGAAATATGGATCAACTTGGTACAAATGGAGGTTTCATTAGAGTGTTCAACAGTCATCAGCTGTATTCTTTATATACTTTTATTTACAGCACCAAAAAACTAATGGAGAAACATCGATTGATTGATACTAACTATATAGATTTATACCATATATCCTTATATTCTCAACTTATATTATGAAGAACGAATGGAGCAACTTCAATCGATTGAAACAAATCATTTGGTCTTTTCAAGTTTATGATGCTCCGACACTCAACAAGAATTTCAGAGCGTAAAAATTTATAAAAAGGAAGTCATCAGAGTGTTCAGCAATCAACAGATTTATCTTCTACGCGCGAACTGTGTTTATTGTCTATTTCCATGACAAGAGGAATTTATAAGAATGGATTTAAAACTCACCAATGACAATCGCGTATCAGATTACAACTCCGAATATATCATGAGATTCATTCTAACAACTGTACAGTCTGATCTCATAATTTGTATTCCAAAACTATTTTTCCTTAAAATTAAATTATAACTACTTCGTAATAAAATTTATAGAAATCATCAACTTCTTAGAGATATAAATTAAAACTAAATATATTTGAAATATTTATTCTCTATTAAAATATTTTAAGAACTTTAAATAAGTAAATAATATTTTCTAAAGTTTTCTTATATTTTTGCAAAAAGTTTAATAAAAAGAAGTCACTAACCTGTAAAGAAAGAATGTTTTTTAATTAGTAATACATATTGAAATTGATAAATGTATAATCTTAAGAACTTTATAAATTCTGTATTACAAAACAAATTGCAAAAATATAAAATAAAAACAATTTGACCAAAGAAAATTATTCACAAAGTTTAATTTATTTAAATTTATTGAAATAGGAGTGTATATAAATAAAAAAAGGGTTTTCTTAGATTATTAAGGAGTTTTAAGACCAAAATGAAATATAGCATTTAGAAAGAGTACCACAGTTGTTGCTGTTAACTATCCCTTTATCGATGTCAACCAAATGGTATACTTGTCAAATTCGACTCGACCCTATGGTTGTTTTAAGGGCACTGTCTTTGCCAAAGATGGCAAATTTTTTGTCAATGACCAAAAGATCACTGTCTACAGTGAACTCGATCCCGTCAACATTAAGTGCTGGTGCCGAATACATCGTATAATATAGTGATGTCTTTACCACCATCGGCACTCACTGCAACGGTAGTGGCAAGAAGTTTATCATCTCTGCCTCGCCTATTGATGCTTCAATGTTCGTATGCGGTGTCAACTTGTATGCCTACTCTCCCGACGTGAAGGTTTATCCAATGCCTCATGTACCGCCAACTGTTTGCCCCTCTTTTATAAGGTAATCCACGATAACTAGAATTTTTTTGAAGGTCTCATGACCACTGTTAACGCCACCACTGCAGCCCAAAAGACCGTTGACAGTTCCTCAGGAAAATTGTGGCGTGATGGCCGTGGTGCTCAAAATATTCCTGCTTTTACCAGTGCCGCCAAAGCTGTCGAACAGTTATCCTTGCTTTGAATGGCAAACTCATATTTCCGTGTCCCCATCCCCAATGTATCCGTCTTATGAAACCCACCAGCTAGGATGCCATCAAAGCCAAGGTCTTACAAATTTTCATCGGTCCCCACCAATTTCTTCAGTCTTTGATGCCAAGACTGATATGTAAAAATTAATTAAATGATAAGAACGTTACAGTAAAAATGATTATTTAAAATGAGAAGCATGTTAAACAAAAATAACAGAAGAAATGAAAAGAAAAGTCGAACATCTAACAATAAGGAGAATTTACTTTTTTTTAAAGAATACGACATTTCAAATATTGCTGATCATAGCATGGCTTAAACTTCTTACAAATCCACCTCCTGATTAAAATAAACTTATTAAAAATCTAAGTTCTCTATACTGTATTTAGTAGTTATTAAAAATTATAATTAGAATTAATTACTTACATTTAAAGTTATTAAAAACTTTAAAACATCTTAGGCCTTTTAAACATCTTAAAAACGAAATAGAAGCCGCAACTAAAGAACATTTATTGATTAATAAAGCATTAAAAAGCTAATATAATATTAACTGCTAAATAACTTGAAAGAAAATCAGTTCAATAAGAAAAAAACCTAAGCAGTGCATGTGTTGAGTCCCAAGCACATAGATGTTTGAAGTCATTGGGCTTCCTAAAATGATTAATCGATGAAAACTTTTGTAAGAAACATAATGTTATTATTTATTTAGTAATTTTCTGCATTAATATTAAAAAAGTTTTACGCAAAAGATTGCATACGTTTAATATCCTTCTTGCAATGAATCATCTCATTTATGTAGATGTTGTAATCCACACAAAAGTCTTTGAAATATTTAATTTGAGCACATTACTGCTTCCCCTTTTAACGTTAAAAAAATTGCTTTATGAATGAATTTAATCCGAAAAATCTTGACAAGTTTTATTTATGCAATTCAAAGGATATTCACTGGTAGTGAAAGAATTAAAGACAACGATATTACATTTATTTTAGTAAAATTCCGTTACAGCACTCTAAGCATCCATCAGACACTAATCAAAAAATTCTACAGCTTCCAGTTAATGTTATTAAGCCTACAATTTTCCATGTTTAAAAATCATCCTTTATCCAATTCTTAACCCTCCCCCAAACAATAGCATTTTCTCAACAAACAACCTTGAATAATTCGACTCATAGTTATTTAAATTTTCATCATTAGACAATTTATCTTCATCATCATGGTCCTATTTAGTAGTTGTAAAATCTTATAGACATTTAGGGAATTCACATAGTGTCATAAAATCATATGTCCTATAATAATAGCATAAAAAATGCGACTATTGTGAACAACCCTTAATAATTTAGTGTGCTATTTTATATTTAAATCAGCCAAAAATAAGTGAAAAAACCAAAATAATAGCCAGTTTGTTCGAAAAGTACATTTTAGGTGTTGTGATGTCAGACTCAAGTAAATAAATAACAGTTTGTTTAATTTATTTGTTTTTGTATAAAATAATCTCTGCTGATTAAATGCGACAGCATAATAAACATAGCATACAACGTTCTATTATTTTAAGACAATTTTTGTTAGAAAAGCAACAACAATATTTTTAAACCATTGTAAAATTTTAGAAAATTATGATACTATGGCATGAAAGCACACCTTGTAAATCCCCCAATTGTATCTTTCTTTATGTGTGTGTGTTTCTCTAATCAAGTGTTAAACAATCAACTCTTCGCCCTATTAAATTAAGCCAATGTTGTGTTTATGATGTTCTTGCAACACGAGCGAATCACACACCACATTGTATACAAAACCCAACAAGAAACTCAATAAAAACAAAAGCCAAACAATAAAAAAACAGAAACATTCACAACAACCTAAAATGACACCAACAGCTGCAACCAAGAAAATTTTCTCACACTCCGAACTCTCAATGAAAGAAGACGTAAGTAGATACATAGTAGAGTTGTTAATCAAGTCGTAGTTTAAACTAAACAGTCCGTCATTCAGTCAGTTATTTAGTCAGTTGTTTTTAACTGTCTGTCTCATTGCCTAGTGTAACGGTCAATCCTAAAGTCTGACTTGAGTTTGTAATGCTCAACAGAAGCAAAATTCAACGTTCAAAAAAATTTTTTTTTGAAGAAAGGGCAGGTGTTAGTTGTTATTATTTGTGTTGTTGTTTTTATTAAAACTACACTTTGTTTCAGTTGTATTTTTAATCTTCTCACTCAGTATTTGACACTAAATGTGCCATCAGTGTTACAGTGGGTCAAACATTAGAGAAATGGATGAAATCTGATTTTAATTATGAAAATTTGTATTTTCGATTTTATTTTAGTTGGTGTTAATAATTGACGAAAATTTTATTTTATTTTATTAGTTCAGATCAGGTATAATTTAGCACCTGTTCACACTTCTTTAAAGTTAAAAAAGATTGTGGAAAGAAACCAAGATCTTTCGAACGATCATTCAGTTTTTGATGTAGCACTGTTAGCTATCAAAAAAAGGCTTTATCGGTAGGTTTCCGGTGAATTAAAAGTCTTCAATTGATGAAATAGACCAAAGATTTGTAACGGATTACTCAGTATTTGTGGCAGCACGTTAATTATCTATTCTTGCTGCAATTCTGACTTCGTAGGCGAGAGAGACGAAGATTTTAAATTCTCTTTTCCTCTCTCGCCTACGAAGTCAGAAATGTAGCAAGGAAAATTGGTGTGTGGGAACACCGACTTACTGAATGATGTTTTTGAATTTTAGATGTATCGAGAATATTCTGCAGGAAATATTTTGGATAGAATTTTGTACCAAAAGTTACACGACAGAATACGTTTGAACATACCCGAAATGGGTGAGATATTTGCGAGAATAGAAATTTCCAGAACTCTGCACATGGCTCTCCTCTAATCAAGTAGCCTGATTCATAAATAACTTTTTGACAGATTTCGGAAACTGATAATACCCTTCTTATAAACAACATGTGAAGACCTATCTACTAATATTCTACTCGAAGAGAAATTTCCACTTTACGTTGTTAGCACGTGCACAGATTTTGTCTTTAGTCTCTAGATTTTGTACAAAAACCTCGAAATCCTTATTTTCACATATGTTTCTATATGAACTTGTCATGTTTTTACCCACTGTTCTCTTAGTGTATGTTGGTTGCACTATCAGTAACACAAAAAGGATACGATGATCCTAAATGAAGAATGTGCTTCATTGCATACTAAGTAAAAACAACCCCATATGCACGAGATAAATAAAAAAATGGAAATTGTGGGAAACTAACTAGCAAAGTGTTTCCCACGATTTGAAATTTTTTAATTTGCTACCTGTCTACCAACAACACAATACAACAACCACCACCACCATCATATCATCATCACAATACAATTAACATTTCGAAAAACAATCATGAACTATAACCAAATTGTAACGTACTTTTTCAACCCCTAAAATCTTTCTTTCAGCCAACAAGAACTGAATGAATGAAATATGGATCAGTTAGTTAGACTCTTTAAACAAAGTGTGCTCTCTATGTTTGTAGGCCATACTCTCTTATAGAGTGTGTTATGTATAGAGAGAGCGTGCGTTGAGCACGAGTAAATTTATGTTCGAGTCCTGGGACACGTGTGGGTATATAAACGTGTCATACTCTGTGATGCAACATCATTCACTGTTCATACGTTTAAGTATCAACATCTATTCAAAAAAAAAAAAAAAAAAAACGCTTTAAATTTTTATAACAAGCTTTTTAAAAACTCTCAACAAGAATGGCAACCAAATACGAAATGTCCAAAACTTATCAATACCGTAAAGTAATGAAACCTCTATTGGAACGTAAACGTCGTGCTCGTATCAACAAGTGTCTCGATGATTTGAAAGACTTGATGGCTGAATGTTTCCAAGGCAATGGTGAAAATAATGTTAAATTTGAAAAGGCTGATATTTTGGAAGTTACCGTACAACACTTGCGTAAATTGAAACAACAAAAAGAACAAATCGCCCATAATAACGTAGCTGCTCAACAAAGTTTCCGTTCTGGTTATATACAAGCCGCCAATGAAGTATCACGCTGCATGGCTTCTTTACCCAAAGTAGATGTACAATTTGGTACTAAACTCATGACTCATTTGGGATTACGTCTTAGCCAATTGGAAGCTCCACAAGAAATACCTACTGCTGTCACTACTCCTCTAACAGTAACCTGCTCCACCCCTCAATCTTCCACAGCCATGTACAGTCCTGTATCCAGTGGTTATGCCAGTGACAGTGATTACTCACGTTCATCTCCTGCTCCTTCACAACCACAGGGACTTTTGCAACAAGTATCCACCACACCAGTATGGCGTCCTTGGTAAATTGTATACAAATTAATACAATTATGTATCATCATTGATGATGATGTTCATCATCATTCGAAAGACAAAAAAACAAATACCAGTAGTGCACTTGAGTTCTTCCATTACATTAACGATCTCGTTTAATATTTAAGTTTTTAGTTTTTTATTAATTTAATTTTTTTGTTAAACTATTGATAGGATTTTTTTATTGTTTTTTATATAATATGTAGTAGCTTTACATAATCAAACTGTGATAGGGTAGAGATTTTTATGATTATAATTATTATTTCACTCAATACAAATGATTAATGATATACAATTAGATGTATAAAAGAAAAAATAAAAATATATAACTCATTTAATTTTTAAAAACAAACATTAAAATGGTATTCTTTATTTCATTTTCAATACTAAATAATTACCAGGGACAGGAAATAAGAACTAGTTCTTCTCAGTTCTCGTTTAAACTGTAATTATCACAATTATAGTAAAGGATAATAATGATGGCATGTAGTTACAATCTCATCAAAATAAATTATACACGTTTTTTAAGAAGAATAAAATCTATATTTAATTGGTATTGGTAACTGATCATTACAATGATTAATAGAGTTGCCAGATGAGTTGCAATGTGATTTGATATTTGAAATAACGGAAATTTGTTATTTTTAAAACTGAATTATTTCTTTTCTAATTCTTTCTGGATCTATCTTCCAAAATAATTGTTCAGAAAAATGTTTTCTGAACAATTGTTTTAGGCTCTCCAAAACAATCACTAAAATATGTGAACTTTTTAAGGTATGTATATCAAATTCTTTTATTTCCTATTAAGTTATATTTCTTTTAATCCAAAATCTTTCCGCTATGAAATATATAGATATACATCGAATTAACACACAGTTATTCTAAAGCTTTCATAATTTTTATTTACTTCTTCATGGAAGAAAATTTAGTCAATAACAATCAGCAGGCCGATTTAACTTCCAAATGGACCACCTACAGCGTAGCCGCGACAATTATCTTTAAAAATTAAATATAAAGGGATATCATGAAAAATATTCCAACATCCAATTCTGCCAATTCAGCCCTGACAATCAGAATTTTATGTACTTAAAACTATTACATTTCACCATAAAGACACAGTTCGTTCACTAAACAGATTTGCCTGTTACTTGCTCTTCCGAGCCATAGCTGAAAGGATTGGAAATATTCTAAAATAAATTAGGATCTAAACCTCTCTAGTGGGAAAAGAACTAAAACGTGATTAGTTCCTAAGTGATAGGAACTGATTATAGTTTTTACACTTTTTATGAGCGAGACAAGGCGTTGGCCTGGGAGGCAGAAATTATAATTTTTATTGATACGTTGGAACATTTCACAGAATTAACCTAAGTGGACATATTAAGTGTTGATTAATGAAATAAAAATTTGCTAAAAATTCAATCAGAATTTTGTTTATACTTTAAACACATTTAATATTTCACTTGTCGTGCGACACATTTCGAATCGAACTCACTTTTTTCTAATTTATAATTACGCAGTGTGAAAATTTACACTCAACTGACACTTATAAAGCGATGATGTTGCGACTGAAACTTTATTGATACGATTGACTATTCCTGGGACAAGTTCTTTGATTTTGAAACTTTATATCAAGGGTACACATCTCTTTTATATAGGGTTTTCATTGGAGAAGTTTATTTAATTCGGTACTATTTGGCAGGTCAAAGATCTAATTTTATTCTGGTTATTATAATACTGGTACTGGTTATTATTCCAATAAAACAAATTCTTTTTTTGGTTTTTTGTCTCGGGACTAATACTGTTTCCCGCAGGGTTATGTTAGGACTTGTGCAAATGACATTTGCATCTATGCTAGAATTAATCATTATTTTTTTAAGGAGTATGAGAATATAGTTGAGATCGATGATTGCAACAAAATCAAACAAACGTCAAATTCTTATCACTATAAGAATTTATCATTTATAGACCAAATAAATAAATTTGTTTTGCTATCAAAAGTCATTTTAATCGTAATTTTTTTGTTCTTTTCTTTGAAGTTTATTTTTTTTTTTTAAGAAAGTCGCACATTTTCCTTCGCATTCATTTTTCTTTACATAAAATAAAAAAATAAATATTACAATGAAATTGAAAGAAAAAATTACCATTTAATTTTGACAACCTACCTTGAAGACAAACAACTAGATTCCGATCAAATAGGACAAAAAGCGAATACCGAAACCAAAACTTTTTATATAAATCTGTTAAAATCTTTCTCAATTAATTATGCTTCTTTCTACTTGTATCATTTTATAACAATTGCTGAATAGTAATTAATTACTATTCGATATATATTAATATCTTTATGTGTTTAAAAAACAAAAGGTACTGTTTTGCCGCATTTCTGACTTAGTAGGCGAGAGAGATAAATAGATTGTACGAACTCAGAACTCAGAATATCGACAAGAAAAATTACTTTGTAGTGTTGCCATTTTAGCATTTTTTCTGCTAGCTTTTCAAAATTCTGCTAAATGCTTTTTAGCATAATCGACCTATGTACTTACAGCAGTTTTTTTTAGCATACATATTTTTTATTTTTTAATTTTATTATTTGGTTTCTAAATCTCAAAAGTGACAATATATGTATAAACTGCAAATAAGTTTATGGTATTGCTATGGTATTGATACCCATAGAGACCATAATGAAAAGAATATGTGAGTAACGGTCAGTAATGGAACTTAAGGCGCATTTCTGTATTGTATGCGGGAAATTTCAGAAATATTTAGCCTGGCTAAAACTGATTTTAATACTTAATAAGTTTTATGGTAATACTATTTTAAACAAACGGGTTACAGATCCGAACTCACAAGACTTGAAACTAATAGAGTGCAAAATTTTAGCAACATAGGTTTCATGTTATAATTATGATTGTTGTTCAACGTTCAAAAACTTAGGAAAAGGTCAAAAAATTACTTAATTTTTGTCCATTATATAAAGTAATCGGACTTTGTGGATAAATTCTACATCTTCATTGTTATTATGCAGACTTTCAATAGTTACATACAGGGTCGTCAAATTTTGATGACAAAATTTTTTAATTTTTTTTTTTTGGATTTTTGAGCGATGTCGTCTTTAGTCGCCAATCACCCCTTTTTCAACTGCTTGGCCACTTTTTTAAAATGGAAATAAATGGCGACTTTTTAAGACTATGTCATAAAAGATGAAAAACTAAATTATTTTATATATCTCGACCCATTACATATTAATTCCAACAAAAATATTAATTATTTTGAGATTGTATTCCCTTCTAATTCCAAATAATTTTGATCGAAAGTAGAATCATCAGAGAAATATGAAAAGCCCGTCACAAGTGAGCAAAATGAGGAAACACACAGAAAAAAACAAATATGGGTTTCAATTATGAAATTGCTTATATCGGTTAAAATTTTGTTTGGTTTTGCTCCAATAATCAAAATGATAGTATTAATTAAGCAATATAATTGTTTTTTGTATAAATTTCAATTATTTTTTTTTATCAAACAAATTACACGTATTATTGGAATTTTTCTAAAATTTAACTAAAATATTAACTAACTAATTAAATATATACCTTTGTGCAAAAATGCATTCGCCAATAAATATATAAAAATTGGTTTTAAATTATTTATTTCAATATTTGAAATATTATTTAAATAATATTTTACAATAAAATGTATGTAATTTTAATATTATATAATAGTGATGTACATATTTTTTGGCTCTTGGTAATGACTTCTACTTACTAGCCACATTACCTGGTAATGAGTTGTCATTATTTTTCTCATTTCTTTGAGTAGTGGAATAACTAGTTACCAATAAATAACAAGTTCATTTAGTTCTGCTATGGCTCAGTTTACTAGAGCGAACGTGGCACTGAGAAGGTTGTCGGTTCAACCCCAAACTAAAACCATATTTCTTTTTTAGCGTATTTATTTAACGTGTTGATGGCGTAGTGAGTAAGGCAGTAGTCTTTAAAACATGAAAGAAAGTTTATGCCCAGTTTCAAATCTCAGTTGAACCAACTATTTGTTTTTATTCTTTAAGCAATTTTGTAGTTTTGTAGTATTTGATAACTACTTATTTGATCGTTTAAAATGGACATTGTCATATAAAAGTAATGAGTTTTTCACCCAAATTATAAGTAGTTACCGCCTTTTGGCTATGTAATATTGGCTTATCGGATAAGTAAAGTTTTCGCTGGGATGTAGTATCCAATTAGGTGTGTGGTTTTAAAAATAATAAATTTATTCTTATTTCACTAGAAGATCCGATAATAGCTCTTATTTTTGCGGGATGTTCCAACGAAGGGAATAAACAATTTCTCCGAGTTAACCTAAAGTACGACAAATACAAAATACAAATCACCATATAGTTAAAAAAGTATCTTCAAATAGTTACTGTGTAATTACACATTATACGGAAATAGTTTACCAAAGAGAAGTTAAATGTACCTAAATACGCAATAGGCTTTTAATATTTCCACCAACACCAAACACAAAGAAAAGTGTATTAACCGAATAATTAGTAAATTTTTTTGTACTATATTACCTTTGAGCTCTAAACATATCTTCACATACAATTAGAAAAAAAAAGAACGTTGGAAATTACCAATAAGCGATCAGAATATATGGATAAATAAAATTTAATACCTGTATCTGAAAAATATTCTTTAAAATGTTTTGCTTTTTTGTATAAATTTTTTAAAAGCTGTCAAATTTTGAAAAATTATTTTAGAATATTAATAGTATGAATTAATAAAAGAATTGAATTTGTAGAAAAAATTAATTAACAAATTACTTGAAACATTTTATTGAATAATTCTTTCTGTAGCGAATATTTTAAACTGTTTTAACGAATTTTAAATGTATTATCTTTATATTATTAATATGTAGATATAATGTTATAATAAGTAAAATTTTAAAATAATCAAATATTTTTTCAATATATTAACTTTTCATTAAAAAAATAAATTTAAATTGTTGAAAATTTTGTGTTTCAGTATCTAGATACAAAATTCAAGTACAATCAATAGATTAACGTTTGAAAGTTAAAAAATTTTGCAACTAATACTTTTAAATCCAAAAATAATGTCATTAAAAAATAAAAAATTAGATGTTAAATAATTTTATCCTTCTATTGATTACTGGTATTGAACTTAAATTCTACACATGTTAGTGATAGATAGTGAAGAGCAAAATTTGCCCTATACTTGCCAAATATAAAGTCTGATCTAATATTTTTTGTGTATTATATTTATTCAATATTTATTGATCTGTTTAAACATTAAACTTATTAAACAAAATGTAAAATAGCGCAAATATTTAACAAAAATCAAATATAACTTGTAAAATGCTTGAAATGAAGCGTGTCAAATGAGAACAATACTAAATATTTTCTTATAATTTTAGTTATTTATAAAAAGTTAAAAAACTTTCAACTTCGAAAAGAGAGTCTCGCCAAAATAATATTTATTGTAAATCTTGTAAAATAAAATGAAATCTATGGCCCGGTTTTATACTGTTCCCTTAATGTATACTTCAGTGGAAACTTAGTTAGGAATCATTTAAGTTAAAGCTAACACTTATATAATCCCAGCAAAAACTTTTTGGTTTTCGGTAATGGCAACTACTTATTAAAGTAGTTTCTTGGTAATGAGGCGTTATTATTATTTGCCTACTCTGTATTATATTAATAAGAACTCAATAGTATAATAGCACAGTAATACCGCAATCACGTGGATGAGTTGGCTAGAGCGCCGGATTAACAACCAGATGGTTGTTGGTTTAACCCCTTTCTAAAGCTTTTAGTTTTTTATAACAAAATGTCTAAAAAGATATTTTAAACTAAATAGAGTTTTTGTCGCTTAGGATGCTATGTGCGAGATGGTGTACTGAGTAAGACGTTAGTCAGTAAAAACGAATGGTTAGTGTGTGTCCAAGTTCGAGTCTCACTGACGGCAAAATTTTTTTGTTTTTTTTTTATTTTTTTTTTTCATTTAGGTACATATTTTTGGGTACCCCCAGAGTCAAAAAACAACTACATGAATTTGTGGACAAGTCGAACAAAAATAACTAGTTATTCAGGCAAAAAATAAGTAGTTTATTTTTGTTTCCAATTATACCTGCTAGCTTACCAGGAAAGCGAAGTTTGTACTGAGATGTTTCATTTTACAGTTTAAAACCTAAGTTGACAAGAAAATAAACCGGCAATTTAAAAAAAAAATTTAATTATGTTAAGATATATTAAGCTTATGGGCTGCAAAATTAAACAGATGTTGGTACAAAATACATAACCACAAAGAAAATATAAATTTAGAGCGTATTTTGAAATCTTTTTTAAATTTAAAATAATTTTATTAGATTTCGTATTTTTATAAGAATATTAAAATATATATTTATATTTTCTTAAATTTCTTTCCTTTTGTAAAATATATGCATTTTGTATATATGCTTATTTTAAGTTTATATACAGAAATCTCAATAAAAAATAATAAAATATCGGTACGTATTAAATAGTTTCGGCTAGTTTCGGATTCGGTCGAATATTCGGCTTTTTGACCGAATATTAGGTTCGGTTTCAGCTTTAGAAAAATCAGTTTCGGCCGGATATTACAAACAACAAAAAATGATTTATTATAATAAAATTTATCTACGAAATTACAGCAACTCTGCCGACGTTCTGTGACTTGACCCGCCGTAATGTAAAAATATTAACAGAAAATGTTGTTTCACAAACCGTGAGTTTTTGCTGTATTAAGTGCACCGAAAAATAAATCAGAAGTATTAGCTGGAAAGATGGGATGCAGTAATGAACTTTAACTTTGTATTCTGAGTATCAACATTTATTCAATTTCCAGGCGGGAATTCCAATTTCCCAAACGCTAGTGAACATGCAGACTTAAATATTTAAAATTGATATTTCTTTAAATGATAAATAAACAAAATTTTAACGAAAATTCGAAATCCGATATTTCACCAAAAATTTGAAGCTTCACCAAAATTTCACAAAGAATCGAAAATTTCATCAAAAATTTGAAATTTTGCCAATAATTCGGAATTTCACCATAAACTTAGAAATTCTAAAATTCACCAAAAGATTAATATTTCACCAAAAATCCAAAAATTTAATAAAAATTTTAAATTTCACCAAAAATTTAAAGTCATCAAAATTTCCAAATTTTGCTAAAAATCTGATTTCTTTCGATTAAAATTTATATCTTAGATACTTTAAAAATTGACTAGAGATCCCAAGTTCCCGGACTTTTTGATTTCCCGGATCAATGGGAAAAATTTTTCGACTTCTTGGGATTCCGGATTGTAATTATCACTACACTCATTAGTTGAGCAATTGAAATCCAAATAGGATATGAATCCTATTGTTTTATGGATATCGATACAATATTAGGCAATATTGTTATGATCGCGGTTTCCAAAATACTTCAGGGTCGTTATTAAATTGTTTGTAGCTTAATAGGGTAGTCCAACAGTGCACGAAAATAACCAAAAGGTATCGCATATTTAAACATACCTAAAATTATGATAGAGGGCATCATTTACATGCAAGTTGTTGATATTTTTATTTGTTGTTGTCTTCAATATTAATGATATACATAAAACGATAGCTAAATGAAATTAATAAATTTTTTAAATTTTCCAAAAAAAGTTTATGTGGGTGAAAAAAATTACATTTTATATTTTTTTAATTCAACATAATTTTTTACATGAGTTTTTCTTATTATAATTATGTTTATATCTTAACTAACTTTTAAAAATATAAAATATGGATATATAACTTTCTTTAGCTATCGTTTAATGTATATATGTAAAATTAATATTGGTGGGGAAAAAGTTAAAATTTATTTTGGGATTATGAAGGAAGTAGGAAGTTGAAGTTTGATCAACATATTATAATTGATGTCCCTATTCATAATACGTATAAAAAGAATTTTCAGTCTATTATTTGTTAAATTCCCACATAAAACACTCTCTTTCATATTATAGAACCGATCAGACGTTCTCATAAACAACAGAGAAAAAAATATATATAAGCTACCCAGTTTAAAATTATATCACGATTTATGGGATTTGCATCTTACTTTTTCTCTTAACTTTCTTAATGTTTTGACAAATTTCTATGAGACAAATTCCGCAAATTATTTTTTAATTAGTTAGTGCTGACATTTTATATTTAATATATTTAATTGAATTCATGCCATAGAGTCAACCCATAAAAATCAGCTAATAAATTATAAATAAAAACTTATTGATGAAATTTTCTTTAAGATATAGTTAGCTTAAGTTTCTTTTAAAAGTTACTAAAATATATAAATTTTTGTTAAAATTCTTCCATTTAAGTGTTTTTAAAATTTCGGGATTCCCGGGAAAGTGGGACATGAAAAATTGCAAATTTCCCGGGAATCTAGGGGCGGTAAATCCTGGGATGTATTCCCTACAAATAACACAATTATAGAATTGGTCACACATTTTATATCCTATAATGTTATAATTTTATGTGGGTAAAGGTTACCTTTAAAAAATTATAACAGTAACAAAATATCATTTTTCTTCAATTATACTATGTAAGCAACTTACAATTTTATTATGTAGGAAACTCTTGCCCAGGGAGCTGTATTTGGTACCACTGTGAAGAAGGCGGTCCGCAGAAAGGCAACTAGATCTGATTTTTAAGATAGAACAACTGTGTAACTTTTCTGAATACTTGTCAATGAAGAGTAATTAGACAACAGAGATGCCGTTTAGGACAAAGTGCAGTTGCTTTATGATTCCAAAAGTCATTCCATTAAGACAAATGGAATGAAACAAACGATTGAAACTTTTTGAAATTTTATTTTTATTGAGGATTTAAATTTTTTAAATTTTCTATTGATTTTTAATAACAGGGGAAAGTGGGGTATTATAGCATATGGGGTAATGAAGAAAATTTTATTTTTTTCACGTATTTTTATTTTTTATTTTTTTGCAAAGAAAACTACTAGTAAATATTTGCCATTATTACACTACATTTCTAAATTATATATCACCCATGAAAGCTCTGATATTATTGCTCTCCAAAAGCAAGCAAATAAATAAAAAGGTTTTTTTAAGTGATGATATTTCTGAGAAGTAGATCGAAATCAAGCGCATTTTTATAAATTGGTGAATACAAAATTAAATACTTTATTATGCACATATTTAAATTGCACATAGGTTTTGCCCAAAAACATAACGCATTTTCAGATTTCTACATAACATAAAAATTATGGAATTACCCCATGTGGTAAAAATATTGAGGTAAAGATGGATATATAATTTTTTATCCATTATTTGAAAGTTTTCTGAAAATATAATAAATAACTGTATTTCTTATTGTTTTTAATCCAATGATTTGATAATATATAAGAAAATCTGATAAAAAAAATATCATAATGAAAGCAATAGAACATATAAAATTAAATTAAAGTGTTTAAAAATACAGACTTGGTATGATGAAACTCATTTAAATGGCCTTTGCACTTAAAGTATGCGAAAATTATAGCAATTTATTAACCCTTGAGTTAGACTATTCCAAATACGAGAAATAACTACCAATTTGTATAAATTTTGTTTTATTATTTTCTATTAGTTTTGTCGCTTATTATCTATCTGTTTTCATTTTGATAGTCGAGTGGTCTCGTAAGTACAAAAATTATTTTAAAATATTTAATAAACACTAAATAAACTTAAACTTGCCATTTTTACTATGTCTGATTTTACTCCAACATTTCCCATTTTACCCAAAAATAGTTGATTTGAAAAAACGCCGACATCCCCTACAAAAGACAAATTAATATTATTATTTTTATGCAAATCGTTAGACAATAATCCATTCTATATAACTGATCCATTGTAGGGTTCAAAAGTTTATTGGTTGGTATTTTATTGAAGTTAGATTGAAGTGTGCTTTACGTTACCCCAATCTACCTTACTTTTTTGTTGGAAAGTATATATTTCTTTTTAGACAATATTTTATTTTTTGCAGAGCTTTTAGTGTATTTTTTAGTAACACCATTTATTTAAAACTACTGAATTGTATGTTTACTATGATTATAAAAGGCAAGATCAAAAGAAAATAAAAAAAAATCTTTTTTTTCTAAAGTAAGGAAGATATTTTTTCCGAAGGAGCAATTAACTACCATTTTTGATCAGCAAGATTAAAAGAGAATTAAAAATTTTAGCCACTCAGCCTAAAAATTCACTTTTTTCTTTTGATGATATGAACATATATATATATATATATATATATATATATTTTCTTTTGATGATATGAACATATATATATATATATATATATAGAGTGTTCATATCATCAAAAGAAAAAAGTGAATTTTTAGGCTGAGTGGCTAAAATTTTTAATTCTCTTTTAATCTTGCTGATCAAAAATGGTAGCTAATTGCTCCTTCGGAAAAAATATCTTCCTTTCTTTAGAAAGCACAGAATTTTATTATGTATGTATTATTTTTAATTCTACAATTGAATTATGTGTGTGCACATATAGTTACTGAGAATAATGACAAATCTAAAGTAAACCTCAGTAAATTATTCGTTTCGGACAATTTTAAGAATTTTGGCATCCATTTATTGCATTTTTTGAGTTTAGAAGCATATTTTGTCATATTTTCAATTGAGCATAATTTTGCATATATTAGACTAAAGCAAAATTTTGAATATTTTACACCACAAAGGAAAATGCTTCTTATTTTTCATCTAATAAAATTTTTAACATAATTTGCATTAATAAAATTTTCTTTTTACTGTCACATACGTTTTTCAAATAAGATTCCCTTATAATTTTCATTTTATAAACTTTTCATTTTATAAGAACATATTTTTTTTATTTTTAGGGTATATTTTCCAAAATTAAGATTATTTTTTATGTGCATAAAACACTTTTTACAACCAGTTGCCCAGTTGCCAGTTGATTATAAGTCATTATAATACAATTAAATTTAATATTAATTCCACATTAGCACAGATTTGTTAAAAATCTTTTAATTTTCTATGATTTGACATGAAATGTGAAACGAAAATCTAAAACATTTACAAAATCTACTACAACTTTAGTGTTTGTATTAAAAAGGTAATGTACACTAGTTTTATGTGTTCATGTGGTATTTGGATATTCACACTGATAATTAAGTTCTTTCTTTTGAGATTAATAGATCAAATGTATTTTTACCATGCTCCTTTTAAATTCCTATTTGTTACATTTAAAGTCAATAATTTAATTGTCAAAACATCCTTCCATTTACACTTTCAATCAAATAAATTTATACTTTTGAAATCCTCTAATCTTTAAATATCATATAATGATATAATTATCAATTACTTATTACAGCACCTATTTATCTATATCATTTAACCTTTCACCCCTCCTGACCTAAGTTTAGCAACAAGTTTGCCATATTAAAGGTAAAAATCAATAAATTACTTATGAATCAATGCTTCATATACAATTAATTTCACAAATATGTATAACCTTCAACCTAAATACTGATGTACATACTCTTACAATGTAGTCAAATGTATTGGAATTTTAAATGGAAATTACTTCAGACACACTTAACACACGAGATTAACAAACAATTTACAGGCAATAAGGAGCGAACAAGCACGACCCATTAAAATGCAACATCAACTTTAGCAACAATACACGCACACACAAAAACCAGCCCAGCACAACTGCAACGACAACTAAACAAAAAAAGGACAATAAAGAATAATAATTAAATATATTTTTTCTCACGGTTTCAGGACTATAAAATCGAAGGGAAGATAAAAACCAAACAATCAATGAATGACTGACTGATGGTATGAATGGTTGAATATATTTAAAAATCTTCTGGCAATACAAAAGCAAAACAGCAACAAGCAATCAAGGTAAATTAAATATAAAAACAATCAGACGGACGGACATACAAATACTTACAAGACTCCTTAGCCAAGTGGTAAGAGGGGACTACAGGACAATCTGATTAACTAAACGAAACCATACTATAAGTTCATTCTAAAACCAAAAACAGCAATAACAACAACTCTAAAAGGCCCGAATTAAGAAGCAACAAGAAGAAATTTGATGATTCTCAACAGAATGATATCATGATCTTATTTATTCTACTTTTACTCTGGCAAAAATATACGAAATAGTGACAGCTGCAAAATAATCCTTACAACAACATCAGCAGCAAAGGAACAAACTAAGGAATGAACGCATGTGTTCATCGATTCAAATTGTCGAACAAAAAAAAAACACCGTGTGAGAAACTTAGTTTTAGCTCAGTTCCCACGGCCACGAGCCATAAGTTTTTTATACAACAAAAACCCAACAAAAAAAACAACTTATAGTAAAACAGTATTAAAAAGGATGATGATTGCAGCTGCAGCTGTTTTTTCATACATACAATATTATATTTACAAGCAGATAGATGACTCAAAAAGGAAATACTCTTTCACAAAACATACAATTTACTAAACAGCAACAACAACAGTAACAGTGGGTAAACGTATAACAGAGAGTAAAGAATGAAAAAGAGAGTTTATGCGCAAAGGGGATGAAATATTTAAGATTAAGGTACTTATTAGATATTTCAAGGCAATATAAAAAAAAAGTACTTTTACTGAAAAGTACTTTTTCATTTTTATAAGATATTCTTTAAGAAATAAGTAGATTTCAAACAGTAGCTTTTGAATATCCAAAAAGAAACTGTAAAGGTAAAATATTATGTTTTAATTTTAAAGATTTTATTCAAAAAGAAATTAAAAAAAAGCCTTTTTCTTAAACTATTAGTTTTCATTCTGTCAAAAACGTGTTTCATTATGTATCAACTATTCTTTAAATTTGGTACGAAAGTTCCAAATTTAAAGAATAAGTTAGTAGATTCATAACATGCTTGAACTTGTTAGCTGACTCAATTTGTTACATATACATCCAGCGTTGCCATAAAGAAAATCATTAATTTAAATAAACTTTTATGGAATTAATTAAAAATACTTAAATAAAATTTTGGCAAGAAAACTAAATTGGTTTCAACTTGTAATTTTTCAAGATTTTCAAATAATAAGTTATATAAAGTTTATAGTTTTCTTGTTTAGTAGCTTTTATTAACTATATAAAGGCTCATTGGACGCGTTTATATAAATGAAGAATTAATAAAAAAAGGTAATACTAATTATTTTTGTAATTTGTAAGAATCAACCTTCTCTTCTAACCAGATAAAGCCTTCAGGGTTTATAAATTTTTACTTTGTATTACTGCTTTGATTACTGTAAAAGAAATTTTATTTTACGATAAAATAAATACAATTTATGTTTTTTTTTTACTTATTGGAACTATATAAAAAAATATATTCTGTATAAATGTTTTAATTAATTCTAACATATTATGTAAGTTAAATAACATTCTACCAAAAACATTAATAACTGAAACAAACCAATCAAACTATCAAAACTAGAAAGTGTAAAAGAAATATACCAATTTTGGTCCAATCGGACCAAAATGGCAACGTTGTATACAACGCATATACATGTCTTTTTTTATACGTCTTTACGTAAATATCAATTTCAATTAGATTTTTACTTACTCTCACATAAATGTCTGCGTTACAAATCTACAAACTTAGGCTTTACTAAAAGAACTATTTAAAATTGTTAAATTTTGTTATAATTAATTCTAAACAACTTTAAATATTACTATTTCCTTTAATGCACAGTACTTTTATTTAAAAAAAAAGTAAACTTTCATAATATAGTACTTAAAACTACCAATTTCCATCCCTTAAATTCGCATATTGCATAACACTCTACGAAAGAAGGGTAAAATTATGTCTCATAATTTCCTTTAAGAGAACAACCCCATCTCACCCAATAGCCTACAGAGTATAAAAGGTCTGCTATAAAATGAGTAGGACATCATACACTCAACAACCATACATGAGTAAACATCTCTTTAATTTATATTTCTTCAAGTTAAACTAAAGGAATTTACAAAAAACAAGCAAACATGTCCAACATGGAATACGCTACAAAAACTGAAATCTATCAAAAAATCAAGAAACCTTTATTGGAACGCCAAAGACGTGCTCGCATCAACAAGTGTTTGGATGGCCTAAAACAATTAATGGTCAATTTAAATGGCAATAGTAAAATTTTACGCATGGATAAGGCTGAAATGTTAGAAACCACCATTGTCTACCTCAGACAACATGTTAATCAACAAAAAATACAAACTCAACAAATTCCCATGGATTCGTTTCGTAACGGATATATGAATGCTGTTAATGAAGTGTCACGTGTATTGGCTTCAACTCCTGGTATGACCGTTGAAATGGGCAAATCTGTTATGACACATTTAGGTCGTTCTTATAATAGATTGCAACAAGAACATGAACAAAGAGAACAACAGCAACAACAACCAATACAACCCTTAACCATTGACTGTCCTTTAAGTCCCGCTTCCTCTGGTTATCACAGTGATGATAATGAATCACCAGCGGTATCGCCAGCAGTTTCTCCTGCTCCTGTATGGAGACCTTGGTAATTAATTCGTACTGCAAAAATTGCTTAAGAATTTTTCTCAAACCGAAAATTCTTTTCAACTACTGTGATCTGTTTCATCAAGAAATAACAAACAAACAACTTCATCTGTGATATACCTAAACTGTGATAAAAATAAAATAAAAAACTTTAGAATTATATAAAAGAAAAACAAAATAAAAGAAAAAACCTCAAAATAAATAAAAATTATAATACAAAAACAAAATTATTTTAGTCCTTTACTTTAAAAATTTAATTTTCTTAAATATTTACAGTTATTATTAGTTGTTGACATTTATTATAACCAAAGTTGTTGTAGTATTAGGCAGTGGAAACAAACAAACAAACAAACAAACTATATGTAGGGTAGAAGGGGAAATATTCGCCATAAAGGCACATATTTCTTTGCCAATTATCTTGAAAATGAAGTAAAAATTTGTATGTCACTAATTGATCCTTCATCGCTGATCTTTCATCTAACAAATTTTGATATTTTCACTTTGCATTTGTTCGGACGTAGACATGATTAATTGTTTTTTTATTACAATTAACATTTTATTGTAGTTGCTGTGATAACTTTGATAGTTTTTGGAATTTATCAAAGATTTTTTCCGTGTTATTATTACTTGATGGTAATGTTTTAATGAACAGGTGTTTGAATAAATTCATTTAAAGAGTCAAAAAAATTATCACTTGGATCTGTATTGTTAATAGAATTTGTATTTATTTTACATAAAATTCAATTAAACACATTAATTTTTATTTGTCTTTTTTCAATTGCTATATTTAAATAAAATTAAAAAACTATATATAAGTAAGCGATTTTTATATATGATGTTTAAAAAAAAATGAATATAACATAAAGATAGTCAGGATCAAAGGGGCTTAAATATAAGCCAACATATCTAAGTTTTTATTACTAAATAAAGTTTACTGTCACTTGTTAGATTTGCCGATTTATCTGCATTTTAACGATTTTTTATCGTAAAAATTCTAAAGTGCGGTTTGACGATTTTTGTTCAAAAAATTAAAATGAAAAAAATTTCTTGTTTAAATCTGATTTTATAATGCAATAGATAGAGACAGAGAGAGAAAAGAACTATAAGAAGTTTATACTTTTACTTCAAAATTCATTTGCAATTTAACAAGCATTAGTGAGACAAAATTTTTGTGTGAAAAGAAAAATGTTATTTTATATACATACGTAATAAGTAAAATAGTTTTGATCACAAATAAAAAAGTTTAAGAATGTGTTAAGTAGTAAAAAATTTAATTGAAAATAAAACCAATACATATGATTTTTTGAGTAATTTTTTCAATTGAGTTTATTTTCCCGTAAATTAGGATCACCGGCCCACTTGATTTTTAAACAATTATCATAATGCCGTTATCTATTTTGATATATTTTTCTGAAATCCTTATTAATACATATGTGATTTAATTTATATTAATACTGTTAAAAAGTTCAAATACCTTTCGATTTTTCAAATTTTATATAATATAAAACAATGCTGAAAGTTTATTTAATAAACAAAGAGTTTCAAAACTTAATAATAATTAATTTTTCCGATTTTTTGACGTATTCAAATATATTATGTCGATTTCGCCGAATTTTTGTTATACTATAATTATCTGACATTACTGTTTACGGTTATGGGAAGAGAGCACTTCAAACAAAAAAGTGAAGAATGCTCTCGCTTCTGCCCTATACTCCTATTTTTTAATTATTCCTGAGACATAAATGTTATAGGTCTTAGTTCACACACAGCAAGTTTTCCTTCTGAAAATTTTCTATTTTTTCTTTTAAACTTGCATTTACGTTCACACACAAAATTTTACTTCAGACTAAGTCTGAGTTCACACAAGGCAATTTTTCTTGCTGGAATTCTGATTTCGTATGGGAAAGAGCGAGAAGGAATATTAAAGGGTTCAAACTTGCTTGTATTTCGAAATTCGTTTTGCTTTTCAATTAAAAGGCAATTAAAGCTGAAGTAAAATTTTGTGTGTGAACATAAATGCAAGTTCAAAAAAAAAAAAAAAATTTCAGAATTTCAAAAATTTTCAGGGATATCTATACACATTTTTTTAACATTTTCTTTCCCTGCCAACATTTTCTATCCAAATTTAAACTAAAGTGACACCACATGTAGTTAATAACAGTCGAATATTATATCATTTTCTTATTGAATATGAGTCACTGTTAGGAAAGAAATGTGCCGCAGTTCTAATACTTTTTAGATGACACTATTTAGCACAATCTTTGGGTGTTGAAATGCTATCATTTAGAAGTGTAAAAAAGTACATCAAAAAAGTATCGAAATATAATCGCTTTTGTATAATAAACATGTTTTTAATAATAAATTTTTTTAATTATAGTTGTGCTAAATGCTTATCTTATATTCAAACTCACTATAATAACTCACTATAACTTTAAATTAAATATGAAATATATAAAGGTAAAAATCACTAATTAAAAATTAAAATTTTTTTATACTAATACATTTTTTATTCAACACTTAAAAAACATTGATCAATTTAAAAGTTACACATTACTGAGCGAAATTATGTCGTGCTTGTTCTTTTTCTTTGCTGTGGAATGTAAACAGTCGCCCGATTCAAGTTTTTTAGATTAAAATTTGATAATAATGTGTTTTGTTATTGCAAATTTGTGTATTTTCTACTTTTTAACATCCAGGAGTTTCAAAAAGGACACTTTTTAGTGGATGGATGATAAACTCTCTTCCAAATACTGATAAACTGGTGTTTACATTTACCATTAACATTATGTTAGTGTTAATGTTAAATATTTTAGCTAATTGGGGATGTAATAGCTACATACCTTGTATTCATTCGAAGACAATCGCCAAATGTTGTTGACAGTTTTGTTCCTGTTAAATGATCAAATCAGAAATATAATGACACTCATGAATTTCATTT
Source organism: Protocalliphora azurea (assembly GCA_932274085.1). NCBI lineage: Eukaryota > Metazoa > Arthropoda > Insecta > Diptera > Calliphoridae > Protocalliphora > Protocalliphora azurea. The sequence continues at coordinate 8,186,903 of OW026519.1, forward strand.
CTTTTAACACAAAGGCACGTACTCCTAAATAAAGGAGACTCCATAACACTTTTTACACACTATTTTTAATAATTTAATAACAAACACTTACACTTATTTTCCTAATACAGTTTTCATAAAATTAATACCATTATTAATAGTGAAAAAAATTGTTTTTGTATCCTTATTGGAGAAATTCTCATTGACAATTACCTTAGCACCACAAACCTTTAGAATATAATATTTACACAACTAAAGCTTTTATTCTATATCTAACACAACACACGGCATAAATCAAGATTACCAGCACACGTGATTTTTAAATAATTTTGATAATGAGTAGCATTTTTATTCATGATTGCAGCAACTTAAAAAATTTTACCCGCCCGCTCTTAGTTTAGGAGTTATGGGTACTTGAAATTATAATATAAAAATGCAATTTTATCCTTCCTGCTATAATGAATATGAACAATATGGGTATCATAGGAAACGCCTTTCGATTGATATATAAAATATGCCAAATAATTAACCCATATGATATTTTTTTACTTTTTGACTTTTTTTTACAAAAGTATTGTTATCTCAAAAACATATCGATATAACGGTACTCTCCTATACATCAAATTATTTAGAGAACATTTCATTTCTTATGATCCCCTTGTCACATTCCTAGTCCATTAAATAACAAAAATATAGCATTTTAAAAATTATTATTTAGAAAAATTAATCGATTTTTACTAGTAATATATTTATTAATATCATAATTTAAATGTATAATAAGTCTTATTTCTTTATCATTTTTACAATTTTGTGAAAAATTAAATAAAAATGAAAAATTATTTAAAAAGAATACCGGCACTTACAAAGTTTTTTTGATTTCCAAAAAAAGTTTATTCGGCGAAGCCGGTGTTCAACATACATAGAATAGAAAGTTCTTTAGCCGGCCGAATGCCGGCTACATAAAAAAAACTTTTATTAACATTAAAAATATATATTTAAATTCCAACTGTGCTGGTAACCTTGATTTGTTCCAAACATTTTTTAAACTCTTGTTTCAATTCTTTTATCTATAATTCAAATAAAAATGTAAATTAAATAATATTTACTAAGTATTTATTATTTATTTATTTTTATTTTTGAGATTTAAATACCTTTCCAATTATATTCGCATTATATATATATATATATATATATAACTATTGGCCTTTTCAAGATCTTTCTAATGATATCCATATTACATATATATTCATAAATTATAATATAAACAAATATATTATGTAAAAATCGATTTATTTCTCTGAATATTAATTTTTAAAATGCTTTATTTTTGTTATTTAGAGGGCTAGGGTATAATATGGGGACCATATGAAAGCTTGAAATGTTCTCTAAATGATTTGATGTATATCGATATATTTCTGAGATAACGGTACTTTTGTACTTGTACGGTACTTTACAATAAAAAGTAATAAAATATCATATTGTCTCACCATGGGTTAATCATTTAAATATTAAACGAAAGGCCTTCTCATTCTTACATCGTTCTTACATCATAACTTAAAGTACCTATAACTCGAAAACTAACAGAGAACGGGGAAAGATTTTTATGTAACTTTTTTAACCAAAAATAGTGCTTTTGCGGAAAAAAAAATTGTTAAAAAACTAAAAGTGCCGGTAATCTTGATTTGTTCCGCCGATTCTTATTCAACAGGTCGAAATCATCCTATTCCGTCAAAATCAACGCGAATTTATGAAAGGTGGAAACAGTTGCACAAAAACAACAATAAGGAAACTATAAGAAAACTTGTTGAAATTAACATATATATAAATTAACATATACTGTGCGTAAAGTGCAATTTTTCTTAGCAATATTAAAAGATTGTAAGTATACTTTAAATAGCATTCATTCATTAAAATAAAACACACATTTTTTATTTAGTCGGTTCTTTTTCATCCATCGTTTGTTGAATTTTTGACATATTAGATAGGACCGATTGCATTAGCTCGTTATTAGCAACTGAAAAAATTTATCTATTTTAAAAAGAAGTTAACAAGCAACGTATAAAAATATTTTTGGAAAGTAAAAGTTGATGAGCAATAGAAAAATTTTTTGACCACAACAACTGTTATCAAATAACATACAAAATATTTCTTATTTACTCAACTTTTTCAACTTGAAAAATTTTAATAATTATTTTTGGTCTCCAATAAAAACACAATTTCCTCCACGAAAGAATATTTTTCAGGCGCGAACGAAACGAACTAAATAATTTAATATAAAGAGTTACCAATTCAAAGTTATATAAGTTTGAGTAATAATGATTGCCAAGTTGTAAGAATTGATAGTTATCGTTAGTTTCAAATTTATTAGAATATTTAAAAATAATATGATTTTTTTTATTTTTGATTGAATATGATTTAGCTTAATAAAAAAATAAATTTAATGTATTAAATATTTCTTTTTAATTTTTAAAATTAAATTCAATCGCTAAGTGATGATAACTCAACTTTATCGATATCGAATTTTTATATCGTATTTTTTATGACAATTACACATCACTAAGCAACCCTAGTGCTACGAAATACAACTCTGTATATAAAATGCCACAACATTTAAAAATTTCTTGCTCCTTCTCCTTTTTGTGTACAATTATTATTTTGTTTGTTGGCCAGAAAATTTTCCAAAAAGTTATTAAAAAACTAAATGAAAATCATTAAGACATGTCGGTAAATATTACAGTTAATGGAAAATTTGCCAAACATTGTGGTTCCCATCCATTGTTGGTCGATCCCCAAGAAGTGAGGAAAACTGAAGAAAAAGAAAGAAGAAAATTACGTTTATTGCAGGTTAAATTTTGTTCATTATCTTCAATATAGAGCTAATTTTATTGTTTTTTTTTTTTTTTTTTTTTTTTTTTTTTTTTTTTAAGGTACGGGAAGAGTCCAAAAAGTTAGCCAAAAAAATACGCGATGAAGTTAATGAAGAGAAAAAACGGGAATTGCAAAAATTACAGGACACTAAAGAACGCGAATTGGAATGTTGGCGCCAGTATGCTTTACAACGTAAAGGCGAAGAATATCGTGAGGCTATATTCCAAATAGGTACAGCTCATCAAGCGGCTAAAAGAGAAAATAAAGAAAGATCGGCTAGACAGAAGCCGCAAGGTAGCTATAAGGATTTTAAAAAACAAATTGCTGCTAGGAAATCTCAAGCAGGAAAAGTACAATTTTCATGTTCTTGCCAACAATTTAAATCTTGTGCCAATAAGCAGATTAAATGTACTTGTACACAAACTGATGAAACTAGTACAAAAAATAAAGATAATGAAGCTCACAAACGTAAACGAGATTTTAGTTTTTCTTCCAGTGAGTCAGAATGTGAAGATGAAGGTTATAAAGAACAAACGACATTGCCACAATCTTCACTTTCGTTTTCATCTTCATTTGACAGTAGCACATCTTTTTGCTATAATAACAATAACAAAACAACTCAAACTCCTATGTTTGTACCTACAGCAAATAAATATTTGATAAAAACTCCAGCAGTATATTTAGATGTTGAAGTGGGGACAGATGATTCAGTTACTATAGCTGCTCCGGCAGAAGTTAAAGACAAACATGTTGAGTATAATAGACAATTTAATAGTGTCATAAGAGTAAGTCCGCGTAAGGAGCGTAAGCAAATGGAAAATACTAGCGAAAATCCTTCTATACAACAATCATCAACTATTACCACCTTATCTAGTGATGCTACTGCAATGCCAGTAAAGGATAGCAAAATATCATCAGAAAAATCTCAACCCAATAAGGCAGCAACTTCAAAAGAAAAACGTTTTACAATAATTTCAGATTTAGTTAGGAAACAACAAAAAAATATACCAATTGCGGTAACTAATAACCAACAAACATCTTGTCCACCAGCTTCCTCGTCAGTATCTGCAACATCTCATTTATCACCCAGAAAACAATTAAAGGAATCTTCTATACGACCCCCTTTATCACGTCCACTAAATCAATCACCACGCCGAACTAGTGCTACTTCAAAGTCTTCTAGATGTATAACCGAAAATACTCAACCTACAACATCCTTCATAGCAACGACCAAAAGTAATACTGGTATTCCTAGTGTCAGCAGTAGTTCTGGGCGTGTGCAATTCTATGACTATAATAGTAAATTGACAAAGGAGCGTGAACAAACTGCAACAGCGGTAAGTGTACAAAGGCAAAGGGATCATACACAACCCACAGCCATGGAACAAGCTGAATTGGAGAATCAACGAGAAAAGGAAAAACAAATGGAGGTTTTAAGAAAAAGGTAGTTATATAAATTAATTAATTAATTAATTATAAAATTAATTTCCATAAAAAAAACATACTTTTACTAAGTATTGTGAGTTTTCCAAAAAAAGTTAAATTTTATCCAAAATTGCAATTATTAAAAAATTAAAATTTCTTCAACAAAGCGAACATCCAAAAAAAATAAAAAAATGCTAAACGGAATTTTTATAAAAAAAATTCGAATTTTTACCAAAAAAAAAATCGAAAAAAAAGAGCCAAAAATATTAAATTTCTTCAAAATAACAAATTCTTATATAAAACGGAATTTTTCTCAAGAAAAACTGTGAAAGTTGTGATTCGCGAAATTGATTTTCGAGGTTTTCAAAGAGGTTTTGTAAATGGGACCTTGTAATAAGCGTTATTTATTTTTCTATTATGTAAATATGCATAAAATTATGTCGATGCTAACATTTGTGCACTTTAGGGCGATTTCCGGAAGAAGGCCTTATATGAGAATTATGGTTAATTATGGACAAATAATCATAATAATTCTCACAGCTTTCTTCTTATTGTTTGTGTCAAATATAATTTCATACTAACATTTATATGGAACTTATGCACGCTAAAGTTGCATTCGAAAGTGGTTTATGTGGGAATTTTGATCAATTGTGCACCGATGTTTATAAAATTTAATACACTATTTACACTTAAAATTTACAGTATTTTCTGGCTATAATGTAGCCTTTATTCTGCCTTTGACCTCTGTTATATTATAATAGTTAGTAATAGTTTTTTAATAGTGTTGCCCTTAAACTTAAAAAATATAACTTGTTTTACCATAAAAATAATTTTATTTTATTCATTTATTCAAGGCCAAAAATTACATATTACTTAGCACTAGTTAACAATGGCTAAGGATACGATAAATATACAAACTTTAATTATACCTATAATTACAATTGTATTATAGTTCTAATGATAATGCAAAAAGAAAAAACAGAGAAGATATAAAAAAACAGTTTTTTTTAATGTCCAAATGAATAGCGACATTAACAATTTAAACGCTTGTAATAAAAATTAACTCTGAACTTTCATTACAAATATTTTCAAAATGAATAAAAAAAAATAAATAAATAAATATTAGTGTTTATTCTAATTTCAATTTGCTTGTGACATTAAAACAAAGTCATTGCAAAGAATCATCATTGGAAAGAAATCTTAAATGTTTTATACGAAAGGCATCTTTTTAGTGCGAAAAAATGCACGACTCAATTGGTAAGTGGTTCTAGCAACGAGCAACATGAATTAAAAAAAATTTCTTGTTAATCCGCTAAAGGTAAAAGTTTTGAGCAAAGCAAAAGCAGAATATTTAATATTTAATTAATTTGATGTTTGACCAAATTATCAAAATTTCACAAAAAATCTGAAAATGTTACAAAAAATTCGAAATTTCAGCAAAAAATCAAAATTTGACGAAAAATTCAAAATTTCGCCAATAATCAGAAATTTAACCAAAAATTTTAAATTTTACTAAATATTCGGAAATTTTAACATTTGAAATTTTGTCAAAAACTGAAATTTTACCAAAAAATTTGAAATTTCATCAAAAATTTTAAATATTTAAATAATTTGAAATTTCACCAAAAATTTTAAATTTTAGAAAAAATTCAAAATTTTGCCAATAATTCGACATTTTACAAAATTTTTAAATTTCACCAAAATTTTGAGATTTCACCAAAAATTTTAAATTTTACTAAAAAATTTCAATTTTACCAACAATTTTCAAAATTTCACCAAAAATTAAAAATTTTACGAAAAATTAAATTTTCGACAAAATTTTTCCAATTTTACAATCATCCAAAAATTTAAAAAATTCAAAATTTTACGCAAAATTCTAAATTTCCCCAATGATCAAAATTTTTCAATTTAACAAAAAATTCAACATCTTACCAAAAATTTGAAATTTCACCAAAATTTCTAAATGTTATGAAGTTTTACTAAAATGTCCAAATTTAGCCAAAAATCGGATTTCCTTTGATTAAATTTAAAAATTTTTCATCATAAATTTATTTGCCATTATTACTTTGTCATAAAATAAATAAATACTTGTTAAAAAAAAAACGCTATTATTTATGCCAAATTTCATTAATATATTGCTATATTTAAGTAATTTGAGCATAAATCCCCTATTCCGGGAGGTCCTTTGTGTGAGGACTGTAAAATCGCGGGCTCTACTTTGTTCACAAGATTTACATGGATGTACAGCCATGCAAATGGACGAAAAGACGGACATCGTTAAACGACTCAGGAATTGATTCTGAGGCGAACGGTATAATTTATGGTGGGTTTATGAAAATATTAGCATATTATATTTAAATAATATTAATAATAACAATAATAATAATAATAAAAATCAATCAAAACAAAAACGATTAAAAAATCTACTAACGTTAAGATGAACTTCGCAACTCTTTAATACAAGAATTGAAAAATGAAAGTGAATCTAAAGCTGATAAAAGAAAAGTGGATCAATCCAAATTTTCCTCCAAAGAAGAACATCTTAGACAAGTTATTGATAGTATAAGTGAAATGCATAAAGAAAGGGAACAGATATTGATTAATGAAAAAGTACCACAAGGAAAGCACTTAAAAGAAAGAGGAAAAGAGTTGCAGGTTAAAGAAGCCATCTTAGAACAAAAGTTAAGAGAGTTTTATGAATTACAAAAACAGCAAAATAAATTAGCAAAATAATAATAATAATGATACATATTCACCAAATTCTCCCATTAATTTAATTATTTTACTTTTTTAGCCAACAAATGGAGGAACGCTGTCAAAAAGCCTTGGAACGTGAACAAGTTAAACGTGATTGCAATGAATTAACCGAAAAACTAGAAGCCCTTACTCGTGAATATCCTAATCAAGTGCCCACAAATGTAATAACTTAAACGCTATCAAATAAAAAACAAAATTTACTTAACTTTAATTTTCCATAAAGGGAAATCAACTTCACCTATTTGCAGATAGACAATTACGTAAAGAGGGTAAAATGAATACCGCGGTAGAGAAATTACTTCAAAGACCAACGATAATAACGTGTTCGGAACAAAATAAACCCAAACGAGAAGAAAGTAAACCGCTAGCACCACCAACTGTAAACAATCTAGGCAATGTTTTAAATGTGGCCAACCTAAATAATCAACCATTGTCTTTAGATGATGTATCAAGTGATAGTTGTTGTTCTATACTTTTGGGTTATGTAGACGATCAAAGTAGATTAGTGAAAAAAGATTTACAAAGCAATGATACAACTGAAAATCAATCAAAACAAAAACGATTAAAAAATCTACTTAAACGTTTAGATGAACTTCGCAACTCTTTAGTACAAGAATTGAAAAATGAAAGTGAATCTAAAGCAGATAAAAGGAAAGAGGATCAATCCAAATTTTCCTCCAAAGAAGAACATCTTAGACAAGTTATTGATAGTATAAGTGAAATGCGTAAAGAAAGGGAACAGATATTGATTAATGAAAAAGTACCACAAGGGAATCATTTAAAAGAAAGAGAAAAAGAGTTGCAGGCTAAAGAAGCCATCTTAGAACAAAAGTTAAGAGAGTTTTATGAATTACAAAAACAGCAAAATAAATTACCAAAATCAACTAACAAAAAAGACGTTATAAGTAACAAAATTAAAGAAGAACAAGAAGAAAGTTCATCTTCGAAAACTAAAAGTGAAGATTCAAATGACAAAGAAAATAAAGTTTGTGTTACGGGTGAAAATCCTTTAGAAATAATTATAACTGTAAGAGGGGAAACAAAATGTGTTAAAATACCACAAAAACCTAAAAGAAGAAACTTACCTAAAAAAAGTCCCAGTAAGATAGCAACTTTGATAAGAAGTCCTCAAGCTAAGAAACATACTAAAAAAAAAGTCCAACCAGCAAAAGTATTAGTAGGTGGAGGCCTAGGAGTGTTAAAAAGACAAAATTCCTATGATTCTAATTCAACTTCATATATGAGTTTGCCAGCAGAACTGCCAAACAAAATTGATGATTTAGCCGAACGTATAACAAAGGAAAGGCAACAGCTAACAGCTGAGAATAAAAGATCATCTAACAAACCACAAGTAGATAATCAAATAACTTCTACGCAAGATAATCTACCTGAATCAGATACATCTTTAGAAAACTTGGATAATACGGCCAGATGTAATCAACCACCCCGTTTAAATCCCTTAATAGCGCAATATGTTCAACGTTTATTGGGCATGTCACGTAATGCGGTAGAAAAGTTGGGTGTAAGCTCTTCAGAGATTGACACTCCTGGTTCAAGCGTTATAAATACCTCACAAAATATAGCTAATTCCAATAATTTAATTTCTGAAGACCGTCTTCTTACTATACACAATTTTATAGAAGAAAATAGAAGTTTTATTAAAGATCTAGAACAATCCATAATATCACAAAATAATGTATCATTGGAGAATAGTATGAGAAAATTTGATGATATATGGCGTAAAAGATTAAAGACGCAAAATAACAAAACTCAAGATAAAGCAGAAATTAAACAAAAAGTTCAAAGTGATAAATCAAGCAAAGAAAATAAAGTTGAAGAAAAATATGTTTTAAAAACCAAACCACGTTCTGAGAAAAACTCTTCAAAAGATAATATTCAAAAGTCAAGCAAAGCACTACCCATTACAAGTAAGCAAACTGAACGCCAATTATCCACAGAAAATTTACTTAAAGATTTAGGCAAAAGTCTTTCTTCCCACTACTCAACGGATGATAGAGAATCGCTAAAATCTTTAAAAATTCATAAACGGCCAGTTGAAAAGGCCGATAAGGCCATTGATACCAAACTTTCTGCAGATTCCAGTAAGGCTGAATCTGATTCACAAATTGCTCGTTATGCTAAACTAACCGAAAATTGTACTCATCGCATAGCCGAACTAACAGAACTTATCAATCGTGTGCGCGAAGAAAAACAACGTTTATTAGAGGTCACTTTAAGTTCAGTTAGTGACAATGGTAGACAATCTACCGAATACCTTGAACTACCTGGAGGTAAATCGAGCACACGCAATGAACAAGATGATTTAACGCGTGTTAGTTCTAGCTCCGAGGAGACAACACAAAATAAACAAACTCGCAGTTCAGATACTTTGCACGAAATGCCTAAATTATCCTCTAACGATAAAAATAAACAAATCACTGCCAGCCGTGATAGTGGCATAGCTGAATCACGGCCCCACACTGCCCAAGAAAATCGCAACGATCCTGAACCCATATCACAAACTTCTTCTGAAAGTACTATGATGCTTCAGCCAGTACGTAAAATGAAGCCACCACCTACACTCAAACGTTTTAGTCCTCAATTGCCAGAGGATGAATTAGCTCATGAATTGTCAACCATTTTAGAGGTGGATACACCGGCTACATCACGCATTAATATGGCAGCGGGTCAATCAAAGGAAGATCGTGAAAATGTTTCAGATACTGGGCTACAACAACCTGTGAAATTTCCTACATTTGAACAATATATTAAGCAATTGGATTTAGATATAACACAGCTAGATCCGGAACAAAGTATACAATTGCAAAAGGAATTTACAACATTTTTGGAATGTGTACAACATAGATCGCCAGGTGAGTAAATAATTGCATATATGCATCTTTCTTTCGGTTATTTTTTAGGAAATTTTGCAAAAAAAAAACTTTTTCGATGTTATTTTAAGATTTAAGATATATATATATATATATATATATATATATATATATTCTTATAAGAATCTTATATACATATATATAAGAATTTTATTATTTCGAGTAGAAATAAGTCATTTTGTGATTTTTATTTTTCTATATATATATATGGCGATTTATTCTTTTTTTTAGCGATTTTTTTAATTTTCTTAACGAATTTTTCGGTTCTTTTCTAATTTTGGAGAAATTAAAAAATGAGAATTTATTTTTCTAATATTTGGCGTTTTTATAGATTTTTTATTGTGGCCTTATTTTTCTTTTTGACGATTTTTTATTTTGGCGAATTTTCTCGTTTTGATATTTTTTTTATTTTTTCATTTTGAAAACTTTATTAGAGGGAAAGTTTTCAAAATTGTTTTATATGAAAAGTCAGTCACATAGAAAACAAAAGAAAATGTGAAAAAAATAAAGCAAACTTCAAAAAAAAAATAAATAAATAATAAAAAAAAATATTTTCTAATTAAAATTATAAAAAATTGTGAAAAAATTAATACAACCGGATTTTATGTTAATAAACTAATATGTGTGTAATAAATTGTGTAGGGTATATTGTTTTGAAACAAGCAAACAAAAAATATACCACATTTAAAAATATACCACATTTAAAAAATGTAAACAAAACATTTTTAGATTTTTTAATTTTTGTTTTCAATGCTTAAATTATTTGACTTTACAAGGCTTGAAAATGAAAACTGCCTAATAATTCTACCTGGTTTAGTTGTGTTACGACAAAACTCATTTTTTTCAAAAAAAAAAAAAAAAAAAAAAAAAAAAAAGCAAAAAAATAATAATAACAATTATAAGGAAAACTTTATATAAAACTTTCTGTTATCGAATATAGCACTCTTAAAATTTGTCTAATAAAATTCGCACCAATTTATTATTTTTTCGTCCAACAAGATCCCCCGCAATACTCTCAATTTCCCTCCATCAAAGCCTATATTCAGCATTTATCAGAGGGTGATAATCTTGGTGAAACAATGGAAGAATGTTTAGCACAATTGCGCATAAGTGACATACCAGCTCGTAATTTCCCTGCAGTACATGAATACATGAAACGCAATGCATCGAAATCATCCCCCGGCGAGCAGCTATTGGATACAGAAAGTCTAGAAAATATTACAGAAGAACCAACACATACCAATACTGACAACGATACAGCTTCCCTAGACATTGAAGCTGAACTAAAAAGAAGAAAAATACTAAAAAATTCATTTCGTTACACTGAAACAAAAAAACAACAGATATTTTCTTCAACAGCTCACAGAAATGCCGCCTTTTATCAGGAAATTATAGCCGCTGAAAGTGGTGTAGATAAATTGTCGTCGTCAGGTAATACTAGCGAATTATTGGATAGTGATTTGAGGAGAATGGTACAACAATGGCCGGGGGAGGTGAGAAAAAAATCAAAAGAAATAAAAATTTTAAGTAGTACTACAACATCGGAAAACTCTTCAGCTTTAAGGGTAAATTTTATTGATGAAAACCTTTAATATTTATTTTTTTCCTTTTTGTTTTATTCAAAGGCTACCTCTTTAGATGACAGTGCTAAGGGCTCTGGTCAGGCTGTAAATTTGCGTGATTTTCTAACGCGTGAACTTTTAAAACGTGCCAATATGTCCGACAGCTCGAGCATTGACGAATCATTACATAGCTATTTTTTACGTTCACTAATTGATACTTTTTCGCCTCGTACTCCAGGCGCGGCTAGTAAATCGGGAGCCTTAACTTTGGATCGCCAAAAAACTTCTACACCAGTACCAATACCCATGCACTCACAAACACATTCCACTGCCAGCACAAGTTCGAATACTTCTAGCCAATTATTTTCGGGCGAAAGTCGTTTATCTTCAGTACATTATCAGGATCGTTCGGTACGTTTCTTTACAAGTGATGGTGCCAATGCTGATCACAGTTCTGAATAACATTGATTGATTTGTGTTGATTTATTTATAATGTTATTAAGTCAGGTCTTTAAAGAAAACATTAGAGATGGAAGCGATTATCTATTCGAATTGAAAAAATCAATGCGATTAAGAGTTTTTAAGTTACTTTGTAGCTCGGTTAGAAAATTGTCTATATTTTTGAATTAGATAGAATTATTACTTCGAAATATATTTTTCGATTCGAATGCTGAGGTAGTTTCCACAAGTTTCAATAAGAATTTAACGCTCAAAATTCTTATCCTGTTAATCGACGAGAAGAGAGAACAAATGAAATATTTTCTTACATGCTCGATGACAAAAAATATTAAGTAATTTGAGGACATTTTCTTTAAAAAATGTTGCCTTTTAAAATTGTTACCTTTTAAACATCACTATAGAATAAGGAATAAAAATATATTGTAGAATTTATTTTCATATTAATTAAAAATACTTAGATATTCTCTAAGATTCTGTTAAAAAGTCAATATCTTATCCTGCCACAAAATTAGTTTTCAAAAACTTTAACATTGTTGCATTTCTTTCTAAAATCGACAAACATAAAACAATTAATGGGTAAAAGGTAAAAGGGCGAAATAATTGCCAGTGAAAAATTTGTGTTAAATAAATCAAAATCTCTTAAATAAATTAAATTAAACACCCTTTAAATACAATTTAAGGACAAAAAGCAATAGGTTTGTGAATGAGAAAATGCCATTACCGAAATTAATTAATTATTAAATAATTTATTTTACAAAAGAGTAGTTTTGTAAAATAAATTATATTTTTAACAATATTAATAAAAATAATAAGCTATTATTTACTAACAGCGAGTAAAATATGGAAAGTAAACCTAGGAATATATTTCACACAATTGTTTTTCCAAATCATAAATTGATAATCTCATTATTAAAAACTATCATAACTTGTCTTGATCTACGCACTAGCGCACTTACCAATTGTTGTGTTGTATATTTATATTTAATTTATTTAAGATGCATATATATCTACATATATTTTTAAGTTTATTAATCTTTTAAATCAACTAAGTTTTAAACAAAAGTTTCAATGTTTTTTTTCTAAAATATTTATTTATTGATATTTTTGTTTTTAATAATGATCGATGATCAAACGTCATAAATGATTGTGAGTTTTTTTTTTTTATCATTTACTTTGTTTTGTAATAATATACAATTATAATCTTATTACATAAAATTATACATTCCCTTACGTTTTGAACTTCTTTGAGAAACACAAAATAACTACTATAAAATAATTATAAATCAATTAGAATTATTCAAATTAAATTGTTGCAAATGTATAATAATGATGTTATAAAAAATATACTTCTTATAAATATATAAAAAATCTTTGATGATTGTAAAAGTATATATTTTAATTTCTTTGAACTATTTTGTTAAAATGGACATATAAAATTTTAGCTAAGTACAAATACTATTTTATAAATTCGCCAAATATCTTTATGAAGCTCTTTTTAAGTTTTTCGGAGTATAAATGCTTCTTATTAAAGTGATATTTTTAACAGAAAATATTGTTTTAAAAATTATTTCTTTAGTACTTAATTAATTACTTTTTGTTAATTACTACTACTAGCACTGTAAGCATTACTGGCAATCTTTTTAAGGTTTTCAGCTTCACTACCTGTAGCTTCTACCATTTGCCTTAAAGCTCCACTGGGATTTTTTAATAATAAATGAGGCACATCAAATTCTCTAGCACAACCTGCATCCATAACCAATATACGATCGGAATCCATAACAGTTTGCAAACGATGGGCTACCGTAAGTACAGTACAATGTTTAAATTTAACACGTATAGTACGTTGTATAAGGGCATCAGTTCTGAAAAGAAAAAGTAATTTAATCGCATTTAATACATTTTATTACAAAAAAAGCATTTTTAACTTTCAAATAATCGATTTAAAAAATTAAAAATTTTAAATATATATATATATACATATATATATATAGACATTGTTAAAATTGTTAAAAATATATAACATTTTTATAAAGTACCAATTTTCAAAAAATTTTCTAAAATACCCTTTTTCTAAAAAAGTACTAATTTTTAAAATAAGTATTCTTTTTTTACCAAAAAAGTTGAAAAGAATGACTTTCAAAAAAGTACCAATTTTGGAAAAAATATATATTCTTCCAATTAAACACACAAAAATTTTCAACAAAAAAATAATAATAATAAAATTTTCAATAAAGTACCAATTTTCAAATAATAAAATGCCATTTTTAGAAAAAGTTCTAAAAAAAATAACGTACCAATTAAAAAAATTATAATTAAAACGAGAAAGAAGTACATAGTGTGTGGGGTATATATAATATACCCTACACCATTGTGTACGAGATAAAAACTCGGGAGGGGACTGTGGCCAATTTTACAATATGTAAAATAAAATATACAAATACAGAATAATGCGTTGATACTAATATCTAGATGATTTTATGCACTTTAGGGCGGTCCTGGAAGTGGGTTTATATGGGAGCTATGGTAAATTATGGACCGATTCTTATAAAATTTGACAATGTTGTTTCTACTTACATAAAACTTATTTGTGTCGAGTATTAACTTGTGATTTATGCACGTTGAAGTGATTTTCGGAGCTATAGTCAATTGTGGATTGATCTTCATAAAATTTGGTACAAAGATTGATTCTTGAAAGAACTTCTTTGCACCGAATTTCATTAAAATATTTTTATTTTTAAGGCATTTTTGAGTGTCTAAACTCTATTTCTGGGGGAAATTTGTATGACGGCTAGGTGAAATAATGGACCGATCACATCCAATTTCAATAGGCTTCATCCTTGTATCATAAAAGACCCACGTACCAAATTTCATTGAATTAGCTTTAAAATTGTGACCTGTACACTTGGTCACAAGGTTTACATGGAGAGCCAGACGGACGTTAAAGTCGTTAGAGTCGATTGGTATACTTTAAGGTGTTGGATAACTTAAGTATCAATTTTCAAAATCATTAAAATTATCGAAAAACTTTTCAACTTAAAAAAATAAAACAAAAAAAGTATAAATATAAAAATTTCTACAAAAAAGTCGTGTAATTTTGCAGAAAAGTACCAAAAATTAAAAAAAAAATTGAACCAACATTAAATACAAAAATGCGCTCTCTTTGAAAAAGGTTCCATTAAAAAATATAAAAGTATTGAAAAAAAAGTAACAAATTAAAAAAATAAATAAGTTGAAAAAAAGTATACATTTTCTAAAAAAAGTCGAAAAGTGTAACTTTAGTAAAAAAAAGTACCAATTTTGGAAAAATATAAGTTTTCGAAAAGTATCAATTAAAAAAAAAAAAAGCAATTTAAAATGATCAAATTTTACCAAATTACCAATTTTTGAGTACCGATTTTCAAAATAAAAGTATCAGTTTTTGTAAATGGTAACGATATAGAAAAAGTACTAATTTACAAAACGTCAAAAAAATTAAAGGAAGTAATAATTAAAAACAAGTTCCAATTTTCCAACAGAAGTAACAATCGTACAAAATTCGAAAAAGTACCGTTAATAAAAAGTAAACATTTTTAATGAAAATTTTAATTCCTAAAAAAGGGCAAATTTTTAATTATAAAAAAAATAATATTTTCAAAAAACTTAAAATTTTCATAAGTACCCTTTTTCGAAAATGGTTCCAATTTACAAAAATATAAAAAGTACGAATTTCCAAAAAAAATAAAAAATACGAATTTTCGAAAAAGATAATAATTTCAAAAATTAATATTTTCTACAAAATAGCTGACAAAAGTACCAATTTTGAGAAAGTAAAAAAAAAAACGCAAAATTTTAAAAAAATTACTATTTTTTTAAAGTACCGAATTTCAAAATAAAAGTGCCAATTTTCGCCAAAGTACTAATAGCTAACCAATAGGAACCATTTTTAAAGAAATAACTACTTAAAAAGCCCAAATTTTCCAAAAAAAAGTAATATTTTTCAAAGAAAGTTCGAATATCCAAAATTTTTAATAAATTTCAATACTCACTGTGGATCCACATTCGCTGTAGCTTCATCTAAAACTAATATTTTATTATTGCGCAAAACTGCTCTGGCCAAACAGATTAGTTGACGTTGGCCCACACTAAAGTTGCTGCCACGTTCAGTCACCAAGAAATCCAAACCAGGTATAGCACTTTTTAATTCAACCTAAAGACAAATAAAAACTAAATAACTTATAGTTCCCCAACAAAACACCAAAATCTACTTACATCTTCCAAAGCTTTCCATATATCAGCATCGCAATATTTTCCAAATGGATCCAAATTGTAACGTATTGTGGCCGAAAACAACACAGGATCTTGGGGTATAATTGAAATTTTCGAACGTAAAGATTCTAAAGTAATATCACCAGTATCTATGCCATCTATAACAATACCACCCTCAATGTAAGCCAAACGAAATAAGACACCAATCAATGAGGATTTGCCAGCGCCCGTACGACCTACAATGCCCACTTTCCAAGATGGTTGTATAACAATATTTAAGTCTTTTAAAACAGGTTCGGCTTTGGGATCATAACGGCAATACATATGACGAAATTCGATAAGCCCATGTGTGGGCCAATTAGAGGGAGGAAGTTTTGTAACATTGTTTTCCTGTTCGAGATCGGTATATTGTAATACACGCTCCACACTGGTCATTTGTTGTAGAGATTCTGCAACTTGTCGTACACCATACTGGACCATACCAGTTAGAATCATTGCCTGTGATATAGCCAAACCCATATTACCGCTATAAGTTTCTATAATACAAAATTTCTATAAAATATTTCTCAAAATGTACAAATATCAAATCACTTACGTCCATTTAAGAATATAAAACTAAATGTAACCGAAGTTAGAAAACAACAGCTAACACAATCCAACCATAAACCCAAGGCGGTATTTGAAGCCATAGTCAATTGCCAAACACTGCTGTGAACGTCTTGTAAATGATCAAATTCTTTGACTACAGTATCCTGTAAATTACGAGATCTAATGGTTGCTATGCCCGATAGAGTGGCCGACAAGTGAGAAAAGACGGGACTGCGACCTGAAAATTCCATATTAAGCCATAAAAACTTGATTGCATACAATTTTACTAAACCACTTACATATCCCCTCTAAACGTTTAAGATCTTGCGAAGGTCTTAAGTACACTTTCAATATTAACATATCAATAATGGCCACTACTACTATGGCCAACATTAAGATGGGATTTACTATACATATCACAATTAGAATACCAAACATAACTAAAGCTATTTGTATAAAATCCATCATAGCTTTGGGTAAAAATTCATCTATGGCACCCATATCTTTTGAAAAACGATTTAATATACGACCTGAAGGATTTTGGTCGAAGAAACGCATGGAGGCATTGAGTATAGAACAGAACATGCGATCATGCAAAACCTTTGAAGCATGCATGCAGATTTTAAAGAACAAAAAGCCACGAAAAGTAGTCATCTGAGAGAAAATTAATTTAAAATTATTTGTTTTTCGAAATCGTTATACAACTTACAATTACTACACCAATAATTAAAGCTCCATAGATATAAAGACATTCGTAGGTTGTTAAAATGGTTGTCTGATTAATGGAACGCAAATATTCTTGTTGAGTCCATATGTTAACGAAATAATCTGAGCCACTGCATACCAGCTGAGACATTAACATAACAAAAACCATAAAACTAAAACCCATAAGACTACTGCCAGCACGGAAATATTCCTTCCAAACTCGACCACTAACACCACCCTCAGCTTGTTCTTCAGCCTGTTCTTTGCTATTGATGACATCACGTTCTAAACTTTCCTATAAATAAAAAAAGAAACTGAAAATTCGTTTAATTCTGAGATAAAAATAACTTACTGATTTCCTTGAAAATGAACCACTAGTACTTGAGCGACGAATCGGTTGATAACCAGTATCATATTGCCCATCCATGAACGGTATGTCATCATCTTCTTCATATGCAATTGCATTTTCCGATGGGGAACTACTATCACCTTTCTTTAATTGCGGACGCTCCAATAATTTGGCAAAATCCAATTCACTAGAAACTAAATCATTGTAAGTACCCTGCCTGGAAATTTTACCATTTTCCATAATAACAATCCAATCGGCCTCGGTGAGAAAATGAACTTGATGAGTTACCAAAATACGAGTAGCCTTTTCGCTGGCCAAACGTCCTTTGGGACCAATAACCTCGTCGAATAAATGACGGCCTACATGAGCATCTACTGCACTCAAAGGATCATCTAATAAGTAAACAGAGGCTGGCTTATAAATAGCACGAGCTAAACTTATGCGAGCTCTTTGGCCACCCGACAAAGATGCACCCCGTTCGCCTACAATGGTTTTATCGCCATTGTGCAATTGATCAAAATCCGTTGTTAAGGCACAACATTTGGTAATATCTCTATAACGTTTGCGTTCAAATGATTCGCCAAATAAAATATTATTGCGCACGGTACCCGTAAAAAGCCAGGGTTCCTGAGCCGCATAAGATAAGTCGCCTTGCACCACAACTTCACCATCCATTATGGGAAGTTCTCCTAAAATAAGTTGTATTATAGAGCTCTAAGGAAGTAAACTTTAAGTATATCATTTGATTTGTCCTTCAAATTTTATAAATACCTTTCCCGCCCCTACTGGACCTATAACCGCACATAATTGTCCTTTGGGTATAATTAAATTAATATCTTCTAAAGTTTTATTTGGTTTCGTAGCATCCCAATTTGCGCCCACCTGTTTAAGTACCACAGCTTCTTTATCACCTTCATTATTACTCTTATATGTCACACCTACAGGCTTTTCATCACAGCCCTCTTTAAGCAGATACGTTTGTATACGCTTAAGCGAAACTAATGCTTCTGCACCAAACGACACCGCCAATGGATACCAAATGGCTGCTACCAATTGTAAAATGTTATAATAACCAGCCATGGAAAACACTATATCTGCAGAAATCACGTTTCCCATAAGAACAGCAGCAGCTATTGTAATATACAGCGTAGAACGTTCGGTAAAAACCATGGTACTTAAATAGAAACCACGCAAATAGGAAGCATAACGAATCTGCTTGATTTCTTTGCGCCGAGCCTCTTTGACCACATACTGAAACGGTTTCTCCCACGCATACATTTTAATAACCTGTATTCCCTGTACCAATTCGCTCATAATACCAACTCTAGCATCGGTACGTTCGGCTATTTTCATGCGTAATTTTGAGGCCAACTTGCTAAGACCTGTCTGAACAGGTATAGTTTTCAGCAGTAAACCAACAACACCTACCACAGCGGCTAAACCAATTTTAGTCCATATTAGATAACAAATTAGTACGGCCTGTAAAGGCATTATCCAAATCCAATGGACAAAGATGAAACCATAGTCTAAACGATTGACATCGTTGGACAAAAGATTGATGAGATAACCAGCCGGAGTCTGACCAGCAGCTTTCATGGAGAGATTGATTGTCTTAAAGATAAGAGAGAATTATATGGAAAATCATTTTTTTATGCTAAAGCTAATTTTACACTACATGAATTCTTAAGTTTGTGTAAAGTTAACTTAGGGATAAATTAAGAAAAATTATTATTATACTTCTAATTTTGTATTTAAATTCTTACAAACCAACCTTGCGATATATTAACGAACAGCAGGCAATACGCATGCGAGCTCCCATCAATCTCTGTCTTAAATCCACATGATGTATTAGAAAGCATCCTAGCAGTGTGGACATAACTAAAATAGCTCCCAAAGAGTTAATATCATACCATATGCCTTCTATGCCATCTGTAAAGCCCTCGACAAATGTCTGATTACTAACACCAGCTAAAGAATTCACGATTTCAGAGTTGGCTGACTTATCATCAATATCCAGTGCATTTAAACTGTCTGATAAAAATAACTTTGCTATTAGTACATATTAAATACATACTGATTATT
Organism: Protocalliphora azurea; assembly: GCA_932274085.1. Lineage (NCBI taxonomy): Eukaryota > Metazoa > Arthropoda > Insecta > Diptera > Calliphoridae > Protocalliphora > Protocalliphora azurea. The sequence continues at coordinate 8,206,813 of OW026519.1, forward strand.
ATTATTGGTAATCTATGGTATTAGCTCTGTTCCAGAGTTTGTCAGATTTACAGGTTTTAGTCAGAATTTGTCATAAATTTTCAGAAAAGCTGCAAATTAGGTATTAAGAAATTTTGAAGACGAAAACACTTTGCTGCAAATTCTGACTAAAACTTGCAATACTAACAATTACGGAAACAGAACTATTATTTGTATTTATTTAGTATTCATATTGTTCTTAAATTTCACTGTATTTGCAAATAAAATCACTTGACAGAATTTATAAGAGTTAAATATTTAACTTGTTTTCTTTGAAAATGAATAATCCGTCATTGTTTGTTAGTGTTAGAACGTTTCTTTGCTGAAAATAGCAGAGATATTTGATATTTTGTATTAGTTTTTGATTCCAATATAAACATCTTAATTTGTTTGGATTACCTACCCAATAGAAATATGTATGTGAGTATGCTGTGTTAAGCTATAGATATACCGTACGGATTTTTGACATAAGAAATAATCTTAAATGAATTATACATTGTTAAGAGAACTTATCTTCTTTAGTTCTTCTAAATTGATGTAATGTTTTTTAGGAGGGCTAAATAAAAATTACCACCACTATCGTCTAGCAAACAACTACCAAATTTTTTAACAATTTCTAGCAAAAACGTTTTGTTTGAAGCGTATTTTTATAACAATGAAAACAAATTAATATTGAGGGTTACGAACATTATTTTTTACGGAAAACGAAGAAAAGCTTGGATTCTGCACCATAAAATTAAATGGCTAAAAAGTGGTCCCAAAAGCATTAGTTCCGAATCTCGAATTGTGATAGCTACATCCGAAAATGTTTAAAAATTCCCGATATGATATTGACCGATCAGACCAGATATTGAAAGAATTTGAGATTGCTAAACATATGGCTCTTTTTAATTATTATGATTTTGATATTAATTAATCTTTTGGCTGTTTTTTGTTTACAATTAACCATAAACACAATCGTGTGATAACCAGAATGCGGATATTAAATCTGTAATTTCTAATCGGCAGATAGAAGTTCTTCTTAAGACCTATAAAAAACGCTCTTGTATGCTATATCTCTAATAAACAGCATTTGAAAATTCAAATTTCACAAAACTTTGATCGTTTTTTTAGAATTAAAAAAAAAAACAAGTTCAATAGAAAATTTTCTTGTTGATACGAGAATTGGTTTAAATATTAAAAATTTCTGTAAAAAAAATTACACGATGATAGTACAAAAAAACCTGCATAATCCGAGATTTTACTGCATGTGGGTAGCGTAATGATTTTGTTGATTTAGACGGACGAAAATTAATTTATAACAACTGAATTTGATAAAAAGAAAAGATGAATGTATATTTCAAAGCACTTTATGTTGATCATAAATTAACAAGTAGATATTTTATGTGAGAGAGAAAAAACTTGATTCAATTGTCAAAAACATAATTCATGCAACAACAAAATACATTTAGTCACATATATTTTGTTTTTGTGTTTAAAAATGAGTAATTTTTTTAAACTTCTAGTCGCATTCTATGATGTTGACTACAGAAAATTCGTCTACAACAACGCACTGTCGTTCTGAGGGGAGAAATAAAGAAATGGTAATTAATTGAAAATTAATATTTTAAAGTTGATTCTAGGTAAAAATAGACAAAATGGTGTATCACTATCTGTTAAAAAATGTCTTTAATTTTTCAAATTTCTTCATGGTTATATTTTTGTATTATAGTTTTTCATATATTTTTTTACAACGGAGTTTTCAAACTTAGGTATTAGAAAAAATCAGGTATTTTTTGACTTTTATATAGAATTTCAAAAACTTTGTAGACTAATTTGAATGAAAAGATCAATTTTGTATTTTTACGTAAATATGTCTAGGCAAAAACCAAAAAATAACTTTGTGCGGGTTTTTTGCGCTTTAGAAGAAAAAAAAATATTATAATATAAAATTCTTAACAAAAACAAAACAATTTAATAATAAAAATTTTAAATAATTAATTTACTTAATTATATGCTTTATTTAAGCAGAGAAATACGAGTATATAGAATTTGAAAAATAGTACTTAAAACAAGTAAAATAGTAACAATAGAAGCAGTTTTGCCATATTCCAAACATTATTGTGAATTTGCGTTGAAGTATCAGGGCCTTATATGGGCACTTATGGACCGATTCTTTTAAAATTTGGCTAAAGGATTAATTAATACGTAGAAAAGTTATTTTTACCAAATTTTAAAACTATGCAAACCTTTATATACTTTCCCACAGATTTGTAGAAATGATGTTTATTGATGCACAGACAGCCGGACAGACAGAGATTTATATATATATATATATATATATATATATATATATATATATATATATATATATATATATATATATAGATTTATATTAAGCACCAGTTCTGAAGATCTACCCTCTATGTGGCGCTTCAATAACATTGTTGAAAACTTTTTTATTTGTAAGGATTTTTACTGTAGTACTTAAATTTGTTTAAACATTGGAAACAAAATTAAATGCTTTTTAACAAAATATATCGGGGGCTTATATTCAAAAAGGGCTATCTGCAGAGTTCCAAACAAAGTTTTTGAAGTGAAACAGTTAATTTTTTTTTTTTTTTTTTTTGCAATATTTATTTATAATTTGAATTATGAACACATTTCAGTTTCTTTTAGACCCACAATTGTTTTTTTACAGTTGTAACGTTTGAAGATGGTCCTGCGAAGCACAATACTGCTTTTTATTTATCTCTTGATTTGTAAAATATCATAAATTTAATATATTGTCTAATTTTAGCAAAAATTTTATTTAATTTTAATTTTCAATAAACAAAAAGGGGTATCTGAATATTTCATACCATACATTGATAATACATATATTTAGAGAAAAGGCCTATCTTCCATAACTTCGCGAATAATTGGCTTAAAAGATTTAGTTTTATGTGTGAGGTTTAGTAGACGTATTCTTAGTAAATCATAAATACCGGAATTAAAAAGTGTTTAGAAATGAGTGAAACAACAGTATTTATGATCTTCTGAACAATTTGGGTTTTGCATATAGCCATTTTTGAATATAAGCCTTCGATATGTAATCAATTTATACCAATTTTAAGGGTTATCTGTAGATAAGTTTTTTTTTAGAGTAGAGTTTCTAATTGTCAATGGACTTATGGTATGCTAAAAACAAAATATGGTGCTTATTATTGCTGCTTTATATTTTTTATAGGAACAAATCGAATAACTACTCAAATTTTTAACCTTCATATATGATAGAAATATGTGTCAAATGTGTTCCGAGATTGATAATAATTTGTGAAATAATTCTCCAATATCTGAAATTTATTGTAAAATTTCATTTCGAAGCCAAATTTTTTCATAACTAGAAGCTCTGACGTTATTATGAGTGGAATTTTTATATTAGCTATATGCTAAAATAGTATCTGATCTTATTTATAATAAACACATTGTATATTATGTAAAAAGTATATTGTGAGAAGATTTCTAAATAAGTAATTTCAAAATTGGAAATTTGTCCAGCAAAATTGCCAAAATCTCACACTGTGGACCGTTTAAAAAAATGAGAAGATCCTTATTTAAAATGTGTTTTTGTAAATAAAATTGAACTGGGTCATAAAGACAAGTAAAGATAACTCGTTATTTTCGATTAAATTAAAAGTTTGCGCTATTAAATTATAATTATAGATGAAACCTAGCCTATATAAATAATATAAACACTATAAATAAATGTTCAAAAAAATTCCACAAAATATCTCTTGAAATGTAAACAAATCACTATTTACCAGAAATAAAACTTATGTATGCTACGAAAAATAAATATGTGCTTATGCTTTCGGTAAATATAAATTATTAACCCACTATCACTGTCATAAACACTTCATAACGAGTATTCAATTATTTTGATAAATATAAAATTAAACCATAAATTCTTTTATGATACTTACTGCCCTCATTATTATTGTTGGTATTCGAATTGATATCAATCGAACGAGAACTGCGATAGGTTAAATTATCGTAAGACAACTGGGTATCAAATGTATTGTTTAGACTATTTGTAGGCTTTTGAAATTGCAGCAATAATTGAGCCAATACAGCGGGTATAAGAGATCTGTAATATAAGTTAAATAAACAATTAATAGAAATTTCTTTGTTGATTCTTAGTAACTGTTGCAAAGAATAAATTGAAGTTGTACCCACTTGATGACAATATAAATAACACTAATTAAAGCATCAATAATGGCTGAACGCCAAAATGTCTTAAGAATGGCATTGCGCAACAAAGGAAAGCGATTTCTAGAACGGGCATTTTCCACTTCTTTATACCAATGCCTAGGGAAAGAAGAAAAATTAATAAAAAAAATATTTTTAATTTTTCTCTATAAAATACAAACCTTTCTAAGACATCTCCCAATTCCTCGGAACAATCTTCTGGTAAACATTTTGTTAAATCTTCAGTGTTTAAACCTTGGCGCGAGCCTTTGTATAAAAAAGGTATGGACCAACCAAAAATTAATTGTGACAATATATTGGCATATCTGCGTGGATTTTCCTTTTGGGGTTTCTGCGAGCTATCCATATTGTTTTAAATTCTAAAAGCTATTGAAAGAGAAATATGTAGGCAGCTGTTAACTATCAGTTTGTAGGATCGAAATAATAACCCTCTATTAATATTTTATAGATAATAACTTTATATGTGCCTATGTATGTAACTACATAAATGTGAATAAATATAAATATGACACAGATAAGTTTTTTTTTTTTTTTTTTTTTTTTTTTTTTGTATTACTCTGTCTCAAATGATCCGTTTCCTAGACATGTTTTAAATAAAATGTATATAAAACAAAGAACAAAAAAAAAAAAATGTAATCGAAACAGCAAATTGTATATATATTATATTAATTCTTATCACCTAAGATGAAAATATATTTTTTTTATTTCTGAGCTTTATAGTGTAACGCTCCATTACAATTCCAAATCATTGCAACTAGTAATCGTGGTCTACAAACGACCTTGTAATTTAACCTAAATTGCAGTAGTATTTAGAATTGGTAGAATTTAAATTCGAACAAGAGTTTCATTTTAGTTTTTAACAAAAGTAATTCTTTGTTTTGTACATTTACTATTTGAGTTTCATTACAGTTTATTGTATTTGAATTTGATACAATGATTATATTTCTTTTATTTTAATGAAATGAATATTTGGATAAGAATAAAGTCATTGTACTATGTATGAAATTTAATAAGAATGCTTGACAAGTATTTAGATAAGAATATTAATTGTTTTATTTGGCAAATTATTATTAGCCATGAAAACAATAACATTGTTAAAAAAATGTCTTCAGACTTTTCGAAAGGTTGGGTTTTATTTATCAGGTTAAATAACACTGTGCTAGTCGTAGATTTTAACAAGCTCGGCAACCTATGGTAAATTTAATTCGATTACGCTGAATTCAATGATGGCGGTCGTTTTTCGAAGTTAGCACTTATATTAACTATGGAAGTAGCAAAAATAATAGAAAATTGTAAATAAAAGGGACATATGTGAATTAAACATTAAATCTATTGAATATATACTCTAATCACAAATCAATTTCGAGTCGTTTTTTAATGTTTTTATATTTTTGTTTTAAAAGTTGCTCATTAGTAACACTAGGTATCTTACTTACGAAATTGTACATATTTATATTTTTTGTAAGTTAAAATTTGTATCGCTTAAAATGTATTTGATAATAAGAATTCATGATCTAATACTTCAATAGAATCTTAATTCTTTATTTTGTTTAAATTTAGCAAATTATCAAATTTAAGAAAAAAAAATCTTGACCCTTCTTTTAGCCTTTCAAAATTAAATATCTCAAAAATGAGCGCTAACTTTTAAAAATGGTTAACTTCATTAAATTTAGCGTTGTTGATTTAGTTTTACCACCCAATCTTGCTAAAAATAACACTATGCGACATTCAAAATCGGGATGGGATGAAACCAACGGGAAATGTTATATCGGTAAAAAAGAAGTTATACGTGTCCCGGCGTTTCGCTGGGTCACGTCTAGGAATCGAGATATATCGATTTGAAGTTAGTAACTACCATATAGGGGAAATTGTGACCTTTGGTGGTCTTCTTTTTGACATAACTCGAGAACCACCAGTCCGATTTTGCTGAAACAAATTTAGAAAAATTAGGAATTACAATACCTTTAATCTGTTCATACAACGTTTCGCTACATAAGCAACAGTTTCGCAGTTATAAATAAATGTATGAAAGAAAAACTATTTTTTGCCTAAAAAGTTGAATTTTTTTATTTTTAATTCATAAAAAATCCAAAACGGTAAAAAGTGTCAAGTCCTATTACTTTCACGTAAAGTCACATAACCTTTAAACAAAGTGAGACATAGATCATGAAAATCGATGGACGCGTTTCGCTTTTATTCACAATTAAGTGAAGGTATGAATTACAAAAATTTGCTCGAGATCCAACGGAGAAAGGACACAACTGCGTAAATGATCCACTGGTGCCAATGGAGAACGCTCTCATGCCCCCTCTCCATATCAAACTGGGAATCGTAAAAAATTTCATCAAGGCCATTGTGAAGCAACCGAAAATTCTTGATTGTGTGGAAAATATTTTCCCACGAATCAGCGAAGCAAAATTGAAGGAAGGTGTTCTGAATGGGCCGGATATACGAAAGCTCATGAAATCAAAGGAATTTAAAGGTGCTTTAGACGGTAATGATTACTTTGCGTGGAGAGCAGTGAAGAAAGTCATACGATATTTTTTGGGAAGTACGCGAGCACACAATTACCACGCTCTTGTGACCAAGATGTTGCACTACTTCCAGAAAATTGGAGTGAATATGTCCCTCAAAATTCACTTCTTGCATCACCATCTCGAATACTTCAGCAAGCAGCTAGCCTCAGAGTCGGATGAACATGGCGAGCGCTTCCATCAAGTGGCAATTCCAATGGAAACGCGAAATAAAGGCAAAAGGCTCGATTCGCTGATGGCTGAAATTTGTTGGTGGTAGCAAAAGAAGTACGATCCCGACAATGAAGATGAAGAAGAAGAATATACAATGGGAGTTTCCTCCGAGGGTAAGTCACAAAAATGAAGTTAACTGACTGATTAAAAACAATTGATTTTTTTCAGATGAAGACAGATCCTCATCCGATACAAACTCTGAACAAGTGGGCGAACCACCACGCAAGAAAGTAAAGGGCGCAAACAAACGAAAATAAGTTTTGCGTTCATCGATTTTTATAACCTATGTATCTATGTAATAACCTAATAATTACCTGTAATAATTTTTAATTTTACGTGTTAATAATTATAATAAATAATATATAATAAATATTATCCAAATTCATTGAAACATAAAATCAATATTCTTGTCAAAATGAGATACCTTCACTTAATTGTGAATAATAGCGAAACGCGTCCATCGATTTTCATGATCTATGTCTCATTTTGTTTAAAGGTTATGTGACTTTACGTGAAAGTAATAGGACTTGACACTTTTTTTTACCGTTTTGGATTTTTTATGAATTAAAAATAAAAAAATTCAATTTTTTAGGTAAAAATTAGTTCTTTTTTCATACATTTATTTATAACTGCGAAACTGTTGCTTATGTAGCGAAACGTTGTATGAACAGATTAAAGGAATTGTAATTCCTATTTTTTCTAAATTTGTTTCAGCAAAATCGGACTGGTGGTTCTCGAGTTATGTCAAAAAAAAAAAGACCACCAAAGGTCACAATTTCCCCTATATGATAGTTACTAACTTCGAATCAATATATCAGCGAAACGCCGGGACACGTATAACTTCTTTTTTACCGATATAACTTTCCCCGGTAGTTTGAACCCTTCCCGATCACTGACCCCTACCATTTGTCGCACAGTGTAATAAGTCTCATCTTCGAACTTTGCACCTGTTTTCAGTTATTTAAAGTGTTTTTAGAAATTTAAAAATCTTCAATACACAAATTTATAACAACATTACAAATAGCCGGGGCAACCAAAAATTTACAAAATCATATTTTTTCTTAGGCTTAAATAAAAAAAGCTATTAGTTATTTATCCGTTTTAGACAATGTTAGAAATTTTGTCATCAATTTGTATATCCCACAGTTCCATAGGTGGTTGGAGTATTATGCATTATGTTTGTGCTGATTTTTGTAACGCACAGAAAAAATCATCCAAAACCCACCTTAAAGTATACCAATCGACTCAGAATCACTGTAAGCCTTGTGCACAAAGTACAGGTCGCAATTTTGAAGATAATTCTATGAAATTTGACACATAGGACTTTCATGACACAAGGACGAAGCCTATTGAAATCGGTGATGATCGGTCCATAATTTCACCTAGCCCCCATACAAATGTCCTTCCGGAATAAGGGTTTAACGATCATAAATGCATTAAATATAGCAATATTTTAATGAAATTCGGTGTAAGGAAGTTGTGTATAAGTTTAAATCTTTGCACCAAATTTCATAAAGATCGGTCCATAATTAACCATAGCTCCCATATAAAATCCTCTTCCGAAAATCACTTTAAAGAAGTTAAATCACATACACATGTTAGTATAAGGTTTATATTCGACACAAATGACAAATTTTATGAGGATCGATCCATAATTTACCATGGCTCCCATATAAGCCCACTTTCGGGAATCACCCTAAAGTGCATAAATTCATGTAAATGTTAGCATTAACGTAATATTCTGTATTCATATATTTTATTTTACACTTAGTAAAAGTATTGATCCACAATTGTCCACATGTCTAATATAAAACCCCTGCACGAAATATAAGACCCCTTGCCAATGTTGTGGGGTATCATATGGTCGGGCTTGACCATATTTTGTACTTAAGAATTTGTATATTTTCACTCAAGAGAAGAATTTTTGATATAATGCACTCAATAGAATTTTTACGTAATTTGCCTTTAAATAAATTTTCTTTTTTCATACGATTTTCAAATTCTATTCCCTAATAATTTTCTTCTTCCTGAAACAATGTATTAGCTTTGAATGTTTTAAGTGAAAAAATATTATTTTAGCAATTGCTAATAAAAATCAAGTTATTTTTAGGATGAAAAATTTTGCAAAAAAGAAAAAAATAATAAATAAAATATTTTAAGAGCATATTTTTTAAATTTAAAGGCATATTTTGGTTGCCCTGTTAGTAACTTAATTGTATAAAATTCTTTCGCCAGTAATTTTATGGAGAAATTCCTTTCAAATATGTATAAGTTGGTAAAATAATAAAAATGACTTTATTATATTATACATGTTTTCTTACAGACCGTTTAAATTTCTGCCAAGTCGTAACAAGCAAATAATAATGTAAAAAAGTTCTTATTATTGCTCCAGATTTTATTCTTTGATTTTTTGCAGTTCTAAAGGATAACATTAAAAAATAAACAAAAAAAGAAATATATCTTCTGAAATTATCCCACCGATATTATTATCTCCCACTAAAAGATACGCCAGTGCCTGCTGCGACCACATACTTTAGGACGCTCTACACAACGTTATCAACATCTGAACAAGTTCAATATTAATCGAACAATTTTCTGGGTTATCTTAACAAATTATGAGAACTTATAAATTTGTAAATCGAACATTATACATTTATATTTACGTCATTCCAAACGGTATTATATTTGTGTTAAAGTAAAAAACATTAAATGTTTTCACAAATTTAGTTGCTAAAATGTGCTTCTATCAAAAGAAGTTAAGAAAGTTTTAAATAATAATGCTAACAAGAACTCTGCGGTACACAATGATTAAAACTCATCAATAATGATATAATAATTTTTCAGTGTTTTGCATTAGACTACAAAACATACGTTATTACTGAATTTTCTCATTTTCCTAGGTATACATTTTAATAATAAAAATCAATTAAAATTTACAAAACAAATTGTGGTATGACAAGTTTGCTCTAAATTCAACAAGACGTGTAAATTTGTTGCTGCTTTAGTCTGAATAAACTCAAATAACTATGTATGTTTATAAAGACATTAATTAACCCCAGTTCTACAACTGAGATTACCTCAGGTCTACAACTAAGATTAACGCTGATATAATATGTGAGATAACGCAAGCAGAAGAGAGTAACCATTTTGTTTATATTATGTTTTATCTTAAATAAGGGGTACACGTACTCTAATAAATCCTATAAGATATCATTATTTTCAATCAGTCGCAGAACAAACATGTACTTTTTATTTACAAAAATCGCACGTTTTTAACACAATTTCTATAAAAAAAATTTTTAAATGTAAAACAATCATTAAAAGAAAATAATTTTGCAAAAAAAAACATTGTTTTTTTAGTAATTTCCAAAATAGATAAGCACACACACATACAAACTTCCGTGTGTGTGTATTTTTTTGACAGTTCATCTTATAAGATGGTTGTGTAGAGAAATCTCATCACAACAGTCTCATAATACATCTTATAATACTAATATTTGAATCTACACGTGAAATAATTCTCTCAGAGAGCGAATTTGACACTCTCTGATAGAAAAATCTTACATATTATGTTACGTCTAGACGGGCTGTTAACGCTGAGTAACCATTTTGTTTATGTTGTGTTAAATCTTAAATAAGGGGTACTCGTATTCTAATAAATCCTATAAGATATCATTATTTTCAATCAAACATGTCCTTTTTATTTTTAGCACAATTTTTATAAAAATGTTTTTAAAATGTAAAACAATCATTAAAAGAGACAATTTTACAAAAAACATTGTTTTTTTTTTAATAATTACCAAAATACACATGCAAACAACACAAACAAAAATTTCGTATATGTGTTTTTTCATGTTATAAGATAGTTGTGTAGAAATCTTCACAACAGTATCATAATACTAATATTTGAACACGTGAGATAATTTTCTCAGAGAGCGAATTTGACACTCTGACAGAAAAATCTTACATATTATGTTACCACAGGTCTAAAACTGAGATTAACGCTGATATAATATGTGAGATAACGCCGGCAGAGGAGAGCAACCATTTTGTTTATATTATGTTAAATCTTAAATAAGGGGTACACGTATTTTAATAAATACTATAAGATATCATTATTTTCAATCAGTCACAGAGTAAACATGTCCTTTTTATTTAAGAAATTCGCACCTTTTTAGCACAATTTTTATAAAAATGTTTTTTAACATGTAAAAGAAACACTAAAAGGAAACAATTTTACAAAAAAAATTGTTTTTGAGTAATTTCCAAAATACACATGCACGCACACAAACAAACTTTTCTATATGTGTATTTTTTTGACAGTTCATCTTATAAGATGGTTGTGTAGAAAAATCTCATCACAACAGTCTCATAATAGATCTCATAATACTAATATTTGAATCTACACGTGAAATAATTCTCTCAGAGAGCGAATTTGACACTCTCTGACACAAAAATCTTTCATATTATGTTACGTCTAGACGGGCTGTTACGTATAATACTAATATTACCATAAAACAGTCTGATTTAAAATTTTGTGGTTACAGTAGAAGAATCAAGTAATGATACATTGTGGCAATTAGAAAGGAATTGGAACGAAGTCAAAAGTGGATTTAATAAGGCCCCAGAAATAACAAATTCCGATTATAAATTTGATGGCGCTGAAAAGTTGGTGAAATTACTTCAAAAGTTAAAAAATCTAGTTACCAATCAAATTACATATAAAATGATACATCAGAAGAATCTGCAGAACAAATACTACAACAAATTAATTTACTTTCATTTCTAGCTTATTCCGTTCATCTTCTGTTTAAAAATATGTTATGTGACATTTTATATAAACGTACACCTTTGACGAGTTTTTATATAAATGAACGATCAATTTGAGAAATAATAAATTCCGATTATAAATTTGATGGCGCCAAAAAATTGGTGAAATTACTTCAAAAGTTAAAAAAAATCTAGTTTCCAATTAATTTACATATAAAATGATCCATCAGAAGAATCTGCAGAACAAATACTACAATAAATTGATAAACTTTCATTTTTAGCTTATTCCGTTCATCTTTTGTTTAGAAATATGTATGTGACATTTTATATAAACGTACACCTTTGACGAGTTTTTATATAAATGAACGATCAATTTGAGGGCATGGTTAACTCACACATAAGAGTTGGGACTGACCCTCAAAATCAACTCTTCCTTTTTAATTTAACTGTGAAATAGTATCTTGATAGTAAAAGTTTTTTTTTAATGTACGAGTGTTAAAACGCCATATTTCGAAAAATATAAATATCAGCTAGTTTTATCTCTTGATCTTCTCAATGACATGGGAGTATCTGTAACAGTTCTCCGTTCTCAATCCTATTAATCGTTTAAAACATAACTTCTACCAGCTGCCTAAAAATCTACATTCATAACAATTCACAATTCGCATATTGCAGATTGTCTTCTCCGGTATGTTTGTAGCAAAATTAACATGATCCATGAAAACTTGAGTCAGATTAAAATTATGCTCTCCATGGTTTTTATTTGCCCATAGTCTTATATTGGGTATAAGAGCACTATCTTCCTCTATACAATTTATTTCATATCCTTTGAAATTTTTGAAATACTCTCTCTCTCTCTTACATTTTCCTTTATACAGGTCTTTTTCTCGTTATGATTATCGACGGTATGTGTCATACTAGTACATCGTACACTATTTTTCTTTCTTGCAATTATAAATTGAAGAAAATCCAGCGAGAACGGAATCAGCTGTAGTTGATATCATTTGATATGATGATGTTACTCTGTACTGTTTCCAGACGAATTCTAAAGCTTTTGACGTTTGAGACAAGATCGCTGCATGTAGCACTTGGAAATATGCTACTGTAACATTTAATGGTATGTATATTACCTTTTCGTTCCTGCAGTAATATGTCAATCGAAGGCACTACAGAATGGATACAAATGAAGTTGATATAATTCGAAATGCTGTTGTCGCGCAAGTTCTATGTAATTTTCCTAGAACAATTCTAAGTTTTTTCCCTGTTTTAAGCAGCTTCGCTTAGAACAGGACCAGCATATAGCACTTGAGAACATACTATTGTAGCAAATTATCGTCTGGTCGTTTGTCCCAAGTATTTGATATTTAAAATAATCCTTGGTAATTTTGATGCGGCTCTCTCAAATACCTTATTATTGTATAACTCTAAAAATCACCTGCTGTCTAATGTCAAATTTCTGCTTAGTTACCTCGTATATATACAATTTAAATTTTAAACACACGATATATATTGGTTTGATCACTAGGATCGCTTACGTCTTGCTCACTGTAAGTCTTTAGTAAATTTATATTAATTTTTCCTAAGCAGTAGTTTGTAACTTTGCTGATTAATAAAATTAGAATTTATGGAACCTTGGGGAATGAAAGCTGTCCTAATCTTCCGTCTCATATATTTAAGATGTTATCTTCCAAGTTATTATCATTTAATTAATAAATATCCTGAGAAACTTTGATAGCCGCAGAACTGTAAATAAACTCTCGTGTTCCATAGCTTTCTTTGCTGTATTCACTGCCTCCCGGATAGCATCTATAGTTTCTTACCATTCACAAATCCACAGAATCCTATATATGTCTTGTTTGAGTAGTTAAAATTATCTGTGCAAAATTTTTATAATTTTTGAAGAAGGATATGTTTAGCTCGAAAATATCCTTGAAGGCGAAATCTATAAATAAGTTGAAAAAACTGCTAGTCCTTAACTATAAATATAATAATATTTTATTATATTTATAGTTAATGACCAAATTTGATGCAATGACTCATCAATCTGGTATATCTAGAGTCTATTTTTTATACAATTTCAGATTAAATCCAGAAGCGAGTGAAAATAATTACATAAATCCAGAATATAAACATAAGAATGTACCAAAACTTTATTAAATGCCATATGCATACACATTATAATATGTTCTGTAAACAAGAAAAAAATTATTTTAATTATTTTTTCTTTTAAATATTTGTGTTATGTAAAATAATAATTAAACCAAAAACAAAATTTTGGAACAAAAATCTTATGTTTTTGTAATTATGTATAGTATTTATAATTATTGTAGGCATAGAATACGACTAGAAGTTTGTGAAAGGCACTTCGAACTAAATTTTCAAAAAAAATACTCATTTTTTTTAAAACACAAAAACAAAATGTTTGTGACTACATGGTATTTTGTTGTTGCATGAATTAGGTTTTTGACAATTGAATCAGGTTTTATCTCTCACTAAATATGTATCTACTTATTAATCTATGATTAATATGCAGTTAAACAAACACATTGAATATCATTTGCATCATATTATCTATAAGGCATTGTTGATACGAGTACTACAAGCTGATAAAAACTCCTCCGTCTTAAGTCGGAACAATACAAATTATGGTTTAATTTCCCAACAGTCTCTATTTTTTTTTTTTTTTTTTTAGTTTATGAAATGTCTTACTTGCATACCAAACCTATGTTTTCGTTCTTTACATATAAACACAAGTTTTTCAAATTTCTCCATTTATTTAATGGCAATTTTTCCAATTTAATTTATTTTCCCCGATTTTGTTTTAAGTAGTATTTAATAATATTTTAAACTCTTTATTAATTTTGTTTTAAACAATTTCTTATAAATGTTATTTCCTATGTCTGAGTATCTCCAAGAGTGCTACGATTGTACTAATTATTGAAAAATTGAATATTTTGAGCCTGTGTCGACACAGAAAATTATAAAAAAAATTAAAAGGGCACGAAGGGGGAAGGGAAAGTAACTTTTGACACTTGTGAAACTAGACACTTGTGAAATTAAAACCTCAGTCTTTTTTTTTTTTTTTTTTTTTTTTTGTCCATTAAAGTTTTAACTTATTTAATATTAAGGCCGATTAAAATAACGGTAAAATAAATGTAACCTATGAATTTTATAAAAAATTTGTATAATCACATTTTTATAATGTTGCAAAAATAATGTGTTCAGGCAATTTTTGATTTTATTAATATTTTAGCATTTGTCTATTTTTCAATATATTTCCAATAATTTAAATACCAAACAAAAACTTTGAACCCACATAATATCTGAAAGGAACAACTGTTTCAGAAAATTCTTTATGATTTTTCTTGACTAAAATGTCTTTCATAAAATTACGTTACCACTTTTTCTAGAAAATTACCATTTAATTTTTTTTTTTTTAATTTTTGGTCACACTCACGACACAATCAATATAAAAAGGAAATGAAAGTAAAACAAAGGGATTTAGGAATTTTTTCAAAATTATTTAACTGATTGGAAGAAGGATTATTATCGACGTAGTAGAAAATGGATCGTAAGTAATTAACTAAATTTTAGTTATAGTGAAAATAAGAATTTACATTTGTAAATAATTTTTTTTTTTTTTTTTTGAAAAATTATAAAAACAACTTACTTTTTAAAGGCAAAATGTTGCGGGCAACGCAGGATGTAAATAGATATTATAAAAGTTTTAAAATCAACAGTTTTATTTAATTATTCGGTAAAAAAAAATATTTGTTTAAAACGTAAATATGTATGTATGTTTTTAATATCAGAAAATTTCAAGAAAATAAAATGATGCATAAATCCAATTTTGAGAATATGCAATTATTTTTACTCTTCATCATAACAAAAAAAGAATAATGTAAAAATGCAATTGTATTTGTTAGATATATAATATTTGCCAACTATTATATTTTATCACTATTTTACATACATTCATATATTTCGCGCCGTTTTTATTTACACACTATGTGTGTTTAATGAAAATGTCACAACTTAAATTCTATTAGATCTATTCTTATCATTCATAACTGTTTCTATACGGGTTTTTCTATGGAAACCAATATAACCCTTAAGTTTTATTAATTTATGCCCGATACACAGTCACTAGCAAAAAGTAAAATTATGCAGATTTTATTTTTTTAGTTTATTCTTTATACTCTATATGAAAACAAATATTCTCTTTTATTCTCGCACATTTACTTACAATTTAATGAACACAACTCTCGATTCGATATTTAGCATTAATATGACCGAATTTTTAACTCATATGTTGTTTTTTCTTCTTTATATTTTTTTTTATTCTTCTTTGTATAAAATTAAAATTGTGTAATGGAATTACGAAGAAAAACTTTATTAATTAAATTTTCTTTTAAAACAAAAAAAAAATAATAGTTTAATTTAAAGAAAAACTAAGAAACGTGTTAGAATAAATTTTCGTTTTCAATTGATTTTTTCCATTATTTTATTTGCTTAAAAAACTACACTTTTCAACATTATTTGCCCAACAGGTTATTTTTGTATTAAACACTTTGGTGGCCAGCTAGACTTTAATAATATTAATAACAAGCACGCTACTAGTTTGTCTCGGCAAATCCCCACCCAGCCAGCGAACAAAACATTTTTCACGAACACACCAGAAGCAACTGATTCACAAAACCAAAAAGTGTTGGCAATTTTTTGTTATTTTGTAAACCAGGGTTCCCAGATTTTTTTCGAGATATATTCCCAAATGTCAAATTTTCATCCCTAAAATTCCCCAAAAATCCCCACTAAAATAATACCTTAGACCGAAGAATACATTTTTAGTTATTTTTCAAAGTATGATTAATTAAGTTGCTTTAGTTATGTTTGATACACTTTCTTCAACTTTTGAACAACTAATTATTGAAGGCTCTTAAATTATTGTTTACTATTGCAGTAACAACAATGGAGCATCAATTGTTCAAACATTACCCTCACAGAGATTTTAATTAATTGTTTTACTTTATGGTACCATATTCAGTATATTCTTCACTGGACTGTTATTAAAATAAATATAGGTTTATCTTACTAAAAGCTTCATATCAGGCGGAAAATTACGTTTTTTTTTTTATTATATTTTTATTTTTCTTTAGTTAAAAAGATAAATTATAAAAATAAAAGAAAAATCCACAATGTGGGGATAAATCCCCTAATCTGACAACATTGTTGTAAACAAAAGAAATCTATAGCAACATGATTGGTCTGATTGTTGCTTGAGTTTGATGTCAACTAAATATCTAGTTGTGTGTGTTTGTGTTTTCAAACAAACATCCCTACAAACATATGGAAGATATTTACGCAATTATTCATTTTATTTGAAAGAAAATCATCAAAGCAATAGTTTTCTAATAATTGTATTTTTTTATCAGTTTAAAGAAAATTAGGTAATAAACAGCAAAAAATAAATAAAATTTTTATTTTCATTTGCGTAGTATATTATATCTTCAAAATATCGTCCTGTTTTCATTTAAATCATCTGGAAGAATTGAATGTAATACTTTTAATTTTCAGTCAAAATTTTTTCAGTTTTCGAAAAATTATTCAAAAATGAAATGTTGAAGAAATTTATTTGTGTTTTAACAAAAAATAAAAGTAATACGTGCTTTATGATGTTAATGTTTATATATATATATACTTTACAAGATGTAAAAGTTGTCTTTATTATATTATTTCTAGGTTGATAATTTATGTTTAGTGATAAATTTTCTATATATTTATATTTTATTATATTTTATTCTATTAACTATACTGTAGCATATTTTTAAGGCTTTTGTTTTTAATAATACACTGTTAGAAATGTCCTGTTCGTTTGAAAATTGTAAAATTCGTAATGAGGATCATTTGTTAGCGTGCTGAATGTGTGACAAACTTTTTCACTTTCAATATGCTGGTTTCAAAGGTAAAGATTTTGATCGTATTGTAGATAGGTATAACAGACTTCGTTGGTCTTGTCTCAAATGTAGGCCAATTGATGTGGACTTTTATAAACTTTTTGAGGATGCTAAAGTAGGAATTTTTGATATTGGTAAGGATTTAGTAAATCCTTTTAATAATCTTGATCTCTCACAATTTGTTGAATCCTCACCTAAAAGGAAGAAATCGACATCAAGATTAGAGGCTGAGATAAATCGGTTGCCTTTAATTCCTATATCGCCAGAAAGTGCACAAATATCTGTCTCTGAACCGACTATATCACCTACGAATAAGAATATTCCACTGGTTTCTGTTACAAATGCTGGTAGTGAATCCATGAAACCTATTACTTATTCCGTTGTTAATGAGAACAATCAGTTACCATCAAATGCTTTTAGTAAATACGTGAACCCTTTTACTTACTCTGTTGTTAATAAGAACAATCAGTTATTATTTAATCTCATTGAAATTCGCCATTATCTGTATTATCTAATGCTGATTGTAATTTAGTCGTTGTCCCACCTAGGAAAACAGTTTTCATTTTTAGATTTGCTCCTGATACATCTGTTGATTCTTTGTTCAAATTTATAAGGTCTCATTGCAAGGAACTCGATGAATCGGACGTTATTGTACAAAAATTCAAAATTTCGCAGCCTAGGGATATCTCCTCTTTTAAGATTATTGCTCCGTTGAAATTATTTGATATTTTGGTAAAAAAGTCTTTCTGGTCAGAGGGTATTCTGGTTATTTACCGGGACAGACAGGGAATGAATGTTGGTTTAAGTTCTCTACCTATCTTATATCAAAACTTTAGGGGTCTAAAAACAAAATTGCCGGAAGTTTATAATTCAAATGTCGAATATGATTTTAACATTATTATTTTTACTGAATCGTTGTTGAGCGCTGATATTAACGATAGTGAAAATTTCTATGGTGATTATAAGGTTTATAGGTACTCTGGGATTGAAGGGATCAGGAGAAAAGACGGGTATGTTTTAATTGAAGCCAATAACTCAATATCCTCTGATAAATTTGAATTTTCGGATCTGGTTTCTGTTGAAATAATATGTGTTCGTCTCATTTTTGCAAATAGTGTAGTATGTGTTATTTGTTCCTATATTCCTCCGAATTCATCAACTGAGATATATTTATAACATGCTGATTTACTAAGAAATGTTGCATCTAAACTTGGTACAAGTGATATGCTAGTTGTTTTTGATGATTTTAATTTACCAACATTAACTTGGTCTTTTTGCGATGATGTCGGCCGACTAAAGCATTTTTCAACATATAGTTTAAATGATTTTCTCAGTATTTTATTTGAATTGTGTCTTGTACAATATAACAATATACCTAATGTGAGTGGTAGGTACTTGGATTTGATATTATCTAATACCTCTAACTTATCGCTCCTCTGTTCACTGCCTTTCGTTTGCCCTGAGGATAAGTTTCATCCAACTCTTTTTCTACACGTCCCAAAATTCGAAACTGACCGTGTCAAACGTTTTAAATTTGGTAGGACTAATGAGCGTTTCTTAGAACATTTCCAGGTAAATAATACATGGCAGAATTCTAATGATTTTGATTTGAATATCACAATTTTTATGCTTCATTGTTTAAAGGGTTTGATTTTGCTGCAGATTTTTTTCAGCAAATTTATACTCCTGGACTTAGTTTTGAAACTTATCCTTATGATATTGATAATTATAATGTTTTTCTTTTCGAATTTATAACTACTGCGGACGAACTTTTATGTTTTGAAACCTTCAAATTGTCCTGGTCCTGATGTAGTGTCGTCTTCAGTACTCCGAGTGTGTTGTAATGAATTATTGCTCTACTTACTAAAATTTTTAATTTGTCATTAGTATTAGGCTATTTTCCTTCTTTCTGGAAGATCAGTTTTATTATCCCTCTTTTTAAAAGTGGTAATCGCCGTAATGTTGAAGACTATAGAGGTATTGCTAAACTTAGTACTATTCCTAAACTGTTTGAGCAGGTAGTGATAAATATATTGAAACGTATGGTTGGTAATCTTGTCTCATCTTACCAAGATGGCTTTTTAAGGGTAGATCAACGTCTACGAACTTACTTGAATTGACAAATTTCGTTTTTCATGTTTTTTCTCGACGTCATGAAACAGATGTTATTTATACTTATTTTAGTAATGTATTTGATACTGTCAGCCACTACTAGGTTTTCCTCCTAAACTCCTTAGTTGGATCTCATCTTATTTAAAAGATAGAACTCTGGGGGTGGTTTTTAATGATTTTAGATCTAAGAAGTTTTATGTCACGTCTAATTTTCCTCAGGGAAGTCAACTTGGTCCAATTTTATTTCTTCTTCCAACTGCTGTAACTTTTTCTAAAATATTGATGTATATTGATGATGTTAAATTGTTTTTATCCATTGGCATTGCTGTAGATTGTTCTTTATTGCAAGAGGACCTTAATCGACTTTATGAATGGTGTCTTGCTTATAATATGTTACTGAATCTGAAAAAATGTAAGAAGCTGAAATTTTATAGATCGAGTTTTTTTACATATGATTACAAAATAAGATATAATAAATTGGAAAATGTTTCATCGTTTAATGATTTAGTTGTCATCTTGGATCTTAAATTAAATTTTAATATGCGGGTGACTTCATGTGTAAATGAGGCTAAATCATTACTATATTTTATGAAAAGATAGTCTAGGGAATTCAATGATTCCTATATTTCTAGGAACTTATATACATGTTTGGATAGAACAGTTTTAGAGTATTCGTCGTTATATAGACAGTATAGAGTCGATTCCGAAACAATTCCACTCATTTGATTTGCGTGGCCTTGGTTGGACTTCTAGTTTGATGTTACCGCCATATGAAGATCGCTTGAAACTTACAAATCTGCCTTCGCCAAAAAATATTGGTTCTTGGAATTACATTTATGATAAAATTAATTAATTTCGAAATTTATTCAGTGAATTTGCTTTAAGATATACGATTTAGTGATCCTCATTGGTTTACAAGAAATTATATTTCATTAAAATTAGATTTATGTTTTAATGTCTTTGCTCACAAGTTAATAAACTTTTCTCAATTTCTGATCCTATTCATAAAATTAAACACATTTTAATACGAGATATATGAGAGTTGCCAAGAGAGTTTACTGAATTATTATCAACATCATACTTTGTTACTGACTCCTCACTTAATTCTGATGTTTTTACCGAATAATATGTCGTATTGCTTAAATGTTTCCGACTTTGTTATTGCCTCCATTTCTTCATCATGATGTCTTCACCTATAAATTAGTCCTGTCGCTTTGATGATTGCTGTGTTCCTGTGTTCCTGTCTTCACCTAAAAAAATTCTATATTGATTTTTACTTCGTTCCTGTCTCTACTTCTTCATTCTGTATCCTGATATCTACATCTATAAATTAGCCCTGTTGCTTTGATGTTTACTGTGTTCCCGTTTAAAATTTAAAATAATCGCCGCTCTTGATGTCATATTTCTTATTATTTTGTTTAATGAGTTCCTTATTGCAATAGCATTATGTTCGTGATATTGTTTGACCGTTGTTTTTATATCCCCTGTTTATAGTATTACAATGCTAATGATTAATTGCTATTACTAACTGTTCTTGATTTAATTTACATTCTTTATACTTTATTTTATTGCTCCTGAATGTCTTTTATTTTCTTTGTACTTTAATACGTTTTTTCAATGAATAAATATTCTTTTTATAATTATTTTTCGTTACTATTATTATTATTATTATTATTATTATTAAATTTATTTTACTTGAAATCATTTTTTCTTTGTTTACTAGAATTTATTTATTATTATTTTTTTCTCTCTCTAAATAACTGTTTTTCATCTTATTGCTTTTATTCAATTTATTTTCCATGTTTATTATTATTTATTGTATTTTTATTATGTAATCTATATTATGGATATTAAATTTAATTTTGTTAATTAGAATATAAGATTATCAGCTGATGTAACTGTAGATGTGTGCGTAAATAAAATAAAATAAATAAATTCCGGTACCTTTAAAAGAAGAAAAGAAGATTAATAACAATTTTTATAATCAAATTATATTTAGATTACCTTTGGTGCAAAGAATGCGACATTTTTAGAAGTAAAGTTTTGGGCTTTTTTAAATATACAAATACTTTTCTGCTTGATAGATTTTTTCTAAAATAAATTAAAATGTTAAGAAGATTTACATACTTTTTTTTAATATCCTTTATTGATTAACACTTAATAAATAAATTAATTAAATAAATTAATTAATTATATTTAATATTACAGCCAAACTGTACATAAGTTAAATTATTACTGAAATACATGATTTTGCTTACTTCTATATTGCCTTGTTTTCTTTTTTATACAAAAACTGACAATCTTTCTAACACACGCCAAGAAGATTTGTATTTTGTTTTTGTTAAATTCGCTTTATCGTAATATTATAGAATTCGCTAAGAAGTGACGTCTGGGCGATCAATTTATTTTTTAAATCTTCAAACATTTGCACACATTACTTATGAACACTGTTGCCAGATTTGCCGATTTATCTGCATTTTGACGATTTCAAATCTTAATATTATTTTTTTAATATGAACATAAATAGCCTAAAAGATATGCATTTTACTTTTCCGATTTTTTGACGATTTTAAAAGTATTATGCCGATTTTGAAGATTTTTTTCGTTAAATTTTGACGATTTTATACTATAATTATCTGGCAACAGTGTTTATGAAGATGTTTGAAAGCATTTGACTAAGTTTGAGAGCTAGGACTTCAAATGTACTTGAAATATTCATGAATGGCAATTTGACATGCTATCTAATAGACGATTTAATATATTTGGTTCTTTTACCTTCAGAATTTGGCAAACATTAGAGGTATAAATGCATGGGTACTAATAGAATACGTCAAATCGTGGAAATGGAGCCCGTAGAAAATACGAAGAAATAGAGTAAGGACAAGGAATCGTATGAACACTGGGTCTAAATTAGGACGATGTCATCCTTATAGCCTAACCTATAAAAATAATGTCAAGAATTCAATTTAAAATATCCCATTTCAAAATTTTTAAATAATTTGAATTTTTTAATGTTATTTATCTATTGAAATGTTTAAACTTTAATAAGTTCTTGGGGGATCTTGAAATATTTCTTTTCTTTATTTCCTAGTACTTTTCTCACTTTTGTCACAAAAACTCTGTCTTTAAATTAAATTAGTTTTAATTTATTTTCTTGTTAATTTAAGCAAATTTTTCTTGTTAGTTCAAACAATTACTAAAAGGTGTGAAAAATTTTTTTTGTTTACATATGCTTTAAAAAGTAAAGGCTGAACCATCAGCTAGTTAAAAATTATATGCTTTATTAGTGGACAAATTGTAAATTTATCTCAATAGAAAAAAAACGTCGATGTTACAAAGGAATAAAACGATTTTCATTTAACTGAAATGCTATATACATATACAGTGATCAAAATAATGATCAATAACTGCTGATCTGAGAAAAAAGAAACATAATATATATATATATATATATATATATATATATATATATATATATATATATATATTATATATTCATGTAGAATCAGTTTGCGTTAATCATAGTTATCGCGGTTTTAAGTTGAACATATAAACATTTTTACAAACTAGAAGTTTATGCATAATTCTGGTAAAAATTACTCGTAATATCAATACCTACTTAGTTATTTAAATAAAATTTATCATATTTTTAATGTTTAATGGCATTAGTGTGGTATATTTTAGGGTTTCCTAATCAAATTTAAAACATTTTCATTTTACTACAAATCACGATTTTATTTCTTCACATAATGTATGCAAATATATTCTATTAGAATTTATTACAAAGAAATGGTATTTAATATTGTGATTGCTTTTTAACCCAAATTTGTTTTTAGGTCTATAAATTTTTTATCTTTTGAAAATTTTTGATGCGCCTCTACATTTTCGTTAAGCATTACCAACTCCAACTATTTATGCTAATTATAGTCAATTTCTTGCTGTCCAAGTCTATCATTTTCAAATATAAACGACATTTGAC
Source organism: Protocalliphora azurea (assembly GCA_932274085.1). Classification (NCBI taxonomy): domain Eukaryota; kingdom Metazoa; phylum Arthropoda; class Insecta; order Diptera; family Calliphoridae; genus Protocalliphora; species Protocalliphora azurea. The sequence continues at coordinate 8,230,623 of OW026519.1, forward strand.
TTAAATTTATGGTCCCGATCATTTATATTTATCGCCGTTCCTATATCTATATAAGCAAGTTTTGTACAAGTTGCAATTTGCTATATAAAAATACAAAAAACAAAAAGTACAATTTTTACGTAATTTTCAAAAAGTCAATAAAATTTTTTTTATTAAATTTGTTTTTAATGCTCCTTCGATTTATTGTGTAAAATAACAAAAAAAAAAAAAAATGAGTTCAGGCAGTAATCCCTGCTATTCAATTAGAAACAGTAAATGTGCCTTGCGAAAAACTGACTTTTTTTTAAATTTTTGCTCATGTTGGCCAAAATTTGAGACTACCTACTGCGTTCATTATTTCTGGCACATCAATGAGAAATAGTGCAAAATAAGCGTAATTACAACAAGTATTAATCCCTGTTTCAAAATTTGCATTTCGTTGAGGGGCGCATAGACCCCGCTCAATAAAACAACAAATTTAAAAAAGAAATTTAAAAATTTTGTCATCAAATTCGACTACCCGTATGTAACTATTAAAAGTCTGTACTATAACAAAGAACTTGCAGGATTTATTCACAAAGTTCGATTAGTTTATATAAAATCACATGAGATCAAAAAGTATAAACGCGCGAACAAAAAGTGTAGAAGAATGGGAAAAAGTTAAGTAATTTTTATCCCTTTTTCTTTGTTTTTGAAATTTGAACAACAATCATGATTATTAAATGATACCTATGGTGCTAAAATTTTGCACTGTATTAGTTTAAAATCTTGTGAGTGCAGTAGTAGTGTTATCACCAAACTTATTAAAGATTAAAGTCGGTTTCAATTAGGTTAAAATCTTTTGATAATGGCCTATATATATTTTTTTTAACTTTAATGTTATGCAGTAGAAAATTTAAAGTCTATTAGAACGTTTTTTTTTAGTTTTTTCTGCATTAAATATAACATTTTTCAGTTTTTTCATTTATGAAAGCGAAATAATGATAGGTTAATTGTAACTGTAATGCTATTTTCACGTAAAATTGAAATAGAAAAGTGAATAAAATTGTCATTTAATTATTTGACAACATGTTACAATTACTTTTGGTAACAATTGATTTTATCCAATTTTTTTGAAGCGGTAAATTTTAAAAATTATTCGAGTAACCAATGATAAGTTTGAGATGCGGAATTAAAATCATTATCTTTTCAATGTAGCTCTGACTCCAACCTCTTCCTTTATATCAAATAAATTGTAAATTGAATTTTGAGAAAAGAAAAAAAAGGCTTTTTTGTGGTAATTCCTCCGTTCTCTATCTAAACAAATATATACTTAAATTGGTCATTTTTATAACAATTTATCCACCCAAATTTTAATGCGAAATTCCCTAGACTTTTAAATAATAACAATACCATGAAATCGTTTGTTCAGAATTCCATTGCGTCGTTCGCTGCATCATGTATGCATACAAGCCAAAGTCCCAATGCGAAATTCGGCAAATTGAAGTCTGTAAAAGTCCAATTTTTGTGCATGACAAGAAATCGACTTGGACAATTATATCTCTGATCTTTAAAGTCGAGTTGACAAGAATGCTTTTCTCGCAACCAGTAACTTTCAACAACTTTCTTTGAGAAATGCCGTCTGCTAGTTAAAGACCCTTCAGCTTTTTGAAAGGTATTACTTTTGTTAGCGAATTAGTAGATAACGCTTTGTATACCTCGTTCACCAGCTAGTTGGATTATTTCAAGTGTTTTTATTAAGTTTGCGAATGTAGGAAAAATTGACAAATTGATGTAAATGGTCAGAGGTGAGTATTTTAATTATCTTAGTTTGACTATGACTGGATTTAAGATTTTTAAAACAATAAAAAGAGTTGATCGCATCGCGGTTTCATCACGGACAATCTAAATCAATGTAAACGGAGACACAAGGTAAATGAGGCACTATTCCTAATTCCAAAAAGAAAGATGACACATACTTCTGTGATGATTTGGAGAATACCCGGCTCGATGTCATTTATGGCGGAAAACAAAACATCTCCTTTTTCTACCACTAACACTTCTTTACGTAGAACTTTACTAATGTCTTCTTCAATGAGCTTAATCGCGTATACAAAAATTAAATAAGAAATATTTGTCAAACCTGATATTTGAAAACTAGTCACCGACGAAATATTTGAAAAATGTTTGACGTCAATCAATTAAAATAGGTAAAATTTGAGATATTTATTATCGAGTCGTGCAAGTATTTATATTAAACATAATACACTAAAGTACTCCTTAACTTGGCTTAGTTTTTGGGTACACTGAATAGGTATATTAGTCCGCCCAGCTTATTATTTTTTATATATGAACTGTGGTATACTGGAACTGTAAAATTTCATACATAAAAAATTAAATATTATACACCTTGCAACGAGACAAGTATATCTTATGCCTTGCTTAGTTTGATCTGTTAAGTAAACTCCATGGTTTTTAATCATTGTCTAGTGTGAACGCAGTTATATTTATTTCTTCTACTACATACCGCAACCTTAAACAATCTCATCAACTTTTAACTTCTTCAGTTGTAATAACTCTAGTCATACACATAATGCTCTCATATCGCACACACATGTTCGTTATGGAAATCCATATACATTAGGGTACCCCGTTTATGTGAAGGAAAAATTTTATCTTGATATTCCATACTAAAGTGAACGTTTAATTTATTTTAAGATACCATTTCTTAAAATTTTTGTTGAGACGTTTTCTTTTTGGGCGGCTTTTATTTATCTTATATTTCATCCAAAGAGACAATATTTTGATAATATTTGGTATCATATGAAAGGTTTTTGAGAGACCCTTTTAATGGAATAACATAAATTTTCAGGCAGGTCCGAATTTATCCAAAATTTTTAAATTTGTTACCAAAAATTTATAAATATGAATAAAAGTGTTTGCCGAAATAATAATAAAATTATACATTCTAGTAGCAATCTTTACGTAATTATACCAAAACCAATGGAAAATCGTGCTAGTTCGAATTAAAAAAGATCTTTTTCCTGGTACACAGAAAAAACAGTTTAGTTGTGGCAACCGAATTTATGTCAATCAAATTTGGTTGGTTGTATATACTTTCTCTTAATTCGGTTCCAATAAGTGTACATATCGGCATTCACAACTATCTAAAAAATAATAATTCGGTTAGTATGTACATTAGGCTAAACCAACTACCACAGACCACCACCAGGTGTTTGGCATATTATTTTTATTTAAAAAATTATGTTTGCTGCTAAAAATCACAAAGCATTTATTTTATTGGTCCGATTAGAGTAATCTATTTCCCAAAGCATTAATTGACCAGAATTTTAGATGATAGAAGTGACGGATGCTTGTTTTTAAATCTGAAATAACTTTAAAGAACCGTTTACTGCAAAACCTGGATTTCAAATCTTGAGAGGCAATTAAAATCAATCACATATTTATCTAATTGAAAAAAAGACATCTATGAAAATACTCGTATTTTTACAATAATAAAATATTCCGTTTTGCAATAACATTTCTATTTTCCTGTTGTATTTTCTCATTTATTTTCTTTTCTAATTTTATTAATTTATTAAAAAAGTCAAAATAGCTCTGTTCCAGTACTTGTCAAACGTGCAAGTTTTAGTCAAAATTTACAGGAAAGCTTTCCCAATTTCTGCTTAAGGGCCGTTATTATAACCTACCTAAAGGTATTAGATAGTTAAAGGCAACCTAGTGTCTACATTAGTCAAATTTTTATCAAAACAAACGTCAAAATCAGTGAGAATATAAACAAGGTAACCTTAGTTAAATAGCTTATTATTATTTTGGTTGTTACAGTTGCCAAACTGCATATATAAAAAATAATAATGAATACGCCATATTGTTGTTTCTGTGCAACTGTTGCCACCTTCCACAAATTCGCGTTAAGTTTGACGTTTGTTTTGATAAAAAATTGTCTAATGTAGACACTATGTAAGATAAATTAAAGTGAGCAAAAAAGTAAGTTATCTATAATTTAGTTTATACGTAGTTCTTATTTGCAAATAAAAGTATAAAGCGTTACCGTACAATTTTTTTATTGTAACTTACTAACATAGTGTCTACTTTAGACAATTTTTTATCAAGACAAACGTCAAACTTAACGCGAATTTGAGGAAGGTGGCAACAGTTGCACAAAAACAACAATATGGCGTATTCATTATTGTTTTTTAAACATGCAGTTTGACAACTGTAACAACTAAAATAGTAATCAGCTGTTTGATTAAGTTTACCTTGTATATATTCACACTGATTTTGACGTTTGTTTTGATAAAAATTTGCCTAATGTAGACACTAGGTAACTCACGAAAACAATATGTTGAAATTTTTTTTTTGTGTTTTCAAAATCTGACAAATGTTGAAATTAAAATTATTAATAATAGAACAAATTAATTTTTTTATTTACAATCTTTTCTAGAATAAAAAAAGGAAAATATTAGCTTAACTATAATACATATAAAATTTCATATTAATGTAAGTGATCATCTGGGCAACCAAAAATATATTCTAAAAGAAATAAATATTTTATACGCATAAAAAATGCTCTTATAATCGGAAAATATGCTCTTAAAAAATATTATTTTCTCTGGCTCAACTTTAAATTATCTAATATTCATGCTAAAAATAACTTGATTTTTATTAGCAATTGCTAAAAAATATTTTCGTTTTGGACTTAAAAATACTATTCAAAGCTATAATACATTGTATCAGGAAATTAGAAACTTTATACAAATTAGAAAACGGCAAATTATATAAAAAATTATACTGGGTGAAAAGTATACAAAAGATTTTCTCTTAAGTGTAAAATATGCAAAATTATTTTCTTTCTAAAATAAGGATTTTCTGGGAAAATATGACAAAATATGCTGCATAACCCAAAATATGCTGTAACATATCGATACCAAAATTCATAAAATTGTCTAAAAGTTATAAATAACTGGTTCATTTGAAGCTCTGTAAAAATATGAATGCACTGGTGATTATATATTTATATTAATAAATATATGTATATATCAATACAAAGATTATTTTTATACTTTAATTATGATAAGCTCATTAAGTATAACCCTAGAATTATTATTTTTATATAAACGGTATATTAAAATTACGTAAAACTTCATTTGAGTTGGAAAAATCAGTAACTATTAATTTGTAACCATCCTAATATACATACATACGTATGTGTATCTCAGACAGTATCACAGCCATCATTCTTCGTACAATCGAGGAATTACAATTTCAAATTGTTGTGTACAATTTTTATTCATTTATTTACCATTTATTTTCTTTATTTTATTGCTGGAGTAGTATTATTTTTTTTTTTTACAGACCATATGAATGTTGGAATTTTTATTTTACTTTTCAGATCATTTAAAGCAGTTAAAGTATCAAGTACAAATTTTACATCGGGATTTGATTATAGAGAACTTAATGATAAATTATATCGTGCGTGGTGTGGCGATTCTGCTCTTCTTTCATTGAAAGTGAAGTTAAAAATGTTAATTGGTGGTATCATGTATATTAAAAAACGTTAAATTAAAACTCTCGTAAAGAAATGTTTAAATAAAAAAATTAAAAAAAACCCTTCTTGAATTGTAATTAAAAATTTTGTTGATTTAGCATTAAATAAAAATTACGAAATTTTGTTAAAGACATTGATTGTAGTTGGTTAAAAGCTAATAAAGAATTTAAGAAAAAAAATGACTTCAAAAAATATTTATCATTCTATAATATTATGGTTTAAATATCTTTACAAAATTGTATGGTTAAAATTATGCCAAATTTTTCTTAAAAACGGTTGGGAAAATAAACAAATTTGTAAATTCAATAATGATCATGAAAGTCACATCCCTGAGGTTAAAGGTTTACCTTTAGTGGGCACAATTTTTGATTTAATAGCAGCAGGAGGAGCTCCAAAGTAAGTAGCTTATATGACAATATTACACAAACTTTTAACAAAAGAACTTAACTCGGGATATAAAAATGTATTGTTTTATTTTTTGTATAACAAAAGATTTTTATGGATTTTTTATAAATATTTTTTTGCATTTTTTAACAAGTACACCTTCAACTAAATATATACATAAATCTTTGCATACGATTTTAAAAAAACTTGTTTTTTATTTCTTCTTTATAAATATTTAATTTCTATTAAGAATTCTGGTATGATTTAATTTCAATTTCAGATTACATCTCTACATTGACCAACGTCACAAACAATATGGCCATATATTTCGAGAACGTTTGGGTGGTTCACAGGAAGGCATATTTATGTCATCTGCAAATCTAATGCGTTTAGTGTTTGTAAATGAGGGAACATATCCCAGACATCCGTTGCCAGAAGCTTGGCTTTTGTATAACAAAGAAAATAATTGTCAAAGAGGTTTATTCTTTATGTACGTATTTAATAACAAACAATTTAATTGATTTAAACATATTGTTTGTTTAAATTTTTAAGGAATGGCGAGGAATGGCTACACAATCGTCGTATATTAAGTCGTTTACTACTTAATGGTAATCTTGATTGGATGAATTGGCATGTTAGACAACAGAGTAATAAGTTAATACAAAAATGGCAAAATGAGTGTCAAGCTGAGGAATGTAAGGATTATGTAATAAGTAATTTAGAAGAACAACTCTACAGATGGTCCATAGATGGTAAATTTTAATTTTCATTATTTTTTAAATGAATATTTTTTAATTTGTTGTTTTTTTTTTTAATTAAGTTATCATTTCAGTTATGTTTGGCGAAACTTCCGATTTGGAAATATTCGATATCCACCAAGCGGTAGATGAGTTTTCCTATATTGTTCACAAAATATTTGAAAGCAGTACACCTTTAATGAATTTCCCTCCCAAATTAGCTAAAATGCTGGGCTTGAAAATATGGTTAGAATTCGAGGAGAGTGTGAATCAAGTTCTAAAGAAGGGTTATCATGTAATTGATATGTTTTTGGAAAGAACATCCGCCTATCCAGGTGGTCTGTATGAAAAACTACAAAAGGCTGAAGTTCCTTTAGAAATGATAAAACGTATATTTGTGGACTTAGTTATTGCAGCAGGTGATACGGTAGGTAAAGTGTAGATTTGAAATAACATTTAAAAGCAAAGCTAAAAACTATGGGAAAGACAATTTCATTTTAAATTGGATAATTAAATGATGCTATGAAAATTTCATAGACCAAAAAGTTGATGTTTAATTGGGAGTTAAATGCCTAATAACCTCATTTCAACTTCTCATTCGCTTTTCTGGATACTAAGGGCCAAAGGTTATAATGCGAGGTGATTTAACATTATTTTCTGAAGGCAAGAAAATTAAATATAAATACGAAAGTTAATTAAAAAATTATTATTGAAATAACACGGGAAAAAATGTATTAGTTCTACAACTAGTTCCGGAACGCATTAAAATACCATGTACTAGTTCTATCCCAACAAAAACTTAACTTCCAATTTTTAAAAACAACAACTACCTTAATCGCCACTGCCAGCGTTACGTATTAGTACTTATATAAGTAGTTTTCAGTAAATATAAAAGCAATTTGTTTTTTACGTAGCTAAATTGTCTAGAGCGTCTGGAAAAAAACAGACGGCAGAGTAATAAATATAAGCAGTGTAGTGAAGTGTGTTCAAATATCAATCGAACCAAATTTTTTATTATGCATAAAAAAAATCACATCCAAAACAACTGTTTGGTACCCAAACAAAAACTGGTGAAATTTTAAATATCCCAAACAAAGTTCATTACTTATAGCACCAAAAGAAGCTGCTTTGCATATTGTAACAAAAACTTAACTTAAAATTTTTAAAGCTGTATTCATTACATTGTAGCCTTAATCGCCACTCCCATCATTACCAATTAGTACTTATGTAAGTAGTTTTTAGTAAATATAAAAGGAATTTGATTTTTACGTAGCTCGGTTGTCTAGAGCGTGTAACACAGAAAAATGAGTATTCAAGAGGGTTCAACTCCCAACTAAGGCAAATATATTTTTTAATAAATAATGTTGATTTACTATATTGCTATATGAAAACCACTTTTTAACACATAAAAATACAAGTCGGTTGTGGTGGCATACTAACTAACTTCAATAGTGCACTGCAGTGTAGTGACGTGGGTTCAAATCCCAACCGAGCCAAATTTACAAAATTCATCAGTTATAGCACCCAAAGAGAAACTGTTTTTCATATTATTTTCGCTTACAAAACACGATATTTAGTAGACCAAGTTTTTGCTGGATTATTAATGAATCTGAAGTGATTCTGATTATAACAGTTCTAGAACTAATGATTTTATAGATTTTATAGTTCTAAAATTGTTTCTGGGAAGTGCTTTTTTAATCTTTTAAAATTAAAAATGTTTAATGAAATTGGGGGAAATGTTTGACGAAATAGCGGTTTTTTAAATATTCACCCTTATCTCCAACAAAATGACCCTATGAATGTGTTCATTTTTCCCAAAATCGCAATTATGGAAGGAAAATACATCCTTAACTGGACGTATGTTTCAATTTTGGACTAAATCATCTGTTTAGGAATAAATAATCGACTATAAAAAATATGTGATTGAGAAAAAGAAAAATTCCAAAGAAACAAAATGTTCGCCACTTTTTTATAAAAAAAATTTTTAAATATTTTTTTTTTTCTAATTATTAAAAAAAATTTTTTTAACCAAAAAGATATTTTTTATCAAAAGCCCAATCTTTCAGTAAGAAATTAGTCTTTCACCAAAAAAAAAAAAAAAAAAAAAAAACACAATCTCGATCTGCGCAACAAATATCAAACCAGGGTTGTTGAAATTCCCGAAAAGTTACGATAAGCGACTACTGAATGTTAAAACGTTTCATGATATTTTTTTTTTTTTTTTAGATAAAAAAATATTAATGAAATAATTTAAATGAAATAAAAGAAAAAACAAATGTTTTTTTTTTAATATTTACGTATTGGGTTCCCACTTTTTTAACTCATTCGGAATACTTATAATTTTAATTTTCATTGGGAGATACACAGATCATTAAAACCACGTTTGTGGAGTAGCACTTATCGATACTTTTTTTTGGAAAAAATTACACAACAAAGAATAAGTTCTGTTTATACCAAATGTTATGAAGATCGGTCCACGATTGACCATAGCCCCCATATAAACCCTTCTTCCGAAAATCACTTTAACATGCATACGAATGTTAGTATCAAGTTAATATTCGACACAAATAAATTTCATGTAAGTACAAATAACATTTTATGAGAATCGGACCATAAATTAACTATCACATAAACCCACTTCCAGGAATCACCCTAAAGTGCATAAAATTTAGATGTTAGTATCAACGCATTATTCTGTATTTGTATATTTTATTTTACATTTAGTAAAATTGGGCGCAGGTGTAGTATAAGTATCCTTCCCGAATTTTTATACTCGTAGGGTGTAGGGTAAGTCTTGACAGACTATATCTTTTTTTCACGCTTTTTAAATTAAGTTTATATCTTCTGTTGAGTATGGGATAAAGTGTACGACCACAATTAATTGCTTTGTATATTGTTTATGTTGTTTAATTAAAGTTTTTTATCTAAAATAATTCCTAGATATTTGATGCTATATTGTAGTGGATAAAAAATCCCCTAGAATGCAAATGTTTCGTAGGAATACGTTTTTGCGGCCTATTATATGGAAATATATTAGCCTGTGATTTATTTTACTTTTATCTTCCATTTATCAAAGTATTTTTCATGAATTTTAAACTGTCTTCCATTCTTTTGATTATTGCGTTAGTCACTTTACCGCAGCAAATAAAAGCTCTATCATCTGCGTAAAAAACTACTTCCTGATTCCTACGAACAGTAATATCAGATATATAAATATAGAATAAAGAGTAGGTGATAATACCGACCCTTGCGGTAGACCCGTAGGTGTTTTTCTATCACTAGTGTGTTATCTATAGATACAACAAATGAGCATTGATCTAAAAAACTCTTTATTATCTTTTGCAGGTATGTTGGATAACTGAAGGAATTAAATTTAAAAACTAGGCCATCATATCATACCATAATGAGTCGAAGGCTCCAAAGCTCTTACGATTTCTTTTGTTTGCTTCAAAAAAATTAACTACTTTTTTAGTTGATGTACAGTAGAGTGTTCTTTATTGAAACCAAATTGTAGAAGGTTAATAATATTATTTAGACTAGAAGAAACTAAAATTCTCTTATTTATTATTTTTTCAAAAAATTTATCTAATAGGGTTGATATGCTGATTGGTCTATAGCTGGAAGGCAGTTTAGGAGACTTTCCTTGGAAATTGGGATGACTTTTGTCTTCTTAAAAATTGTAGGAAAATATCCTTCTATTAAATAATTGAAAAATTTACTTTTCAAAAAAGTAATCGGTCATGTTTTTAAGGATAATGCTATTATGGCCATTTAACCCATTATTCCTTTTTGTTATTATTCCTTTCGTAGTTTTTGTTTTTAGCTACCTCAGAATACAAAATACCATAAGCGCGGGAATTTCATTATTTTGTGGTTCTTGTCTTGGTAAGTCAGGAAAATCATGATCATCTTGGTTGAAATACGAAAAAGATCTTCTGTTGGTCGCTTTAGATCTAGATGTCACTCGATATAGGATTTCTAAGCATTCTTGACGATTTGGGCACTGTGGGTCATCAGCTCTATGGTTAACGTTCTTTAAGTTGCAGCACTTATAAATTATACTACCATCACTATTACCTTTGTTGAGTGAACAAACTGCACGCGATTTCCGGCACAAGCTGAACACATTACGATGCGGTTACAATTTTTAGCACCATGTCCATACATAGCACACTTGGAGTACAGTGTGGGATCTTTGTTGCCCTGTAGAGGTTTTCTCCAATACACAGAAATATTACAAAAATATATTATTTTCACAACCTCTTTTTTTGTTGACGATCAATCTCGATAAGATCAGATAATTCGTTTGTTTCTAGTTTCTTAATGCTTATCGTATTTATATTGCACTAGCTGACAAATCCTTTGTGTGCAGATTTGGTAGGCCAAATAAAACCAATTTAAAAGTTTTTCCATCCTTTAACTCATGCGTATAATACTGATTTTTTTTTTTCTTTGAGAACACTCAAAGCTTCATTATGCTGCGACAACGAGTTTGATATAATTTTCGTACCAATAGACATTAGTTAATAAGTATATTTATCCCCAATTAATCCGAAAAACTGTGGGTAGAGTCCACAATTATTGGTGGAATCTTTTCTTTGAAAGCAACTGCTTCCTCTTCGTCTTCAGATAGAAGTTGAAAACTAGTGCTAGGACCGTCTAAAGTTTTTGGCACCTTGAAATATTGCCCCAATGCTTTCTTCTTTTTTGAGCAAACATTGACAAACAAAAGAAAGTTAAAGCAAATTTAAGTAGTTTTTTACACTTTTTAATTTAAAAATTTAATTAATTATTCCTAGTAAAAATTAACGCGATGTTTTTATCTTGAGGCAGAGATGCCAGGAGATTTTTTATCTAAAATTATATTTTTCACCGTAGACTTTGCATCAAAATTTATAGTTTTCATCAATAATTAGATTTTTCACGACTGTAAAAAACTAATGTTTTATTAAAAAAATATATATATTTTAAACCAAAAAGACAATAAACAAAATCGCAATTTTAATATTTGCGAACTTTTAGTAAAATTATTTGTTGAATCTTTTATTAAGTTGGCGTAATTTTGCAATCATCTCTACATAATGTTTTTAAAAAAATGTAAGTATATACGATTCATTAATACATACCAAGAAAAAATCTGCAATTAATAATTAAAAAGCCTGAACAAATCAAACAATAATGTAGATACTTTTTGAAGTGTAAAAATACGCATAATTTTTTCACTTCTTATTTAAAATTCTTCTTTTACCATCACATCCCTTCCAGACTGCTTATTCTACCACTTGGGCTTTATATCTGTTATCACAAGATGAGCAATTGCAGGAAAAACTTTATAACGAATATAATACCAATACTCCAGATACACCATTAGTAAGAGGTTTAATAAAGGAAACACTACGTCTCTATCCAGTGGCTCCCTTTATTGGTAGATACATGCCACAGGAATGCCAAATAGATAAATATCACATAAAGAAAAATGTAAGAAAAAAATCGAATATAAAAATTCTATATTCTTAATTAAAATTATATTTATACTTGTCTCAGTCTTTACTATTCTTATCTTTATTCACTGCTGGTCGTGATCCTAAACATTTTCCGGAACCTTTAAAAGTAATGCCAGAACGTTGGTTGCGTAACGAAGAAACCGGTGAACTTAAGGCGATATATGCAGCTCATGCTACATTACCCTTTGCCATAGGTAATCGTTCATGTATTGGTCGCAAGTTGGCCCTTAATCAAATGCATTATATGATAGCAGAGGTAAGAAAATCTAAATTTTTTTTAATGATTTTAAGTATTAAATGATGTATTCCCATTTTCGCAGATGTCCAAAAAGTTTCATTTAAAATGTGTCAATAACTTACCCATAGAAAGTGTACTAAGATTGGTAACCGTACCCAATCAACCCATAAATATATTAATAAACAAACGCAGGGATTAATACTTATTGTAATACTATTTAAAAAAATTATAAGTAACATATGATTAATTTAATTATTAAAAATAAATTTATTATTAATATTTTTTTTTTAACAAAATATATTTTTTTAATGATGTATTTTACTTTGGTCAAAAAAATTAAATGACACTATGATGATATAAGAGCCATAATAAATATATAAATTATTGATATTAACAACAATATTGTTAAACCAACTGTAGATGATCCCCAGAATATGTAACCGATCAGCAAGGCTAAAAATATTAATGCTAACGTACGATATGAGGCTAAAAACCGCAGACATAAACGGGCTGGTACTTGTTGTTCACATAACTCGCTTACACCTGAAACATCACAATACGCTGAGTATTAGTGTGTAGGCCATATTTTTATTTGGTGATGTTATAACTTCATAAAATACTAACCTCTCGGTTTATCGAACCATTGAGCTGTCATGGGAGCGTATAAAATTTGACGTGATAATTTACCCACAATATCCGAACGATTCCAAAGGGTTTGTAATTGGGGACCATACTTTATGAGAGTGAAGAAAAGAAAAATGTTAATTAAAGTGAATTGGAAGATGAATTGAATAAATGGAATTATAAAAAGTCGATTATAAAAAGTGGTTTTTGAAAATGCGATATTACAATGAACTTCACAAGAAAGCAAATTTATTAAAAAATTTTTATGGAAAAAAAATATAATGAAACAAAAAAAGTGTTAAAAAGTAAAAACTGAAAACTTTGAATCCAAAACAAATAAACATTTACCTTTATTTACATTTACATAAAGATTATTGAGTTATTGAGGTGTGTTATTTGAAATAACACATTATTTAACATTTTAGAAAATTTATATGGAATTAAAATAAAAAAAAAAACATAAAATTATAAAATCTATCTTTATGAATTCTGTTAAAAATAATTTTGTTTAAATAAAATATTTAATTTTTTATGTATATTTTTTTACAAAATTTTTCACCAATAATCAGATTTTTCATTAAAAATACCATTTTCACCAAAAATACTAAAAATTTTGTTATAAAAAGTCAGATTTTTAGTTAAGAATCTAAACCCGATTTTATACTAAAAAGCAATTTTTCACTAAAGACCCGAAATCTGATTTTTCATAAAAAAAAATCACTAAACTCCAGTTTTATATCGGAAACAACTTTTTACACAAAATATTATGATTTTCACAAAAAAAAAATCGATTGATCAGTAAAAAATTCCAATTTTTAGCGCAATTTAATGAAAATTAAAATCCAATTAGAAAAAGAAAGTACAAAAATTATAAATTTTTCACTAAAATCCGATTTTTCACTGAAAATCCGATATTTCACAAAAAATCCGTTTTTTCTCAAAAAATTTTATTTTTTCATTAAAAATCCTATTGATTAAATTTTTCACCCAAAATCAGATTTTTCATTTTTCACTAAACTCCAATTTTAGTTGAAAAAAGGTGGCGGCTTCACGCCTGCGCCCAGAGACCAGTCAGTGATCCCGTTAAAGGCCAAAGAAAGCCCAAGAAAGAAAAAGAGGAAAGATACTGAGAAAAGGAGAGAGACTTCAGTAGATAAAGCAATAGAAAAATGTGAAACCTATAACCCAGCAATCAAAAACGACAACTCCTAAGCCACTTTATCCCCATTAAGAATCCTATCAGGTTACTAAGTCCTATGCCCGTAACCTCCTATAGTTCGTGTAGCATGCGGCTTCCAAACCACAGTCTGCTACGCTGAAGCCCTATCCAATGACACAGTAAACTCTACTCTCTCTAGCTCCTATACATCATCGCACGTGCTACAGAAGTATGACGTACCAATGGCCCACTTGCTAGTCATATTCCCTATTGCGAAGTGACCAGTAATTATACCCACAATGACCCTTAGATTCCCACGAAGCTTAACTTTTTACAAAAAATATGATTTTTTACTAAAAATTAAACTATTTACAAAAACAAAAAAAAAATCAATTGGTCAATAAAATACTCCAATTTTTATCGAAATTTTTCATTAAAAACAAAATAATAATAATAATAATAATAATAATAATAATGATAATAATAATAATAATAATAATAATAAGAAAATAAAAAAATGTTAAGTTTTTTCAAAAAACATTATGAAAAGGCAAAAGGCGTAACAACAATTTTAAACAAATTTTACGACTTTTTCTTTTATGAAGTTACGGCCTTTTGACTTTTGTTAATATTGATGTAATTTTTTAAAATACGAATATGAAATTTTTGGTGTAGGTATAGTTTTAGTCAGTACAATATAATTCAGTTGGTTGGTTGGTTTACGTGGTAGCCCGTAACCTTACGGGCAATCAATTAGGCTCGTTAGAGTCCGTTTTGATGGAACCACACTACTCGCCAGGTGAATGAGTTGTATTGAGTCCGTAATGAGATGGATGTGTAGGGAAGAACAATGAGAACATAAATTAATTAGATTAATTAGAGGCTTGCCTCGTCAGGGAGTCTACATGAGTGTTTAATTCCAAGATCATTAGAGAAGACACCAGAGCCGACACCACAGTATATCTTTAAGCCGTCAGTGTATATCCTAGTTCCAAATTGTTCAAGAAGATTTCCCCTTCTCCATTCACTCCTGGTAGGGAATAGGACTTTAATAGTATTTCCGAAGTCCACCTGGGGAATCATATAGTCGGTAAATTGATTGAATTGCGGGGGTATTAAACTTAATATCCTCGCGTGCCCATACGTTCTTGATCTCCAGCTTTCCGTTGCAGACAATCTTATCGCACTATTAACTGATGATTCAATCATGTATAGGTCTATAGGTGTTAGGTGTAATATAGTGTTCAGAGCTTCTGATGGA
Source organism: Protocalliphora azurea (assembly GCA_932274085.1). Taxonomy (NCBI): domain Eukaryota; kingdom Metazoa; phylum Arthropoda; class Insecta; order Diptera; family Calliphoridae; genus Protocalliphora; species Protocalliphora azurea. The sequence continues at coordinate 8,246,057 of OW026519.1, forward strand.
CTAGTACGTAATGCACCTGCAATGCCTAAGGAAGCGGATCTTTGTATCTTGTAAAGTTGATCCACCACATATCTCTTACTAGTAGTGGTCCACCACACAAGAGATCCATACACAAGAATGGGCCGTACTATTGCAGTGTATATCAATTTTGTCAATTTTGGACTCAAACCCCATTTCACACTGAACATCTTTCTACAGTTGTAGTATGCTACCGTAGCCTTACTAACCCTATGTTGAATGTTCAGCTTCCATGAAAGCTTGGAGTCCAAAATAATGTCCAAGCACTTTGCATTGTCCGACAAGGTGAGTTCACAGTTTTCTAACCGTGGTAGTCTGAAGCTCGGAATCTTGGTCTTTGTGGTGAAAAGTACCAGATCTGTCTTGCCCGGATTCACTCCTAGTTCACATTCTTTGGCCCAGTCACTGAGTGTGGTCAGAGCAGTTGACATGATATCACTTATCACGTTCAGAAACAGTCCTGATACTAGTATCACCACATCGTCCGCGTAAGCCACGACTTTCACTCCCTTGTCTTCCAATTCGCACAGGATGATATTAATGACAATAAGCCACAACAGCGGAGAAATCACACCTCCATGTGGAGTTCCACGCATAACTTGTCTGGTCTTAACACTGTTGCCTAAATTCGCAATGACGATTCTTATCTCTAGCATTGACACCAGCCAGTTGGTGATATAATCCTAAACTCCTAGTTCGTGCAGAGCTCTCTGTATCGCCATAGTCGTAACATTGTTAAAGGCGCCTTCTATGTCCAGAAAGGCAGCCATAGCGTATTGTTTAAATTCAATGGATCGCTCGATGACCCTTACGACCTCATGAAGAGCCGTCTCCACGGAGAGACCTTTAATGTAGGCATGTTGACTTCCTGAGAGTCGAATTGTACTCTCTAGATTCTGCCTTATATGTAAATCAATGAGTCTCTCCAGAGTTTTCAACTGAAAAGATGAGAGACTAATCGGACGGAAGTCCTTTGCATTCTCATGACTTCTTTTTGCGGTTTTTGGAATGAACACTACCTTCACTCTCCTCCAATTCCGGGGAACATAGTTGAGGGTTAGGCAGAGTTTAAATATTCTATGTAACCAGGGTATGATGTATACCTTTGCACTTTGTAGCATCCGTGGTATAATACCATCAGGCCCTGCAGATTTGTACGGAGAGAAGCTCTCCATTGCCCATGAAATTTTCTCAATGGATATTATGTCATCCTCGATTCCTCGCGAGGATTTAATATGCCCCATCTCCTGGTCTGTAACATCTGTACAGCCAGGAAAATGAGTATTAAGTAAAATGTCCAAAGATTCCGCCGACGATTCTGACCATGAGCCATCCATCCTTTTAATATAGGATGGATTATTATGACCATTTGCCAAAACCTTACTGAGTCTAGCATATTCCTTGGTATTGTCGATAGATTCGCAGAAGCCTTTCCATGAATCTCTTTTTGCGATCTTTATTGCTTTCTTATATTCCCTACACTTATCGTGATACAACTGCCACGATTTTGTTCTGTAGCTAATATTGAAAGCATTGCATGCCTCCTTGCGTAGCTTCGAAAGTTCCTTGTTCCACCAGGGAGGGAAACTCTTTTTAGCCTTCGTCATTGGACAGGATATATTAAAAGCTTTAACAATTTCCTTGCTTAATGTGCTCTCAATTTGGTCAAGACCCTCAGTCGTTGCTTCGACTGGAGGTATTTTTTTCAGTTTGTGCATGAGAATCCCATTGAACTTAGTCCAGTTCGTTCGTAAAAAAACAATATTTGATTTTTCAGCGGTTACAGCCTTTTGCATTTTAGGTAACGATATAATACTTATACCACAATAACGAAGTTGTGAATTACAAAGTTCAAAAAAATAGATGTTAAAATTCATAAAATAAAATTAAATTTACCTTATCATTAATACAACAGCAAATTTGATGTAATATGCGCACCAACACCTTTACTTCATACGTTTGTATAGGCATAAGAGCCGGATCTATGGTAGGTTTAATATTTGCTAAATTGTCCAACATTTGTCTAGGAGAAACACGTGAAATATCTAGATAATCACTATTGTCATATAGAGAGAAATTAAAGCTGTCATTGAAACTATTACTGGCTGGTACATCCAATTGTTCCATAGATATATTCGGCAAATCCACCTAAAATATTTTCGAATAATTAAGATTTTTTTAAATTTTACAAGGCACATGAAATACTTACTTCAAACATTTGACATAACGAACGAACCGCCAAATCAAGTATATCAGGTATTTTATTAATTTCTTGTAATTTCAACTCTTCGGGAGATTTGTCTTCAAATAAACTAGCAAAAAGTTTCCTAAAGAAACCCAACGATTTACGACGATCCAATTGTTCACGGCGTATCGTTTGAATTTCTTGCAGTATATACATACGTGAAATATGTACAATCTTAATAAATTGTTCTAGTTCTTGGCGTATAACAGGGCCAAACATGGGGGTATAGACATCATCATGATAAAAACTATCGGCCCAATCACAAGAACCTGATGTAGAGCTTTAAATAAACACATTATATGCCTTTAAAAAATAAATGTCTTTGAGTTTCATACTTACTTCAACAAGGTACTATGTTTACGGGGTGATTCAAAGGCTAGAGTATTACCGGCAAAAGATTTTTCGGCATGATATAATTTATGGGACAAACCTGTTTGGCTAAAAACCTAAAAAATATTTTATTATTGTATTTGAAGAGAAAAATTTATTTTGACAAACAACTTACCTTAACCAAACGATGTAGCATAATAACATTGGGAAAGGAAGTAAAATCTAGTCTTTCAAAACGAGGTAATATGTGTACAAAGATTTGTGTGTATATAACCAGATTTTCAGCTATAAAAGAATCAAATCTACTACTGATGGGACCATCCATATTGGCCATACTATATAAAGAAAAAGTGGCTATATGTAAAATATGTTTACTTTTTTAAATTTTGTGAGCTTTATGCTAACCCATTATTTTGCCATTCAAATCTATAACGCCAAGGTTGTATATAGCTTAGCCATAATTCCAAAACCACCGACAAAGAACTGTCCAAAGGCCATCTACCTATAATGCTTTTAATAAAGGGATAAATGCGCGGTTTCATCATGGGTTGTGCCATTTTACGCAAAGAAGCCATGGCAGTTTGATCTAATGCAGCAGAATTGGCAAAAGAATGTGTTTGTTTTACCAATATGCGCACCACACGTATAAATTCACTACTGGGAAGATCCTAAACGTACAAATTATTGGTTTATAACAAAACTCTTTAAAACTCATTACTTACCCTGGCCTCATCTACATCATAACGCAGCCAAGTGTCTATAAAAAAATGCAACACTGATTCTGTTCTCCAGGCATGTGCTCTTGGCGAGGCATCTACACTGCGCTGATTCATTTGTGACATATTATTGCCATATAGACTATTATTCGATTGTGGTATTCTTAAATATTTAGGGGATTTCTTAGGCTGCAACTGTTGTACAGGCATAGGTTGGGGAGCTTTTACACTAGCACATATATTAGTTGGCATAACCACAGCATCGGGACGACTGGGCAGAAAATTGCACAAATACTCAGCAGTCAAAAAGAAATACACTGTTTTCATGCGTTCATTGTGTACTTGTAAGGCAGCCGGATACATTTTGTGTAAAGGATATGTGGCATGTATTACAAAGTGTAATATATAATAGTCAAAAGCATTTAAAGACAAAGAAGTAATTTGGCGCCGAAAAGGATCAATATTTATAAGATCAGCATAAAACATATTGTATTGACCTGATTGTAATAATTCTACCAATTTGTGCTGAAATATAAAAATTTAAATTCATAATTTAGTAACTTTTTGGTTTTATTTTATTTATTCTAAAAATTGAATTAATTTAAATAAATTTATTTACTTACCGGCAATTGTTCCAATGACAATTCAAACTTAATAGCTTCATTCAATAATCGATAACACAAACGAAACATTGGTCCCATGGGGGCAAAAAAATTGTGCAGCATATCAAAAATTTGCGGAGAATTTTCCTTTGTGGTAGCCCTCAAGCCCCAACCAAGACCACCGCTGCCAATACCAAACACCGATTGTACTATTGAGGGAAATATTTCTTGTAGCTCTCGTAAATTGCATCTTTCAAATAATATATTTAATTCTGTACATCGATCCAACAATGGAAAACTCAACAGTTCAAGGATGCGATTCTAATTCAGTACACAAAACAAACAATAAAAAAGCCGCATTATTTACATTATAATTGTTTTTCTTCTCTCTGTTGCACACTCTGCTGCCGCTCTTTTTCTTTTCCATGCGAAATACTTACGCCAATATTTTCATTATACAAGGCCATATTTTAATTAATTTTTTGGAATATATAATTTAAACTAAATTACTAATAAATTAAAATGAAAAAAGGATTGCAATATAAAAATTCCTTTTTTATTATAAATCCACTTTCTTTTTTTTTCTTTCCTTTTTTTCTTTTCACAAACACAAATTAAAAAAATCATAAATGAAGTCTTGTCAACAGAGAAAAGTCAATGTGAGTGATGCAGAGACCTGCGCCGGACAGTTTTATCGGCGGCGGCTCAAAATCGGATGTTAGCCGGTAAAAAGTAATCAAAAACTTTTAATTTTTTTTTTAAATTTTTATTAAAAAAAGTTCTAAAGCATTTTTCATTTTAAAAATAATTACACACATTTTTATTTCAAAATTATTTACCCAAGTTATAAAATCAATTATTTACGATAGTACAAGATAGTATATATGCTGTGATAAAAATTCAACTTTTAGAAGTCGCAAAAATCTAAAAATATTGGCAAGAATTATGAATAAAACCTTTTAGTGTAATCTTTAATAAGAAGAATGGAAACTTTTCAAACAGTAATAAGCGAAAATCTATAAAATAAATGAAATAAAAATTTAATATTGTTTAAAATATTTGCAAAGTTCTCAGTAGTCATGTATTTTTTCGCATTATAAAAGTGTAATTCAATAATTCCACAATGATTATTCTGTAGTAAAACTCGCGATTTTAGAAAAAAATGAAGGCTGGAAGCCAATAAAAAACCGTTTAAAATTATTATTTTTCAAAAATACCGGTATTCAAATACCGTTCCCTTCAATACCGGTATTTTAAAATATACTATGTTCTTCAATTCCGGTATATAACGGTATTTTAAAATATACTATTTTCTATGTAATATATTTTGAATAAATATTTCATATATTTTCAATAATAGGAGTTTATTTAATGTAACATTTATGGAATCTTGTTTTAGAGACCTTTTATTTTCATTAGATTTCCTAAAACGATCCGTATTGATCAGTTTAATACATGAAAAATATTAAAAAATACAGGTTTATCTTGAGTTCTCTACCAGCGATTAAAAATCAAGGCTAAGTATATTTCGTCCAAAAGATGTTTATGTGTTTTTATTTGTATCACAAATAATTTTACGTAACTCATATCGGTTGTGCTAGATATAGTGGGTATGTTTGATGATAATAATTTTCTACCAAAGCGATTTTAAAATTTGTATTACTATTGGAATTGCCTACCATAAATACCATCATAATAGAGCCCGTTCTTATTCTTTCTTGTTTTTAATAATAATACCCACACATTATAAAACAGTCAGATTTATACTAAATCTGACTGTTTTATAATTTTCGTAATCAACGATCATATATTCATCATCTTAAGTACAGCCAGGTGGGTTTTTGTTGTTTTACCTTCAAGAATTTTTCGTCTTATTCACACATTGGCTAAGTGTGTTGCTTTCGCATAACTGTAATGCGTTACAGTTTTTCGAGGCTTTTACTTTTTTACATTGGATTATTCGTGAAGTACCATATAAAACTCAAAGCATTGATATTGGTGGAGACCATTAAACTCGGGGTCCTGATAACTGTTAAAAAAATTAAATACAGAAAAATTTTTTCAATTAACAAATTTATTGAATCAATCAAGTAGATGGAAATATTTAAAATTTAAGTGTCGTTATTATAATCTATCTATAAGGTATCAAATAGTTAAAGGTGAGATAAATTAAAGTGAGCAATAAAGTAAGCTTTATCCATTTAGTTATTATATTTAGTTATTATTATAATTAAAATTTAAAACTTTGATAAAGCGGTAAGGCCAAAGAATAAACCGTTTACTTTTGGCCAGTGTCAAAATAAACAACGTCGAAGGTTTTAGTGAATACCTGTCTATGTAGACACAACTTAACGGTGCTCTTCGCACGGGGTAAATACAATGCCCAACCAACCAACGCCCCCAAGTCTGACAAAAGGCCATCCTTGAGTACCAATTTGAAGTTATGTATTTGGATATGACTTCCCCCTTGGTGAGGAGCGGAGCCTATCTAAACTCCTTCTGATCTACTGGCCACGGCGCCCTGTTGCAATGCAACTCCACACCGAGCTCACGCTCTACCTGCGATTTGGGTCTAAATAACAGCCACCACGAAAAGTATTTAACTCTCTAATGTCGTCATAATAGTGGCACGCCGTCAGTACATGCCCCACATCCTCAAGTCTCCTCCCACATCCATAGTTCGGTGTATCGGACAGACCTCTCTTATGCAAAAATGCATTGAGTGAGCCATATCCCGTCAGTATAAAACCCAGACACAAACCGTAGCCAAAATCTGGACGTTGCAGTACGAAGTCCGCGTCACGTATGAATTCGTACGTTAGCCTCCCATTGTCACTGTTCGTCCATCTCGTCCTCCACCTAGACAGAAGAAACTCCTCTAAGAGTACTTTGACTCGCACACGATCCCCATTCACCAGATCAGAAGCAGAAACCCAATCATGCCCAAGAAGTGGTAGCCTAACCATACCTGCAACACTCGACAACTTGTCCCTTATGTGCATAAGATGAACTGAGAATCCTCTCACTCATCATTATTCCCAGATATTTGACCTCAGTCGTATATCTGAGACTAATGCTGTCAGTCCGAATAAGCAACATTATCTCGGTTTTGTCCATCGCCACTTCGACGCCTGAACGACCGCTCCACTCACACACATCACGCATGACCTGCGCACCCCTGCTTCCTAGATCAGCACGAGACTTACCCTCGACAAGAATAAGGAAATCATCCGCATACGCACACACCTTGAAGGAACGACCGAGCTGCGTCAACAGAGAATCCGTCATAATGTTCCAAATATATGAACCATAGATGGAACCCTGCGGACACCCACGAGTGATGTCCCTCCAAACCGTGCCGCTGGTACCTACGACACAAGCCCTTCTGTCGCTAAAGTAGCTCTTCCAGAGGGCTAGCTCCCGACAGCCCACTTCATCCAGCCTTCTAAAGACGCCACCCCACGACAGGTAGTCAAAAGCACCCTTAAAGTCTACGAAAATGCCAAGAACGTATTTGGCCGAAGACTCGCTAACGCTCCTACGCACGTGCAACCAGGCATCCTCAACGCTCCTACCTTCCCTGAAACCGAACTTTAACTCAGAAGGTCCCTCGCTGGCGTCCTCCCTCAGTCGAGACACCATGATTCTTTCCAGCACTTTTGCAAGTACCGGTAAGAGACTGATGCCCCGATAAGAGCGATGATTACTCGTCACCCTATCAGGAGGCTTCAGGAGAACTACAATGCGAGCGCGTTTCCAAGCCCCTGAGAAATAGCCCTCGCTAAGACACTTCCCAAAGACCGACCCAAGATATTCAGGTATGACCTTCCAGATGGTTTTACACATCTCTCTAGTCATACCATCAATACCCGGAGACTTCCTACTTCTGACCCGATAAATACTGTCCACAACTTCCGATCTCACCAAGTTTGGAGGATCAACCATTTCCCTAATGAGAGGAGAGTGGTCAACCGGATCCGCACCTGGGAAGAAGTTCGTCAGTACATTCTATCCAAGTCGACAATGTAACATTGACTACCTGTAGAGAAGCTAAGTCAGCTAGCCTATCTTTCCTACCTTTGCACACCCGGTAAACCCTACCTCGGGGGTCATCCCTGTTCTCTGGAAACAAGTCCGGAGTTGCCTGACAGACCTTCGCATCTGATCAAGTTCGCAAATCCACCAACTTACCTTGCCTGGCTTAGTCTCACGACGTCGTCCAAGGAAGGAGTCATTTGCTGAACACATCCACTGATCTATACGGTCTATCTGGTCATCAACCGTCAGTGCCCTAAAGTCATCAATTGACTGCAATGAAGCGATCGCCCTAACGAATTCCGAGTAATTGTCCCAGTTAACGTCGCGATCCCTCCACCTTCTAAGAGGTACTGTCACACTTGAAATGTGTTACCCCTTACTCAACAGAAGATCTAAACTTAATTTAGAAACAATATCCTTATTTACAAAATGTGTATTCGACCAATTTTGACCTATAGATTCCACGTCTGGTTTAATAAAGCTGTTAAAATTTACACAAGAAAATTACAGATAATACAAAATAAAAATCTGAAAATAATTCATAGCCTACACCCCAGATATTCGATTTATCTACTGCACAGAAACTTTAATCATAAAGTGTTTAATTCATTTGCAAGGGAACTGACTCTGTCATTTAATGAAAAATGCAGAAAGTCTACATATGAAATAATAAGAAATTTAGTGATTGTCTATCACTAAGTCTCTTTTTTTACTTAAAGAGTAATAATTGATGGTGGATTTTAAAATGTTTTATAACGTTTAAGTATGTACTAGTTTTTTTACTACTTTTCCTTAATACTTTTTTTCCTCATTTAATTATTTAGATGTTAATTGTTGTAAAATCTCATAACGATGTAACTGATTATTCATTTTATAAAGGTTTCAATGAAGTAAATAATAATAATAATAATAATACTATTAATATTAATACATATATATATTAATACTATTAATATTAATATTAATATTTTTTCACAAATCTTAAAATAAAACGCAAATTAAGCACGCGAACACCTTTTATTTTATAAAACTATAAGAAAAACATAAATTTTACTTAAAATTTTATAATTTTTATTATGGTAAAAGAAGTATGATAACGACAACTCTACAACAACTATAACACAAAAAACTCCATGTATTTTGTTTTTGCATTGAAATTTCTTATGTTAACTTTAATTTTGATATTTCACATTCTGGTTTACAAAAAAAAAAAAAATGTAATAAGCAAAGATTGTAAACATAAACAACAATTTGACACTACAGATTTTAGAACACAAGCTTCAAAAAAAAGTTCAGCCGTTTAAATGTCGTTACCTGATTAATCTACCTTGTTTTATTTTTTAGAGATACATATATGTGCTACCAAGCACATTAACTACAAATTGTATGAGTATGGGATAAGATTTTTTGTTAAATTTTTTATTATAGGGATTTTGACATTTTTGTCGCAAAGAAAATTTTTGAACTTTGTATAAAAATAAAAATTATGAGATCTAATTGTCAAATTTCATATTAAAAAAAAAAAATATACCAAAAACACTGTCCTTATGAATGCACCTTATGTACTTAAAGTCGTATCTTATTTCATATATAAAAATTCAACCCTGTACAATTTCACTATTTATTTTCCGGTTGCTAACGGAAACGAAATATTTATTTGAAAATATTAAATTTCAAATTTGTTCACCAAACATTTATTTTTCTATATAATCCAATTTTATTAAAACACAACAAATCTCGAAATACAATTGTAAAAATGGAAGTTGAAGTTGAAACAGCTACTGTGGGTCAATATCAAACTTTGGTACGTTACAATAATCCCGTACTAGTGGTTAAACATGCGGAAAGGAAAACCATACCAGCAGAATTGGTAAGAAGTTTAAAAATGATTAACAAAATAAAAAATAAATTTTGACCGAATTATTTAGGATTTTAAACGTCCCCAAACTGCAGGAGCTTTATTGGATATCAAAAAAGAAACTGAAGAAATTTTAAATTCCATTCTGCCACCACGCTGTTGGGAGGAAGAAGGTCAGTTGTGGCAACAAACTGTTTCCAGTACTCCAGCTACACGTCAAGATGTCATAAATCTACAAGAAATGTTGGATACACGTCTACAACAAACTCAGGCTAGAGAAACTGGCATATGTCCTATTCGACGGGAATTATATTCCCAATGTTTTGGCAAGTTGTTTTACTGAATCTTTTACTAAAGTTCTGTAATATTCTTTTATACTTTTAGATGAAATCATACGTCAAGTTACCATAAATTGTTCAGAAAGAGGTTTATTACTTTTGCGTATACGTGATGAAATTGCCATGTCAATGGAGGCCTATGAAACTTTATATTGTAGCTCAGTGGCCTTTGGCATGCGTAAGGCTTTGCAGGCACATGAGGAAAAGGAAATGCTAAGGGATCTGGTAAAAATTTTGGAAACGGATAAAGAAGCATTGGAAGAAATTATAACTGATATGAAATTGAAAAATGAGCAGGCTGAGCGCAGAAATGCTGAATTACGTGCCTCAGAAGAGAAAAAATATCAAGAAGAAATTGCCTTCCTAAAGAAAACTAATACACAACTGAAGGCCCAATTGGAGGGCATTACAGCACCCAAAAAATAATGTATTACTTTCAAAATATTTTTGAATTCTTTTTTATTTTCTTTAAAAAAATCATACAATATATTAATAATAACGATTATTCCTTTGCTTCATTATGTGATTCTCTTTGCTCGCCTTGTTTTTCGGTGAGATTTTCCGTCTCTTCTTCATCTACTGCAATTTCATTAACTATAGGCGTAGGTTTAAATACTTTAGGTTCTGACTTTTTGGAAGATTTTTCTTTTGCTGCACGTTTAGCGGGCGGTTGCTCATCTATAACTTCATACTGCATTTCCGTAGGTTCTTCTACTTCCATGGCCTCTTCATTTTCTTTTGGCAATTCACTATACATTTCTGTTTCTGCAGTGGTTGGTAGTTGGTCTTTAATAGTTTCCAATTTTTTTACATACATTTCATAAACGTATTCAGTCATGTGTGTCATATTATTTATGGTAGTAATCTTCTCTTGGGGATTGTCGTTGGTCATACGTGTGGTGGGATATGATTCATTTTCTACCAGTTGTAGTTTTTGGGTTCGCGTTGTGAGCTGGCAAATGAAGTAAATGAATTGAAATTATGTTTGCTTTAAATTTACATCATACTTACCAATTTAAAGGTTTGTTGTAATTCCAAACAATTTTTAAATAATCCCACTCTACCAAAGATATATAAACCTAAACGGGCACGACTCATAGCCACCACCAAACGTCTAACATCTCTGATATGACCTACAGCTTTTGTACGCACCAAAGATATTAGTATATAATCATTTTGTTGACCTTGATATTTGTCTACGGTGGTGATTTTGTGAGGCCAACCTATTAGAGGATTATTACCACACCTGCCATTGATAACATCTCTAATCAAATGTTTTTGGCCATTGTAAGTAGTTAAAATGGAAATTTTCTCGGATGGGTAACCAATAAGACGCATGTACATATAAACCGCCACTACGTACTCAGCTTCAGCCAAATTCTGTGAAGACGAATTTTAAATAAGAATTAACAAATTAAATTTGTACAATCTAATATTATAATAAAATATCCCTACAAACCTGATAAAAGTAAGGATTGGGTTCAGTTTCTCCCACCCCTTTAAAGTCATCCACATTAACCAATTGATAGTCATGCAGGAAACCAGCATTAGCTCTACGGTATTCTTCAGTTTGTAAAATATGCTGCAAATCTTCCAGTTTCTTATAACGCCATTTATACAAAGAACAAATACTAGATCTAGCACGACCTTGTCCATCTAAATCAACAGTGGGTACGCCCAAACGCACAAGCCTGGTAAATAGACTCTGTTCCATATTGGAATATTTTTGAAAAGCCATATTTTTGATAACCGGAGGCAATTGATGATGATCTCCTATCATAATCCACCTTTTAAGACGATTAAAACCATCCATAGGATTTTGTAATAACAAAGGTATAAAAGTTTCAATCTCTAAAATTTGAGCAGATTCTTCCATTAGTATATTGTCATAGCGAAAACCTAGATTCACTAATTCTTTGCGTTTTAAGGCAGCATGAGTACAAGTCATGGCTATAATTTTAGCTTCCTTGACTAAAAGATATTTGGAACGATCCAAACCTGTACGCAAAAGTTCAAAAGCTCTAAACTCTTCAAGTTCTGTGAATATATGAGATATATAACGGAAACAGGATTTGGCTATATTCATATAATCCTCATAGCTATCACCCTTAAACAAAGGTTTTGGCGCATCATCAAAAAATTTGTTAAAGGGAAATTGTTCCTCAAACACTTGACGCCATACTTTGTCATCTTCAATTTTCGCCACTGCAACGGCTTGGGTTTGGAATTTCTCCCATCTAGCCATAACATTGTAAAGATAAAAATATCCCGCAGTTTCACAAGTGTAGGCATTATCACCTCGCACTCCTAAAGATTCTTGCAGTTTTTGTACTTGTTCTAACAAATCCAGACGTTTGGCTAACACATAATTAACACGACCATAGCGACTGAAATCCTTTTCGGTCTCTAAAGCTTCTTCACCATGACCCAAACGTAATAAATGTCTTTCGTCAATATCCAAAGACATAATTTTTTCAAAGAGCTGATTAAGAGCCTGATTTGAATGCGTTACAATCAATGTACGTTGATTGGGATGATTGTGATAGATATTGGAAATAATTTGAACAGCTATATCAGTTTTACCGGTACCAGGAGGACCAACAACTACTGTCAAACCAGGTTGCATTCCAGCACGTATGGCCTCAATTTGGGTAGGAGTAAAGCGTATGGAGTTTCTGAAAATAAGTTTTAACGTCAAAAGATTCCATTAAATTTTTCCATATTTTATACTTACTGCTTAGGTTTGTTACCCAAATAGGGACCACGAACTTCAAATTTATAAGGTTTTACCGCAATCGATTTAGATAGCTGTTGTTCTTCCTTCTGTTCAGTACCGACTCCTGAATCCTCTATTTTCTCTACGACATCTTCGAATATCAAACGGAAAGGGGCTTGGCGCTGATCCTCTGGAATATCACATTTAATTTCATAATCGGGAAAACTTTCCTCAATATGTTCATATGATAAGAAAGTATCATAGAAATCCAAATCACGTTCCTAAATAAAATATTGTTACATTAATATAAAAACAATTAAACTCAGACTCTCTTACTTGATTTGGCATTTTAGAATAGTGAGCAGCACTTGGATCACCATAGCCCAATAAAATATCATGTAACCAAGCGGGCACTACACATTCAGTGTTCATTAAATGTCTTATAGTTTCTAAAACTGCTTTGAAATTATTTTCTTTAGGTTTACGTCTCATAATAATGTTAAAGCTTTCATAAACATCATCTCCTCCCTTTTAAAACATAAAAAAAATTAATTTTATATATATAAAAGTTCTTAAAATATTAACTTACTTCCTGCATGGAATCCATATCCAAACGATATTGATTACAATCCAACCAAACCCGATAAGTTCTTTGCTCTCCAGGTAATTGAGGACGTGGATCAGGACCATCTTCTATTACACGACCATTAGCATCTAACATGCCCTCCACTTCACAGCCACGCACATAAACCAAACCAACTTGTGGTATAAATGGTTCTCTAGGATTGTACTTAGTTCCTAAAGTTGAGTTAATTAGAAGAAATTTACAAGTTTTTTTTTATTAAAATCTCCTTACCATAAGATTTTGTAGGCTTTACAGTAATCAAAAAGCAAACATCATGTTTGCGCAGATTTTCCCATTCTTCTTTTATTTCCTTACGCACCGATAAAGTCACTCCTATATCAGCTCTTACCCTAGAAGGTTTCTTTTCTCCTATATGTGGTTTAGCCACTTCCACCACGGCGAATGAGGCTATAGGCAAAGCCATTCGCGCCCAACCACCAAATACCACATCACCATCTTCCGATTGCCAAGGCAACATACGACTAACAGCATCTTCAATATCTTGACGTATCTCATAAGTTGATTCCAAGCGAAACAGATTGAAATTTCTTAACAAATAATCATGTAAAGTTAAAAATTGTAAATTCAATTTTGGCAAAGCCAAACAACCATCTCCTGTAAAATATTCAGAGGGCACAATATTCTCATCCCATATAATATCTTCTGTGGGATAGAGAGGCATTTCATTGAGGGCATCCAATTGAGAACAACGTTTTTCGTGACGTGTTATTAGTAATTCCTTGAGGAATTCTTCATCCAAACGATGCCATTGAAATGGGGGTTGCAATTCATCGGGTACTAAATTTAAAAATGAAGCAATTTGCTTTAGAGCTTTTTCATCTAAACTGCCAAAATGTTTTTCCAAAGATTCTCGAGAATCTATGCTGGCCACATTAGAGAGAGCAAATAATCTTAAATCGGGAAATTTGGCAAAGGCAGCTCTTTGTAGGGAAGTAATTTTCTTATAATGAATTTGTGTCATATCGTGATCGGTTAAGGAGTCTCCAGTAACATCATTGATTTCGAAACGTGAATAGAATTTTAACATATCCAAGAGCTAGAGAGAAAGGGAAATACATAATTTAGATTTCTATGATCTATTTTTTTGTAAAATTTCTTACACATTACACTTACAAAAAAAAAAAAATATCTACATACAGTCAATCGTATAAATATGTATACAATCCGTATGTATTTTTAAAACCTTTGATTTTTGTACTTATTTTTAAAAATATTTGTAAAGATTTTGGTATGTCTCAACATTAAAAAACCCAAAAAGATCTCGAAATAGTCAGCTTTTATGACCTCTTATATAAAAGAACCATTAAAATTTACATCGCAAAAGTATGTATACGAGGCATGAGAGATATTATTTGAATGGAATATAAATATTGTGTAAAAGAGTATAATGGATCTAAATTAAAATTAATTAAAAGAAAACATGTCAAATTATTAAGTTATTATTAAATATCCAGATATTTTTAAATTGTGGATTTATTTTTAATTGTAGAAATTTGAGTTTTCGGTCTATACTTTCATTCATATTTAGCAGTCTTGTGAAGAGAAAAAGTTCATAATTCTGGGAAAAAGTTTGGTAACATAAATAATCCCAATTGTTTTTACATTTTATGAACTTCTTACCTGATAAAATTATGAAAAAAATAGTACTATAATATTATACATTCACAATTTGTCATGGCTAAATATAGAATATCTACAGTATATTCAAATTATGGATGAAACATTTTACAATTTATCAAGTTTTTGGTGTATACAAACATACAAATTTCGATACTTTAAATGACTCAAAAGCGAGAGCATCTTACGACATATTAAAAAATCGAATAATATAACCGAATAATATAATTGTATATCGTCCATAAAATTAAATCTACCATGCAAAACTGATAGAAAGACACAGAGCCAGAGGTACAACTAAACACCCGGACAGCTATTTTTCTAGTATATTTTCATATTTTTAAAAGAAGTTTGGCAGGGATTTCGAAGGTATATTAAAAATGTATGAAAAAGTTTACAGAAAAAAAAAAATATCTATAAATCGTAAAATGCTACCTCCAAGATTTAAATACACTGCAGATATTCCATATTTAGCAACGACAAATTGCGAATGGATAATACCATATATGACTTCTTCAGCATTTTATCAGGTAAGAAAGGAGTTCATAAAATGTAGAAATAATTTGGATGCTTTAAACTACCAGCATTTTTCAAAGAATTTTTTTGCTTTTTATCTCCACAAGACTTCCAGATGTGAATGAAATTGTCATAAAGTATCGAAAACTGCAATTTCTATAAATAAAAATAGATTCAAAAATTTTAAAATCACTAGATATTTTATACTAACTTAATAATAATCTGATAATTGATTTTAATTTGGATCCTGTATATAATTTTACACAATAGTTATATCTAGGGTTGCCAGATATGCAAAAAAGCTGCACATTTGAAATAAAAAAAGCGATATTTTGGTAAAAAAGCAATATTTTAGTAAAAAAAAAGCTGGACACTTAAAAAAAATGTTTTTATTAAAGGAAAAACACTTTTGCTTTAAATATAAAATAACTTAAAATTATTCATTGAAATTTGTGAGCTTTAATTAAATTTTTCAGTTCCAAAACCTTTGAAAATATTAAATTTAATAATTTTATTGAAAATGCCATAAATAAAATGTGTATTCTTAACTATTAATAATTTTAAATGTAAAAATTCAGTTTATCTAAAGTTGGAAATTAAATTTTATCCACAAAAAAATCATAAAAAGATTAGTTCTATAATTAGGTTTTAAATAAATAAAGTTCTTAAAAAAAGTGCGTTTTGTTATGCACCTCGTATTTAAAAATCCAATTTCTTGTGGAAAATTAAACTCATTTAATAAAAAAAATAACAAACATATACTGAAAAGATTTTGAAAAGTACGTTTGTTCTGCAGCTCGCCAGTATGTAACTATTTTTAAATTTTAATTATTACCTTACAAGTAAAATAAGTTTCCCCATAAGGAGAGATTGTGCGTCACAGGCGATACATACACCTGGAAGAAAAATAGGAAATATTGCTATATAATCATCTAGGTGAAAAAAAAAAGATACCGTCAGGTAATCTTCTGAATATGTAATAAATATATAGAAAAATTACCACTAAATAAATCGTGAAATAATATAATAAAGAAAACTTTTACATCTTTTAAAGCATGTACATAAATCTTAACATTATAAAGCACGAAAACTAAAACTCTCACATAAATTATACATTATTTTGCTAAAAGACAAACAAATTTCTTCAATATTTTTTAATTTTGTACAATTTTTCGACAACTGAAAAAATTGCGACTGAATAATAAAAGTATTGTATTAATTTCTTCCAGATGATCTCAATTGGATATATTCAATTTGCGAAGGTGTTAATCACCTTACTGAAGAAAGGGTTATATTTTGAGGATAAAAATAATGAAAAAAAATTTAAATTTTCCTATTCAAACAAAGTCCCTTATACTATTTGCTGAGTGTTGAGTAGTTCCTGAATATAATACCTTACAAAAGCTGACATAATAGGAACATCTCCCGGATTTGTTATTTTCTTAGTGTACAGGCATAACATTAACAATAAGACCAACATTTTTACAAATATTTGTAAAAAGAAGTACAAAAATCTAAAGTTTTAAAAATATATACGGCTCATATACATATTTATGCGATTGACTGTATATGGAATTTGATATAAAAGGAACATTAAACACGCAACCATATACTGGCATATAAATGGAATCCTGTAAATATGTATCTTTCTTCTACTTTTATGGAATGAAAAATTTTAAACTAAAATACCCATAATATTGGAATAAACATAAACGAGTAACTAACTCCATGACAACAAATATTTATACTCATACCGCAAATTATATGAATTACAAGAAAACATAAACATTTTTATATTCAGGTGTAAAATACACATGGACAAAGTTTATTGGAATATTGTATATAAATGAAGGCATTTAATGTATTCCCTTAACAATTAACAAACGTTTTCTCTCTATTTCATTTATTTATTTATTATTACTATTTTTTTTTTTTTTTTTTTTTGTTGCTGTGGCAAATTATACTAAACACAAATGCCGGTCTCTAGGTCTTTGGGGTCATTGTTTCATTGAAACTCTGTACAACATTACACAGATTGTTTTGGTGTATAGAAAAATGTGCAAGTAATACACCATAAATTATTTATTTCCGTACTATTTAATTACGGAATTTTTATATGATGACAGACACACACAGAAGTGCAGAGTGTACGCATACTTACACATGTAACAACAAAGCCGTGTTTAAAAATAAATAAATATAGTTTAAAATTGAGTAGAAGAAACTTGAAAAGAGCTAATTTAACTTTACATGATAGAGAGAGAGTTCAACATTATAAAAATAAAACATTTGGGATGGAAAAAAAGTGTGGCTATAATGATACATGGACAAAAACGCTAAATTTATAGAAGTAAAATAAATATATTTATGTATTACTTATGATAATAACTAACGATTTTAGATTTATGAGATTGTCTTAGTTTGCACCAAAGATGGCAATAATCTTTATAAATACATATTATAAAAATGAAGTGTAAGTTTGTTTGTTTTTGTATTAATAACGTCTAAACGGCTAAACCGATTTTACCGAAATTTGACACACAGATGGTATCAGTGCCGGAGGTGGATATATGCTATGTTAGATCTCGATTGAATGTCACGTCCACATTTTATTCCTACTTAAAAAAATCTATTTTTCCAATTTTTCACCTTATCAAAGAAGCTATTTACATGAAATGTGAGACGCAGATAGCGCTTGTGCTGAAAGATTTTACGACCACTTTTTTAAAAATCTCAAACTACTGGACGGAAAGTTTAAGCAAATCAACTTTTCACAGCATCTTCCTGTGTTTCCCTAAATTCAAATATGATTTATTTTTCGATCAAAGCAGGACAGTGGTAACCCCCATACAAAGCAAATATGGTATATCTAAGGAACTACTATGGTGAGATAGGTTCAAGGGGAGTGGTAGCCTTCATACAAAGAAAATATTAATTTTTCTATATCTAAAGGAGTATTACAGTGAAAGTCTTAAAAAGTTGTAGTTCATATCAATTTTTTTATAGTGCGGATAGGTCCCCATATAAGGTAAATATTACTTATCGCATCAATTGGATAGCGAACCGCACCGGGAAAAGCTGGTATTGAAATAAACTTGTAAGAAAGATATAGTTGGACAAACCTACCATTGAGTATTTGCACTTTGTATTAAGTATAAAGTATATTTCTATAAAACATACATTGATATTATATTGATACCAACATTTATATGGGACTTTAGGGTGATTCCCGGAAGTGGGCCTTATATGGTAGCTATGGTCAATTATGAACCTATCTTCACAAAATTTGGCACGGTGGATTCTACTTACATAAAAATTACATTTGCATCAAATATTAACTTGATACTAACATTTGTATGGTATTTATGCACGTTAATGTTATTTTCGAAAGAAAGATTTATTTATATGAGCTACGGTCAATTCTGGTCCGATATTGAAATAATGTGAAATAATGGACCCTCCGTAACCAATTATGCCAAAATAATTCGTCGTGCCAAATTTCATTAAGATCTTATATTCGACGTGGCCGATTCTATTATACCCACCAACTGCAACCTTTTGTGCCACCCTAATTTAAAATTACATCTTGTATGGGAGGTGGGTTTGTTTTTCGAGTTTAATGCTGAAACATTAGCTAGCGGATAATTTTTTTATAGGAAAATTTTACTACTAAAACAGAACATCGTAATCTTCCCAAAATTAAAATTTATTTCAATTTTAAAACGGTTTCTCAAAAGCTCTCATTTTTTAAACTCCCTCCCTGTTGGTGTTGCCGTTGTTGCAAAATAAATCTCAAATGTATGTTTACATTAAATTTATATAAGATGGGAAGAGGAAGAAAGCTTTGTTTTATATATATATTTTTTTTTTTTTTTTTGTATGGAGTTCAAGAGAGGGAAAAAATAATCTTATATATATGATTTTGTTATTCTCATGAGCAAAATATATAAATATATAAAATATATAAACAAAATGCAAGTAAAATCCATCTTCGCCTCCCCCTTCAGTTAATTTAAATTTCTCTCTGACAACGGAAAACAGCTACTGCCACAGCTAGCTTGCGATTCACCTCTTACATCGATCCTTGTCCTTACGACGGACACTAAGTCGTCCTTTGACACAAAACTTATTTGTTTATTAACCGATTTTGCCCATTGTCAATACCAAACAAACCTTACACAAGAGAAATATTTCAGCTCTCTAGGTGGTCCACTCTGCTTTCAACAGACGGACATAGCTAAATCGAATCAGAACCTTACAAGGACCCAGCATATATGTATATGTTTAATGGGGTCTTAGAAGATTATTTCGACATGTTTCACATGAAATGATAAACACAATATACCCCTCCATCATAATTTGTATAATTTGGGTATAGAAATTATCGCTGTAAATAATACGTCTCATTTTTACCACCTGTAAACTTACTGAAAAAGTAGTAATAATGAGTATAGTAATAATAAGCAAAATTGCAAAACATAGACGTCGATTATAGGATAGTTAAATAAAAATCGGTTCTAATTTGTTCTTATACAGACATTAATTGACAGAAATCAAAATTACCAGCACTGTTGAAATTTAAATATATATTTTTGAACGTTTATAAAAAGCCCGAGTGGCCTCGCTGAATTTTTTTTTTTTTTTTGGAATTTTAAAAATTTTTTTAAGTAGCGTTCTATAGATAAAAAAAATATTTTTCTTCTTAATGATTTATTGAATATAATCATGTTATACATGTATATCATTAAAAATGTATTTAAATGGTATTAACATAATTTAAAACCCATTTATATTAATAAATCGATTAAAAAAAATACAATACTTTAATTACAAGTAAAAGTACTACTAAATCAATATCAGAACTAAAATAGTGCCCATAAATAAAGTGAAATTAATGATGTTTAAAAAATTTAAAATAAATAAATTTGTGCCCAACTTGTCGAATCGTATATACCCTTCACTCGCGTTATATGAAAATGTAATATATTGTAAAATTTTTAGTATTTAATAAACACTTAGTATTTAGATATTGAATATGAAATATAAATGAATCAAAAATTTGTTTAAATACTTATGTAAACACAAAAACTAAATAATTTACATTTTCACTTAACTTTAAATAGAGTTAAGATTTTGTAAATAAATAATTTAATACTTTGAAATTTCAGAAAAGTTTTCATACCTTTAAGAACAACCTATAAAATGCAAGACATATTAAATTAAAAAAAAAAGTATGGTGGAAAATTTATGGAACGATTTGACTGATTTAAAAATTCCAAAAAAAATATTTGTGATATATCTATACATAAACGAGGTCCATAGCTTATATAGGAGCTTAAAAAAGTCTAACAAGGCATTTTGACCTATAACTCGGTTAATACCGGATCGACATAATTAACTTTTTCATGACAAAAATTCAGAAAAATGTTTTCGAATTTCTATGAAAGAACAAAGGGTTCAGCTTACATAGGTGCTGCAAAACGTTTTTCAGTGCCCATGACAACAATAACTGTAAGAGAAGCAGACATTAAATAAATAAAAAAGGATTTGCTAATTACTCGGTTTTTAATGAACCGATTTAGTTGACAGAAATTTAAGAAAAATATTATGGCCGATCTATATAAGAATGAAGAACGTAGTTTATAAAGGAGAAGAAGTCCAAAAAATTAGTTTTGGCCGATATTTAGGTTACTAATTAACTAATGGATTGAGTTCATTTTTTTCAGTACAAAAATTAAAAAAAAATTTATTTGTAAAAATTATGCTCCTTGTTTATATGGGGTCTTCAGAAAATCGAAAACTGGTTTTTTGAAAATATCCCTGCCATTTTTTAACCGGTTTTTATAGAAATTGCATTGAAAAAATTCTCGAAAGAATTGTCGATTTTTTTATATATATTTATTTTATATCTAAGTTATCGGGGGACTTCATAAATAAAATATTTACATTTAAATATCCAGTTTTTTAAAAATATCTCAGCCATTTGTGAATCGATTTTGCTGAATTTCAATTGCAAAATTCTCGAAAGGATTACCAAATCTATATATCATATATTAAGTTATTATAAATGCGACGGACGGACAGAACTATTTCGACTTCGCTTTTTATAAAGATCCAGAAATATAAACTTTTTTGCTCTCAAATGAAAATTGTGGAATTTACAAACTTATATACATATCCCCTTAACACCTTTGGTGAAGGGTATAAAAATAAGCATAAAAATCGCCAAATAGACATTATCAAATGTATGAAGTATTACGGCTAAAGAGAACAAATAACATTTCTTTTAAATAGAAACTCAAGTAAGAAGTTAAACATGTTAAAGTCAAAATAACAGTGAATAGCTGACTTTCGAATTGGATGGATTTAAAATGGGAAAAACAAGAGAATAAAAATGAATTTAGTACAAAACAAAAAACAAATATGTATAATAAACATTGATAGTAAACAAAATCATAATGTTATTGTTAATTTATTGTAAATAAACAAAAATAAAAGGAAATATATAAACTAAATTAAAAGAAAAATATGTAATATAACCTACAACAAAAATAAAATAAGCAACGACACAAAGGTTTATTGCAACAATAGTGTTTAAGTATTGGTTTAAAAAAACCAACAACTAAAGTTAAGGTTTTTGTCGGTAAATAATTGAGTGTTAACTTCAATTTAAACGATATTATCATACACAAACTCAAAGAGCAGCAACAGAGAGAGCAAATTAATGAGTGAGTTTAATGGAAAGTAAATGTTGAGAAGAGAAACTCTGATCTTTAGTTATTGTATTGCATGACGATGACGTATTAATAGACTTTTGTGTGGTTTGGTTTAATTTTTAAAATATTACAGATGTTATTTGGCCAATACTTTGTTAGTCAATGGAACAAATATTTGTAGTTAATTATAAACAAGTTAAAAAACAGACAGCATGGCCAAAATATACATAAATAAATGGTTAATCTATACATTTTACATATTACTACAACAATCCTCGAAAATTAAGGCAAATTTACAAAACGGTAATCATGTGGATGAGGATGTAGTATGGGTGAATAAATGTTGTGAAAAATTCGAAATACGTATAGATTCCGTATGCAGCCAGGTGAACGATACTGGTAAGTAAATGGTGGTGTGTGCATACATATAAACATATGTACATATAAACAAAACGAAGCGTCAGAAAAAAAAGAGGAAGGGAAAAGTAAAAAATGAAAATAAATGTGGCAAATCAAAAACTATAGAAAAAATTAGTGAAACATCCCAACAAATATTGAAGAAATAAAATAAGCGCCAAGTATATAAATTGGTTTTAAATTACCAAATACAAGAGCTATAATATGTATTATGTATGTATGTATTTTGTGTTTCTCTTGTTGCAGAATATTTCCAACCCATGTTTACTAACTACAATGGTGAACATAATATGCCGGTTAAATTCAAATTTGTTATTGGTTTACCCGCTTGTGGCTCAATGCAAACTTGGCCCATTTATCATTATCAAGGGGTAAGTTCATATGAAAAAGTTTCAAATTGTAAGGTAAATAATAAAGTCACTTTTTTATTTAATTTCTTTAAGAGTCCCGATAAATTAGTTTTATTGGATGATGGTAAATTGCGCCACTATACCAACACCGCTGACGAGACCACAGATCCTTCTTCTGCTGATTATGTCGAAGACTTAGGCGAGGAATCTAAACCCTATTTTTATGATTATGGCCGAGATCAATATTGTGTAGATAGAGTAAGTATATAATATAAAGATGACTAATATAAGAGATTAGTTAAACTCAACTTAATTAAGTGATAAATGACAAAAATATTTGTATTTCTCATTAATTTCTAGGCCATTTCAACGAATGGTGATCAACGTCAAGTTTTATTTGCAAATGTTTGTTTAGCCAAGAAAGAAATCAAATGGACCGATTCAAGTTTTTTAATGCGTAAAATATTAAATCCCATATTTCATGTGATATCGTTAATAATATTGTTGATTATAGCAATAGTTTATTTTATATTGCCGACTTTGAGGTGAGTTTTGATATATTTGATTGAAACTGGACGATTCGGAATTCGTATTCTTTTAGAACATTTGCACGTATCAATTTTTTCTTAAAAGTAAACTCTTTTTCATATCTTATTTTTTAACACTAATTTTCAAAAATAAAAATTACCAGCTTTCATAAAACTACCATTACTAAAGCAAATTTGTGCAAAAAGTACCAATAAAAAAAAGACTTGCTTTTATAAAAGTATGTATCACTTTTCGCAAAAAGTAGGTACTTTTCAAAAGGTGTCAAATTTCACTAAAATGGTAAAATTTTTCAATAAAATTAATATTTGTTAATAAAAAGAACCATTTTTAAAAAGGTATCAACTTAATTTACCAGTTTTCAGAAGAAGATAATTAAAAAAAGTATAAATTAAAAAATTACAGTTTTTATAAAAGTACTAAGCAAATTTCTAAAAATTAAAGATAAAAAAGCTCTAATTAAAAAAAAAAAATATATCAGTTTTCATAAAAATATCAGTTTTTGTAATAAGTAAAGTATTTGCTTTTAAAAAAAGTGTTAGTTTTCACAAAAAGTACCAAATTTTAAAACATTTAAAATTTCTTGGTAAAAAATTACAAATTAAAAAAAACGGTTTTTGTAAAAAGTACCAAATTAAAAAAAATAATAATAAAAATAAAAAATTATCAAAATAGTTAACATTTGCCTAAAAAGTACCATTTTTCAGGAACGTATCAATTTAAAAAAAATATTTACCAGTTTTCAAGAAAAGTACCAAACTAAAAAAAAAACACTTCAAAAAGTACATATTTTAATATTTAAATTTACTTTTCTGTTACCTATTTAAAGAAAAAACAACTGATTTTCAAAAAACAAATTAAAGAAGATGGTGCATTCTTCAAAAAATATACCATTTCTATAAAGAAAATTATATAAATATTCTACAAATTATGAACAAAATATTAAATTTTAAATTCAACTTTTTTAATACTCTATTCCTTTTTCCTTTCAGAGATCTTGTTGGCAATATTATAACAACAATTGCCGTTTGTCTAATGGTAGCCCAGGTGTCCGATCTTGTGCGAATATTTACAGAATTTACAAGTCATGTCAGTTTCATTGTCGCCGATATTATTCTATACTTTAGTATTTTGGCGGCCTTCTTTTGGCTCAACAGTTTTGGTTATTATATCTGGAAAACTTTTCGATCTCGTAATGTTTTTCTACGAGTAACAGATGCCAGAAAATATTGTTATTATTCAGCATATGCTTGGAGTTCCACAGCGTTTATGGCTGGCATGGCAGTATTTGCACATTTCTTTTTGGATGCTGATACATATAAAAAACAAAATGTTGTGGCAGAACAGGAGACTATGGGTTGGTTGGGTATAGCGATATTTTTTGCACCCATAGCTTGTACCATATTAGTGGATATATTTTTTTACGTAACCACTTTAAAGCTAATAAATCGTCGTAATGTTTATGGGCGTATACAGCATAAATTGAAGGCAAAGTAAGTGTCGAAATATATTTTTTTTCATATTTTTTTTTTTTTTTGTATTTAACTTTTTAATCTTCCTAATTCTTTCTAGTTTCATTATGTTTTCCCTAATGCTTTTGATTATGTCCACGAATTGGCTATTTTTGTGTTTATCTTGGTTAAAATTCGAAGGTCTTTTATATGCACAAATTATTGTAAATGCTCTACAATCTCCTATGCTGTTATATGCCTGCGTTCTGCGTCAAAAACATGTTACCTTCCTGTTGAAAAAGTCATGCTGTTACAATGAACCTCCCTCATCGAATGATTGGGGCGATGAAATGCATTATATGAATTGCAATGATTATTAGTTTTTAAGTTAAAAGGATGAACTGATTTATTTTCTATTTTATTATATTTTGTTTTATTTGAATTTTATATTGAAAATATAATGTCGACTAATCTTAGTATTAAGCTTAAAAAGAAGAAGTACAACTTAAAACGATTCCAATGCTCGCTAGCTGCTCTCTATATACGATTTTTTTATATGTACTTTTTTTTTATATGAAAATATTTTCTTCTTTAGTTTAGAAAAAAATTAATTTATATTAAGTGATTTAACACTCACCTATAAATTAAGCATTTAAAAAAGAAAATTATATCGAATAGTGTTTATACATTGAATGTATATGCATAAATATCATTGATTGAATTTATGATTTATAATAAAATAAAGTGTACTTAATTAATGTTAAGGTTTTAGCAAGAGAATTTTAATATTTATATATTAAAATAAAGGATTATTAATTGAATATGCACATCGAATAGTTTAAAATTGAAATACAAAAGGAAAATTGGTACTTAAAAAAAAATAAATTATTATTATTTTTTAAAAATATATATTTTTTTTTTTTAATTGAAACATTTGAAAAAAAATGTTCTGAATAAAAAAATAAAAATAAACAAATATGTTTATCAGGTTTTTCGCCTTAAACGATTTGGCAGAGATTTTTTTCAAAATATAAAGGCTCTTAAAATTACAATTTCAATGATTTTTAGAATGTTTCCCCATATATTAATATATATGTACTTTGACTTCCCTTTCTTATAATCTAATAACTTTAAAAAACTTACCTGACCAAACAATTTTCCCTCCGGCCTCTGTACCAAATTGGAGATCTGAGCGCGAACCAACAAATGAGAATCATCTAAAATTGTATTGAAAAAACGTCGTGTAGGTAGAAGAGCCTCTAAATCTACCATTAACTCCAAAAAACGTTCACAATACAAAATGATATTAAGATCTATGCTACCCTCTAAAGGTAAATTTTCCAAAACCTCTAAAAACTGTATAATTAAGTTTTGTAGAAAATGATGTTCCCATTCTACCTCCGGTTTCTTTTCTTTCTTTTCTTTTTTCTGTAACTTTTTCCAAATTCTGCGCCATTCGGGTATAGATCTAAGTTCTTGTTCCAGACGTTCTAAAAACGGAACAAATGAAAATTTTAATAAATATTTGAATAACCAACTTTAAAAAACTTCTTACTTGGTTGCAAACATGACCACATAGACAGAGAAATCAAACGTCTAATTTGATTGCGACACAATTCGATTTCCATGCTATTGAAACAATGATTAAGAAATACTAATAAAGCGGTTTTCTCTCTTATATGAGTTTTACCATCCTCATTTAGACACAATTCCAAAACATGACGAAAAAATCCTGGAAATTCTTCATCATGTTGTTCAAAAGTTGGCCAAACCTCTACCCGCTCACGAAATTTTTCATTGACCATAAAAACTATAGACATTAAATGGGCATGTGTAGCTGTAGCACGTTTATAATTGGGCCACAAATATTTTTCAAAATATTGACTAAACTCCAGCATTACAATACGCCTGGTGGGATTTTTGTGTTCCATTATTTCTCTTAAGTATATATCATCTACTAGTTGGGCATCATAAGGTTCATGAGAGCCGTCTGTTTCAGGTGACCAAAACTTCGAAGCAATCTAAAAATTAAAAAGGTAATTTAACAAATCCTTCAATTTGGATCTCAATGAGATGACTTACTTCCCATATTACATCCGCACTTAATTGAGATACAGTCATTTGAGATGCTTTCTGTGTTTTGGGATCTACTCCCTGCCTTTCATTCTTACTTTTGTTAATATTTTTTAATTTCATTGTTGTAAATTTTTGTAAAAATATCGAAGAAAACAAAAAATAAATTTCTACACAATTTCACACAGAATAAAAATGTAAACAGACAGCGGCATGTCAAATTAACACAGAGCTGTTATTATATTTTGCGAACAGGGTGAATCATATAAACATGTGTTTACAGATTTATGTAGTTTATACCAGAAACAATTTACAAGCAATTTTCGAGATTGTTCAAAACAGAAAATTATCTTTTTAGGGAAATTTTCCTTATTGAGGATATTTTATAAGTTTTCCAAAATTCTTATTTAAAAGTAAGGAACTCATTGAGAACCTAACTCACTTAAAAATTGTAAGTTAAAATAGCAAATATTTTGTATAGCATTTATGCAAAGAATTACCTAGTCTACATTAGGCAAATTTTTATCAAAACAAACGTCAAAATCAATGCGAATATATACAAGGTAACCTTACAGTTGTCAAACTGCATATATAAAAAACAATAATGAATACGCCATATTATGTTTTGTGTGCAACTATTGCCACCTTCCACAAATTCGCGTTAAGTTTAACGTTTGTCTTATTAAAAAATTCTCTAATGTAGACACTATGTTAAGTAACAATTGAAAGCTCGTGAATAGACACTTTTAAGAACACAAAAAAGAAATTCTATATAAAGCCTTGTTCAGACCGGCGCGAAATTACAAAATTTCATGCCGAAATTACGAATGAAATCTAGAGTGTTCATACTGTCTAGATGACATTTGATGTAATTTCGTGAACAGCTGATACTTATTGTTTACATTTTAAATTGTTATAGGGGTAAAAAAAGTATTTTGAAATGGAAACAAATAAGAAACAATTACTTACTAAATTGGAAATTATTAATTTTAAACAATTAAAAATGTAAAAAGGATAGGTTTCATTTTGCAAAATCACTTTAATAATTGATTTTATGATTTGTGTTTAACATAGTGTCTACATTAGAGATTTTTTTATCAAGACAAACTACAAACTTAACGCGAATTTGTGGAGGATGGCAACAGTTGCACCAAAACAACAATATTGCGTATTCATTATTGCTTTTTATATATATAGTTTGACAACTGTAACAACCAAAATAATAATCAGCTGTTTAACAAAGGTTACCGTGTATATATTCGCATTGATTTTGACGTTTGTTTTGATAAAAATTTGCCTAATGTAGACACTAGGTAAATTTAAGATCAGCTGTGAATTGTTTTTTCTTCTCACGGTTGAAATATGCAGTACATAGTTGAAAAAATGTATTTTTTCCAACCATGTATGGAATTGCACGGAAACGGGCATCGTAATTTCAATGTAATTTCGCCGAAATTACACAAAATTATGTAATTTCGTAAGTGTCAAAATGTATGGGAAATTACGTAATTTCAACTTGATTTCGGCTGAAATCACGAAAATACGTAATATCGCGTCGGTCAGAATAACCTATTAGATCATTAACAATTTTTTTTGTAATATTTTGTCATTTCTCCTGTATAATACAAATATTTCTGGCGAAAAAAAAATTTCTTAATAGCTGGTACATAACTCAGTAGTTTGTACAAATGCAGCTTCGCTAACATAAATTTTTCTTGTTAAAAATTTTATTAAAATAAAAATTTGTCCCAAAAACAGTTTTTTCATAGAAACATTTTGATTTTTTTTACAAAATTCTGTTTTAAATAAAATTTTAATATAAAATATACATAAAATATCAACGAAATACAATTCCCCTTAAAAGTATTTTTTTTAAGGAAATTTTTTAAAATCAGCAAATTTGCTCGAAAAATAAATCTTTATTAAAAACTTTTCTACAAAATTTAATTTTTTGTTTAAATAGGAAAAATTTATTAAAATGTGTCAAAAAATGAATAAAAAATATATAAAAATAAAATGAAATTTTGGAAAAATTCTTGGTTTTTTTGTTAAAAACTTTTTACATTTTTCCATATAAATTTTTATAAAAATTTGTCTGAAATCAAATATTGTCTCAAGAATTTCCCAAAAAAGGAACATTTTTAAAATTCGATCAAACTTACTCGAAAAAATAAATTTTAAAAAAAGTAAAGAGGAACCTTTTACAATAAAACTTTCTATAAACTATTTTTTTATAAAAATTTTTACAAGAAATTTTATGATAAAACTAGATTTTCAATTAATATATATATATATATATATATATATATATATATATATATATATATAAATTATTCTGCAACTAATTTTTAATTAAAATATGGAAATTTTAAAATTTATGTCTTTATTTTTTTTTTTTATAAAAAATAATAAAACTATCAAAAATGTTTTAAAAATTCAAAAAGTTTTCTAAAAATCAAATACAATTTAATTTCAAGAAATTTAGATGAAATTTAAAGGAAATCTCTAGAATTGTGATTAAATTTTGGATTTTTTTCGTAAAAATTTATCTTTTAAAGTGAAATCTTTCATCAAATAAAATTTGGCCAAATTTTTAAAATTTAGGGCCTGTTAGTAAATGCATCACTGTGCTGCATATTATGCGCAGTACGTTCATAAATGCAGTGTTAATGTTGCAACAGTTGAATGTTCAAAAATGCAACAAATGCAATTTGATTACAGAATGATGCTGTACACTGATGCATTTACGAACAGGCCCTTAACCTCAAAAATAAAGAGATATGTATCTCCAAAAATTAAATATTTTATTAAGGCTTTTTTCATTACACAAAAAAAGTTCTATGTACATCCTTTGTGAGATCTAGATTAGAATATGCTTCATTTATTTGGAGTTCTTGTACTCAATTACACACAAATAGAATTGAAAAATTTCAAGTAAAATTTATAAATTTACTGTTTCATTTTTAAACTTTTCATTTGTAAACCCTCAAATTTCGATTCCTACATACCCTGATAAATGTGCCTTGATTTCTATGAAAACTTTATAAACAAGACGTAAAATTTCTTCTGTATATTTCCTATATGCTATAATTCGTGGATAAATTGATTGTCCTGATTTGCTTCATACCATGAAACTATATGCACCTCCTAGGCCTCTAAGGCAAAATAATTATATCTTTTATATAGATATTCATAGAACAACATATGCTTTGAATGAACCTTTAATAAAGGCTATGAAATTATTAAATAAATATTCTAATGAATTAGACTTACTTAGCGTCTACATTAGTCATATTTTTATCAAAACAAACGTCAAAATCATTGCGAATATATACAAGGTAACCTTAGTTAAACAGGTGATTATTATTTTGGTTGTTACAGTTGTCAAACTGCATAAATAAAAAACAATTATGAATACGACCTATTGTTATTTTTTGCAACTGTTGCCATCTCATACAAATTCGCGTTAAGTTTGACGTTTGTCATGATAAAAAATCTCTAATGTAGACACTATGTTACCTCAGGTCTACAACTGAGATTAACGCTGATATAATATGTGAGATAACGCCGGCAGAGGAGAGTAAACATTTTGTTTATATTATGTTAAATCTTAAATAAGGGGTACACGTATTCTAATAAATCCTATAAGATATTATTATTTTCAATCAGTTACAGAGTAAACATGTCCTTTTTATTTAAGTAATTCGCACTTTTTTAACACAATTTTTATAAAAATGATTTTTAACATTTAAAACAAACACTAAAAGGAAACAATTTTACAAAATAACATTGTTTTTCAGTAATTTCCAAAATACACATGCACACACACAAGCAAACTTTCGTGTATGTGTAATTTTTTGACAGTTCATCTTATAAGATGGTTGTGTAGAGAAATCTCATCACAACAGTCTCATAATACATCTTATAATACTAATATTTGAATCTACACGTGAAATAATTATCTCAGAGAGCGAATTTGACACTCTCTGACACAAAAATCTTACATATTATGTTACGTCTAGACGGGCTCTTAAGTATATCAAATCTTGAATTTAAAAATTTGTTAAACAGTTTGTTTAAATAATTAATTTAATTATGTATATTAAATTATCATTGATATCTGTAAGGATAATATTGTATCCATAGACTGAAACTAATAAATAAATAAATAATGGTGTTTTAAAATACTTTTGTAAGGTTTATGAAATTTACAAATGCTCAGTTTATTTTGTTTTTATTTCAATTATTTTCTCAATTAAAAAATCATGCTTTATTTCACTTCATATTACCTTTAATATCCATTTTAAGTAAAACAATTTAAATTCTTTTATTTTATATAATTTTTATTGCAATTTTTTGTGTGTGTTTAGTAGTTATAACTTTTTTGTTTGCAATTAATTTCATTATATAAATGGAAGCTTAATAATTTGTACTTATGCATAAAGAATTATTATAATATATTAACTTATAAGCTAATGGACTAACTAATATTTAATATATAAGAATGAAAATGAAAATTAATTTAAAAAAGCAAGATGGGCTAAAAGAAAAACTTAAACTAATTAAAAAACACAAAAAAGAGATTGATATTAAAAATAACATAAAAACTTAAAAATGATGTGCCTTTATAAAGATAATAAAATGCAGAAGCATATAAAAAAATTTAATACCAATTGGGCCACACTCGGGTGAAAGTTTTAAACACTAAAAAGATTATTCACTCATTTATTAAAGCTAGGCAAGCATATTTTGTAACAATTAAATTAATACTAATTCCAAATGAAAATATTTTACAAAATATATTTATTATTTGTTTTAGTAGCCATTTTAAATGGTGTTTTTTAGTTCTATAAATTTATATGTAAATTATGTAGGTATATATTTTAAAGATATCTATAAAAATAGTTTTAATACGCTATAGTAAATATGTATTTATGAAAGTGTATATAGAGAGCAGTGAGTGAATAATAATAAGCTTTAAATATTTTTATTTTTTTTTTTTTTTTAGCTGAAAATATATGTATATTTTATGTTTTCTATAAATGCTTGGTAATAATTATTGGCAAATTTTAGTCCTTTTTTTCTAGTCATAATTTGCTTGTTATTCATATATGTTATTGTCATTCGAATATATATTTAGTTTATATATGTAAAAATACTAGCAAATTAAAATACCTATTCCTGTCGAAAATAGCTGCTCATAGGAGGAATTCTATCAAAAATTATTACTAAAAATTTCATTTTTTTTAATAAAATAAATAACTTTTTGTTCGTTTATATTTACTTGGGTATTTGTGTTGAAGTCTTTATGATTTCAAATATAGAGCAAAATAATTTCGAATTCAATATTCGAATAAAAAAATTTTGAGTGAAAAAGTTAAATTAATTCGGTGACAACATCATCACCATCTCTAATTGGTGCCTGGAATGTTGAACCAGTAAATTCAAACATCTGAAAAAATAATAATAAAAATTTATAAGACTAACAGTTTGGCTTAAAAACTTACTGAAGGTACCCGATTATTTCGTAATGTAGCATAATCGGCAAAATCACTTATATGTTGTGGAGGTGGCGGTTCCATGCCACGACTATGATGACTGTTATGAGCATTGTTAGAGGCTACATTGACACCCATACCATTACCGCCATGATTAGAACTATGATTACCATGTCTAGGTTGTATGGTAGCATAAGTATTATCTACAGTTTGATGTACGTGATCTATAGAACCGCAATGATCCATGTGACCCTGTAAAAAAATTATATATTAATAATAAATATTGATTATTTCTTTACTTTATTAAAAACTTACTGGTACATCTGAAGTGGATATATGATCGGGTTCTGAAAATACTTGCATGGTAAGTTCCTGTTCTTCATATAATTTTAGTTTTCTATATAATACACAACAAAAAAATTATGTACAAGTTTTTTTTCTTCTAGTTAAAACAAGTACTCACTGTTCAATCCATAAAGGATTTTCTGTTGTATTTAAATCTTCAATTATTTGTTTTTTAATTAAGGCTTCTTTACGACGGTTTTCGGTAGGCACAGAGAGATTCCTTTATAAAAAAAATATACAAAAATCTATTAAATTTTTTAAACTTTAATAGATCTTATTGAAAACCTACCAATGTTTTAGACAACAACACAGTACAATAAAACTAACTACACCCACAAACAGAACAATAACTAAAGCCACTAGACCAGCTACAGCTAAATCAAATTCTTCCTGGACAATGGTTATATAAGCTGGAACAACATTTTCTATGGCAAAACCAGCATAATAATCCTAAAAACGACATAATTACCATTAAATACTAAAAAACACAATTGCATTTCCCTACCCTCAAATAATCATAATTAGCATCTATAACTTTGAGTATTTCATCAACGGGAGAAATTTGTTTGGTATTTGGTTCGACAGCATGAAAAAAAAGATCAGACCAATCCATGCGTATGCGCCCCATTGAGTCTACATGATAACGTAACTCATCCACTATAATACGATGTTGGGTGGCATTACGTAGTTCGGCTATAATTTCATCCTGCTGTTGGGTAACTTCTTCGCGGGGTCGGGAAAGTATGACACGTACCAATTGACTGTAGTCGTAGATCCAAACCTAGAATAATACGGATTATTATATGAAAATTATTTTTAGTTATATAATTAAAATGAACATACTATAACTTTGGCCCGTGCTATACGCTGGGGTGATTCCACTTCTTTGGCTATTATTTCCAATTCAAAACGATCTTGATTATACTCAGCCATAAAAGCACCAGTCGAAATTCTTCCCTCACTGGAAATGGCTGGAAAAATGGGAAGACATTTTTTATTTATTAACTTAATTATTTCTTTTACTGTGAATAAAACTTATTTTTGATATACAATATTTTCTAGAAAATAGTAAAAAGGTTAGTCGAAACTTTTATCGATTGTAACTAACAAAATATTGAACCAACTGTAGAATACCCTTTAAATTTTTTCTTTTTTAATATTTTTTTTAACAATTTAAAAATATTACAGATCCTGTTTTTTACAAAAAAAAAAAAAAAAAAAAAAAAAAAAAACTGCGAAAATTCGTGAAAAATAAAATAACCAACATAAAAAACACTTGCGAGTTTAAATAATTCAAATCTTTTTTCTGTCTCTCTTAAAATTTTTAAAAACAGAGATGGTGAATCAAACTGAGTAATTGTAATAAACAGGGAAACCACAAATATGATCTAAAAAAGGGTTTTATGCGCATTAAATATGCAGTAGAAAACGAAAAATATACTATCAAAACACGAATATATGCACTTTAAAACAAAAATTATGTTTTTCATTAAAACAAAGTGTTTTATTAATATTTTTATGTTATAAAATAACTGAAATTTATAAACTGTGTCCCAATTTTTTATATCATATAAAAACGTTATTGACCCTCCATTTGTTTACCCATCTAGTTCTGGACATTATTATTAGTTCAGAAATTATCAAAATTATCTAATCATTTCATTAAAAGAATAAAATACAAATAAAGAATAATGATTTTATAACATTAATTGATGCTATTCTGGCAGGTTTAAAAGCTAATACGTTTTCTATATTACATTTCAAAAATAATTAATGAAGATCAATTAAAAATAGCTTAAATAAGATCAATTAATCTGTTTCTAAATTTTCAATCTTGTTGCGACAAGTCAATCTCCTCTGCTATAAAATGGTATCCATTAAATTAAATTTTAAATACTACGTAAATATTCTTTCGTTTTTTTTTTATAAAATCAAATTTAAAAAATCTCATGAGTTATAACAACATTATCAAAATGCACTAAAATCGCTAAATTAAAAAATATGCTGTTAAGGGTAAAATCAAATCGATGCCAAAATGCTTTATTTGTTCTGAAACGGATAAATACTTTATCGATGTCCTCATTCAACGTCCGGAAAAAATCATGTAATTGCATATTTGTGGTTTTCCTGGTAATAACCCTCTTCCAACGCAGATTTTTTAACGTTAGCTATTTTTTCATTTGGAGGATTTTTTTGTTCTAGTTTTTTTACTTTCGGTGTTTTCTATTTTAGCGTTTTGGAGATTTTTCACTTTGTAATTTGGCAATTTTTTAATTTTGGCGATATTTTTTATTTTTGCGATATTTTTATTTTGGCACATTTTTGTTACTTTGACAATTTTTTCGATTTTTTTCGTTTAGGCAATTTTTCTTCCATTTAGGCGATTTTTTATTTTGGCTTTTTTTCATTGTTGTAGTTCTTCTATTTAGTTTTGGTGATTTTTTGAGTTTTTTGTTCGTTTGTTTTGGCATCCTTTTCCATTCTGGAGTTTTTTTAATTTTGGGAATTTTTTCCGTTTTAGAATTTTTGTGTTTTGGCGATTTTTTTCGTTTTCACGATTTTTTATATTGGTATTTTTTATGTTGGCGATTTTAGTTTTGGCCTTGTTTTTCTGTTTTGGCAAATGAAAACATTTGGCATTTTTTTATTTTGACTATTTTTTGGTATTTTACAATACTATTAATAAAAATCAGAAAAAAACATACTACAAAGAGCCCAATTACATTGTGGATTTTCCCAGCGAAAAATCGCTGGAACTTTTATGTTTGTAGGCTAGAGGTGTAGACAAAGCAAACGGGATATGAAAGTTACACGTCTTCGCAAAGCTAGAAATTCCCGATAATTTTTTCAAATTTATTTTTCATTTTTCTGATATGTTGTTTTTTATCAAAATTTTTTTAAAGAGTTTCCCCCTAACATATCAAGAAACGATACCGTATCATAAATTATATCATAATTTTAAAAGCGTATGATAAAAAATAGAAATATTTTATTTTTTCCTAGAAAAAACTTCTAGTATTTTCTTAAAAAAATAATGTTAACAGAAAATTTTTGAAAAAAATGGTATGCTTGGTTATTTAGCCCTAAAATGTATCTATAAAAATCCCTTATGTAGGAATGTACATATTTAGCATGCAATTTCTCTTTATTTGGAACAGGGGACAAATGAACAAATCAAGTTCTTTATCATCAGTTTCACTAAGGATATAAATTTTTATTTAGAATATCATTTAGAATAGTAAATACAAACATACCAAAATATATTGCAAAATTATCGCACTACTTAAATTTATCGATATCATTACTAATATCGTTATTTTCAAAAATTATAATATCATTTTCGAGTGTACCTTTCAGAAAGCAATTTATATCACTTTAAAATTGAAACCGATATCATTCTTGCGCTTTTTTATATCGTCGAAATGATATTGTTATGATATCATGACGATATCATTTAGTTTGTTGGGACAATACAAATTCAAAAGTATAAATATAAAGGTTTCATAAAAAATGATGCGATAATCCCCAATGTAAACGGGCTCTTAGAAAAACTAAAAAATCACAAAATAACTTTTACTTGCACTTGAAAAAATAAAAATCATAAAATATATAAGAATTAAAAAATAATCCACTGACTTTTATTATAAAAGTCATGACAGTTTCGGTCTAAAATAAAAGAACAATAAAATGAGTTTATCTTCAACTTACCAAAAGGACTAGGCACTATTGAACCCGTTGTCTTATTCGCTCCAAACTTATACAAATTCGATGAGGTAATCATATATTCAATCTGAGAATTCTTACCAATATCAGAATCGGTAGCATTGACCAAAATAATTTCAGTGCCAATTACAGCCTTTGAATTTACGCCAGCATAATAAACTTCATTCATAAAAACAGGAGGATTATCATTTTCGTCTAAGACTGTTATGATAACTTTGGCTACTGTATTGTCACGGTCTAAAGTTTTAATGGAAAATGCTGCCCTCTCTTCATCTGATATATGAAGATCACGTTTAATGCTAGCCAATATGTACAAGGTATACGAATCAGTAGTTTCTCTGTCCAATGATTTGTTGGTATAAATATCTCCGGTAGTTTTGTCCACAGCAAAGGCACCATCTTCGTTGCCCAACAGCATGTAGTAGAAGACATCTTTATTGTGTTTGTTACGTGCAGTGGCCTGTATTTTACCAATTTTAACATTGCGTTCATTATTCTCCACAATAGGTATGCGATAGGGATTACTAGAATCCGGAAATTCAGGACGATTTTCATTGGCATCAATAATGCTGACGGTAAGGAAACGTAAAGTTTCAAAAGGTGTAGGATTGCCGGCATCTTGAGCTACTAGGATTAAATCAAAGCTAAGGAAAAAATAAAGTGAACAATTTAAGTGGGAATATTAAAGGCAGGAATTTAGTAACATAAAATAAATTAAGTTTGAATTTAGTTCTCAGCTTTTTTCTTTACTTTGATTTTTCTTTGCGATGTAGTTCTTTATTTGTTCTTAACTCTCCAGTCTCGGCATCGATTTTGAATTCCTCGGTTTCTTGCAGATTTTGATCATTGACTTGTAAATGATAAAAGATTTTGCCATTTTCATCGGTATCATTGTCGGCTGCCTTAACAGTCAAAACCAAATAATCCTTTTTAACTGAATCCTATATAAAACAAAAAATTAAAATTTCATTACTTGTTAAAAAAAGTTAAATCATAATCACCCCTGGTATTTCAATGGTGGCATTCGAGAGAGCTGGTATAAGGAACTGTGGTCTATGTTGATTGACTCCCTTAACGGTGATTATAGCTTTAGTAAATGCTTCCATGGTGCCGGAACCCTGAGTATCGCGGGCTGATATTACCAATTCATAAACACCCTTTTGACCATTCAGACTACGAGCCGGATAGATAATACCCGTTTGAGAATCTAATTTAAAAAGCTGTTGATCATTACCCGCTGTTATAATATAACGTACGTCTCCAAATATGCCCTCATCCAAATCAAAAGCCTTAACCTGCATCAAGGCAGCAGGAGGATTTAAAGCAGCATTTTCCGCCACCACTGATGTATATTCATTTTGTGTAAATTCGGGAGCATTATCATTAATATCTAAAATATTGAGATAAATCTAAAATAGGAAAATTACAATTTAATTATATTTTTCTTTAACAAAATGTATTAAACTAACCGCTGCTGTAGTGGATTTTTGTACCGTAAGAGGAGCCTTATCTTTAGCCACTGCTGTTAAGGTAATCTGCCTAACTTTCTCTCTGTCCAATATAGAAGCATCAGCTACCATTATATTACCCGTATAAGAATCTATAGTAAAATATTTATTATTTTCCCCTATCAACGAATAGGTTATCTCCCCAAAAGCTCCCAAATCCTTATCAAAAGCCTCTACTTTTCCAGCCACTGTGCCAATAGGGGAATTTTCTGTTATATTGAAATAATACTCATTTTGTGTAAATTGAGGTTCATTATCGTTAAGATTAATAACATCGACTATAACATCAGCGGTGGAAGTTAATGGCGGCACTCCGGTATCACTGACTGTGGCAACAAATTTAACTTCTTTAATAGTTTCATAGTCCAAACGTTTGGTTAGTGTTACAACTCCAGTTGATTTGTTGATGTCAAAGTATTCATTGGGAGAAATATCATATTCACCAATTGTTGAATCTTCATCATAGGCCTGTAGAGTGGTAAGTATCGTTCCAACTGGTTGTTCTTCAGGT
Source organism: Protocalliphora azurea (assembly GCA_932274085.1). NCBI lineage: Eukaryota > Metazoa > Arthropoda > Insecta > Diptera > Calliphoridae > Protocalliphora > Protocalliphora azurea. The sequence continues at coordinate 8,284,835 of OW026519.1, forward strand.
ATTTGTAGTTTGATGACAGGATTTTCAACAGTCCAAGGTAAGCTGAATTTCTGAAATTGAAAATACGTAATAAATAATACCAGATTATACTTGGGGTTCTCAGCTACCCTATCGTAAATGTTAATAGAAATATTTAACGGTTGATTTTGGTTAAAAAAAAAACTGCGAAAAATTCTTTAAAGCAAAGAAGCGAATAAAACTCTGAGTAACTCTGACGATTTTTTTTAGTTTTAGAGTTTTTTCTATTTTGTCGATTTTGGATTGTTTAACTTCGGCGGTTTTTTATTTTGCTTAGGAAACTTTCCACTCTAGCGAAAAAGCGTTTTTTCGTTTTGGCGATTCTTTTTCAATTTTTATTTTGGTGATTTTTTCCCGTTTTACTGATTTTTTCCGTTTAGGTACATTTTTTTGGCGTTTTTTTCACGTTTTGGTGACTTTTTTCGTTTAGACGTTATTTTCTATTTCGATAATTTTTTTATTTTGGTATTTTTTTATTTTGAAGATTTTCCATTATTTTAGAGTTTTTCCCGTTTTGGCGATTTGTTTCCGTTTATGCAATTTCTTATTTTGGTGATTTTTTTATTTTGGCGGTTTTTCCCATTTTAGTGTAAATAAAACGTATTTTTCAATTTTCCAGACAAAAAATGTTAGTAGAAAAAGGCCTTCCATTCTTTTTATTCTTTGGTAGCAACCTTTAACGGTTGTCTAACCAGAAATTGATCCAATTGTAATCTGTAAACTAAATAAATATCTTTCAAATATTTTTTACCAATTCAAAAATGTAAAAAAAAAATCCTACAAAAATTTTTTCTCCTATAATTCTTTAAATCAGAGGCGAATTTTGGCGATTTTTTTATGTTGACTATTTTTGTTTATTTTGACGATTTTTCGTTCTAGTTTTTCCGTTTTTGGCGATTTTTTACTTTGGCATTTTTTATTTAGCTTTAGAAATGTTTTTCGTTCTATTGGAATAGCGGTTTTTCCTTTTATCGATTTATTTTTTTCAATTTTCTCATTGTTTTATGAGCGTTTTTTTACGAAATTTTAGTGTTGTTTTCCTAGAGATTTTTTTTCGTTTTAGAGATTTTTTTGTTTCGGCGATTTTTTATTTTTCCCTTTTTTCCCCCCATTAAGCAATTTTTTCCGTTTTGTCATTTTTTATTTTGACGATTTTTTCCGTTTAGACAATTTTTTCCGTTTTGGCGATTTTTTCATTTAGACGATTTTTTGGCGTTTTTTTATTTTGGTTATTTTTTATTTTGGAATTTTCTATTATTTCTCTCATTTTGCCAATATTTTTCCGTTTTGGCGATTTTTTTCCGTTTATGATATTTTTCATTTTGATGATTTTTTTATTTTGGCATTTTTGGGTTTTGAAATATTATCAATAAAAATTATAAAATAACTAACAAAGTGAATTGATGATTTTTTTTCGCTTTGACGATTTTTTATGTTGGCGTTTTTTTTTTGTTTTCACATTTTTTTTCTTGAGATTTTAGTGTTGTTTTAGCGTTTTTTTCCTTTCTTGTGATTTTTTCACTTTTGGTGATTTTATCGTTTTGACGTTTTTTGTACCGTTTTAATGAATTTTCCGTTTTGGCATTTTTTATATTTGTTTATACAAGTTTATACCAAAAATAAATTTATTATTCTTTTATTGAGCTTATCTTAAGAACGCGGATAAAATAATTAATTTTACACAAAAATGTGCATTCGCTAAAAATGAAAGGAATAAAAACAAACACAAAATTCTTTTCTCATTATGCTTCTAAAGAAATAAAAAAAATAAACAAAGCAATTTAAAGTATTAAACTCTTTTCTATTTTATTTATCCCTCCTCTTTTTCAGCTCTCTCAATTAAAAAAACTCTAAATCACTGTTGTTATATTACTAAAATTTGATTCTGAAATAACAAGAATGACACTGATTTGAATTGAGTGAACTATATGATAGGTATGAGAAATAAAATAAAAGAGAGTTTAATAATTTGAGTATGTTTGCACATCTATTAGAAAATACCTTTCTAATGGAATATATGTATATATATATATATATATATATATATATATATATATATATATATGGGTTTACAGCCTCTGCTTGTTATATATATATATATATATATATATATATATATAAAACTTGCACAAAACGCTTCACTTCAATTTCTACAAATTAATTTTTGCTTTAATTTTATTTAAATGTTCAAATTTATTTCCAGAATTCTTTGAATATTCACCACCCCTGGTGAATGATAAATTTTAGTTCAATTTAACAATATGGATTAAATATTTTTTCTAAAAATCGAATTTGCGTCAGTTATATAAAAAATTTCTAGCGTTTATAAAGAAAATATACTAAAATTATCAAAATGAATTTAGATTTTGGAAAATTCAAAATTTTGTGCATAAATATATTTCTAATTCTACTTAAAGCGTCCACATTAAATCCCTATAGATTACAAGCAGAACTAGAGGAAGTTGAATATACACTACAAAAAAATTGTAATTTATGTCATAGAGTTTTGGTCATATTAATATCTTTATTTTTGGAAATAAAATTTGTCATGGGTTATGTAACGTTGGCAGCAAATATTATAGCCATGTAGGTAAATCATATAAAACAAATTCAATCATAGTAAAAATATTAATTCCAAATCTTTTAAAGTTTTCCAATTTTAACCGAAGAATTGCCACATCTTTTGCTGCCCGCTTTAATTGCTCAAAGTATTGATCATATATTATTGAATTTTTGCGAAATTATATTGGGATTTTTTACTACCAAAATAATAGCAGACTATAATATAAGTGTGTTTGTTATATTGGCCATGAGTAAATTATTTCACATCGTTTTCGCTATAACCGCTTTGTAAGGTATTTTAAATAATAAGTTAAATTTCTAATAAATTTAAAAATTCTTAAAATTTTAGAAACATTTACTCCGATTATTATCAACAATTGAAATTTGTGCCCTTGCAATTGAAGTTTACTCAATCTTTAATATCTCAAGAGAAATTTATAAAATCACAATCACTGCAGTAGAAATAAAACTTACCGGTGCTACTTCATTGACATCTATGATTTGTATTATTAATAAACCGCTGCCTTGTTGCACAGTGGGAGCTGTACTATCAGTTACTAGGACATTTATGCGTATCACCTGCAAGTGTGAGGAAAAAAATTTAACAAAATTTATTTAGTTAAAATTTTATGTTTTTTTTCTTTGCGACCTACCGCAAATAAATTTCGATTTAGTTTTTTATTAACCACTACTTTACCGCTGCGTGTAATGGTGAAATATTCTTTAAATTGTTCACTATTTGGCACCTCATTGCCGTCTTTGTCTATGGCTGAAATACCCACGGCTGAAAAATCTAAAGCGTCTCTGGCTGAAACATCGGGATCAATGGCCATGAGTGTGTAGAACACGGTACCAACAGGTGTATCTTCTCGAACCTGTAATAAGTTAAAAAATATTAAATACCTGTTCTAAAATCTTTAGTTCTTGAACTGCTGTAATCAAAAACACTTTATATTCTTTAGTAACATCTTATAAAATACCCGAAAAGTTGTCGAAAGACTTAAGAAAGTTGTTTTTAAAAGACTAACAGCCTGACAGACATCGTTATTTCATATCTTCCCAAATAAATATTGTATAAATTACAAATGGAATGAAAAACTAACCACTTTTGGTAAAGGGTATACAAATTAATTGGTTGATTATGTATGGCAACCGAACTGAAGTAGTGTTGCCAGTTGCCGAAATTATATTACAGATGGTAACTGAAAGTTCTAAACTTCAGTTTCCTAACAGGCAACTAAAAATTTTTGGTTACAGAGAATTTTTTAAACAAACAATTTAAAACTAAAGATTTTTTTTATAAAAGTGATAATAATTTCAGGAATTAGTAGATCAAATACATATCAATTTCATATATTTAAAAGCACTTAGATTCATTCAAAAGTTAGGAAATTGGATGCAACAAAAACATTAACCCAAGAGGAATCTAATAGTGATTTTGCATGCCTAGAATGCAGATACAGTATCATAAACAATGTTGTTTCTCTGAGATGATCCATTATGATAATCTCCCCCATCCAGGACAATCCATACCATTATGAGCGGTTTAAACCTAGTGAAAATATCACGGAAGACCTGTAACAACCACAAAAGAGCGCGTCGAACTTTAATTTTTGTTTTTTTTATACCCTACACCACCATAAGTGATTGGGTATATTGACCATAGCTCCCATATAGACCCTTCTTCCGAAAATCCCCTTAACGTGCATAAATCCTATTCGAATGTTAGTATCAAGTTAATATTCGACACAAATAAGTTCTATATAAGTAAAAACAACATTGCTAAATTTTATGAGAATCACTCCATAATTTACCTTAGCTCTCATATAAAATAACTTCCAGGAATCTCCCTAAAGTGCATAAAATTATCTAGATGTCTATATCAATGCATTATTCTGTATTTGTATATTTTAGTTAGCGTATCATATAGTCGGTCTTGACCGACTATATCTTTCTTTCTTTATTTATTATATTTTTTATATTATTTGTTTAATCAAATTTATTTCAGTTGATCAACTTTAAAAATAGTGTTTTTGATAACTTTTTGGCAACTGAAATGGAGTTGCTTTTCATAATATAAATTTACTTGTAAGTTGCGTTGCCAGTAAGCAACACAACTAAGTTCGGTTGCTATATATAACCGACCTATAAATATTTAAAATTGTTTACCTCTGCATGTTGAGTTGCAGGCGTAAAATATGGATCCTTGTCATTGCTATTTATTATACTAACAGTTAAAGTAGCTGTGCCCGATAAGCTGGGGGTACCCAAATCCATGGCTATTACTTCGATTTGATAAGTATTACGATTATCGTAATCCAATTTACGCGAAACAAACACTTCTCCAGTAGTTTCATCAATGCGAAAATCATCAAAACTGCCCTGTTGTATGCGATATCTATAATTTAAAAGCCAATGATTAAAGTGTTTTCATTAATTACTTTAAAGTAAGTTTACCTTATTTCCGAATTAATGCCTGAATCTAAATCTTCTGCTTCCAATTTCTCAACACTTCTGCCAATTTCAGAATTTTCCTCCACTACAGCTGAATAAGTATCAGCCAAAAAGCGTGGCTCATGATTATTAACATCACGGACCGTAATATTAATATGGCAATTGGTAGAGAAAAGACCATCGTTAGCCTCAACGGAAAAGACTAGATTGTCATTTTTCAAATGAGTAACATCAAGAGTAGCATTGGGTCGTATTGTAATTTGGCCAGTTTGATTGTCAATGGCAAATGTGTCTTGAATAAGTTTACCACCCACAATACTAATACAAACAAAAAGTTCGATTTAAAATGATAAGAATATTTACATAAATAAAAATCTTTACCTATAAGTTATATCTGATACAGTGTCTGCATCACGGGCTTTCACTATTAAAGGAGCTTCAAATACTTTTGAACCCTCATCTACCGAAGCTCTATAATGAGGACTCTCACATACAGGCGGAGAATCATTGGCATCTGTAACAGAAATACGCAGAGATACCACCGAATTGGTACCTCTACCTTCATCATCAGTGGCTTTGTAAGACAAGAAATATGTTGTTTCTGTTTCATAATCTAAACAAGTTTTAGGTAAGGCTGTTGGCTCTGGAATTAAATCGTTATTAACCTCTACATTATCCGAGGTCTTTAACAATCTGTATTCATAATCTGCATCATTGTTTTCATCTCCATTACGTGCACTCAACGAATAACTAGTCATGTCATCATATTGACGTTTACGTCTTGTATTGTCTGCTGTAGTTTCCATAATCTTATGGCAATCGACCAATGTAACGACACCAGTTTTTTCATCAACATGAAACAACTCGGCACCATTACCCGACAAACTGTAACGCAAACCAGCATCACCAAAATTACCCGAATCAATATCTTTAGCTGTAATAGTAGTAATATATTGGCCAGGTAAAGCTGACTCTGAAACAGAGGCCGAATAAGATTCCTGCTCAAATATGGGTTTGTTGTCATTAACATCCAATACTGTTACCCTAATGGTAGCAGTGGAAGATAATTTGGGATTGGTATCAGTTTCTTCAGCTATTACTAGAACAATAAATTTACGTTGATTGGGATTTTCATAATCCAAACTTCCATTGGCTACACGTATATGGACTTGGGAAAATCCTGTCACTAATTTTGGCTCTACTTCGAAGACTTCCGAAACATCCTCCAAGCGCAAGGAGAACTTTGAATTAATGCCCACATCACGATCGGTAACATTCATTTCCAAAGCAAGAGGAGTACCGGTTGCGGTATTTTCTGGTAAAGAGACTTCATATTCCTTACTATTGAAAGTGGGTGGAGAATCGTTAACATCACGTATAGTTATAGTAACAGTAGCGGTGCTACTTTCCATTGGATCATTGCTTGGTACACCATTAACCACTTCACGAGCCTGCATTATATAAATAATATACTATAAAAATAAAAATAACCGCTTTTTTCATACTTACTCTAACGATGAGTTTTATAATACCAGCACCATCTGGTAAAGCCTCACGATCCAAAGGTTTAGCAGTTCTCAATTCGCCCGTATGCTCATCCAATAGAAAATAGTCCATGGGATCTGTTAACAATAAATTTAAAATAAAATTAAAATAAATTTACGCTCTAAGGTTTTAATTTAAACTCACTTGTTAACAAATCATAGATAATTTTTCGGGGTTCTCCAGTATCACCATCTCTTGCTTGTATTTTTAAAACCAAAGTATTAATAGGACTGTCTTCATCTATAACATTTGATTTGTATTCCAAAAATACAGGTGGCTTATCTTGCACGTCTTTAACGCGCACTTCAAAATTTGTTTGGGTTTGATGGACACCATCCTGAAAAGTTGTAAAAAAAAAAATAATAAAAATTATTATTTTTTTTTTTAGCAAAATTATGAAAGAATGATAAGAACTTACTGTAGCTTCGATAAGAAAATGAAATATTGTACGCTGATTATAATTTAAAGGCTGATTTAAAACTACATTGGCTGTCAAAAAAGTTGGTTCACGTTTCAATATGTCCAAACGGAATCTGGAATGTTAAATAAATCACTATTTCTAATTTCTTTATAATTAATTTATACAAAAATATTGGAATTTCATTCTTAAATATATATATATATATATATATATATATATATATATATATATATATATATATATATATAAGAAAATTTTAGAAAATAGAACTTTTAATAAAAAAAAAAAAATTGAAAATTTAATTTTTAAAAATTTTTTTTGGAAATTTAATTTTTAATAGAAAATATCTGGGAATTGAATTTTTAATAGAAAATTTAAAAAATCGATAATTTTGTTATAAACAGATAATTTACAAAAAATTAATTTTTGAAATTTTATAGATTTTTTTCGAATTTTAGTCTTCAATAGAAATTTTTAGAAAACTTCTTATTCGTGTTTTGTATTTTCGTCTTCATTAAATAAATTTCAAAAATTTAATTTTCTAACTACATAATTTATTTTAGTAATTTATAAAAAAAATATTTTAGATTTTGTCAGAATTGAAATAAAATTCTTATTGAAAAAATATTTTTATTCCTAAATCTTTTCAGAATATTTTTATTCAGTTATTTTTACTTATCACAGGCATCTGGCGATTGTTCTTGTGGTATACATTTCAAATCTAAACTTTCTCCCACAATATCGCGATCTTTTACCACAATTGAATTGAAAATAACAGTTCCAACGGGGGAATCTTCATTAACATCAGTTCCATATGGGGTCTAGATATTTAAAAGAAAAATTTAATTAAAAAGTTTACTAATAGGAAAACAATTACACAAAATTATTTTATTTTTAGGTTTATTTACATTTTGAAATTCTGGTGGATTATCATTTTCATCTGATACTATAATCGTTAACGTTTCTTGCACTATATTATCCAATTCTGATTCACCATCTTCTGATACTTGATCTCGTATGGTTATCAAAAACTTTAAACTATCCTTTTCTTCACGATCCAAAGGTTTAATGAGCGTTATATTACCCGAAATAGGATCAACTTCAAAATGTTCAGAACCTATAGAGCCGAAGGTAACATTACTACCTTCGGGATCAGAACCCTCTAGCTGATAGACCACTGAACCTACGGGAGTGTTTTCTGGCAGTACAATATTATTGTTGACCTGACGAAAAATGGGTGGATAATTTGTTTCACCTATTTGAAAAAGTGTCAGAAAAAGATTAAATAAAATGTGTTTACAGTTTTATTTCTTCATATGAAGATTAAAGACTTACAAGCAATTAAAATACTGTTGACCAAAAACAACAGCAAATATATCAAAGTTCTATTTTTCGGCATTTTTTATGTATTGTCATCTACCGGCAATAGTTGCTGTAACGAAGGTCAATTAATAAAGTAAATTTAAATTTATTCCACTATTAATAAAACGAACTACTCAATAACCAAATAATATAATATTTATTATGAAGCTGACTTAAATTTATTGTACATAATTATTTTATATTTTTGTTTTATTGTAAGCTATAAGCACTGCTCTAGTACAAGTCAGATTAAATTTTAGTCAGAATTTACAAGAAATCGTTTCCGTGCTCAGAATTTATTTGCATTTTATTTTTTTTTATTTGATAATTTCTGACCTGTATATTTGATAAGAACTTGCACAGAGCTGTAAATTAAAATTAATTTAGTCAAACTTAATTTACTTACTATTATTTTGCTAAAAATAAAGAAAAAAATAAGTAAAAAAATAAATAAAATAAAAAATAATATTTTTTTAATTTTTAGTGTTTGTAAAAACTAAATTTTATGACGTATTTAGACAAAATTTAGAATTTAATAAAACACATAATAGATCTGTTCCAGCACTAGTCAGAATTACAGTTTTTAGACAGAAAGTGTTCCCGTGCTCAAAATTTCTATACATTTTGTTGTTTTTCTGACAAATTCTGAATAAAACCTGTAAACCTGACTAGTACTTGAACAGAGTTCATTATAATTTTTGTATAATACTCGTAATTTATAAAAAATTATTCGTATATGACAAACTATATAACATCATGATTGAATCTAAAAACGTTTTCAATGGAAGAACTTCAATTATTCTGTAATTTCTTTCTTTACCGAAAATTTCACAATTTCAATACCAAATTTTCAAAATTAGATATTAAATTTTCAAGAACCTACTTTTTGTAAATAAAAGAACATTACGCATTTAATGAATTTCGAAAATTTCGTTTCTAATAATTTTCGAAGATATCGTTTTTAATATAGTAAATTAATAATAATTTTTGAACATTGAATTTTTAATAAAAAATTTTCGAAATTTTAATTTTCAATAGAAAATTTTCGAATATTTTATTTTTAATACAAAATTTTTGAATATATAATTTTTAATAGAAAATAAATAAGTTCATTTAAAAAATTTGTTATACTAACTCAAAAATCGTTCAAAGGAGGAATGTTTAGTTAAGTATCCTTTGTGTTATATAACTCCCAAAAATCTATGCGTTAAACAGTTAACCAATGCCTTACATGTTTTTGATGAAATCGTGTACCAAACATCCCGTACTATTGTCCATAATTCATCTTTGTTTGTGACTTTAAGAAGTAAAATAACATCCTAGACCACTCTCCAAAGTTTCTTAATTAGATTTAGATCGAGTGGATAAGAAGGTCACTCCATGAAGCTAAAGTTTTCTATTCTAAACTGCTTTTACTATTCCTGCGGTATGTTTAGTATTATTGTCTCTTTGATATAGCGACTTTAGTCATTTTACATTCGACATATGGTAGCATTGCATTGTTAAGAATATAGGGAAAGAGATGTCGTACCATATTTTCTTTGATTTACAAAATTGAACCAATGTCAGACCAAGAAAAACAATTCCATATCAATATGTTTGATTACCATGCTCTGTGGCTTTTGTGGTGCATTTTATTCGTCCAAATTTATCTACGACTCATAGGACAATACTCATTTCTATATTTTCTTCTCACATTCCTGCCCATACCAATACAATTATTCTTTAGCGTAATCATTTATTTTTTTCCTTGGACTTGCGTTGGTTCAATTTTGTGAATCAAGAAAGATATGGATCGACATATCTTCCCCCATATTCTGAACAATGCAAAGCTTTACCATATACCGAATGTAAAATGCCTCTGAAATCGCGATATCAGAGAGATAACGACACTTATCCATTGGATCTAAATTGTCCAGGATATTATTTTATTTCTTAAAATCAAAAACGAATATTAATTATAGACAATAGTACGGGTTGCCTTGTACACGATTTCATCAGAAATATGTAAGACATTGGTTAACCTTATGACTCATAGGTTCTTGGGAGCTATGTATATAACGTATACTTAATTTAATATTGCTAAATATTCCTCCCTCAAATGAACTTATTTATTTGCTCGACAAATATTAAAACTTTTTTAATTTTAAGTATATCTCCCCTTCTCTTATTTAATCTAAACGACTGTTGATTTTTAGGAATAAATTTATAAGGGCATACTAAGTGAACCTGTATATTTTTTCGAAAATTTTGTTTTTATAGAAATTTTTTTATTTATTTGTAATAAAAAAAGGACTTGCCTTTTAATTTTCATTATATAACTTTTGAAAATTTCGTTTTCAACTGATAACATTCCATAATTTCGCATTAAATACAAAATTTTCGAAACTTTCGTATACAGTATATATTTTTTGAAAATTTCCTTTTTTTGGAAAATTTCAATGAAAAATTTTTCAGAGATTTAATTTTCAATAGATAATTTTCGATAATTTCGTATTGAATACAAAATTTTCGAAAATTTCATCTTAAATAAAAAAAATTCGAATTCGGTAGTTATTTTTAAAAAATTTCGTTTCAGTCAAAAGTTCATGTTCAATAAAATTTTTTATCCTCATTAGATAATTTTTCAAAATTTCGTTTTCTATAAATAGTTTTCGAATACTACGTTTTGAAAAAATTAATTCAACAAATTTAATTTTAACATAAAACCGGAGGTAAAATTCTTCCTCCTGAGAACTTTATAACGAAATAAGATTATCTCTTATTATTAGTATAATTAGTTAAATAATAAAAGTTAAACAAAGTAGTTTATTAATTTGTCCTCCTGAAAACTTTATTACAAAATAGCATTATCTCTTATTACTGGTATATTCAATAAAATTTTGGAATATTAGTAATGAATAAACATTTTTTAAGATTTCTTCTGCAACATTTTTCGAAAATTATTCAAAGAAAATTTTTTTCTCTATCGAAAATTTCGTCTTCAATATACAAATTTTGTACTTAGTAGACAATATTCAAAAATTTTGTACTTTTACGAATATAAATATTCATATTTTAATATAAAATAATTTCTTTTTGTTTTAAACAAATTTTAATTTTATTTAGGGGAAATTTTGCTAAAAGTATTTTCTACAATATCAATAAAAAAAACATAACTTTAACAAAATTTGCTTTATTCAGCTAAATGTTCCGCAGTTTTAAAAACAATTTAATTACCTTAAAGATTTGCTTAATAAATCAAAGTATTTTTGAGATAATTTCTAACCAACTCTATTAAAACAATAAAACATTATTCAAAGATTTCATAATAATAAAATATTATTAAAAATGTTTGTTCATTTGCGGTAAATTCTTAATGTTACATCAATTTCCTAAAATTATTAAGTAAAAGCATATGGCCTTTACCATGTAACCCGGAAAATTGTGGACATATTTTTTTTAATATGGAAACCAGTTACATTGACATATAAGCCCAGCTCCATTAACTCCAAACAGTAACCACAAAAACAAAACTACAAAACATTTCTGAAGAAAGAAATAAAATAAAAAAATCTGGTTACTGTTAGGCACTTAGACAAAAAAATAAGTTAACGAATAGTATTTCCGTTGTCTGCAGCTAAATAGCATAAAAGAGCAAATGGTGAGCAAATATGTTTATCTTGAAGTACAAAAGTATAGAAAAGGTGGTAGTTGTGATGATATTGTACAACTGGTATGGACTTGTCTTGTTGCTTCTTATTGTAGTTTAATTTATTTATTTATTTCTAAATTTTATTTTTAATTTTTAAAAGTTATGTAAAATTAAACTTTTTTTAACAATTTTTCTTTATTTTTTCGCTTTGTTAATCAAGTCATTGTTTAGTTAAGCATCCAAATAATTGTAGACAATATTAATAAAATGTCATAATACTATAAATAAACATTGGGTCAAAAACAATTAATTTTTAGGTCAATATCAATAGTAATAAGAAAAGATTCAGTAGTATTTTTACTTCATTTTTTTATATTGTTAAGTATTTAAAAGATGTTTAACTGAAACTTTTAAAATCAAACAAATTGTAGTAGGCGAATTATTTGCTTTTTTTTTTATTATTTTTCACTTGGCTTTTGGTATTTTTTGTTGATTTTTTTAATATTATTTGATTACAGATTTGTTTAAAACTTTTTTTTCAGGTATTTCTTTTTTTATTTATATAAACACAGAAAATTTCACACATAGAGCGCTTTTTATTTATATTTATTAGTACGTTCTTTAAGACTTTTTCTTAATTTCAGACAATATTTTCAAGATTGTTTTCTTTATCTGTTGGCTTACGTTTGATGAGTGTGTGTGTGCTTAAGTATTTGTGTGTATCGAGTGGTTGAAATGAATTTAAACCCGTTTTCTAATTTCAAACTTTAAGCGCGTTTTCACAATTTATACTTGTTGTCGGTTCAAGAGCGTAAAATAAACTAAACTCAGTAACAGATCAAACTGGCTCAATCAATGACTGTCTGATGGTACTAGATTTTTTTTAGCTTTTTTTGTAAGTTGATGTTTTAACTATAATAAGAATACAGAATTAAACCACAAATGTTTATGGGAGGTTTAATAATATAATGATTGTAAATTAAACTTCAAAACATTTGTAAATTTTGTTTTCAATATTAAATTTTTCGAAAATTTCATTTTCAATACAAAAATTTTAGAAAAATTTTCAATATAAAAATTTTCGAAAATTTCATTTTCAATACAAACGTTTCGAATATTTAATTTTCAATAGAAAAATCTTTCAATGGAAAATTTTCGAAGATTTCATCTTAAATAGAAAATTTTACAAGATCTCATTTTCAATAGACAATTTCCGAAGATTTTATCTTAAATTGAAAATTTTCGGAAATTTCGTGTACAATATAAATTGTTCGAAAAAATTTTCGTTTTCAAAGCAAATTTATGAAAATTTCATTTCTTTCCAAAATTTTAATAAAAATTTTTCAAAGAAATTAATTTTTAATTTAATTTAATTTTCAAATAGACAAATTCCAATAATTTTTTAATAAAGATTTAAAAAATTTTGAAAATAATCGATAATTTTTGAAATCAATAGGAAATTTTCGATAATTTCGTTTTAAATAGACAATTGAAAAAAAATTAGTTAAAAGAAAAATCGGAAATTTGACAATACACAAATTTCGTATTTAATACGAAATTTCGAATTCAAGTTTTACAATTTTGGAAAAATACGTTTTCAACCAAAAACTTCGTTTTCAGTAAACAAAACTTCGTCTTCAATAGAAATTTTATCAAAAATATAATTTTTGATAGTAAATGTTTATTTCAATAGCATATTTGAAATGTTAATTTTGAATAGTAAATATATTCAAATTTTATTATCAATAGGCAATTTTATACAAAATCTTCAAAGATTTAATTTTTATAGAAATTTTTCAATAATTTAAATTTTAATAGAAAATTGTGAAAAAATTTTATTTTTCAAAAAGAGAAAAATTGTTTGCAATAGTAAATTTTCAAAAAAGAGAAAATATATATTTTTTTTTGTATTCAAATAGATAATTTTTTACAAAGTTTTATTTAATAAAAAATATTTGAACTTTTCGTCGTCAATATAAACTTTTCGTATATTTCCTCAACAGAAAATTTCGTTTTCAATAGAAAATTTTCAAAAATTTCGTCTTCAATAAAAAATTTAAAAAGTTTCAAATATTTGCAAATTTCATAGACTTTTTTTAAAACTCTATAATTTATTACTACTATTTCTTATTTACTGTTACCATCTCTTCTCATTTAAGGGTTAACACCAACTTAAATTATATTAATGTAAGAAACTAAAACTAAAAAGAGAGCATTAAAAAATAATCTTAAATCATTTGCCTAAATATTCTTCAACAAAGCGGTAAAATTTTTTTAACAGCAATAAGAAGTTTCTTTGAACTAAAATTAACATATTTTTTCTCAAATTGACATACACTAGTAATTGTAATATGTTTAAAAATCTTTTGAATTAAAACTTTTGCCTATATGCGATGTTGTTAAAAAAATTTTTCTATACTTTTTTCTTATTTAAACACGTCTCAACGTATAAATAATTCAATGCCATTATGGACTATGTCAGAAATTATAAGCAAAACTACAACAAACACAGTAACAATAAATAATTAAACAATAAACAAAACTACAAAAATTATTAAATTAAATTCAAACATGTACAACAACAATGGAGAATTTCCATACTCTTTAATATATAATTTTTGTTTAATGTGAGCTTTGCTTAAAATGTTTTTTGTTTATATATGGGTGCATATTTTAGACTTGAATGTTGTGTGCATGAGAAACAGTGGTTGGAGGTATAAATTAATTATTTGTTAGGTTTTATAATAAGAATTAAAATTGTTTAGATTTAAAGATTGAAAATAATGTAAATTCATTACAAGAAGTTTTTCTAAAATAAATATTTAAATACACTTTATAGCAGTTAGATAGTGTAATCCGTACATAAAACTTTTGATTTTTTTAAGCCACGTTTAATTCTTAGTTCAAATATGAATGTTGTTAAGAAATTAGATTACGTATCCAAATTTGTTTATTTTTAAATAAATAATATAGTACTATTAAAAATCTTGACTTGAATTTACTATTTAAAATTTTTTTTGTGTGATTTGAAATAGCATTTTAAGGGAAAAATTATTAATATAAAACCGGAGGTAAAATTCTTCCTCCTGAAAACTTTATAACGAAATAGGATTATCTCTTATTACTAGTATAATTAGTTAAATAATAAAAGTTAAACAAAGTAGTTTATTAATTTGTCCTCCTGAAAACTTTATAACAAAATAGCATTATCTCTTATTACTGGTATACACTTTGAAGTAGGATCGAACTCTTTTCCCGTGAATATTTATATTTTTTAGGCTCTATCTGCCCAACCAGTAAAGTATTATAAAAATAGTGTAATAGTGTAAATTCGCCAGGTTTTTGTTTAAAATATCACATTTTAAAATTAGTTGAAATTAATTTAGTTACTGCAAATATATATTATATATATATTATGTGTATATATATATATATATATATATATATATATATATATATATATATATATATATATATATATATATATATATATATATATATATATATATATATATATATATATATATATACAGTAACTAAATAAAAAATTAAAAAATCTTTTTTTAAAACAACTATATATTTCACTACGCGAATGAAGTCCATAATATGATGCTTCATAATCTCCAAAAAAAAAAAAAAATTTACAATGACTAAAACCAATTTCATTTCATTGTATCTTTATACTTCTTATCTTTTATTCCACGCTTACCAATTTAATTTTTAACGCCAATGACACCCTTTTAAATAAGTTTAAGTCTGGGCTTTTTGAGGATCCCTCTATAACGAACAACTTTATATTTTAAGCGAGTTTTGCACAAGTTTGAATAAGTAAGGACTCGTGCTTGGACTTGAGTTTGGAATCAATGTTGTGTTGTTATGCAATGTCTTCAAAATTTAAGAGAATATTTCAATGAAATTTTTCTAGCACATAATGCTAATAATTAGTGCCATTGAACCAACACTTAAGTATGAGATACTTCCCTCAACAATTAGAAAACTATCCCTTTTTTTTATAGTTTCTTAGCCTAGTAATACTGAGAGACAATTTTTATTGGAACCGAAATCAATTGTTATATTCAGACAAAAATATGTTTATGTTTGTCTCTTCTGCTGACTAAACTTGTTTCTAGCTTAAGTTTAACTAAATTTTATCTAATGTCTAGTTTAAGTTCTTTGGTTTTTTGTTAATTCGTTTTTAGGGGATTTCATTTTACCTGATATTAAGAAAATTAATTTTTTTTCAGCGTTTCGATTTCTAAATATTATTAATCGCTTGTTCTTCAAAAATTCTTAAATATTTTCACGCCTTTCTTATTTTTATTGTAAAGGTTTGAGATAGTTTCAAGTCCCTGCGAATTTTTCTGGAGTAAATCTGTTTAGACATATTTTTAATTTTTTTTTCGACTCCTGGATTTAGTCAGGCTATTTCGTATTTAAATATTTTTAATAGAATCCTAAGAAGTTTATTTTTTACTCCACGCTCTTAGCTGAGTTATTAACCTAATTTGAAAATGGTGCAAAAGTGAAAACTTTCACATTTTAAATATTTCGTTATTCTTTATGGAAGTTAAACAAATATATTAATATATTAGTATTGAAATATTTTAAATGAAACCCTGAGGAGTATATATATATATATATATATATTTAGGTATTATTATATATATATATATATATATTTAGGTATTAGGTATCTTACATATAGGTTCGTCTCTCTGTCCCAGAGTAATTAGTTTTTACTTTTTATCTTCTTAAAAAGATATTAGTATTGAAATATTTTAAATTAAGCCCTGAGGAGTATATATATATATATATATATATATATATATATATATATATATATATATATATATATATATATATATATATATATTTAGGTATTAGGTATCTTACATATAGGATTGTCTCTGTGTCCCAAAGTAATTAGTTTTTACTTTTTATCTTCTTAAAAAGATAATTTTTTGAAAAATGTTTTCTTAACATTTTCATTAAAAACACATATTATTTTCATATTATATTTGAGTCACTACATTTGATGAGCAATCTAAAAAGTTGTTTGAAATGCTTAAACTTTAGGAATTTCGTCTTTAGAGAAGTAGGTCTTTAGAGAATTGCGATTTCCAATACTTCCAAATTTTTTCAAGTATAGCCGATTCATTTTGTTCCACTGTGATCGGAGAAAGACATATAGTAGGGCTTTATAGTTGGAACAAAAAGTATATTTTTTTTTAACTTTTAAATAATGATTTTTGCGACTTTTTCAATTTTGGAACAGTCAAATTTTGACTTTTCGATATTATCGACTATGTCCTACTATTCGATTTTATAGGATGTTTTCCAGATTTTCGACTCTTTGACTGTTTTTTATTATTTGTTCATAAAAAAGACAATCTATCCAATGAAAGTGCGTAGACTGTTTTTACAATACTATTTCCAACAGCTAGATGTGTTAATGAAATAAAAACTACTAAGTTTCTATTCCCATTAAATAAAATAAATGTTTTCGACTCTTTCCGACTTGACTTTATTAAACTTTTCAATCTTGCAATTTATAGACTTTTTTCAATAAAAATTCGATTGTTCGAAAGTCGACCAATACGCATTGTTTGAGTGGTCTTCCTACATCAGAATAGCTAGTTTATCGGGCACTTAAATGCCCATTAATACATTTTTTGAAAACTTTGATCTTCTACTGAAAACTTTTCAACCTGAACTCGTATGATGATTTCACATCAATTTGTCAACAAATTTGCTTGCAATTGTGTTAATTAAATAAAAAGGTACCAGAGGTCAGTTGAAAACTTATCGCCAACTACACAACGCACAATCTTTATCACATAATTTCTCTGGAATTTTAATTTTTCAAATCAGGAGATCTCTATCAAACTTTGCAACCTCCAGTATACCCCGAGATTTTTGAAACTTTTCTTTAAAGATACTTCTGATCATTAGCAACCAGTTTTTTATTAATATTTTTTTTTTTTCGATTTCTCTTATTGTTTATATTAATTATAAAGTTCCCAACTACGTTAGTATATAAAAGCTAGATGTGTACATGTAAAAATCAACAAACATCCATACGTGCATGTGTACTCATTATTGTGGGAATAAATTATAACTTTTTGTTGTACAGACAGTTTGGGAAATACGGTTAATATGTATATTTGCTGTAATCATTTCTATATTTACACAATTGCCGAGTTTTTTTTTTTCATAACTTACAATATATTACATATCCTTTATTATTTGTTTATATATATTTTTTTGACACAAATGTTTTATATTTATTTTGGTTATTTTTAAGAATATTTTTTTAACACACCCCAATTGTTTTTTTTTTCGAATTACTTTTTTTTCTTGAATCTTTACAAGTACACAATCTAAAGAAAACAAAAACAACAATGAGGCAAACACGACTTGCACAAAGTAAACAAAGATGTCATCCACATATTACAACAAGGTGCCAGGTGTCAGCTGATTGAAAGTAAATTACAGGGCTGCCGGATTAAGATTCAGAATATTTATAATTGTATCGCATTTTACTTCTGTGAAGTGGCAACAGCAACAAACTTTCAGAAAACTTTTTGCACGTGCGTTTGTTTGCATAAAAAAAAATGTATATAAAAATACATTCAAAACGTGAACAAACAATTAACAATATTTGAATGAATTTATTTTCCTTAAAAAATCTAAAGTATTCATTGAGCATTAAAACTGAAAACAGATCTTAAGAGGTACCCCCTAACAAACTTTTTAAAATGGTCTATCCACTATTGAAAGCCCTTTTCGGTTGTGGTGTAACTCAACAAATAGTTTGGATTTTATTAACAAATTTCAATTCACCTAAATTTGGCCATTTTTGAAAGTTTGTTAGGGGTACCCCCTAAGATTTATTTTTTTCGGGAATGACAGTCAAGTCAAAATTGTCGGCGGCGGCTGCACAGGATATTTTGGTTTGCGACGGCTTATATATCAGCTTGAATTCTTATTTTTATTAAAAACATAAATTAAAAAAATAATTATATATAATAAGTTATGGTTCCTAGGTGGCAGTGTTGTATTTTAATTTATAAAATACGAAAAAATAAAGTGTATGCGACAAGACCATTACACCAAAAGATATATTTTTGAAGAAAAAATAAAATGTAACTCAAAAACGGCCCTGAAGTCCAAAAAATACAGATAAAATATAAAATAGAGTTTGTATCTTCGGTGCAGCCGATTGTATCGGCGGCTTGCCTTAAGCCGGCTCAGCCGCTTAAGCCGGTACATGCCGGCTAGTTGCCGGCTTGGTTGTCTGCGTTGTATTCTCTGGCATCTCCATTACCTTATTTTTTTTTGGCCTACGGCAACTCATATTTTTGTTTTTCAGCCTGAAAGTGCCAATTATAGCAACAAAAGTTTTACAAGCTTCAAGGAAAATGTTGCTTTAGTTACAAAAACATAAAATAAGCAAAAATTAACAAAATCATAAAAATTATATGAAAAATATATTTATTGTAAAAAAAAAATTTAATTGTTACAAAAACAGCATTGTGCAAAAATAATGGAAATGAAAGAACTACAAAAACAACAGAGGAACAACTTGTAGCTATTAGTTATAGTGCTTCCGGATTATATTATCACCACAGATGAGTTGGTTTTGTCACTAGTTTTTGTTTATCACAAACCGTTATTTTTGAATTGAAATAATAATAATAATAATAATAGAAATTGAAGTGAATAAAAGTATATTAAAAAAAATTAAAAATAAAAGTTTTACTCATGATATAACTATATAACTGTTATTATATTATAGTTTTATTAAAAAAAATTATCAAAATTTTAATACAAATATTAACAAACAGAAAGCACAAACAAATATATTGCCTGTAATTGAATGAAGTTTGCAGAAAAAATGATTTCAGAATATTTTGCTTATAACGGTTCGTAATTTACATTCTATATATTAGCTGTGTTTTGTTGGTCCCGTTGAGTATTAACAGCCCGTCTAGACGTAACATAATATGTAAGATTTTTGTGTCAGAGAGTGTCAAATTAGCTCTCTGAGAGAATTATTTCACGTGTAGATTCAAATATTAGTATTATAAGATGTATTATGAGACTGTTGTGATGAGATTTCTCTACACAACCATCTTATAAGATGAACTGTCAAAAAAATACACATACACGAAAGTTTGCTTGTGTGTGTGCATGTGTATTTTGGAAATTATTGAAAAACAATGTTATTTTGCCAAATTGCTTCCTTTTAGTGTTTGTTTTAAATGTTAAAAATCATTTTTATAAAAATTGTGTTAAAAAAGTGCGAATTGCTTAAATAAAAAGGACATGTTTACTCTGTAACTGATTGAAAATAATAATATCTTATAGGATTTATTAGAATACGTGTACCCCTTATTTAAGATTTAACATAATATAAACAAAATGTAACCTGGGGTAACCTCAGGTCTACAACTGAGATTAACGCTGATATAATATGTGAGATAACGCAAGCAGAAGAGAGTAACCATTTTGTTTATATTATGTTTTATCTTAAATAAGGGGTACACGTACTCTAATAAATCCTATAAGATATCATTATTTTCAATCAGTCGCAGAACAAACATGTACTTTTTATTTACAAAAATCGCACGTTTTTAACATAATTTCTATAAAAAAAATTTTTAAATGTAAAACAATCATTAAAAGAAAATAATTTTGCAAAAAAACATTGTTTTTTTAGTAATTTCCAAAATATATAAGCACACACACATACAAACTTCCGTGTGTGTGTATTTTTTTGACAGTTCATCTTATAAGATGGTTGTGTAGAGAAATCTCATCACAACAGTCTCATAATACATCTTATAATACTAATATTTGAATCTACACGTGAAATAATTCTCTCAGAGAGCGAATTTGACACTCTCTGATAGAAAAATCTTACATATTATGTTACGTCTAGACGGGCTGTAAGGCACAACCAGTCAACTTTGCGATGCAACATAGAATGAAGAAAAGTGGCGTGAAACATTTTGTACAAACAGTCAACAAAAGTAAACATAAAATAGTTCAGTTCTTTTTAAAATATTTTCATTTTGAAAATTAAATGAAAACATTTTATTATATAACGACTCATCCGAAAGTCGAATCATTACTTTGGGTTTTATATTGTTGTGTGAGTAAAAATTACCGCGATTCCTCAATATTTAGGAAAATCCCAAAAAAGTTTACAGATTTCAGAATTCCTATTCTTTCTATATTTATAACACATTTTTTTATGAATAATGCTTTTTCTCATACAAAAATATAATTAAGTCCCTTCTAATTCTATGTTAGACTATTAATCCATAGCTAAGGAAAACCTGAGCTCAAAAATTAATTTACATCATATTCAGTTCTTGGAATATTTTGACCCTTTAAATTGCAAGGTCTTATAAGTGAATTTTTTGTAATTTATCTGATAATTAAAATATACAATTAGGCCCTCGTTTTCACTGGTGCTATACATATATGTAAATTGTTGTTTGAGGAATCTAGACATTTCAAGGAGATTCCTCTTACAATTTTCACATATTTGCGTCGAAATTTACTTTTGCAACATATTATTTTTGACCACAATGAAAAAATATGCATTTGTTTTTTCCCCCTTTTAAAATATTCCCATAAATATAATTATTTTATTTTCCATCAATTATATAAAAATGCATAAAAAGAAGTTATTCTCAGCAAGCAAGTTACAATATATAAGTAAGTTTATATATTATATAATTTATTTAAAATTTATTAACTCAATTAAAAAAAAAAAAAAAATATGAAAATGGGAAAAGTAAGAAATAAAATATTTACCAAACATTTTTTTATAAAATTTTTGTCATAAAATTTTGTTATAAAATTGATTTTTTTATATTTTTAAATTTTAGGAATATCTTCAGTGTTGCCAGAAAATTTTTGAAGTTTTATGCTAAATTCTTAAAAATAATATGCTAGAATATGTTAAATTAAAAAACTTTGTAGGACTGGCAGAAAACGTTATAAAATCAAATCAAATGATTTTTTAAAAAATATACGGCCAAGAATACTATTTTTACAAATAGATATATCGGATAACTGAAATCTTAAAATAGCTATTAAAATCAATAGGTGCAATACTAGTTTCCTGCAGTAAAATTACAACAACATTAACTGATTTTGGTTCAAAAGGCTATGGAAAAATATAGTTTTGGCAATTTGCTTACTTGAAATTTAGTTACTTTTAACGTTACAAACACAAAATTATTCATGTTATATATATTATTTTAAAGGAAATTGACTCTTTTTAAAATAATGTATAAAACATTTTGCTATTTTAAAATTTATAGAAGACTTTTGTTAAAATAAAATAAAATAAAATAAAATAAAATAAAATAAAAAAATTAAAATCAAGTCTACATATTTTATAAATATTTGAGTAAAAATATTTTCAATTGATATATTCAAAGTTCAGATAAATGTATAAAATTTTACTCTGTGTTTTTTAAGGTAAAATTTTTTTATTATTGAATGTATGGATTTTTTTCAGATAATTCTCTCGGATCACTAAATTTACAATTTTTTTTAGTTCGAAAAAGTGCCAAAACCATCCATCAATTTTTTTTACAGAATCAAAAACTTAAACTTTTGCACCAGTGTACATGTATTAAGTTTAAACATACTTATTTACATTAAAATTTAAAAGTGGAAGATTTCAGCATTTTAAAAATTTTAAAAAAGTTATACATATGTCACATATAAAGAAATAAAATGTAATAATATAATCAGACTTTCTGCCAGAAATCTGTTCGTGAAGCCCTGTGTGCATTGTAAAAAAATAAATGAATATTCGATATCCAATAAGTATTCAGAATTTTAACAACAATAAATTATACTCAAAATAAGTATAAAGGGCAGCATAATTTTAGGCGAAAAAAAAATAATTAATAGCACTGATAAAGAAAAATTGTTTGTTTCCTATGATTTTTTTGTTTCTATCTCAAATTGGCGTATATTTTTTAAGTACGGCAACCATTTTTCCCTAACAGCCTTTGTTTTTGAGTTATAGTTAACTACCCCCCTCATTTACTATTTTTTGCTTAATTGTTTGTGGTGAATATATATTTGAAAAATATCAAAAATATATATCGGATATTGTGAAATCTTTGTATCTTCAATACTTTAAAATGAAATTGTATAATCAGGACAAGCTATGGGTTCCTCATATTGTACGGTTATGGTCCAGTGGAAAAAGAGATGCAATAATGTTCGTAACACCCATGATTTGGCGGGAACCTCGAAACTATCATGACGGCTGCTACTTCTGCATTGTGAAAATAAACGTGACAAACAACACCATTAGTCACAAAAAGTTTGGCCAGTGCGGGAAGAGCTAAAAGTTGGTACAAAAAATTTTATAAATATGCCTTTAATTAGCCGAGACCACATTATACTTCTGCCACGTCATATTAAATTCGGCATAATGAAACAGTTTGTCAAGGCGCTTAACAAAAGTGAAGAAGGTTTCAATTTTCTTTTACGCAAGTTTCCAATACTAAGTACATAAAAATTGAATGCTGGTATTTTTGATGGACCACAGATCAAGCGACTCGTGAAAGATCCTAATTTTGTCAAATCAATGACTAAAGTCGAATCCAAAATTTTGAATTCATTTGTTTTGGTTATGAGTAATTTTCTAGGCAAAAAGAAATCTGACCACCATGTCGAAACAAGATTTGTTGATCAGTATAATTATACTACATAAACTTAAATATTTTTATACTCCCAGGAAGGGGATTTGTCATTCCGTTAGTAACACTAAAAACAGTTTACTTCATTTTAAAATACCGTTTTTCAGAATTGTTCATACTGCTGTTAAAGGATAAAAAGGTTTTCTGGATTTATCTTATAAATCGGCGTAACTAAAATTTGGGATTGTATCCAATTATGTTCAAAATTTTGTATTTTTTCGCAAAAGTTTTACATATTTTATTTAAAAAAATATTTGTTGAAATAGGACCAAAATAATAAAAAATTATCCTCCGAGTTATATCAGTAATTCGAATTTTATGAAGCATCAAAGAATTTCAATAAAATTGGCATTAAAAAAACCCCGTTGCGAGCAAGATAATTGAAAGTCGTCTATTGTAAAAAGCGAAATAAAATATAAATAATTTAAAACGTCGAAAAGTCGATTATTTAAAAATTAAAAAAAAAAATTAATTAATTAATGAGCCCTAGTGGATAGTACATATTTAAGATTCAGCATAGTCTAATATAATGGTGTGTATTCTGTTTTCTCATTGACAACATTTTGAGGGTTGTAAAAGTTTCGTCATAGCCACCCAGTATAGCGTAGTCAATTTAAATTAATGTAGAAATAAACGAGTAATATTTGCAGTTATTTTTAATGCGCCTTAAATGCTTAAAGCAATTTTCAATATTTTTCTTTGTTTGCCTTAAAATATGAATTAATCATTAGGTATATTATACACACATATTTACATATATATATGAATATGGATGTCTCCTATATATGGGCCATTATCAAAAATTTTTAACCTGACTGAAACTGACTTTAATTCTTAATACGTTTTGTTGTAAAACTATCTTAAAAAACGCGTTACAGATCTGAACTCATAAGACTTGAAACTAATAGAGTGCAAAACTTTAGCACCGTAGGTTTTATTTTGTAATCAAAGTTCAAAAATGTAAAAAAGGGCTAAAAGTTACATAACTTTTTCCCATTTTTATACATTCTTTGTTAGCGCATTTATACTTTTTGATCTTATTTGATACAATGTAAACTAATTGGATTTTTTGGATTTTTGTTGTTGTACAGACTTTTAACAGTTACATACAGGGTAGTCAAGTTTTCATGACAAAATTTTTTAATTTTTTATTGGTTTTTTGGGCTGAGTCTGTGCGCTTCTCAATGGAATACACATTTAGAAACAGAGATTGATACTAGTTGTAATTATGCGTATTTTGCGCTATATCACGCTGATGTGCCCGAAATAGTCAACGCTGTAGATAGTCTCAAAATGTGGAAAACAAGAGCGAACATTTTTAAAAAAGTCAGTTTTTTGCAAGGCACATTCACTGTTTCATGTAGAATAGCATGGATTACTGCGTGTTTTTTGTTATTTTACACAATAAGAAGGAAGGAGCGTTAAAAATAAATGTAAAAAAAAAAAATTTTGTGGACTTTTTGAAAATTGAGCAAAAATTGCACTTTTTGTTTTTATATTTTTATATAGCATATTGCAATTTGTACAAATTTTGGATATATAATAATGATTATAATGGATATAATTATAAGAACGGCGATAAATTTAATTGATTGGGAGCATAAATTGAAGTAAAATGTCGTTGATAGTTAAAAATGGTACATTTTTGACAAAACAGATTTTACTAAAGTACATCGTATGGCCAACACGAAATTTACCATATTTACCATAAATAGTTGGAGTTTGTAATGCTTAACGGAAATGTAGAGGCACATTAAAAAAATTTTGAAGGATAAAAATTTTGTGGATAAAAAAAAAAATACTTGGGTAAAAAAGGATTACAATATAAATTGCATTTCTTTGTAATAAACTCTAATAAAATATATTTTCGTATAATATATAGAGAAATAAGTTTGATTCTATCCGCATTTTTTGCAAAATTTTTTAAAATCGCAATATTTAGTATAATGATTTTTTTTTTTTAAATATGCCATTGAAAATATCATAAATTTTACTCGAATAACTTAGTAGGTTTTGATAAATATTGCGCTTAATTTTACCAAATTTATACATAAACTTCTAGTTTCTAAAAATGTTTACATGTTCGAATTAAAACGCTATAACTTTCGTGAACTGATTCTACATGCATTCCATTTACTTTATATTTATACAAATGGATTGTAACTGGAACTCGATTCCAGTGGATCTAATGGCCAAACAAAATGCCATCATGTCGACGACTAAGCTCAGTACCAATATTGATTATTGTATTCTGGACAGAGGCTTCTCAGTTTAAATTTCAACCGATCCCATTATTAAAGCCGGATCGATTGAGGTTTATACTGATGGATCTAAATCTTCTAAAGGGGTTGGGGGAGGTGTCTTCATTCCCCCATATAGGAGAAAGATTTCCTTTAAATTGTTGGATCACTGCACTGTTCTTCAAGCGTAGATCTCGGCTATTAGGAGAGCGGTAAATTAGCTAATGTACTATATTGTATTCGCAGTGGATATTAAAATTACTTCCGATAGTCAACCCACTATTAAGTCAAAACTGGTACATGAATGCCTGACATCTTTAAATAAGATGGCGATACATTCAAACCTAGAGTTGATCTGGGTAAGGGGTCACTCAAGTACCCCAGGAAATATTATTGCGGATGAACTAGCCAGAACTGGTTCCCTTCTTTAAAATGAAGAAACGCACTAACTAGCTGGTATACCGCTGTCATCTTGCAGTTCTATGATACTTTAGTACATGTCGAGAATAGCTCAACAAAGATGGGCAAACGTAGCCATTATTACCGGGCTAGTGCTCACGCTAGGAGACTAAAACTCCCTTTTAACGACTATTGCAGAAGTTCCTTTAACGAGAAGGAGGAAGAAAGAGTGGAACATTTTCTTTATCATTTTCCTGCTCTTGCGAATATAAGGGCTGATGAATTCGGGAATCCACATATGCATGGATCATCTGATCACTCTGCAATTAATGTCAGACGAATCAGATCTGTTACTCTTGCGTATGGTTGGTTCGATTCGAACCTATTTTCGAACATGTGAAAATAGATTCAAATGATCCATCAGGGTAACACATTACCAAAAATTTTTGTTAATGGCCCATATGAATATCAAAAAAACATGATTTACAAGCAGACATACATATGCATATATTATAATTTATATTCGTTAGTAAATGAGTCATGTGAGAATATAGTTCAATTCAAACACCTGAACATACCTGTAGCTAAATATTTGTTTTCTTCTTTTTTCCGTAGTCAATTTTTTCCGACATACATTATGAAATATTTTGTGCTTTTCTGTTTGTGTTTATAAAAATTATCATCACGGACATTTAGTTTGTGGTTTTTATTTCTCAACTGTATCATTTTAGTTGGACTCCGGTTAATGTGAAAATATGGTATATTTTTGCGGATGTGTGGTGTGGCCACAAAGAGACACTGGGAAAGGTAAAATCTGTATAAAGTTACGCCTACACATGAATGTATGTAAACACACTTATACATACATACATACATACTTAGTTATGCATACATATAATTAATACGGTTAAAATTTGAATGTCCTTAAAAGGAGTGCTCAATAAATTGCCATTTATATAACGTGTTTATTTTTGTTGATATTGTTCTTGTTGTCCTTTTAAATTGGGCTGGAAGTGAATGAGTAAGTGCGTGTTTGTAGGAATATTTGGTTAATTTGGTGAGTATCACTAACTGTTTGTGTCTGTTTGTGTTTCAGTTTTTGAACTCTGTTGAAAATTTGTGTTATGAGTGAAAGAGTTATGTGTTGGTGATGTTGATGGCATTTGGTATTGTCTTGGTGTTAGTTAGTGCAAGTGCAATCATAAAACACCATCATACTTATGTACAAACAAACATAATTTAATACGAATACAAACATACATACAGTTGATGATAAAATAACGTCATTTATCGATGATAAGGAAATTTTAATGGAAGCGAAATAATAAGGAAAATAAAACTACCTTTTCTAATGGGTCTAGGTTTTTTCCTGCTTAAACATTTTGTATTGAAGAGATTTTTTCACTTTTGTGTCTCTTAAAAAAGGACAAAACGATGACATAAATAAAGAAGACATGTTTGGTTCTGGCTATACCAAGTCCACTTCGTCTTTCTCTCTATAAACTCACAATATGAGTATTACCAGAATAAAAAATAGTCATAGCCAAGGAAGTTCATGCAAATTCATATTTTTTGCCTTTACTCCTAGAACAATAAAAACTAAATTAGAGAATTTGCTTTAAAATGGCATCGATTTTTTAATGCATATTTTATTGAAAATACATGATTTTGCATATTTTGCCATAAAAGCATATTTTTGTGTCATATTTTGTGAAAAATTGCAATTTAATAATTTTTTGTGTAGAAAAAAAATCTTTAAATTTTTGACAAAGCGACTTAATCTATATTTCAAAATTTTAAAATATTGAAAAATACTATAGAAGAGTTAATTTTTTTAAGCTATATGCCGAAAACTAACAATTACAGAAGGAAGTTATTGTGTTAATGTGTCAAAATTCCACAAAATAAATAATTACTCTTATTTATTAAAACTTTTGCTATAAGTTTATTGCAATTTTAACATTGAAGGTGATATACACATAATTGTCAATTAAGAATATATTGATGTTCTTCTTTTATGCTTCTTGTTGATGGCTTTTGAAGTACTTTTCTTAAAACAATGTTTATAAACTAGAGATATTAAAATACTTTCAAAATTGTCAAATTTTAGTTTTCTTAGAAATGATTAACCTTTTTTCTTGCTAAAAATATATTGCTTTTTTCACTTTTTTGAAAGTAATTATTAATAACTTCCAAAAAAAAAAATGCACAAAATATGCACTATATATATATAAATTTTTTGATTAAAAAACAGTAAATGTATATTTGAAATCTTTAAAAGACAAGGAGCGAAAACGCAGTTATACGTAAATTTCTTATCTGTATTTCCTGCTTATTTTCATAGCACCTTGCTGTCTTTCTTGCGAGTTAGCCATTCTACAAAAATTTTAAATTTTGTATATAAAATGTCAAAATTTTTACTTTAAATAGCATGTTAAACTTGATTTGTGACTATGTCATGGTAGAAAATTGTGGCCTCTCGTTCAATATTCTTTTCAAATGTAAAGATCTCCCATTTTCATATCAGCCAGTTTTAACAGCACATAATAGAAGACACTCTTCTGATCCCTGCAAATATAGGACATTACCTTGGTGCCGGAGCACTTTGGTATTGATTTTCCTAGTTGGCTCAGCTTCATATACGATTTAAATCTGAAAAAAAGATAAAAATATATATGTATTTGCCAGAAAAAAAAAACCCGGACAGAGGACAAAATACGGACAGGCGGAAAACTTGGGGATCTCCAGGAACATTCGAATCCCTGCGGCCAAACAACAATAGATACCTGTAAAGAAAAAAAAAAAAATATAGCAGCAGTCTCATAATTGAAAGTTTTTTTTTTTGAAAATTCTGAAATTTATCTAAACTAATATAGTAATCGTTATAGAGATATAAATTTTAATTTACCATATTACTTCAATTTCTAAAAAATTAAAAAACTGTCGAAATTTGATTCCCCATTTTTTTTATTATATCACATTATTGAGCTTCCATTTGTTTACCCATCTAATTCTAGACATTATTATTAGTTCAGAAATTATCAAAATAATCTAATGCTTTCATAAAAAAAAAAAAATAGAAATAAGAATATTGTTTCTATAACATTAACTGGTGCTATTCTGGCAGGTTTAAAAGCTAATAAGTCTTTTATATTACATTTCAAAAATAACTTTAATGAAGATCAATTAAAAATTACTTAAATAATTTTGTTGCTACAAGTAAAGCTACTCTGCGATAAAATTGTATCCATTAAATTTAATTTGAAATAAAATTCACGGTTCAGTGATTCTGCCAATTAGATTCTACAGTTGGGTTATTAAGTGAAGCATCTTGCAAGGATCTACATATTTTGCCTTAAACCTCATAATTGTGGAGTTTTGGGTTTTACTTTTAAGTGTTCTCTTATATGAAAATCAAAAAATATAAATTTCTTTTTATAAAATAAACATGAATTTACTTACATTTTACTAAAATATTAAAAAAACAATGAATAAATAATTTACAAAAGGCCAAAGCCTTTTTGGATATCTTTAAGTATCCAAAGATATTTTTGGACGAATTGATTCAAAATTAAATTTCGTATATCGTCGAAAGACTTACAAAAAGGCTGATGTGTTTTACTATAAATTTTCAAGAGACAAGGTAAATAACTTATTTTTTTGTTTGAAAGTCATACAAAATTACATATTCGTCATTTTTATGCAAATATTATCAGACTTAAAAGATTCTACAATACATAACGTTCATCATCATAGACCGACAATATAAAGTTATGTAATTTTTATTAATTTATTTTTAATTTAAAATTAAATTGTAAATTAAAAAAAAAAATCATAAAAAAATAGATATTAACATTAACATTTAATCCAGTACGTCATGGTGCATATTAAACACTTGCACAGCTACACTCAAACCACACCAATTTCTCTGTCTGCCAGTTTGAGTGCATATTGATGAGTATTTTTGTGTTTTTGTTATTAGTTGGTGTGTTATTCTCTTTAGTATATTGATCAGTTGTGAATATATAAAGAGCGAATAAGAGTAACTATTATTCGCTGAAACAAATATAGTAGATATAGAAGCTTGTACTATAAGTACTTATTGTATGTTGATAAAAATATATGAATACGTATTATGAAAATGCAGACGTTAAAATGATTAAATTATTAAATTAAAACAATATTAAACATATTTTTATGTCGTAAAATTTTTTTATTGATTTAAATAAACTTAAAGTTTTTTAGTTAACAAAATAATTCAGTCTTTTAAGTTTTAAAGAAATAAAAAAAAAACAAAATTGAAATTTAATCATTAATTTATATAAAAAAACAACACATTAAAATTTAAAAATGAATAAATTCATATGTAATGCCGACACCTTTAAAATGTACATATTACTTATGGAACTAAAGAAATATTAAAAATACTTTAAAACCATTTTTATTTTTGGTAACAAAGTAATTCAATTTTTTCATTAAAATAATAATAATAATAATAATAATAATAATAATAATAATAATAATAATAATAATAAAAGAAAAACAAAGTAGGTATTTATTTCTTAGTATATAGAAAAAAGAATTTAAAATATGAATTCATAGATATAGTATTAATTCTGTAAAGCATATCAACAAGATATAATTTTTTCAACTTTGGACACTCTAACTCAAGGGCAAAAATTATAAAACTTTTTGGAACTATTTTACTTTTATTATTAATGTTTTGAAATGGTGGAAATAGTAAGCTCGAATTGTATTAACACAATATTTTTGTCTATTCGGATACATGTTATTATGATGTACAAAGCTTACAAATAATTTTCTTAAATTGTCTCGGTTTCTCGCTTTAAATCATTATTTGGAAAATTAACGAGGTTGCACCATATATTAAAACTCTCAAAAATTATGGAGATATTAAGCCCATTTCATGAAAAAACTTAAATTTGGTACAAAATGTCCAAAGATTATTAAAAAAAAAAATAATAATAAAAATGGGCTTAATATTTCCTTCCATAACAGTTGCTCCTATTAAAAAATAATATGAGTTGGTAGCAATCTTAATTAAATATTTTGCTAAAACATCTACACATGCCTTTTTGGCCACCTGATTCGGTTCAATAAGTACATTTTCTTTTTCATTTTTTAACAACGCACAGCACTTATGTCTAATAGCGTGTTTTGATTATATGTACATACATTTTTACAAATTTTACAAGCAACAAAATTCCTTAATTCACTATTATTTTCATCTTTTATAAGACAAAAACCGTTGCATATTTTTCCACTATTTCTTGTACGCATTTCTTAAATTTGTTTCTTTTATATCAATATTATTCATTATTAAATACAAATTTCACTTATTAACACAATACACAAAAAAAAAAAAAAAATAATATGTTTACTTGTTTTACCAACAGGTACTCTAAAATACTTATAGTACAACAGTTACTTGAAATAAAAACACAAATAAATTTATCACTCAATGCAAAACCAGAAATAACTGTAACAGTTTTTATGAGTATAGTGAGTGAGTAAATACAAAATCATACCACATCAGTTAAACTCATTTTCTCACTTGTACCAATACTCACAACTATTTATTTTTTATATTTATTTTGAGTATACTTTCAGTTCTACTCTTGCATGTCTTTAATGCATATATAGTATTAAATATTAAATTAAATTAAAATATTGAAGTCAGTATTTTTGTGAAAAAGTATTATTTAGTTTATGAGGAAATATTCTGCTCTCTAATTCATATATGGATCATTCTAATTATTAATAAAAAATCATTAAAAATTATGGAAAATACAATTATTATTGCTTGTGGTTGATTCTTATATATATGTTATGTATCGAATAAAATTAGTTTTGCTCAAAAATAAAAAAAATTGAGAAAAAAACTTAACTTTCGACAATTCTAAATAGCCGATTTAATGATTTTGACGATTTTTTTTTCTCAAAATTGTAAGTTTTTGTATCAAATTTACCAATACATTATTGCTTATGTGTTGGTGAGAGACTTAATTTGTAGATTGTAAGCTGTTATAAATAAGCTGTTGTGTTGTTCTTGAGATTGTTTATAAGATTACTGTGATTGTAATTTCCTGTAATAACCCTGACCTAGGCAGCACAATAGAATCATCTTTCATTACTTAAGGTATTCAAGAAATACGTTACTCTTTTATTCTCTACTGTGTCTGTGAATACAAACACAGATACGCATGTGATGAATCATAACGTACAAACTTGTACTTGATCTGCATTTTGTTTCTGTGGAAGACACTTCAGGAATTCATTTCATATATCCATCCATCCTCAAAATACACCCAAAAACATTATAAACACACAAACCTACAAACAGATACCTATGCACCCAAATACGCATATATTTACTATATCTACACATAACCCCACATACTCGTACTCGCATGGATTTAAAGTTTAGAGTAACGTATCATGGATTTTTGCATATTCGTGCTATTTGGTTTTTGTTTATATTAGTATGTAAATATGCTCTTATATTCAAATGTCAAACTGAATTTGGCATGACACTAGTAATTATATCCCTGTTAGTTTAGTGTTTATGTAGAGGTAGAATGTACCCAGCAAAAAAAGAACTGAAAAATGCTGAAAAATTGCTGAAAATTCATGATTTTAACATTGTGTTCTCATTAGAAGGAAGTACTTAGTGCTGAAAAAGAGCTGCAGAAGTTCTTTTTTTAACCCATGGTAGTCATTGGTTATGCTTCTTGTTCATTGCTTTTGAAGTACTTTTCTTAAGACTATATTTATATATATATATTTTTTAATAAAAATATGATTTTAGCTTTGTTAATAGAAATAAAAATACTTTTCAATTTGTAAAATTTTTATTTTCATAGAAATTACTTGCCTCTTTTTCCTGCTAAGAATATATTTATTTTCACTTTTTTTTTTGGAAGTAATTTTCATTAACATCCAAAAAAGTGCAAAATATGTTTGGAAGCACTTGCTCGTTTTTTTTTTTGCTGGGTATTCATTCATTTACTCTTGTACTCTCTGTCTTTGTGTGTTTTGTCTTTTGCTGGCAATTGCAATTTCGTGTGTTAAATAATATTTAAAAGTTTTCATTTGCAAAACCATCATCAACAGCAGTAGCAAGCAGCAAAAAGCAAACGGCAACAACAAGAAGAAAAAGTTATTAATCAACTATAATGGATTGAATTCCGTTTGAATTGCATGTGTATAAATTGTATGTAGGTGTGTATGTGTGTGAAATTTTGATCTATATGTGTGTTGGTAATTGTACATCTGGGCACGAGTACACTCACTGAAGCTATAAGATAAACTGTTGTACTAAAAAATTCATAAGAATTGTTGGTTATACTGTTTCTCATGCAGCAACCATAGATTCTTATACACGTGGATGTAGGTTTATCAATGATTAAATGTTTTTAACTATCGACTGATACATAGATAGATCGATGTTTACTCTTAGATTGCTAGAAAGGCATTTGACCTAGTAGGAAATTTATTTAATATAATTTAATAACTCAAAGTTATTTTATTATTTTGTAAATCTAATACAGATATTTTTTGAAAAAAAAGTCATAACATAACTTCAATTTAATTCTTTTACTAATAAATGAATTATTATAATTCTCAAAAAATTCCCTCAAGGGGAACAAAAACCATTTTTAACTATTCATACATCATTGGTTGATTCTTTGGTTTTGTTAACAGATGATGATGGTTGATGATGTTCCGAGAAAAAATTTAAAAATAAGCGTGAATACGATGATATGAAATGAATTATGCCGGACAGGATTAAAATTTATTATCATTTTATGCTATAGTTATCGTTATTGTTGGCGGTGGTGGAGGTGGCAGACTGACACATGTTTACACCCACCAGTGTGTTCATAACGCACTTCCTTGCACTCACTTGCAATCACAACTATAAAATATTGATGACCAAATTGCAATTCGAATATAGCAACTCTACAAGCAAGTATGTATGTATGTATGCATGTATGTGCGTCTATGCACACCCTCTCACTCAGTATGGGTGTTTATAACTTTTGAAGAAAATGCCAACAATTAAATTTACGACGTTGGGAGCATAAATGAACATCAATACAAAAATGTGAACAAGAATATATTTGTGTATAAGTACTTTTATACCCACCTGACCTGAGCTTCGAAATTAGCGAATGTTAAAAACAAATATGTTCGAATAAATATCGAGAACTATAATAATTTTGAATGTTCGTAGCATCGGACTCAATAATTTCTCTATAGTAAACATTCGCGTAATTTTCGAGAATGTCAAAAAATATCGATATTGCATTATTAAAATTTTCTAAATAAAATATCGAAAATAAATATTTCGCGAAATTGTTCAATCTTTTAAATTTCTCGAGGAATTCTTATGTAACTAAAAAAGCATTGAAAAGATTAAAACAAGGAGAATGTAGTGTCATTCTTAAGTCATAGTTCATACCGATCGGTTGTAAAATATAAAATAAAAATATAAATTTATGATGTTAGTTAAACTTTCAGCAATTTTTAATAACAAAATAATATAATAAGATTTTAGAAAAAATGGTAAGCAATATCGCTACTTGCCTAAAAAGATTTGCAAAATAGCATACCTATGAAAATACCAAACTTATTTTATTATAAATTAATTCAGGAAAATTTGCACTAAAAGATGTGAATGACGGGGGAAGTACGTTTAGGCAAAATATGTCAAAAGTGGCGATTAATTGAATTTTGAAATTAAAATTTTTGTAATAATGTTGGGTACCGAATAAAAATAGAAAAAATTGTGTATCAATAGCAATTAAAGTCATTAAGCTAAGTTGTGTTAAACATTTTTTACATTTTGGAAAACAGTAAAAATTCAATTTTTATAAAATTATGGTGTATTTTTTTTAAATAAAAATAATAAAATTAATAAAATTTAAAATGGAACCGTGAACTTCAGGTATTTAAGTGTATTTTGCTTCAAGTATTTATAAATTATATTTTGTCTAAATATTTTGGTTATTTTTTCGAAAATTGTCCTAAAATACACTAAATTTCAATTTTATGTAATGCAACTTAAAATGTTACATGATGTTTGTTCTGAAAATTTTCTGAAGAATACTACTTGTTGAATACTTTAATACTGTGAAAGAAAAATCGCGCGCATATATAGCCCGATTTTAGAAATTAATTATTTTGCAAAAAAACTCAAAAAAACAGCATAAGTCCAAACTTTTTTCTTTGCTTTATCAAACTCTGGATTATCCCGATGAGCTTCGCAGTCTCTTTTGATGCAATAACTAATATTTATTTTATATGGGAGCTACTACTTCCCTCCGACTTATCCAACCTACTTAAAATGTTTAAGACTTTCAGTAAATTACTCCTTCAGATATGCGAAAAATAATATCTTCTTTATATGGGGCCTACCCATCCTGCTGGCGCTATCCGTCCTATTTTCATTTCATCAATGCAATATGATAATAAAGTAGTTCCCACAATTTTTATTATTATTATTAATTATGTAAATTGATAATAAAATTATTTTCACAAAATAGGACTTAGGACTTTAGGACTTTATCTGTAATAGTTCCGGAGATATGTGATAATTAGTATTTATTTTGGGGGCTACCACTCCACTTCTCCTATCGAAAAATAAACATTCGAACATTTTTGCAAACTTCTAATCGACTGGTTGGATTTACAATAAATTTCACATAGGCATAGCAGACTTATTTTTCTGAATTAAGCATAATTTTCGACCCGTTTAACCCCAATGTCTCAATGTATATGACAAAAAAAATCTAAAAATTCGAAAAATGCATTCTTTTACCTAATAATAAATAAAAAATAAAACCTATATGAATTATTGCCACTGATATTAATTACAAGTTGTTAATAATATCAATATCGAATAATTTTCATAATTTTTTGATATTGTAAACGAATCACTAAGGAATGTTCTTACGTTTCGCTATTGATATCGCTAAAGGTTCACTACTAATATTAATCCGAGATCGAATTGCCACAAAGTGAGCGACTTGTGAGCTCAAGGAGCTTATATTCGGATCGCCAATGATAGCCGTTCCCGAATGTTTTGTCAGAGAAATTTTCGCGAAATGTTCGAACGGGATATTATTATCGAGGTTTGTGGTCAGCTGGGTTGTTGGGTTGGAGCTTATATACATACATGTAATAATAAATATAGATCAATGTAATATATATAAAGAAATGATTATACATATTAAAAAATTCTTGTATTTGGCCACAAAAAAACATATCGCTCAATTGCTGCAACAACGTCATAACTCAAAAAACGCAAGTATCAAGTTAGCATCACTAGTGCATTGTGATGTTAACTTTGTAAGTTTTATTAAAAATTGTGCTAATTGAAAAATATACGGTAATAATTTTTTCTTTGTATATATTTTGGAAGATATTCGTATTTCTATAAACATAATTTATTTTATGTTAGAAGTATTGTAAATCGCAGAAATCATACAAAAGCTAGATATTTGCGTTACTAGTGTTAATGTTAATATTCTTGCCAAATTTCATTAAATTTGTATGATTTTTGGAAGCAATTGGCGATTTTTCTGTTTGATTATAAACGAAACAATACAAATTGAAATAAATATTTCTTATTTATTACAACATTTCTTGTAATAATTCATAAACTGTTGAGAGTCCCAGAATGCTATCTACCAAGGGTATAAAAAACACTTTCGAAAAGACCATTTTTTTGAGATATTTACCCGCGAATTATATATCGCGAGATATGAACCATTTTAATTTTGAGATAAAAGCCATGTTGTATGTTATATTGAAGGTAATTTTAATACGTATTGTATGTATGATATCCCAATGAATCTTGTAGGATAAATACTTAAAAAGATATTTGTAAATTTGTGTATACAATTTTGTAAATTTCTTTTAGCTATTTTACACTTACAAATCACTATATTTCGCGAACTATTTTATAAAATTTTCTGAAATTTTGTATCAGTCTTAGTTTTGACGAGTACAATGATTGTGAAAATATCATCAAATTCGGAAGAGGTGAGCAGACCAGGTGGTCGATTTTAAATGGAATTACTCATATATCCACTTAAAAACTGAAATTGCGCCTCCTGAAAAAATAGATCTTTTGACTTATGACGTTCTTGCATCAAATGAGTGATATGTACATACTTATCCATTCACTTCATACCCATGGTCTTGCATTTCAATTGTATACGTTTTAATATATATGTACATATATATTAAAGTGCCTTGATTTGCATGGAGAAAAAATTTTTGAAAATGTAACCCCTAAAATTAAAGATTGATATGTTTTAAACTAATGCGCAAAATATTTCGATTTAATTATTTCGTTCATGTGAGCTGAACTATTTTTAAAATACCTCAAAAAATATGGTTTTCGGCCTACAGTGTATATAATTTTTAAGTTTTTGTCAAAAAAAAATTAGTTTCCATTCTCGCGAAATAAAATTTTAGTAAAAATTTTTGTGACTTTATTTTAAATACTATTTTATTAAAGTTTGAATATTTTGGATATTTTCCATAGTAATTTATATTTCAGGGTAACATTGGAAAAGTCTCATTCAATACTATTGATAAATGTATTCATTTAACCCTTTATTTGCACAAGTAATATTTTGGAATTTCCTGTCCATAATAGGTTAAGTTAATTTTTATGTCAAATAAAGTGTTAGTTAAGAAATTAAATGTCACCAAAAGTATATATTTATCATAAAAACTATGAATTCGTGAAAAATACAAAATTAAAAAAATTAAAAAAAAAAAAAAAATGTTTTTAATTCGATTATTATCGCGACTTTAAAGGAACTTATTATATTTTCCATAAATTCATCTATATTTAAGTATAATAAAAACCTCCACATGACTTATTTGCAAAAATTGTTAATTTAACCTTTTTGGAATTAAATGCATAACATTGAGTCTCTTACTGTTAAAGGGTTAATTACTTGCAATCTTCAATATTATTATGGTTATACCATTCTAATGGTACATTAAAAATGTCCGAAATATATAAAATTATATGTTTGAATAAAGAAAATATGACAAAAAACGTTAGTAAAGTCTTATTATTCCGCGACTGAAAAGAGATATAATAATTATTTAAATTAATATTCCAAGTCTTACTATGCCTCTATTACAATGTGAAGTTAATTTTCTTTTAACGAAAATTTTGATAATGATATCGATAGAAATACATATTTTTAGAGATATTTTGAAAATGGTCCAGCTTATGTAAATTTAAACTTTCATATATAATATTTTGGGAATCATGTAAGAACAGAGAAATTTTAATTTTCAGAGGGGTACATTTGCAACTTTTTTCATGAGGCTCTTTAATATACATACATACATACACACATACATATATGTAGGTACTTATAGCATTTGTATTACATAAAACAAACAATTCAGATATACAGATACATTTAGATATAAATTTATTTTAATTTACATGTGGTAGTATATGTAATTATTTTTCTCTTGAATATTAATTACACTGGTCTGCAATGAAATCGTTCTTAAACAAAAATAGGCGGAATAGAATGATTTTAATGTGCTGCACAATTATCTGTTCACGGTTTTTTTTCTATCACTTATGTACATATTTTTTGTAAAAAATTCAAGTGATCTTAGGTTTTCAATTTATTTGCTCTATCGCATCTAGTTTCCTTATAAAATCAAATATAAGATTTTCATATAAAAAAGCGAGAAATATAAGTGAACACAGATTTTCATTATTTTTGCTCTAGCGCCTCTAGTTTCCTTAAAAAATGGGGTTTTAGATTTTCATATAAAATATAAATTTTTGGTTAAAAATATAAGTGATCAGAACAAAAATATAAATGATGAGAACAGATACTTTTTCGGCAGATTATAGTTTTTATACATGTTCAATTTTTTTGAATGGAGCTATAATTTATTTTATTTTATTTTCTGCAGACCAGTGTTATTGTAGGGTAAGAACAAGAAAAAATACTACAATAAAATTAAAGCGTCTTTCAAATTACTTATAATGACAATCATGTCTAATACAGAATTTATTGAATATGTATAGGAAAAGTTATTCTTTTCTCTTAGACTTTTACTTTGTATGCACTCAAAAAATTTTTCAAAATGAATTTAAAATCTTATATGGGGGTTACAATTTATATTATGAGTCTTTCCTGTTTCTATATCCCACTTAATATTTCCTAAAGTTTTACACTTTTGACCAAGAACTTGTTTAGAACATTTGGTAAATTTTAATATTTTGGGAATCTACTAAGATTTCTTCGAACCTACCCGCTCGCCTTGCACTGGAACAGCTCGCAGCCGATTCGAAGGACCACAAAAACCCTAAAATGTTTAATTGAAGAAGAATTTATAGACTATATTTATACAGAAGCATATTTGGAAACATTCTATTTGTGCTGCAAAATATCTTCTCAGTACTTAAGGTGTAATATGAAAAATTTTGACTTAAGAAAAAAATGTTTTTTAAAAAAGAGACGATAATAATAATAATAATAATAATAAAAAGTTAAAAATACTCCTTCTAACACAGATTGAATTTACTGAGAAATCAATATATGGATAAAAAACTGTTGAATTGATTACATATACGTTTCATGGGATCAAAGTTGACAGAATTGGTTCGAAAATATTTGACTTTTAAAGGAGTATAATTTCTAGTTGGACGATTTGGGATCACGAATTCGATCTTTTGAAGCAGGATCTTCGAATTAATTAAATTTTATTAAATTAATAACAAATGAAATATTTATATATTTTCTACTACTTTCAAGAGTAGGGAGATAATCTGTAATCGACTTTCATATGATGGTAAATTAATATTAGGATTCCATGGAATATTACGAAGACAAAATAAAAGAAATTGTTTCTGGACCGATTCAATTTTCTTTATATGAACTTCGAATTGACGATTGGAAACGTAAGGATCATTAAACTCTCTTCCCCAGCGCCTGAGGAAACTTAAAAATCTTTTTGCGTTATTACCGATTTTCGAAACGTGTGAATTAAAGCAACACACCGAGATCAAGAAATTCTTCGACTAGATCAAGTTTATATTCATTTATTGTGTATCTACAGAGTACTGGACTTTATCTGTAGAACATCATGTGTTTATACTTTCTCATTCAGATCCATTAGATTCATCATACACCAATCATAAGGATTACCAAAATCTGATTAAACTAAGGAACATTGATAGGAATAGTTAAAGCTAGGGAACAGCTTTACATCATCAGCATACATTAATATTCTAGAATGATGTACATTCGATGTACATTTTTTAAATAAAACACATTGGTATCTATTTTTAAGATATGTAGAAATCCACTTAAGGAAAACAGGAGAAAATCCGAGTTTATCCAATTTGAACAAGAGGAGATCGTGATTTACTATATCGAAATTTCACTGAAATCTGTATATATTGTGTCTGTCTATAAACCGGAATCAAATGTGGTTATAACTGAGGTTGTGAACTCCAAAAGGTTAGTATTAGTGGAACATCCTTTTCTAAATCCATGCTGAAATGGGGAAAGATAACAAACAATTTGATGCGAAAGGATTTCACTAACTATCTTTTCGAAAAGTTTTGGAATGACACTTAATTTAGCAATACATCTATAATTGAAAATATTGGATCGGCTTCCGTATTTAAAAAAAAAGATATAATATAAGATTTTCTCCAAACTTCAGAAAAATAACTACTATATATTGATATGTTGAATAAGTATGTTATTGCAGATATAAGAGAATGTAAACATTCTATAAGCACAGCTTGGAACACTGTCAGGTTCACATTTATTGGAATATTTTGGATTCTGTACAGCTGTCAGCACCATCGATTTATATAATGTTGAACAATTTATTAGTGTTGCAGCAGGAATTGGATATGGATAATTGGAGAGTTGATATAATTCTTTATCAGAATAGGCGGATGAGAAGAAAGCAGCAAACATATTGCAAATATCTCTAAATTTCATCATGGACGGAAATATGAAAAATAAAAAAGTAAAAATATTTTGGATTATTTTTAAAGTTTCTATTCACTTTAAAAATATAATTACTGTAACATTGGATATTTTCTGAATTGTAAACTAATCTTGATATGGAGTATCTCATATAATCAATAGATAAACTGGAATTTTTGTATTTTTATATAATGTTTGTTTCTCAAATAATGTTTTAATATGTATTTTCTTTTCACTACTTGATTGTCGAGACTTCTTAAGACAACGATAATTTTTACGACGTTTTTCTTTGAGTGTAAATCGTGCGAGTACATTTGTGTTTACACATTTGCACGTATTTTAAGAAGATTTCGTAATTACTTTTGTATGGGTTTTGTAAACATTTATACCATTACAGATCGTAAACGTACATATGAAGTCGTCTATATGCTATATAAATAAATTGTAAATCCACTCATACACTCTTAAATATTTATTATGAAGATGTGGTTGCAAGTGTTTACGAGACCTACTCTTAAAATCATTGTTTATATACTTTATTTTATTTACATATTATATATAAAATAAATTTATACTTATCGTTGTTCTTATTAAAATTTTAAATAAGAGAAATATTAATATATAAAGCATAGATGAGCACAAGGGCGTATAATCGATGAAGAAAATTTTACATATATATATACATATGTTTTACAGAAATATAGTTTACTCCATCAAATCTTATTATAACCCGTCGACAATGGACCATAGCTCCCATGATAGACCCCTTTATAAATATTAAAAACATATGGTGTACGGTATCAAATGATCGAATCTGACCCGCAACATGTTTTTTGCTTGTTTTTTTCCAATATAAGTAAATATGTTCATTCAAAAATACCTAAAAGTCTAAGAAAAAAATTAGTATGAAAAAATAAAAATTTCATAAAATCGAGTCTTTAAAGTAACTTTTTCGGTGAAGTTGATAGATTTTTAAAATTATTTTTTATCAATAGATGTAAATTGATTACTAAAGCAATACAATGAAAAAAAAAAAAAAAACGCATTTTGTAAGAGCAAGTTTATACGCCCTTATACGCGTCCATACTTCTTATGCATGTTATGATGGAGTAAAAACTTCAAGCATTATGTACAGGAAACCTTCGATTTACGATTGATGACATCAATTCAACTTAATTTATTATGTTTTCCCCTAACACTGCTTTGTAAGTTATTTTATTTTTTTCTTTCTTTTTATTAACGGACTACTCACCACGCATACCTTGTTCACTGTCCAGCACCAAAAAGAGAAAAAATGTTCGATTGTAACTTTATACTTTCTTATATACATTTCTTAAAACTAATATTATTATGACCAATAGCGGTTATTGCATCGAACCTTCCTTTCTGTTGTCTCATTTGTGTTCGCTGCTGTAGCAGTTTAGTTGATCTGTGTGTGAGTTTCTTATTTGTTTATTTTGTCTCTGTGCGCTGCTACTTTTACACTCCTGTATATTTCTCCCTGCTACTTATCCTCTATGCTGTTGTGTTTCTTCATTCGGCTCTTCTCCCTGCTTCTTTCTACAACTATATCTGCGTGCTGCGTTTTCTCATAGTTAACTCTTAAATGGCTAGCATGACCAATTAATATCAAACCCACCACCTGCCCCTAACCTGAATGCTTTTCCTCCTGTTTACTCCATCGACTTCGGGTCGTTCCATTCTTTACCCAATCGACCTCCGGATCATCTGAAATGAAAAGAGCTATATAGGCGAATGTAATTCGCCCCCAATCTAGATGGATGTAATCCATCTCCTGACCAATAAAACGTCAATGTATCTTTTATTTTCTTATACTATGTTTATATTTCATAAAGTTATTCTTAATAATGATGTGCGTCAAAATTCCAAGAATTTTGGTCTTCACAACATCTAAATTTAATAAATATATTCGAGTATTTTATATCTAAAATTTAACTAACATTTTATTTCTCACTTAAATTTTTAATTCCTTCAGTCATTGATTGAATTGCTTTAATGAATTTTTTAATTGGAAAATTTTTCTGTTTTTAATTTTTTACAGTTTTTAGTAATTGATATAATTAATCATTTTGGCGAGAGGTGCAAATTTAAAAAAACTTTTTTATTGAATGAAATATTTACTAATATATTTGGTCAATGGTGACTTTTTTTGTGCAAAATTTTATTTAACGAAGTAATATTTTTTAGAGACTTTTTTTGTAAGCATAATAAGATTTATTTTTTTTTAAATTGGGCAAAAATTCGTTTTTATATGGAATGATGATTTACTTAAACTTTTTATACGTTTTTATTTTTGCCTTAAGTATGTTTCAATGAAGCATACAGTGATTTGCTTCAAAAAATATTTAAAATAATTTGAATTTTAAATAATTGCTGGATTATTTAAACGATTTGAAAGATTAACGTCTCATTTTATTGTAAATGAAATATCATTTAAAGCTTGATATTTTTAGTGTTATTTTGAAATAGAAATGCAAATTTAATTTAAGAAAATAATAATAAATTATTTCTCGTTTGTAGCAGATATAAAAGATTTAAATAAAGTTTAAAAATTTTGCTTTCTTCACTCAATTAAATTCAAAATTGACTTAAAATTTAGGTAGCTACAAGATTTTTAGTGCACCAACCATAGAATACAACTAGAAGTTTATGTGAGAGGTAGTTCAAACTAAATTTTCAAAAAATGTTCTAATTTTTTTTAAACACAAAAGCAAAATATATGTGACTACATGTATTTTGTTGTTGTGTGAATTAGGTTTGTGGCAACTGAATTAGGTTTTTGTCTCTCATATAAACTTCTAGTTGTATTCTATAGTACCAACTATCATCAAAACGTTTTTTTTTTAAATATTTAAAAATTTACAGGGTATTTCGAATTTTTGAAAATTTGTAGGTTTTAACGTTTGACAATTTTGGAGCAAAGGTACTATTAGATAGAGAAGGTTGA
This sequence comes from Protocalliphora azurea, assembly GCA_932274085.1. Lineage (NCBI taxonomy): Eukaryota > Metazoa > Arthropoda > Insecta > Diptera > Calliphoridae > Protocalliphora > Protocalliphora azurea. The sequence goes on from OW026519.1 coordinate 8,329,208, forward strand.
CGTGCTACCAAAAAGTACCAAATCTCCACCCATAGACCGATCTAGGTCCATTGAGAGTCCCTTCATTGTAAAGATGTGAAAAAGACAGAAAAAAAGGAGAATAGGGATAGAAAATAAAAAGATAGGAATGAAAACGAATCATATAGGAGGATTAGCAATGTTACCAATCCCCCTAGGATTGTACCCCTGATTCTCCCTTAAACAGTCGATTCCCATGACGAAGCCTATGACGTCTGCAAGTTCTACGTCCCGAACGTCACTTAACCCGCCGAGGAATTGGCTGCCCAGTCATTTCATCCTACGATGCTGCAGTCGTGGACAATGGCATATAATGTGCTCAATAGACTCGGTCTCGTCGACGTCTCCACACATTCTGTTCTGACCAAAAGTTGTAAACATCATTTAGCGCACTCTCAACAGATTTACCCTTCAGATAATCATTCTGAGCACTACTCATGATGTTGGTGCCAATAGAAGATCTTAGATATAGGTCTATCAGTCTCTCTAATGTCTTTAAAAGGAAAGACGATAGGCTGATAGGTCTATAATCCTTGGGTTTCGAGTGAAAAGTCCTACCACCTTTAGGTATGAATATGACCTTTACCATTCTCCACCCCGTCGGTATGTGTCTATGTATCAGACACCCCTTAAAAATCTCAACCAGTAGTAGACGAACCACGGTGCATTCTGCAACATGGCCGGAAAAATACCATCCGGGCCAGGTGACTTATAAGGCTCGAATGAATTCACCGTCTATGTAACTTTCTCAACCGTAATCAGGTCTCTCACCACTGATTCAATTATCCCACTGGCGGACTCTGTGAAGAAGTGTTCTTCCTCACCTAATCCCTCCACCAATGGATCCCTATAACCCGGAAAATGGGTTTCCAAAAGCACATTAAGTGACTCAGAGCTAGACTCTGTCCATGAACCATTCGATCTCTGGATACTCCCAGGAACACTAGGGTCCTTTGACAGTATATTCCTGAATCTGAATAGTTCATTGACAGAGTCAATGGCCTCGCTGTACTTAATCCACGAGGCTCTCTTAACTCTTCTAATGTCATTTTTGTACTTATTAAAACACACTCTATAGGTGTTCCAATCTTCGTCTTTACCAGTTCTATGGGCTCTGTTATACAACCTGCCAACTGTGGTCCGTTGAACTCTCAATTCCTCTGACCACCAGACTGGCTGTTTCCTTCTGCCCGGGTAACTCACCGGGCAGTTGAGCTCATGAATTCCCTCGGAGTTCCAGTCAATCTTGACTCCAGATCCCGCCCGAAAGCGTCCCAATTCGTCCTTCTAGGATTCCTGAAAAGTTTCCCTTCAGAACCCAGAAGGTTCAGATTAAAGGTTATCCTGCCGTGGTCAGAAAAAGTGCATCCCATATCTACCCTCCAATCCTCAACTAGGTCCCTAGAGTTAGTCAATGTGATATCTATTACCGAGTTCCTATTATTCGTCCTGAACGTAGGGGTATTACCCCTATTACAGATTAAAAGATCATTCGTAATAATGAAATCAAATGTTGACTCACCTCTCTATCCCTGCTACCCCATTGACTGTGGTGTGCATTAGCATCGCAACCGAGCAATAGACGTACTCCATTTCATCTTGCGTACTCGGCTAAGGCCCACACCCTGTCATCCGGTGGTTCCAGCTCCTCGTAGGCCATGTATACCGAGGCCAAGGCCAGTTTACTTCCTCCTAACGCCTCTCCTTGAACGACCGTCAGGTCTCCATAACTGAAAGAATTAAGAAGAATTAGCTGAATTTCATTCTTCACTAGAATACAAGTCCTCACCTTGTCCTCAGTGGACGGCCAGAACAATTTGTATCCTTTAGCCCTTAGTACACAGACCTGGTTGTTATTTAACCAAGGCTCTTGGATTAGGGCCACGTCCACATTGGTCTCACTGAGGTAGGTTATTATTTCGGTCGAGGCCGCTTCACAATGGTGCAGATTTATATGCACCATCCGCAACCTCTTTGGCTTTGTCATTTTTCGTTTAACACCCCCCCCCCCACAATGAGTACAATTTCTTAATGGATTCCTCATCTACTGCGAATCGGAAATCTTTTCTCTGCTTCTCTTTACAAGTCAATGAAGAGACAAGACTCCATTGACTTGTATTGATCCCCCTATTCTGTCCTTCCAATATTCCCAGTATGACTTCCACCGCCTTAATGGGTGGTGGAATCCACACCGTGACTATTGGCCGCAAAGGCAATTCCGACGCTGGTATAACCTCCAGTTGGAACTCATAGGTTCCTTTATTACCGCAACCAACAGTTTTGACGCCCCTTGTCCAGTCTGCACCCATGAAGGCTATTTCACTCGGCCTGTGCCTTGCCTGGAAGATTTCGTCCATAAGTCTATCTTCAATCAGCCGCCACATTTCCGTACTGATTCTCCCATCTGAATCAGCGCGGTCAATGACTGCTGCTTGAAGAATTTCCCACTTGGACGAATCCTTCCCCTCTTTTGACGATGAAGGTTGATCGTCACCAGATACTACCTGCTTAGCTACTCTCTTATGAGAGTTTTGCTGCGGGCCACATAGTGCCTTAGAAACCTTCTTCGCAGATGGAATCTGCTGGTCATCCCCAGACCTCACTCTTTTTATGGTCCCCTTAGGAGGACCCTTAAAAGAGTCATGTGTAACATGACCAGCTTTCTTGGAGGTAGAGGGTATCTCATCTCCAGACAGAGCTCCCCTAATGGACCTCATCTGAGAGTCCTTAGCGGGGCTCGCAAGAGTTTGGTTTACCCTCTCTACTCCCTTCGTAGTATGGTTTGTCCCACTACCAGCCCTAGCTGACCTGTCCTTTCCCTTGCGAGAATATACAGGACTGCTGCATGGCTTGTGAGCAACTCCTTGATTGCCAGCGCCGACTTGTGGTTCCAAAGTGCTGACAGAGACGGACTCTTTACCCTTGCGAGCAATTTCCGGACCTTCCTCTAAAATAAATATTTAATTCATATAATAATAATTGCGTAATTGAAATCCATTTTTATTTTTTTTTTGTGTAGGTGTTGCTAATACGATTAAAATTGGTGCCTAAAAGAAATGAATAGTTCTGATACTAAAGTCAATGCTGTCAAGTAAGTATAAATGTTTAAATAATTATTTATATTGGGCGTCAATATTTATTTTTCCCTCTTATTTTTCATTCCTGGTTTTACTTCTCTCGAATCAAAAAGTGTTCGAACCATATTGTACTATTTATAAAAGCACAAACAAGAAGAGCTCATATTTAGTAGAATATATTCCCAATTACATAAAGGCCCTCATATGAAAATAAAATCCAACGATACCAGAAAACCTCCACCAATAAAAATGCAGAATTCAATACAAAAAAGTTTTAGGTTGAAGCAAACAACTCTAAAAATAACATTAGTCAATTAAGATTCCAAAAAAAGTATTAAATAATGGCATAAGTAAAAAGGAAAATATTCATGAAGAAACAAATATAAACGAAATAGTAGACAATAGCTAAAATAAATTAAATTAAAATTTTGTTTTTTTCTTAATTAATTTTTTGACTCCTTTAATTAAATTAACATTTTTTCAATTTTTTTGTTTAATTAAAATCTTAAAAGTGTTTAATTGAAAAAAAAATATTGTCAGTATTTATTCATTTTAGTTAGATGCATATTTAAATATTTTTTTGTTTGAGTGAATCAATGCTTTTTTCTTTATATTCTTTAAATTTTAAGAGATTTTTAAGCGCATTTTTGTAGAGGTTTACAAGGACTTTTTCTACAATCAAATCATACATGAATTTTTGTAAATTTTTGTAAAAAATTACATATTTGAGGTGATCAACTTTGGAGGTCCACCCACTACTCATTTGACTCGCTTAGGATCTCTGCTCAGCTCAACTCAAAAACACCTCATCTCTGGTCATGTGGAATTTTGTTCAGATATCATTAAATGATCACAAATTACAGAAATTTGTTCAAAAAAAGTGTTTGAGACCACTGTGAAACATGAATTAAATACCATTCATATGTAATGATGTTCATTTAAAATGTTTTTATAATTTGTCTCTAAACTGTTATTTACTTGTTATTTCAAAAACAAAAACTTTGCTTTTAATACACTGCCTGCCACTTGAATAAGGAATCACATTTCTTTAACTTTAATTAAGTACATCTCCTAAACTAAAGTTAAGAAAAAAAAAAAGATTTTTTGCGCAACAAAATTTCAAAGTGTTGGCTTTAGTTTCCTGAAGAAATAAAAAATATACATATTTTGTTATACTAAAATTATGCATTTATTTAAAGACATCTATTTCTGTGGTACTTTTTCGTGTGTCATTTGCATAAGGAATATTTTAAAACTAAGCAAACTGTAATTTATTTTTAAATTTTTTGTTTATAAAAATGAAAGTTATTATTTTCTAGCATTCAATTAGTAATGAGTACTGCCACCATTTTTAGAAATAACCTCAAAAATGTGATTTGGCATCGACTTGTATGACTCCAAGTAATTTAGAGAAAATGAACTCCATGCTTCCGTTATTGCATCCTTTAAGGATTCTATCATCTCAAATTGTTTTCCTCCTTCATAAACTTTTCTTGCAAACCAACACCAGACATTTTACATTGGATTCATGTCTGGTGAATATGGGGGCCGTTTATATTGAAAGAAATTCAAATCATAGCCTTCCTGATTAATATTAAAATAATTCCTTATTCAAGTGACACACGAAATAGTACCACAGAAATACATATCTTTAAATAAATGCATAATTTTAGTAAAACAAAATATGTATGTTTTTTTATTTCTTCAGCAAACTAAAGCCAACACTTTGAAATTTGGTTGCGCAAAAAATTATTTTTTTCTGAACTTTAGTTTAGGAGATATATTCAATTAAAGTTAAAAAAATGTGATTCCTTATTCAAGTGGCAGACAGTGTATTTAAGTTAATTGGAATTAAAATTTAATTAAATACACATAATGATTTTTTGATGACTTGTCCATTTTTATCATTATCACTTCTATGTTGTAATCATATCTTGAGCGTATTTATATAAATTATTCTCTATTTTTTCAATACATAATTTATCTGTTCATTTTAATTCCCTTAAAAAATCATATTATCAAGCAACTTTAATAGGTTTAACTTTCGAATGCATTATTTATGCAACCAATTTTTTTTAGTTTTTATATAGTTTTCTGTAAAAAAAAACGAAAATAATATGAATATTTGTTACTGGAATATTAGTTAAAAAAAAAGGAATAATTAAAAAAGAGAAAGCGGGAAAATTAAACATCTTTTTATTGCTGTAGTTTTTTACATTTTTTTATTTTATTTTATTTTTGTTTTAATTTTTTTGTTGTATTCAGTTGATGAGTTTGTTTTAAAACAATCAATCATTTGTCTATCAGCACATTGTCAATCGCACCAGATACGAGTATTTTACAATAAATTGTTATTATTTTATGGCTCCTCTACTGATGTTGCTGCTATCGCTGTCGGTTGATTCTTGTTTTTCACAATATCGTTAAACGTAACGCGAGTATATAAAAAACAATTACCAGTTAAATCAACTACTACTATTTATTTCCCTTTTTATTTTTTTAAAACGTTTTTTTTTTAATTCTTCAAATTATTTTCTCTGCTTTTTTTGTTTTCGGCAGCTTTTATGCAACTGCAATTTTTATTTACAGTTAAAATTTAAGTTTTTTATTAACAAGGATGTACAGCTAATTGGCATTAAACAATTTGCAAAAAAATAGGGAAGTTGATTACAGATACTAAATCCTTCAAGAGAATAATTTTGAAATTTGTAGAAATTGAATTAATAAAACAAAGTTTTGCTCAAAAGAAAGGAAATAAATATTTAAGTTACATATTGGTTTAGAGTGTTTAAAAAATTGTTTTTTAAAGTGGCTGCTCTAACCAACTAAATTGAGTTTACAATTAAATTATTCGACGATTGATAAGTGCTTAACACATCGTTTCAAAGTAATGCTACTTTTTAGAGAATGTTAAATTACGAATTATTGTAAAAAAATTAAATTAAATCTTTAACTCTCTATTTTACAAAAGTTTACAGATTAATTTATATACTTTCTCATTTATTTAACTTTAAATTTAACGCTGGAATATATTTTCCTTTTTTAAAATTTAATACTTTTAAACTAAAAAATATTGATTATGATGTAACTAAATGGATTTAGTGCAACTACTAGTAATCAAGTCATATCACGTTTATATGGTCAAATGTGAGTTGGCAACCATTCCTTGTAACTTCATTGTTTGCATCCATTCAACTGTAAATTGTACATGTAATATGCCACACATATACACACACATATAAGAGGAAGTGTTCATACATACATATATAAATATACACCAGTGCATATTAATATAAACGCATTTAAAATTTATGTTTTTCTTTGAGGTATATTCGTTTCTCTTAACCAAAAACAATGTTGTGTTTTTACAATAACTCACGATATAACGGTACTTTTTTTATGTAATAAATATTTATTTTCTGCTTTTGTTGTTTTCTTTAATTTAGCAATCAGAACATATTGGTTGGTAATCATTTCAGCGGAATATTCCTATAAACGCAGTCGAGAAAAATTTGTCTAAAAAGTTATTGCAAAAATATATTAAAATTTTAACAGTTTCCACTTAAAGTAAGTTTCTGATGACAACACATCTGTTTACTGAAAATATCTTTGTTTTAATTGGTAAATTTCATCAGCTTAAAGGATGCCCAAAGGAACTTTTCTTGATTTTCATGATTAATGCAGAAATACGGAGAGCGGAAGCCAACAAAAGGTAATCAAAAATTAACAAAAGGCAAAGTAATAAAATGAAAGAAGAAGCCATTTGCAATAAATTAAATGCTACGTAAATAAAAAATAAACTTGATCTTCCAGTCACTTATTGCTGTTGGCATGATCTGAGGTCGAACAATGGAGAACCTGTAGAGGTACATGGCCCGTAAAGTTTACGCAAGAAATGCATAGAATGAAACCATAATGACAATAACGGAGTTAAAAGTAAAAATTAAGCAAGCCTGGAAAGAAATTGACAGTGATTTTCTTTAAAAATTAGTCGAATCAATACCAAACGTAATTTTTGAAGTTATCCAAATAAAGACTCATCAGCACATTATTAATAATACTAAATTGGTCTATTAGTTTAATTGCGTATAAAGAAAAATGACATTAAACTTCTAAAATTGCAATAAAAGAAATTAATATACATTTTAATTTTTTTGTTATTAATTTCATAAGTGAAGTCAATAAATAATTTAAAAAATTAATTTGCAGCACCTTAATTATTTTTTAGCCTCATTTTTGGTAAGTTGATTGAAAAAATTGATGTGCGTTTATAGGAATATGCACCAGTGTATAAAAGTATATAAACATGTACTATAAATTTAGTTATATAGAGACCAGCTCTATGTACGTTAGGATAGTCCCAAAATTAAAGGTATTGATCAGATCAAATGAAAATTTAGGTTATACCTGGGATGCTTTGTTACTCCTATCGAAATAAAAAAATTATTCAAAGACCTTATTTTGTAAAACGAAACGTTTTCAAACGGCAGAAATTTGTATGGAAAAATTTAAATTTTAAAAAATTTCCCATGTAAATAAATTTTTACGCATCGTTATAAAGGATATATCCTTGTCTTAAATATGAAACTAAAGTTAGAAGTCTACCATGTATAGTTTAGAAGTTACAAGTACACCTTTGTGAAGTTTTTAGCGTTTTTCGTTTATCAAAACATTTCTAATAGCCAATGTCTGTAGTGAATTTCATTGAAATCGAAGATGTCAATTCCGAAAATTATTGTTTTGGATATGAAATAACACATTTGCTACAAATAAAAAGGAATAAAAACCAAAACACCTTAAAAGAAAACAACTCAAATTGCTATGAGTTTACTTTGTTTCTCATTAAACATATGACTCTAACACAAAATAGACAAAGCAATTCAATGTATTAAACTCTTTTCTTTTCTTCATGTCCCTTTTTCTAAGTTTTTGAACTCTGAATAACAATGACAATTGTGATATGAAACTTATAATACTAAAATGTTGCACTCTATTAGTTTTAAGCCTTATAAGTGCAAATCTGTATTTTTCAAAAGACTTATTAAGGACTAATGTCAATGTCAGATGAACTAAAAATTTTTGATAATGATCTTGTATATGGATCATGGATGAAAATATAGTTTGGAAAAATTTGATAAATCTGTGTTTCCTAAACTATTGGTCATATCGAATTGTATAGCAAAGTTGTAGATGATAACCTAAACTTAAAAAAAATGATACTGTACTCACCCTGTTATAATACGGAAAAAGCTACAGGGTATCAAAATTGATTACTTCGAGCATTAAAAAGTTTAAAGAGCTTGTAACTTCTACAATTTAAGGCCAATTTTGATGACCAGGGCAAGCAACAATATACTCAAATATAAGTGTTTTATGTACATTAAAAATGTTCATAAAATTTATAAAAATATGCCCTCAAAATTTAAAAGTATGCTACTAAAATATAATTATTTTCTGGTTAAATTTTAATTTATCTACTCCGCCATGCCAAAAATTACTTGATTTTGATTACCAGTTGCTAAAAAATATATTTCTTTAAGCTTAAAAGTATTAATTATATCGGGAAATAGGAAAATTTATATTCATTTATAAGATGAAAATAATTTGGTAATTGATTTGGAAAGTGTTTTTGACAGTAAAAATAAAAATTATTTAATTGTAAAATATTCAAAATGATCCCTCTAAGTATAAAATAATGAAATAATACATACCATATAAATTGCTAAAGTATGCTTTAAAATAAGATTTTTATTTTACAAAAATATGACAAAATATGCTGTCAAATATGCGGTATTTACATATACTTCAATAAATTTATAAATTAATAATAGAACGGCTTTCAGGAAAAAATACCCAATGAAAAATCAGCTAAAAATTCCCATGCAAATTTGGGCTTTATTTCATATGAAACAAGTAGGAAAGATAAAGTCGGGCTTGAACGACTATAGTAAAATTTTCGGTTCACAATTGTACTTTGTGCACAAGGTTTACATGGATAGCCAGAAGTCCAGCCAGACATCGTTAGATCGACTCAAAAAGTGATTCTGAGTCGATTGGTATACTTTAAGGTGGGTGTGGGATGATTTCTATGGTGGTGTAGGGTATAATTTATAATTCCTTTTTGATTAGGCAATTCCAAATTTTTGGGTGATTTTTGCTTTTATAGGAATTTTTTAAGGCTGCCAGCAAAATGACCCAAAGTAGAATCGCCCAAAGCAAATATAGAAGAATCTTCCAAAAATTCCCATAGAAATTTGGGTCATATTTTATATGAAAAATAAAATATGCTATAATTCCTTTTTGATAATACATTTTTGATATTTTGTATTATTTATGCATGAGAAAGTAAAGTAAACATTTATCCTATTCAAAGAAAGTTTGATTAAGCGAAGCCGGGGCTTGAAATATGCCAGAGTTGAAAACCTCTGACTTCGGCCAAAGACTATCTGTCTAGAAAACCGTTTTAATCCAGACCAGAATCCTACCTAAGTCAAAGATAAAACTATTTTCATTTTGAATATGACTGATTTTGCTCACAAATTTTATTACATAATGTATTAATTTTCATACCAGAAAGTGTCATAATGGACATTAGATGAGAGTGATTTTTGGTAAATATTCTTCACATTTTTTGTGCCAAAATTCCATTTTTATTTTTGGCAAAATTTTCATTTCTTTAGGGTGATTTTTCATTCAATTTATTTTTCTATATTTGCTTTGGGTCGTTTTGTTGGCAGCAATTTTTAAATAATATTCATAAATAATTTCTATGTTTAATGAAGTATATTAAAAAATAATTATAATGATCGATTTATTAAGTTAATAAAATTAGCTACTTTTGATTTGGAGAATAAATCGTCACAGGCGAATATTTTTTTATAAATAAAAAATTTACATTTTTTGTGCAAATAAATACAAAAAAAAAAAAAAGAAAAAAGCTTAAATGGATGATTCCGTAAAAATAAAATTAGTAATAAAATAAAGAATCATTTTCTTTTTTCTCTTCAAATACATTTTAGCCTTTTAAAAATCAAAAAAAGCTAGAAAAAGGGAAGAAGCTATAACGAAAATTTTGTGACTAAAATCAAAATAAAAAGTCTAGCTTTAGCCTTAAAAAGGCTAAACTGGTAACACTGATTCCAAAAGATAAGACTTCTTAATCTGATCAAAAATAAAAAGGGGACATCATACTAGTATATTATGAAAATAGTAAAATTTTCAGAATCATATTTTTTTGCTTGATTTAGTTTTTTATTAAACTGTTGTTAAAAGATAATGACAAGATGTAAATTTTGAGAAACTGTATTTTAAAATATACCAAAATTTAATTTAAGAACTTCGATAATTTTCATTTTGGGGCCACCCTAATGAACGTGTGTAACATGAGTAACTATTGTTTAAAAATAAGAGAATGTAATAAATGAAAAAAGCAGAAAATACGTTTATTAGTCGAGTTATGTTTCATAAATTTTATATGTGTTTATATATATGTATTTTTTTTATTTGTGAACTATATCCGCTTGTGTGTTTGCTTATTTATTTACCGAGTCCAGTTACCATCCAATTGGTTTGAAGTTGGTTTTTAAAATTATTTGTTTATAGCAAATTTTTTACACTCTTCATATTTTTTTTTATATATTTGTTCCTTTTATTTGTATTTTTATGGTTTTTATATAATTGTATATTTATGTTTGTGAGTGTGTGTGTAAGTTCTCTGGTATCTGTATGTGATTGGAGTTTATTCAGGTTCGATCAATCGTTTTTAAATAAATTTTTAACTATTTATTATATTTTACGTTACATTTCGATTTTGTTATTTGCTCTTCCTTTAATAGACATTTTGACCAAAAACCAAAAAATAAAAAAAGCATCATATTGAATGGTTTTAAATTGTTCAGCCAGCTATAACCAACTCAATCCAATGTTGTTGAAATTGTAAAAAAAAAAAAAAATAAATTAAATTCACTAAAAGGATTTACATTTTTGTTTTAAATAAATTCTCTATTCAATAAAAATCATAAAATATTTATATTCTAATATTAACAAGAACACTTTTTGAAATTTATGTCTTAAATAAAAATATTTTTATACTTTTCATCAGTAAGAATAATTAGATTTATTTTCCCAATGTTAAATCTTTAATATTTACAGTATTCTAAAACAAAATAAAATCGATTAAAATATTTTTACATAATAAATAATTTGATTGAAGATTACAACCTTTCACTGTAAGGAGATATTCGACAAAGATAATAATCCTCATCAATACTTGCAATCGATAATGAACATCTTTTGGTAATTATAATTTGAATTACAATATTCCTACATGTATCAAATTATACATTCACAAAGCAAATATCTTTAGAATTAACCTAAATATTCTCATACAGTTTTAGATTTCAGATCAGTAAGATTAAGTACGCGTGGATGTGTATGTGGATGTGTATACAATAGACTGCACTAAAATTTACCAACTTTTGAAATTTGACCGTAACTCTCTCTAGAACCTTTCATTGGGTTGTAAAAAAATATTGTGTAAAATATTAGTGAAATCGGATATCACATCATATCTGAAATTTGTATGGTGCATTTATATGGGGAAGATATGGCCTTTTTACAGTTTATAGAAAAATTTTCCTATTTGTATCAAAATGTTTAAAAATCGTAATATACACATAATTATATATCAAATAAGATATAAAAAGAAAAAATTTGTTAAATAAGTTATTACGAATTCCCCAGAGCATTAATGATTTTTAGACCACTTCTGTAAGGAGTTTACAAAAAATTTGTTTCTTTTTTCTTTGAGAAATAATTAAATAAAATGATATTTTGAATACATAATAATAATTATTATTGAAAAATAAGTTTACGAGTATGTTTCTGCAGAATAATTCAAACCTCTTTTCACGCTTGGTTAAAAAAATTAACTTTTTTAAGGCTGCTTCAAAACTTCAATTTCAAACCCTTAAAAATTTTGTTTTATATACAGTTTTATATAAAACATCACAGGAAATAAATTTAGAAAAGAATTAGGTCAATATATTATATGACTAAGCCGTACCTACGATATGTATTCTGTAGATTTCGGAAAAAAACATTTTCTGAAGTTTTTTTTAATTATAAAGTAAATTTTTTTGAACTGATATATTCTGTTATTCCTAAGAAAATTGGACAAGGAAAATGTGAAAGTAAAAATTCAAAATTTTAAATATTTAAAATTTTTAAGGAAAACATTACGAAATTTTATATTTTTTAAATCTGGATTTCGACAAAATTTTATGGATATATAATTGAAAGATATTCGTTGATATTAACAGTAAAAAAGGTAAAATTAATCCTCAACTGAGCTTGGAGTAGTCTTTTTTTAAGCTCAACTGTTCTTAAATATTTGTAAAGTAAATTGTTTTAATTAATATCATGGGCAAATAAAATGAAATTACGTCATTCTGACAAGTAAAGTCATAGTAAACCATAAAAACTCATTAAAGAAATCATTGCAACCAAATTCAGATAAAAATTAATTTTTCGTCACATTTTCCTTAAAAATTTGATATATTTAAAATTTTTACCTTTGACCTAAATATTTGTTCAATTTCTTGAAAAACTTCGGAATATATTTTCAGAAACATTGCTTATCTTATCGTATAATTAATTTGTTTATTCTTTGACCTAAATATTTGTTCAATTTCCTTAAAAACTTCCGAATATATTTTCAGAAACATTGCTTATCTTATCGTATAATAAATTTGTTTATTCTGAATAACATTAAAAAAAATATGTTTTATAACTAAAAAATTGCAAAAAATGCCTTTTTGGCAAAATCCGCTGAATTCAAATCGCAGGTACGGTTTAGTCATACAAGGTATTGACATAATTCTTTTTTAATTTTGTTTCCCGTGGTTCTATCTATGAACTTTCATTGTTTTATTCGAACTTTTTAGAAATTTATTTTATAAAATATTTAAAAGTTTGAAATTGGAGTTTTGAAACAGCCTTAAAGAAATCAATTTTTTTAACTAAGTATGAAAAGGGGTTTGTATTATCCTACGGAAACAAAATCTTGTTTTTCAGTAATTATGTATCAAATTTAATACAAAATAGTATTTTATTTAAATTTCTTAAAAAATTAAAAATTTGTTTGTACACTTCTTACACAAGTAGTCTAAAAGACATTATTGGTCTGAGGAATTCGTAATAACTTCAATATTTTTAACCAGATTTTCTCTTTATATCTTATTTGATATATAATTATGTGTAAATTATGATTTTTTAATTTTGTTACAAAGCAAAGTATTTAATAGCTATATTTTTCTAAAAACTTTAAAAAGGCCACTAACAACCCAATTAATGATTCTACGGGGTGTTAAGGTCAAATTTCAAAAGTCGGTAAATTATAGTGCAGTCTAGTATACAATTATTGGTCATCTTATAGCATTGACCTTGTAATAAGTAGCTACATAAAATTACGTAGCACTGTTTATACATATGCAGATAGATAGAAGATATTCGATTGAAATTAGCTTATTTGTAGGAAATTACATATTCCTGGCAAACATGTTATTACATGTCATATCAATCGTATAGATATGAATCAAAAGTTGCAATTGAAAAATTTAATAATTGTGTTAATTATTGGCGAAGAGAAATGTTTGATACGATTGTTTTAGTTAGTTTAAGCGATATTTATGTATATATGTATGTATTTACATTGCTGGAATTATATAAACCAAATACAACAAGTGTTCATAATAAAAACGTTGCGGTTTATGGTTGATAATTAAATGGTTAACATCAATCAAAATTTTAATGTGGTTGACAACAAAAATGTTATATTTGGATAATATTTTTACCAGAAAAAAAAAAAAAAATTATAAACACTCAAAAATTTAGCTATTTCTACAACCATTAAGTGTAGAAAATATTTTTATGTATATTTTGTTTTGTACAATTGCTAAATGTTTGTTTTTGAAATGTTATATTTTCCTCAAAGATAGAATGTTTGTTTTAGACCATTTTTTGTTTTGCACAACTATTAAGTGTTTGCTTCTAAAACATATTTTTTTCTCCACAACTATTCCCTAAAAACATTTAGAAGATCTTCCTGGAAGAAATTATTGCACGAAAATCATCAAAGAAATATTTTTCTAATATTTCATTTTTATCAGTTTAAAGGAAATTATCCTCAAAACATCGCCGTTTTTTCAGTAAGGTGATTATCACCTCCGCAATAAATTGATATCATCTGGAAGAGATTAATGCAATACTTTTCAGTCACAATTTTTTTCAGTTGTCAAAAAATTGTTCAAAAATGAAAAAAATATTGAAGAAATTTGTTTGTCTTTTAGCAAAAGTGGATATTTTATGTGAGCGTTTCAGTTTTCATGCTTTATGATGTTAAGATTTATGTGCATGCATGCTTTATAAGATGTAAAAGACTTCTTTTTTAAATGATTTCAAAATTTATTTAATGATAATTTTTCTATATATTTATTACATCTTCCAGAAGATTATCTGGAGGTATCTTATTTTTTCACCTAGGTGATTAGCTAGTAATATTGCTTATTTTTCTTCGTATTGATTTCTTATTGCTTAGATAGGGAAAACTTCCGCAATACGAATATGATTATTGCGGAAATAAAACTTTTCTTCTAAACAATACGAATTGCTTGTAGGGAATCTATTAAAATTTAAGTAGATTTTGAATTTTATTTTTTTACACTGCTTTTATAATCTACACTACCATAGGTGGTTGGGGTATTATGCGTTTGTGTTGATGTTTGTAATGCATGGAAAAAGTTGTCCAACATCCACCTTAAAGTACACCAATCGACTCAGAATCACTTTTTAAATCGATCTAATGATGTCCGTCCGTCCGTCTGGCTGGCTGGTTGGCTAGCTGGCTGTCCATGTAAACCTTGTGTACAAAGTACAGGTCGCAATTTTAAGGATAATTCAATGAAATTTGGACATTGCACTTTTATGATACAAGGATGAAGCCAATTAAAATTGGTCGTAATCGGTCCATTATTTCACCCAGCCATACAAATGTCTCTCAGAATAGAGTTTAAACACTCAAAAATGCCTTAAAAATAAGAATATTTTAATGAAATTTGGTGCAAAGAAGTTTGGTACAAGTATCAATCCTTGTACCAAGTTTTATGAAGATCGGTCCACAAATGACCATAGTTCCCATATAAACCCCTCTTCCGAAAATCACTTTTACGTGCATAAATCTCATACGAATATTAGTATCAAGTTAATATTTGACACAAATAAATTTTATGTAAGTAGAAACAACATTGACAAATTTTATTAGAGTCGATCTATAATTTACCGTAGCTCCTATATATTCATGCATAAAATCATTTAGATATTAGTATCAACACATTATTCTGTATTTGTATATTTTTTTATTTTACGTTTAATAAAATTGGCCACAGGTGTAACATAAGTCTCCTTCCCGAATTTTCATACTCGCACACAATGGTGCAGGGTATCATATAATCGGTCTTGACCGACAATATCTTTTAAGCAGCTCTAGTAAGTCATTTGGGAACCAGTAACTTGTTCAAAGTGATACCACTAGTTCAAAGGAAAAAATGTTTTGCCCAATAAAGGAAGTTTGATATTTATGGCATTACTATAAGAAAATAGTAATCTAAACTAAAGGATATGCAATTAAAAATTAACATAATTAGTACAAAGTATTTTAGTACAAATGAAATATATCTATGATATTTAGTTAAAGAAAAATATTTAGAAAGTTGGGACCACCCTATTATAAATACATAAAAGCTTAAGGCTCCTTGTTTATTTTTTTGTTAACTTAAGCTTTAAACTGTAAAACGTAAAATTACTTAAGTGTGAACTTTAACTTAAATCTTTCTTAACAAAGTTTGCACTTAAGTATACATTAAGGGAATAGTATAAAACCGGGCCTTGGTATATGTGTTTAATTTGTATAAAAAGCTGTTGTAAAATAAAATCTACAAAACTTTGGAAAGTGTGAATGTAAACGGTGTATTTTTTTAAATTTGATTCAAACGAGATTTCAAGTGCAAGCGTATATTCGGTAAAGATAATTCGAGTACGCTAAGTTCAATGGCGGCAGCCATTTTTCGAAGCTAGCGCAGGTAACCGCGATATTTGGGTTTAAACTTTATTATGGAAGTAGCACAAATAATAGAAAATTAGAAATAAAAGGGACACTATTTATGCAAATTAAACAATAAATCGATTGAATATATGGTTGGTTGGTTTACGTGGTAGCCCGTAACCTTACGGGCAATCAATTAGACTCTTTAGAGTCCGTTTTGATGGAACCACACTACTCGCCAGGCGAATGAGTTGTATTGAGTTTGTAATGAGATAGAAGTGTAGGGAAGAGCAATGAGAACATAAATTAATTAGATCTAGCCTGTAGCATTGAGATATTTAATGATGTCACTGAGTGTAGTGTTAGATATCTCACAGAGGTTGCCTAATTGGTACCCTCCCAGAAATTTATGTCTGCTTGCATTCAAGGTTGGGCATTAACAAAGAAGATGAAA
Source organism: Protocalliphora azurea (assembly GCA_932274085.1). Classification (NCBI taxonomy): domain Eukaryota; kingdom Metazoa; phylum Arthropoda; class Insecta; order Diptera; family Calliphoridae; genus Protocalliphora; species Protocalliphora azurea. The sequence continues at coordinate 8,345,856 of OW026519.1, forward strand.
TACTGTCTCCTCCTTCCCGCGATTGCCACAACTACGACAATATTCATTGTAAGGGAGACCAAGTCTGCTTGCATGTTTTCCGATCGTTCAGTGACCTGTAAGCAATGCTATTAGTCTCAAGATGTCTTTGCGTTTGTAGCCAATGAGTTGCATTGAGCATTTTTCGTTGTAGGTAGGCCACGTTTCTTTCGCGACTGTACATTTGTCCAGATTTCGCCATCTATTTTTTCCTTTTCTAGAAAGTGTTTTTGGATTCCGCTTTTGACTGTTCCTAACGGGATTGCGACAGAAACCGATAAGGAGGCATTCATAGCAGAGCCTGCCCGGTCTAATTCGTCTGCCTGTTCATTACTATAGTAGTCCCATGTGCAGGAACCGAGACTATAGTAATGTCATACAGTCGACATAGTCCTAGCAGTTCCTCTTTACACTGTCTGACTAGAATAGAGGTAATTTTCGGTGATTTAAGCGATAGTATTGCCACTTGACTGTTGACAAATAAACCAATATTTCCTGGAATATTTCTATCGCGAATTAGTTTACACGCTTCCCTGACCGCTAGTATTTCTGCTTGGAATACGCTTGCCTCGTCAGGGAGTCTACATGAGTGTTTAATTCCAAGATTATTAGAGAAGACACCAGAGCCGACACCGCAGTACATCTTTGAGCCGTCAGTGTATATCCTAGTTCCAAATTGTTCAAGAAGATTTCCCCTTCTCCATTCACTCCTGGTGGGGAATAGGACTTTAATAGTATTTCCGAAGACCATCTTGGGAATCATATAGCCTGTAAATTGATTGAATTGCGGGGGTATTAAACTTAATATCCTCGCGTGCCCATACGTTCTTGATCTCCAGCTTTCCGTTGCAGATAATCTTATCGCACTATTAACTGATGATTCAATTATGTATAGGTCTACAGGTGTTAGGTGTAATATAGTGTTCAGAGCTTCTGATGGACTAGTACGTAATGCACCTGCAATGCCTATGGAAGCGGATCTTTGTATCTTGTAAAGTTGATCCACCACATTTCTCTTACTAGTAGCGGTCCACCACACAAGAGATCCATATACAAGAATGGGCCGTACTATTGCAGTGTATAGCCATTTTGTCAATTTTGGACTCAAATCCCATTTCACACTGAACATCTTTCTACAGGTGTAGTATGCTACCGTAGCCTTACTAACCCTATGTTGAATGTTCAGCTTCCATGAAAGCTTGGAGTCCAAAATAATGCCCAAGTACTTTGCATTGTCCGACAAGGTGAGTTCACAGTTTTCTAACCGTGGTGATTGAATATATACAGCAATAATAAATTAAATCAATTTCAGCCAGATTTTTAATATATTTATATTTTTGTTTGAAATTAGCTTACTTACGAAATTATAGTAATATTATTTGTTAGCTTAAAGTATTCTATTTAACATTTAAAATATATTTGATAATAAGAATTTATGATCCTGTACTTCAATAGAATCGTAGTTGTTTATTTTATTAAAATTTAACAACTAAATTATTAATTTTATGCAAAAAAAAAACTTAATTTTACTAATCCCTCTTTCCTTCAAAATGAAATATCTCAAAAACGAGCGCTAATTTTAAAAATAGTTAACACCATTAAATTCAGCATCGTCGACTTAGTTTTACCCTTGTTTTTTTTTTTTAAATAGGTCTCATTTTTGAGCACAGTGTAATTATTTTGTTAAATCTGATTTTGCATTGTAGTAGATAGCGAGAGAAAGGGACTATAAGAAGTTTAAACTTTTACTTCAAAATTTCTTTGCAATTTAATAAGTATTGGTGACGCAAATTTTTTGTATGAAATGAAAAATGTCACTTTATATACATACTAGCTGACCTGACAAATGTTGTTTTGCCATATAACTTATTTCTAGTGAATATTTTGGTTTTTAAATAAAAAATAACGAATGTATTTTAATTAAGTGGGGATTTTACGTCCTAAATGTTAAAATTTATAGCCTTTAGTTCCTTCAAGACTTGAAACTATCATCGGTTAATTAATTAAAAAGACATGGGTAGGAGGAACTTATACCCCTTTTGCCCTATTTTTAAGAATACCGGTTGATTAGTTAGGAAGATAAAGGGAAGGGAAGCTTTTGCCGCTCTTGCTCTATTTCCCGCCTTAAATAATAAAAATTTTAGGATATAGTTCCTTTAAGATGTTACACTATTTGCCTGCCAAATTTCAAGAAAATCGTTTGATTAGTAAAGAAGATATATGGAGGGGGAACTTTTACCCTCTTTTGAACTATTTTACGCCTTCAAACGATATGAAATAAACTTTACGACCTATTCTTATACCTACGAAATACACACACAAAATTTTATAAAAATCGGTCAAGCCGCTTCGGAGAAGTTCAATTACAAAGACCGTGACACGAGAATTTTATATATAAGATGTATGTATGTAAAATATTTTCGATCATAGATGAAAAAGTTTAAGAATATCTTAAGTAGTAAAAAATTTAATTGAAAATACAATTTTTTATTTTTAACTGAGTTTATTTTGCCGTAAATTAGGACCACCGGCCCATTTAATTTTTAAATAATTTTTATCATGATACAGTACTTTTAATTGTGATTAAAGAAATGTAAAAAAATTTAGCCGACCGCTCTTAGTTTACGAATTATGGATCTCTATAGTTTTTATATATTTTTATAAATATCTTTATTAATACATATGCTATTTAAATTACTAGTATGTTAATAATGTTTAAAGGTTCAAATGATGATATATAATATGACCATATTCATTAAACCCTTGAAAGGGTTTATGCAATTTTAATTTTTTATTGATATACCTGAACTTACAAAATCTCGTTATTTCTAAAAAAGTTTATTTGCGAATAAATATAGGAGAAAGTCCCTGAGTCCAGACAAAGGCCGGCTACACGGGAAAACCTTTATTAACATTAAAAAGAAAATATTTTAATTTTAACTGTGCCAGTAATTTTAATTTCTTCCTACTTTTCAAATTTGGAATAATATAAAACAATGCTGAAATTTTCAAAACTTAATATTTTTTTTATTATGAACATAAATAGCCAAAAAGATATTCATTTTAATTTTTCTGATTTTTTGACGATTTCGAAAATGTTTTGCCGATTTTGACGATTTTCTGGTCGAATTTCATACTATAATTATCTGACAACAGTGTATATGAACTTTTATTGTGAACTGTTATTTAATTGTAATAACTGTCTTAAAATCACTCAGAAGAAGCGTCACCGTTCGGAAAGAAATGTGCTGCAGTTCTAATACATTTTAGATGACACTAGCGCATTCATTGGTTATCAAAATACTGTCATTTAGGAGTGTAAAAAAGTACATGAAGAAAGTATAGATATATAATGGTTTTTATAGAATAATAAACATGTTTTTAATGCAGTTGGACAGTATATATTTTAATAGCTATATTAACACATTTTTTATTCAATCTATAAACAATAACATTGATCATTCTAAAAGTTATACATTTACTGAGCAAAATTGTGTCGAGCTTGTTCTCTTTCTTTGCTCTGCAATGTAAACAGTTGCCCAAGTCAAGTTTTTTATGTCAAAATTCGATACTAATATGTTTTGTTATTGCAAATTTGTGAATTTTCTACTTTGAATGTCGTAGAGTGTTCGAATTTGGTATTTGGTGAGAAAATTTTTTTGTGACTTTTTTTGATTGTTTTTTCTTATAAAGACTTTTTGGAAGAATATTAGTCAATAAGTGCTTGAGTAAATTTATTAACTGCCTGTTTCTCTAAATGCGAACAAATTTTTCGTTCGACTAAATGTATTGAAAACAACAAATAAATTCCAAAATTTTTTGTTGTTATACATAATATAAGTTGAACGAAGCCTTCGTTCGCATTTAGAAAAACAGGCAGTAAATATTTAAAATTTTTAAGTTTTATTTCACTTTTCTTTAGAGTTTAATGCGCTGCATTTTATTACAGTGTTACACTGTAATAAAATGCCTTATATTTCATTATAAATAACATTTTTTATAGCTTTTTTATAACTCTATGCATATTGCCAACATTGTTATTTGATCCTTTTTTTTTGTTTCTTCAACATTTAATATAGGTTGTTAAATGAGTCTTTGGTTATTGTTTAAGATATAGCCATAATATGATACATAAATATTTATTTCTTAATATAAATATAAACAAAATAACATTTTGACCACTATAACAGGATCTAAATAATAATATTTAGCATGAAATAATCATGAATTCTTAAAACAAAAACCCAACCGACCAATAATAAACCCTATAAACGCAACAGAGGATATAGACTGTAAAGTGTGTATACTTGTGTGTGTGTGTGGGACGTTAAGACAAAAATATAAAGTATAAAACATAAATTCACTTTCACTTTAACACATTCTCGAGAAAATAATACACATCTTTTATTTTATCTGATTTTCTTTTTCTTGAAACTTAATATGTCTAAAGTAAGATATTATTGAGCAAAAAAAAAAAAAAAAAAAAAAAAAATGAAAAAAGGGATCCTTATAAAATCTCACACTTATTCAAAAATGTTGTCATTGATAGTTATTATAGTAAATGTAGGGGCGGTATTAAAAACCATTTTTATATATGTTATGAATAAAAAAAAAATTACACAATGTTATACCCCAAACCTCTTGTTAAGGTCGTCCCTTAGTCTATTGTTTTTCATGAAATATTAAAAGTATTTATTGTTGTTATTTTTTTCGTTACACAATTTTATATAAAAGAAAAACAAATTCCATACTAATAAACCCCTAAAAAAGATAAAAAATAAAAAAACTGAAATAAAATAAACGTTTTATATATGTAAATTGAAATTGTGGCAAACATTTTTCAAGTGAACACTGGTCAAAAATTCTTATTTTCCGGCATAAATTTAGAAATCATTGTTAACGCACGCAGAGAAAAAACATGGTTACAGAATTATCACTACAACAATATTATGGTCTCATTGTTAATTTTCTTGAATTTTAATAACTCTGTGTATACGATAACAATGTTTTTTTGTTTAAATTTTGTCCTTTAATGTTTACACTTAATAAAAACTTTCATATGGTTGACTGAAAAAATTATTAAATATTTAAATATTAATAATTTGCAGTATTTTTCCTTGTTCTTAAACCATATTCTGTTTTTAAACCATGTTAATATTATTATTCCCATGACAATAAAATATTTCAAATAAATATAATACTTAGCCTTTTCACAAACTTAGTGGAAAATTCATAAATTGTTTGTTTTTAAATATATTTCATTTTAATATTTGTTTTCCAACTTTAGGAAATTTTTAGCAAATATTGTCGTCTATGAATGTTGTAATAACATCAAAATACTTTCATTTCGTTTGTCAATAAATAGCAAAGGTAAGTGTGCGAAAATTATTGATAAACTTTTAATTTTTAATTTTATTATTTTCCGGCAGAATTTGTTAAATGAATTTAACTAGTTTCAGAAATACAACAATATGAATGGTAGGAGAAGACTCCAACACCTAGAGTGGCCAAAGAAAGGCCAAGAAAGAAAAAGAGAGAAAAAGGCAGAGAAAAAGAGAGAGTCTTTAGTATATAAAGCAATGGAGAACCCTATCAGGTCATTAAGTCCTTTGCCCGTAACCTATTCTAGTTCAGTCTACTACGCCTAAGTCCTACACATTGACATTGTCTCCAGCTCCTCCACATCATAGCATATCTTACATAAGTCTGACGTGCCAATGTCCCACTTACTAGTCATATTCCCTATTGCGGAGTGACCAGTAATCATACCCAAAATGACCCTTGGATTCCCATGACTCATGCCTAGAAGATGTTTCAAATCTACTAGTTTAATACTAGGCCATAGCGCTCTAAATACCTTGCAGTCCGTTCTATTACTCCTTGCATGATTCATTCTGCCTAAAGTCAATTCCCTGATGGTCCTGAAATATGACCCAATTGGAAACCTAAACGATGCCTCTACAAAAGTCCTGTCCAACTATGAGCCTCTGCTAGCTAGCTCTTCGGCTGTTTCATTACTAATGATGACCAGGAACCCAGTAGAGTCTTATCCTGTAGGCAACCATTAGTCTTTTCAATTCCCTTCTGCACACAATGACTTGTTATTGTCAATAGTGCAGCCTGACTATCCACATAAACAGTTACTTCAGAGTTCTTTTTAACGTTCTCCTCCAGAAATCCTAGGGCCTTGTAAATGCCTAGAATTTTAGCCTGAAAAACGCTACAACTTTCAGACAATCCAAACGACCGTCTGATTTCCGTTTCCATAAAATAGACACCCGACCCTGTGCCTACTTCCATCTTCGAGCCAACCGTAAAGACAGCACAACCTCCATGGAGCTTTTCCGCTCCAACCCAGAGGTCCTTACTAGGGATTTCAATAACGGGAGTAGCCCCGAAGTCGATCATAGTACCGACATAATCCGTTGGGGTGACCAAGATAATATATGCAGATATTTTGGATTTAATATATATGTTAAATAAAATAATGTATATTATACATTAATTTTTTTTTAATTTTAGCGTTTTTAATGACATTAATAAAAAAAAACTGTTTAATTAATATCCACAATAGAGTTTCTGACATATATATGAGTATAAATGGCCATATACCCACAATTTTCGAATACAAAACATATATAATATATCATATATACATACATATATAATTATATATGGAACTAAGGTTTGGGGTTTCCCGTGATATTTCTTTTCTAATATTAAAGTATGATGCATCTTTCAATATTTAAATAATTTTAAATATTTCATACCAATGAAATAAGTACCTATTGTAAATTATATTAAAAACTGTATATCTCAGATTTTTAGGTTAATTAGTTTTTCAAAAATTAAAAGATATAAACCCTAATTTATGGTACTATATAAAAGTTTCAAAAAAAAAAAAAATAGTTTTTTTCATCATTTTGTTTGCATTTTATCTTTATTTTACTTTATTAATTAATTATTTATAATTTAGAGATGTAAAACACAATTCTGAAAAATATTTAAAATTGATTCTGTTAATCGTTTTAAAATCATTAGTTATGTTTTGAGGCTTTAACATTTAAATATATTCCTTTAAAGATTCATATAAAAACATGTGTTTCAAAAGAACTGAAACATGTTATGTTTTCAGTGCAGAAACTCTAAACTTAATATTTTTTTATAAATGCGAAGCTCAACTTATTTAATATTCATTTCCACCAACCAATAATACAATTAAAAAAATCAAAAAATTTAACTTGCCAAAAGTATAATTGTTTTGAAATCTCATTAAATTCTTAAGACATTCTATGACAAGAAGTATTAATACTTTGGAAAATAATATATTTCGTATATTATCAGTATGCCAAAATATTCAATAGAGAAGACTTCAGACGATAATGCAATGATTTTATATTTAATTTACGTTTTGTTTTTCTTTCAATATTTCTACTTTTTATTTTTATTTTTTAGAAAACTTTTATATAATCTTATTTTTGATAATGTAGAAAAAAATACCTCATTAATGCATATGAAAATCAAATGTTTTTGATTAATTTAAAATATCACTATTTGTGTCGATTTTCAGACAAATCGTAATATTCAGTATTATGATCTAAAAATGTGTGTACAGTAATGTAAATTTTCATTGAGGCGTTAAAAACAATAACATTTTTGCTATAGGATTTTAGAACTATACATTTAATTAATATTTAATTAAAATTAAATTTCCTGACATTTTACCAGGGAAATACCGGGAATTTCCAGAGCCAGGCCCTAGTTAGAACATAATATTTTCTCCTACTTATTTGTGAAAAAACAAGAAATTTCCATATAAATTTCCCAAATTTTAACTAAATTATCTACTATAGCAATTGCTAAATAAAAAAAGACACTTTGGTGAAAATTTCCAAATTTTTTACATTCATGCAATTTAATGCCCAAACATAACTTTTCATCCTTCAAAGTTATACGTTATCTTGATAAATAACCCGCATGATCGCAAAACTCAAAAATAACGACAAACGCATGATTTATATGAAATTTAAAATAATGGTCTTAAAATACATTTCCTATGCTGCAACTTACATTATACAGCATTGTAATATATTTTTCTGATTATGCGATAAAGCTTTTATAATTCTGACTCCATTTTAATAAAACTGTCAACGTTGCCACATTATATTTTTTAATATATGTTCCTGATTGCTTGGTCTGTTTTCTATATATGTATGTATATAAAATTGAATTATGCTTATTTGTTTGTACCATATAGACAGCTAAATCACGGAACCACTGGAAATTTTCACTGTATCATTCTGTGATCCCCAGAATTAAAATAGGCTATTTTATTTTTTGATAGAAGCAAAGTGAATGGCTACCCCCATACAAAGAAAACATTAATTATTGCATAAATTAAGAACTATTTCTGCAAAAGTCTTACAATTTTGATGATATATCTTCCTTATCATCCTTTATAGTTAAGATAAAAATGGAGAGGATAGGACCAGGGGGAATAGTATCCTCCTCATATAAAGAAAATATTAATGATCGGATAACTTAAATACTGCTTTAGCAAAAGTCTTAAAATTTTCTAAGAGCAATTTTCTCAACAATATAATGAGACGGTTAGGTTCAGGAGAAATGATACACTCCATACAAATCAAATAATCTTAATGTCACATCTAAAGAACTATTATAGTGGGAGCCTTCAAAATTTCTGGCAGCTACTTTCTTATCATACCGTATTGAAGAATAAAAATAAATGGATAGAACCATGTAAAGGAGTAGCCCCAATATAAAGCAAATATTAATTTTCGCATATCTATAGCAATAATGTAATGAAAGTTTTAAAAAGTTGTAAAAACAATTTTCATGTCAAATTTGAATAGGGTCAAGGAGGAGTAGTAGCCCCATATAAAATAAATTTAAGTTATCGCTTCTACAGTTATTATTTTGGAATTTCTGCAAAGAAAAAAAATATATATATTTTTGACCAGTGTGAAGTGTAAGACTACAACGAGATTGATGCCGGTTGTGTTTTTATATAATCCTTAAGTGGACTTATCCTAAATTGTGGGTTATAAATAACAAACAAAAAACAATTTAAAAGTTTATAGAAGGTTCTAACGAATCATACCCTTAAATCGACTACTACGAGATTGTTCGCGTTTAAATATTTATACATATTATAGATCTGACTGTGTTTGTGTAACACAATAAAGGATTACATGGATTTCCTTTCCATACATACAACAAATATAACAAATATAATTTTTTTTGTAGCTATTTTTTTTCTCCATCATTTCATAAACACTCATCTCTACACATATACACAAAAACACATTTAAATACTAAGAAGAAAATTTATAAGAAATTTATGAAAAATTTTCTATGAAAAGGAAATTTATCAAAAATTGTTTTTAAAAAAAAATTTTCTAAAAAAGAAATTTAAAGATAATTTTCCATCAAAAGAAATTTTAATGAAAATTTTCTATAAAAAGAAGTTTTAACGAAGATTTCTTATAAAAAGAAGATTTATCGAAAATTTTCTATAAAAAGAAAATTTATTAAAAATTTTCTTTGAAAAATAAGATATCGAAAATTTTCTTTGAAAAAAAAAATAATAAATAAATAAAAAATATCGAAAATTTTGTATAAATAGAAAATTTATTGCAAATTTCCTATAAAAAGAAAATTTATTGAAAATTTATCATAAATTTACCATAGTGAGAAGTTTTTTCTAAAATTTTCTATAAAAAAAAATATCGAAAATTTTTTATAAAAAAAAAAAATTATCAAAAATTCGTAATTTAGGACTTGAAAATGTTTCCTACTGACAATCGTCAGAAAATCGGCCCAGAATTTCATATGGACCGAGAAATGGGGTCATATTTTTTATTTCTTAGTGTTGCAAACATAATGACAAACTTGTATATATTTTCATATTAACAAAAATATACCAGCTAACATTAATTTTATGTTGAACATAAAAGTGCTAAATTGATGGGTTCAGCTGTAGAAGGAAACACAGGTATTTTTATGCTTTATTTTTATATAAAATTGTTTGGAGCCATTTTTTACTCTTCCAATATTTTAATTATTAAATTTATTACTTTTTTAAATCAGTCAATGATTGTTGTTGTTTTTCTTTATTAGAAGCAAAATTTATTAGCAAAAAATGTTTCATGTTTTAAGGCATAGATTAATAAGTAAATATTTATGTGAGGGAAAAATCTGATTCAATTGTCAAAAACATAATTTATGCAACAACAAAATATTTTGTTTTTGTGTGCCCTTCACATAAACTTCTAGTTGTATTCTATGGTTTAAGGTTAAATGAGGTTATGTTATTTATAACACCCTTAAATTAGCAAAAATTTTAAAGTACATTAATTAGTTTAATTTATTAGGGAATTATTTAAATTAATTACTGTAATATTTTGTTACTAAGGAAATGATTGTTTTTTAAGTTTAAAGTAATTTGCAAATACAATTTTTAATACAAGAAAATTTATTTTTGATTTCTTAATAACAGTTCACATAAGAAATATTATAGAAATTAAGTTTACAAGTTCGAAAAAATTACTTGTTTTAATAATTTCGGATGAAAAATTATAAAAGAGTTTACTTTCTTTATTAACGATTTAACAATGTCTCACCATTTCCACAAAAATTTGATTTACTATTATAATAAATCTTAATTTTAGACATTTTTGTGGATAATCTGATTTTTATTTGTAATATAAATGTTTCCCCTTCTTATTTATAATCTAACACTCCTCTATTTAATTTTTTAAATTTATTTTCATATAGTTATTCTTAACTTAGAAAAAAATGTAATAAAATAAAACAATCTTCAAAAGTGTATTCCATGTAATTTAAAACCTCTTTTGGTTGCCTGGGAATAGAACATTTATTCATCCTTAGTAGTGGAATTTACATAACATGTGATACAAATCTTTAAAATATGATATATAAATATATTCCAAAACAACTATACATTTAGATATTTTAAAAGGTTGAGGGGTAAAGCTTTATATTTGTGCTACATGTAGAATATAAAACCATTAAAATATATTTTTTATAAGCCTCCCCCTATACATCCTTGATAAAAATTTCCTTTGAACTAGCGTCATGAATAAAAAAATTTAAGTAAATGCTTTTGGAGTACACAGAACCAATTTTGTACATAAATAAAATTATTATGATATTAAAAATGTTTTCACATTTATTTCAAACAGAGACATAACTGTTATAAGATTTAGGTAAAAGTTGAGTCGTAACTGTAATAAGAAAAAAAAAAAAAGAAATTACGTCTTTATGTAACAATTATTTTTAAAAAATATAAATTTTCGTCTTCCTGTAACAGTTATAATCAAGGACCGGAAGTTCATGCAAATGAATGCTTTTTGCCTTTGCGAATTAGAGAATTTGTTTTAAAATGGCATTGAATTGTTAGTGCATATTTAGGCATATTTTGTTGAAAATGCATGTTTTTGCACAAATGCATATTTTTGTATCATATTTAGTGCAATATTCCAATTTAAAATTATTTTTTGTGTATAATAATAATTCTGCGGGCTTTTGATCAAACGTCTTAAGTCTACATTTCAAAATTTTCAGAAGAGCTAAAAAAATTCTTTAAAATATTAAAAATACCATAGAAAAATATATATGTGGTAAGAAATTTGTCCAAAACTAGCAATCACAGAAGGATTGTTAGGAACCTCATCAGAAGGTTCCTTATTTATCTCGTATTAAGATGCGAAATTACACAGAAGTATTGTCTAAAATATTCTACAAAATAATATCACTGAAAAAAGTTTGAAGTATATCAGCGTTTGGATAGCCTAAAACATATAGATAAATATTGACTTTCGGGGTCAATTTTCCAGTCATTTATCTGAAGGTAGAACACGTTCATTTAATATCGAGTTATGTATATGAAACATTTGTTTTGGCTGCCATACGTCTTTGTAAAATATCGAGAATTGATTATTTCTTTTTAAAGAAGCTACCAATGAGATTATTCTGTCTGAGAGAACAATAAGCTGTATAGAGCTACCCTTAATATTATTTTAGAAAAATCGATCTATCATTAAGACCACAGCCATCGAAAGTAGTGCTACCAATACAGTTGTTAAAATTTTAGATTCAAACGAAGAAACAATAAAATCTTTCCACATCATTTAAACATGCATCTATCACATCCGTTGAAGTCGAATAGTAATTTTCTATGTACAAAAGCTGTCTAAGGTTTTTTTATGTTTTGTTTTTTTTTTTTTTTTTTTTATTAAAAGTTAAGAAATAAGTGCATAAGTGCAGTTTTTAAGCGCTTAAAACACACTTTTAAATGCATGAACTTCCTGTCCCTTGTTATAATTGATAAAACATTTTTTCGTTGTTTACAATTTTTTATTTTTTACATTGCCTAATAAGTTAATAAAAAAATTCTGTTGCCAATAACTCTTAATTTTTAAAATTTAATTTTTTGCGTTGCTTGATAACAGTTACTGTCGAAATATATTTTTTACGTTGTTTATAAATTTAATTTTATAACAGCTATAAATAAAGATTTCTTGCATTGCTTTATTAATAATAAAATAAATAATTACGTTATAATTTAAACATTTATATACCGTGTGGGGACTTTTTTCAATATTCCCACATTTTTATATAAATAAAACACTAAAAAAATCATATATTTAATATTACTTTTCAACTATTTTAACATCATTTTTGATCCGTTCATTAGTTATAAAAAAAACATATATCAGTAAAATTACAAAATAATTTATTCAATGAAATTTCAAAAAATAAAAAGAAAAGTTACTAAAAATAGCGTTTTTATAAAAAAATAAAAATTTGTATAAACTGGTGCATATTCATATAAACGCATTTAAAATTTTTGTTTCTCTTAACCAAAAACAATGTTGTGTTGTTACAATAACTGGCGATATAATGGTATTTTTTTATGTAAGAAATATTTGTTTCTTGCTTTTGTTGTTTTCTGTAATTTAGCAATCAGAATATATTGGTGATCATTTCTGTGGAATATTCCTATAAATGCAGTCGAGAAAATTTTATCTAAAAAGATATTGCAAAAAAATATTAAAAAATTTTTAACAGTTTTAGTTGTTTGTTTCACTTAAGGTAATTTTCTAGTGATAACACCTCTGTTTACTGGGAATATTTTTTTAATTGGGAAATTTCATTAGCTTAAAGGATGCTAAAAGGAACTTTTCTTAAAGACCAGGAAAAAATTCAAATTCAATTTTTTCGTAATCAAGGATATTCTAACAGAGAAATTGGACGAAAAATTAACCGTTCGGATGGAATTATTCGAGGCTTTCTTAAGAAAGGGCAGAAATACGGAGTTCGGAAACCAACAAAAGGTAATCAAAAATTAACAAAAAGGCAAATTAATAAAATAAAAGAAGAAGTACCCGCAATAAATTAAATAAACTTGAACTTCCTGTCACTTCCAAACATGTTGCACACATTTCGCGAACAGATGGTAACATAAAATGGAAGAAAACAAAATGTAAGCCAATTTTAAAACATCATCATAAGGAAAATCGTTTAAATTTTGTGCGCAAATACATGAAATGGACAGATGAGAGTAATATTTTTTAATAAAGTAATTCAATTTGAATGGTCTCGATTCATATTCTTGCTATTGGCATGATTTGAGTTCGAACGAAATTCGTAATTTCGGTGGAGGCAGTGCTATGGTTTGGACAGCCTTTTCCGTTGCAGGAAAATCAAAAATATGTTTTGTTCCAACTAAAACGAACAGTATAATTTATAACGAACTGTTGGAAAATGCTCTTCTCTCATTTATCGATGAAAAAATGGATAAAGGTTGCATGTTCCAACAGTATAACGCTGCAATCCATGTTCAATCCAACCTAAATCGTTGTTTAATGAATATAGTATTTCACTATTGGACTGGCCGGCTTACAATCCGGATTTAAATACAATGGAGAATCTGTAAGGGTACATGGCCCGTAAAGTTTACGCAAGAAATGCACAGAATGAAACCATAATGACAATAACAGAGTTAAAACAAAAAATTTAGCAAACCTGGGAAGAAATTGGCAGTGATTTTCTTCAAAAATTTGTCGAATCAATGCCAAACGGAATTTTTGAAGTTATCCAAAACAAAGATTCATCAACACATTATTAATAATACTAAATTGGTCGGTTAGTTTAAGTGCGTAAAAAGTAAAATGCTATAAAAATGGCATTAAACTATTAAAATTACAATAAAAAAAAATTAATTAATTAATTTTTTTGTTATTAATTTCTTAAGTGAAGTCAATAAATAATTTAAAAAAATAATTTGTAGCACCTTAATTACATTTTACCATTTTTGGTAAAAGAATGTGCGTCTACTGGAATATGCACCAGTGTATTCATTATATGCAAATTTATGCGGAAAAAGATTAAAGCCAATTCTGTAACTACGCTTTTTAATTTTTTACGGCAGAAATAAAAAGCATTATGAAAATCCAAAAGGCCGTAACCACAATTTTTATTTTTTTACTTTTGTTAATATTGATGTCATTTTTTAAGATATTAATATAAATTTTCTTGGACTAGTACATCATAATCCAATAAAAAATTATCGCTCGATTTTTTAGAGGTTACTTCCTTTTGCATTTTAGGTGACGATATGTATTTTATTTAAATAAGGATTTGAATTAATTTTTGAGATGTTCAGTGGATTTTTCGGAAATTGTATAAAATATATCAGGATCTTTCTTTAACAGAAAATCGTCATCAAATATGCAAACAGCCCTTTTTAACACTTAAAAGCGTTTGAAGGCACCAAAGAAAATTTATTGAAATTATGATATAGTAGTACGTTAAGTTCTTAGCAATATTAAATGATATGTAAATATGGTTTAAATAGCATTCATCAAAAAAAAAAAAAAAAAAAAAAAAAAACTGAACACACATTTTTTTGTTAGTTATTTTTCACCGTTTGTTGAATTTTTGAAATGTTCAATGAGCCGATTGCGAAATTATGTGTATACCCTTACGAAAGGTGTCAAGGGTATACAGAAGTAATTCAAGCAATTACAAGGGGAGAGTGCGAGTAATGCAACAAGAATCTTCTGCAACTCTAAAGAAAGGCCTTCTTTTTGTAAAACTAAAGTTATAAACAACGTAAAATATATATTTGAACTGTTATTAAAAAAATATATTTTGGAAAATAAAAGTTATTAGCAACGGAAAAAATAACTATTATCAGGTAAACAAAATTCAAGTTATTGAGCAATAGAAAACATTTTTTGTCGACAATAAAAGTTATCAAATAAAACAAAAAATATTTATTATTCTTTACTCAACTTTTTCATCAAAGAAGACAAAGAATGGAAGGATCGTCAAAAAAACCAAACTTTGTTGTCAAAAAAAAAAAAAAAAAATAAATATAATAATTATAAAAATAAAAATAATAAATAAAAATAATAAATAAATAAACCTAACTTTAAGATTGTGTTAGTTAAATTTTATTTATATCACCACTAGCCTTTCTATGGCTAAATCTAACCCTCTTATTTTTCTTTTAGCCTCAAAATTTTCGTTGTTCTATCCTTTTTTGATTTTAACATTGCCTAAAAAACAGAATCATCCATTTACGCATTTTTGCGTATTTATTTGTGAAAAAAATCTAGATTATTTATATTTAACAAACATTTTCGCCTGCGGCGCTTCATTCTCCAAATCAAAGACAATAACAAAATTTTATTGACTTACTAAATCGATTACTGTAGTTATTTTTTAATAAACTACAGTAATCATAGAAAATATTTATGAAAAAATTCTTATAACACGAAAATTCACCCAAAAATTTGGAAATGTTTCATCAGAAAAGAATTATAGTTCAAAAATTACTTTAAAACATTGGGTAAATTTTCATATGAAATATGTATAATATGGCATTCAGACCGACGCGAAATTACGTGCTTTCGGGATTTCGGTCGAAATCAGGTTGAAATTACGTAATTTCCCACAAATTTTGACTTTCGCGAAATTACATAATTTTGTGTAATTTCATCGAAATTACATTGAAATTACCATGCCCATTTCCGTGCAACTCTGTACATGGTTGGAAAAAATACTTTTTTTCAACTATGTACTGCATGTTTCAACCGTGAGAAGAAAAAAAAAACAATTGACAGCTGATCTTAAATTTAAACACAAATCTTAAAATTAATTATTAAAGTGATTTTGCAAAATGAAAACTATCCTTTTCACATTTTTAATTGCTGCAAATTAATAATTTCCAATTTAGTAAGTAATTGTTTCTTATTTGTTTCCATTCCAAAATAATTTATTTCAACCTTTAACAATTTAAAATGTAAACAATAAGTATCAGCTGTTCACAAAATTACATCAAATGTCATCTAGCCAGTATGAACACTCTAGACTTCATTCGTAATTTCGGCATGGAATTTCTTAATTTCGCGCCGGTCTGAACAAGGTTTAACTCAAATTTGTATGGGAACTTTTTTTTGCGATTTTTTACTGCGTTCTTATTTTCCTGGCAACACTGATCACCACACATTATAAGCACACACAGTTGCTCAAAAGAGTATTAAAAAATTATTAAATATAATTCATCATAATTAGATTCGCAGATTTTCATAAATTTTTATCTCTTGATGCGGATTACATCCAAAAATATAAATATAATTAAAGTTTTGATGAATATGAAAATAATTTAAAATTATTTTAAATTCTGTTTTATTTTTAATACCACAAGTAGCAACTTTTTTCATCTAATTTAAATTTCAATGTTTAAAAAAAATATAAAAAATATATATTTTTTTCGGTTTGTTGAGAATATTCGTCTGTTTTAGTATAACTAACATGTAATTTAAGTTCTTTGTTTTCTTTTTTATAATTATATACTATTTTAATGTATTTAATTTAGATTTTTTTTTTGCAAAATAAAAAAAAAAAATTAATGTTTTTTCTTTAAATTTGTTAGCTTGAATTCCAATATTTTGAATATTTGAATTGTTAACCGGTTTTAACTTTTTAAGAAATCGACCGGTTTAGAATAATTCGACAGGTCAGTTTTTTTTCTTTCGGTTAAACCGTTTTTCATGAAATGTACCTTCTTTTATTTTTTTTTTTGTTAAATTAACCTATACTTCGCATTTTTTATTTGCTAATTGAACCTTATCTGTGGCCTGATGCATTAAAAGAATCAAATTGTTTAAGAATTAAATTTGTATAAAATTAATTTTTTTTTGAGTAGTTTTCATACAAGTTTTATTTTTAAACAATTCTCTTGTTGTACTTAATTATTTCAAGTTATTTTTCATTTTCATTATGTCTAAGTTAAGTCTAGTTTTTTTTTAATTTTTATTTTGAGATTTGAGTAACACAAGACGTACTGAAAACTTATATTTGTATAATTCACAAGAATAAGGTGAATTTCAATAAATAAGTAATAGGTAAAGTTGGATCTGAAGAAAAATTATCAGAATTAAGTTCCAAAAATACAAAATTTCAGCATTATTATTTAGCTACAGAAGAGCGATTTGTCTTTTTATTTTTATATTACTTGTTATTACAAATGACATGTATTATAAGCAGTGTTGCCAGGTTAGCCTTTGTAAGGCTAAATCCATAGAATATAACTAGAAGTTTATGTGAGAGGGAGTGCAAACTAAATTTTCAAAAAGCTTACTCATTTTTTTCAAAACGCAAAAGCAAAATGTATGTGACTACATATATTTTGTTGTTGTATGAATTAGGTTTTCGTCTCTCATATAAACTTATAGTTTTATTCTATGGTTAAAATGTTAGCTATTCAACAACGAGGTAAATAATTTATTATTTGCCATTACCAATTTTATTTTTACAGAATATAAAAATATTCGACATTATTT
Organism: Protocalliphora azurea; assembly: GCA_932274085.1. Lineage (NCBI taxonomy): Eukaryota > Metazoa > Arthropoda > Insecta > Diptera > Calliphoridae > Protocalliphora > Protocalliphora azurea. Next base: position 8,363,771 of record OW026519.1, read on the forward strand.
ATATTTATATTTATATTTATATTTATATTTATATTTATATTTATATTTATATTTATATTTATATTTATATTTATATTTATATTTATAATTATATTTACATATTTATTTATATTTATATTTAATAAAAAATTTCGACTGCGGCACTTCATTTTTCAAATTAAAACTACCTTAGCTCATTTTGTGGCGTTACTAAGTTGATAATTGTAATTACTTTTTAATATACTTTAACAACCATTGTTATGAAAGAAAAAAAAATATTATTAATGGGTAAAATCGCGCAAAAATTTAGAAACGCTTAATCAAAAAGGAATTCAATTCAAAACATTTGGTAATTTTTCATATGAATTTAACCCAAATTTTTATGGGAATTTTTTGGTGTTATTTATAAATTTGATACAATTTCTTTAGAAAAATATCAAAAACTAATGAGACTGGAAAAAACGTTTCTAAGTTTAAAAAGGAACTTTTTTATGTCCTTATTTTTTGGGCATTTAGCCTTTTTGACCTTTTTTAAAGTTAAATTTAGCCTCTTTTTTTCTCATTTCCTGGCAACACTGATTGTAAGTGTACTTTCTTCAGTTAAAAATAATAATCATTTTAAATATATTTGTATTTTTAATAAAAACCGGTTAACCATGTTTTAAGTAAAAACATATTCGAATCCGGTTTTAAAAATTTAAAAATATCGGATTTTGAAATACACTAATTTCCTAGCTTCAATTCAATTATTTTTTCGACATTAATTGCACTAAAATTCAATGGTTGAATTCGATAGTATGAACAATGTAATGTTCGACTTGAATTCAAATTTCCGTTTTACTGGGGTATGCTATTGAAACAAAGTGTAGTACAAGTATATTTTTGAACATTTTAAAATTGAATTTATGACTGGAGTTCAACTATTTTTAAACTTGAATAGGAAAATTTTAAATACATATGTATTTAATGATTTTCAGCCACACATAGGAGGCGGAACAAATATATTTTAGCTATTATTTTATGAAAATTATATATGGTTCCCAAATTATGCACAATGTTAAAATTTCTTTTTTTTATACAGATTTTTCCTGGAAAATTAACATTTTAATTCATTTATCGTTAATATTTGTATATATAACTATTTTCCTCATGTACATTTCTATAATATTTATGAAAATAATTTTATTTTGTATGAAAATAGTTTGGGAATAAAGTTGTATATTAAATTCATACAGTTTATGTTAAAATACATTCCAGAAATGTTTTCTGTGTATGGATGAGTAAGTTTCAAATAATTTTGAATTTAAACTAAACTCATTTAAACAAAAGAGTATAAATGTGAATGAAACAATGAGGAGTGAGTAAAATGTATATAAATACTTTTGCTTTTAAATATACATGTATATACTTACTATATTTTATTTTTGCTATATGTGTAATTGCTTTTCATGTCGTGTTGTAGTCCTCATCATCATCACTAGTTGTTGTAGTCCTAAATGTAGTCACTCCAAGTAAGACTAAATTATTATAGAATGTACAATATTTTTGTTTATGCTCTTGTCTTTTATATGAGTGTGCTTGTGTGTTCCGATTTTCCTCCTAATTCTATGATAACATGGAAGGGCCAATCTTTAGAATAATATTTTTACATAATTTTTAATACATATGCATAAATGTGTAAGCTTTTAGATAAATACGAAAGTACATGTTTTACATACACATTCACAGTTACTTACATTTTGCGGTATTATTAAAAATAAATATAACTATTGTAATACAAATGAGTAACGACAATGACAGGATCTATTTTTATATATTGTTCAACACTATTTCCTTATACAATTTCTAAAATAGAATAGTGTTTGAATTAAGTCTATTAATTTTTTTAATATAAAAACCAGTATTTGAAAAATGAAATTGTAACGCATAAAGATCTAAAATGCCTGCATTCTTGTGATCAAAATCACTGATCCAACGGCATTTAATTAAAATTTTGTAAGTTTTAAATCGATAAATATTTTATGCTGTACAGACTACAAATACTTCACTGAGTAAATTAATATTTATAAACTACACCACCATAGGAAGGGATGGTATTAAGCATTTGTGCTAATGTTTGTAACACCAAAAACTATTAGTTAAAGACCTACCGTAATTTGTACCAATCGACTTAGAATCACTTTCTATGTTGATTTAACAATGTCCGTTCGTCTGTCCATCTGACCGGCTATCCGTCCATGTAAACTTTGTAATCAAACTACAGGTTTCAATTTTGAAATTAATTTAATGAACTTTATTTCATGGACGAAGCCTGTTGAAATTGGTTATGATCGAATCATTATTTCACCTCGTTCCCATACAAATGTCCTAGCGGAATAGGTGTTTAATGATCATAAATCCATTAGTTTTATTTAAAAAAAATTCATAAAGATCGGTTCATAATTGACTATAGCTCCCATATAAACCCCTCTTCAGAAAATTACTTTAACGGGCATAAAATCCAAACAAACGATAGCATCAGGTTAATATTTAATACAAATCAGTGTTAGATAAATAGAAACCACTGTTCCAAATTTTATGGGGATAGGCCCTTAATTGACCATAGCTCCCATATAAGGCTCACTTCTGAGAATCCCTCACTTTGAAAATTGTAAAGATTATGATTTTTTGTGTTTTTTTTTAGGTCGAAAAACTTTCTATACTCTTTTTTCTGTGAAATAAATTTCTTCTTAAGAGCATAATTTAATACTTTTTTGAAAGGTATCTTCGAGGAGATTATTCTCAAAGTAACGTCTGTGGAATCCCATTAGTATGTAAAATTGTATGTAAATCAAACCAGCCAGATTAGAATTTACAGATTTATTTCAAATAATTTCGGATTTTGCCCCATTGAAGAGACTATAATTATACATATTACTCATATGCAAAGTTACACAGTTTCTGCAGAATAAAAATACATTAGAACACGATTATAACGAACTATGGCTAAAACGAACACTTTTCTTCAGTGCTATTGATTTTATTTATATTTTCCATACAAATCACTACGTTTATAACGCAAATGGTTATAGCGTACTTTTTTTGTAACGAACATATTTTTATGGTCCCAAGAAGAACAATTCATACAAAAAACTACGCTTATAATGAACTCCCGTGAATACTAGTTTTAGATAAATAAAATTGCACATTTCAAAATATTTCACAAATGTGAAAACTACACAGAAAAAAGTAAAAAGTGATTTTAATTATCAAATTAATTCATTAAATCAAAAAAATATTTAAATTTGCACTCCCACCAAAATAATTATATTATTTACTAATAATTGTAAAAATTTAAAAACTAGGATTTTTTTCAATTAAACAGTTTTAAATTTTTAATAAAAAAAAGAAAATTAATTGAAAAAACACCAAATTCAAATATTCTGTTAATTGGATCAAAACGCGTTAATGGAAAATAAAATTCATATATTAATTAAATCAATCAAGTAGATGATTGAATGAATCAATAAGTTAACTGAAAAAAATGGTTTAATTTAATTTTTTTTAATTTTATTTTATTTCTTTTTTTCTTTCTTTAAGAAGAAAAAAAATCTTATTTACCATTTTTGAAAATTCATTTTAAATGTTTTACTTTTTTAGTCTTTTTGTGCTTTGATCCATTTAGTCTTATCTTAGCGAAAATCATTTATCAAACTTTACTTGTATATCAACGCAAGACAGCTTTTTGAACACCAGTTGAGTTACAATTTGGTTGATACGCATTTTCTATTCCAAGAAGAATGTAGGAAGCACTGATATAATGCGCAATTGCTAACGTTGAAATACTTTATAAATACTTTTAATATTAATAGTGATTTATACTTAACGATGATACCACCTAAACTCCGACTTCAGCCAAGAATTTGTTATAATCCAATAATAAAATTAATATTGCCCAATTCTCTTGCTCCTTAATTATATATGCATGAGCGACCAAGTCATTTGTCTTCTGTTCAACAAGAGTGTCTGCAAAATCCCTGAAACTCTCCATAATAAATAAAAAAAAGAAATGATGATTTTCTTCTTCCTGCATTTAAACCACGAAAAAAAAAAAAAACAATTTAACAAGAAATTCTATAAAATATGATAACTTTTAATATTTTTTGTTATTTATTTTAAAATAGTTTACCAGACATCAAGTTTCTTTTTGTTTTTTTTTCCGCAAAACTTTCAAAACTAATTAAGAAAATTATTGAATCAAGTAATACGTTAATTAAATTTTAATATAAAATTAAGCAACAGTGTCAATTGAAATGTTTTAGGTAATAATATTATCTGTGTAACGGAAATAACTTATTTCTTTTAATTTAAATTATTGGAAAAATGGAAAAATTTTCATTAATTTCAATTTAAATTATCTAAAGAGGAATTTTTGTTTTTAGTTTTTAATTACAAATATTAGTATTGTAATGAAATATCAGTTAACAAATAATTTTTTTGAAATTCTACAGATATAACGAGCTACGTTTATAACGAACTAAATCGGTCCCTTTGAGTTCGTTATAAGCTTGTTCGACTGTATTTTGTGAATGCATCTGTAATTTCTAATCGGCTATTTAATTTACATAAAAGTTGATATAATCGAATCAGAGTAGGTGATATCCGGGTTTAGAAGTTTGGAAGACAGAACCCACAGATCTCTTAGGACCTATGGAGTCTAAAATTAGGGAAATTCTGGGGGGACTATATCAGTAACTGACTGGTTTCAATGCTGGAGACAAGAGTCGCCATTGCAAACTTAGACAACAGCGTTAAGACCAAACAAGTTATGCGAGGAACTCCTCATTGAGGTGTGATTTCTCCGCTGCTGTGGCTTATCGTCATTAATACCATCCTGTGTGAATTAGACGCCAAGGGAGTTAAAGTCGTGGCTTATATGAACTATGTGGTGATACTAGTATCAGGACTGTTTCTAAACGTGATAAGTGATATCATGTCAACTGATCTGACTACACTCAGCAACTGGGCCACAGAATGTGGAATAGAAGTGAAACCGGGCAACACAGACGTGGTACTTTTCACCACAACGACCAAGATTCCAAGCTTCAGGCCTGTGAATTAGACGCCAAGGGAGTTAAAGTCGTGGCTTATATGAACTATGTGGTGATACTAGTATCAGGACTGTTTCTAAACGTGATAAGTGATATCATGTCAACTGATCTGACTACACTCAGCAACTGGGCCACAGAATGTGGAATAGAAGTGAAACCGGGCAACACAGACGTGGTACTTTTCACCACAACGACCAAGATTCCAAGCTTCAGGCTAGTACGGTTAGGAAACTGTGAACTCACCTTGACTGATAATGTAAAGTATCTGGGCATTATTTTGGACTCCAAGCTATCATGGAAGCTGAACATTCAACATAGGGTTAGTAAGGCTACGGTAGCATACAAAACTTGCCGAAAGATGTGAGGCTTGAATACAAAATTGACAAAATGGCTATACACGGCAATAGTACGACCCATTTTCGTATATGGATATCTTGTTTGCTAGACTGCTACTAGTAAGAGATACGTAGTGGATCAACTTTGCAGGATGCAAAAATCCGCTTCCAATGTTATCGCAGATACATTGCGTACTAGTCCTTCCGAAGCTATGAACACTATACTACACCTGATATCAATAGACCTATATATTATGAAGTATCTGATAATAGTGCGATTAGATTATCTGCATAAGGATACGCGACTCTATGATTCCCCGGATGGACTTTAAAAACACCATTAAAGTCCTATATCCCATCAGGAGTGAGTGGAGAATGGGAAATCTTTTGAAACAATATGAAACTAAAATATACACTGGCGGCTCAAAGATAAACTGTGGTTTTGGCTCTGGTGTCTGTTCCTACGTTCTTTCAAGCGGAAATACTAGCGGTCAAGAGACATGTTCAGGGGAATATTGGAATATTTTTCGATAGCCAAGCGGCAATAATATCGCTCAAATCACATAAAACTACCTCTATTCTAGTCAGACAGTGTAAAGAGGAACTATTGGGACTAAGTCGTCTGTCTGACATTACCATTTGGGTTCCTGCGCATAGGGCCCACTATGACAATGAACAGGCAGACGAATTAGCCCGGACAGAGTCTGCTTTGAAAGTCTCCTTAGATGTTTCTGTCGTAATACCGCTAGGATTAGTCAAGAGTAGAATCCAGAAACACTATCTCAAAAAGGCAAAAAATAGATGGCGAAAAATGAACAAATGTAGAGTCGCGAAGGAACCGTTGTCTACCTACAGTGAAAAACGCTCAATACAACTCATAAGCTACATAGACATCTTGAGACTAATAGCACTGTTTACAGGTCATTGGACGATAGGGAAACATTCAAGTAGACTTGGTCTCCCATCTCCTATGCGAATGCCTAGCTCTGAACGCAATCAGACATAAAGTACCAACTAGACGACCTCTATGTGATAGCGGACACCATCATTAAATATTTCATTTCCACTGGCTGGATATAATTAATTTATGTTCTCATTCTTCTTCTTCACACTTTTATCGCACTGCAGGCTCAAATCAAGTCATTCACCTGGCAAATAGTTAATTTAACGAATCTAATTGATGGTTCGTAAGCTTACCAACCAGGGAACCTCTGTCAAGGAAATTCTTAAAATGCTTACAAATTTTTTATTTCTCATCTGATTTCAAAGATATTTCTATCTTTTTAAAGCTTTCATTAAGGCCTTTAGAACATGCTATTTATCTTTTATAATTATCGAGTTATTCGCATCTGAAATTAAAAATTTTATATTTTCAGAAAAACTTGCCCAGTTTTTTCATTATATCGGACTTTTTTTTTAAAATCTAAATTTGTTTCTTTAGTTAAATATCAAAATTGCTAATCATCAAAAAAAAAAAAAAAAAAAATCGTATCATTTACTTGGACAAACTAATAGAAACAAATGTATACTAATAGTTTACAATATTTGGAAATTTACTCTGCACAAATTATTTTTAAAACAACATAATAATTATATTTATACAATATTTGGAAGAACCAGTCTTATTTCGTACCACTTCAACACACCTGCGACCCATAGAACTCATAAGCATATAAAAAATTCCTGTGGTATGGATTATCATCCTTCCTGGTATTTTCCTACCATTACTGTAATAATATAGGCCATATATACTTTATAGTATTCAGATCAAGTCACTGCTTTGACCACTCGATGATCTTCCTTTATTCCAGGCGAACGAGTAATTTGCAGGATGGGACGGGTGATTAGGGTCATTATCCTGCATAAATTCCTGTGTTATTGGCATCTTTTTTTTGCAAAAGGAAGCATTTTCTTTCCTAGTATGTCGACGAAGTACATTTTATAAATTTTTTTCCAAAAATCCAGTATATTGGTCTCTCATCGTTGAAAGAAAAGAACTCCCATGATATGATACTACCATGTTTAACCGACTTCTTCGTGTTCTTTGGGTCATGCAACGAGTTTGGAGGACGTCAAATATAGGTTTTATCGTCACTACCAAACCATCGGATCAGAAAACATGTTTTCAATGTAGCCGAGGTCCGGGCGTTTTTTCTTACTTCGGTTGCACAACATTAGTACTAATTATGAACGTTTTGGTAATAGTACAGCTTTCTTTAATCGATTTCGGATTTTCCTACCTTTTACTTCTATGTTAAAATATTTTCCTAAGCTTGAGCTTCTGTTTGCGCTAAAACAAATGACAATAAAACGGGAAATTTTGCAGGGCAATAACATTAACATCCTGTGAAGAACTCATTCGTCGGGAATAAAGTGAAAGTAATGGAGCGATCAGCACAGCAATTTTTCTAAATCTTATAAAGAATCTATGGCCTATATTATTTGGTATTTTTCAAACCACGAAATAGTCAGTAACGGTGGGAAATTTTTCAGGAAGGGTGATATTCTATATCCCTGAAATTTGCTACGAACTTATAAATTCAATGGGACCCAGATGTATTGAAATGGTACGAAATGAGACTAGTTCTACCATTTATTATAAAAAAATAAATTTTATGTTATTAAAAAGTTAATTTGTATAGAGAAAATTTCCAAAAAATGGAAACTATTAGTATAATTACATTTGTTTCTATTATTTTTTCCAAGGAATTGCGGTACCTTTATGTCTTAAACGTGAATAACAGTGGACTGAGTTTAAGGAAAAAAGAAATGCAAATTGGAAAATTAAATTAATTTAAAATATAAATGAACTGAAACCACTCGCTTCTTTAATGAGAAATAGGAAGTTATATAAAAAATAATTTTGTTTCTATTATTTTTCACACCACTGTACATATCAAGGTTTTATGTGTTTTCTATCTTCTTGCAGATAATTTTTAAGAAGAAAATACTTCAATTTTCTATATCCTTCCAAACTGGGCTTTTCTAAAATAAAATTTTTACTACATTGTTCTACAATCCCAAAGCAGGGATCAATAAACAACATACGGTTTCATAAACTTAAATTTGTTCAAAATTCTTTTACCACATGAACTATTAATTTGAACTTTATGAGGAAGAAAAAACATTTTTGGTAATTGTAGTATTCTGTTTTATCAAAATATTATTTATTATTGTTATAATTGTTATTATTATTATTATTTTTTTACTTCATTATTCCAAATAATAAAGTCGATGAATACCAGCATTTTGGTACTGTGACACAACTTCTAAATTTTTGTTCCATACAAATTAGATTTCATTATGAAATTGCACCCAGAGGCTTGGAACTAGAGTTTTCCTTTTCCCGGTCTTTTTTTGCTCCCGGGAAATCGAGATAGACTTTTAAATTTCTCGGGATCACGGGAATTTTCTCCGAAAATAAATAATTAAAAATTTTAAAATATTTATTTGATAATTCAGTTAAATAAAGAATAAAAAATATTTAGATTAACTAATTAATCATAAAACGATAATTAGTTTATCGTTCTTTTTGAAATATTGACATTTTGAAAATGAAATTAAATGAAATTTTTATTATAAAACTTCTCATTCGAAAGTCGAATCATTATATTGGTTTTCATATTGCTCCCTCTTTAACTTTACGGAAGTAAGCTTGCCAAAAAAAAAAAAAAAAAAAAAAAAAAGAAAATTCAGATTTCTGAATCCATATTCTTTCCTGTTTTATAACCCATTTCTATGAGGCTAGTTGCTGCCTGTAAGAAGACACTGAGAGAGCTGATGGAGGACTACATGGTGAGACTCTGCTGGGTGCCTGACCACTGCAATATTTCAGGCAATGAACTGGCTGATGAGCTGGCAAGGCAAGGCGCAGCAAAGAATGTCTCGGAGAGGGAAACTTATGTGAAACCACCACTAAGTTTCTTCTATGGGAAGATCAATGATTGGATCTTAGTCAGAACCAATTCGGCTTGGGAGAGTAGAGAGGACTGTAGGGTGTCGAGGGCGATATGGCCAGCACTGGATAATGCAGGCACTAGCACTCTCCTGGGCTTGAATAGGAAGAGCTTAAGAATCATGATTGGGGCCATAACGGGTCACTGTCCGATTTTTGTAGAATGTGTGGAGACGTCGACGAGACCGAGTCTATTGAGCACATTGTGTGCCATTGTCCATGCTTGCAGCATCATAGGATAAAATGGCTGAGTAGCGGGCTAAGTGACATTCGGGACGCAGATTTTGTAGACGTCATAGGCTTCGTCATGGGAATCGACTGTTTAAGGAAGAATCAGGGCTATAACCCTAGGGGGATTGGTAACATTGCTAATCCCCCTATATGATTCGTTCTCATTCCTACTCTTTTCTCTTCTACTTCTACTCTACTATTTTCTGTATTCTATATTTTATATTTCACAGCTCTTTCAACGAAGGGACTCACAATGGACCGAGATCGGTCTCTGGGTGGAGATGTGGTACTTTCTGGTATCACATCAACCTTCTCTATCTGTCTATCTATCTAAGATATCGATTAACTACCATTAAAGGGTTTAGTTAAAAAAATATATCTTGCATTTGAATCACATATGTTTGGTGCAAATGAATATAATTAATTGACAATTAATATGCCAGTTTTTTTGGTTAATGAACACTTTTCTCTATTATTTTCAATAAAAAATTTATAAAAATAATTTTTTATTAATACGTTTTATTTTCATATATGATAAGATGGAATAACAATATGATAAAATAGAATGAAAAAATTAAGTATGCCATAGTAATATTATAAAATGGAATCATAATATGACAATATGGTATAATAATATAATAAGATAGAATAATAATATAATAACATCAAATTATAATCTGATAGAATGGGATAATGATGTAGTAAGGTTATATTATACGTAAAACTGGAATCATAACATGAAAAAACAAACTATAAAATCGGCCATAATATAACAAAATGGAATCATTTTAATTATTACTTATAATCATTTTTGTTTTTCGCTATGATCATATGTTCCAATCATAATATGTTGCTCTTAGATTATGATCACTACAACTATATTTTTTTTCTTCGTGTACCTTTAGAATCGAGCAAAATTATAATTTTTTTTTAGTTTTTCACTTCATCCAAGATTATTTGTGCCTAATGTTTATATAAATAGGATTACGAATACTATTTCAGCAAGAGATTGTGGTCTGTTTCACTATAACGGTCTTATGGACTTCTTTACTGCCTTTGGTTAATTAAGTTAGAATATAATTTTTTATTGTATTGTAATATAAATAAAATAAAAAAATAAAATACTTGCTTAGGAAATGGTGTATAGTATTGCTCAAAATAAAAAAATCATTCTCTTATATTTTGCAAAGAATTTTAGAAAAAAATGTTAAAATATTTTTATTAAATTTTTGTCTATTTTTACATATTCTTTTTATTTTATATCCTTTCTTTTCATTATAAATATAATCGCATGTGTGTAAGTACGAATTTGTGTATGTATGTAGGTGTGTATTAGTATGTGTGCTTGTGCATTTAGGACAAAAGCAAAATTAAATTGTTTTTTCAGATTATTGTAATTTTTAAATAGGCCCCATTCATTCATTCTTAACATTCATACAGATTGTCTCAGTCTCCTCAGCTAAAATCTGGTCTTTGTCTTAAAATTTGTTTTCTAACTCATACTACAATATTTTGACAACTTTTCTTTTTTTTTTGTTATTTTAAGTTTTTAGTTTAGGGTTTTTTTTTCGGTTTAAAAGGATTATAAGTTTTTTTTGGCTGTTTGCCAAAATTTCAAAAATATAGAATTTTGGATTTACATGTGGATGAGAGAAACAGATTATTTTTTTTTTATTTAAATGAATATTTTAAGCTAAAGGATTTTTATTTGTATTATTGGTCGATTGGTTGAATTAGAGATTTTAAAACAGATGATGTTTTAATATCAAATAATATTAATATAATAAATAGGATGTGTGATATTTAATATGCGTATGTGAGTGTGTTTTTATGGATTAGGGACATTAGGTAAATTTAATTCTGTGTGAAATTATTTTGTAGTAAAAAACACAGTAGTAAATTTGTAACTGGGTTAATGTATTAAATGTAGGTATTTAAATAAATAAAAAAATTTCAATAAGCTGATTTATTTTTCTTTAAAAAGTGGAAAAAAGTTGCATTTTTCTTTTAATAATCAATAGGGTAATTCCAAAATATTTCGACCCAGCTCGGATTTTGAACCGATTTTAATGAAATTCAGTATATATAATCTACTTCTCTATGCGCTTTATTGGCATATTAACCTGCACTCTAAAGTTGGACGCCTCGAACTTTTTTGTAAAAAGGATCAAAAATTTAAGCTTAACTAACTTTTAGCTGCATTATCAGATTTCAACAAACTTTGTATCATTGGTAGGGACTAAGATTCTTCTTTATCACAAATTCATAACAACTTCCAAGCACAAGAACCACTAAAATGAAAAAAATACTTTATCCTTGGGTATCCTGAAAATGGGTCTTTTATTTTTCATTATTTTTTTAAACGATGATTTTTTACATCTTACATGATTGAGATCAGAAGTTACAATAATCTTTCTTTGCTAACACATTTTCTTGTAGATATTAAGTGGTTCTTAGGCATATTGATATACACACATTGAAACTTAAGTAACATATACACAATAAAATAGGTGTGAATTTCTTCAAATGAAAGAATTTTAAAATTCTTTGTTTTAAACTTATATTTATGTCTTACTTATTGAATACAACTATGTAAGGAATAAAAAAAAGAAAAAAAAATATTATTGGAATTTACCTACATTGAAGTTTGGATATCGAAGGGGTTCTTATGAAGAAAACCCATATTTTTCTATGGACAATAAAATAGATGTGTTCGCAAAAATTTTAAACTAAATAATAATAAAATGCAATAATAGTAAGAAAGGAAATAATTATTTCTTTGAATTTCTTTGATCACCCTTGCATAGTGGAGACACACATCCTAAAAGTTCTTGATATATTTTACCTTTATAATTAAAAATTATTTATTATAATTTGTCTATAGAAAAATATTCCTTACAGACCTTAAAATATTAACAATGTTTATACCAAGAAAAAGAAATTAACAATTAACAATTGTTTAAATACAATATCATATTACGTTTTATATGATTAACATTGGTTGAGAAATCGATAAAATTTTAAAAATAATTAAAATCAATACATAGTTTTCTAAATGGATCAGCATTAGCATATGAATTCTGGGAAAGTTGAAGGTAAAGTGGTATAAAGTTTCGAGTAACTCTCTAAGGAATTGACCAAGCAGGAAATGTGAACAGACTGATCCATTAATTAAATTTATTAAAAAGGCCACATTCAGCATGTTCCTTCTACTTTCCAAAGTAGGTAATTTTATAGTAGCTAACCTTATTGTGTAAGGAGGAAGATTGATATTTGGATTCCAAGTTGAGTTTCCCAAACAAAATAAAAGGAATTGTTTCTGAACGGATTCGATATTATTTTTTATATTTTTTTTAAGATAAACGATATTGGGATCCCAAATAATAAAAAAGGATGTATATAAATGTTCGGTAATTAAAGGCTCATTAAATTCTTTGGACCATGGTTTTTTAAATGCTACTCACAGAATATAACGAGATTTATTTATTATCATTATTATATGTTTTTTGATACTTAGTTGAGGATCGAGAAGAATAACAAAATTAAGGAACTCAGATACTAATTCCAGTTGATATCCTCCCATCAAGAAATTAACATTAATATTCCAATTTCTTTCCAATTTCTCTCTTTCTGTTTACACCTTTTTAGGTTAAAATCCATTAGGTTACTATTGCACCATACGAAAAAGTTGTCTAAATCATGTTGTAAATAATATATATCACCAGAACTATTATGGCTTAAGAAGATTTTTACGTCGTGTGCATACATTAAAATTTTACAATATTCAATTACACATGGCAAATCATTTATAAATAAGGAAAATAAGCTAGGGCCTAAGTGACCACCTTGAGGAACTACAGCTTTCACATTTATTTTTTTAGAGATAACAATTTTAAAAACAACACGCTACTTACGACATGTTAAATAGGATTTTATCCAGTTCAAGCTATTACTTGAGAAGCCCATACCATGCAGTTTGATTAACAAAAGGTCATGATTGACTTTATTAAATGCCTTGCTAAAATCTGTATATATGACATCAGTTAGTTTTTTTGTCATTAAATCCACGATTAACTATAGTGGTAAACTGCAAATGATTAGTTACTATTGAACAGCCTTTCCTGAACCCCTTTTAATAAGGTGATAATAATAAAGAAATTTGTTGTGTAATATTATCATTTATGCATTTTTCAAAGAGTTTTGGAATTATACTCTACTTTACAATTCCTCTATAGTTGACTATATTTGATTTGCTGTCAGATTTAAAAAGCGGAATAATATAGGATTCTTTCCAATGCTGGGGAAAATAACCGTATTTTATAGAGATGTTGAAAATTATGGTTAACAGAACAGCAAAAGTACTTACGCAATTAATTAATAAACAATTAGTACCACTTAAAAAAGACAATTTCATGTTTTTTATAGCTATTAAGATCTGTGACATATGAATATGAAGCATAACTATTGGTTGGCGAACAAATTGGATATTGTCAACTCATTGCTAAATGCATGTGTTAAGTAGGTAGTTCATGGTAGTAGGGAAAATATCAGTTTTTCTTTTCGAGTTCACAAAATTATAAAATGATTTTGGATCATACTTTAAGTTTTGTTTTATGGTATTTATATAACAACAGCTCAACATCGTTAAGTGAGTTATATAATCAGACAGTAGACTAAATTTTGTGTACTTTTTAAAGCGTTTATTTTTCAATTTTTTAGTCTTTGCAATTCTTTTGAGCTCCCTGGAGGACCAGATTTCAGAAGTAGTTTTATTTTAGGAACACATTTGTCAACATATTCAAACATTTTTTTGTAGAATTTGCAAACAATATCATCAATGGCTGTTGGGGTGCAGTTTGATAAGGTTAGCAGGTCCGTCCAATTTGTAATAATGTAAAAGATGATTTAATTCGTCGAAGATGGCTCTTTTGAAACAGAAGACTTTTCTGTTTTTTATTTTTGATGATGATGTATAATTAAGAGGTGTGTTTAAACTAATTTCCAGAGTAGAGTGTTCAGGTATAGAAATCGGATTAATACGTATTAATAAACAATCAGCAGGTTCGTTCACAAATACCAAATAACAAGTAATTTACCACAACTATTAAAAATTCCATTTATTTGAAAAAGACATAAATAAAAAAAGTTGTTAAAAAATGTAGATGCCATTGGAGTTATATCCACAGAAGGAAATAAATTATATACCGCAATTAGAACACCACCATCTGTTGTATTAGTGTCTTTATCACGTCTAAAGTTTTATTACATTATAATTGCTGCAAAGTATTTCAATGTTAAGAATATTATTTTTTAGCCAAGTTTCGGTGAGAAGAATTACGTGGTGATTACATCCAAAGCTACTTAAATACAGATTGCAGAGTTTAGAATTTAAACCGAAAACGTTATGATACACAAAATGTAGTTGAAGGATTATGGGCAACATTAATATTTTTATTATAAATTATTATTTTATTATATTATTTATTATAAAAAGGCCAGAAAGTTGGATTAATAATTTTTTTGAACATATCATCAGGAACAGTTATGTTAAATGATGTAATACTTCTAGGCTGAGAATAAGAAAATTTGTAAGCTATAATATCATCATTAGTATTCAGCTTATTTTTAGTCATTTATGTCATCAAAACAAGAAACAAAAATGTGTCTTTTTGGAGGTAACACACGAAGTTCACGGTAAGTGTTAGTAGGCAGTAGTAGGTTTATCGAATTCAGTTTGATGATTGAGGTGGTGAACATTGGGTAACATATTGTTGAGATTCGAATTTATCCAGTGAAGTATATTTTTCGAAAAGTTTACCATATTCCAACAAACGATTGACAACATTAGTCATATTATTGTGAATTTCCAAAAATTTAGATTTTCATAATTCAAAAAAGTTATAAAAATCAATACCAATTTTTTTACAGTTAATACAGCAACAATCATGTTTTTGAGTTGCCTCTGCAGCAAGAGTAGGAATAAAAATAAAATGAATTAATCCGATGCATAATCAGCATACAAGCATCCTCTCGTCCGGATTAGAAATTGAACATTTTTATTTAAACACTCCATTATAAATTTTTAAAGTAACAAGTGTTAATTGAGGTATAGGTGTACGATTGTATTAAAGAGATTAAATATGTTAAAAATGAAAATATACACAAATTTATTTATTTTATTCTTCATATGCACTAAGAACACTGTTACCAAATAATTATAGAATAAAATCGTCAAAATTCCAGCAAAAAATCGTCAAAATCGGCATAATATTTTTAAAATCGTCAGAAAAAAAAAGAAAAACTAAAATGCGTATCTTTTTGGATATTAATGTTCATATTAAAAAAAAAAAAATAATATTAAGTTTTCGAAACTCCTTGTTTATTAAATAAACTTTCAGCATTGTTTTATAATATATATAATTTTAAAAATAGGAATAAATTAATATTACCGACCCATTTAAAATAAAAATATTTTCTTTTTAACATTAATAAAGGCTTTTCCATATAGCCGGCTTTCGGCCGGACTTTCTCCTATATATATTCACCAAATAAACTTTTTTTTAGAAATAAAAAAATTTTGCAAGTTTCGGTATAGCAATAAAAAATTAAAATTGCATAAATCTTTTCAAGAATTTAATGAATATGGTCATATTATATATCATTCAAAAGATATTTGAACTTTTAAACAGTATTAATATAATTTAAATCGCATATATATTAAGAAAGATATTCAGAAGAATGTAACAATACTATAGAGATCTATAACACATAAACAAAGTGCGAGTGGCTAAAATTTTTAACATTTCTTTAATCACAATTAAAAGTATTACTGCATAATTATAAAAATTGTCTAAAAATCATATATATATATATATATATATATATATATTAACAAAATTGCAAACGAATTTCGAAGTAAAAGGTTAAACTTCTTACAGTCCTTTTCTATCTCTCTCTATCTACTATAATACGAAATAAGATTTAAATAAGAAAAATTGGCGTCTGTGAACATTTCGTGAAATCGTAAAATTAAAAAAAAAAAAAAAATCGTAAAATCGCACTTTGGAATTTTTCCAATAAAAAATCGTCAAAATGCAGATGAATCGGCAAATCTGGCAACAGTGATTGATAACAATTTGGGTTTTGTTGTTGTTGTAATACAGAAATTATATTGACAGTATTTTGGTGTTCTTTTATTTGAACTTTGCTCTTTTTTCTTCTTGAATTTTGTTTTTAGAGTTAAGATTTTGTTTTTGTTTTGTTTTCTTATTTCTATTTATAATTTAAGTTGATTGTCATTTTTAGTAAATTTTTGAGATTTTAAATTATTTTATTGGTTTAATGAAATATTAATCACGAAAAAACAAACAATAATAAAAGCAATATATTTAATTAATGTTCTTTAACGATAAAACATAAAATTCTTAAAGTATAAATACAAAAAAACAAATGGATTATTTTAAAACTTCCATATTATATTCCCAGGACCAAATTCCCATCAGAGTTGATGAAGGTTTCAAGTCCTTATTTTTTCAAGGTCTCTATAAGAGTTTAATATTTTACTCAGCCTAGTTCCTCACGATTATTTCCAGTAAATCCTAGTATGAAAACTGCACATTTTTCCTTTCATTAAAATGTTTCAAACATAATCATACCGAGCAAAGGCGGTCACATACTGCGACTTATTACCATAACGCCTTTTATTTATATAATATGTGGATTTCTTCCTTTTAATCATCTTTAATTGCTTTTTACATCTTTTTCATTAAACAGATTCTTGTTTTTATAATAAAATTACATTTTTATAGTTTTTATATATTATGTTGTTCGTATCATAATATATGGGTATAAATAAGTTGTTTTCTCTTATTTGGAATAATTTTCATTATCCGAAAAAGTCCCGGAGTTCTAAAAATTTTACAGGGATTTACTTAAAAGAGTTATGTTGCAATATAGTGACCCTTATATTCCATTTTTGTGTTAGTTTTAGCTTTATAACGATCAAAAGCGCTCATGAAATATGTTGGTAGAGTCAACCTTAAGATACAATCTGAAAGTTTCTGAGTAAATTATTTCTTTGACTAAACTTCTGTCGAAAATTGTTAAAAAAAACTCAAAACAATTATTTTTGAAGTATTCCAGCCATATTAGTGAGAAAAAATTCAATAATTTTTAATAATAACGGTATAGTATCCTAGCAAGGATTTTTGGGGTGTATGTCTTCGCTATAGGAAGGGTATCAATAATGCTATTATTGACGTTTCATTAATATTTAGTTCTAAAAATAGGTGCTTTTTAATTGTATATTTATTGGCAAATAACAACATTATAACTATACAATAATTTAATTTTATAAATGCATTTACGTCTTTCTACTTTAATGTATTATATTTTTACAAATTTTACAAATTATATTTTAAAAATTAATTTTAATAATTTTCGGGAAAAAATTACGAAGCCCAGTAAGAGAGAAAAAAAATAATAAAATAAAAATTTATATTAAAATGAGATAAAGTTAATAATTAAAAGAAAATCTTAAGGATGCAAGGAAGAAATATGATTGTACAGGAAATTTGTACACTTATTACAAAATTTTTCAATTATAATATTTAGTCTATTTCTTACTAATAGTATATTGTGACGGTGGTAAATTATTGATGATTTTAAGAAGTTTGAGTTACTTTTAAACGCTTTAAATGACATTCTGATAAAACATATATAACTTTGAAAATTATTAATTTATTTTCAATTCTGAGCTTAGATTTTCTACTAATAAATAGATACAGAATCTTAGTTATGTTTACTTTATTAAAAATGTAGCTAATGTGGTTATTGAAAAGTATTTTCCTATCCAAGATAACTGCTAAATACTTTACATTGTTGTTCCATGGAACTTCTACCCTGTCAACTGTAATATTACGTTACGGTAAAAAAAAAAAAAATTTTTTTTAGATATTTTTCTAATCGAATATTTAATGATATGAATTTCTTTACATAGAGCATGTATAATATCAATGTTGCTTTTTAGTATAGTAATCGGTGGAATATGTATTTTTGGCTGAGTGGAAACCCCAGCACTGTCATTTCTTTTTTCATCATCGTTTTACGTTTGTAAAGGTTGCAAATAATTTACACTTACAGTACGCTTGGCAATGCTGTCATCATTATCAGCTGCTCTTATACTTTTCGAACTCATGTTCGAATAGGAGAGTATGTGTGTGTATAATTGATTACACGAGGATTTTTCATGCAGGTTACGCTGCCTAAAAACTAATTAAAAGAACCACATTAATATTAACATCAATACAAAATTTTATGATACAGAATTTCACAATAATAGGTCCATAATTGAACATCGTTCTCATATAATCCCCATTTCCCAAAAATACTTGAACATGCATAAATCTCACATAAATGACAATATCGAAGTAATATTTTGCTTAAATAATTTTCATATGCTTTTTAAATTATTGTAATAAATTTTATAAGGTTCGTTCCACAATTGACCATTAAAATCCATTTGCAACAGAAAATGTTGCAAATATACCCCCTAAAATTATAGATTGATATGTTTAAAGCTAATCCCCAAAACATTTCGGTTTAATTATTTCGTTTACGTGAGCTGGACCGTTTTTAAAATACCTCTAAAAATATGGTTTTCGACCTAGAGTGTATATAATTTTTAACTTTGTGTTAAAAAAATTAAAACATATGATAGACAAATGACGTTTAATACATAATAATAATAATAAACAAATTTTAAATTAGTTTTCGTTCTCACGAAAGTAAAGTTTTAGTAAATGATTTTATTTTAAATACTATTTTATTAAAGTTTGAATATTTGAACATTAGGCATCGCAATTTGTATTTTAGGGCATCACTGGAAAAGTCTCATTCAATACTATTGAAATATGTATTCATTTAACAAGTAATATTTTGAGATTTCCGGTCCATAATTGGTTAATTTAATTTTTATGTCAAATAAAGGTTTACCTAGTGTCTACATTAGGCAAATTTATATCAAAACAAACGTCAAAATCAGTGTGAATATATACAAGGTAACCTTAGTTAAACAGTTGATTATGATTTTGGTTGTTACAGTTGTCAAACTGCATATATAAAAAACAATAATGAATACGCCATATTGTTGTTTTTGTGCAACTGTTGTCACCTTCCACAAATTCACGTTAAGTTTGACGTTTGTCTTGATAAAAAAATCTCTAATGTAGACACTATGTTAGTTGAGAAAATAAATCTCACCAAAAGCATATATTTATCATAAAAACTAAAAATTCGTGTAAAATAGTGACAAAATTTCAAAAATCTCTTTAATTCTATTACTATAGGGGTTTTTTAATATCTTAAAAAAAGGTTAAAACTGATTTTTTATTGAAAAAGTTTATAAACATAGTTTAAAGATAGTTCAAAAGCAGTGAACAAGATGCATAAAAGAAGAATATCCTATCAATGGTAACCGTGGGTTAAAAAAAAAAGAACTTCTGCAACTCTTTTCAGCATTAAGTACTTGCCTAAAATGGCAACACAATGTCAAAATCATAACTTTTTTAGCTCTCTTTCAGTTCTTTTCTTGCTGTGTATTAATAAATATTTTTATTTACATACATAGATAGAGAGAGTTTGCTCTCTATTTTGAAGTATAAAATTTAACCCATTCGGCATTAAGAGATGTGATGAGTGCATTTTTAAATAATTTTTACTATATTGTGGAAGGCGTTTATTTTTTCTTCATCTGAATGTTTCCATGATAGATCGATTTTTCTAAAATAATATGAAGCACTATACAGCTTTTTGTCTTAATTGACAATTATGTGTATATCACCTCCAATGTCAAAGTGTCAATAAATTTATATTAAAAATTTTAATAAATAAGAGAAAACGTAATTATTTATTTTGTGTAATTTAGACATCTTAACTCAATAACTTTGATGGCGTATCGCTTACGTCATTCTGTGATTATTAATTTTCGATATATAGCTTACCAAAAATTAACTCTTCTATAGTATTTTTCAATATTTTAAAATTTTGAAAAATAGATTTAAGTCGCTTTATCAAAAGTTCACAGAATTGTTATTTTTTCTACACAAAAAATATTTTAAATTTCAATTTTTCACAAAATATTACACAAAAATATGCTTTTGTGGCAAAATATGCAAAAACATGCATTTTCAATAAATTATGCAGAAATATACATTAACAAATCGATACAATTTTAAAGCAAATTTTCTGATTCGGAAAGATATTTAATTTTAACTGTTCTAGTAATAAAGGCAAATAACATGCATTTTTATGAATTTCCGGTCTTTGCTTATTATTTTTTTCATAAACTCATCTATTTTGAGTATAATAAATGCTTCTATGTGACTTATTTTCAAAAATTGCTAATTTAACCTTTTGGGAAAAAAATTCATAAAACTGATCCTCTTGCAGTTAAAGCGGTAATTACGTATAATCTTCAATAGTGTCAGGATAGACCATTTCAGTGGTACATTAAAACCCAATATATGTTGAAAAATGTCCAAAATATATAAAATTATATGTTTGGATAAAGAAAATATGACAAAAAACGTTAGCATAATCTCAATATTCCGTGACTGAAAAGATACATAACAATTATTTAAATGAGGCCTTAGTATGCCTTTATTATAATTTCAAGTTAATTTTTTTAACGAAAAATTTTATAATGTATTGAGAGAAATACGTATTTTTAGAGGTGTTTTGAAAATGGTCCAGCTCACGGAAATTTAAACAATCAGATGTAATATTTTTCGAATCATATAAGATCAACCTACATTTCTAACTTTTTTCGTGAGGTTCTTTATTAATTATAATTCCCATATAAGGCCCTCTTTTGATAGTGCCTATACCGAAGTTTCTAGGATATTATATGATCGATCTTGACTAACACTGCTTGTTTTTATCTTTTGCTATTTTTTATATTAAATTTAAAATAAAAGTATAAGAACACGTTAAAAGATATTAATTTATCAGTAAATTGTACTCTATAGACAAACTGTTATAATTTCTGATCCTATTGAGATTCCATTTTGAAATTAAAAGACCTTTTTCAGGATAGCCTACGATAAAGGATATTTTTTCATTTTAGAGGTCTTTGCACCAGGAACATGTGTAGCTTTTATAATTTTATGATATCAATTTTGTTAAAATCGGATAATGCACATAAAAGTTATTTGCTTTGTTCATTTTTGACAAAAATTTCCGAGCTATTCTAACTTATAGGTACATAAAACATGGACCGTAAACGATATGGAATTGATTGTATGATGTATGATGTATGAGCACCTTAAGTTAAAAAAAGAGAAAAAATCGAAGATATAAAATTTTTAAAACTGTAATTTTGGGTTGAAATCTTTTGGAATTATCCAATATTAACTGTAAATTTTCTAAAAATAAACTCTTTTATGATATGGAAATAATTTTACTTTAAAAAGTTAGTTCCAAAATAAAAAAGTAATTTAAAATTCTAAATTTTTGCTACGTATAAATTCTCCCTAGAACATTATCCTTCATATTTATATTCGTATGTATTTATATTGTTTTTAGCTCAAAGAAAGTTAGCACTTAAACAAATGTTTTACAAATGTTAAACATAAAAGTTTATTCTCTATTTTCAACATATAAGTACATATCATTTGTCAGCAATTGTTGGTTTGACTTTGACAACATTACACCGTAGGTTGAGGTCAGGTAATTATACAAATGCTAAACACTAGCATCATTTTTAACATTGTCATCATCATCAGCATCATCGTTAGCAACAGCATCATCAACACCAAAGAGTGTTTTAAGAGCCTTCAAATAAAAGCCAAATAAATGAAGGATAAATGAAAAAAAAAAAACATGTCATAAGTGCTACTTATGACATAGAATTTGATGGGTGTAAAGTGTGAAAATAATAATAAAAATGTATTTTTGTTTGCCTCAAACAAAAACTCAAAGACACACTAATCTCTTAGTCTGTTAATCTGTGTCTAACCTTGTGCTGATGTTGTGTTTAGTTAAAGACACACAATTATTTTGTCAGTCTACCTAACTGTCACAAAAGTTCATTAATCCTTTTTGCAGCTGTTCTAGATTTCATTCTTTATGCTTAATTAATGTGCGAACAAAAAATTTAATTTATTTAAGCATAAATGTGCAAAATTTAACAATTAAAAAGTGTTAATCGCTCTCTGATGTAAATTAAGTGAAATTTAAATAAATACAAAAAAAAAAAAAAAAAAAAAACAAGCGGGAATGTTATAAACGGCTGTAAGGAATCTTAAATACTCTCTACTAAACACACAGTAAGTATCTTTAAAACATTTTTATTTTAAAAGCAATTTAATAAAATATTAACAAATTTCAGCCCACTGTAACGTTATTTGCGTTTAATTTCACATTTTAGAAAAACAAATTTTGGGAGACCTACACATATTCACACTTTCGATGTTGCAAATATCACATAAATCGAAGAACTGGGTAAATTTTATTTAATTCCGCAAATTGTATAAAAAAATCAAGTAAGAAAGATATAGTTCGTCAAGCCCGACTGTACACCATTGTGTATGTACATCAAAATTCGGGGAGGGGTCTTATATGGGACCTGCGTTCAACTGTGAACCGATAATTCTATTAAGTGTAATATATATTTCTATAAAGCATACGTATACATTATATTATTTTGATATTAACGTTTATATGGGATTTATGCACTTTAGGACGATTCCCGGAAGTTTGCCTTATATGAGAACTATGGTGAATTATGGACCGATCGCTATAAAATTCAGCAGTGTCGTTTCTAATTACATAAAATTTATTTGTGATTCATTAATATATTTTTATATTTAAGCCATTTATGAACGTTAAATCCCTATTCCGGGAGGATATTTGTATGGGGGAATGATAAACCACAATAATTTTCAATACACTTCGTCTTTGGACCATAAAACGCCTTGGTATCAAATTTCAGAGAATTCTTTTTAAAATTGCAAACTCTAGTTTGATTACAAGGTTTACATGTAAGAACGGATGGATGGAAAGACATCCTTAAATCGATTCAGACTGGTATACATACATGGCATTAAATCACTAATTTTGAATGTTAAAAAAATCAGCACAAACGCATAATACCCTCGCCACCTATAATGGTGTAGGGTATATAAACTGAATGTGGTATATTCGGCTATCCCGAATTTTATATACCATTCATCAAATTGAGATGTATGTGTATAGGATTTGTTGTCGATTTTTTTACGTTTTGATTTTTTTTGAGTTTGGAGATTATTTTATACTTTCTAGGATTTTTTTTCATTTTGGCGATTTTTTGAGTTTTAATTTTTTTTTGAGTTTTGGAGACTTTTACGCATTTTGACGCTATTTTTGCAATTACATTACAATTACATTATGTACATTACTTTTTTTCAAATTGCGTTATACAATTTTTTTGGGTTTTAGAATTTTTTTAAGTTTGGGCATTTTTTATTTGTGATTTTTTTCACGGTTTCAACCGATGAATATAAGAATCCAGAATATGTGTATATTAATAAGTTTTAATGTTACCCAGTGAAAATTAACCTCGGTATGTTTTATGATGTTTCCCAAAATATTTCGGGTCTACTGATGACCGTACGTGAGCTTGACCTTTTTTAAAAAAGGTATTTTTTTAGTTTTTCTTTTAATATTTGTATTTTTTCCCAAAGAAACGTATTCAAAATGCGTTGTAATTTAAAAGGTATTTAGTAGCCGCGTCCATGGTTATATAAAACATTTCCGAAGTTGACTTCAATATTTCTAGATACCACAACATAATATATATTTTTAGGTATTTCAAAAGAAGAATTCTGATACTCATATTGGCTATGTTTTGTTTAAATTTCGTATCAGAAAATTTTTTCCTACTGAACTGATTTATTTAATTTTGAATAGAAAAGTTCGTACGAAAACATGAAACAATCAATATTAATTTTATTTAATTCGGGTTAGTAGTTTGGACGTGAAAATGTTTCCTACAGACAGAAGGCCATAAATAAAAATCGATTGTAAATTTCATCTGAACCAAGATTGCTTTATGGGGTCTTAAACTAAATTTTCTTAGTGTTTGTTAGTTACAAAAAAACATTTTTATATATACCGTCTTCCACTATAAGTGGTGGTATTGAGAATAAAAAAGAGAACATTTAAAATGAAAATTGTAAAATAGTTGTAAGGATTTGTCATAGTTAAGTTGTTTGCTGCATTCGGAGGTAATAAAATAAAATCGAATCTTATGTACTCTATTCTTGAATTTTAATTATGTTGAAATGAATCCTTGAGATCTTTTTTGAGTTTTTCATAATTGCAAACAGATTTCACTCTAATTTTCCTAAATATTCCCTAACAATTCAAAACCCTTATAAATAAATTAATAGAATCTTTAGAATTGGACATCCTCATTTGTCTTTAATTTATTTTCATTATGCCATTTATATAACTTTGTATTACTCAATGGGAAACGAATTTCGAGAATAATATGTTTACCAAACTTTGCTTGTAATGCAATTGTGTTGTATTTTAAAAATAAACTTAATTCCACCGCCAACCCCTATAGCAAAACATGCAAAGAGAAAAAGATTTCCACAATCATATATACAAATTTAAACGAAATTGTTGAAAAACAAAAAAATTTCTTTTTATATATTAAAAAGCTACAATTTTCACTTGTACACAACTTTAGTTGGTGTTCTACATTCGTTTTTCTTTCCTGTATTCTTTCGTTTAACTAGATTTTCTCCTTTTAATTAAGTGCTTAACAATAATAAAAGTGTATAAAAACAAAAGAAATGAAAAAAAGAAATACTCTTAATTGGTAATACAATACAACATTACGACATTATACAATACAATACTACGAGTCACTTCTAGCATGTTCTCTAGCAAACACACTGATATTCAAACGCTTGCATTTGCAACAATCACAATTACATAATATGTAATATAGTAAAAAAGTGATACTTACTTCATTAAGAATTGTTCAGAATGTTGACGACAATGGCCACAATTTTCTTCAAATTTTTTTATTCACTTCATTGACTAATCGAAAATGGAATGAATATGTACGAGGGGGAGTAAGAGAAATTTTTCAAAAATAAAAACAGATATTGGCCTTTAAATCTTAAAAAAAATTCTTTTTTAACACGAGATTAAGAAAATTATATATATATATATATATATATATATATAGATGTAATAAGTTCGTGATCTAGGCTGGAAGAAACATCTCAGGAAAAATAAATGGAAGTCATTTTTAAGGAAGTGCTTTTTCATTACTTCCAAAGTTTCAATAAGTGTACGGTTTCTTGTGCTTAAGAAGTTATATAAACTCCATCCAGAGATGTTATTAAAAAGTAATTCAGATAAATTTTTCTGCTATAAAACGCTGAGAATTTACAAGTTGTTACTTAATAATAACTGTTTTAATCAAATGAAAAATATCGTTATGCATAACTGTTTTTAATTCAAAATATTTGGTTTATATTAAAATTAAAAGTAATTTTCTTGAGTTGATAATAAAGAACATCAAAGAAATCAGTTTTACATGACAACATAAACACGACTTCTAACTCAGTGAATAGGCATCAAAAAAAGAGAACATCTTCCAAAGACAAGCCTTTGTTAAGTTCATTAGAAATGATCAGAATTTTCACTACTTTTGGATCACAAGTTCAGGATATTATTGACTTCTTTGGATGTTCTTTTTACTGGGATATGGTGTGAAGAAGTCTCTGGTGAAAGTAGACTGTAAACTAGATTAGTTACCTAGTTTTAAACAGGTTCTTTGATCTTAAGATACATTACACTGGCCAGCAAAAAAAAAACATAGGTGGATTTAAATTAATTGTAAATATAATAATTATTTGTTCATCAATTTTCATGATATAAAGCTTATTTAAATCATAATTAGAATTTTTATTTACCCGGTCTTTTACCGCTTTCGGGGGATCGGAATTAATTTTTAAATTTCCCGGGAATTCCCCACAAAAAACAAATAATTACAAAATTAAAAATATTTAGAATATAATCTAATTAAATGAAGAACAAAATATGTTAAAATGGACTAATTAATCATGAAACGATGAAATACATTTTGAAAACTAAATGTCAACATTTTATTATATAGCGACTCATCATACTGTAAGTAAAACTTTCCGTGATCCTTCGATAATTTTACGGAACTAATCTTTGTTAAGAAAGTCTCAAAAAAAGTTACAGATTTCAGAATTTTTATTCTTTCCAGGTTTATAACACATTTTTATGAATAAGGTTTTTCTCATAAAAAAATATAATTAAGGGCCTTCTATTTTTATGCTAGACTACATATTGAGCCATAGCTAAGGAAAACCTGAGCTCAAAAATGTATTTACATTATATTCAGGTCTTGGAATAAAATTGCAAGGACCTACAAGTGAAATTTTTGTAAATTTGATATTTGAAAAGTATATATATATATATATATATATATATATATATATATATATATATATACATATTTTTTTCTTGTTAAAATATTTTTACAATTTACTAATTTGAATATTTGAAAATTTTCATTAATTTCAATAATTTTTTTTTAATAAAACAATAAAAATAAAATCTAGTTTCTTATAGATTTTCAAACAATTTTTACTTCAAAATCAATAAAATGTTTGTTAAGAATTCATTTCAAAGCAATATTACAATAATAATAATAATAATAATAACTCATAGCGTTGTTAACTTAACAAATTTTTATCAAAAGTTAATGTCTAAGATTAAACTTTAACTCTGGAAAAAATTTGTTAAGTTAACAGTCCATAGTGTGTTATAATTATAGTAAATAATACTACGTTTATGTATACATATATAAAAAAAAGAGAATTTTAACTATTAGACACATGATTATCACTTAGCAATATCCAAACCTAAAAAATGAAATAAAATTATTATTAAAAATTACAAATATTTTTATTAAATAATACTTACCAAATTATAGTTTAGGAATGTATGTATATATAAATATCCTCGTACCCCTTAGTTTAAATAAAAAAATCCAGCGAAAACCTATAAGAATGTATAAATGCAAAAAAATAAACGTGAATTAAACTTTATTTGATCGACATAAAAAAGAAAAATGTCAATAGTACACAATAATGCACTAAAGTGTTGTGGAAATGTGTAATTATGTGTATTATTATTAACTATAAATATTGCTATTTATCCATATTAATATTATTATGGAAGGAATCATCACTTACGTACTGAATCTTGTAAAATTCAAAAGTTCTCTACTCACATTTATGTTTTGAAGACGGACTTTAAGGAAACTATGGGGTAAAATAGTAAAATAAGTTCCATATCTCTCGACTATGTGCAACTGATTAGCGTATAGATATATTAAAGTATAAATATAGCCTGTCAGCCAGACGGACATTGTTAAATCAACTCATAAAGTGATTTTAAATTCAACGAATATTTCTTTGTAATACTATTGTGTTCAATGTAAATTGGATCAAATGGCTTGATGAGTTATTACACATATTTTAATTTTTCTTGACAATTTTCGCAAAATATATGTACAAAGTTTATGCATAGGCGGATATTGTTAATCGAAATAAGAAAATGATGTTAAAAGGGATAATGAAACAATAGTACTTACATTTATATATAATTTTTTTGATATTTCCAGTTGAACATAGATCTTATACGTATCAAATTATCTAAAAGAAGAAACATAAATAAATAAAAATTAATGAATTTGGAAATTCTTTAGAAAAGAGAAGACAACTTACCTCAGGAGGTTCCCAAATATTGAATTATATATATGTATTTCTATTTTTCTATTTTAGCATTTTTATAATTTCATTTTTATTTTTACTAAAATCAATTAATTTTTTTTAATAAAATTTTATTTGAAACTAAATAATGATTTGTTTCTAAAAATTCTAATCATATTTTTTCTGTGTGGTGTATATTGGTTCATTATTTTGTTAAAAATTAAAAAATCTTCAACATTTAGTCCATTTTACTGAAGTATGGGCTTCATATTTCATCAAAACTTTTAATTTGCATTTCTATGTGTATTATCTGTTATAAAATTGGAGACTTTGAATATTGGCTACAAAAATACAATGCCAATTGATACCATACTACTCGTATAAAACGTGACATGAGATATTTTTGGAGTTACATAACTATTAGTTTTTCAAGCTATTGGGGCGCTATAAAAAGGTAAAAATATCCGAAAAAGTTAACTTTCCTAATAATATTACTTGTGTTGATCAAAATAAAATTAAAAAATTTTCCGCTCTAGCATTTTTCTAGTGCAAGTTTTTAGTCTAAAAATATTACGGCTATGTAACAAGAAAAATAAAATCAAGCACAATTATGTCGTGGTATATTTTGGAGCTGTATCATCAAGTCAGGGGTTGTAGTCTCCAAATTTATCAATGGCTATAGTATCGGGAAGATATCTCTCAACATTTTGAAATAAATTTTTTATACCAACGCTAGTAAAATGGGCTTGAAATATGAGATTTTATTAAAAAATCTTGTAACTAAATATTTATTATTTTTTAATATAATGACAAACAAATTATTATATTTGTAATTTAAAGAAGAAAAATAGGCGTGTTCTTTAAACATCAACCTTCGAAGTACATTAAATAAACAATTGGACTCCAAATTACGAAAATAAATCAGTGAACATTTTACAGTGAAGCTTATGACCAATTAACAATAATTATAATAATTTCATCTTTTTTATTTTGTTTGACATCTTCAGGTACAAAGGTGATAAAAACTCAAATACTTTTGTGAGGGAAATTCGGTTACTTTTCGTACTACTTCTGAAATTTTTTGGAAGCAAGGCAATATTTTTGGTTGCAGTATTTTTTTTTTTTTTTTTGAATTATGAAGTTACCATATAAACAAATAAAATTCAATTAACAAATTTAAAAAGTTTTCTTTTACATCCGTTAATTAAGACGTTTTTATAAAAAAAAAATTTAATACTTAAGTCAGACACTGTATTTTGAGTTTTGTATATGTATTAGTGGCAATTTTTATCGGTTATAACTTCTGTAATACTGAACGGATTTTTTGGTTTTTTACTGTCCCAAAACTACTTCCACACAAAAAAGTTCATAGTCAAAAGTAAAAAGTACGAAAGAGTCGTAAGATTTGTTTTATGCTTTATCTATTTTTGCTTTAAGTGAAAGATTAAACAATTTTACTTAATTGCTTCATTTTAAAGTAAAAAATTAAAAAGTGTGGTTATGGTTTTTTTGCATTTTCGTAATATTTTTTGCTCCTGCTATAAAAAATTAAAGTGTGGTTACGACTTTTTGCATTTTATAAAAAGATTTGCCAAAAAAAAGAAAGAAAAAATGATTACCAACCCAATTTTTTTTTCCAATACAACAAAAATATTCCTTCTTTCTTTTCTAAAATTTTTTACAATTTTCCAAGAATTTTACAAAAAAAAAAAAAAAATAAAATCTTATGAAATTTACTTCTCAATCGAAACATTTTTACCGTAAACCCTCCTAAAACTTTTGCTTCAAAAAAACTCGTAAAATTCAAAAGAAATCAATGGAAAATTAAAAACGTTAAAAAAGTCTGAACTAAAATAAATCCATTTCAACAATTATTGTTACAAATATTACCCACGATTTCAGTTTTTTATTTCACCTGAATTTTTCATAAAAAACTAAATCATTTCTGTGTGTTGGTTCATGTATGTAGATATGTATGTATGTATGTATATATGTATGTTGTTGTTTTTTTTTTTTTTTTTGGTGATAATTGCAACATGTCGTTTGTAGAACATGTCGCTCTACAAATAGTGTTCAGGGAACCCAAATATAACATAAAAATGGTAATTGTTTATCAAAAAATAAAAATCAGAGGAAAAAAGGCAAATAGTCATTGTTAAGCAATGAACTGCCATGACAACTACCATTCTTTCTATAACATTTAGTGATTTTTTTTTATACAGTTCAGTTAGTTGTAATTATTATTTAGGTGTGTGTATGTGTTTGTTTTTTTATCCTCATCAATTTGCCACGACAACAACAGTAGAGCAATAACAATACAAGTGCATGATTTTATGTAAAACAAAACGTTTTGTGATTTGTAACAGAACGATTACACAAATATCACCTGGGGTCATGGCTGCTTCTCTTGGTGTTGCTGTTGCCGCTGTATTAATGTTGCTTTTGCTACAATTGTTTTACATAATCAGTGACATACTTACTAAGTGTTGCATATATATATATATATATATATATATATGTGAGTGTATATGATTTCTCTTTAGAAAGGTAAATAAACAAACAACTCATATAAATATATATAAATATATATATATGTAGGTGAGTTGTTATATATATATATATATATATAAAGTACAAATTTATATAAATTATAAGTATATGTATAAACAAACAACTCACCTATATAAATAGTATATATGTAGATGTAGGTAATTTACAAGGGTATATATAGGTTTGTTTGCGATTACTGATGATTTTAAAGGTGTGTTTGTTTATTTGTCAACACTCAAAGAAATATTGTGGTAAAAGTAATTACACAGAAAAAATTAAAATTCGCATTCTATTAAAAATTTATAAAACCAAATATATATTTTTTTTTTTACCGAAATTAGACCTATCTCAAAAATTATAAAACCAAGCAACAGAATTCGCAACTGTGCTATTGAAAAAAATAATTTTTTTATTAAAAATTCATTCTATTCTATTCATATTAATTTCTACAATTCCATTTATTAAAACCATAAAGAACTTTTTTGTCTTTTCACAAAAATTAAAACAATTTTGTTTTCTGGATCAATAAAAATAATTTTAAAATTATTTGTTAATAATTCCTTTTTATACACACAGAAAAAAAATATAGTTGTAGTGATGGAGACCTAAGATTGGGACATATGATCACAGCGAAAAATAGACATGATTATAAGTAATAATTATTATGATTCTATTTTGTCATATTGTGTCCGATTTTAAGATTTGTTTTTTCATGCTATGATTCTAGTTTTACATATAATAGAACAATCTTACTACATCAATAGGATAGAATAGGATATCAGATTATGATTTGATGTTATATTATTATTCTATCTTGTTATATTATTATACCACATTGTCATATTATGATTCCATTTCATAATATTATGCCATTCTTCATACCGTTATTCCATTTTGTCATATTATTATCCCATGTTATCATCTAGTTATCTAATCTTATCATATTGTTATTTAATTTTGTCATGCTATTTTTCCATCTTATATATTAAAACGTATTAACAAAAAATTATTTCTGTAAATTTTTTATTGAAAATAACAGAGAATTAATTACATTCATTTGTACCATATGTAGTTAAAATGCAAGATATTTTAACTAAACCCTTTAATGGTAGTTAATCAATATTTTATATTCCTTGAATCATACCGAGTTAACTAAACCTGGTCTATTTGTACTTAGTCATATATAAACTAAATGAGTATTGCAATGAAGTTGAAAAAAAAAAAAACAAAATGTATTTAAAAACAAACAAGTTATTAATTTTTCCACTAAGTTTGTGAAAAGGATAGGTACTATGATTATTTGAATCATTTTATTGTCATGGGAATAATAATATTAATATGGTTTAAACACAGAATACGGTTTAAGAACAAGGGAAAAGACTGTAAATATTTAATAGTTGTAGAAGTAATGATATTTTTCATATTAATAATTTTTTTTTTTTGGTAAAAATATTTAAAAACATATAATTTTTGCAGTCAATCATATTAAAATTTTTATTTAGTGTGTAAGTATTAAATGATAAAATTTAAACAAAAACATTGTTATTATAAACACAGAGTTATTTAAAATTCAAGAAAATTAACAATGAGAACATAATATTGTTGTAGTGATAATGCTGTAACCATGTTTTTTTCTGCGTAATAAAATATACATAAGAAATAAATTTTTTATCTGACTTTTAAAGTTCTAATAAACATGAAATATGTATTTTGAAAGAAAAGAAATAACTTTAGAGATATGATTATTAGACGGTTCAAAAAAAAAAAAAAAAAAAACCTAGAATTATTCTTTTTTACGTATTTTTTTTGTTTGCATGACTTTAACAAAATTTTGAAAAATTTGAAATTGGTGTTTTGAAACACCCATAATAAAAACCAACTTTTTTAATAAAGCTTTATTATGAAGGATTCAAAGCTTTATTATGCAGGATTCAAAGCTTTTTTTCAGTGATTATGGTTCAAATTTGACTTAAAATAGCATTTTATTTCAGTATTTCAAAAAAATAAAAATAAATAAATAAATAATTGTCTATACGTTGCTTACACAATTGTTCGAAAACGTATTAATGGTCGGTGAATTTCTAATAACTTTAATATTTTCTAACCAATTTTAACTTTTTTTTATCTTGTTTGAGAGATAATTATGTCTATAATACGCTCCCTTAATATTAAATTGCAAATTAAAAAAAAAGAAAAAAATAAACTGTAAAAAAGTCAAAATTTTCCCATATAAATGCACAATATAAACATCCGATCACTTTAATATTTTGCACACTATATTTTTACATAAAAAAGAATAATACTAATGCAAAGATGGCTTTGTTTGGAGCAGTCTAATGCATATATAATTATTTGACGTAGGTAGTTAGATTAGAAGTTTTAATTAAATTTGACATTAATTCTTTTTAAATTGAAATAAAACTTGTTAACTGATTTCATAAAATTTTGCTTGTTTTTTTATACCCTTCACCACAGGTGTAAAGGGTGTATATAAGCTTGCCATTCCGTTTATAATTTTCGAAATTTTCTACGTAGAGCAAAAAAGTTTATATTATCTGGATCCTTGTCCATCCGTTTGTCGGTTGAAATGGCATTTAAGAAAGCACCCGTTAACGTAGATATATGGTATATGTATCAAACGATCGGCAATCCTATCGAGAAATCTGCTATTAGATTTCAGCAAAGTCGGTTCAAAAATCGCGGAGATATTTAAAAAACTGGCTTTTAGAGGTTTTTGACTTTTTGAAGTCATAGAGACTTCTATTTTTCTCAGAAAATTTGTAAATATTTTTATAAATTTTTATGCCAAAGAAATGAAAAATCAGTCTATGAATATTTGAGATATCGGCTAAAACGAATTTCTGTCCTTTTTTTACCCCTTATATAAGTTATGGACTTCGCTCTTATATAAATTGTTTAGAGATCAGTCTATAAACAAGCGAGTTATTGATAAAAAAGTGAAAAAAAAAAATTAAAAATAAATGCACACAAACATTTAAACTGAAGCATTTGAATGATATTGAGTGTTGTTGTTTTTTGTATAAGCAAGCAGTGCACTGCTTGATTTGTATTTATATTCGTACAAGCGTACATATATGCAAGATATTATAGCTTTATTTTGTGTTGGGAAAAAATTTTGGTTATTTTTTAAAATACAAATTTAAAAGTAACAATGCACACTTTAAGGCATTATTTTTATTATTTGTGGGTAAAGTGGTGAAGGGCATAAAAGATTCGACACAAAATATAGCCAAATATAGCGCTCTAACTTGTTTTTATTTAGTTTAAATAATAAAACCTTAATTACAAATCAACTTAAAAAAATGTTATTTAAAATTATTTTGATTATGATTTTTCATTGAGTGTCATTGAAAGTTAACACACTATACGTGTATACTAACTTCGTTCATATTAACTACAAAAAAAAAAAAAAAAAAAAAAAAAACACCCACACACACACCACACACACATATATACACCGTACTCGTACTTACCTTACAATTATTACTACAATTATAGTTATTGTTATTATGATTATTATTATTTTTATTATTATTGTTTTTGTAACAAAAGGTCTACAATCATAATATTTTATTGTTGTTACATTTGTTTTTGTGCTTGTATTTGTTTATTTTTTTAAATGGCTGCGTTTGGTTTATGACATCCATTTAAGTTAAAGATATAAAATTTCATATATATGAGTGTATAATTAGATTGTATTACATATATATATATATATATATATATATATATATATATATATATCTTTCGTGGGTGAAATATTAATTTATTTTTTTATTATTAACACATGCTATTTATTTTATTTATTTATTTATTCATTATATAGAAGTGTAATTACCAAAACATGAAAACTTTATTGGAAATGTAACAAAATTATTTTTATACCCTACACTACCATAAGTTTTATGCGTTTGTTCTGATGTTTGTAACGCATAGAAAAAGTTATTCAACACTCACCTTAAAGTATATCAATCGACTCAGAATTACTTTTTAAATCGATCTAACGATGTCCGTCCGTGTGACTGGCTGGCTGAAAAAGTCAAAATTTTCCCCTAAAAATGCTTCCTACGAACCTCGGCGTCGAAGAGAATCACCAAAAAACAGTCAGCATGGAAAAAATTGCCTAAATTAATGAAAATGGAAAAAATTCACTATAAATTAAAAAGAAAACCTTAAATCTGCGAAAAAAAAAACGATAATATGAAAAAAATCGCCAACACGAAAAATATCGATAAAATGAAAAAGGTCTAAACGGAAGAAATGCCAAAATAAAAAAAGAAAAAACCAAACTGAAAAAAATCGACAAAATGAAAAAGACGAAAAAAATGCCAACACGAACAAAACGCGTAAACGAAAAAAGCCTATAAAACGAAAAGTTCACCAAAATGTAGAAAAAAAAAAAAAAATAGTTTAACTACACCCCATTTTAACAAAAAATATAATATTTCAAAAATGTTTCTTTATGGATGTTTTAATATAGCTCAAGAATTTCAGAATTTATAAGGCATTAAAGTTTATACTAACAACACAATCTCTAAAATTCATTCAATTAAAAATTGTTTAAATTTGCATCTCTCACCAAAATGATTTTATTAATTACTAATAAATGTAAAAAAGTAAAAATAAAAACCGAAAAAGTTTTCCAGTTAAAAATTTTATTAAATCAATCAAGTAATGATTGAATGAATTAAAAATTTAAATGAGAAAAGAACTTAATTGAATTGCTTGTTTATAATAATAATTAAATTTTAATGTAAAATAAAACAACTGTGTTTGTAATAAAATAAAAAAAAGAAATGATAATTACAATTATACAGACTTTATTCGTCTTCTTTATTTTAAGGAATTTTAGGAGAGAAAAAATTAGTTGAAATACTTTAACTCGCATGTGTTTTGGTTTTGTATTTAACTGTTATTATTATGTTGGTAATTTTATTTTGCACGAATTTGACATTTACTTGTTTTGTAGAAATACCAGGATCTATAACATTTTTAAATTGGTGAAAAATAAGAAAATAAAAAACACTTTAACGAAGCGTATTCCAACTATGTAAAAGCGAAATAAATAGTAGCAAAAATGAGCAGTATATGGGTTATACTGAGGGTGGTATACAGATTCTAAGATATTATTTTTCGAATATATTTTCTTATAATGGAAAATTGTGATTTTGTGCCCGATAGCATATTGTGATCATTTTTTGTTCAATACACTTTTCAAATGGATCGATTGTATTCGGTACAGATTTCCCATGATCGTTATACCTAGTTTTAACAGCTACTAGTAGGCGGTACTCTTCTCACACCAAATTCAAAGCATTACCTTATTTGGACTTTGTGTTAATTTTTCTAGTAAGATATTTTATGCTTTGAATTATCATACTAGATTACATTTTTATCGTCGGTAATACTCGTAGTAATCGTTTTAAGTCATTGAAGCAGGATTTCAGTCATGCAAATCATCTTACCATATTTCCAATAAACTTCCTCCAAAAATATGATGTCTTCTCGAAACTATATAATTTCTCGTATTATTAAGTCATGTATAATGTAACAGAGAGATATTTGGGTTTAAATTTTTAAGGCAGATTTTGCAAATATTTTGGGGGTTTCAAATGGGATGCTGCTTTCATATCCCATAAATAACTAAAAAGCATGTAATAGAATTATTCACATCTTGAAGTTGCAATTTCGGATTAGAAATTACTGATTTATGAGAAGTATTAAACATTTTAAATTTTTTATAAAAAGTAAGCATTGATCCTGATAATCTACTACCCTTTTTCGAAAACACCTTTTATTAAATACATGCTCGCTATTTGTATATTTATTAAATTTTTATTTTTTCTAGATTTATTTATCCATCCGAATCGCTATAAGCTGGATAGTTTTAGAATCCTTAAAAAAAAAAAAATACATGGAGTTATATTAAATTTCATTTTGAAATATCCCTATGTCGCTAACCTGTAAATGATAAGTAAGTAGTGTTCAATCAAAACTTTTTTTCAATTTTAATAATGATTGCATTCCTCTTTTTTAGGTCGATTTGTTTACTCATTTATCGTGAAAAAACTATATCTGTATTTAAACACAATATTATTATATAATCATTTTGACTAAATGTACGACAACAATACACCTCAACTATATACACTACGTATTACCCTATAATTATTCTTATTTTACACCAACATCTCCTTTCTTTCCACGTATTTTGCATCAAATTTACACAAATATGTTACAACATAACATCAGTGTCTTTAATCTGTAGTATTTAGTTGTTAAAGATGATGTTAATGATGAAGTATTTAAAAATTTTACAAAGTTTTGCAATATTAGTCAAAATAATTTTTATTAAACATTTTATTGATTCAACAATAAATATTATTTGGATATCTACTAAAAACTATGTATTATTTCAATTGTTTTACTTAAAAAAATTATTGAAACTTTAAGCTGAAGATTTTGAAATATTTAGATTTATAAATAGTAAAAATATTTCAATAAGAAATAAAATTAATTTTTTTTCAATAAAGCCTTTACGAATTTGAGTATTTGATTTTTCTAATTCAGTGATAAGTCCGATTTCAGTAAAAAATATAATTGAGTTTAAAAATCTAGTAATATAATACGAAATTTAATTTTTTCTGTGTACTAACATTTTTTATTAGATTGTTAATAAATGTGTTAGATCTTCTGGTGAAAGATATGGTATAACTAAAATAAGTTTTATTTACACTAAAGTTTTTTATAACCTAGTTGAATAAAAACATTGTTGTTCATTTAAGGCAGTAAAATTTCTTTATTCCTTTTTTCCTTATGTCAGAATTTTTTAGATTTTTTTTTTATAAAAAACTTTACATACTTGGAATCCCTCGGAAACCACGGAAGTTATAATAAGAGGTGTTTTATTCAACAAACGAATTTTTATTATATTATAAATATTCATGTTATTAAACAAATTATTTACATATAACATATATAAAATAAAATTATGCCACATGTTTCATAGATTTTGAGTCAGGTAATGCATATAAATTTTTTTTTATAACAAAATAGATTTATTGGTTTTAATTTTGCATGTTTATAGTCGTCATGCATATGTTATTAAATCCCCATATACATATGAGTATAAAAATAAATAAAAATAAAAAAGCGTGGACAAATTTGTTTTTCTATTTTATATAAAATATTGTGTGAAACTATAAAAACGTGTCAAATTTTTTGTTTAATGTTTTGTAAACATTTGTATATGTATATTATATAGAGTGTCCCTTAAAAAAAATTTTATACGAAGATCTCTCAAAAAAATATTTATTTTTGTAATTGATCTTCAGTTCCCTACCAGCGATTGCAAGTCATTGGTCTAAAATATTTAGTATAAAAAAAGTTTTGAGTTTTGTCTCGTAATTTGGAGCCAGTTACGAAAACAATATACACATTCTTTTCGCAAAAATTTGGGTCAATAAATTCTCAATATGAAAAAAAGTTCTATTTTTTTTTTGCAAAATGTACAAAAACTTCATAATTTTATTCTTTTTAGGTGAAAAATAAATAAGTTATTTTCAAAAAATTTGTTCACCAAAATGCATCAAAAAGTCCCTTATCGTTGCAAAATCCCAAGGGGAAAGAATCCAAAAACATTTTCTCCATAACAAGTTTAAAATTACGCTTAAATTTTAAAACCTATTTCATGAAAAAAAACTCAAAACTTTTTTTGGCCAAAATGTTCCAGGCCTGAGATTTTCAACCGCTGGTAAGGAAATGAAGATAAATTTTTAAAAATTTTCAAATATTTTTTCCGTATTCAGCTCACAAATACTCAATGTTTGAGAGGTATACTTATAATGAAATCTCAAAAAAAGTTTCATCGGGACACTCTAATGTATATGTATACAAAAAAAAAAAAAAAAAAAATATTAACTGACACACGCATACAAAAATAAAACAACAATATGAAAAATATTCTTAAACACAAAATCACACATTCAAATATTTAAAATATTTTGCTTACTGATATACAGTGGCATATTCTCTAAAAAGATGTTTAAACTTTTATATTTTTAAATTCTACTCAAAACAAGACTAACTCATAACCTCCCCTTATATTAAATTGGTCAATTGCTAGTATAATAAAAACAGAGAATTTTTGTGTCTATTTTTCAAACGCATATGTCCTTTTGTTATCTGTATAATATTGCGTGTGTTTATGGCTGGAAAATGTTTAAATATGAATGAATATAGAAAAAAGCGAAAGAAATATTTTATATTCATGTTTAAATTGACATCATGCTGTCATAGTCACAGTCGTTGTTATTGTTTTTGCTGTTATTCCTTTTGAATGTTATATTTGTGAGCTTCGCCCTACAAACGTCATTGAATGGGACATTTGCTTGATGTTGCTGTCAAATGCGTCAGCATGTCATTTGTTGGCAATAGTAACAACAAAGTAGAATTCAATCGTTCAATCTATCCACACTTTCAGCATTTACCTTATCTACATGTACATATATAATTTTATATATATATAGTCTAGCATGGGTTTGTTTATATATGGTTTTATCATTGACTGTAGCTTAATTGACACATAGACACACATCTATCTTTGAAACACAACAAATGAGCAGCGAAGTCCGCTTTTTCTTGATTTGCCATTGATCATAAAAAAGTGGAAAGTGTACTATAAAATGAATGTTTTACTCAGTGTATGACACCTGAAAATATTTTAGGGTTTTTATTTAAAACTTAAAGAAAGAAATACAATAGCATGGACGTAATAATAAATTAAATGCAGAGGATAGGCTGGACTATAGGCTAGACTATAGACTAGACTCAAGACTAGACTAATGAATATACTATATAATAGACTAGACTATAGACTAGACTATAGACTAGACTATAGACTATATCAGGGGTTCCAAAAATAAATGAATTTTTTATTTCCCCAGACATGATTGAATTCTTTAATGCGTAATGAGGAAAAAAAATTTGCAGGGTCGTTTTTTAAAATTTTATTAAAAATATTTTAATTTTTTCTTTTGACACGAACTTCGTTTTGCGGTTTTTTATTTTCATCTATGAGTGCAAAAGTTGTTTAGGTTTAAAGTTGAAACTTTTAAAAAATCTGAAAAATACAGGTATTGTTTTATCGTAATCATAATAACGCAATTTTGTAGACCTTGTAGGAATATGTTAAATTTTAATTTTTGCGCAATTTTGCAAATAGCAATAAATATTTAGTCGTTAAAAGTTCGTCTAATTTGCTGAAAAAATCAAATGACAATTGGTACTGGTTTGAAAAATATAGTCGTTTGGCCTTACTAATCATGATAATATGCCTTATAAAAAGATCGATTTTAGTTTTTAAGGGAATTTTCACAAAATCATAGAATATAGGCTATAGACTAAACTGTAGTCTTGACTATAGACTAGATTATAGATATAAAGCTCTTCAACGCGTTAGTATCAGTAGACCCATGGTGAAACACATAATTATATTTTCGAGTTTATTACACAGTAACTGTCTTTTTAAAATGTTAATTAACTTATCTTTTGTTCTATAGTGAAATCAAATATTTTCTATTCATACGCCAAATAAAACAAATGTTATTCTGTCTTAAATTCAAAATAATTTTCAACTAAATAAAACACAAACACAAAAGAAATCAAAAGACAAACAAGCGAGATAAAAGCACCTTTACAAGAGAGGTATAACAAATATGTTGATTTTCACGACAGAATTTCAAAAAAATTCTAAAACATAATATTAAAAAAAAAAAAAAAATAAATTAAAAATATTTGCAAAATACTTTTATATACTTAAGCAGTATAAACGAGTGCTCTAAGTGTGTACGTGGACCTGTGTGTGTGACAAATGCATGAATATTTAAGTGTAGACACATGTTGATTGAAACTTTGTGTGAAATTTGCATGCTCATATGTGTTCCTGTGGCTTATCTACTTTTCATATGAGTGTATAGCCAGATTATTAACTCTCACCTAGACAAAATGCATATAAACATTTACATTCAAACACACACACTAAGCCGTTCAGTTGAAAAAACAAACCGACCAAATAACCAAACAACAAACATACATATAAACATATAAAATACTCTTCTCTTCATAGAGTTTACATACTGTTTGCATAAGCTTTTCAACTTAAAAATGAAGAGATTTCCAACAAGATTAAACTCATCATACAAAGAATTCAAACAAACCTACTAATACATAAAACATTTGTGTGTATGTGTTTCTTTTTTTACTCATTCTACTTTAATCCTAATCTGTAGAAAAGTATATAAATGCATTCATATATGCATACAGATCCAAGCATATGCATTCATGTTCTATTTGCAAAATCAAATAAAACTCAAATTATACTTTTTGTCTGTTGTATGTTTTGTTATCAAGATGATAGTGGAGGGAGGAGTAGGGATCTTAGTGTTATAAGTCTAAAATGAATATTTTTAAAATACACTTTAATTTAGTTCCATTAGGTAAAATGGCCTGGATTCAAATTGAATCTTAAAAAAATGCAAATGAGAACATTTTTAAGAAAGGAGATTTGTTTAAATAGTGCAAATTTGTTGGATTAAAAGTATTAAAAAAAAAAAAATAAATGTATTGGCTAAATGTTAAATAATGAATTAACAAGTTGTTTTATTTAAGAATTAATTTATTATATGATTTCAATTTGTTTTAATTATTTTGCTTAGTTTTTGTTTTCTTAAATAATTTAGTTTTAATTACATTAACATTTCAAATATTTTGAGAAAATCTTATTTTTTAAAATCTTTAATAAAAAATTAAAATAAAATGTAAGAGGTAAACGTTTTTAATAAAATAATATAAATAAACTTGTGTTATAAATTAGTGAGTAGGAAATAAAGTAAATATAAATCAGATCCAAAATAATACAATAAAATCATATGAAAGTCATATGATTAGATTTCCCGTTTTTTCATAACCAGGTTGTTGTTGAAAATCAACTAAATTATAAAAAAGTTACTGAACAAAATTTGAACCCATTTCACTTATATTTTCCATTTTTTCTTTAGACATTTTTTAAATTATTAGCAAAATTTTCTGTTTAGAGTATTTTTAATAAAGTTTTTTCTTTAGAAAACTACTAAAGAAAAAATTATTGGGAAAAAAATCAATTTAAAAAAGATTTTCTTTAAACAAATAATAAATGTAAACAATGTTTTACGTTTTTTCATTCTTGATTTTTATTTTTTGTTTTTCATTTTTCAGTTTTTCGATTTAACAAGAATTAAAATTAATATCTCTAGTGTTTCCTCTTTATGTTATTATATTATGATTTTTAGAAAATTTTTAATAAAAGTTTTTCTTTAGAAAATGTTTAATAAAACATTTTTAATAAAAATTTTTCTCTAGAAATTTTCTCTAGAAAATTGTATTAAAAATTTTCTATTTAGAAAATATTATCTTTAGGAAATTTTTAATAGAATTTTTTTAGGAAATTTTTAATAAAATTTTATCTTTAGAAATTCATCAATAAAATTTTCTCTTTGAAAAATGTTTAATTTTGATCAAATTTTATGTGTATATAAAATTTTTGATAAAATTTTCTTCAAGAAAACAAAAACTTCACTTGAATAAATTGAATAATAAAATTTTCTCTAAGAAATGTTTAATGAAATTTTCTTTTAAAAGTTCTTTTATAAAATTTTCTCCATAAATAAAATTTTCACTTCAGAAAATGTTTAAGGAAATTTTTTACAGTAAAAGAAACTTCTTATTTGTAATAAAATTATTTTTCTTTAGATAATTTGCAATGATTTCCTTCTGTAAAGAAACACTTTCCATTAAGAGTTTTAGTAATTTTAGATTTTTTATGATTTTTTGAAAAAACAAACATTTTTTAATTTTTTAAAGATTATATTATATTTCTTTCAGCAACTCTTCAGAAAATTTTTAATAACATTTTTTCTTAGCAAGTTTTTAATAAAATTTTGTTTTTAGGAAATTTTTAATAAAATTTTCTTTTTAGGAAATTTTTCTTTTGGAATATTTACTCTTAAAAATTTTTAATAAAATTTTCCTTTGATATATTTTTAATAAAATTTTCTCTTTAGGAATTTTTTTAAAGAATTTTCTCAAAGAAAATTTTAGTAAATCTTCTTTTTAGAAAAATGTCAAACAAAATTTCTCTAAGAAGTTATCAATAAAATTATCTCTTTAAAAAATTGTGAAGATTTTCCATTTTGAAAAAATTATTAATAAAATTTCCTCAACAAAATAAAATTTAATAAGATTGTCTCTTTAGAAAATTTCTGATCAAATAAAATAATAAAATTTTATTTTGCATAAATGTAAAATACAGTAAAATGTTCTCTTAGAAATAGGTATTTTTAGTAAAAGTTTCTCTTTAGAACATATTTAACAAAACTTTATTTAATAAATCTTTAGGAAGTTTTTAATAAAACGTTATCTTTAGAAATTATTTAATAAAATTTTATCTTTACTAAATTTTAATCTTTTTTAATAAAATTCTTCCTAGAAAATATTTTGTAAATTTTCTCTAAAAAATTTTAATAAATATAAAATAAAAATTTCAATATTTCTCCAGAAAAATTTCTGTACGCTTTTGTTTTTGTAAAATTTTTGCTTTAGAAAATTTTTAACAGTTAATTCTTAATAAAATTTTCGATAAATTTTTCTCTTTAAGAAATTTTCGATAAAATTTTCTCTTAAGGAAATATTTAATACAATTTTTTCTTAAAAATTTTTTTTATCGAACTTTCCCTTATAACTTTCTCTTTAAAAAATTTTCGATAAAATTTTCTCTTTAAAAAATTTTCAATAAAATTTTCCCTTAAGAAAATGTTTAATACAATTTTCTCTTTAGAAAATTCTTAAACAATTAAGATAGTAAAATTTTCTCTGAATATATATATATCTTATGTAGAAATTATATTCGTAATAATTATCTATTTGTAATAATTTTTGCAATAATTTTTTCTTAAGAAAAAATTTCTATAAAAGTTTATTTTCTATGTTTTATGGTTTTTTTTGTAAAAAACAAAAATTAATTTAAACTGTTCGTTTTCGAAATATGGTGATAATATGCAGTCCAATATGGGTAATTTTCTGTATAATTATTTATCTCGAGAACTAGAGCCAATTAAAAAAGAAGAAATTTGCAGTCTTAGGACATCATAATTACGTCTTTTTAAATTGACTGAAAAATATCGTGCACATAAAGGTGTTTCGCTCATTTTTAAAATTTTGTTATTATGAAAACAAAATTTCTCATTTAAATCTCTTTGCTTTAAAATTTTCAACTTGTTAATAATTTTTTTTTAAACTATCAATCAATTAAAATCAACTTTACTCTGTTTAACAAAATATGTAGCCAATATGTGTTTACTTGGTTAAATATAAAGCATACACTGAGGCGTGTTGATGAAATGAAATTAATATTAATCATACGCCAGCAAGCACGCAGACAAATTCAGTTAATTTTTTATGTAGTGCTATATTGTATGAGTTCGTGTATATGTGTTTTAATATTTAAAACAATTAATCAATTAAATTTATAGGTAGAGAAATTAAAAGGCTAAAAGTAAGCCAATAAAAAAATCTATAGTTGTGTACATATACGATTGAAAAGACAAACACTTGTAGAGTGAATTATAGTGAAAATTAATAAGTACATGTACTATTATTTAACAAATAATAGTATTTTATTTTTTAAAATATATAATTTAATATATAT
The DNA here is from genome assembly GCA_932274085.1 of Protocalliphora azurea. Taxonomy (NCBI): domain Eukaryota; kingdom Metazoa; phylum Arthropoda; class Insecta; order Diptera; family Calliphoridae; genus Protocalliphora; species Protocalliphora azurea. The sequence goes on from OW026519.1 coordinate 8,408,479, forward strand.
AATGATTCTTAAATCATTTTTATAACATCAACACACTTGTATTTAAAAATTTTGCCAATTTATATAAGTTTATCTTAAAGTTATATGATTTCTTTAGCAACACTTTTTGTAGCGTAAATTCAAATGCAACAAAGTTGTTGTTTAATTAACTTTGCTACACTTTACAGCTTCCAAATGTAGTCATAGATTAATTTATTTAGTTTATGTAACACATATTCATATATCTAAACTTTTTCTTATATCTCAAGATTTTGTTTTGCAGAACTTTGAAAACTAAATAATATTACAAATACATATATAACTTACATATACATAGAAATATCAATGTCTGAGAGTTTGTATATATTTGAAGTTATGTTTATAAATTGAATTTAGTTTTTCTTGTTTTTTTTTAATTTAATGACTATATTGTTTACCGCATACATATTATTTATACATTCATATTCATAAAGAAATGAATGCCAAAAATTGTACACATTTTACCAAAAAAGTAACCTTTACATACAAAATTCCATATTTAGTATTCCATATTTTGTATTCCGCATTCAGTATTCCATTAAAATAAAAAATATTCATACTTACAGACACACACAACAAATTGTTTTATTTTTCATTCATAGTTTTATATAAGTTTTTGTGTATATCTGCATTAATATGCCAGCAAACACAGCAATACGAAAAATGTTTAGCAAAACGTATTGCTTAGATGAAAAATATTATTGCGGCAATAGTCAAATTTGTATTGTGAAATAAACTTCCTTCGGTTGAAAACATATTCCGACGACAACACACCTAAACAATACTATGGCGATTCTTCTAGATGAAAATTTAGCAATAGCGCTACACAGAAAAAATTATGGCTGAAATTTTTCTAAACAAATCATTATTTTAACTTAAATTAAATTTAATAAAAAATAATATTTGGTTTTAACATTCTAGTTTATTGGTTGCAAATTTTTTAAGCTCAATATAAAAAACAAAAACAATTTACTTTATTTTGACAAGTTCAGTAAAAAACGAGAAAGAAAGATATAGTCGGTCAAGACTGACTGTATGATACTCTACACTATTGTGTACGAGTATAAAAATTCGGGAAGGATACTTATATTACACCTGTGGCCAATTTTACTAAACGTAAAATAAAATATACAAATACAAAATAATGCATTGATATTAATATCTAGATGATTTTGTTCACTTTAGGGCGATTCCTGAAAGTGGGTTTATATGGGAACTATGTTAAATTGTGGACCGATTCTCAAAAAATATGACAATGTTATTTCTACTTACATACAACTTATTTGTGTCGAATATTAACTTGATATTAACATTCGTATGGGATTTATATACGTTAAAGTGATTTTCGGAAGAGGGGTTTATATAGGAGCTATGGTCAATTGTGGCCCGATCTTCATAAAATTTGGTACAAAGATTGGTATTTGTACAGAACTTCTTTGAACCGAATTTCAGTTATTAAGGCATTTTTGGGCGTTTAAACTCTATTCCGGTCGGATATTTGTATGGGGGTTAGCTGAAATAATGGACCGAATACAACCACTTTCAATAAGCTTCGTCCTTGTATTATAAAAGTCCTATTTGACAAATTTCATTGAATTACCTTTAAAATTGCGCCCCGTACTTTGTGCACAAGGTTTACATGGACAGCCAACCAGCCGTCCAGCCAGCTAGAATAACTGACATCGTTAGATCGATTTAAAAAGTGAATGTGAGTCGACGTTATAAATATCAGTAAAATCGCATAATAACTGAACCACTTATGGTGGTGTAGGTCTCGATTCATATTCTTGCTATTGACATGATTTGAGGTCGAACGAAATTGTTCGTAAGTGGAGGCAGTGTTATGATTTCGGCAGCCTTTTTTGCTACAAGAAAATCAAAATATGTTTTCTTCCTACTAGAATGAACAATTTATAATGAACTGTTGGTAGATGTTCTTCTTTCATTTATGGATGAAAAATGGTCGAAGTTTGTATATTTCAACAGGATGATGCTGCAATCCTTGTCTCGATACCATCTATATTGTGGTTTAATGTACATAGTATTCTACTATTGGACAGGCCGGTTTGCAGTCCGGATTTAAATCCAATGGAAAATCTGTGGGGCACATGACCTGTAAGGTTTTGATTTTCTTCAAAAATTAGTCGAGTCAATGCCAGACCGAAGTTTTGAAGTTATTCATCAACACATTATTAACAATGCTAAATTGGTTCATAAGTTTAATTGCATATATAGGACAATGCCATAAAAAATGGCATTAAACTACTAAAATTACAATGACAAAAAACTTAATGTAATGTTAAGTTTTTTGTTATTGATTTTTTAAGCAAAGTCAATAAATAATGTAAAAAATTAATTTGTAGCATCTTAGATATAAATAAATAAATATAATTAAATAAATATTTTTTAGCCACATTTTTGTTAAATTGATTAAAAAATTGATATGCGTTTATGGTGTATATAACTATCATTTATGTTCCGGAAATCAATTTTTATCGAAGTGATTTCAAATTACCGAAAAAGTACTGTGCACGAAAAATTATGAAATCTAGTGATTTCAAATCGGTCAACTTTGCTTATTTTTGTAAACAATGTGTCTTAAATCAAATATTAAATCGCTAATATAAATAATTTATTATGCTCTTTATCCATTTTTTTTTAATTTTAATTTTATTGAAAACCAATTAAAAAATAGTTATTTTTTCAAAACACCTTTAGTTCTCCGTATAAATTTTTTGATTACTTTGGAAACGACTTCGTGATTGCATTTTTTCTTTACCTATTATTCCCGGAATAGCAAATAGTTGATAAAAATAGCACTTTGATGTACTTTGTGCACTCGAATTGATTTTTAAACAGACAGAGGTTACAAGGCTTCATCAATCATGGGCATTAACTTCCAAAGTATTCCGCAAAAATTTCAGCATCCTACACTTATGCTCATGTCGTTCGCTATAGCACCCTGATAAGACCCAACTGCTAAATATCTTAAAACAGCTGCAAGTTGTATGGAAGTGTGGAGTTTTTAAAAGGTGCTGTACTACAACGTTTCAAATTTTTCTTTGTTCTTTTTTTTTTTTTTTTTAATGAAACACCAACTGCTTTAGAGATATAGATAAATAGGGCACACAAGCTTGTCGGCTACTAGCTCGTCGGAGTGCTACATATATGGTATGTAAAAAAATACTCATTAAGTGAAAAGAATTTTAATTTAATAATAATAACTAAAATAATGTGAAAATGAATTATATATATATATATATATATATATATATATACAAGAAATGAAAAACTAAATAAATAAATTTATAAATTAATGGTGATTCTTGAGTACGTGTAATGAAATGTTAGAAAAATAAAAGCGATAAATTGAAATAATTTATCTTTAAACAAAATAAAAAAATAAGTTAATGTTGGTCTTCTATGTACTTAAAAATGTGTAAAAAGAAATGCATTGAAAAAAATTAATTATTAAATACTCTAACAGATTTACATTGAGGTGCTTTCGATGAGATCAGCTGTATTTGAAATGTTGAGGGAAAAGCTATTCAAGATTTTTTGAGCACCAAGATGTATAGCAACAGTAACAAACTAAACCCAAATATTGTTAATTACTTTCTTCAAAGAAAAAAAAAAAAAAAAAAACAATGATGACAACAGATGTTTCCAAAATTTTTATCATAAATTTGAGTTTCTTCCCTTTTTTCCCTCTTTTGTAAAGAAGAAAAGAAAAAAAAAAAAAACAGAGAATAATATTTTTAAAGATTTTTCTAGTTATTAATTTAATGTTATTAAGTTTTTTTTTTTAACAAATCTTAAATACCAATATATACATAATTTTTTAATTAATTGAGGCTTCTGTTAGTTAATTATTGTTAGAACTTTTTCCCTCTATAGTTCTTTTTGTTTCTGTATTTTTTTTACGACACTGAGGGTTTCGATTAAGGTTATGATTATAGATTCTCTTGATTTACATATTTGATGTTTTCTTTTTAAATTTAATATTTTAATTTTTTATGTATATTTTCCCTTTTATGTTTAACACCTTTAATCCTTTTAAATTTTTATTATTTTCTTTAAAAACTAAATTTTCCCCCGAAGTGAAAATACTGTAGTAATTACCAATTTAGTTTTTCGATATTCAAATAACAACTAAAGCCTAAACTCCAATTAAAATATGATGTATGTAAGAAAATAAGTTGTTGATTAACTGTAAAAAAATCATAAAAATCTTAAGTTAGCAGTTCTTTCCAAGAATTTGAAATGTTTACCATAACCTGGTGTAACCAAATAAACTTTGTGCATTTAGGTTCCAATATAAAACAATTAAAAGGGAAAAACAGTCTATATATGTAGAATAAGATTTCCTTATTTTCAAATTTAATTAATGAACTTAAATTTATTTAATTGACAAATTTAAATTCATATTTAGCCAAAAATTAAAATTGGAGAATTGTAAACAGTGACCAGAAATTTTTAGATGAATCCAAACTGCATTAAATTTAAAATTGTTATCCTTATGAATATAGAATGATTCCTAGTTTATACTTACAATTTAAATGATTATTTTTTTATAAAAAAAGATATTCCGTATATAACTTGCGATAAATTATACAAAATAATGTCCTAATTTGGAAATAGTATTGATATTACATTCCTTAAACCGTCAAGGCTAACAGCTCCGAATATATTTAACTTATCTCAGTCCAATAGACTATCTTTAAGCTGTAAGTTCAGGAGACATGATAGTGCATAATTGAAAAAGTAACATTAGTTTTCCAATTTATGTACCCTAAATGCATAAATAAATAGGAGTAAAAAGAAAACTGATGAATACATACAGGATGTAGGTTGTATTTAAAAGGACAAGTAGATGACAGTGTTAAATACAACATATAGAAAAAACAGTTATATACAAAATAGTTTGTACACTCAGTCCAATGAAACTGGTACTACTAAACAAATGCTAATTGAAATACCCTTTTGTTTAGTCAGTAAAATGAAATAAATCTAAAAAGCCATTTGTATGAATTTGTTAATTCAATGTACATAATTACTGTTTACTTACAACTTCTCTTCTATTTCCAAAGGATTTGATAGTTCCCGCAGATAACGTTTTTTAATTCGCTGATTATTTATTTCCAACAACGTTGCTACTGGCATTTTAATAAAAGGGTAAATATCTTATAAATGTACGATATTAATTGTAAATAAAACGAAAACAGTCACACTTTGTGGATTCTCATTTGCCTAAATGTGGCAATTCTGCTTGTTAAGGAATCCACTGAAGGTAAAGTGTGCCTCGTCGCTGAAGATGGTTTTCTTTGTAAAATTAGCATTCACTTCTGTCTCTTCAACCAACCATTCGGCTTATTGACGACTCTTGAAGTGGGTAGTAAGATTCAGTCCTTGAATCAATTAAAACTTGTAAGCGTATAAATTCAAATCTTTATTCAAAATTCGCATCAGTAATGTTCCTGAGATGTTCAATTATTGGGCACGACGACGCATCAATGTTTTACACAGAACGAACTGGACGAGCATGCACAAATATTTTCACATTTCCTACAGACCCGGTTTGCTGAAATTTGCGCATAATTCTTCTGATTGTGGACACATGTGGCCGATTATGCTTTCCAAAAAGATCACGAGGTAGGAGGCTTCAACAATCTTAACGCGCTGCTCAATTGTGTATCTCTCCCTGGTTGAATTTGTCATATACTGAAATAAAGAAATGTCAAATTAAGTTGGGAAAAAAACTTGACGTTAAAATGTTACCAACATTTAACATCGTGCATTATTATGTAATCGTAAACAAAATATAAAACAACTGTTTGCTCGTGATTTCGAAAAATTAAAATCACTTCGAAAAATTTAACATCACGTAATTTCCAGAACAGCTGAAAATCACTTTCGTGATTTGAAATTACCATAATTACAGAACAGGTATGTATGACTCTATACGTATGTAAATCTAAAAATTATCTTAACACAATTTTATAAAAAATATCATCTTTTTTTGTAGATGATAAATCGGGGATATTGCCACGTTATCACCCAAGAAGATATCTTCTATTTGTTTGTAGGGATGTATGGAAATGTGTATAAATATGTATGTGTATTGAGGGGAATGTTTATATAAATACGTTTATATGCTGCAAAGTTATTTATGTTTTTTTTATTATTTTTAAATCTCAAATTTTCCATATTCCACATATTTGGCTTTAAAGTTTTTATATTGAAAATGAAGGTGCTACAGGAAAAATATCCACGAGAAATATGTTTATTTGTATATTTTGTTTTTCATTTGCGTATATTGGCTGTTAGGTAGGTATTCATGAATGCATTTGTAAATATTAAATTGTTTGCAAAAAAAAAAAAAAAAAAAAATTGTAGAGAAGAATAAAAAACATTAAGAAAAGTTTAACCGGCTGTAAAGAATTGTTTTATACTATGTTATTTAATGTAAAATATATGAAAAAAAATATGCATGAAACTATAGACCATACATAGTAAAACTGCTTACTCAGTTTTATTTTTCGGGACATAAAATTTTTTCTTAAAAGGACTTCAAAGTTTTGAAGGACACACATTAAAAAAAAATACTATATTAACCTAATATAGGCGTCAAATGAAAGCTTAAGATTTCTGCAATATAATAATATTTTTTTATATTAATGTTGCACCACAAAAACTTAAGAAAATGTCATTCTGAAAATGCTATTTTTTACTGTCTTTTCAAATCAACAATCTCACATATGAGATTATCCATGGTAAAATTGTGTACCGAGTTTTTCTCCAAGATATTAAATTTCACCTAAAAAGGACTTCAAAGTTTTGAAAGATTCGCAATTTGTAAGAATATGAATTCCTGCAATATTATATCTTTTGCAGTACAAAATGTCATGATGCAAATTTAGTTCATTGCAAAAATCACTAAATGTTTTTTGTTGAAATTCTATAAACAACAGAGAGTCTATCTAAATAAATTTTCAATCACAAATTGACTTGTTGTCTCTGTTTGGCAGTGCCAAAACAGGTATTTTTTGTGCCGCTACACACTTTATCAGCATTCGTGTTGTCTTATCCATTTAGGTCCTAAAAACTATGTATACAGTAAAAAGAGTCTAATGCACCAATGACAATTAATTTATTAAAACACCTGTTGTCAATTCTTGTTCACTACTATCAAGCTTATAATAAGGAACAAAATCTTTATTAAATCTTTATTAAAGTTATCAAAGAAAATACCCACAGCAAAATATTTGGGAGAGTATTGAAAAACAATTTATCAGATCTACCTCCGATCCAAAGTAAATTCTATATTATCAAATTTTGATGGATGATAGATCTGCAATAAAGAAAAAGAAATTCAATTAGTGCCACAAAAAGCATAACTTCGTTTTCAAGATTATTAATAATGGCAAAAGTGCCCCAATGGTGAATGTTCTCCTTCCACCCTACAGAAACAAATACCTTTAGAACATTTTCTTAAAATATTTTTTTACCAATTTAAAAATATTTTAGATCGTGATAAAGATTAAAACACCAACCGTGAAGTATAAAAAAAGGTTAAATACAAAAACAAAGCACTTGCGAGCTTTCACAATTCAACTCGTGTTTTCTCTCTCCTGAAGTTCTTTAAAGCGGTGAGGGCGAATAAAACCTTTGTAATAATCAAGGTAACTAAAAATATTGTCTTAAAAAGACTTTTATCAACATAACAAATTCTCTTGAAATTGCTAAATAGGATCTTAAAATTAAAAAAATATTTTATTAAAATATTATTTCTTCTGGCTAAATTTTAAATTATAAACTATTCATGCTAAAAATAACTTCATTTTAATTAACTATTGTTAAAAAATATATTATTTTTACACTTAAAAATATTCAAAGCTAATTTATTGTATCAGGAAATTACAAAATTTCTGTCAATTTATAGGATGAAAATTTGAACAAGATTTGAAGAACGTATGTGACACTAAACAGAAAATTTCACTAATAGCAAATTATATAAAAATTTTGTTGGATGCAAAATATGCAAAACTTTTCTCTTAAGTATGAAATATGCAAAATGCTCTTAAATATAAAATATGCAAAAATATGTCATTTAAATTGCTAAAATATGCTCTAAAATAAAGATTTTCTATGAAAATATGATAAAAAATGCTGCTAAGTCCAGAATATGCAAAAACATGCTGTTAGAGCCAAAATATACTATAATAAAACGATACCAAAATGCTAAAAATTTTTTGAAACTGATAAATAACAAACAGTTTAGTGTATTTGAAGCCCAGGAAAAAACATGATTTTACATATTTTTGGTTGCCCTGATAATAATTCTCTTCATTTTAGCGATATATTTTTTTTCGTTTTGAAGATTGGCGGTATTTTTTGAAGATTTTTTTGGTTAATAGATTTTTATTTATTTTGGCGAATTTTTCATTTTAGCGATTTTTTTGTTTTGGCATTTTTTTGTGATATTTATATTTAGGCGATTTTTTCCCCGTTTAAGGCGATTTTTTTTCTTTTTAGCGTTTTAGGTTTTGACGATTCTTTTCCGCTTAGGCGATTTCTTCAATTTGTGACATTTTTTTTTGAATTTGGCAATTTTTTAGTTCTAATTTTATATATAATTTTATAGTTAATATAAATTAGAAAATAACCTGTATATTACGTAGAAAAAATAAATAAAAATACTTAAGCAGCTATTATTTTTGCTGAGAAAATATAATAATTCTCTGAATATTATGATAAATGTCATAACAGTTACGCACTCTTATTTTAAATGCCCCAAAAAGGAACAATAAAATAAGCATTATCAGGACAACGCAAGTGAAATAATTAATTTTACTTAAAAATGTCCATTTGCTAAAACAAAAAGGAACTATTTTAAGATAAAAAAACACCTTCAAAGTATTTCTCTTTATGTATAAGAATTTTTCTAAAATTAAACAAATCAATTCAAATAATAAACTGTTTTTCTGTGTTGTTTAAAATTCTCCTCTTACAATTATCTCATTTAAAAGTGAGAAAACTGTAATTCATCGTTATTTTATCTTTACACTGCTTTGAATTGAGAGAGTTACCTGATAGACATGAGAAATAAAATAGAGGTGAGTTTAATAATTCGAGTAGCTCTTTTGTTTAAGTCTAATACACAAATATATATGTAAGTTTTGTATATGTATTAGTAGCAACCGTTTATAACTTCTAAGATACATTTATGAGAAATACCTTTTTAACGCTATATTTTTTCTTTTATTAAAATATATGATGTGAGCCTAAAAGGGATTACAGGAAATGTGTTTGCCTTTTTAATTGTATAGATCAGAGGTTCTCACAAGCATCACCTTCACGACCTCCTTAAGGCATTACACCTGGAGAACGATCCATTAAAATTTTTGGTGTAATAATTTAACGTCAAATCAAGGGTTCAATCCCTACGATTTTAAGGCTTGATATAAAACATGTTTTGCAAACAATGTTGAAACACAGACTAAAGACTATTTTATTTTGAACTCTAATTTAGGCTCATTAAAAAAAAGTTAAATAACCCAGCAAAAAAAAAAAAAAAAAAAAAAAACACCCAAAAAATTCAATAAGATTGCGAAATTTTGATTCAGAAGTGGTGCAAATTCGGACAATTTACAATGAATTTAATATAGGCTTGCCATTCGAAGATGTTACCTTTTTTGATGCCTATTCACTGAGTAGCAAGTCATGTTCACGACGTCATGTAAAATTTATTTTTTTTATCTACTTTTTTCATCAAATCAAAGAAATTATTTTTAATTTTTATAAAAACCAAATATTTGTTATTAAAAAATATCAACAATATTTTTCATTTGATTAAAACAGGTATTATTAAGTAACAAATATTTGTAAATTCTGAACGTTTTATATCAGAAAAATTTATCTGAATCAATTTTTATTAACATCTTTGGAAATTATATTAAGCACAAGAAACCGTATACTTACTGAAACTTTGGAAGTTTGAAAATGTACTTCCTTATAAATGACTTCTATTTATTTTTGCTGGGTAAATAATAATTCCTTATTTTGAGCATAATTAAATCTAAAAAATTGATTAATTTTTTATAGAAAATTAAAAAAATGGTATTTGATATCTCATATAATTCTTAAATCAATCTTAAACTTAAATACAAAACTTATTGAAATCACACTTATAATAAAATGTATAAACTTACAACTAAGTGATTAAGCTCTGTTTCAGTCCCAACAAAAATTTTGCTTTCCTGGTAAGCTAGCAGGTATAATTGGAAAACAAAAATAAATTACTTATTTTTTGCCTGAATAACTAGTTATTTTTTTCGAGTTGTCATATAGTTATTTTTTGACTCTAGGGGTACTCAAAAATATGTACCTAAACAAAAACAAAAATAAAAAGAAAACAAAAAAATTTTGCCGCCAGTGAGACTCGAACTTGGACACAAAGTAACCATTCGTTTTTAATGACTAACGTCTTACTCAGTACACCATCTCGCACATAGCATCCTAAGCGACAAAAACTCTTTTTAGTTTAAAATATCTTTTTAGACATTTTGTTATAAAAAACTAACAGCTTCAGAATGGGGTTGAACCAACAACCTTCTGGTTGTTAATCCGGCGCTCTAGCCAACTCATCTACGTGATTGCAGTATTACTGTGCTATTATACTTATTAATGTACTACAGAGTAGGCAAATAATAATGACGCCTCATTACCAAGAAACTATTTTAATAAGTAGTTGTCATTACCGAAAACCAAAAAGTTTTTGCTGGGGTATTAGTCAAATTTTAAATTTTTTGTAAGAAATTGCTCTCAGAATTGATTTGGATTTTATATTGGAATAGAGATATAAATCTATATTTTTAAGTTTAAGAGCCACATTTTATATATTTAAGAATTAGGTTTGAAAAAATTTTGATATTGAATACATATTAAATTTGTAAATAAATGTTTCTCCAGCACAAATAAATAGAAGTCATTTTTTAGGAAGTATTTTTTCACTATTTCTAAAGTTTCAGTAAGTGTACTGTTTCTTGTGCTTAAGAAGTTATATAAACATTATCCAAAGATATTATTAAAAAGCGATTCAGATTAATTTTTTGATATAAAACGTTGAGAATTTACAAATACTTACTACTTAATAATAACTGTTTTAATCAAATGATTTTTTTTTCATAAGAAATATTTGGTGTATACAAAAATAAAAAGTAATTTCCTTGAATTGATAAAAACTACATAAAAATCAATTTTACTTGGAATTGTGAACAGGTATCAGTGAATAGGTAAATGAGAAGATCTTCCAATGACAAGCCTATATTAAATTCATTGGAAATTGTCCGAATTTGCACTACTTCTGGATCACAAGTTCAGGATCTTATTGATTTCTTTGAATGTTCTTTCTTTGCTGGGTTTTTTTTTATTTGTTCTCAAATTTTTGATATTTGAGAAGCTTAATCTTATATTATTTTAAATTTTGGATCGAGCTTTCGTATATAAGAATCAGAATAAAATATAAAAATTGCGATTAAAGTACTATCGATCTGGTTGTACTGTTTTTCCATTTGAAACTAAGAATATTTTAAGGTAACTCAAAAAAAAAAAAAAAAAAAAGCGAAACATTTTTACCAAAAAGTGAATATCGATCTATAATTGAATTAATTCTTTACACTGATATAATTGTAAATTCGATTTTTAGTAAAAAAAGTATTGAAAATGTGCAAGGTCAATAGATCTTTAAATAAAAAATTTTCTTTTGAACAAATTCGGGGTCGCGATGAGACCCCCCTAGAATGATTGTACGAACCACTTATGGGTTGCGGACCCCCATTTAAGAACCGTTGGTAAAAAAAAGAAGATTCAATTTGTGGTTTTTATAAAAATAACTTCTAACGTATGATTTATATTTTAATAATAAAATAATATTATGTATGCGCTTAGTGAACTACATTGGATAGTTTCTGTTAAAAAATTGAAATGTTTTGAGGTATACATATTATGGAATTGAGCTAGAGTAGATAAACCTACGATGAGTGTTGTTGGGATAGGATATAATATTTGATATACATTAAAGTGTCCCAAGAAACTGTTTTTCCGCGATTCTAATTTAAGAAGGCTATTGAAAAAAATTTAAAAAGCCTGTCAGCAATTAAAAATCAAAATGTTTCGAGTTTATCCCGAAATAGGTCTCGAAAAGTTTTTAATTTTAAACGAGATATGGAAATTTTTTTGTATCTATTCGTCAGTAATTTCGATTCAAAAGATAACTTTTTTGGACATTATGGTAAAATTTAAAAATAATATTTCAAAATAAATCAAAATGATTATTTTACATTACATTTTCACATAAAAGGAAAATAAAATGTAGAAAAGTTTTTTTTTAATTTTTACAAAAAGAAATAAATTTTAAATAAATATTTTTAAGCTTGGTAAGGTTAAAATTACGATATTTAATAAAAATCCGAAATATTGTTTTCTTTGGCTCAGTAATGCAAACTTAGCCGTTTTCGAACTATATTTAGCTCGCAAAAAATATTTTTTAACTCAAAACTAAAAAATGCGAAAGTCTAGAATTTTTAACAATTTTCGTATAGCTCCTTTTTACTTCTTTTTCCTTTTTTAATGGTAATATTTTTTGGCCTGTAACGATCGTTTTTTGTTTGAGTATTTTTATTTAATGGGGTTATATTAACTTTTCTCATTTTTTATTTTAGGATTGTTTAAATATTATTTCTTTTCTTGATTTCAAATATTTTTTTAAACAACATTAAAAGTTTAGTCCCAATTTAAAATGATCTTAACAAATTTTAAAGAAATTTATTTTTTGGAAAACTATCTTCAACAAATAAAATTGTTTGAATCGAAATGTATTAAAGGAACTGAAAAATGATGGATTGAGGTTCATAAAATAAAAATTCCATAACCCGTAACATGTACGATATATTGATTCGTTGTAGAAATGTTTATTTTTGTTTCTTCCTTTTCAAAATAAGTTTACATTTTAGCCCTTTCTTTCTTACTGCCATTAATTTTAAATATCTTTCTTGATTACAATATCTTCTAGGGACATGTAAGATTTAACATCAGTTCGAATTCTTGAAATTTTCCTTTTTAACATTTTTTTCAACTTAGCAGAAAATGTTTATTGAGTAAATTTTGGCAAAAGTATTACATTTAAAGGCAATAAAAAAGCTCAACAAGTAAATAAAGAATGAGGTGAAACTTAGTTCAGAAAAAAGTCACAAGAATGAATTCCAAGTCCAAAAAGTAGAGAAACTCCTAAGAGCTATGTCAAATATGTTCGGCCGCATAATGGCACGTTATGTTAATTTCTTCAAAATCAAATATAAGCCATGTTAAAGCTATGCCTAAGCTTCAGTCAATCAAAGCTAAAAAGCTTTTGAATAACAAAGCTGAGAATAATTTTGAGGCAAAGAATGTTCAAAACTCCTCAGTAGTAAACAAATAGAAATATTTTCAATAAGTTTATTCCTTTGAAATTCTAGTAAAACTAGTAAAAAAGAGAATTAAAAAAAAAATCCCAAAAATAAACTTTTACTTTAAAAAGTAAGAAAACGAAAAAGAGTAAAATAAGTTTTTGTGTCAATAAAAAAATAACATGTTTTTAATTTTATATTTATATTAAATAGAAACTTGGAAACATTTAAAAAATACGGGCATATGTTCCTTTGCAGACAAGTTTTCACTTCTTACCGTGTAAAATTTCTTTACTGTATAAAATTTCTTTTTTATACTTGATGAATATCATCAATGGTTCGGTTTTTTAGTTTGCTTGTAAAGCATCCTGTTGTGAAGATTTTTAAAGAAATAATATAAGTATTATATGGATGCTTCACTTGAAACGAATATATTATTGCACTGTTCATTTTCTTACCTTACTGATGCTGATATAAACTAACTTAAAATATACCAATCAGCTTGATTAAGCAGCTGAATCGATTTAACTTTGTCCGTTTGTACGTATGTCCGTTCATGTAGACTATAAATACTTTTTGAATATAATTTAACGCAATTTGGAAAACGAAAATTGTATAATCTAGCGATGAAGCCTATTGTTTTAAACTTGCCCATTATTTCACCTAGTTTCCATACGAATATGTTTTCAGAATAGGGTATAACTCCTATAAATCTCTTATATCTTGCAAAATTAAATACCAATAAAATAGTTTGTAACCTTAAACTACCACTTCATTTAAATCAGGTAAAAATATTAATATGTAGCTAAATATAGATTTAAAAAGTGTCAGTCCATAATTGACCACGGCTCCTATAAAAAGGCCCTGTCCGAAAATTACTCAAAGGTGCATAAATTAACATCACAATACAGTTTTGTCACATAATTTTTATAAAAGTATGAGTCACAATTTCAAAATTTGCAAGATTTCATTCAAAATTTACCACAGGCTCCAATAGAAAACATTGAAAAAATTAAACATATTTTCTATTTGTCTAAGTTCACACATAGCAAATTTTCTTTTTGAAAATTTTCTATTTTTTCTTTTAAACTTGTATTTACATTCATATACAAAATTTTAATTCAGCAAATCTTGCTTTAATTGGTTTGATTTGTTTTTGTTTTGAAGTACGAAAATGAAAAACAAAAAGAATTTCGAAGAATAAGCAAGTTTGTTCCCTTTTATATTCCCTATCTCTCTCTCTCACTGTCTCACGCGAAATCAGAATTTCAGCAAGAAAAATTGCCTTGTGTGAACTCAGACTTACACTTTTTCAAAATAAACTTCAATAGAAAATTGAAAATAAAATTATTTTATTAGATTTTATTATACAAAATATTCAAGTAAAATATAGCAAAAGAGAAAATTATTTTCTCTTAAAATATTTACTACTTTTACTATTTTTATGTGCACAGAAACGCTTTTCGAGTAAAATACTAGCAAATATAGTAAAACTGGGAAAATTATCATGTAAACGAACAGACCTAATATTTTGTATTAGCCTGAAAAACATCAGTTATTGCTGGGTTTTCTCATGTTCCAACATCGAACAATAGAGAAAATGGTCCTGAATAGTATCGAACTACAAATTTACAAAGCAATTTGTTATATGACAAGTTTACTCAAAATTCGATATGTGATAGTTTTGAATCTTTATTATGAATAAACTCGAACAATCATAACAAAGAGTGTCATAAAAAAATACTTATGACACTCATGATATATAATAGTATTTTTAACATTATCTAGCCAGATTTAGAATTTTGTTGTTACAGTAAAAGCACCCAGAATTGGGAATATTATTTTAGTCCCACAGAGTATTAGTTATTTAAACTACCCATAATTTGGCACTTGAAAAGGAATTGGTTCCAAGTTAAAAGCGAACTTAAAAAGGACCCAGCAGTATTGAATTATGAATATTAATTTTAAATTCATAAAATTTCGCAAAAATACTTTAAATTTTTTTCCAGAAGTCATACATACAATAGCAATTAATTTTTATATATAAAATGATATTTCAGAAAAATCTGGAGAAGAAATGCTACAAGTGATTGATTTAGTTTTAAACCTTTATAAAAAAAGATGCTATTTTCTATTTCAACGCACATCTTAGGAAAATGGAAAAGAAAAATGTTTTATAAAAATAATAAAAATAAATAGAAATTTCGTCAAAAAAAGACAAAAATAACCATTAAATAAAAATTCTCATTTAAAAGAAATTCAAAATTGTTCATTAATAATTTCATATTTACAAATTTATATTTAACAAATATTAAAAAAATCATTATTATACATATATTTTTTTTTATAATTAGCTAAAATAGAGAAGAATACAAACGATGTGATAAAATTAATATACTTCTTAGTCTTTCCGCACGATACCAAAGGAAAATATCACAGAAACCCTCATAACATTCATAATTGGAAAAAGCAACTGTGAAATATTCTTTTGTACAAACACAAATGTACATACAAAATACATACCGAAAAAAAAAATTAACAAATAAATAACACAACTGAAATATCACATATCTGGGAAATTATTAAGGATTTAACAGTGAAGAGCAAATACGGATAAAAAATAAATGAATGGAAATTAAAGAGTTATATTGAACAAACTTTAAACACAATTATATGTTCCACAAAAATTAACTCCAAAAGAGCCTTCAGGAATAAAAACACAAATTCATTAATTTTATTTTTTATTCACTGTTTACTTGTCTGTACGTTCGCGTTTTAAATGCATGCAGGTATAGAATAATTTTTCGTAACTTTAACAAGATGTAGAAGAGGTTATAGCAGAAGGAAAATTAAATGCAAATATGATACGAAGTATTGTAGGTATATATATATGACAACAAAACTGTGTTAATTAAAATGCATGTAGCATATTTTGTGTCAGTAGTTTGGGAGTATATTTATATATGTATGAATGTGCGTTTCCATGTAAACTTCCAACATATTGTAATATTCAACACTAACATCGTTATATAATTTTAAGAATACAAAACTGAAACCCTAATAAAAAGCTGACTACTGACACCCAAAATAGTTTACTTTATACATGCTCGATTTTACATGCGATTATACCATAATACAAGTACTATCGGTTATACTTTATGTAAAATGAAAACAAACCTACTCCAGTGTCGTATTAGTGAGAAACATACTGGAACAAAAATCGTTAAAAAATGAAGGCAATGTAAAATTTTATAAAAAAAATATGGAAAATTAAGGAAAATAACGCCCGAAACAAAAAAGCAAGCACCAAACAGTTGCCAACAAATATAACAATAATAATAATAGTAATAATAATAATAATAATAATAATAATAATAATAATAATAATAATAATAATAATAATAATAATAATAATAATAATAGTAATAGTAAAAATAATAATAATAATAATAATAATAATAATAATATTTGCGTACATACTGCTATTGATATATCTCTCTAGTTTACGTATAACACTAGTGATATCTTCCTCTCTTTGCTTACGATCATACATACGTTTGGCTTCATCCGCTAGAATATCCATTGGAATTATTTCTGCAATGACAAACGCTGCATCTTCCGGTGTTGTCCGAAAAGAATTACTTATACACAACGCATATAGCCTATACACTGATACGAGTTTTTCTGCTACCGATTTTATTTTAAGGGCTCTTGATCATATAAGAGCTGCATAAAGAATCAGAGAGCTTACTACTGTGGTAACTGTTTTTATTTTAGATTGCCGGGGGTATCCTTCGTTTAGTCTCATTCCTTTTTTGCAAACCTTAAGTTTGATGCTTTTTGACATATATATTTCATATGTGCTTTGAAGTTTAACCTTGCTTGTATCACAACTCACATACTTAAGGCTGCGTTTGGACGTCACTTCATAATTTTCCACGTTGATCCTTATGTCTTCAAGTTTTTTACGGCTTTCGACCAGAAGGACTTCTGTTTTGTGCTCTGCTGGTTCAGGTCCAGCACTTTTTATCTATTTTCCAACTATTTAGGTGACTTCGTTGGCAATCATCTTCATCAATATATCTAGCCGTGACCGTAACAGTGATATCATCCGCTAACCTATTACATTCGCCATGATGTTTCATACCAAGGGTCCAAGTACCGAGTCCTGTGGAACGTCTGCCGTTACATCATATGTCTGAATCCCTTATCTGTATATTAGCATAACTTTCTGTTCATGAAGTAGCTACCTATAATCCTTGTCAGGTAATTCGGGATGCCGCGTCTAAGTAGCGTTTCGATCATAAGCCCTTAGCTCCTTTGCCCTCTATTATAACTTGAGCAATTTCTATGACCATGTTAATAGCGTCAACGGTAGATCTCGCTTTACGAAATCCGTACTGTCGATCCAATATACCTCATTTCATTTCAACAATTGGTAGTAGTCGATTGTATATTACTTTATTAACTATTTTCCTATAGCATCCAAAAGGCAAATTGGTCTTTACGATGAGGGATCACTAGGTAGTTTATTAGGCTTTAAAATTAATAGCAACTTCTGTTTTTTTCAGAGATCTACAAAAATACCTTCCTTTAATCACTCAACAAATGTTTCAGCGAAGTTTTTTGGCATTATCGTTGTCGCCAATTTAAGAGCATTGTTCGGTATATAGTATGTGCTCTGTATATTCTGTTATATTTACTGAGTATCTATCTCTTTGGTGTTTGGGAAATAATATCTTAACTATCTTATCTATTAGGAGCGGACATGTTCATTGTGGGGATTTTTTTCCTTTAAGTTTCGAAGTGACTACCCTATAAACCTTTCGTCATGGGTCTGAGTCTGCTTCAGAACATAACTTTTTGAAACTTTTTCTTTTTCTATAGTATAGTATATGGTCTAGTCTATAGTATAGTTCATAGTCTAGAGTATATTGTGTACTTTATATAATAAAAAATTACTTTTTCTAAAAACTTAAGCATTAGTGCACAATCATAACATAAAACCGGCACAAAAGAAAAAAACTACAATACAATACAGAAACCACAAAAAAGTAAAGGTAAAAATGATAAAAAATGGAGGCTATTAAAAAAGCAAAGAAACAATAATTGTTAACGGATAGAAATTGTTTCAGTATCTGTAAGCTACTCAAATCTGTGGCAACAAATTACAGCCTTAGTTCTACACGTGTATGCTACTCTGTTGCAAGTAAAGTGAATAAATACAATTCATACTACATGAACTTTAAATATCCCATTGTTGCTTTTGTCTGTTATGCTAAATTTCAATCTTTTGTTTTCTAAAACTCTGTTCAATCTCTTGGTATATTCTTTAGCAATTTATGTAAATCTAAAAGCAACTAAAAAAAAAAAAAGGAAAGTAATGAAAAAAGTGTCTATTAGGGAAGTAGAACTGTGAGTATAAAAGTATTTTTGAAAGTGTAAAGATATTAAAACACCAGGTAAATACATAAGGTTGTTACATAAAAAAAACACTTCTTTTGCATTTCCTTTATTTTTATTTATATGAATTTCCTAGGAAATTATGCATTGGTTTTAGTCTGACTATGTTATAGTTTAGTAGAGGTGTTGGTGTAAATTTGAACATGTCCATAAATATGAAGTTTTTTAACCGCAGCAATAATAGCAGTAAAGGCAACTGTTATGGCATCCATATGACTTGCAGATGTTGGGAATTATAACAGAGATACATACACATACATGAACATATACAAATATATTCTAACGGAATCTGAAAATAAACAAAACAGAAAAACAAAGCAATTGTAGTAGAAATAATAATAATAATGAAAAATATAATAGTAAACAGTATTAAAATTTTGTGCAGAGACTAAATAGATACTTTATAAATTTTATGTAGTTTTATATTATAATCAAAAATATGCAAAAAGAAAATAGTTTTTTTTTTTTGAAATAGCACAAAACCAATATTTGATTAAATTCTATTATATCTTTATTATCCTTTTTTGAAGGATGCTATTTTATTTTTTAGAAAAATATAACAAATTTTAAAAATATTTTTTTTTTTTGCAAATAAAATGCAAATTTATTACATAAACTAGCAAAGCCATAAATATTAATACTGGTGGCGATTGTTTTAAATCAATATTTAATTTAACTAAAATTTTATACGAAAAGAAAATTTAACTAGAATTTTCTAAAAAAAAATTAACGAAAATTTTCTATTTAACGAAATTTTTCTACAAAAGAAAATTTAACAAATATTTTCTACAAAAGAAAATTTAACGAAAATTTTCCATAAAAATTTAATTCAACGAAAATTATAAAAGTTTAACTTAACGAAAATTTTTAATAAAAGTTTAACTTAACGAAAATTTTTAATAAAAATTTAATTTATCGAGAATTTTATAAAAATTTTATTTAACGAAAATTTTCTATAAAAATTTTATTTAACGAAAATTTTCTATAAAAATTTTATTTAACGAAAATTTTCTATAAAAATTTTATTTAACGAAAATTTTCTATAAAAATTTTATTTAACGAAAATTTTCTATAAAAATTTTATTTAACGAAAATTTTCTATAAAAATTTTATTTAACGAAAATTTTCTATAAAAATTTTATTTAACGAAAATTTTCTATAAAAATTTTATTTAACGAAAATTTTCTATAAAAATTTTATTTAACGAAAATTTTCTATAAAAATTTTATTTAACGAAAATTTTCTATAAAAATTTTATTTAACGAAAATTTTCTATAAAAATTTTATTTAACGAAAATTTTCTATAAAAATTTTATTTAACGAAAATTTTCTATAAAAATTTTATTTAACGAAAATTTTCTATAAAAATTTTATTTAACGAAAATTTTCTATAAAAATTTTATTTAACGAAAATTTTCTATAAAAATTTTATTTAACGAAAATTTTCTATAAAAATTTTATTTAACGAAAATTTTCTATAAAAATTTTATTTAACGAAAATTTTCTATAAAAATTTTATTTAACGAAAATTTTCTATAAAAATTTTATTTAACGAAAATTTTCTATAAAAATTTTATTTAACGAAAATTTTCTATAAAAATTTTATTTAACTAAAAGTTTGTAATAAAATAAAATTTAACGATAATTTTCTGTAGTAGGAAAATTTTAAGAAAATTTTCTGGGTAAAAAAAAGTTTAAGGAATGTTTTGCATGAAAAGAAAATTAAACGAAAGTTTTCCTTAATAAAGAAAATTTATTGAAAAGTTTCTATAAAACGAAAATTTTTGGAAAATTTTTTGTAGAAAAAATTCATAAAAAATTTTCTATAAAAAGTGATTTCATAGCAAATTTTCTACAAAAAGAAATTTCATAAAAAGTTTTTATAAAAAGAAATTCCATGAACCATTTCCTATGAAAAGAAATTTCATAGAAAATTTTCTATGAAAACAACATTGAAAAATGTTTATAAAAGAAAATTTAATCAGTTCAAAAAAAAGCTTGTATTTGTAAATAGGATTTATGGATAATTTCAAAATTTAGCAAAATTTTCCTTTTTTGCTAAAAAAAACTCCCAATTACAAAATTCTTTAGCAAGAAAAAACTTAAACTTCTTTTTTATTAGAATTTTAATATTATTCTAGAAAAAATTTAATAAAATTAATATTTCGACAGCTTTTCACAAGGATTTTTTTCCCCAGAATAAACACTCCTTCCATATAGCAGACAAGAAAAATGTTTTATCAATGATTTCTTAAACTATTTAAGGATTATTTTCATTTTGATATGCTTGACCAAGATTTTATTTTAATATTATTTTTCCTTTTTTATAGAAAAGGAGCAGCAGCAAAAATAACTTTCTCAAGAAAGTTAAATGGTTTCTTGTATTAATATTTCATTTTTTATTATGGCTTCTAATAGGTTCTCTAACTTCCTTTAAAAACACATTAACATAGAAACATATAAGAAAAATTACTACTAACACATAGCTAATACCAACTAACAATAACCAACTACTTACTCAATTTCAAAATGTACCATCTACATCTAGATATTTTTCATGTTTAAGTTAAAGTTTAGGAGTGTATGTATTTAAGCAAAAAAAAAAAAAAAAAAAAAAAAAAAAAATAAACCATTTTGATTTTTACTTTTTTTTCGATTTTATTTTATAGACAACTTATTTAATTTTTTTTAAGTTGTTTTCGTTCAATTTAGTTCGAAATTCTAAAGAAGCGTGTAAATTTTTGTGTGTCTTCTTTTCATATTTCTTTTTTATTTGTTCACTTGTTTTGTGGCCATTAGATCGGTTTGTATTTGTATGACCATCCCCCTATTCAATCCAATAAAATTTATTCATGCAAACAGATAGAAGTAGCTGCTAACCAACATAAATTCTATTGAAGATAAAAGAAAGTAAGATGAAATTTTGTTAAAAGATACTAACTAGAAGGAGAGAAAGAGTGGGGGGGGGGAGGGGTAGAAATGAGCAAACAAAAAAAGGATTTGGTTGGCATTTTTATGTTATCAATTGAATGTATCTGTGAAATTTTCCAGGGAATGACTGAATTAATAAAAAAAAATATTTGATCATATCGTCTAAGTATTTGAGGAAATTTTCATCAAATTACAATATTTTTTTGCTGTTCCTTTTCTTTTGTAGTTGCACAAGTTAATAGGGCCTTTTCTCCCCTGAGTGTCTAAGATTTTTTTCTTATTCGCTGCTGATAAAGTAGATTAAGAATTATAATCCTAAATATTTATAGAAATCAATTTCAGTTATTAAATTGGTGAAACTTTTGCAGAAGATGCAACAACACATATATGTTTGCAAAAAAAAGAAGATATAATTATAATAATATAAGATTTGATAGAAATTAATTTTTTTAATTGAAATTTAAAATAAATTTAAATGAAGAAATAGAAATATGAAATTTCTTTTTATAGAAAATTTTCGAAAAATTCTCGTTTTATAGAAAATGTGTGAAAAATTTGCTTTCATAGAAAATTTTCGATATATCTTCATTTTCTAGAAAATTTTCGATAAATCTTCTTTTATACAAAATTTTCTAAAAATTATTTTTTTTTAATATCTATAAATTTTCTGTTTATCGAAAATTTTCTATAAAACAAGAATTTATCGAAAAATTTCCATAAAAGATAATTTATCGAAAATTTTCTACAAAAAGAGAATTTAATAAATAATAATAATAATTTATAAATAATAAAAAGAGAATTTATCGAAAATTTTCTACAAAAGAAAATTTATCGAATATTTTCTATAAAATGAGAATTTTGTCGAAATTTTTCTATAAAATGAGAATTTTGTCGAAAATTTTCTATAAAATGAGAATTTTGGCGATTTTATCGAAAATTTTCTATAAGTAGAGAGTTTATTAAAATCTTATATAAATGAAGAACTTATAGAAAATTTTCTATAAAAAGAGATTTTGTGAAAGTTTCTATAAATTTTCTTTTTATAGAAAATTTTCTATAATTTCTAGATAAATTTTCTTTTTACAGAAATTTTTCGATAGATTTTCTTTTTATAGTCATTTTCGATAAATACTTTTTTTATAGAATTTTTTTTTATAAATTCCCTTATAGAAAGTTTTCGATAAATTCTCTTTTTGTATAGAAAATTTTCGATAAATTCTCTTTTTATAGAAAATTTTCGATAATTTTTTTATGAGAAATTTTCGATCAATTGTTATTTCATATAAAATTTTCGATAAATTTTATTTTTAAAGAAAATTTTTGATCAATTTCCTTTTTATAGAAAAAAAATTTATATGTGTTTGTATTCTGCTACAACTAAAAAATTTTACTAGTTTAACTCTCCACGTATAAAAAATTTCCTGTGCTGGAAAAATACCTTAACCTTAATTCGATCATGCTTGTATTAATCGCAATAAAATTGTCAGAATTCTCAACTTACACTCACTCACTCACAGAAAAATAAAAATTTTTCATATCGTCACCTAATATGCAAAAGGCCGGAACCACAATTTTTATTTTTTTTACAGCATAAGCAGAATACAATATTAAAATGCAAAAGGCAGTAAAGACAAGTTAAAATTTTTTGCTTTAGAACTAAGCAATTTAATCATTTTTTTAATAGTTTAGTTAAGGAAAAAAATAGACAAAGTATAAAATACCTTCAAAATAGATTTTTCTTAAATGGAAAAAATTTTACGGTTGCCTTGTTTATGAAGTTGATGTTACGGCCTTTTGACTTTTGTTAATATTGTTGTAATTTTTGAAGATATATGTAAATATAAAATTTTTGTGTAGACGTAGTTTGGGTGGTTACGGTCTTTTGTATTTTAGGTAACGATATACACATTTGAATTTATGCATGTGTACACACAAATACTCGCACATAAATTTTATTGTGTCGTTGTGTCATTGCATACAACAATCATACACTTGACATCTCAGTTATGAAAGGATTGTTAAAATTATTTATTGAGCATTCAGTTAAAAATATTTTTTTCTATATATTTCTCAATATATAAATAGAAAAGAATTTTAATACTAAAAATATTTTTATTTGAAAAATATATTTGTATGTATGCGTATGAAAGGAAAAAATGAAATTCCAACACACGCGATCAAACAACACATTCATCCTTTTGATGATTGAATGAATATATTTGTGTAGTTTGTTCTGCTCTATTTCAAATTGTTTAGAGTTCAAATATTTCTTTTGCAATCAGTGCCAATCAAAAGGGCGGTTTAGTTTAACACTAAATAAAAATTGAGGCAACAGCAACAAAATATGACGCTTAAGGCATTTTCTCTTTTATACTTTAATCTTTTTTTAAGGATCAAAAAACATGAAATTTACATTGAAAACGCATTCAGTACAATTCTGTTGGCATTTTAGCTGTAAAATAAGAATTCACATTTTTCCAATCAATAAATATGTATATGAGGCTTTAAAGCCAAAATGTCTGTTTGCCTTTAACTGGGTGTTGTGTTAGATATAGTCAATGTTTATATGCCACAAACAGAAAAATGCGGTTTTGTTTAAAAATAAAAATATAAAGAGCGAGAGCGAGAAAAAGAGTGAGTGCATGGTTTTTTATATTTATTAAAATACAACGACAATAACTGCATGTATTTTATTTTTAGTAGTCAAACACATATACACACACTTATACATACATATTCACACACACATCGATCAAAGTTTTATCTATGCAAATGCTACTTCCGTTTCCTGCAACAAACGAAGCGTATTGAACAAGATGAACAAAAAAAAAAAAAAAAAAAAAAACATAAATAAATATATCGATAAATGAAAACAAAAATGAACAGTAAAAAAAATAAACAAAGGCAAAAGTTTATTTTGGTTGATGGGTTTTTAATGCACATACACGGTCGCCACAGTGGGGAAAAATAAAGCAATATAAATTAGATTTAATTATTGCAAAAACTTATTGAAAAGCGTATAAAAATAAAGGGATATAAATAGAATTTAGCGAGCTAGAAATACTTTAAAGGATTTGAAGAAAAAAGAACGGCGAAAGAAATTTGAAATTAAATTGTATACAAAATATTTCTTCCGTTGAAATTGGGTTTTTAATACTTTTTTAGAAATTTTCGATTTCTATTTTTTTTACAGAAAAATTACGACAAATTTAATATTCGTACAAAATTTACGATAATTTAGTTTTTAAAAGAAAAATAAATAATTTTTCCTTTTATAGAAAATATACGACACATTTCTTTTTATAGAAAATTTTCTATGGGAAGTTCATTGTAGAAAATTTTGTGTGAAAATTTTCGATTAAATTTCATTTTAAAGAAAATTTTCGATGAAATTTTCTTTTATAGATAATTTTCTTTGAAATTTCCTTTTTTAGAAAATTTTCGATGAAATTTTTTTTTTAGAACATTTTCGACAAAATTTCTTTTTATAGAAAATTTTCAATGAAATTTCTTTTTATAGAAAATTGTCGACGAAATTTCTTTTTATAGAAAATTTTCGATGAAATTTTTCTTTTGAAAAAATTTGCGATGAAATTTCTCTTTAGAGAAAATATTCCTTGAAATTTCTCTTTAGAGAAAATTTTCGATGAAATTTTTCTTTAGAGAAAGTTTTCAAAAAAATTTCTCTTGAGAAAATTTTCTATGAAATTTCTTTTTAGAGAAAATTTTCGATGGAATTTCTATTGAGAGAAAATTTTCGATAAAGTTTTTTTTATGGAAGTTATTCGATGAAATTTCTTTTTATAGAAAATTTTCGATAAAAATTATTTTTATTGAAAATTGTAGATAAAATTTCTTTTTATATAAAATTTTAGATAAAATTTCTTTTTATAGAAAATTTTAGATAAAATTTCCTTTTATAGAAAATTTTCGATGAAATTTCTTTTTATTCAAAATTTTCGATAACAATATTTTCATTGAAAATTTTCGATGACATTTCTTTTTATTGAAAATTTTCGATGACATTTCTTTTTATTAAAAATTTTCGATGAAATTTCTTTTTAGAGAAAATTTTCGATTAGATTTCTTTATAGAGAAAATTTTCGATTAGATTTCTTTATAGAGGAAATTTTCAATGAGAAAATTCAGAGTAAATATTTATAAAATTTCTTGTTATAGAAAGTGCTATGATTTTTTTTTGTAAAAAAATTTTCGTTAAATTTTCTTTCTATAGAAAATTTTTGTTTAATTTTCTTTTCAAAGAATATTTTTGTTAGATTTTATTTTTATAGAAAAATTGGGATAAATTTTCTTTTATAGAACATTTTTGTTTAATTTTCTTTTGTAGAAAATTTTCAATAAATTTTCAATAAATTTTCTTTTCATAGAAAATTTTTGTTAATTTTTCCCCCCATATTTTATCTTGGAATAGTAGATTTCAACATAAATTAGTTTGAAAAGTTTATTTAAGTCCTCTTTCCACTGTGCCGTCATCTTGTTTTTTGTTATGTCTCTACAAATAATATATGTATACATGTGCATACCCTCAAAAACCTTAATTTGACTTCATTTGTAACTGTATGTGTGTTTCTGTGTTTGCAATCGTCGTAACACTGTCAAGAGTTTGTGCTTTTTTGTGTTTTTTTTTTATTTGGGAAGACTTTTGTTTTTGTTTATTTTTTGTTTTCGTTATTTCTATTGTGTTGGCCTCAAACACTTTTTAATTGAATTTGTAACAAAAATTTTCAATTAAAATTGAATTGCAAAAGTAACAACAATAACTTTATCCAACAATTTTTTTTATATGATTCGTATCATGTTTCACACATTACTCAAAAAACGTTGAGTTTTGGAATTTTGTTTCTCTAAATTGTCATTCACTTGTGAGTAGTGGGTTGGTTGAATGTTATTTGGTTAATCATGCGGTTAGTTCTATTTAAGGAAAATTATGTTAGTCAAGATTTCAATTTAAAAAAGGCTATTTAATGTTATGGAAATTAAGTTTTTATTTTTTTTTATAAATTTTTTAAATATTATATATAATATAAATTTGTATAAAATATTTCTTAATTAAAATTTTTATTTTTTTTCTCATTGCAGATAAATTTAAATATTTTCGGATTTTAGCATAAGTCTAAGATAATTTTTATCGATGCTTGAGGTCCAAATAATTTTACCTAACAATTTGATATTTTTAATAAGAGATTATAATGGTATTGTAAGCAATATTTTTTGCATTATTACCAGTAAACTTTTCTAAAATAATGCAAAAAATCTAATTTGTCATTATTTTATTTCATTATCTTGAGCTCATAATCTGCCAATTAAATAATTGCCTGAAACTAAACTAGAGCTACAGAATTAACTTTATTAATTTAAAATCACAATAATTTTTCATTACTGTTTGTTATTTCCAACAGTTCATGTCCTGCTTTTTTTCATTTAATTTCCCTGGCTTCTCTTTATATTAACAGCATTATTGAAGTAAGAGTAGCAACATCCTCTTGCAAATCAATTTCCATTTGTTATAAAATAAAATTATTCGTGATTACAAGGACATTTTAAATAAAATATATATATATTTTATTGCTTTTTTTCTATTTTTCTTTTTCGTACATATATCTTCTTTTTTTAATATTTCTTTTGCCCAATGGTATTTTAATTTAAAATAAAAGAGAAAACCAATTCATGGTATTTGTAGGTTATTTCAGTATATTTAGAAAAGAAAAGAAAAAAAACTAGAAGCACTTGTACAAGTTGTTGTTTATGTAGATTCATACAAAATGTCCAGGGAGTTGAGGCTTTATATTTATGAAATTCAATAGATAACAGAAATTGAATAAATACTGAAAGTATATAAACGAACAAACGAATAAAAAAGAAAAAAATATTATAAAACAATTTATGAACAAAACTGTAATAGAATGTGTTGTAGCCTTAAATGCTGCAGGGGAAATTTAAAACATTTCCTGCTCCTTCCTGCCTAACACAAGTAACCATTCAACCAAATAGCTTAAAATCATATATTGTAGAAAATGTTGCTTGGATTTTTTTTTTTTGGTTTTTGTAGGTTTATTTTTTTTCTTATATGTTGGGGTTTTGGGGGCATTATGCTGGTCTATTTGATGATTATTTTATTGTTAAAAAAATATTAAATCAGTGCATAAATAGCATTTACTATGGCCTTTGAAATTTAAGTAACTATTTACTTTTTTTAACATAAGTAAATGACATGGATGAAAAGCTCTTAATATGACATTGTATTGTAAAGGAAAAATAATATTATTCTAAATTTTTTTTTGTAAAAAAATCAAAATTGTTTTATAATGAAAACTTATTGTTGTTTGGCTTTTCCAGGCGTTATTGTTCAATTTATGCTATAACTAATTTTGAAATATTTTCACATAGATTTATTCATTGCTTTTTAATTTATTTGCAGAAAAGAATAACTGATCTTTTCCTCGTCCAAGGTGAAAATATCTGACATTAGGGTCATGCCATTTGGAAAATTATTTTTTTTTTGCGTTTCAAGGACTTTTTTGATATTAAAACTTCTGTGGCAACAAGAAAAAAACACATTAGTAGTTTTTTTTTAACTATTCAGTAGAGCAGTTTATAATTTCTCAGTCTGCTAGTTGAAATAAACTTTTCAAAGACTGTCACACAGTGGTGATAAACACAAACTTTTTGATAATATATCTGTATCTTCTAAACTACTGGTCGGATTGAAATGAAATGTATGGAAGATTTGTAGAGAAGCCTTCATAAAAATTATAATTTTTGAAAAATTGTCAAAAATTGGTTTCTTAAACTTTTTAAATGATTTTTGCAAGATGAAAAATTTATACTCGTTTTGTATAGTAGTGAAAATATTTTGCTAATATGTTTTTTTGTGCAATTAAAAAGTCGTTTAAAAAATTTACTTTTTTACATAAAATTTGCACTCTTGCATTCATTTTTGGCCGGGCGGAAAGCATTTTAATATCAAAACGATCTAAATCTATTTTAGGAATACATATTGTTAATAAATTTAAAAAATGATTTTAAATTTCATTACTAACCATTTGCGAAGCCTTGTCTTTTGAAATATGTAAATATGTAAAGAAACCATTTTTTATTAAAAAAAACTTTGAGAAATTGTGAAAAAATACTACTATATTTTTGTCAAAAAATAGTCATTTTTCATACTAATTTCAAAATACTGACTATGAAAATTTTTCACATCTAGACGAATTGAGACAATCACAAAATTTTTTCAGCATATTATTTCGGAATATATTGTAAATTAAAAAATATTTAAAAAGATTTCGGAAAAATTAAAATTTTTGAAAAATTGCCAAAAATTGGTTTGTAAAACTTTTAAAATTATTTTTGTAGGAATGAAAGATTGCTACTTATTTTATATATCACTTAAGAAATAGTAGTGAAAATATTATGCTAATATTCTGAATATTTTTGTGAAATTTATAAAAGTCGTTTAAAAAATTTACTTCCGAGCGGGAAGCAATTTGATACTTAAGAAAAAATATTAACGAAAGAAAGAATATTAATATTTAGTATTACAAGAAATACCTTCAATGCGCGCATTTAATGATATAACAAAAATTTGGGTCCAGATCCAAACAATCAATTTCCAAATGAAAAATTTTTCACAAAAAATTTCTATATCTGAATTTTATATCTATAAGTATACAAAAGAAATAAGATCAAAATAATACAATATAATAAATTAATGATCTACTTGATGTAATGAGAACTTACTAAATTCATATGTATACTGATGACATTCAACTATATACTTTTTGTAAAAAAGAAGACATTAAAAGTTGTATTTTAGATATAAATTTAGATTTAAAAAATATTTATGATTGGGCATCGTGGAATGATTTAATTCTTAACCCTAAAAAAACTCAATGTTTAGTCATAAATTATAAGACTTTTTTTTTTTTTGATATAAGATTTCTTTTATCAGTTCATATTAATGATACTATAGATTATGTTAAATGTGCTTAGAATTTTGGAATAATATTCAATTAAACTTTATCATGAAATAAACATATAAATAAAGCTTGTGGCAAAGTATTTGGAATCGTACGTAGCCTTTGGCGTTCACATTATTATACACCACAACATATTCGACTCTTGCTTGCCAAATCTTATATATGGCTAATGTTCCTTTATGGGTGTGAAATATTCAGTAGTTGTGATAGTGTGACTAAAGGTAAATTATTTAGAGCTTTCAACATAATCGTAAGATATGTATTTGGGCTAAGAAAATTTGATAACATATTTATGTGTACTAAATAAATCTATGGAATCTCTTTTGAAGACTACCTAAAATTTAATGATACCTAAAACTATTTTTGCCAAAGAACCAGAATACATCTATAAAAATATAACTTTTACAAAATTTGCGCTTAACAACTTCATTGTGCCTAAACTACTATCTACTACTAAACTACTAGCTTGTAGATACGTTTTCGTTAACGCAACAAGACTTTGGAACTCTTTGCTATATGATTAACAGTTTATATCAAATGCAACATCTTTTAATAATAAACTTTTTAATTACTTTGTAGGTTTTTGTTGAACTTTTTTATAGTTTTTTAGAATTTTTTATATTTTGGGCTTAAGTTCATTGAATAATTGTAGAAGAATACATTGTAAAAATTTTATTGGATACTCGGCAGAATGGAATACATTTTTTAGTTAGCCACGACCGTCATCAGCACTCTTCAGCGTCCCACAGTTTTGTATATCTGGTAACATTAGGATTATCAATAAAATAAATAAAATAAAAATAATCCCATAACATTTATAGGTTTTATGCGTTTGTGCTAATGTTTGTAACGCATAGAAAAAGTTATCCAACACCTACTTTAAAGTATACCAATCGACTCAGAATCACTTTTTAAATAGATGTAATGATGTCCATCCGTCTATCTATCTGTCTGGCTATCCATGTAAAACTTGTGCACAAAGTATGGGTCGCAATTTTTAAGATAATTCAACGAAATTTGGCACGTGAGACTTTTATGATACAAGGACGAAGTCCATTGAAATTGGTTGTGACAAACATCCACCACTCAAAAATACCTTAAATAAGAATAATTTAATGAAATACGGTGGAAAGTTTTGTACAAGTATCAATGTTTGTACAAAATTCTATGAAGATCGGTCTACAATTGACCACATACGAATTTTAGTATCAAGTTAATATTCGACACAAATAAGTTTTATGTAATTAGAAAAAAATTGGATATTTGAATTTTTTACATATAAGTATTTAAAAAAATAATACAATATAATCATTCAGAAGTTATTTTCTTCGTTTTTTTATGGTTTTGTTTTGACCTTGTTCGATACAATTCGACTTTTTTCGAACCTATTTTCCTATATGTGGATCACAAAATACGTGCATTTGTATAAGCTCTGTTATGATATATAGCACTTTATAGTTTTATTAACAAACAAAAATTAGTATATATATACATATATTAGAGTGTCGTTGATTGTATGGAGAGTAGGTAAGATATCGATGTTCCCAGCTAAAATGAAAATATACTTCATTGTAATATTCCTCACATTATCCTTTCGTGAGATGGATCAAAATGGAAAATTGTGCTTTTTTCGGGGTTTTAGGATTTTTTCGTAATACTTTTCTAAAAGGTATAAAATTGAGAATAAAATCCTTTTTATATTAAAAATCATTTTATAAAAAGCGCTATTTTTCAAAATAAGTTTATAAAAAATATCGGCTTTATAAAAATACTCTGTGAAGTATATGTAGTGATAGATTTGTGCAACATTTTTTTTCATGAATTCATTTTAAAGAAAAGTTTAAACAAAACCAACTATTCTCCTTGTTAAACTTTAGTAAAATCATCGTTAAGCTAAATTCTTAAAAGGGCTAAAAGAGTATTTTAATTTCGTGCGCTAAACAGATGTAATATATTAATTATATTTTTATACCAAATATTACCATTTATAGCAGATGATATTACGAGCTATCATTACTTAAATATAATATAAAATCTTTGATAAAAAAAAGTGAAATTCAATACTTTTTTCGTTAACGTTTAATTTTTTAATATTCATCTTATATAATATTTTCCATTTAAAACTCCCCCTAAAAATATGTATCAGAATTTTTGCAAATAACTGACAATGTTTATCTTGCACAGTAAATAATTTTATCTCCTTGTATTATTTGTTGATGTTTTTTTTTTGTTATTCTGCACGGTGGTTCGGAAACTAATTTCATTGGCCAAAATTCCAATTTTTGTTAACACTGATTTCCAATAGTAAACATATTGAAACTAAAGTGGCAAAAAAAATTAGATCAAAATATTGGTTACTGTGGGCGTAGCATGCTGTTAAAGACAAATATTTTATGTTATTTCACAAAAAAAAAAAAAAAAAAAATATGTGATTCTTGTAAATTTAATCAGAAGTAAATTATCATTACTCGCAAACTATTAATAATAGGATAATAGTCTTTAAGAAATGGTATGATGTATCACTGTATCGTGAATGGTCAAATTTGAAATTTAGTGGAATATAACTTTAGAGGGTCAAAAGGGGTTAAAAAATGTTAATACCAGAAGAAAGGTGAAAGTGTCCTCCTTAACCCCATATATGCTTTCGTACTTGTCTGGACCCGTCTGTTGAACACTTTTTCCATTTGAATGAAATTACTCCCAAAATTTTTTCTATTTTTATTTTAGCAGTTCATATGACTCAAATATAAATATACCAATCCCTATAGTAGCTGACTCTTGAGGTGACGACAAATTACATTGGACGACTTAATGACATTTCCAACAATTGATAAAAACTAGCAACAGTTTGACCAAAATTATAAAATGCTTTCATAACTCTTGCAGTGGTGTAAATTTTTTGATAAAAACATTGTGATCATTATATAGTGTCATTATATAATGATTACAATGTTTTTGTCAAAAAAATTTTTTAGGCATTTTTAAAATATATCAGTGATTAGCAAACAAGGATTTTATTCCAACTTTGAAAACTGCTTATATGACGAACTTACTATCCAGGTATCTTTAGAAAGTACAAACCAAAATAATCTTGGGAGACCACCAAAATCACTCGACAATTGTAGCAATAGATCTAAAAGGCGGAAGGAAGAAATTGGATGTGAAAATATTCAAGAAGCTTTGCTATATCAACTTCGATCGCAGAAACAATTGATAAAGTTGATATCATTCAAAAAGTTTTTAGCGCTGGTCCAGTGAGAACAAAACGGATTCTTAAAAGTATTCTAATTCTCAAATGAAGAGGCATTAGCATAAAACGCTCAAATCTCTATCCATCATCACATAACTGCTGCTAAGAAGGACTGTTTGTCACCAAGGGACACTATTACAA
Organism: Protocalliphora azurea; assembly: GCA_932274085.1. Lineage (NCBI taxonomy): Eukaryota > Metazoa > Arthropoda > Insecta > Diptera > Calliphoridae > Protocalliphora > Protocalliphora azurea. The sequence goes on from OW026519.1 coordinate 8,441,727, forward strand.
TTACACCGATTTCGGCAAAGGTATAATTTCAAGATCTACTTAATCTACTTAAAGAAACTGCAAGTTAACTCTTTTCTGTAAATGAGAATGTGATGGTTCTTCTGGACAAAAACAATACAAGCAATATATGTATGAAAATACTTCAGACACAGATATGTTCATGGTGTCATTTGTAATATTTTAAATTGATTAAGACTTTGGAAGACTCAGAGCCTACGATCAATAGGATGAAAGCAAAGGATATTTGGAAAAATTAAACTCCATCTTCTACGAAATACTGCAGAACAATTAAATTTCAATTTTAAAAGGAAACTCAGTGCAGAAGATAAAGCCAATTTATTTGCCTGCTACCTAAGCATAGTCTTTCAACCCAATCCCCAAAAAAAATGATTTTGTATTGTATTGGGAGAGATACTTGATACTACACTAAATTATGACTACTAATTGTTGTTAGCCCAGAAGACATTGATAAAAACATTAATTAAAATATAAATGTTAGAAAATCACCTGAATAGGATTCAATAGTAGTGCTATCAATAATTTTCAAAGCGATCTTGAAATTATGAGTCTTTCCAAAAATTTGAAACCTTCTCTGATTAAAGTGATACCAAAGCCAGGAAAAGATTCTACTACAACATCTTAATATTAGCTTACTTACTTGCTTGTCCAAGCTGTTTGAAAAAGTATTTCAAAAGTAAATTCTACCATTCTAATGAAATGCACTATGGAACGATGGAGATATTGTCCCAGTTTGCCAGTTTTGTTTTCGTGAAAAATACGGAACTATAGATCAAGTGAATCATGTAACTGGAGAGATAAGGAAATGTTTCGATTTAAAGAAGTATTGTTCAGCTATTTTCTTAGATGTCGCACAAACATTCGACAAGGTTTGGCACAAGGGTCTAATCTATAAAATTAAATATTTATTACCACCATGTACCGACAAATTGCTGGAGTCCTAGCTATCTAACCGTACATTTAGGGTAAAGTACAACGACTTTGTGACAGAAAAATTTGGAATAGAGCCGGTGTTCCATAAGGAAGTGTTCTTGAACCTACTCTATATCCAATTTACACATCCGATTTGCCTACATGTGATGAACTGACTATTTCAATATTTTCTGATGATACTACAATACTCAGTTCTCATAAAAACCCACAAATAGCATCTAGCCAACTAGATATTTACCTACGATTTGTGGATATATATATATATATATATATAAATGAGGTGAAAAGCAACCATGTTACATTCACCCTGAGAAGAGGTAACTGTCCTCCAGTTACACTTAATGATATAAGTATACCCCAGTAGAAGTATACCCATAAGAAGTTAAAATCTTCCAGTCTTCACTGGTTAATTAACCGTCATTCAAAACTAAGTCCTGAAAATAAAGTCATCCTTTATAAAACCGTTTTAAAGTCAATTTCGACATTCGGCATCCAACTATGATGAACAGCCAGTAATAAGAGTATCGATATTATACAGAGCGCCCAATCAAAAATTCTTAGGACCATGAAGGGTGCACCGTGGTACATAAGAAATAAAAATATCCGTAGAGATTTAGAGATACCATTTGTAAGAGATAAGTTTAGAAAGCTCAATGAAAAACACATTCTCAAACTAGAGACTCACCTCAGCTCGCTTGCAAGATTTCTTGCTTAAGTTCAAACAGTTACAAATCTTCGCAGAGCCGACTTTCCAGCCTGTTTATGGTAGGACTATGGGAGAACCAATGATCTCGATATAGATTGAATAGTGTTTAATTTTTAGTTTTTAAGATTTTAATATATATTGTGTGGTCTAAAATAAGACAGATTCAATATGCAAATAAAACGTATAAAAAAGTGATATTAAAGCCCAAATTGCAACGTCACAGCCATTCGAATTAGGGACTGATGACCAGACAATTGAAGTAAGCTACCAATTAGTGCTAACGATGATAGATGGAAAAGTAGGCCAGGCTTTGACTGATACAAATGCTTCATCCAGCTGCAGTATACGTAAAACCACATCAAGCCACTTAAACCAAGTCCCGGAAAAATCATTAGATACTCGTAATACTGATGTATATGAATTTGAATTTTAAACCTTATTTCAAGATTTAAAACAATTATCGATGTACTTATGTGCAATGAACAAATTGATTGAGATTTAGAGATTCCATTTGTAAGATTATGCGAAGGAAACCGCACGAATATATGTAACCAAATATCCATAGAGAAATGTGTCTGCAACAGTTCACAAAATTCTTTATTATGGAGAAGATGTCATTAAGCATCTTTTAGTACTACTTGCAGATGTATAAATTTTGTCATTTAATGTTTACACTCAATAAAAATTTTAATATGATTGACTGCAAAAGTTATACATGTGTTTTTAAATATATTTACCAGAAACAAAATTTTGTTAATATGAAACATATCATTGCTTCTACAACTATTAAATATTTGCAGTCTTTTTCCTTGTTCTTAAACCATATTCTGTTTTTGAACCATATTAATATTATTATTCCTATAACAATAAAATGTTAGTGGAAAATGTCAATACAATAAATATATATATATATATATATATATATAAATATATATATATATATATATATATATATATATATATATAATTTTTCAGCACAAATTTTATAAAAATAATAATTTTTATTAATATATGATAAGATGGAATAATAATATGACCAAATGAAATAATAATATGATAAAATGGAATTATAATATGACAATGTGTTATAATAATATAATAACATTGTTCCATTATATGCAAAACTATAATCATAACAGTAAAAAACAAACCATTAAATCGAATAAAATATGACAGAGTGGAATCACAACAATTGTTATTTATAATCATATCTATTTTTCGCTGTGATCATATGTTCCAATTATAATATGTTACTCTTAGATTATGGTCACTACAACTATATTTTTTCTCTACGTGTGGGTATTATTAAAATATGTTTCTGTGTTTTATCTGCTTATAACTTTTTTATAAGCAAAGCTGATTCGAAAAATAAAAAAATCCGCATTTTCATATTAAAAAGGTTAAAAGTTCAACTTTAGCCTTTAATTTCTAAAATATCTTTATCGATTCAATAGTTACAGTTTTGGCTCATGAAAAACGACTCTGAACCACTGTGCTCTGCAGTATTATTTGTTTGGTATGTATGTATGTGTGCACATTATGAGTTTATGAGTCTACTGGAGGTTTTTATGCATTTCATTATTGCAGTAAAAATTTTTTTCACTTTGAAGAAAAAAAAAAAAAAAAAAAATGAATGCTTTAAGTAACGGTTAAAGCTGGGGTTTTTTCTTTTTTCGATTAAACAATTTATAAAAGTAAATGTTATAATCCCACAACCATAAATTTCTTTAATAATCCTCGTATAAATTACATTTATTCCCTCATTTTCTGCATATGATTGCTATCTGAAATTCATTTATTTCTGCAACAATGAGCAAGTCAAACTTTTTTTGTTTTTTAATGAAATTTTTGTTCTAAATAAAAAATATTTATTTTAAAAGAAAAGTATTGTTGCTCTTTTTAATTTATGTTTTTATTTTTGAATAAGAGAAAGATTAACATCATAGAATACAACTAGAAGTTTATGTGAGAGGCATTTCAAACTAAATTTTCAAAAAATTTACTCATTTTTTTCAAAACACAAAAACAAAATATGTGTGAATACATGTATTTTGTTGTTGCATGAATTAGGATTTTGACAACTGAATTAGGTTTCTGCCTCTCACATAAGCTTCTAGTTGGCTTCGATGATTAACATAATTATATATTTTATTGTTTTAAAACAAATTTTTTTTGTTTTACTGAACTTTGGAATTTATTTACTTTTACAGACGTTTTATTTCTTTAGTAATTAATAAACTTTTAATGTTATTCAATAGATAAAACGGAAGATATTTTTATTTCCTTTTGCCATTTCCTATGTTTCTCTTTGTTCATCCGTTTATTTTAATGAATGCAGATAAATTTATTTTAATCAGGTGAAATTATATTTAGATGAAATTAATTAAAAATAAAGAGATTCAATTGGACATGATTTGTTTTAAATAAATTGCAAAACAAAAAAAAAAAAAAAAAAAATATATATATATATCGTTAAAGAATACGTATTTTTCAAACTGCTGCTTTGATCGAAAAGTAGTGTATAAAAAAGTTGTACAGAAAAAGACTTAGACTTTCAGAAAAATGATATCTTAATCACACTGTTATAATGACGAATTAGTTACAGGGTGTCAAATTTGTGACTGAATTTTGAAAGTTTTGTTTTTGTGCTTTACCTTACTTTATTTTCCCACGAATAATTTAGTTATTGAAAGATTTTGTGCACCCTCTTTCCAGCTTTACTCGAAAATGGTAAATGTTTTTAACGAAATTTTAGGAAAAAAGTCATACGAGATTTTACGATTAAAAAAAAAAAAAATAGCTTTAATAATCACAAATATTTATATGAATCGATTAGTAGTGAATTGTTTCCCATCTTGTTGAAATGGCAGACAGCTGTGCGTTCAAATAAAACATATCATGTTTTTTTTTAATAAAAGATAAACGGAATAACTTAGGATTAAAACTCAACTACTTATAGCATTTCTTCAGATTTTTCTGATATATATTTTTATATATAAAAATTATTTTCTAACTATATTATTTTTAATTTCTTCAGGTATGACTTCTGAAAATATTTCAAAGAACTTTTACGAAAAAGATACCGTATCTCTCTATAAGAATTTAAAATTAATAATCACAATTCGCTTTTAACTTGGATCCAATTCCTCTACAATTGCCAAAATTGTTGGACTAAAATAATATTCCCACTTCTAAGTCCTTCTACTGTAACGACAAAATTCTAAATCTGGCTAGGAAATGTTAAAAAAACTATTGTATGTTACGACTGTCATCATCAATGTCTTTTTATGATACTCTTTGTTAAGATTATTTCAGTTTATTCAGACTAAAGACGCAAAACATTCATATATCGAATTTTGAGTAAACTTATCATATGACCACATGTTTTTTTTTAATTTTTATTGTTTTTAGTTCGATACTATTCAGGACCATTATGTCGATTATTCGGTATACAAAACTTGTACCTGGAAACATGAGAAAATTCAGCAATAACGTATGTTTTCCAAGCTAATAATTTGCATTAGCTTGGAAATTCTTTGCCTCAGGTTTCTTTTGCTTTGTTATTTAAATTTTTTAGCTTTGATCTGCTAGCGCTTAGGCTAAGCTTTAACGTGGCTCACACTTAATTTTTATGAAGTGAACACAACGTGCCATTACGCGGTCGAACATATTATGCATAGCTCTTAAGAGCTTTGGTAATTTTTGTGCTTGGAATTCATTCTTGTGACTTTTTCTTTTTCTGAACCAGGTTTCATCTTATTCTTTAGGTCTTTGGTAATACTTTTGTCAACATTTACTCAATCAACATTTTGTAGTAAGTTCAAAAAAAAAAAAAAAAAAGAAATGAAAAAATTCAAATTTTATTTTGAAATTTTCTTCTCTTGAGTGCCATCCGCATGCGGACATATGTCCGGATTGTAAGTCTGTTTAATCTGGCATATCTCAGGAAAATATTGTAATCAATATTATTATTCATATTATAAAAATAGTTAAATTTTTTTAATCATATTTTTAGCTGCACCAAAAGCATGAATTGTGTTGATGGTGTATGATAGTCTTTAGTTATGAGGTTTCCAACAACGCAAAAATAATTTTGGCACGCCCCAAAATACCGTCCTTTTTGTTTTATGTATATTGCGTCGCCGTTTAAGTCCGATTGTAAAATATGGCATGTCGTTGTTAATGGTTTGCCAATCGCTTAAATTTTTTCTTTGGTGATTTTTGAATCCGACATCAAATTCTAGATGTCACTTCTCGTATCACGGATACAGGGGGGATGTACCTAATTATTTTCATAAAAAATAAAGTCTTTTGTAAACCTAATATTTTTAGTTTTTAAAGTATTTCATTTTATGGATAAGCAATAAAATTGCAAAGGTTCGAAAAATCGTGTAACCTGCAGTCTATTTCACTTGAAAAAAAAATTTGGAAATAGTAAAGTTTTTTTTTTTATAAAAGAAAAAAAAATTTCTTTTTTATGAAAAATATTATCTCTTTGTGGTTATGCCATACTTTTGACTAATAATTGTAGAAGTTATAGAATGAAGTAAAATATTAACATTTGTTGCAAACAAAAATATTTTTTAAACTATTTTAACTTCTGTTTATTTTCAATTTTGTTAAATGAAATTGCTTTAAACTTAAACAGTTGTTTAAACCTTTGCAATTTTGTTATTTATGAATAACATGAAAATTACCAAAGAGAAAATTTAAGCGGTTGTCAAACTATTAACAACGACATATCACATTATATAATTGAACTTAAAATGGCTACGTTATACACAAAAAAAGGTGGTATTTCGGGTAGAAAAATAATTTTCATATTTCTGGAAACCTCATGAAGGTTGTGCAGGGGTAACCAGCACAACTTTTTTTCGACTCACCCTAATAAACACACAAAATTTTAAAATTTAATTTAAGACATTTTTTTTTAATTTCAATCAATTGCTTCTAATACCACATTTTGTCTAAAAACAATGCGATTTTAATCGTTTTCGGATTTGTAAAAAAGTGTTAGAGCTGAAGAAGCAAAACAAAAATATTATGAATTCGACTATACGAAAATTTTCACTTCCAAAAAATTTCTGACATACCTGATAGTACATATTTAAACTTTTATACATTTGATTATAACATTCAAATTCTTCTTGAAACCTGAAGTACTATTGTCTTTCTGAAGACTTTTTCGACGATATGGCCATATATATATATATATATATATATATATATATATATATACATACATATATATATATATGTGGTAGTTAAATTTCAATAATTGAATAGGTTTTTGTTCCATACTTGAAAGCAGAATAAACTTGAAGCCCACAGTATGTGAATATATTGTTTTATTAATTTGCTATTTTCGAGCAATCAATGGAAGTTTGGTTTCTTCCAACAAATTACAACAAGCTGTTTGTAAAATGTTTAAAAACTTTACCAACTTTAAAAACAAAAATTAATAAAAATTGGTACAACAATTATTAATAACATTTAAATTATTATTTTAAGTTATAATTATGTAATTTTCATTATTGCTTAGTGTCAAATGAAGAGGTATAAATACACATTTTAAACATTTTGTAGCTAAACTTCTCACAGCTTTTAAATATTAAAAGAAAGAAAACAATATAAAATAGATCCTCAATTCTTAATTCAATTTACACAAATTTTTGTAGGAAGACCACTCAAACGATGAATGTTGAAGTGTTAAACCCAAGGAAAATATTAAAAAAATTTAAAAATTTATCTTGAGTAGCCTACGGGTTACAAAAAATCAAGGTTTTGTATATTTTGGCCAAAAAAAAGTTTTGAATTTTCTTCTGAAATGGGTGTCAAGAAATTCTTGATTTTGTGCTCGTTATGAAAAGAAAAAAAAATTTTTTTCGAAAAAATTTCGTTTCATTGACGAAAAACTTTGAAATGTTTGTTTGCAAAATGGATAAAATGAAACGAAAAAATTTTGTTTCATAAGCGAAAAACTTTGATTTGTTTGTTTGCAAAATGGATAAACATTTTATACTTTTATTTCTTTTATGAGTAAAATATTTAAATGTTGCTTCGCTGTAATTATGGTTCTTTATAAAATATCTTAAAAAATTTAAACACCAAAGTATACTGAAGGGTCCTCTTGAGGAATAGAATTTCATGGAGAAAAATTTAAAAGTATTTTTTCCCTAACAAGCTAAAAATAATGAATTTTTTGAGCATCGTGTGAGGGGTCTTTCTACATCAGAATCGCAAAAAAAAGGTTTCTCGACACCTTCTAATGTTCATATATACATATATATGAACATATATATATATATATATTATCAAAAATGTTTAACTGATCGGATATTGATTTTAATCCTAAATAAGTTTTGTGTTAGTATTCTATTAAAGCAACGGGTTACAGCTTTAAACTCATAAGACTTAGAACTAAAAGAGTGCAAAATTTTTAACACTTTGGCTTTCAGTTCGTAATTTAAAAAATCGCTTTAAATTACCTAATTTTTTCTGATTCTTCTTCATTGTTTGTTTGCGTATTTATACTTTTGGATCTCATTCGATTCTATACAGACTAATTAAAGACACTTTTTGTTGTCAAGCAAACTTTCAACAATTACCTACAGGGCAAAGTGAGGCAGAACCGAAGACTTAAAGTAGGGTATCTCTGACATAAAATGTTTTCAACCGCTTGCCAGATTTTTATTTTGTATTCGATTTAAAAGATTTGTATATCCTCTTTAAGCTTTCGATAAGATAGCTTGGAAATATTGGTCCAGTTTTTTTCATATGTAGTCCAACATTTCCATTTTAGCCAATAAACAAAAATATTTCATAATAACTCTTATTACCGTTAATTTTAAATACCTTTCTTGATTACAATGTCTCCTAGGGACATGTCAGATTTAACAGCACATCGAACTCTCCAAATCCGGTCGTTTGTTCGCATGCAGTCAAAGAAAAATGTACAAAATAAAATTAGATTTCTTTTTAAATTTTCCTTAGTACTTGCTAGAAAATGTGGACCGAATAAATTTTTTTCAAAAGTATTACATTTCATTGTAATAAAAAAAGCTTACTAAGGACCTAAAGAATAAGATGGAGCTTGGTTCAGGAAAAGTCACAAGATTTAATTACAAGCCCAAAAACTAGAGAAGCTACGTACACAACGTACTATGTGTTCATTTCTTCAAAATCAAATATAGAATACGTTAAAGCTATGTCTAAGCTTCAGTCAATCAAAGATATACAAATTTTAAATAACAAAGCTGAGAAGAACTATAAGGTAAAGAATGATTAAAGCTCCTCAATAATAAAAAATACATATATTTTCAATATTTTGTTTCAGCCTGGAAAACATGCGTTGTTGTTCCAAGGTACAAGTTTTATATATCGAAAAATCGAGAAAATAGTCCTGACTAGTATCGAACTAAAGGCAATAAAAATTTATAAAACCATCTACCATTTAACAAGTTTACTCAAAATGCGATATATTTGGTTGTTTTGGTTCTTTAGTTTGAATAACCTCGAATAAGCAAAACGAAGTGTGTTATAAAATGACACTGATGACACTCGTGACATGCAACAGTATTTCTAACATTTTCTGGCCAGAGTTGGAATTTTGTTGTTATAGTAGAAAGTCCCAGAATTGCGAATGTAATTTTATTCCCATAGAGTATTATTTATTTAAACTGTCCAGAATTTCTGCAATTATGAAGGAATTAGATCCAAGATAAAAGCGAATTTAAGAGGGCGCTAGCAGTGGCCAATTGTGATTATAATTTTAAATTCTCATAAAGAGAGACCGCGAAAAATTTAGCAAAATTACTTAAATTTTTTCACAGGTGTAAAAGATATATATGTTTGTCTTTCGAAGAGCTAAAAAGTTTATGTTTTCTGGATAATTGTCCTTCTGACCATCCCTCCTAGATATATCCCTATATATATATATATATATATCAAAAGATCTGATAATACGAAAATACGAAAATAACAAAGATATTAAAAAAACCGGTTTTCTATTTTATGCTGAGGAAATGAAGTCAGCCGGTCCATTAGTAACATAGATATTGGCCAAAATGCATTTTTGACCGATATTCCATTCCTAAATAAGCTACAGAATTGGTTTTTATGCAGATCGATCACAAATATTTTTATTGAATTTCGTTTTATTGAATGAACGAAATCGGCTCATAAACAATCGAGTTATTCGCAAATCTTTTTTTTTATTTATCTAATGTCTGCTTCCTTATATTTGTTGTTTCATGTATGCTGAAAAACAGCAACAATAGCAAACTAAAGAATATTTGGTTTTTCAACTTTTTTTTAGCTCCTATGTAAGCCATAGACTTCATTCTTTCATAGAAAAGTCGGAAATTTTTTTAAGAATTTTTGCGTTGAAAAAATGAAATAAGATTTAATATTAACCGAGTTGTAGGCGAAAACGCGTTAACAGAATTATTGGGCCTCATTTTTGCATGTCTATCATAAATATTTTTTTCGAATTTCGGTTTTTTAAATCGGTTATATAATCGGTCCATCTTATACTCTTCACCACAGGCGTAAAGGGTATATATTATCATTCCTTTTGTAATTTCCACAATTTTCGTCGAAAAGAAAAAAACTTTATATTAGGATATGATGATGTCTGTCTGTCCGTCGGTTGAAATGGCGTTTATGAAGCCCACCCTATATATATATATATATATATATATATATATATATGTACTAAACGATCGGAAATCCTTTTGAGAATTTTGCTATTGAAAGTCATTAAGATTGGTTCGTAAGTGGCCTAGATGTGTCAAAAAAAACCGGTTTCTTAAACAGGTTTTTGATTTTCTGTAGCCTCTATATAAGCTAGGACTTCGTTTTTGCAAAGAAGATCTGAACATTTTTTTTCTGGATTTTTGTGCTGAAGAAATTAACTACATCGATCCAATAATAATCCGGATATCGGGCAAAATGCATATCTTACTTTTTGAAGCCCCTGTTTAAGCTACGGATTTCGTTTTTATATAAATCAGTCATAAATATTTTCATAAAATATCTGTTTTTTGAACCAATGATTAATCGAGCCATAAACAACTGAGTTATAAGCAAAATCTGAAAAAATACTAAAAATATAAACACAAACATATATAAAAAGCATTGCAATGACTCTCAGTGTGTTGTTTTTTGTATAAGCAAGCAGTAGTTGTTGCAGAGAAACAAGCTTAGGCAACTTTTTTTGCAAATAGAGCCACTGCTTTTTGCATTGGATTTCAATGAAAATTTAAAAATTTTGGCGGCTGATTTTAAGCCGTAAGTAAGTCGACCAAATCGGCGGCTGATAAAATAGACAATGTATGTGGGATTGGAGCTTGGTCGCTTCACCAGATCTGGCAGACGTTGGTAAGAAAAGGGTTAAGATAGTTAACGGACAGAACATTCTCGACGGAGTTAGTGACGAGTCACGTACGCCACAGACAAAATATGGACGAGACATCTTATAACGTAGAACGAATATTCTAAACGACGTTCTTTAATTTTATAAACGGACTTACCATGCACAGGAAAGGGACAAATATAGGTTTCGGTCGCTAAGAAGTTTCTGGAGCTTTAGGGAAATAGCGAGTAATAGTGGATAGGATATAAATAGGAATAAAAGAGAATATTTAGTCAGTTGTCAGTCAGTTGCAGAAGAGTTTTATAAAGTTGTCGGACAGTTGCAGAAGAGTTTTATAAAGTTGAAGTAAATAAAGTTGAAAATAGTTGTCGAAGAGTTGCAGAATAGTTGTGCAAAAGTTGAAGTGAGTTGCTATAAAGTTGAAGTTAAAAGTTGTAATTGAGTTAAAACCAGCAGTAGCCAAACTATAATAAATTGTAAAACTAAAATAAAGTGAAGCGAATATTTTAATTTAAGTTTGATAATTTGAAATAAACTGTGTACATTATAATTTATTAATCAAAATAAATTGTGTTTTAATTGATTAAAGCCATCAAGCTTAAATCGCAGGGATTTAATAATATAAAAATCCCACATGTATCTCTGAGTTATTTGTTTATACACATTATCATTTTTTATGTATGTTTGGGCGTTTTTAGTTGAGAATAGATGCATTGCAATGGTTTTTTGTATAAGCAAGAAGTTTAGTTGAAAATAACAGTATTATAATGATTATTGCCGTTATTGTCTTTTGTGCATGCAGTTTGTTTGTATATACATCCAAAAATATATAAATATATGAATACTTATAAGTTATTGTGTTTTTTATTTTTATTTTTGTTTTCTTTTTTTTTTTTGCTTTAAGAAAGACTTGCTTGTAGAACAAATGTATGTATTATTATTTTTTAAGCATAAATATGAAAATATAAAGGCATGCTATTTCTTTTTATTTTCTGGTAAAGTGGTGAAGAGTGCAGAAGATTCGGCACAGCCGAATATAGCTCTCTAACTTGTTTAATTTTATATTGTCTTATAATTATAAAATATTTGTGCTGCATCGAAGTGATTATATCTTCCTTAAATATGTGCCAAGTTTTGTTAAATTCCAAAGTATTAATTTTTTTATTTACTAGCTGTACCGGTGCGCTTCGCTACCCTATTTGATGCGATAACTAATATTTACTTTATATGATAGTTCCTACTTCTCCTGGACCTATTCACTTTCTTTGAAATTTGATAAGAAAATTACTTTAAAATTTTTTAAGACTTTCACTGTCTTGTAGATGAGAAAATTTTATTTTTTTGTATGGAGGCTACCTTTCCCTTTGAACTTATTCGTCCTATTTTCATTTCAGTACTAGTTCCGTAGATAATATCTGCTTTATATGGGGGTACTACACCCCTACTCCGATTTTAAGCTAATTGGTTCATCCGTTTCTAAAATATTTTACAACGCAAGCGCTATCCGTGCATCAGATTTCATGTATATAGCTTCATTAATAACGTGTAAAATTGAAAAATAGGTTTTTTTTTTTAAGTTGGAGTAAAATGTGGGTGTGATTTTCAATCGAGATCTAACAAAGTCTACAAACTCCTCTTGCACTGGTACTATCTGTGTGTCAAAATTCTTGAAAATCATTTAGACGTGATTGATACACACACAAACAAATAAACAAACAGACGTACACCTCATTTTTATAATCTATATATATTAATATAAAATCTATTTCAACTTTATATGAAACTGTAAATTATTCAAAGTTTTCAGTATTTACGTAGATATAGTATAGGTAAAAATTTTTGTAATTACATCCAATATAAGGTATTTAATTTTCATATAACACATCTCAATACGAGTGAAGGGTATATAAGATTCGGCACAACATAATATAGCACTTTAACTTGTTTTTGTATAAAGTGATATATCAGAAAGCTGGATAAAAGTGATATAAGTGATTAATTTAGTTTTAATATTCATCTTTTATTCATCTTTTATTATTATTTTATTTTGTTTTATTTTATTATTTATTAAAAAAAATATGTTATGTTTTATTTGAACGCACACCTTATCTTTATCGAGCTTAAAAAATAAACGATTTTGAATTTAAAAACTTAATTTCTTTTTTTTTATCGAAAATGTGTCTTTTCTTTTTTCTCCAAAATAAAATTTTTCTTAAGAACATATAATTTTATACTTTTTTAAAAAGTATTTTCACGTAGAACGGAATACGGTTTTGTGAAACCCTGATATATTGTTAAGATTTTGTAAACCTGTTTTCTAGACTTACAATTTTTTTATTTAAAATGTTAAAGAACAATCACTGAGAATTTCGTTAGGATATCTTAACTGATGAAGATTTTATTAGCGATAATATATTTATAGTTTCCCCAATAACGAAATCTTTACAAAAATTAGTTATGCTTCAATTTATTAAAATCGATTTTGACAAACTGTGCACCGTAATTTTTGTTTAATATATTACCTATCAAAAAAAAAAAAAAAAAAAAAAAAGCAAGTGCTTCAAAAAAATTTTTTTACATAAAACGGTATTGGTTCGTAAAACTTTATTTTGAAAATCTGATAAAGTTTCCAAGACATAACTTCTTAAGAATTAAGAATCAATTACATTTTTCTTGCAACTGTTACGTGTTTTCTAATGATGCCCTTAATATTAATAAGTGTAAACCAGCAGAAATAAGTTAAGGATATTATAAAGATAATATAATGCATAAAAGTCAACTGCTGTATTTTTATTTTTAGTTCGATTTATTTCGATAAAGCGATTTTTTTTTCGTTAAAAGTACTAATATAAATTATAAAGATTATAATCTAAATATTATATAATTTATTAATAAATATTAATTACAAATGAATAATTTAGTGATTTAAATTTTCATAAAGGGCTTGGAAATCTTTATGCATATACGTTTCTTAAGAATGTAAAATGTTGAACTTTGTTTCCTCAAATTTTGAGTTTTGATTCCTATAAAGATACAATTTTACGCTGAGGATTATTTCATTATTGTGGTAATAGTCTACAGTTATCTGGGTATCCAACCTTGTACATTACTACATTTTCTTTATATAAAATTCATCTAAATAATACTATTCAAAGTGCAATATTCAGAATTTTTACCAGGTCTTATTAAATTGAAATTCGCTTAGTATTACTTTGTCGTTGATCCATAACTTCTAAACTAAAAGAGTGTCCACCTTGAAATTTTGCAAAAGTAGGGAGGAGAACTATATATATCAACATTATATAATTTTGCAAAAATTTAAAAATACCATTTCTTATATCTGAAAAATTGCTTTATTTTTCATTTAAAGATTTTATTTTTATATGTCCAACTTTGACCTTTGAACTTTTTTAAAAATAAAGTTTATAAATATTGTTGTAAAAGTAGTATCTTTATATGTAATATGAAACCAGAGATCTGCAATCTATATTTTAGAAATTATTAGTAATTAAACAAGAAAACTTTTGCAAAACTTTAAATTTTTGGACCAGAAATGATCCTGAGTCAAAAAATTTATATTTAAGAAACACGTCCCATAGCCAGTATCTGTAGTGAATTTCATTGAAATCGGATATGTTAAATCCGGAAAAGGATGTTATTGTATTGAAATAAGCATTTGTGTATAGTTTTGCTTTTATTAAAACCAAATACATTTATTTAATTTCAACTCGTCCCATTATTTTGAATGTTAACCACCTCCTGGTATACCTGGTTAGCATCACCTATTTTTAGGATATGGATATTTGTCCACTTCTTAGATGAAAATGCTGAAATGATTTTGCGCCAAGCAGGAGCAGCGATTCGGAGGTTTAATGGCAGGGAAAGGCATTAGTCGGTCATTATATTTTTACTTCAACTATTACACAGTTCTTCAGTTTTTCTGTAGAAAAAAAAAAACACTGTACATTATTTAACAAGGAAAAAAGAAAGGTTTCTTGTGGCCAATTAAACTTTGTGTTTTTGGATAAACCCTTCTTATTAAAAATAAACTTAGTAAATAGAAGAAAAAGTAAATACCTTTACAAGGTGATACATTATAATTTTTTTATATAAATAGTTCCTAGTTTGTGGATACAAAAATAAAATAAAGTAGTGTTTTAAATTTCACAAAAATAACTTTAGTTTGTTATATTTAATTCAGAGCATTTTATTTTGTCCAAGATTTATATCTTTTTTCCCCCTGGTGCCATCTCAAAAGGGTAATTTTTTTTATTCTTAAAAGTTGTTTTTTTTAATATTTATTTATATAGATTTGGCACCTTATGCATAATACAATATTTTATTAATTGCTCAAATACTCTTTGGGATCTAAATGAAAGAAGAAGAACTGTAATTATTCCTCTCATTGTCCTTATTCAACTCTACTAATTTGGTAATCTCTATTTGTTGTATGTATTTTCTGCTATGTCAGTTTAAATTAATTAAACGACCGGGAAACTAATATTCAAATGAGGTGCAGGAAGTAAATTACTTAGAAATTATAAAAAAATATTCATATAAATTTCATCAAAGAAAACCGCTCAAAATTATAAAAAAAACAAAATAATTTGTCAAACATAAAAAATAAATAACTATACATGTATGCTAATTTAGTTGCATGCTAATCTCAAATTATATTTAAAAGTGAAAAAAAAAACACTAGGAAAAAGAAAGGAAAAATATTTAAAATAATTCGAATTTAAAGAATCTTATATTTATTTAATTTAATATTGGAAAATTTATATTCTGTGTATTGTGGCTTTTATATTTATAAAAAATGTGATTTTTATAAATTATATAAATATAATTTATAAAATTTTACATTTATGCATTATAATTATCTATTATTTTTGTGCTCATAAATTAGAAAAAGTAATATGTTTATATTTATTTAATTTAGTGTTTATCGCATTGTGATTTTTTGGTTAATATTTGCCAAAATTATTTTTCGTTTTTGATTTTTTACTTTTGTTAATTTTACTTATATACATAGATATATAAAAAATGATTAAAAATAAAGAAATTATTATTACAACTTTTTTTTTTTTTGGATCGCAACATCACTCATATGTTAGAGAATGATCAGCATCAGCAACATCAACAAAGATCTTTGGATATATGAGTAGTGCTGGATAATTTGAGTTTTTATTTTTTTTTCTGTAACTTAAATTTTATTTATTTTGTTTTTATAAATTATTCTTATTTTATGTTTAGTTATTTTTGATTTAAAAAAGGGTGACCAGCTAAATATTTTCATTTTCGATCAAATTTTGATCTTTATATTTCATGCATAGTTTTCTTGAATTAATTTATATATTTGCTGGTAACCTAAATTATTTTTTAAATATTTTATATATCTACTTTTATTTTATTTTTATACATTTTCTTATATTTTTTTTTTAACTCAAATTCTCCTTTTTGTAAAGATAAGAAAATTAACTGGGGAGATATTAATATTAAGTTTATATTGTGATTTCGGTTTATATTATTTTTTATATATAAGCAATTAATATTAAAGTTTTTTGGTTAGAATAAATTAAAAATGTTTGTTTGTTTGGTTAATTTAGGAAGTTCGGTTGTTTTAGATATTTAGTCGGATAATAAAATGTTAAAATTTTTAGATTTTCTGTTATAGAAGATCTAGTAACATAAAGAATTAATATAATCAATATTGTCGTTGTTTGCTCCTATTAGGTTTTTCTGCACGCAAAATTTCAAAAAGTTATAAGGCCGGTGTAAAAGCGTTCTTGCTTCTTGACTTATCCTTTCAACATCTGCTAGTATTTTATTAACTTTCCAGTGATGAACATTATATTTTCTAACCGTTTTGATATGAAATGGATATGGAACCTTTTTATAAAATTAGTGAATATCTTGTGTTAGTTTAATGTAGTTATTGACTAGTACGAGATCCTTTTATGAATGGTTTCTATAAAAATTTTGTCAAAAAATTTAAAAACTTAAAAAAAATCCGAAAAACAGTTATGTGAAGTTTTACATATCACTTTTTTTTTTGGAACATTTCATATATGACTAACACATAGCTGATATAGCTAACTTCAAAACTAATCAAGATATATTAAAACGGTTTGGTGAGCACATGTAAAACCAATAAAGATTCAAAATGATGCAATAAAAAAAAATAAAAAAAAAAAATAATAATAATAAAAAATAAAAAAAAAATCGAAAATTGGCCCATAACCGATTACGTCGAAGCAGTGACGTTATGTACTTTATAATAAATTTAACAATATTTAAAAAATTATATCTAAACAATAGCTAAGCGGTTGAACGTTACTCCGTACATTCTAACTATTTGATGGTTATTGAAATTACCTTAAAGTAATATTTATACTTCAAAAATCAAAAACAGCCAATTTTTTTACATATAGATCAAAAATTTTTCACCTGGCTGAAATTTACTTTAATTTTTAATAAGTTTCGTGATATTACTATTTTAAACAAACGGCTTACAGATCTGAGCTCACAAAACTTGAAACTAATAGAGTCTAATTTTATAATCATGACTTTCGTTCAAGGTATAAAATCGGGCTTAAAATTACTTAACTTTTTCCCATTCTTCTACACTTTTTGTTCATGCTCTTATTTAAAGAAAAAAAAAAATGCTAGAAAAAGCTTGAAGCTAAAATGAAACTGGTAACACTGAATCCTACGAACCCCACCGATTTCAATGAAATTAAGTTCTCCAGCATTTTCAAATTCGTTCTAGTTTACATTTTATTACGGTTAAAAATTTTACTTTTTCAGAAATTTTTTCCATAATATATGAAATTTAAATCCATATATCTGCGGAATTATTAGTTCGATTTAAATAAACTTTATCTCAAATTGATGTTTAATTCTCTAATTATGTTAGTAAAAAAACCATTTTTAAAAAAGAAAAGGATAATGAAATCAATATTCGTTCTTATATCAAAGATATTTAAAAAATCATATCTTCTTTTTATAATTTTTCTATAAAATGCGTTGTTGCCAACATTTAAAAAAAATTAGAGTGGGACACTAACATTTCTTTAAATCGGCGAAGATATATAGATTTAAAATTAATGTATTATAAAAAGTTTTTTGAGAAAAGTGAGTTTTAAACCGCGACCAAAAACTAAACTACAACGAATTTGAAAATTTTTAATAACTTCAGATTTTTTATTAACGTAATGTATAATAAATTTTATTAAAATCGGAGGAGGTAAAAATTTGCGTTTATTATTATTAATTTTTATTTGTTCGAAAATTTTTGTTTTCTCTCTTGGGTTAAAGAAATGCTATTTAATGCATTTTTTTGTAATAAACTCTAATAAAATATATTTTCGTGTACTATAAGTAGAAATAACTTTAACTCGAACCTCAGTTTTCAAAATAAAACTTCTATGTTAAATTTGTTTATTTTTTTTTTATTTTTTAATTTAATTTCACCATACATATTTTTAAAATTAAAAAGGGTCCTATTTCTTAAAGCTATCGTATTGTCATTCTTTTACCTTTCTGCCGAAAGTATATTAAGGTTTTTTTCATATTCAAATAAACTTAAAATATTCTCTGTACAATTGTATTTTATACTTGAACATATTTATATTTCAACATTTCATTACTACAAAAAAAAGTCATTTGGCTATTTCTAGATGAAATTGTTCATATCTCTGTTGTAGTTGTTGTTGCTTTTACTTTCAATTCCCTAAAGAATTTTTAGCCATGAAGAAACTAAAGTAAATAGTAGAGAAAAAAAAACAAGAAAAATAAAATAAAAAAATAGGAAATAATAGAAGCAGTAGAACTGGAATAAAACTTACCAAAATTAAAATAGTAATAAAATTAAATGCACTTGTATAAATTTAATTTTTCATCCAAGAGAAAATAAGAAAAAAATGAAACAAAATCACAGGCAGCAACATAAACAACAAAAAGAAGAACAAAAAAAAAAAAAAAAAATAAAAAAAAATAAAAAAGTCAAGTAAAAGTCAGACAAAGTGCGAAGGAAGAGAAGAGGCAAAGACTACACTATAATACATTTACGAACAGTAGTGAAAGTTACTGCAGATGCAGCATAATTTATTAAACATACAAACAGGATAGAATAGTAACTAAGTAAGGAAAATTCTTAAAAATAAAAGGAAAAAGAAAATAAACATTAATACACACATACATACATGAATACATACATACATACATACATACATGTTGCACCTATATAGATATATAGATAGAAAATGTTGGGGGAACAGACACTACCTAGAATAAAATCTGGCTAAAGGCCAACACAAAAGTCATTGTTTAAAATGTAATAAAAATCAAAAAAGTTTTCTAATGCTTCAAGTTGTTCAACTATAGCACATATGAGTTCTAAAATAGTAATAAAATAGAAAAAGGATATATTAAGTAAAAATATAGGAGACTGTTTAAGGGTTAATTTCATGTATTTATTTCGCTTATGACAGCAATTTAGCATTTAACTGAATTCGACATCAACATAATTTGTTGCTATTGCTGCTGGAGACTATAGAGTAAATATTATTGCTGTTGTGCTGACAAACTATTAGAAGGACAATATATCTCTACATATTTACAAAGTTGGGGTGATAAAAGTAGATACAATAAATCAATGGAGTAAAATCCTTAGATTTTGAAAGGCAAATTTATTTTGTATTTATTTTTCTGGTTATCGATAAAAAACTTCCCATTATTATTATGTTATTCCATATGATCTTTGAACCTTTGTTAAAATTTTTCGCTATATAAAGAAGTTTTAGCTTGATGTCTTACCTTATTAATTATAGAAATAAAAAAAATAGATCCTTTGTGCTCTTTGAACTTTGTAAAGAGCACAAATCACAGTAGTTTTTAAACGCTTTTCTAGCTATGACAGGATCAACTAGATCTTTTAGGACTTTTATATTATCAAATATAGGTACCTCTTATTTTATTCATTAGTGTAACAATTTTACTTTGCCTTACAATTGTTGTTTTATTTACTTAATTTTTGCTCAGTATGCAACTGTCAGGAGTCTAATAAAATAAGTAAACGAAAAGTGCATCATCAACAACAAGATAAACAGAAGAATCTGTAACTGCTAGTATAAGTTGTAACTTGTTTACTAGGGCTGTTTTCTAAAGAAAAAAATTGCATTTTTTTTACTATTATCTTCTTCCTGTAACACTCATCTTTAATTCATCCCATTTTCAAGGGAATCTTAATGGAATGCAGAGGTTAGTCACTATTATCACAGTTCTTAAAATTTTGTTGTGTAACTTAGAAAAAATGTACATTTCCTTGAGTCCAAAAGATATACAAAAGTTAAAGAAAGTTTTTGAAAATCTTCTATGGAAATTCTTTTTACAGAAAATTTTATATGAAAAAAATTTTCAATGAAAATTCTTTTTATAGAAAATTTTCTGTGAAAATTCCTTTTACAGAAAATTTTCTATGAAAATTCATTTTAAAAAATTCCTTTTATAGAAAATTTTCTATGAAAATTCTTTTTATAGAAAATTTTCTATGAAAATTCTTTTTATAGAAAATTTTCTATGAAAATTCTTTTTATAGAAAATTTTCTATGAAAATTCTTTTTATAGAAAATTTTCTATGAAAATTCTTTTTATAGAAAATTTTCTATGAAAATTCTTTTTATAGAAAATTTTCTATGAAAATTCTTTTTATAGAAAATTTTCTATGAAAATTCTTTTTATAGAAAATTTTCTATGAAAATTCTTTTTATAGAAAATTTTCTATGAAAATTCTTTTTATAGAAAATTTTCTATGAAAATTCTTTTTATAGAAAATTTTCTATGAAAATTCTTTTTATAGAAAATTTTCTATGAAAATTCTTTTTATAGAAAATTTTCTATGAAAATTCTTTTTATAGAAAATTTTCTATGAAAATTCTTTTTATAGAAAATTTTCTATGAAAATTCTTTTTATAGAAAATTTTCTATGAAAATTCTTTTTATAGAAAATTTTCTATGAAAATTCTTTTTATAGAAAATTTTCTATGAAAATTCTTTTTATAGAAAATTTTCTATGAAAATTCTTTTTATAGAAAATTTTCTATGAAAATTCTTTTTATAGAAAATTTTCTATGAAAATTCTTTTTATAGAAAATTTTCTATGAAAATTCTTTTTATAGAAAATTTTCTATGAAAATTTTTTTCTTTTTATAGAAAATTTTCTATGAAAATTTTTTTCTTTTTATAGAAAATTTTCTATGAAAATTTTTTTCTTTTTATAGAAAATTTTCTATGAAAATTTTTTTCTTTTTATAGAAAATTTTCTATGAAAATTTTTTTCTTTTTATAGAAAATTTTCTATGAAAATTTTTTTCTTTTTATAGAAAATTTTCTATGAAAATTTTTTTCTTTTTATAGAAAATTTTCTATGAAAATTTTTTTCTTTTTATAGAAAATTTTCTATGAAAATTTTTTTCTTTTTATAGAAAATTTTCTATGAAAATTTTTTTCTTTTTATAGAAAATTTTCTATGAAAATTTTTTTCTTTTTATAGAAAATTTTCTATGAAAATTTTTTTCTTTTTATAGAAAATTTTCTATGAAAATTCTTTTTATAGAAAATTTTCTATGAAAATTTTTTTCTTTTTATAGAAAATTTTCTATGAAAATTCTTTTTATAGAAAATTTTCTATGAAAATTTTTTTCTTTTTATAGAAAATTTTCTATGAAAATTCTTTTTATAGAAAATTTTCTATGAAAATTTTTTTCTTTTTATAGAAAATTTTCTATGAAAATTCTTTTTATAGAAAATTTTCTATGAAAATTTTTTTCTTTTTATAGAAAATTTTCTATGAAAATTCTTTTTATAGAAAATTTTCTATGAAAATTTTTTTCTTTTTATAGAAAATTTTCTATGAAAATTCTTTTTATAGAAAATTTTCTATGAAAATTTTTTTCTTTTTATAGAAAATTTTCTATGAAAATTCTTTTTATAGAAAATTTTCTATGAAAATTCTTTTTATAGAAAATTTTCTATGAAAATTCTTTTTATAGAAAATTTTCTATGAAAATTCTTTTTATAGAAAATTTTCTATGAAAATTCTTTTTATAGAAAATTTTCTATGAAAATTCTTTTTATAGAAAATTTTCTATGAAAATTCTTTTTATAGAAAATTTTCTATGAAAATTCTTTTTATAGAAAATTTTCTTTGAAAATTCTTTTTATAGAAAATTTTCTATGAAAATTCTTTTTATAGAAAATTTTCTTTGAAAATTCTTTTTATAGAAAATTTTCTATGAAAATTCTTTTTATAGAAAATTTTCTTTGAAAATTCTTTTTATAGAAAATTTTCTATGAAAATTCTTTTTATAGAAAATTTTCTATGAAAATTCTTTTTATAGAAAATTTTCTATGAAAATTCTTTTTATAGAAAATTTTCTATGAAAATTCTTTTTATAGAAAATTTTCTATGAAAATTCTTTTTATAGAAAATTTTCTATGAAAATTCTTTTTATAGAAAATTTTCTATGAAAATTCTTTTTATAGAAAATTTTCTATGAAAATTCTTTTTATAGAAAATTTTCTATGAAAATTCTTTTTATAGAAAATTTTCTATGAAAATTTTTTTTATAGAAAATTTTCTATGAAAATTCTTTTTATAGAAAATTTTCTATGAAAATTCTTTTTATAGAAAATTTTCTATGAAAATTCTTTTTATAGAAAATTTTCTATGAAAATTCTTTTTATAGAAAATTTTCTATGAAAATTCTTTTTATAGAAAATTTTCTATGAAAATTCTTTTTATAGAAAATTTTCTATGAAAATTCTTTTTATAGAAAATTTTCTATGAAAATTCTTTTTATAGAAAATTTTCTATGAAAATTCTTTTTATAGAAAATTTTCTATGAAAATTCTTTTTATAGAAAATTTTCTATGAAAATTCTTTTTATAGAAAATTTTCTATGAAAATTCTTTTTATAGAAAATTTTCTATGAAAATTCTTTTTATAGAAAATTTTCTATGAAAATTCTTTTTATAGAAAATTTTCTATGAAAATTCTTTTTATAGAAAATTTTCTATGAAAATTCTTTTTATAGAAAATTTTCTATGAAAATTCTTTTTATAGAAAATTTTCTATGAAAATTCTTTTTATAGAAAATTTTCTATGAAAATTCTTTTTATAGAAAATTTTCTATGAAAATTCTTTTTATAGAAAATTTTCTATGAAAATTCTTTTTATAGAAAATTTTCTATGAAAATTCTTTTTATAGAAAATTTTCTATGAAAATTCTTTTTATAGAAAATTTTCTATGAAAATTCTTTTTATAGAAAATTTTCTATGAAAATTCTTTTTATAGAAAATTTTCTATGAAAATTCTTTTTATAGAAAATTTTCTATGAAAATTCTTTTTATAGAAAATTTTCTATGAAAATTCTTTTTATAGAAAATTTTCTATGAAAATTCTTTTTATAGAAAATTTTCTATGAAAATTCTTTTTATAGAAAATTTTCTATGAAAATTCTTTTTATAGAAAATTTTCTATGAAAATTCTTTTTATAGAAAATTTTCTATGAAAATTCTTTTTATAGAAAATTTTCTATGAAAATTCTTTTTATAGAAAATTTTCTATGAAAATTCTTTTTATAGAAAATTTTCTATGAAAATTCTTTTTATAGAAAATTTTCTATGAAAATTCTTTTTATAGAAAATTTTCTATGAAAATTCTTTTTATAGAAAATTTTCTATAAAAATTCTTTTTATAGAAAATTTTCTATGAAAATTCTTTTTATAGAAAATTTTCTATAAAAATTCGTTTTATAGAAAATTTTCTATGAAAATTCTTTTTATAGAAAATTTTCTATAAAAATTCTTTTTATAGAAAATTTTCTATGAAAATTCTTTTTATAGAAAATTTTCTATGAAAATTCTTTTTATAGAAAATTCTTTTTATAGAAAATTTTCTATAAAAATTCTTTTTATAGAAAATTTTCTATGAAAATTCTTTTTATAGAAAATTTTCTATAAAAATTCTTTTTATAGAAAATTTTCTATGAAAATTCTTTTTATAGAAAATTTTCTATAAAAATTCTTTTTATAGAAAATTTTCTATGAAAATTTTTTTCTTTTTATAGAAAATTTTCTATGAAAATTTTTTTCTTTTTATAGAAAATTTTCTATGAAAATTTTTTTCTTTTTATAGAAAATTTTCTATGAAAATTTTTTTCTTTTTATAGAAAATTTTCTATGAAAATTTTTTTCTTTTTATAGAAAATTTTCTATGAAAATTTTTTTCTTTTTATAGAAAATTTTCTATGAAAATTTTTTTCTTTTTATAGAAAATTTTCTATGAAAATTTTTTTCTTTTTATAGAAAATTTTCTATGAAAATTTTTTTCTTTTTATAGAAAATTTTCTATGAAAATTTTTTTCTTTTTATAGAAAATTTTCTATGAAAATTTTTTTCTTTTTATAGAAAATTTTCTATGAAAATTTTTTTCTTTTTATAGAAAATTTTCTATGAAAATTTTTTTCTTTTTATAGAAAATTTTCTATGAAAATTTTTTTCTTTTTATAGAAAATTTTCTATGAAAATTTTTTTCTTTTTATAGAAAATTTTCTATGAAAATTTTTTTCTTTTTATAGAAAATTTTCTATGAAAATTTTTTTCTTTTTATAGAAAATTTTCTATGAAAATTTTTTTTTTTTTATAGAAAATTTTCTATGAAAATTTTTTTCTTTTTATAGAAAATTTTCTATGAAAATTTTTTTCTTTTTATAGAAAATTTTCTATGAAAATTTTTTTCTTTTTATAGAAAATTTTCTATGAAAATTTTTTTCTTTTTATAGAAAATTTTCTATGAAAATTTTTTTCTTTTTATAGAAAATTTTCTATGAAAATTTTTTTCTTTTTATAGAAAATTTTCTATGAAAATTTTTTTCTTTCTAAAAATTTTCTAAAAATTCTTTTTATAGAAAATTTTCTATGAAAATTCTTTTTATAGAAAATTTTCTATGAAAATTCTTTTTATAGAAAATTTTCTATGAAAATTCTTTTTATAGAAAATTTTCTATGAAAATTCTTTTTATAGAAAACTTTCTATGAAAATTCTTTTTATAGAAAATTTTCTATGAAAATTCTTTTTATAGAAAACTTTCTATGAAAATTCTTTTTATAGAAAATTTTCATAGATTTTTTTTGTGCGAAAATTTTTAGATTTCTTTTATAGAAAAATTTTTAAATATTTTTTTTATGAAAAGAAAAATTCTCAATGATTTTTTTTTGTTTGAAATGAATTGATTCTTGTTTTAAAGAAAAATTTTCAGTGAAATTTAAAAAAAAATTGTATTTTTTTTTAGAAAAATATTTGTTTTTGTTTTTTTCTTTTGGAAAATTTTTATTTTTTTTTTAGAAAAATTTTCAATGATTTTTTTGTTTTTAAGAAAAATTTCTATAATTTCTATAATTTATTTTTATAGGAAATCTTTTTGTAAGAAATTTTTTACAATTTTTTTTTTTTGGAAATTTTCCATAAAATGTTCTTTTATAGGAAAATTTCCATTTTTTTAAGTAAACTTTTTTTTATAGGAAATTTTCTATAAAATTTCTTGTAGAAGTTTTTCTATAAAATTTCTTTTCTTCGAAAGTTTTCAATGAAAATTCTTTTCATAAAAAATTTTTGATTTTGTTTTTTAGACAGTTTTCGTTGAAATTTTTTTTTAAAGGAAATTTTCAATGAAATTTATTTTAATATTAAATTTTTAATAAAATTTCTTTCTATAGGTTTTAAATATCTTTTGCTTTTGTGCAATATTTTCGGTAGATTTTCTTTCTAGAGAACATTAGTCTTAAAATTATGAAAGTTTCATTCATGACTTAGTTTTTCTTTTTAGCAATTCCCGTCCTTGCTTTTAATAAACTTAGATTTAAACTTCCTTTTGCTATTCATTTTGATTGTCTTAATTTGAAAGAAACTTTTCTCTGCAAAGCAAATTTATATCATTTTACTTACGTCACAACTAAAAATTTTTATATTACTCGCGGTTGCTAAACAAATTTATTAAGAATTAATGTAAATTTGTTTTTCTTGCTAAAAATTTAATTTTCTACATCTTTGAATTTCTTAGTCAAGGTCTCATCTGGTGGCTTTTTGAATAATTACTTTGGTTTTGCTATCTTTCTTTTTTTTGTTTGTTTGGTCTCTATTTATCTATTACATTTGGAACAAATTCTATTTATCTTTTACCAACGCCTCCCAAAGAATGTGTTAAAATCCACAAATGCCATTCTCACTCTTAAAATATTAAGCAAACATAGACACTCACACACATACACACATACTCCTACGATATAAAAGTAAAAATAGTGTCAACATGGTGATACACACCTACACTCTACAAGAAAAGCATAAAATGTAAGAATGTTTGTGTATTCTTTCGAAAATTTCATTAAATGTGGTCAAATAGTTTCAAAGGTCATTTAGTTGTTGCCAATCATTTTTTTCTTGCTTGCTTGCAACATGTAGAGCTCTTCACACTATATGAAAAAGATTACAAAGTATTTGTTGCTAATGATGAGGATAACGAACGAAGGAGGAAGTACCAGATATAAATGAATTTTACAGACATTGTTTAAACAAAACTTAAATTAAACTAAATCTTGTACATAAACAAATATAAGTATCCGCACACCTATACATGCATAGAAATATGTGTGTATAGATATGTTTTTATATCTGTTTTGGGTTTTATCCTTCTCCTTGACTATGTAGCCGTATTAAATGCAAAGACATGAATGTCATTTAAGGTGGAAAAATTTACAGTGACATAGTAGCACACATAGATGAAATTTGTCTTCCCTTATACACAAGAAGCTATAAACATAACATAGTAATATTATATACAACATATTTAGTTATTTACTTTACTATATATATGAATATATGGGGTACTTCATAGTGTTTGCAAATTTTAGGCTAAAATAGAGAACTTGAAGAAATGTAGAAGGGGAATAATTAATGGCTTTTTTTAAGTAAACGACATTTTTGTAAACTTTCTTTTGTACTAATTATTTAGATGTGTTGGTGTTATTTTAGGTTATTTTGCTCCTAACTAACTCCCCTTTTTGCAATTTGTTTTATGAATTTCTGAAGGTAGAATTGTCAAAAATAAAATAAACCTTGTATTTGTCTAGATAAGGTATTCTTATACCCTACACCACCATAGGTGCGGAGTATATTAGCCGTTTATGATGATGTTATTAACATCCAAAAATATTGGTCTAAGATCCGCTTTATATATACCAATTCGCTTAAAACCAATTTCTGAGTCGATTTAACGATGTCCGTCTAACCATATAAATCTAGTACTAATTCAATTGTGGGTTGCAATTTTTAAGAAATTTGGTACATGTGCTTTATATGACCCAAGAAGGAACCCTACTGAAATTGGTTGAAGAGGCCCATTATTTTACCTAGCCCTCATAAAAATGTTCTTCCGGAATAGGGATTTGGCACTTAAAAGTCTTTAAAATATAAACATATTTGTACAGAATTTAGCACATATGAATATATATATATATATATATATATACATACATATATTCTTTTCGCAGTCTGGGAAATCGGGATTGATTTTTAAATTTCATGGGATCCTGAGAATTCCCTCCAAAATCAAATAATTACAAATTTAAAAATATTTATAAAATAATTGAGTTAAATGAAGGAAAGAAAAAGTTAAAATAAGCTAATTAATCATAAAACGATAAAATGATTCAGTTATTTTTAAAATATTTACATTCTCAAAATAAAATTAAAACATTTTATTACACAGAGAAAACAAATGCATATATTCGAAAATTTTTTCATAAATATTATGAATCGAACATAACTTTTTTCCCAAACCTTTTTCATAAAAAATAAAATTTTGTTCATAGATATTATCATCACTTTTTTAACAATATCTCATTTCTTAATATTTTTCCATAGACTACATGGCTTGTAAATTTTGATATTAGCAAAAATGGCAAAAACTTATATTCCTAACGTACAAGTACCACCGTTACAAACAAACATTTTTTTTTCAATTTCAATTATTCTATAGGAGATATAATCTATATCTACCTATCTTAGCACAATTTGACAATATCATTTCAGACATGAATATGATTGAATGTAGAAATTTGTCATATCTTCAATAGATATCTTAAATATACCAAACTGCAATTATGTTAAAAAATTTGCATTCCATAATTACCCTAAGTTTCTTTCTTTGGTGGAACAATTCTAAAGTTTGTGGAGTGTAATTAGACAAAGGAATACGTAATTTCTACGCCGCAACACGCTTCATTAGCATTCTTGATATCTTTGAAATTGTAGTTCCTTCATCGTTGTCACTTAAATTTGGGGAAAAAGTCGTAAAATTTATGACGAATTTTTAGAACAAAATCGTATTGATGTTAAATTTGTGGAAGAAGTCGTAAAATTTATGAAAAATTTTTAGAACAAAATCGTATTGATGTTGTACATGAGATTTCCGGAATAATCTAAGGTACTTTGTAGAAAAAAAATGTTGAAGGAGAGCCCCTCAAACGATGCATATTAATAAGCTGAATGTAGAAAAAAATATTAAAAAAAAAAAAAATTAAATTAATCTTCAGTTCACTACCAGCAATTGAAAATCACGGGTCTAGGATATTTTGTTTAAATAAAAGTTTTGAATTTTGTCTCGAAATGGGTATAAAAAATTTGTAATTTTGAGCCTGTTATAAAAAATATTTAAAAAATTTTTAACAAAATTGTTGAAAAAATTTCGATATTTTTGTTGGAAAAATAGATGAGAACTTTAATATTTTGTTTCGTACAATCTAATAAATTTTCATTTAAATTTACTCTATTTATAATAGGTAACATGACTCTCACTATAATTAGGGTGAAAATACTTGTTGATTTTATTTACTAATATTGTATGTAAATAAACATTATTTGTGCATAGTTACCTGTTTGTATAAGAAAACATTTTCTAGCAATGTACCAATTTTATTTAAATTTAATTTTTTTGTGCCTAAAAGAGCAGAGGATTTGTATGTATCTAAATTTATATATGTCTAAAAGTGCTTAGTATTAAAAAAAATACAATCATCTCCCTTCCTATTGTAACAACGCGGCGATATAAATAAAAAATGTTCACACTTCTAAAAACGTTATAATTGGTATTTATTTATTTACACTTTAACGACGCAATAACAAAAAATTTAGAATAACAACGTTAACTGTTTCTTAGTGCGCGGTAGAATTGTCTTGCTTCTTCGCTTTAAGAAATCTAATTTCTCAAACGAATAGCTAAATTCTGGACTACATAAAAAACACTTATTGAGAGATGCCTACACATTGAAGGCTAACTTCAAGTGTGATTTGGGCAATAATATAGTGAATACCAAGAAGGCTAAGTTGTAAGAGTATTAATATCTCCTATTAATTACTTTTAAGTGTAGCCAAGATAAAAATAATATACTTAGAAGTTATTCGCCTTTTATACCTACGATCATTGCTACTAACACAGTAGTAATACCGCGTATTACTTTGAATAGTCAACAAAGCATAGAGTTGTAATTTATTACAGTAATATCTGACACACAGATGGCGTTGTTTAGTTGACAATCCGTTAATTTATATAATAGTTACAAAATGAAGTTTTATTTCAAAAAGATAAATATAAAATTAAAGGAAAGCAAATTCAAAGAAAAATTAAAATAAAATTTAATTAAATAAAAATAAAGTTCAATTAAATAAAATAAATAAAAATATTGTCCAAAATCTAGATATGAGAGCAAAATTTTTTTATACAGGATAATTTAATAAATTATTAAATAAGTAAATTACATTAAACTCATAAAAATCAATAATATATACATCGTTAATGCTATGTCACTGTTATATTTCGAAATTTTGGATAATTAATTTTTGGAGTTTTAGTTTCTCATAATGAATCATTTAAACGGCTACACAATTACGAAATATGTTTTGAGAATGGCAATTTGTTGTCGTTATCTGACGGAATCGGAATAATATCTTCAAACCATCTTGAATTTAATTTGAGTAGTTTTTTGTAGTGATATTTTTCGTAGTGATCTTCTTAAGCTTATGTTGTATTTAAAACACAATAATATGCGGAATATTTAGTAATAATTATTTGTTTTCTAGTACGAAACATGGATCCATTAATGTACTCCGGAGACCAAGCAACAGTCTAAACATTGGGTTTCTCCGAACCTTCTCCGAAGAAGACCAAGGTAAGTTTGTCGGCCGATAAAGTGATGGCAACAGTTTTTTTGGGATGCACGCGGGATAATCCACATCGATTACCTTCAAAAGGAAAAAAAAAAAAATAAACGGCGAATATTATGCCAACTTATTAGACCGATTTAATGAGGATTTAAAAAGAAAACGAACCCATATGGTCAATAAAATGTTCTTTTTCATAAAGATAATGCACGGGTGCACACGTGTGCAGTCTCAATGGTAAAACTCTATGAATTGGGCTACGAATTGGTACCTTATCCACCATATTCTCCGGATTTAGCCCCTAGTGACTACTTCCTATTTCCAAACCTAAAGAAATGGCTCGGTGGAAAGAGATTCAGCCCCAACGATGAAAACAAATGCTTATTTTAAGGACCTCGAAAAATCTTATTTTTTACGCAAACTAAATGACGACACTTGTTCAAAATTTGGCAGTAGTCTACTAAGTACCACCTTGATGGGAATAGTGTTGCATTTCATATAACTACGAGGGAAGTTCGAAAAATACATATTTTTAATAAAAGTATTGTATTTCAGCTTTTATATTTTTTTTTTATTAATGAAAAAAAATTTTTGAATTTTTTTGTGTTTTTCATTCCAGTAAAATTCGATTACATATTTTGTGTAATACACGCAGTAAGTATAATCCATAACAAATTATTTTCAAAAAATTTCTTTACCAAAAGGCATAAAAATTCCAATTTAAAAACTTCAATTTAAAAATACGAAATAATTTTTTTTTGGCCAAAATTTTACAGACTTGAGATTTTCAATGGCTTTTAAGAAACTGAAGATGAATTTAAAATTTTTTAAAATATTTTTTTTTTTTAAATTCAGTTCATCAATACGTATCGTTCCTACATTGAAATTTCAAAAAAGCGTTTCCTCAGGATACTCTATTCGACATAAGCCTCAAAATTCTCGTAAAAGTGCCACATTGTTTTTTTTATGAATGCAAGAAAGTCTCTACCTACAATTACAAAAATATATTTTATCCAGGAGAATAAGCCGGTCCACCAGGAGTATGGCGAGTAATTCCGAGGGGGAGTTTTGTGTATTAATTATGATTTTTTTCATACTTTAAATAAATTTTTTAAAACAACTGTTGTCAATTCCTGTTTATAACACTAAACAACATATTATTTAAATACCAAATGCTAAGAAAGTTATCATAAAAATAATATGGCAAAATATTTTGTGAAAATGTCAGGTTTATATAACATATTCTTGTCTTGAAAATTTGTGTTGCAATTAGGGGTCGCAATATCCCGAACTTTTTGATTTCCTGGGACAGCGGGAAAAATTTTTCGAATTCTCGGGATCCCGGATTAAAAACTATATTTATCAATTAGCTGAAAAATTTAGAACAGAATTGTAAATATACTGGGAAAAGGAAATTTGATCAATTGCTTAATCTCCTGTTTAATCAACTCGAATGAATACTAACACATATTGTATGTATTGTAAAAGAGTTTTGTCGATATCGACACAATACTAAGCAATATTGTTGTTCTTGTTTTAAAGATATGTGAAGTAAAAAATGTCATATTTGAGCCGGAAAAATTGAAATATTAAATAACAAAATGTTTACTCAGCCATTGTTTTTATTCAAATTTTTTAAGCATTTTTTATAAATCTCTTTAAAAATTTAATTTATTAAAAATTCATTAAGAAATTAAGAGTGTAAAACTAGTGACTCATGATTGCTTTTCCTGAAACCCTTCGGGGTGATTTAAGCAAGTTCAAACGATATTAAACTGATCGTAGTTTTAGAAGGATGGTCCGGCATTGTATGAAAATAACCAAAAGGTTCTGCACATTTAAACGTACCTAAAATTATGAAAGGCTAAATTACAAAATCCTATGATGATTAGAACAGTATGTTGCACTGTCATTTATATTTTTGATATTTTTTATAAAATTTTTTGTCTTCAATATTTATGTTAAAAACAATAAATAAATATTTCGTAAATCTTTAAAAAAAGTTAATGTGGATGAAACAAAAATTTTATTATTAAAATTAAATATCAGTATATTAAATATGGCTATATTAATTTTTTTCTTTGATATATCATTAATATTGGTGAAGAAAAATTTAATATATTTTTTTTTTTTGTATTGCCAACATAAATAGCCTTCTGGCACTCTGCATCAATTGTCGTAGAAAGTTGAAATTAGGTCCAGTTGTTATAAATGAAAATTTATAATTAAAATTTCATAACTTTAGCATTTAAATATAGATCGCGAAAATGGAATTCGTACTACTCTAAGCTTAAGTCTGTTATCCATAAAATACTTCTACAATAATTTATCACTAGAACAATATTAAGTTCTCTTTGTTAATTTTCTTGAATAAAATGTTGCAAATAAATATAATACTTATCCATTCCATAAACTTAGTGGAAAATTTCAATACTTGTTTGTTTTTAAATATATTTTTTAATGTCTGTTTTCCAACTTCATCGTAATTCTCAGTTAGTTTATAAATGAATAGATATAAGTAGACAAGGTTTGGTTATACTTGTTGTATTTCAAGCAATATAAGATATTGATTAAATGCCATTAAAGGGTTTAGTTAAAAAAACATATCTTGCCACCACATATGTTGACACAAATGAATATAGTTAATGAACAAATAATATGTAAATATATATTTTTTCACTTATGAACACTTTTCTCTATTGTTTTCAATTGAAAATTTATAAAAATAATTTTTTATTAATTCGTTTTATTTAATATATAATAAGATGGAATAATGATACGGAAAATTAAATAATAATATGATAACATTGGACAACTATATGACAAAATGGAATAATAATATAACAATGTGGTTTAATAATATAATATAGCATAATAATATAATAACATTACATAATAATCTGATATAATGAGGTAGAAAGATTTTTCAATTATATGTAAATCTAGAATCATAATATGAAAACACAAACTATAAAATCGAACACGGTATAACAAAATGGAATTATAATAATTATGACTTATAATCATTTCTATTTTTCGATGTGATCATATGTTCCAATCATAATATATAACTCTTGGATTATGGTCACTACAACTATATTTTTTTCTGCGTTTACACTCCAATAATTCTATAGATGTGCGATAATAATTATTTGTTTTATAATGGGAGTGTACCATCTCTCCTGCTTCTATCTAAAAGTAAAGTAGTCAATGTTTTTGTTTTCCGAGATAAAATTGATCTTTAAATAATTTGTACTAAATTTCAGTCTCATACATGCTTTCATTTCGTTTTTTATGCTGCAGTACTTTAAAAGTACTTTGATCCACACTGAGAACACTGATCGTAAACGAAAACTTTTTCGGATTTTTAGCAGATTATATTATAGTTATGTCTTCTACATATGCAAGAACAAGCAAGCAAGAAAAGATAGAGTCCAAAATCGTATATCATCCAGTGGATATTTATTACCTATTCTTAGGCCTATTCTTACCTATGGAGCACTTGTATGGTGGAAAGCAGACAAAAAATTACATATCTCTACTCTGAACAAAGTGCAGATATTAGCCTGTCTCTCAATTACTGGTGCGATGAGTTCCACTACCCAAGCCAGCCTGGAGGCTTGGTATTTTCATCAGAAAAATCTGCGCTAAGTCCATCCTATGTCTCAAGGAGTCGGACAAACTTAAGCATTACCGCATGGGTCATGGAGCCATAGTACGTAAAATAGGCAGCAAATCATGACGCAAGGTATCGATTATTTAATACTGTAGACAAACTTTGATAGAACCCTTAATACTATGATCCCATATGGAGAAGACTGTGCGGCCTATTTCGTTTTCAACGAATATGCTATCTCAATTTTCACTGACTGATAAAAACAGAAACTGGTATCTCTCAGATTGTCATACTCGTGCATAATCTTCCAAAGTGAAACATATGCCATCAACGTGATGGCGAAGCGAATTCAGGAATTTCATTTCTGTGAATCAATCATTGACATATATGTGGACAGTTTTGCAGCAATCAAGGCTCTAAATTCCCATATAATAAAGTCAAAATGTATTAAAGATTGTATACGCTCTTTAGCTCAGCTGAAACACCATCACGTCGAGCTGCTATGAGTTTCAGGTTGTAAAAGTATTCAGGGAAACGAAAATGTCGATGAATGCGCATCGTTCTAAGACAAGACGATGACATGTGAAGACGTTGTCATACCCCTTGTTGCTGTATTGAATACTTTTGATGAATAGGCAGTTAGAGAAGTGATACACAGGGGGTTTCTAATCATCACATGCAGGATATCAAGGACGTTCTGGACCTACTAGTCTCACTAGAGAACTAGAACATTATTATTATCCTTTGATAAAATCTCGATAAGGATTCTAGTAAGTATAATTATAGTGCACCGTATGTATGTAAGGGCATATGGGTTTCCCAGGAAATAACTGTTGTAGGAATTGTATAAACAAGGAAGAATCCGTACAACATATGTGATGCGGACGTCCAGCACTACAAGAATTTTCTCGGCAGATAACTCTTTTATGATCTAGACTGACTTCATGACATGCCACGGATAATTATAGTGAGATTTGTCACGACTACTGGTTGGTTTCAACGTTAACCAAGGGAACTTTAAATTTGTATTAATAGCATGAGCGGAGATATATATTTCTCTTTTTTATAGTATCACAATGGGCCTAAGGGCCTCCGAGTTCATTCGTAATAGCGGCCTATACAATACTGTTTTGAGAAACTGTTAAAAATTTTTCTATCTAATTCCACGTGTGAGACCTTTAAAAATAAATTTTGAATACTGCTACTTTTAAATTACTTTGAATTTCCCAATAATTCATTATACATCCAGCAAAAAACATATCTTATTGACTTTGGAAAAACATCAAATAAAAGCTTTCTATAGTTTTAAGTATCTTTAAAAACAAACTCTTGACATTGAAACCAATTTCGTAAGGTTTCTTTATTTCTGCTTTTTATATTAATATTCATAAATTCGTGGAAGTATCTTTAATAATTTTGCATATAAAAAAAGTAAATATGATCTTAGTTACAACGAAATAGACATCAATATTATAGACATAGTTATGCACACGCAACAGCAAGCTCGTCACCTCTTAAGGAGTATACACACATACATACGATACGGTAAAAGTAAAGTTGCATCATCATCATATGAGTACAAGCATTAACATGTACCAGACCAAACTGCAATGAGTATGTATGTAATCTGTATCTTGTTGCTTATTGTGGCATATTGTTGGAAAAGTAAAACTTTTGCCTTTAGATTTTTACATAGAATTCAATATTGTATATGTATAATGTAGTTGTATAAGTATGGGTAAATAAAAGTAATAAAATATTTGGTATGCTTAAATTGTTATTTATGCATAAGAAATTTCTTAGCTACTTACTATCACCAATCCTTTCTCTCGGTTCCATCCCCTTTGCTAGTATTTAAAATATTTATTTTTTTATCAATCCTAATGTAAGTTTATGCACGTGTATGTATCTGTGTGTTAGTTAAAACATAAGTATATGAATTTTCTAATATATTCCTTCCTATACTTAGACTTATTTTCTTGTTATCTTTTTTTTTTATATACAATATGTTTGTTATGTTTTAAGTAACAGACATGTTAAATGCAATAAACTTTTATACATGAAAATGCAAATGACACTATAAGATTCTTAGATTCTAGAGTATATGTAAATAAGATTCGTTATACCGATTATGAAAATATAAATGACTTTAGTGATTTAGTTTTAGTACCTTAAGTCAATAGCACAAGTATTAACTATAAACATGAAGAAAAAATAGACAGACATAAAATCAAATTTAAATACACAAAACTAAATGAAAATTGTTGTAATAGAAATAGGAGAAGCAGATTAAGAGAAAGGCAACCATGTCTGTTAGTTGGCAATAAAGATTTACTAAAGCTTCTCTTAAATAAATGTTAAATTATAGTAATTTATTTATAGATTTTGTATTGATGAAAGTCGGTTTTTGTTTGTTAATAAAAAGGTATGTCTGTGCAAGGAGGCAGTAAATCTAAAAAGTTTGTTTAACAGACTTCTTTATCACAGAATATTGCAGATATAAATGAAAATTTTGTCAAGGTTTTTGTTTGATAATAAGAAATACGTTATAGAAAATGTTGTTAGGTCAAGCTGGAGGAAATAATAATAAAATAAACATTGAATTGCTTCAAGCTCTTATTCTCTTCTATGAAATTTTTAAAATTTGGGTTTAGAGAGAAAATGTTTTTTATGATATTAAATTTTAAATTAGGAAATTTTCTATAAAAAGAAAATTTATTTTAAATTTTCTAAAAAAAAAAATATTTATCGCAAATTTTCTATTAAAGGGAAATTTATGGACAATTTTCTATAAAAAGAAAATTTATGGGCAATAAATATGAAAAGGAAATTTATCGGAAAATCTTCTATCAAAAGAAAATTTATAACAAATTTTCTATAAAAAGAAAATTTATTACAAAATTTTTTTGCACATTTTCTATAAAAAGAAAATTTATTCCAATTTTCGTAATAGACATTTTAATAAAAAAAATCAAATTTTTTTATTGCATATTTCTGGTAAATTTTCTATAAAAAAATAAAATTTTTCTATAAAAAGAAAAGTTTTCTATAAAAAGAAATTTATCGCAAATTTTCTATAAAAGA
Organism: Protocalliphora azurea; assembly: GCA_932274085.1. NCBI lineage: Eukaryota > Metazoa > Arthropoda > Insecta > Diptera > Calliphoridae > Protocalliphora > Protocalliphora azurea. The sequence continues at coordinate 8,478,737 of OW026519.1, forward strand.
AAAATTTATCGCAAATTTTCTGTAAAAAAAACTGTCTATAAAAAGAAAATTCAACCAGTTTTCTATAAAAAGAAAATTTAATAAAAGTTTTCTATAAAAAGAAAATTTAATAAAAGTTTTCTATAAAAAGCAAATTTAATAAAAGTTTTCTATAAAAAGAAAATTTAACGAAAATTTTTTATAAAAAATTTCTATAGAAAGAAAATTTAACGAAAATTTAATCTCTATGAAAAGAAAGGAAATTTATTGCGCATTTTCTATAGAAAGGAAATTTATTGCAAATTTTCTATAAAAACAAAATTTTTAGCATTTTTTTTATGAAAAGAAAGTACCTATTTATTTTTAAGCATTTTCTGTGTATTTTTAAGCATTTTCTTGACATTGAAAATTTACTAAAATTTTCTTAGGTTTAGAATAAATATCAATTTTTATAATAAAGTTTCTTAAGCAATTTCTTACTAAAATTAAATATTTAAGGAGTTGGGGAAGTTTTGTACTATTACGTCTACTAAAGTCAATTCCTGTCAAAAACGTATGTCTTAGTAAAATAAGGAATTCTTAATATATTTCGAATATATATATATATATATATATATATATATATATAAATAAATAAATATATATATATATATATATATATATATATATATATATATATATATATATATATATATTAGATTGTAAGTGTTAAATTCAAACTAAATAATTTTCTTCTTTGTTGTAGTTATTGTTTTTGTTATCTTGTTGTTTGTTATCTTGATGATCTTAAATTGGATATTTTGATAATAAATAATATATGCTTATAATGGTCAGTCTATAATGTCTCAATATAATAAAATTTATCTGTTACAAGACTGCTTTAACTTGTATTAAAAACATATAACACAGTATTAGAAACAGGGTATTATAAACATCAAATATTAAGATATATTACACAGAATTTATTTAATATATATACATATATAAGGCTATAGAGTTCTATTTCTCTTTCCTAAATGTATTATTTTTATATTTGTTTGCTTTTGGTGTATGAGTGTCAATATTAATATAGAATATCGTCTAAAACCATACCTAGTTTCTTAAAATAGTCTGGGTAAAAAGGAGTTGATTTACGTGTAAAGCAAAAAAAGTTTATGCCGAGAAAAGGATAAATAGAAATTTTATCTTTAATTTGTAATCGTTAGCATGTGTTTTTTGTTCTTGAATTGTAAACGTGCTCTCATTTTAAATGAATATTTAATGTTTAGCTAACTGTCCAATGTCGTTGTTTTGCTTCTGTTTTTCGTTTTTAATAATTAAATACCTTTTGCACTATATCATTCTTCTTTTATGCCCAAAAATACACACCCTCTCTTACACTTAATGGCAATAAAACACAGATAAAAATAAACAAGTTAATGTGGCTTATAATTGGATTAAAAGAATTTAATATACCGTGCACAATTGAATATTATATGTCTATGAATTATAGGAAGATTTTAAACTATAATTATGTTTTAATTTGAACAATTTTAAAGAAAAAATATACATATATATATATATATATATATATATATATATATATATTTAAAATTAATTAAAATTTCAGTAACTTAAATTTATGGTTAATTAATTGCAATTCCTTTGCTTTTGCTTTCCAATTTCTAATTTAATGTCCAACTCGTAAACCTTACAAATTATAGTAAATACAAATATGAAACGTAGAAAATAGCAGCAAATACAGATACAATATAAACAAGCAAATGAACTCTTATAAAAATAATCAATATTTTCTGGAAATGAAAGAAACATCTTTTACAGATGTAGATTATCGTTTTGTCTCAACACGTATCACTAGCAAGAAATGAACATTCAACAACAGCAACAGTAGCACTACAAACAACACACTTACTTTCATATTTTCATACCGAACACGGCTGTTTTATGTAAAAAATAGGGCAACCAAAAATATGCAAAATCATATATTTTCCTGGGCTTCAAAATGTTAGTTATTTATCTGTTTCAGACAATTTAAAAAAAATTTTGCATTGATATTTACTGCATATTTTTGCATATTTTAGTCCTCACAGCATATTTTTGGCTTAATAGCATATTTTGTTGAAAATACTTTTTTAGAGTATATTTTAGCAAATTAAATAGCATATTTTTGCATATTTTATATTTTAGATAATAATTTGTCATATATTAAGTTAAAAAAAATTTTGCATATTTCCCAACCGATAGAATTTTTTATATATTTTGCCATTAGGCACATACGTTTTTCAAATCCGATTCACTATTTCCTGATACAATGTATTATCTGATACAATATATAAGCTTTCAATGTTTTTAAGTGCAAAAAGAAATTGCTGATAAAAATCAAGTTGTTTTTAATAAGATAACTGAAAATTTAGCAAAAAAATAAAAATAATAAAAAAATAATATTTTAAGAGTATATATATATTTTATTTTTAAAGGCATATTTTCTGTTTTTAAGTGCCTTCTTTATGAGCACACAACACTTTTTTTAGAGTAAATTTTTGGTTGCCCTGGTTATAAAGAATGTTCGTTATTTACTATCAACGTACATATGAACGTAATGGATGTTTTTGTATTTATTTCTTTATTCCTTGTCTACATTTTTAATATTGTCAATTCAATGGTACGAGTAGGAACTGCAATTAAATAACGGAAAAATGCTTAAATTCGTAACGAATTTTATATACCCTTAGGCCAAGTATTTATTTGATTATTGAGAAGTTTTCAAGCCAAAAATCATTAGATTTATTTATTTATTTTAAAACAATGGAAGTGAAATGGATATTTTTTAAACTATTTCCAGAAATTTTATTATCATATTGGGAATATTTTTCCTCTAAAAAACTTGCTTTTTTTGAAATATTTTTTTTTCTTACGAATTTTGCGTTTTTATACCCTTCACCAAAGGTTTAAAGGGTATATATAAGTTTGTCATTCCGTTTGTAGTTTTTAAATTTTCATCGGCGAGCAAAAAGTTTGTATTTTCTGTATCCTTGTACGGAATGATGTCGATAGGATGATGTATATCCATCCATTTGTCGGTTGAAGTGGCGTTTAGGAAGCCTACTGATAACTGGATAATATATAAATCAAACGATCCTTTCGAGAATTTTGCTATTGACATTCAGCAAGAGCGGTTCGTAAATGGTGAAGATATGTCAAAAAAAAACTGACTTTTTTCGATTTTCTGAAGCCTCTATATAAGCTAGGAACTTCGTTTTTGTAAAGATTTGAAATTTGTTTTTCAATTTTTATGCTGAAGAAATGAACTAAATCGCTCCAATAACAACCGAGATATCGGGCAAAACGCGTTTTTTACTTTTTGAAGCCCTTGTTTAAGGTACGGATTTCATTTTTATATAGATCGGTCACAAATATTTTTCTAAAATTTTTGTTTTCTGAATTAACAATACTGTTACATAAACAACCGAGTTATAGGCAAAAATCTGAAAAATGTATTGAAAATATACACACACAAACATATATAAAAACTCTGCAATAACTTTCAGTGTTGTTGCTTTTTGCATAAGCCAGCAGTAGTTGTTGTTGTATATACATACACACAATCATTTTTTATGTATGCTTGGACGTTTTTTAGTTGGAAATAGAAGCATTGCAACAACTCAGTCTTGTTGTTTTTGTATAAGCATGTATCACATACAAAGTAGTTTTTTCCAAACTACAAAAAAGCTTCTCACTAAACTTATATATATATAAGTTTAGTAGTCATAAGAAGCTTTTTTTTAAGGAAGCAACGCTTGCTACAATAGTTTAATTTGTGTTTTTATTTTTGTAGTTTGGAAAAAAATTTAGATTACGTTTGTAAGTACAAATGTGGAAATACGAAAGCATACCTTAAAGCGTAGATTTTATTATTTGTGTGTAAGGTGGTGAACAGTGTGGTCATTAGATGAGAAAAAAAGAGGCTAAAATGTTCTTTAAAAAGGGCTAAATTCTACAAAAAATAAGGCCAGAAAAAAGTTTGCATTTTTTTTTTAATTTTAAAAAATAGTCTTTTCTCATTCACATTAGTTTTTCACTTTTTTTTTTAAAGATGTTGTAATAAATTTATAAATAAGATATAAAATGGCTGCCAGCAAAATAACACAATCAAAAATCATCCAAAATGTTTCAAAACAAACTTGGGTTATATTTCTTATGAAAAATTATTCAATATTTTTAATTGTTTCCGTCATTTTTGGACTTTAATTCAATCTTTATTAAACATTTCTAAATTTTTGTTTAATTTTTCACATATATAAGATTTTTTCATTATATTCGTAAATAGTTTCTATAGTTAATGCAGTATATTGGAAAATAATTATAATAGTCGATGAGTCCATAAAAATAGTTAAGTTATTTTTGATTTGGGGAATTAAGAGCCACAGGCGAGATTCTTGTCAAGTATAAATAATCTAAATTTTTTATATGAATAAATACACAAAGACTATTAAATGGATGATTGTATTAAAATAAAATTAGTATTAACAAATAAGAAATTATTTTCTTCGTTAAAATAGTAATAACATTTTAGCCTTTTTAAGGCAATTCAAAGAATCAAAAAAGGCTAGAGATAAGCTAGAAAGGTATGACGAAAATTTTGGGACTAAAAACAAAATAAAAAGACTGGATTTAGCCTTAAAAAGGCTAAACTTGCAACACTGGTGGTAAAGGGCATAAAAGATTCGGCATAGCCGAATATAACGCTCTTACTTGTTTTTATGTAATAATTCTACTTGCGATATTTTTTTCCTTTCATTTTTGTGAAATCAAATGTGCAATTTTTTTGGTTAAAATGTCATTTTTCTTGGAATTTAGTTTCTACACACAGCAAAAAGATTGGTTGGAAAAGAGTTACCATACCAAAAATATATTTTGATTAATCAAACTTTATTTTTTATTATTAAAAATTTATAAAATTATTATCATTACTATTATGATAATTGAATTGAGGTTTGAACAATTGTTAAATTAGTTGACCAAATCGAGTTATAGTTTATTTAAATTTATTTAGACAATTCGGCAAAAACTACCTATTCATATTTGTTTATTTATGTCTCTTTCCATATTTTGGTGTTTAAAACCATAAAATTTGGTTGTGAGGTAACAAAGCAAAATTCGGTATGCTCTGTCGATCTAGTTTTGTTTGCTTTTCGACGTTCTTAAAAAATAACTTAAATACATAAATTCTAAACACAAACTTAAATTTAAAACGTTTGGACATTAAAAGATTCCGTTTCGAATACGAATCATTTACAAATAGCCATAAATAGGTTTGCATATTCCATATCTTTGTAAATTTATTCCATTACAGGCTTTGTTTAATACAAGATTGGCAATAAATTCGGTTGTCACAACGAGTCTGTTTTCTCTGTATAGTGAATTTTCATGTAAGGAGCGTTTTTAACGTCATATGTTTAAGTTAATATTTTTATTTGGTAAATTATTTTTATTAATTATTTTTCTTTGGGAAATTTAGATTTATTTTTTTAGTGAGAATGTTCATATTTTTTCTATAACTTTGTTTGCACTGAACGATTTATCAATATTTTGACAAAACTTATCAAGAGGTATAGTCAGTCAAATACTATATACTGAGTAAATTTTATTTATTTAAGCTGTTTTAAAATAGTTAAAGCTCAATAATATATCGAAAAAATACTTTTTGATTTTTTTGTCTAAACGTTTGTCCGTCCGGCTGTCAGTGCATTAAAAATGATAATTTCTGCTAATCTGTAGGTCGCAGTTTCAAGGTAACTTAATGAAATTAGGACTTGAGCCTATTTTGAGCCAATAATGCAACACAATAAAATTAGTTAAAATCAAATTATTATTTCACTCAGATCCTATATTAAAATTTTCTCGAAAATATGTCAAATGTATAAAACTATATTAAATATAAAAAATCGTCAATTCTACAAATTAAATCCGATTTAAAAGATTCTTATATTTCTGTAAAGTGATTGGCAAGTTAAAGAAAAAAAAAATAAGCTTACTCACTTAATTTATCTCTTCTAGCTAAAAAGGTAATTACACTTGAATTTTGAATTTTTGATTTCGTTTTTCGGAACTATGTTCTGAGGTATATGAGGGAAAACTTTTTTTAAATATTCTGTAATTGGCAATATATTCCGAAATAATATGCTGAACAATTTTTTGATTATCTAAATTCGACTAGACATGAAAAATGTTCAAAGTTAGAACTTTTTAAATTAGTGTGAAAAATTTCTATTTTTTTACAACAATATTATTAAGTATTGTTTATTTTTGAAAGATTGCCAAAAATTGGTTTATAAAGACTTTTAAATGGTTTTTGCAGGAATGCAAGATTGATATCTTTTTATACATTACATAAGAAATAATAGTGAAAAAAAAATGCTAATATGCCTTTTTCCGCAAAAACAATTAAAAAACACACGCTTGTTCTTATTAATCGATAAAAATTTAACTTTATTTAAATTCACTATTTTCGACCAATGCTGAATGTAGGGAGCAAATCTAAATCAATTAATTTTTTTTTATTTACCATTTATGAAGCCTTGTCTTTTTAAATATATAAAGATTTTTTTTAACTAGGAGAAAAGTGAAAGAATAGTACTATATTTTTGTAAAAAATAGCCATCTTTCGTACTATTTCAGAGTGCAGATTTCGAACAATTTTCACATCTAGACGAATTGAGATAATAAAAAAATTTTCCAGCATATTATTTCGGAATATATTGTAAATTACAGAATATTTTTTAAATTTCCTTTCTATAGAAAATATTCAGTAAATTTCGTTTCTACAGAAATTTTATTTTTTTTTGTTTCTATAAAAAATTTTCAATAAATTTTCTTCCTATAGAAAATTTTCAATGCATTTTCTTCCTATACAAAATTTTCAATACATTTTCTTTCTATAGAAAATTTTCAATAAATTTTCTTTCTATAGAAAATTTTCAATAAATTTTCTTTCTATAGAAAATTTTCAATACATTTTCTTTCTATAGAAAATTTTCAATAAATTTTCTTTCTATAGAAAATTTTCAATAAATTTTCTTTCTATAGAAAATCTTCAATAAATTTTCTTTCTATAGAAAATTTTCAATAAATTTTCTTTCTATAGAAAATTTTCAATAAATTTTCTTTCTATAGAAAATTTTCAATAAATTTTCTTTCTATAGAAAATTTTCAATAAATTTTCTTTCTATAGAAAATTTTCAATAAATTTTCTTTCTATAGAAAATTTTCAATAAATTTTCTTTCTATAGAAAATTTTCAATAAATTTTCTTTCTATAGAAAATTTTCAATAAATTTTCTTTCTATAGAAAATTTTCAATAAATTTTCTTTCTATAGAAAATTTTCAATAAATTTTCTTTCTATAGAAAATTTTCAATAAATTTTCTTTCTATAGAAATTTTTCAATAAATTTTCTCTATAGAAAATTTTCAATAAATTTTCTTTTTATAGACTTATACCCGAAAAACGAAATAAAGTCGTGGAAAAAAATCAAAAATTCAAAATTCAAGCAAGATATCTTTTTAGCTGTAAGAGATAACTTAGGTGAGTACACTTATCTTTCCTTTATCTTGCCAAGTACTTTGCAGAAATGTAAAAATCTTTGAAATCGGACTTGCTTTGTAGAAGTTAACATTTTTTAAAACTTCGACCTACTCGAGGTAGTCAACTTTGACACCCTGTAGCTTATCTCATGTTACCACAGGGTAACTTTAAGATAATTTTTCTGAAAGCTCCTCTACAGCACTTCCATACATTTCAATTCGATCCGATCAGCAGTTTCGAAGATACAAATTTATTACCAAAAATTTGGCGTTTGGCTCCACTGTGTGACGTAGTTTTATACAAGTCTCTTACTTTTAATATAATAGCACTAAGAACATCCAGATAAAATATATTTATATAGAAAATAAATATATAGTTAAAAAGTATAAATAAGGAAAAAATTATAAGTATATATATTAATGTTGTTTGTTATATAAAAACAGGTCTTAATTTTTAGAAAAGACTAGAGAGAAAGACTGACTAAACGAGTAAATGAATGAATAACAGACAAAATAAATAAAAGACAGTGTGAATGAATGTTAGTTAAATGACATTATCTCCTAGAGATAATCATTTGTAGTTTTAATAGAAATATAATTTTGTTTTATTTTCTTTAATATTAAATTCACTCACATACATACATTATCATTCACATATCTACGAGTATATGGAAGCGTGACACATGTGTTTATAAGCATTGTACAAAGTATGTGTGTTTATATTTTAATAAACAGCTCAATTAAAAATCTTTAATTACAAAACAATTGCTTTTAATGTTTTCAGTCCTGAATGCATGTAATTATGAAAGGAAATAGATATCAAATGTAGCTGTAAAGGCGTTTGGAATTTTACCTCATGTAAGGAAAATGTTGGGTAAGTGGGTGGGAGATGAGAATTAAATTTGAAAAAAGAAAACAAATATTTTTAGTGTTGTTCCACTAACTTTCAGATATATTTTTAGTGATTATTATTTAACGTTTTGTTTTTTAGAACTGTTAAAATCGTAAAGTTTTCGGGTGAATTAAGAAACAGTGGTTACTAACATAAACACAAAATTTCCTTTTTAACCTACCCAATATTTAAGTTGGTTTCTAGGGCAAATATGCTTATATTTAGAAGTAATGTGTTCATGTGTTCTAAAATATAGGTTTTTAAAAACAAGTGATATTTACTTTGAAATTTTGTATTTCTGCGGATTCGACATTTTGGAAAATTTCTCGATTTCGATATATACTGTAAAAAATAAAATTTAAATTAATTTTTAAGCAACAAAATTATTCTATAAGTAAGACAATATATTTATACTTATCCATCATTAATGTTCGGTTTTTAAATACCACCAACTTTTGCAATACCCTATCTTCCATAGAGTAGGTGAGTTTCAAATGCAGATTTATGATAATAATTGCAGATTATAGTCATAAAACTTTATGGTCATTTGAATTAAACAGAACTAAATATGGTATTAAGCCCTGAAATTATTACAGATAAACTGATAGAAGGAGATAGAAATAGTTATTGAAAATTCATTTAAAATGGTTTAGTTTAGCTTAAACATTAATAAGGAAAATTCTCAAAAATATAAATTTTTGTAAATTTATGTTAAATAAAAATAAAGAGCAAAAAGGTATTTAAATAAATATTAAAAAAGTAAAACTAAAATCTTTTAAGCTTAACAATTTTGTTATTTATAATCTAGCTTATAGTATAGTTAATAATTATAGTTTATAGTTTAGTTTATAGCTTAGTTTATAGTCTAATTATTAGCCAAGTTTATATTCTAGCTTATAGTCTGGTTTATAGCTTATTTTGTAGTCTATTTTAAAGTTTAATTTATATCTAGCTGATAGTCTAATTTATAGTGTAGTTTATAGTTTAGTGTATAGTCTAATTTATAGTTAAGTTTATAGTCAAATTTATAGTCTAGTTAGTTAATAGTATAGTTTATAGTCCAGCTTATAGTATAGTTTATGGCTTAATTTGTTGTCCAGTTAAAATGTTAGTTTATTGTTTAGTTTAAAGTCTAGTTTATAGTTTAGCTTATAGTCTAGTTTATACTCAATTTTATAGTTTAGTTTATAGTCTGGTTTGTAGTATAGTTCATAGTCTTATTTATAGTCTAGTTTATAGTATAGTTTATAATCTAGTTTATAGTCTAGCTTATAGTCTAGTTTATAGTCTAGTTTAAAGTTAAGTTTATAGTATAGTTTATAATCTAATTTATAGTCTAGCTTATAGTCCAGTTTATACTTATCTTATAGTCTAGTTTACACTCATTTTTATAGTTTAGTTTATAGTCTGATCTGTAGTATAGTCTTATTTATAGTCTAGTTTATGGTATAGTTTATATTATAGTTTATAGTATAGCTTATAGTCTAGTTTATAGTCTAGTTTAAAGTTAAGCTGATAGTCTAATTTATAGTCTAGTTTGTACTTAGTGGTCTAGTTTATAGTTTATGGTCTATTTTATGGTCCATTTTATGATCTAATTTAAAGTTAAGTTTATAGTCTAGTGTAAAGTTCACTTTATAGTATAGTTTTCGTTCTAGTTTATTGTCTGGTCTATAGTCTAGAATGTAGTATAATTTATAGTATAGTGAATAGCCTAGTCTGTTATCTAATTTATAGTTCTAATATTGTCTTTGTCTAATCTATATTCTAGCTTCTTAAAGCATCATTTACTGCCTTATTTCAAACAAAACCATACCTCTATACTTCTATATTTTCAAAACCTCAATTGATCCCACTGTGCAATGACCAATTCGCTTTTATCGAGATTTATTACAAAATTTTGTTTTCTCAACAGAAATTTCAATTTCATCAAAATATCGTTTTATAGATGAATTTTTTTGTTTTCCCTCTAACTCTATTCCGTTTTATAATTTGTATTTGGTTTCAAATGATGATTTTTTTAAGGAGGGGGGAAAACAAAACAGCATCAGCAGAAACAAAGAAAAAAAAATTCAGATATTTTGCATTTAAAACTTTTGTAAAACTTGTGTATGAAACGAATAGAAAAACAAAAAATTCCTCATATCATTTAAATATTTGTGTGTATGAGGTAAGTTTATGTATGATGTAAGTGTAGTACATATGTTTATACGACCTACTTTGCTCTTGTTCTTGTTTTCGTTAGCTTTTTAATATCAACAATGACTTACGGTATCCTGTGCAACAAAATGTGGTAGAAAAATGTAAAAAAAAAACAATATTATTGGGTGTATTTTCTACATAAATTTCAATGCCCACTCTGGCTCTTTCCACACTTTGTAATGTGACAAATACCTAAAAAAAAACAAGAATGAAGAACTTTTTGCATAACCTACACATGAAACCGCACATACCTACACATAAGAGTTTACATATGCAGATATGAATGTATGTATATGTATATGTATGTCAGTTTGTACTCGTATGTGTTTGAGAGTGTTTTGCATGTGTCGGGCGGAAATGAATTTTTTTCCTGACTTAACATGTGCGTATGTGTTGTGCTGTACTTTTGAAAATCGCTTAATATTTATGGTACTTACTAGAATTACTCTACTCACACGATACACTTGCATGTTAGTTTCTGTGAATCCGTCGCTGCGGTACACACTTGCTATTTGCAGTTGACTAGTTGTTGTTAAACGCTCCGTCAAAACATTTATTCCACCTCGTTGCAAGAATAGTTTATCAATGTGTATCAATGATATATATTCATATGTAGGTGCTGTCGGTGTCTGTTGCTGGGCCACGCATGTAAGATTGATGTCACTGCCACTTTCAAAAAACATTTCAAAATTTGCAAGAATTTTTGCAAAAATACTATTGGGTAGACAAAAAATAAAAGTTAAAAAAACTACAGAGTATCAGCTTAGATTTTCGTTTTTTTTTCTACTGATGTATTTAAGTAAAGCATTAGAGTGAAGCGAAAATAAGTGATTGATACGGGGAGCTTAGAAAAGATTTTCCTGGAAATCTGATGGAAATAAAAAAACAATTGATATTTTTTTAGTTATTTTTTGTAGAATAATATTTTTTTAAAGAATAACTTATGAAAAATAAAAATAAAAAAATGCCTAATTTAAACATTGTCATCACTCCGATTTATTTTTTACAGAAACATTTCGATATATATATTTTTTTTATAAAAAATTTTCGATAAATTTCCTCTTCATAGAAAATAATCCTTAAATTTTCTTTTTATAGAAGATTTTCGATAATTTTTCTTTTTATAGAATATTTTAGATATTTTTTTATAGGAAATTTTCGGTAAATTTTCTTTTTCTACATATAAACATTTTCTTTCCTTTCAATTAATTTTTTTTATAGAAAATATCTAATAAATTCTCCTTTATATAAAATTTTCGATAAATTTTCAGTTTATAGAGAATTTTCGATAATTTTTTTATAAGAAGTTTTCGATCATATAAATTTTAAAGTTTGAGTTTCTTTTTATAGAAAATGTTTTTTGCTACATTTTTTTATTTAAAACGTTCTTTAAACTTTGTTTTTATAGGAAATGGTTGTTAATTTTTTTATAGACAATTTTTGATAAATTTCCTTTTTATAGAAAATTTTCGATTTTTTTTATAAGACATTTTTTTTAGGAAATTCTAATTCTAAACTAATTCTAATTCTTTTATAAAAATTTTTCCTCATATTTTTTATGGAAAATTTTTGTTAAATTTTCTTTTAATAGAAAAATTTCGTTAAATATTGTTTTTATAGAAATTTTGTGTTAAATTTTATTTTTATAGAAAATTTTCGTCAAATATTCTTTTTATAGAAAATTTTCGTTAAATTTTATTTTGATAGAAATTTTTCCTTAAATATTTTTATAGAAAATTTTCGGTATTTTTTTTTTTGTTATAGAAAATGTTTGTTTAATTTTATTTTAATAGAAAATTTTCGTTAAATTTTATTTTAATAGAAGATTTTCGCTAAATATTGTTTTTATAAAAAATTTTTATTGAATTTTATTCTTATAGAAAATTTACATCAAATATTCTTTTTATAGTAAATTTTCTTTAAATTTTATTTTAATAGAAAATTTTCGTTAAATTTTATTTTAATAGAAGATTTTCCTTAAATATTCTTTTTATTAAATTTTATTTTTATAGATTTATTTGTTAAATTTTATTTTTATAGAAAAGTTTCGGTATTTTTTTTCTTATAGAAAATGTTTGTTTAATTTTATTTCAATAGAAAATTTTTGCTAAATATTTGTTTTTTTTGGAAAATTTTCGTTAAACTTTTTCTTACAGAAAATTTTCATTAAATTTAGTTTTTATAGTAAATTTTTTTCTTTTGATAGGAAACTTTTGCTAAATTTCCTTTTTTAAGAAATTTTTTGTTAAATATTCTTTTTATACAAAATTTTCGTTAAATTTTCTTTTGGTAGAAAATTTAATATTCTTTTTATAGAAAATTTTGTTAAATTTTCTTTTAACAGAAAAATTTTCTAAAATTTTCTTTTAATAGAAAATATCCGTCAAATATTCTTTTTATAGAAAATTTTCGTTAAACTTTCTTCTTATAGAAAATTTTCGTTAAATTTTATTTTTAAAGAAAATTTTCGTTAAATATTCTTTTTGCAGAAACTTTTCATTAAATTTTCTTTTTATAGAATTTTTTTTTATTTTGGTCCTTATTTTTTCACAGTTTTCTCTCAAATACATTAAAAAATATCAGTAAATATAAAAACTACTACAACTTTAAAAATGACCCAAAAATTTTTTTATAGAATAAGTATAAAAAATTCTAATTTTTTTCTTTTTGCTATAAATCAAGCTCAAACACTGAGTAAAACTATTGATTTATAGTCTCATAAGTATAAAATTTTGATTGCAACATTTAGTAGTTGCATAAGAAATGGCTGCAGACTCATATGTATATAAATGCACAAAGAATGTATTTTTTTGTTGTTGCACTTAAAAAAAAATACTGTGAAATCATGATGTATTTGTTAGTCAGGATGTAAATCCTGTACATATATTTTATATGCTACATAAGATATATTTTGTTGGTGTTTTTTTTATCATAGTTATATTCTGCATTAAAATATATAAATGAAGCAAAAGGAAAACAACATATAAATTTATATATAAAATAATATTAAAAAAGTGCCTGAAGTTAAGCACTTATACACATATTTGTTTAAAAGCTTTTTGGAAATCTTTTTGGAAATCCTTTCTTTTTTTTTTTTTGTAAAACGTTGCAAGGGTTTGAATTTATATGAAATAATGACCACAATTCATAGTTTGTATTTTGTCATGGTTGGAATGAAGTTAGAGTATTTTATGAAGACTAAATCTTTACACTAACAATTGTTAATAAAAATGAGAGAAAAAAAAAAACGTGATCAAGAATAAACTAAAGAACATGAAATATAAAAATAAATGAGCCAAAACAATATTTGTTAAACAAACTTAAATTAAGTAATAATTTCCAGCATGTTGTACATTTTGTTTTTGCCCTCTTACTCCTGTGTTTTACTCTTGTTTTATTATGAAAATACATCGTTTAACTCTTTCATCTCTTTCCTTTAATATGACAGAGGATTTCAGTAACGTTTAGTTGCACAGTGGGTGGTATGTGGCCATCACAGCTGCTGGTCAATGACAATAACATTTTTAACATTCTTCTCATGGTTTTAGTTTTTGCTTAAATTTTTTATATTTAAATTGTTTTTTTTTAATTTTATTTTTTGATTTAATTTCATTTATTTTTTTTTGTTATTGTTACTATTTTATTTTCATTTATCTGTTAAGATTCTGTTGCAACAAATTTATTTTCTGTGGCTGTGGCTGACTTCCTTAAAGCCAATGAATGCAATTTCAGCTCAATCTCTTTGTGTTGTTATTGTTGTTATTCTTTTATTTTTTCATATATAAGGAACAGTTGGATAATTTGAACAAATCCTCAGACCACAAAAGTAAACATCTACTGATGCAAACAAATGACATGCTATAGTGTTAAGAGTCTTAATACTGCAAATGGTATATACTACATGAAAACCTAAACACATGCTTGTTTGTTTGAGGGTAGAGCTAAATTGAAATGATTTTATTTATAAAAAAATACACAGAAAAAATTAAAAAATGCGAATTTTTACAAAAAATTTTAATTTTGCAATAAACGCCTTTTTCTACCGGAAAATTTTAAACCTTAAACATTTTTCAAAAACGTTCCAAGCAAAACTCTTTTAATAATTTAACAATAATTTTTCTTTACGTGTATTAAATTCTCATTTAGTTAAATACGATTTTTTATTTCTCTTCCCCCGACCTATTGGAGCTAAGCGTGAAACAAAAGAAGCAAAAAAAAAAAAAAAAAAAAAATTGGCGGTTTCAATGTAGTATTTTACACTTGTCTTATTATATTTTTTTTCGTCCTTTTCCTGTTCCTCCTTACAATAAAATATTCTGTATGTTTGTTAAACTGCAAACACAATTGTATTTAGCTCGTGAATAAAAACATTCAACTATTGTTGAGGTTATGCTGTTAATGTTTGGTGGTCTATATCCTTTGGAACAACAATTTGCTACACTTACCTACCGACCGACACATTCAACTTCCCCATCGACATGGTCTTCGAAAAAAAGCAAATTTGCTTTTTGGTTAAAGAATGCACTGAAACAGTAAGCAGATCTTATTTAGATAACAAACTGCTATAAATTTCTCTATTCCACTCCTGCTGTTAGTTAAAAAAAATATTGTGTATAGAATCTCTCGCTTGCAATCTCAAATTGTTTAAAGTGGTCATAAAATTTAATAAAAATTGTTAAGTAGTAAAAGAAAACAAAAATAAGAAACAAGTCAAAATTTTATATTAGGTTTGGCCGCATCTATATATCCACCATCTGCAAGTAATAATTTCACCTTATTTGGGAGGTGGGCGCTAAAGTGGGAGGATCACGCCCATTTGTGGTTTCTAAATTTACATTGTTCCTTGAATTATTTGTACAAAATGTCTTTTTCGTAAATGCCTTTTTAGAAGAGATATTGGCGTAGAAGTATGATTTGGAGCAGTGATATCAGATGGAGGGAATTTTCCCTTATTGAGGAAATTTTTAAGCAAAATCTAAGGCATAGGGAAAAGCGATGAAATATTGAAATAAATAAGGAAAAATTGAATATTGTCATACACACTTATTTAAGAATAGAAATCTCAATTAGTCATATGGATATTTTCAGTGTTCTGGTTTTTCGTTTAAAATATTTTTTTATATATTTTTTTTATTAAATTACAAATAAAAAATAAATTTATGTAGATTCTCAATTGTTTAGTAGAAATACTGAACAATTTTATTGTTTATTAAAAATAGCGATTTGAAGAAGGTGGAAAATTTGAGGAAAAAAAATTTCTGAAAATAGAGAATATAGAAATAGAAAAATAGAATAGAGACAATATACGTTTTTGCAGTATTTGGTTCATAATTTTTATGAACCAAATAAACCTTGTATAAGGCAAATATTTGAGCAAAATATCGTCCCCCTAGGGAATTTTTCCCGAACTCTATCCTTCTTTTAACAGATATACAGACGAACGGACACTGTTAGATCATTTAGATATTTACGAGGGTCCATACGAGGATGTATATATATATATATATGTATATACATAATGGGGTCTTAGATGATTATTTCGACATGTTACATACGGAATGAAAAATCCAATATATCCCCCATCTTTTTTGATGGTAAGTATAAAAATACATATATTTAAATGAATTGTGAAAGTATATACCAAGACTTAGCCTTAGTATTGGTGTAAATTTTATTTATTTAGTCTTAAATAACAACAAAACTTAGTACCAGCTAACGAATTAAAGTAACGGACCAACACCCAAATCTAATAAGCAATTATGTAATACATTTGTAGCAGCAAAACTATAAACAAGGACATGGAAATGTAAGGAATTAAAGAAATATACATTAAATATTTATACACCAAAACTTTGTATGTTGCAAGAGAATATAAAAGATTTATTAGAGAATAACGCTTACAATTGCTAAAGTGGCTGCACCATGGAACTAATGTGTATAATATTAAGATTATAGTGTCTTATATTCTCTATTATGTATTAAGAATACTCTGATTACCGAGATTGTTATGTCTTATAGTAAGATTACCAGGTTTTGTATTAAAACTAACTAGGTTATACCTAGAGATGCTCCGCTATCCGCTTGTGTTTTGAGTATGTAGAACTTAAAGCGATTATAAATTCTGAAATTTTTAAGCGATATTAAACAAATGTTCCTATATAATATTTTTTGTTAAAGTCGAATGTATGTTGGCTTTTTTTTTGTTAAATTTTTGGCGATTGTTTTCATTTTCTCCCTCTTGGAAAATTCTTTTAAGTGCCAAAACAGAAAAAAACTTAATTATATTTATTTAGATTTTTTCCTTTTTAGTGCTTTTTTCCATTTAGGTTATCTTTCTTCGTTTGAGCGTTTTCTCTGTTTTGGCATTTTTTTTTTTATGATTTTTTCTTAGTTTGGAAGTTTTTTGGAAAATTTTTACGATTTTTATTCATTTAAGTGATTATTTTTTTTTTCTTTTTGCTTTGGCGATTTTTTTTGTTCTAGCGTCTTTTCCATTATGGCGGATTTTTAAGGGCTAAAGCGCAAAATTTTATATTTTTATTTAATTAATTTTTCTTTTTGCCGTTTTAAGTTTTGGTGAATGTTTTCGTGAACGCGATTTTTTTGTTTTAGCTTTCCTTTTGGCGATTTTTTATTTTGGTGTTTTTTTACTTTGGCGATTTTTTTCAGTTTAGCTATTTTTTCAGTTTGAAGTTTTTTTCGTTTAGCGATTTTTTGGGGATTTGTTTTAATTTTACCGTTTTTTTTTCATTTTGGTGATTTTTTTTCATTTCAGCATTTTTTTTGGTTTTGGCATTTTAGCGTATTATTTTTGTTTCCGTTTTGGCGATTTTTATTCATTATTTTTCTTATTCTTTTCCGTTTTCGTAATCATTTTAAATTTGAAGCTTTTTCCCTTTTTAAGTTCTTCTCCGTTCTTTCAATTTTTTTATTTTAGCGTTTTCTTTTATTTCTATTAATTATTAGTTTTGAATGCTTATTTGTTTTTTCCCCTTATGGCGCTTTACCGTGTTAGTTTTATTTTGGACGATTGTTCGTTTTGGAGATTATTACTTTTTTTACTTTTTTATTTTTTTTTTGCAATAAAAATATTAAAGTGAAAAAATATTTGTTATCCTTTTATGACAAAAGTAACAACAGTTGAGGTCCCTGTTATCTTCTGACTTTTATAATAAAAGTCATGCTGGTTACACACCCTGATTTTATATATCCAAAAAAAAAAAAAAAAAAAAAAAAACAATAAAATGAGCTTATCTTGATATCGCAATAAAATAATTAATTTTACATAAAAATTAACATTTGCTAAAAATAAAAAGGAATGGTATTAAAACATTTTCTGTCTTGTTTCTCATTATGCATGACTCAAAAAAAAAAAAGTAAAAAAAAAATAAAATAAAATAATAACAATAATAATAATAATAATAAATAAATAAATAAATAAATAAATAATAAAAATAAAGAAATTCAAAGTACTGCACTTATTTTTATTTTTTTTATCTCTCCCTCCTTATAAATCTTTCAACTAAAAGTAACAAAGCTCTAACTCATTTTTGTTATTTCTTTACAACTTATTTGGTTTATTTTTTTGTAAGAAATAACAACAATGACATTGCCTTTAATTTAGACAATACTATCATACTATCATCATGAAAAATAAAATAGAAGAGGGTTTAATAATTTGCTTCGCTCTTTCGTTTGAGTCTTAGCAATTTTTATCACTTAAACCTTCACTTTCTTCACTTATATTAAAAAAATACCTTTCTAATGTTATATATATTTTATTAATTAATTGATATCTACTGTGATTGTAAAAGGAATTACAGTAAAAATGTTTGCCTATTAATTATAAAGATAGATACATAGATAGATAGATAGAAAGAAAGATAGATATATAGATAGATAGATAGACAGGGAGATAAATATAGAGATAGATTTATTGATATATAGATAGATAGATTGTTAGATAGACAGATAGACGGATAAATATATATATATAGATTGTTAGATAGACAGATAGACGGATAGGTAGATACATAGATAGATAGATAGACAACGTGTGTTATATTAGGAATACCGGTATTTATACTAAGACTTTTAAAAGTATGCATTAAGATTGTATTAAAAATATTGTGACGTGCAAAGACTATTGCGGTTTCTATTAAGACCAAAGTGCTTATACTGTACCTTTTACTAAGATTAGTGGGTCCTATACTAGGATTATTGCGTACTGTACTGGTGGTAGGAGACCAAATTATATTTCATATACTTTGAACACTATGTTCTATAGTAAGATAGACTACTGCATCTTATATCAAGACTATTATGAACTATACTAAGCCTATTGTATCTTAAAATGAAGCTACTGTGTCGTATAGTAAGGCTAAACTACTAAAACCACTCCATATTATACTAAAGTTACTCCGACTAATACTTATACGAAGGTTTGTTTATTCTAGAAGAATACTGTGTTTTATAAAAATACTACTTATAATACTATTCCTTTTCTTATATGTTAATTACTGTATAAGATATATTAAGACTTATTAGTAATACTTAATGCTAAAAAGTATTATTCTAATGATGAGTCTTATACTAAAGCTAGTCTTGTATTAATAATATATAATAAAATACATAGAATATTTTGTATTATATTAAGACTATTGCATCTTATATTAAGATTTTTTCTTCGAATAGTAAGGATATTACGTCCTTTACTAAAATAGTCTTATATTAATACTACTGAGGCTTATGTTTATTATATTTAGAATACATTTTTTTATATTAAGGCTTCTTGTACAAAAATATTTTCTTGAAATTTGTCATTTACTCAGTCCATTGTACATTTCATAAACTTCATACATACTATACACGGAATTTTTATTGAATAGATTTTTTTTTTCAAAAACAAATTTTATCTCTGCCCTGTCTATTTGGTTTTCTACTTTGGTGCAATTCGTAAATTTTATGCAAACACTTGTAAAAAAAATTTATGTATGCGAAATTGTATGTATTAGAGAAAATTTGTTTTATTTATATTGTGTCGTGTTTAGTTTCGAATGTTGTTTTTTATATACTTTTACTACCAACTACAGAGTCAATTGATAAGCCTGGCTAATTTTAGGTTCTGTCGATACTTGACACTCGTATATGGTCATGTCACGTGATTTCAGAGAAATAATTTACAATATCCATTCATCTGATACATTGTCATCGTCATTATCATCATGATGATGTTGTTTTGCCGGAAAACCTTGGTCATTGGTTTAGGTCATAACTTGGAGTGGTTAGTACTAGTATATATGTATGTGGATCACGTTTATGTATCCAGGAAACCTACAAATCAACAACAATAGCAATGACTTTAACAATAGGAACTATGAAAGTAGGTGTACAAATAGTTAGTTGAAATACAAAGAGAATATAACAAAATAAAACAACAACAATTATACTTTATATATGAGTGGGTAGCTAACAGTTCATGT
This sequence comes from Protocalliphora azurea, assembly GCA_932274085.1. Classification (NCBI taxonomy): domain Eukaryota; kingdom Metazoa; phylum Arthropoda; class Insecta; order Diptera; family Calliphoridae; genus Protocalliphora; species Protocalliphora azurea. Next base: position 8,498,874 of record OW026519.1, read on the forward strand.
GTGTGTGTTAAGTCTGTGTATTGTTTGTTGTTGCAGGAAGATAAAACAAATAACATTTTTTGTTGCTTCAACTACCTCTACCATATAGTGGGCAGCAGCAGCCATTAGATTTTGAACTTATACGTCAGTGCTGAAACAAGTGTAATATTAAATTGAAAAAGTTTCAGTTTTTTCTTCTTAAAACCTTCAAATAACAACTTTGAGAGAGAGGGAGAAAAAAAAAAGAAAATTGAAAACAAAAACAATAATAATTTGTGTCATGTGTTTTGTGTTTTGTAAAAGAAAAATTGCAAACCATACATACATATTTCAAAAAGTATCAGGTACTAAAGAAAATTTATTTAAAATTTGTTTGCTTAAGACTTTTAATATGAAAACAATAGATTCATTGCTGTCTTCAAGAAAAAGCATTACCTTTAAATAACAACAAAATAAGAATATGTTGTCGTTATAAATTTCTTAAGAACAAAGATGTATATTTTACAAGAACAAGGTCATTTTATTTTTTCATTATAAAATATTTGCATAATTATAGGAATTTATTTTAAATCTCTTATAAGTAATATTTTAAAGTGGAATATACGTACTTCCTAGTGGGTAAATTTATTTATCTATTTGTGAAATTTGTTAATGGTTTCATTAGCAAAATTCTAAAATCACCTTAGGAAATTATTTAAAGAAACTTAATTTGTTAAGCTGTTTACTAAGTTTTCTTATTCGTTATTTTTATTTATGGGGAAATTTATTTATCTCATATTAATATATGGTGTATGAAGACTTAAATGGAAATTAAAATTGAAAATTATAATTTATAGTGTTGTATGACTTAGTTTCTAGTGAAAATACTTTATATATTACAAAATATTTTTCGTTTCCTGGAGAGTCTTACTATAAGAATACAGTGCGTAATACTTTGACTAGTGAGTTGTATAATAATACTATACAAAGGTTTCTTTAGCAAAGAAGAATACGTGGTTTTATACTCATATTACTCTGTCGTATACTAATACTATTTGATCATATATAAGAATGCTGTATATTATACAGGGAAACATGTCTATTATACTAAAATTGCTTTTTGTAATACTAAGATTATTGCATTTTATACTTAAATCTCTTCTTCATATAGTAAGTATATTATGTCTTATACGAGGAACATGTGTATTATACTCAGAAATTATTACGGTGTATTATACTACAAATAGTTTTATATTAACAGTATATAACAACATACACAGAATACTGTGTCTTATACTAATAACAATGTGTCTTATTCTAAGACTACTGCGTATTACACTAAAACTATTGTGTCTTATACGAACACTATTTCGTATAATACTACTACTACCTAATGAATACTTTAGTTTATACTTAGACTATTTTATCTTATATTAAGGCTTTTGCATCTTATACTAATTGTACTTCATCATATACTCAGAATACTGTTTCTTATACTGCTAAAAATATGTCTCATGCTAAGACTAACTAATACTAAAATTATTGCGTCTTATACTAAGAGTTCTTCGTCATATATTTCTTATAATGCTACTACCTAAGGAATATTTTTTTTACTTAGACTATTGTGTCTTATATTAAGACTACTGTGAATTATACTAATAGCACTTAATCATATACTAAGAACACTGTGTTTTATAGTGGAAGAAATGAAATGTATACTAATACTGTTGTATATAATGATAAGATTATTGCATCTTATACTAATAATAATGTGTCTTATATTAAGGCTATTGTATCTTATACAAACACTATTTTGTATAATACTACTTTATTAGTTGTAATAAATTGTAATAAATTTAGAATTGCAAAACAGCTGGCTTTTACAATTATGTGTTCACAGAAAAAGAATTCAAATAAGAGTTATTTTTATAGGGACTTAGCCAATCTCTTTTGGTATTATGAATTTCAAAATCTAAAGATATATAGTAAAAAATATAATAAGATTCAATATCAATCAATCATCTACCAAAGCACTTACATATATTAAATTTTAATAATCTAATTTAAAAATTGTGTACATTGTGTACATTGTGGTCCAATAGAAAATACATCGGGATTGATAAAACACTTATATTGCAGTTATTTGTAAAAAAATGTGGTACCCTTTTTAATTTCTATTATTTAACTGCTGTCTTGCAAAGTTTTAATAACTAAAAAAGGTACATTTTTTATTCCCTACAGCACGATATTGGGGATCCCTCTAAAATATACCAATTGACTCAGAATCTCCTTAGCTGGTAGAAATTGGTTCATTATTTCACATAGTCCCCAAATAAATGTTTTTTTGGAGTAATATTTTGAAGCACAAATATTTTAAATACATATAAGCGTATTTCTATAGAATTCTGCACAAATAAAACATTTTTGATACTAAAATGTTCCATAAAAAAATTTGTACATACCTATAAAAGAATCGCTTCAAAATTAATTGTAGCTTTTATATAGGGTCCTCTCCCGAAAATCAGTTAAAAGTACTTAAACCTAAAAATATTGGCACAAATAATATTAACCATGGCACCCATATAATACTCTCTTTCAAGTATCTATTACTTTAAGTCACATCCACAATATCCATAAGATATCATATAGTCGATTTTCACCGAATATACTTTTCTTCTTTAATAGTAATTTATTTTGTAATTATAAGCATTTATGTTGTTTGTTACATCGCTAGAACTTTCTCACAAAAATCTCCCAATTCATTTCACTTTTTGGTTAAATATTACATTTTCTATTGATTTAATTTGTTTTCCTCATTTGTCAGTTAAAATTAGAGTGAGAAGTTATAGGAACTTTTAGTTTTTAAATGTGTGATGAATTTTTAGCACACACTCTTTTTATTGTTTTTATTGTTGGCAAGTTTAACAGAGTAAATGTCATTTTTAAAACTAATAAAAATAAAATTTTGATTTAACACACACAAAATAATAATAATAATAATAATAATAATAATAATAATAAAAAAATAAATAGAATAAAAATAACCAAAACAGAAAAAAATCCTCATATCTACATTGGAAAATAAAATAACCAATTTTGGTTAAAAATAACCAGAAGAGCAACACTGAGTGTGTCTTATACTAAGCCTATTACATCTAATATTAATACTACTTTTCATGTAATAAAAATACTGTCTTTTATACTGCGAATCATTTGCTGCCTAAGGAATACTTTGTTTTTACTTAGCCTATTTTTCCTTATACTAAGGATAGTGAGTCTTATATTACAACTTTTGCATCTTATGCTAATACTACTTCATCATATATTAAGAAAACTGTGTTTTATACTGGAAACAATATGTCATATACTAATGCTGCTGTATATTATACAACGATTATTGTATCTTATACTAGAACTTCCGCCTCATACAGTAAGCATATTATGTCTTATACTATGAACAATGTTTCTTATACTAAGACTGTTATGTATTATACTAAAAATAGTCTTATATTAAGTTTACTGGGTTTTTTTATATTGAATATAAAATATTTTATAATTTGTTTAAAAACAAAATTTTATGCTCAAAGTAAAACGTCTCATACATATAATACTATTCCTTGTCTTATACGATAGCTACTGTATAACTTTGTATAGGACAAAGATTATTTCTTCTTATACTAAAACTATTTTATCATATATTAAGAAAACTCTTATTTGGAGAAATATGTAAGTCTTATACAAATATTAGTTTATCTTAATCTGAGAATACTCTATCTTATATTGTGAAGATTTGTTAAAGTATTTGTTTCTCATATAAATTTGTATTGCAACTTTAGCTTTATATATAAAATTGAGATACTGATTTATTAAAGGTTTTTAAAATTATAAAATTCTTTTTATTAAATATATATTGTAAAATTTTCGTTTGAAATTATTTCTATTTATTTTTATCAATCAAAATAAATTGATTTTTTTTATCAATAAAAAAATCAATTTATTGAATTAAAAAAATCTTTATAATTTCGCAGGCATACCTTTGAAAATGCTGTCAGCTTTAGTCAATTTGAAAATGCGAACTTCATTAACCACAATCTATATCATTTAAGAACAAAAAAGACAAAATTGGAAAAAAACTGTTTATAAATGTTCATAAATAATGGCAGCATATCTGAGGAATGCAAAAAAAAAAAAAAAAAAAAAAACAGAAAAATAATTTATGCACACAAAATTAAGAGGACAGAACACATACATATGTGTTCTGCTAATGTGGTAAATGTGAGTGTAGTATGTTAGTCCTTTAAAAACGAGTTCAGTCATAATTTTTTTTTACTCAGTCACCTAGATTACGCATTTTACAAAAGAAATATGCTGCATGTCCTGCGGCCATAATTATTGAACACTTTGTGGTTTTTGTGCTATGAAATAAGGCGGGTATACCAAAGCCCAAATTAATGGTGATGATGAATGAAAGATTGAAAAGTAGGAGGAGTAGTATGTTGATGGCAAGGCTGCTGAGACACTGGAATATAGATGGCCAAGCAAATTACTAAATGAAGATAGATTGTAAAGAAAATAATAACATTAATTGTGGACAAATGTTGATGGTTTTTAATAAAAAATTTAATTGGATTTCTTTTCTTAATGTAAAACTATTTTCTGGTGAATGTTTAAGTTTAAAATAAAGGTGATAAGAAAAGAGAATATTATGAAAATTTTCTTATTATTTGAGTGTCTTAAATAGGTTGGTTGTAAAATATGAAAATGTATTTCTTTTTCGAAATAATTTTTTGATCACTCTATTACTATTTTTGATACTAAACATACTTGTTTTATAATACAACTACCAAGTCGTAAGGACTGCGCATGAAAAAAATCCATATTTTAAAGCTTATAATTTTTATTATACATAAAAAATTTGTACAGTAACCATGTGTTAAATTTTGTTGTAATAGCATATTTAGTATTTCTTTAAATGAAGATTTAATTAACGCATAATTCAAATTCATAATTGTTGACTACATAAAACAATTTCTAGTAGTGTAGGTGAGTTGGGAAGTTCAGTTTTTTGTGCCATAAAAAATACAAAGAGTTTATGATAACTGAAAGGAATCCTGATAACTCTACATCTCATTTTTTAAACTGCTATGTATCTTTTAATAAAAAAATTTAAAAAAAGTAAAAAAAGTTCTTAAAAGGAACGTTCGAGAAAATGTGAAGGCAAAAGGCAAAGAGAGGACTCAAATTACTGAGATATATTTTTTTTAAATATGGATGCTGCCTAATGGGTGATTAAAAGTCTTTATTGGTAGATTTTTTATGATATCCTGATCACGAATTCCACATCACAGATATTAAGGGAAATGTATCAGATAAATATCGTATAAAAAATCTAAATTATCAAAGTAACTTTTGGTCTGGTAATGCATTTGTACATGTGGGAAAAAAAACTCTTCACTTATAACAAATGACACTTTTTAACAGAGAAATATCCGCAAATGAGTTCTGTCAGAAAATATCCTTCCTGTTATTAGAAAATACAACGAATTCTAATTTGTTTGGCCTAATCTCACATCTCGTCATTACAACAAAAAAGTAACTGGATGGTATCAAACAAATAGTGCCGCTATGTATCGAAAGAGTCCAATCCACTAAACTGTCCAGAACTCTGTCCATTTTAGATATATTGGGACATACTGAAAGATATTTGATGAATATATATAACTAACTAAAAAATAAAATAGAGTTTAAATAAAATTGGACCAAGAAAAAAGTAATCGAAAAATCAACAAAGCTCTTAGGGAGGGTATTTCAGAAAACAATAAAAATTTTATTAAAAATTAACAAAAAAACATATTATAAATTTAAAACTTGAATGAAACAGCATTTAATAAAATAAAAATTTCGAAGAATTTTAGCCATTGGTTTCATTTTTATAACATGAATTGTATGCACTAAATTTTTCCTGCGCAGTCTTTATATTCAAAAGACTATGATTAAAAATGTTCAAAAAATAAAGTGGATTCAGTATTATATTCCAGCAAAAAATAATCGAGATTTGGAAGCAATAACTGCAACTATTGTATCTTTAGTGCTTGCAATTGTGTCATTTAAAACTAACATCTTACCAAATTATATTAAAGAATCTAAATTATTTGTTAAACTATTCTGTGATTTTTGAAGCGCTGCTTATATGAAAAAAAATGGCACGAAAAATACAAATCTTGTCACATTTTTTCTTTTTTTTACATTTTGTTTCCAAAATTTCGGAAAATATTTATAAAGCAGGAGAGAAACAATTATTATTTTTTCACATACTCTTTTATTTTAACTTACTCTAGTGTTTCTCCAAATCACAAACATAATGCAAATAAATTTAATACCGCTACGCAGAAGCACTAAAGTAAGGTAAAATGAACAGAGTATTTATTAACAGTAATCTACAATCAAATGGTGAGTTCAAAGCAGTTTGATAATGCAATAAATGAAATTTTAAAATTTTATTAGTTAACATTGATTGATCAAAAATTAAATTAAAAAATAGACATTATAAAAATGCGTGTTTAAGAAAAAAGCAAAAATCATCTTTTCTAACTGATCAGAGTAATTTATCCAGTGATGATGAAAATAGTCCAACAACTGTCACTACAAAAGAAATCACATTACCCTTAAATGCTTTGTAATTTTTTTTTAATTACAAACAACATATATCAAAACTGCTGGGGGAGTTCCAGGCATGTTAATCACTTTCGAATTTTGTTGCATATCTCGGGAACCAGTCATCTGAATTCGTACAGTAAAATTTCAAAAAATCTAGAACTCCCTATTTGTAATAGTAACATGTTTTTTTTTTTTTTTTTTTAGCTTAGAAGATGTTCAGAAAAATATTTCGAAAAATTACAATATAATAAAATATTTAGGAATTTTTTGTTTTTTCAAAAATAAGAAAATATTTTACAATATATATCCTAATATTTTTGAATTTTATCATTTTTAAGAAATAATTTTTAGTATTGTTAAAAAAGTTATATTTTTTGCATGAAATCAAAGGATTTTATGAAATGAAAGTACAAATCATATCGTAACAATTTGTGATAATAACAATTTTTTTTATTTTTATAATTACCACTTATATTTAGATTTGCAGAAGACATATAGATTTCACTTTTAAAAAGACATGATTTCTCTTATTATATGGAACTTTTTATAAGGCGCTTACAATACAACGTGAAGAATGTACTACATAAGCAACATTTAGGTTCTACAATATATGTGCCAAATTTCATTATGGAATTAAGTTTATTTCCTATATTTATTTCCTAGGGTAGAGCTTCATCGCGAGGAATTTCTTAAAAAAATAATGTAATATTTCATCGAGTATTAAAACGCTTTGCTACCAAACTCTGCCTTACAAAGCTGCTTCTGTGCAAGCAGTATGTTTTGCTGGGATGCTTTCATGATGAAGACTACTGTGTCTTATAGTATGACTGGCGTGCCTTATACTTAGATTAAAGTAACAGAATTTCTGCGTTTTATAATAAGACTTTTATGTATTTTATTAATTAATGTATTTTAAAAAACTAAGATTATTCTGATGTGAACTAAGCATCTCATATTAAGCCTGCCGTATCTGACATCAGTACTATCATTTATCTTACTAAAACTACTTTGTTTTATACTCAGACTAATTAATCTTATACAAAAATAATATGTTATATATTAAAACTAATACAAAGACCACTACGTCTTATACTAATAATATTATTTCTTATACTAGACTAAGGTGTCTTATATAATACTAATGTGTTTTAAACTAAGACTTGTACATACATATATTAAGACTGCCGCATCTTATAGTAATACTACATTGTTTTATACTAAGAGTAATATGTCTTATATTAAACCTGGCGTGTGTTATACTAGGACTATCATGAATTTTATTTAGACTACTGTGTATATACAGTCTAATGTATCTTATACAAAACTAATTTATCTTATGTTAAGACTAATAATAAGACTTCCCATCCTATACTAATAGTAATATTTTTTATATTAGGCTAATATGTCTTATACCAATACTATTATATCTTATACTAAAATTATTTTGTTTTATGCTAAGATTTCTATGTCTTATACAAAGACAAATGTATCTTACGCCATTATAATTTGTCTTATATGAATACTCTATATCTTATATTAAAAATGTAATTTTATTTATATTGAGAAACTACAGTTTTAAAACAAAATATTTAAAGCTTATTTAAAGAATTCCTCAGATAATAACAAAAATCATTAATAGAAATAGAAACTTCATTTTTTCTAAGCTTTTATTTAAAACTAAGTTCCTTCAACTTTTCTTAAAGAAAAACCACTAGACACAAACAAAAGAAAATAAAAAAAGAAAAAAAACTAATGGATAAATAAATCTTTCAGTATAAATTTCAAGCAATATGGGATAAAAGAATATTGTTTTTTTTGCAGCTACAAGGTCAAGTTTTGCTTTTTAAAATGAACAATTTTATTTAGCTGTTTTCTATGTTTCTCGTATTTTTTCTTATTTCATTTTCAAATACTTTTTATTAAAATCTTTGCTGGCGTTTCGTTTAGTTTTATTTTGTATTTTATTATAGTTTTTCTTCTACTTTATTATTCATTTGATTACAATTGCTTTTGGTGGCCATTGTCATTGAAATTCAAGATAAATGTTGTTGCTGTTGTCAACTGTTTTCTGTTTTTTTTTTACTCCTAAAACTGGTTAAATATAAGATATAAATATCCACATTTAAAGTTATATAAATATATGTGTATATAAATATGTTTCCTTTTCCGTTTTGTCTCCATAATATTTGTGTTTGTTGTTGAGAGTCTCTATGTTTGCATGTGTATGTTTGTGTGTTTGCTTTTAGCTTTTAACTTTTAATATAAAAAAGTAGGTTTGTAGTGTAAATATTTCATGGTCTAAATATTCTTGTGTATATATTTGTTTCAATGTATATGATTGTTTGGTTAACTGTTTGCTTATGTTTGTTTTACAACAACATGTTGACTATGAATGTGTTTTTTTTTTGTTATAAAAAGAAGATGACTGTTTTCATTGTTAAACTAATGAATGAATAATTTTCTTTCTTTTTTGTGTGTTATTTTAAGGTTTATTTAACTTTTTCTTTTTTTGCACAATTCGCTTGGCGACAAAGTTTCTGTTTCTGTTTTTTTCTTTTCTTTCATTTGATTTTAGTACAAATGTTATTCTTTTTTTTTTATATAAATATAAATTTTATTTTATTTGATATGATTCTTATTTTTTATATTACTTGATAGTACTTATATTTGGCTGGTGTTATTTTGGTTTCGGTTGTTTGGTAAATACTTGTGTGCTGGCACAGTTTAAGTGATGTCAGCAGAAATGAAGTATGAGATAAAATTGGAAAAAAGAAAATAATAGAATAGAAAAATAAACAAAGTAATATCTTGTTGATATAAAAAGTATGGTTTCAATTTTTGGTTGCTGTAGTTGTATATCTTTTTATATGTGCGTTCATTTAAAATATGAAAAAAAAACTTAAAATGAATACTTTAGATGTTTATGTGTAGACACTTATTTACATACAAAAGATATGATAGCTGTAGTTACACTGAAAGATTTAAATGGATTTTTAATTTTATTTTTAAATATTTTGTTCCCAAATTTTGTACATAATTGAAGTTGTAAGTTATTGCCTAATTATTTAATATAAGGCCATATTAATTTTGTATAGATCAATAATAATATTCATAGAAATAACTTTTTTTAAGACTTTTTTTTTAGTATTTTCGAAACTGCAATATAATTTTCGAATATTGGAGTTTCGAAAATACCAAATATAAATAATTAAAGATTATTTTCATTAATGATTTGATCATTAATTTTTTGACAGTTACATTTAACCGTGATCATGTTTTAGTAAAAAATCGTAATTATTTTGTTGAAAATATACAGACTTTTAACGTGATCAAAGATCAAATTTGGTTATTTGGGATTTTCTATTATGATGTTTTTTCTTAAAATTTCGAAAAGTATTTAAGGACTATTAAAATTCTTTTTAGAAATTAACACTTTAATGCTTTATAACGACGTGTTCTAGTTAAAAGCAAAAGTAAAAAGTTTTAAAATTTCTTATAATCGAAGAATTTTAACCTTTTAAATCTAACAGTCAAATGTCTTACTTCGTAGCTCTGGATTTTTTTACTTATTAAATACTGTTTTTGAGAAGTTAAGAAAATTTGGTGCTATTTTGACTCCATGCATTGAGAAATTTTGAAAAATAAAAATAAATATGTTTTTCTTTTATGGATTTGTTTATGATTTTTTTTTTGTTTTTTGTGAAAAATCGTTTATTTCTTGTGAGTGAAAAGCGATTTTCAAACGAAAGGCCAAGTTTTCCATCAAAATTCCGTTTCTAAGTCAGTGAAAGCCTGTAATATTTAAATGAAAATCCGGATTTTGTTGAAAATGAGGTTAGGTTTTCCTAAACACATTTTTTAGGTGAATATCTGGATTTTATATGAAAAATATATACTGTGAACTCTCGGAAACGTTAACTACTTTTCACCATGATTGATCACGTTTTCAATATTATTCATGTTTTCGATTGCCAAAATCAAAAAATAAATAATACTATTTAACTTCAGAAATTAAGTTTTAACAATAAACATTATAATATTTCAAAAATAAAAATTTCTTTAAATTTTTTTATAAAAACTAATTACGTAAGTCAAAATAAATAATAATAATAAAAAAAGAAAATAATTTTACGCTATTCACACTCCTTTTGCTAAATACAGTGGGTAAAGTTAAATAAAAGAAACATTATATCACAATTGTATGAGATAAAGACTTTAAATTTTGAAAATTTTCCAGAAATTTTACATATAAATTTTTTTTGTTAAACTTAAAATCTACTGTTTTTCAGAAGGCTCATCAGCTATTATTGACATTGTGTTACACTGACAAAGTTGCATCGTTGTAGTTTTTGCCGTTCTGCATACACCTTATAATAGTTGTGCTATGGTATTTCATTTTCTTTTAATTAATTCTTCATTTATATAACCGAGCTTTATGGCTAGTGAAAGTTACTAAAATGAATTCAAAAATTAAATAACAAAAATCAGTATTTTTCTTTATGCTGGTATAGGGGGCATATAATTAACTATGGATCGATCGTCATAAAACTTCATGTATGTGTTATTTTGAAACTAACAATATTGTGATGTTGATGTGATGATGAGTGATTTTCGTTTGTGGGAACTATGGTCAATAACGGACCAATATTCACAAAATTTGGTTGTGTGTTTTCTGCTTATATAAGATATATTTCTGTAAATGTTTTTTTTTATATTATTTACATGAAATGTGTGCCCTTTAAAGTGGTTTCCAGAAGAGCTATAGTCAATTATTTTTAAAATTTAATAGACATATTAATGCTTATATAAAATTTATTTGTGCCAATTTTCATTAAAATGTTTACATATTAGAGACATCTATAAGTTTAAAACTAAATATCGGAAGAATATTTGTATAGGGGCCAGGTGAAATAATGATCGATTATAATCAATATCAACAGCCTTCATACTTATGCCAAAATAATTATTCGTGCCAAATTTCATTAAGATATTTTCAAAATAATGATTATATTTATAACATTTACAGGTTATCGCAAAGAGTAACATGTAGATATTAATAAAAGCTAATAACCTAAGGAAATATTTGGGAATTATTTCGTAGAATGGATAATACTTTTTTATTACATTTACTTTAAAAATACCAGATACTCAAAATTTTAACATTCAACTTTTAAGGGATTTTGCTAAAATTTTCAGAATAAATTTCTAAGGATAATTTGAATTGGTCTGAATATAAGTACATTTGATGCTAAAATACAAAAATCTCAAAAACTGCCTTCTTGTCAAAATCCACAAAATTTAAATCGCAGATACAGAGAATTTATAAGAGATATTTACCTAATAATTATTTGTTATTTTTTGTGGTATTGTCTATAAAATAGCTTAGTTTGATTCTAACTTTTTTTTAATTTCTTTAAAAAATTTGAAGCCTAAGTTTTGAAACAGTCATAAGAAAAATCAATAGTTTATAATTAAGCATGAGAATGGGTTTCTGTTATCCTGCAGCAATAAAATTTTATTTTTCATTAATTATGGTTTAAACTTGACTACACGCAGAGAAAAAATATAGTTGTAGTGACCACAATCAAAGAGTAACATATTATGATTGGAACATATAGCCACAGTTAAAAATATATATTATTATAAATAATAATTGTTATGATTCCAATTTGTCATATTGTGACCGATTTTATGGTTCGTTTTTTCATGTTATTATTCAAGTCTTTCTTATTATTATGCCAACTTGGTACCTTATTACCACATTCTATCACATTATGATTTAATTTTATTATATTATTATTTCATCTTCTCATATTATTATTAAATCTTATCATATTACGATTCCATTTTATCATTATTTCATCTTATCATATATTAAATAAACATATTAATTTATTTATAGATTTGTTTATTAAATAATTTTATCTACTTGTAGCATCACATTTTGTGCAAAATAATGCAAGATATTTTATTAATTAAACCCTTTAGTTATTAATCAATATCTTCTATTACTTGAATCTCACCAAATATAACAAAATCTTGTCTACTTATATTTATTCATGTATAAACTAAATGAGAATTTTAATAAAGGTGGAAAACAAACGTTAGAAACGAAATACGAATATTCAAAAACAAACAAGTTGTGAATTTTTTAATCATATTAGTAAAAAGCATATTTACTTGTAACATTTTATTGTTATGGGAATAATATTAATATGGTTTGAAAACAAAATGTGGTTTAAGACCAAGGCAAAAGACTGATGTTATTTAATGGTTGTAGGAATAATGATAGCTTTTATATTAATAAAATTTTCTTTCTGGTAAAAATATTTAAAAACATAAAATTTTTGTAGTCAACTATATTTTTATTAAATGTAAACATTGAATGATAAAACTGAAATAAAAGCATTGTTATCATAAACATATTGTAGTGACAATGCCGTAACCATGTTTTTTTCTCTACGTGTTAAAATAGCATTTAATTTCATAACTTCTCAAATGAAAGGTTTCTCTGTACACTCTTCACACAAGTGGTCGGAAAAGTACTAATGGTCGGAGAAATTTGTAACAACTTTAAACTTTCTAACCGATTTTAACTCTTTTTATCTTGTTTAGTAAATAATTGTGTCTAAATTACGATCCTTTTGCACTAAATTGCAAAAAGAAGAGTTCATAACATCTTAAAAGACTAATAAATTCACGTGTTAACGATATACGATTACTCTAACATTTTGGGCACAATGTTGTTACATCCCATAAAGAATTCCTTGGGAGTGCTGTGGTCGATATTTCAAAGTAGAGTTATTCTTTATAGCAGTCTAATATACATATATACTTAATGGGTCTCATGAAGGACAAACTTATGAATATCCTTTATATCTGTAAAGGATATTCATAAGTATTTTTTAAATATTTTTTATTTTAATAAAAGTCGGGTTTTTGGTGAGAAATCATTTTTTTTGATACCCACCATAAAAAAGATGGGGATATATTGGGTTTGTCATTCCATGTGTAACATGTTGTAAAAATCATTTAATATCCCATAAAGTATATATATTCTGAGTTCTGGTACGTAATTCCGTTTGTCTGTTGAAAGCAGGATAGAGCTTGGTTGACCACCTAGGCGGATGAAATTTGGCTCAAATAATTGTCTTATACTATATCGTCGCTGTTCCTATAAATTCTGTTATGTATTTTTTATTATGTTTACAGGAGAGCGAAAAAAAACTGTTTTATTTTGCAATTCGGCAAATTTCTTTGAAACTTGTACAATTAGTTTTAACCTAAGTAAAATTACTGAAGATATTACGTGAACAAAAATTGGGATGATTAGATACAAGAGAGCAATAATGAAATATTTCAAAAAACTATACATAACTCATTTTGCTGGAACATTTTTAAAAAAATTATTTTTTGATTTAGAATATTTTTTTACATATAACTGTTTTGGTACGTAAAACTTTAATTTGAAAATTGTTAGTTTCCAAGAAAGAACTTATTCTATGTAGATATGAATTATTAATAATTAATTAATTTTATCTAATGATGTCATTGATATTAATAAGTGTAAACCAGCAGATTAAGTTAAGAATATTATAGGAATAATATAATCAGCTGAAATGTACAATTTTAGCATAAAAGTTGATTGGTATATGTTTTTCTATTTCTATTTATTCCGATAAAATGTTTTTTCTTAAGTTTTTTCTTTTTACAAAAGGTAGTAATATATAAATTAGAAAGATGATAATATAAAAACTAACTAATTTTTTTAAGTTAATAAACATTAATTAAAGATGAATAAGTAAGTGATTTAAATTATCATAAAATGCATGGAAATCTTTAAGCATATTTTTTTAAAGAATGTAAATTGTTGAATTTTGATTGTTCTATTTTTTGGTTTTGCTTCGTACAAAGATACAATTTATCTTTGAGTTTTTTTCTTTTTTTTTTTTTGTAATAGTCTGCAGTCATCTAGGTATCTCACCTTGTTCATTACTATGTTTTCTTTGTTGTCCTTTCACAGAACTTTTACCAGGTCTTATTAAATTGAAATTTGTATTACCACAATTATTGTAATTTCTAAGCTTCATGAGTGTCAACCTTGAAATTTTACAAAAGTAGACAGAAGAGCTATGTCAACACTATATAAGTTTTTGAGAATTTTGAAAATACTACTTTTTTTTTAGATATAATATGTCAAACTTTGACTTTTGAAATTTTGATAAAAATAAACTTATAGATAACTTTGATATCTTTGTAAATATATATATATATATATATATATATATATATATATATGAACACGGACATCTTTCTATCGATATCATTTCTTATAAGGTACCAGAAAATATAAACTTCTTTGCTCTCCGAAGAAAATTGTGGAAATTATAAACGGAATGACAAACTTATATATATCCCTTACTCCTGTCGTGAAGTGTATAAAAATGAATCACGTTGGAGCAACGACGAGGATTATTTTTGCAAATGGAACATCCTCATTAATTTCTTCCAGTGTATTTCTATAAAAATTTGTAAGAATTTCTCTTATTTTCATCATCTTTACAATATAAAAAATATATATACACTGGTGCATATTCCTACAAACGCATTTAAGATTTTTCTTTTTCTTTAATCTATTTTCTTTGCTATATAACGGTACTTTTTCATGTAAGAAATATTTTGATTTTCTTGCTTTCTATACTTTAAATATCAGAACATATTGGTGATTATTTCAGTGGAATGCTCCTATGAACGCAGTCGATGAAAATTTTTCTAAAAAGTTATTGCAAAAAAAAAAAAAAAAATATATATATATATTATATTAAAAATTTTTAACAGTTTTAGTTATTTGGTAAGTATCTGATGACAACATGTCTGTTTACTGGAAATGTTTTTGTTTTAATTGGGAAATTTCATAAGCTTAAAGGATGCGCAAAGGAACTATTCTTACAGACTATTCTTATAGATCATTGGACGAAAAATTAACCGTTTGTAGGGAGTTTTTCGAGGCTTTCTTAAGAAAAGGCAGAAATACGGAGTGCAGAAACCAACAAGTAGTGATCAAAAATTACCAAAAAAACAAATTAATAAAATAAAAAACGAAACCACTTGCAGTAAATTAAATAAACTTGAGCTCCTTGTCGCTTCCAACTATGTTGTACACATTTTGCGAACAGGTAATATAAGGTGGAAGAAACCAAAATGTAAGCATCATAAAGAAAATCGTTTAAAATTTGCGCACAAATACATGAAATGGACAGATGAGTGGAATAAGGTAATCTTTTCTGATGAAGAAAAATTCAATTTGGATGATCCCGATTCATATTTTTGTTATTGACATGGTTTGAGGTCAAACGAAATTCGTATGTCGAAACGCAATTTCAGTGGAGGCAGTGCTATGGTGTGAGCAGCCCTTTCTGCTGCGGGAAAATCAAAGATATGTTTGGTTACAACTAAAATGAACAGTGAAATTTAAAATGAAGTATTGAAAGATATTCTTCTCTCATTTATGGATGAAAAAAATGTATGAAGATTGCATATTCTAACAGGATAACGCTGCAATACATGTCTTTAACCAATCTAAGTCGTGATTTAATCAACATAATATACCACTATTGTACTATTGTGTATGCGCAGAATGAAACCATAATACACAGAATGAAACCATAATGACAATAACGGAGTTAAAAAAAGAATAAATTGACAGTGATTTTCTTGAAAAATTAGTCGAATCGATGCCAGACCGAATTTTTGAAGTTATCCAAAACAAAGATTCATCAACACATTATTAATAATATTAAATTGGTTTATTAGTTTAGGTGCGTATATAGGAAAATGCCATAAAAATGAAATGAAAAATTAAAATTACAATGAAAAAAATTTAATGTACATTTTAAGTTTTTTGTTATTAATTTTTTAATTGAAGTCAATAAATAATTTAAAAAATTAATTTGTGGCACCACAATTGTTTATTAGTCCCATTTTTGATAAGCTGATTCAAAAGTTGATGTGCGTTTATAGGAATATGCACCAGTGTATATATAGAAATACATTTTCCTTGTCATTTACAAAAAGACGAGAATAATGAATGAAAGAACTAACAGAAGAAGAAAAAAAAATATATTGATTTGTTAAGTGTTGTTTTTTGAAGTGGCAAGAGAAATATTTCATTTTACCCGCTTTAAATACCAAAAACTTTATTTGTACCATGTGACAAAATGTTTCAATTTGTGTTCTAGTTACAGCTTGTTTTTCTTCTTTTTTTTCTATTTTTGCCTTCGTTATTTTTGCTTTCATTTAATTTCATGTTCTTTAATGATGTCAATCTTAAGACATGATAGATATAGCAAAGTTTATTTCGTTTCATTTTATTTATTTATTTTTTTTTTATTTCTGTGTTTTGTATTTGAAATGAAAATTAAACCAATTTACTTTAAATACTAAGAGTGGGTGTTTTAAGAGTATTTGCTAAAAGTATTTAAAGTAGTTTAAAACTATTTGATGTTTGTATGGCGAATGGGGAATCTTTTTTTATTTTTATAATTGTAAATATTGATGGTATGTAGAGAAAATGAAATTAATTTAAAGCTTGATAAAAATATGACTAGGGTTTTTAAATTAGATTTGAATTTTATGTTCAATATTTTTTTTCCTTTTGAAGGTAAATATCATTTATTTTCTGAGTCTTTTTAATTAATGTATAAAATGTTTATGCTTTTTGTAGTGAAAAAGAAAATCAATTTAAATAATTAGTTTTAATTATCTAAATACATTTAAACCATTAAATGAAAACCATGAAATCATATAACAGAACACACAGTGGTCAAAAAACGCTTTTTCTTAATAATTCTGTTACTTTTGAACCGCTGGATATATTTAAATAAAATTTCACGTAGTCAAAGCTGAAGTCTCGTTGACTTGATGTGGAGGAGCACAGCTACTTAGCTGATTACAGGGGTAGAAGGTATTTTTTTTTTAAATCCGACAAAAATGCATTTATGACTTAAATGTGAAAAATTTTACAAGCGGGTAGTCCTTGTAAATATCTACAAAAAACATTTTTACATGGGTAAGATATCTCATTTAGTTTAGGAGATATTTGGGTCGAAATAAATTTTACCTTCGATTTTTTAATTATTTTAAATTTTGGGGCGTCAATTTGGGCTCTAAGACTTTTTGAAGTCTTATATAAAGTTAAATTAACCTTAATTTGAAACTTTAAAAAGATTTCATATTTTCTATGTTATTTTCCAAAAAGGTGTAATATACTTTCATTTCTAAAGTATTTTTTTTGTTCCGGACTACAAAATTTTGTATTGCCTTCAAAAGAAATTTTAACGTAAATGTGTGTAAAGTAAAACTGGAGGCGCTTTGTGTAACAGTTGCCCCCTAAGCCCTATACAAACTTTTTGAATTTTGTAAACGTTTTTTATTTTTTTTTTTATAGAATTTTCAAATATTAGAGCTGAAATCAACAAAAATATATATTGGCTGTTTATCCCCATATGGTGATTCAGCACATAAAAATATTTTCTGAACCACGCCTTCTACAACGGCTGGGTGATCATTTTAATGAATAAAATTAATTAATGGTTATTAATTTTTTAATTGTTTTCCCCGGTCTGAGAGTTGGATATTTTGGTACAAAAGAAAGGTAATTTTTTTAATTCTTTACTTTCTAACGGTTCACAAGTAAGACCACTGTGCAACAGTAATTACGATTTGCAACACAAAATACCAGGCAATTGAAAAACATTAGCCTTAAGGATATTTATCATGAAATCAAATTTATTTGTTTTTTTCTGTTATAACAACAGGATATTTTCTTTTGTCAACTAAAATACTTTATTTTATACACACTTAAACTGACAGACAAACACTCAGAAATATTTAAATGTGTGTATGTGTGTGTCTGTAAGAAGAAGAATATTTTTATGAGCAAAATTTATATAATTGTTAAGTAGAACAAACAACAAATTCCGTTTACAATTTTAATAATGGCCCAAAGGATTTTTTTCATACAACTAAAGACTATACCCCCCCCCCCCAAAAAAAAAAAAAAAAAAAAAAAAAAATGATTAGAACTGATAACATGAAGGGGAATTACAGGAGACGACAGTGATTTAGTAAGATAAACAAATTGTCCAACATATTTTGTATTCTATAGCCTTTAAGGAAATATTTATTACTGGGTACTTTAGTTAGTACTTAAGTAACATTTTGCTGTTTTGTAAATTGAAACTTTAAAAAGCCCTTAAAGAGCTATAAAGTTTCAAAATTATTCCCTTTTTTTGGGGATAAATTGTAAAACGATTAAGTCTTACTTTTTTCTAAAGTCGATCACATAGTAATGTATTCAAATATTTGAATTTTATTGTATTTAAATAATTTAAGTTGTAAATATTTATGTAGATTTAAAAACCTTCATTTATCAGCTACTATTTCAGTTGATGTACATTTTAATTTTTCATACGTTATAATTTTCTTTACATTCAATTACTTTAATATTTATTCAAAAATATTATGAATGATGGTTGTCTATGAGTGTTGTAATACATCACAGAAATTTATTTTCAACTAAAAGAAAATTTATTTGATGAAATTACTTTCAACGGCTCTTTGGTAAGAGCTTAAAATAGAAAATATATTGTAGGCAAAAGGGCTTAAAAGACAAGTTTAAAAAAATCGAAAGGATTTATTGAAATTAAGAAAAAATAAATAATAATGTAAATGCTTACTAATATTTTGGCCATGACAACTACTTATTTTTAATTATATAATTATATTATACATATAATTAGAATTTTTTAAATATGATTTAATTTATAAATATATTTATATATCAATATAAAAACGTATATTTGATGAATTAATATCAAGCCTTTATATTACGATATATGAAAATTAAAATTTTCAATATTATTATTTTTTCTACTTAAAAATAAAGCTTTAATCAAAAATTCATCATATCATTTATTATTTATTTAAAATAATTCAAAACAATTAAATATAATTTAATTTGTTTTTCGTTTATTTGCTATTTAGATAGCAAAGTAAACTATTAAAAAAACTTGTCGCAAGCAAAAGATGACTAAATTATTTATAAATTTAAGTAAATACATATTGGTTAAAGTAAAAAAATGTTTATTATTTCATTAAATTTGGTACTAATGGAAGAGAAGCCTATATGCGGTCCTGTAAAATCTTATGTGCTAGGTTGGTATAAAAAAATGTATGTTCTATCTCAAAATTTTTGTTCCACTTTTGCGGGTTTTTATTCATTTTTTTAGCGTTTAAAATAAATTTGATAATAAGAATTTATACTCCAATAGAATCACAGTAGCTTATTTTGTTTAAATTTAACAACTAAATTATTAAATTTAAGCAAAAATCCTAATTTTTCTAAACCCTCTTTTAGCCTTCCAAAATGAAATATCTCAAAAACGAGTGCTAATGGTTAACACCATTAAATTCAGCGTCGTTGACTGAGTTTTATCCAATGGGTGCTCTTCTCATTAGAAACAAGTAAGTCTCATTTTCGAGCATAGTGCTATCACAGGTAATTATTTTTTTTAATAAGCTTCATTTACCACAGAAAATATATATGACTTAATCAAAAATGCTTATAAAAGCGAAAAATCACAAAAAAATTTGGAAATGATAAATCAGAAGGAATTATATTTCAAAGATGACGAAAAATCATGTCAAGATATTGGGTCTTTTTTATATCAAAAATATTTATAACCCAAATTTTTATTAGATTTTTTACTGAATCATTTTCCAGCCGTTCTATGTTTTTATTTATAAAACTATTATAACATCTTAAAAAAGATATGAAAACCTAATGAGAAAGAAATAAATATATAAAAGTTTCGAAATCAAAAATATTAGTGTTAGTTAGTAGCCTTGTTTCTTAGGGCCTTGAGCCTTTTCCGACCTTTTTAAAAGTTCAATTTAGCCTCTTTTTTCCCACCTAAATTTAGTGGTCATCAGTAGCTATCAGTTTTGTAGGTATAAATGTAAGTTTAAATGCGAAAGTATGAAGCATACTTTAAGGCATACATATTAGAATTTGTTGTTAAGGTGGTGAGGGGTATTATAGATTCGGCACAGCTGTTGTTTAAATCCTTTTTATTTTATTATTACTTTTTTTATAAAACTTTAGTTAAATATATTTCTATTTAAAATACTTGAAATCCGGTCGTTGGTGCGTATAAAAGAAGAATGTACTAAATAAAATTTTAATTTTTTTTATTTATTTTTTTTTTTTTTAACTAGAAAATGCTGATTGAGTAAATTTTGACAAAAGTATTACATTGCAGGGTAATAGAAATGCTTAACAAGGATTAAAGAATAAGATGAAACTTGGTTCAGAAAAAGAAAAACTCACAGGAATGAATTTCAAGCCCAAAAAAGTGGAGAAGCTCCTAAGAGCTATGCCAAACATCTTAGGTCGTTGTATTCATTTCTTCAAAATCAAATATGAGCCATGTTAAAGCTAAGCTTTAGTCAATCAAAGCTAAATAAATTTTAAATTGCAAAGCTGAGAAGAACTTTGTAGTAAAAGATTGATCAAAGCTGCTCAATAATAAAAGAATAAAAATGTTTTCAATATTTTGAATTAGCCTGGAAAACATACGTCATTTCTAACTTTTATCATATTCCAAGGTACAAGTTCTGTATACCGAATAATCGAGAAAATTATCCTGTTTGTTGTATGATAAGTTTACTCAAAATGTGGCAACATATTTTATTGTTTTGCTTCTTTAGTCTGAACAAACTCGAATAATCATACAAAGAATGTCATAAAATAACATTGATGAGGCTCATGACATACAATAGTGTTTTTAACATTTTCTGGCCAGATTTAGAATTTTGTCATTAGAGTAGTAGCAACCAGAATTGGGAATATTATTTTATTCCCGCAGAGTATTATTTATTTAAACTACCCAGAATTTTATCGTAAGGGAATTGGATCTAAGTTGAAAACGAATTCAAGAAGCCTCGTGCAGTTCTCAATTGTGATTGTAATTTTAAATTTTTATAAAAAGATAACACGAAAAATTTTGTAAAATTATTTTAAATTTGTTTTTCAAAAATCGTACCTAAAAAAACATTAAAAATAATCTAGTTAGCAATTAATTTTTATATTAGTTTAAATATTTAGTTTAAATCCTAATTTATTCCGATCATCTTTTATTTAAAAAAGAACATATTACGTTTTATTTGAACGCATACCTTATTACAACCCATAGCGGTTACTTGTTAATAAAATTAAAAATGAATTTACTTTATATTTTATTTCAATTCTTTATTTTTAACTTAAAATATTTGTTAATAAATTTATTAATTTTTAAATAAAAACACTAAGGATTTCTATTTATACTAAAGCAACTAAATTTCTATGTAATTTTGTATCTGATTGAACAAAATAATTAAATAAAAAGTAAAATATTTTTCTTCATCAAAAGTAAAACATATATTTTTTACAAGAAGATAATTAAAGCTTTTAATATTTTAATATTCCAACATTGAGTAATGTTTATATATATATTTTATTTAAATAAAACATTAAAAGAAAAAAAATCAAAAAGTTTTTAGAATTTTTAATTTATAAACTCAGAAATTCATTGATTTATGCATTCATAAATTCACAATGAATTAATTCATAAATTTAATAATTCTTTTTGGCTCGAAATAAAAATCACAAATAAGCTATTGTCCTTTGATTTTTGTGTTAAAACTTATTATATATCGATCGATAAGGCCACGTTTACGGTAATCAGTAGGTTTTCGAAAAAGTGCGAACCGATAATGCCATCAAACTGTAATCGATACTAAAAAGGAATTATATGTAGATATATTAGCTGGCTTGAAGTGGATTGGCATCGTTTCATATCCTATACATCCAATATTACTCTACTACCATAGGGATTTTTATTCGAAATATAAAATATGAGAAAAAAATTAAAGGAATTGAAAACAACATATCCGCTGTAAACTATTACAATCTGCTGGTATTGGCATCTATTGGGACAAACTTTAAACAAGTATTCCAATATTTTATTTATATATTTATTTTGCTGAATAATGCTTTAAATTTTTTATGAAATACTTGTATTTTTTCGCTTTTATTTAATTATATAAAAAAAAAAAAAAAAAAAAAAAATTAATTGATATATAAAATTCTTTCCAAATATGAACATTTGTTTTCTGTAAAATGAAATGTGAAGGGGTTATCATAATAAACATTCACAGAAAAAATAGGTGAGAAAAATATGGTCGGTCAAGCCCGACTATATGCTACTTTATACCATTCTGTTTTATATTGGACCTGGGGAAAATTGTTAGCCGATACTTATACAAAGAGTATTGTATATTTCTACGAAACATTTGTATGCTTTATATTATATTATTTATGCGTTTTAAGGTGATTCCCGGAAGCGGGATATATATGGGACCTGTGGTTGATTATAGGCCGATTGTAATGAAATTGGCACTATAATTTTTACTTATATAAAATTTATTTATATCAAATATTAACTTGAAACTAACATTTGTATGGAATTTATACACGTTAAAGTGTTTTTCGAAAGTGGGGTTTATATGGGAGCTATGGTCAATTATAAACCCATCTTCATGAAATTTGGCATATAGATTTTTACCTATATAAAATATGTTCATGTTAAATTTTATTTAAATATTACTATATTTAAAGAATTTATGACTGCTAAAGCCTTATTCAGGAGGATACATTTGTATGAGGGCTAGATGCAACAATGGGTCGATCATAACTAATTTCAAGAGGCTTCGTCCACGGACTATAAAAGCGATATGTACCAAATTTGATTCAATTTTTATAAAAATTGTGACCTGTAGTTTGATTACAAATTTTACATGGACGGACAGAGGACAGAGGGACTGACGGAATGATGGATATCATTAAACCGACTGAGAAAATGATTCTAAGGCGATTGGTATACATTAAGGTGGGTCGTAGGCCAATACTTTTGGATGCTACAATTATCAGTAAAAATTCATAATATACCTGTGTTTGTGTAGGGTATAATTATTGCCTTAAATTTTTCAATTAACACTATTGTTTCATATTTTATAAAAATTTAATTAAGTAATTAATTAATTCAATAATCTTTTAATTGGTTGTAAAATCTTTTCGAAGAGCATAAAAAAATTCATATGTATTTGTTGATCCAGTTGATGGTCAATTCGATGGTTAATTTGTGGCATAATCTTTTTTAAAATCAAATGAGTATATGTAATTTGATGTAACAATTACAATAAAATATTTTAATGATTTTATATGATTTCTCGGGGATGGAAAAAATAAAAGAATAATCAATAATCTTAAGAATATTTTCCATAATAAATATTAGGAAATATGAGCTAAAACCGTTTGAAATAATTTGCAAAATCTCTTTGAATTTGAAATTTATTGTTATTGGATTACATATGTTTAAATTATATTAAACATTTTTGGCTTAAAGAATTAGTGTAAACATTTTAATTGATTTAAACTATGATAATAGAACACTATTTTGGGTTAAAGGTTAATTTTTCGGAAAGACAAGCGGACGATCATAATAGGCCACCATATGATTTTATAACGGTCTGTGATAAATGGTGTATTAATTAGTGTTATCTCTTCCACCTCCACACTTATCTTCCTTAAATCATTTTTATTAATAACTTAGAAATTAATTGAGTAATCGCGGTGAAAATTTACAGAGCTGTTACAGTTATAATTGTGAATCACATACATATATGTTTGCGATGTTATTGAAAACCATTTTGGTGGTATAATTCTGTCTGTCCGTATGTCTGGCGCAGACACAATTTTTAGTTATCTCATGGCTACATCCGCAAATAAAATTTTATAAATCCAATAAACAAGATATCAAGATATTCTATATTAATTTAAGCGCGGAGGTAAAGGGTGCAACAAATATGCAACATGTAGACAAATTTGAACCACGATTTTATTATTTTTGAAATTTAAGACTAAAAATAAAATGTACGCAAAATTCTGCATCTAAAATAGTGCAAATTATATGCCGTAAAGTTTAAGACGCGAAAAGAATACTCTTTAAAATTAGCTAGCTTTTTATTCAAACATCTTTTATTTCAAATGTACTAAATTTGGCCAATATTTTAGGACGGTTATATTAGTTAGAATTTCTTCATATTTTTACACAATAGTTAATGATATGTAAGATTTAAAGTAAATAATTTCAAACATTTTCGATATCGATCTGGTCTTCAGCTTAACTCGTAAATTGTTTATCCCAAGATCAAAATTTAACCCTTAAAAGCATATCCATTGAATTTGAAAAAAAAGTTAAAGCTTTTCTGAAGCTGAGGTGATATATGAAAAAATATAAATCAAATAAAAAATACTTATTAAAAATAAAAAATAATGATCCTTTCTAATAAAGCTTTTGTTTTATTCAATAATCTACTTGATTGATTTAATTAAAATATTAATTTTTGTTTGATTAATTTACTTATTAATTTAAATAAACAATTATTTAAGGTGCACATTTTTTCAATTACTTTTTTAATTAAAACCTTTAATTGGAAAAGAAATTATCGGTTTTCATATTTTACAATCATTACTAATTGATATAAAATAATATTTTATTTAATGAATTATTTTGGTAATTAAAACAATTTTTTTACAAACAAATTTTTGTTTAAAATTCATGAAAATTTTATTTATAAAAATTATTTATTAAAAAAAACTAATAAAATTTGTATAAATAATCTGAAAATCTTGTGTGAGTACCAGAGTAAATCCTTAAGATATCAAATAAATTTCCTATATTTCATTTAAGTGAGCGTTCAAATAAATTATAACGTGTTTTTTTAATAAAAGAAGAACGTTAGTTAGTTTTGAAAGTAAATTAACTATTTGTAGCATTCCTCATCCATATTTTTTCTTTTTTGATATATCATTTAATATAAAAAATGAAATTAATCTAGTAAGTTAAAAAAAAAAAATTAATAAATAAATAAAAAAAAATAAATTTTATTTTGTACATTTTTCTTTGACTGCAATCTGTATACGGTCAAACGACCGGATTTCAAGGATTCGATCTGCTGGTAAATTTGTCATATCTCTAGAATATATTGTAATCAAGAGAGATATTTAAAATTAATGGCAGTTAGAATTATTATGAAAATTTTGTTTTTATATTACAACACAAATTATATTCTAAGCCTTCAATACACAACCTTTTATTTTTGAGTAAAATAAAGTTATATATGGATTTGAAAAAATAATCCTTTTATTTTGCAAAATTTTTAACAAATGAATCATTAAACCATTTAATGATTCATAGAATCAGGGAGCAAAATATTACTTCATAAAATATTTCAGGTATTGGTAAAATTTGAAGCCAATATTATTTGACTAAAATATTATATAAGAAAGGAATTTTTGATTCATATATACATCATGGCGCACTGAAGAACTAACCTACTTAAGCGTGCAGATTAACATAAATTATTAACTCGTTTTAGTGAAACAGGACAGAGTCTCTAGTGGGAACCTCCAGACTGATTGATTAGCTCTCTACCAACTAGTCTACCAGGTATCCAAGATATATTTCTATTTCTTTAAAATTCCATGTGGTTATTTATAGATCACAAATAAAATAGCTATTGCCAGAGCTTAGATACTTTTTATTTTATTTCTGTTTTACTCTGATATTCATAAGAAGCATCAACCTTATTAAAATTTTGTCCTATAGTTCCTTTTGTAATCATTCAATTCG
Source organism: Protocalliphora azurea (assembly GCA_932274085.1). Lineage (NCBI taxonomy): Eukaryota > Metazoa > Arthropoda > Insecta > Diptera > Calliphoridae > Protocalliphora > Protocalliphora azurea. The sequence continues at coordinate 8,525,282 of OW026519.1, forward strand.
TCACTGTAATTTCAGTGATTTATTTACCCTCAATTAAATTTCAATTATTGTTTAAATACTTTAATGTTGACTACAGTTCTCCAAAATTTATAATTTCTTGCATCAAGACCATCACTAACCACATACATACATACATACATAGATATATACATACGTACATACATACATAGATACATACATATATATACATACATACATACATACTCTTAAGCAGAATTACAAATGTCAGATTTTAATTAGAACTTAAAAATAACCACGTATTTTCAGCATTCGATTTATATGCGGTCATGATTTCATAGAATCGTTAATATAATGTTTATTTTTAAATAATTAAATACAATAATTTGTTTGCTTAAAATTACTGGTGAAATTAATTTAGAATTGTTCAAATGCCTTAAATAGTTTGAATTTTTTTATAATACTCATACGTTACAGTGGCTCGTTGGCTCTTTTACATTATTATTGTTCTCATACTTATTTGTGGCTTTTATAATTCTTTTTCTGTTGCAAGTACTTTTATCCTTTAGGGGTTTTATGCCGCATCATCTGTTTAAATTTCAATTCTTTTTTTTTTTCTTCTTGTTTGGTTTTAGCAGAGCATAAACAGACAATGAATGGTAATTTAAAAATAATCTTTAAATTATTATTATTATTTTATGTTTTGGGATTTCGTTTTGTACGTTTATGCTTAAGAATAAAATAAAAACGAAAAATATTCTAGTCATTTAATGGCTCTGGTAATAAGTTTTTATGTTTAAATGTCATATACAAGTTTAAAGTGTAAGTAGAAAGCGTTTGTAATGAGAGAAATGAAAATAAAAGAATTTATTTCTTTTGTAATCCAAAGAAGTCATTGAAACGGAGCACATTAAACAAGCACGAGGTGGCAAAGTGCTGGCGGCATGTAAACCTCGCACTTTTGAAAAAAGTAAAATAAGAAAAATAATATTTGCTGCGTTTTTTGAAAGAGATGAACAAGCATTGAATCTTTGCTTCCTTGTGTTTTATCAAGGTTATTTGTTTGTTGTTGTTGTTGCACATTTTTTTTTAATTGTGGAAATAGAAAAAGCAAAGCTAGAGAAAGATTTAATGTTAAAGAAATTTAAGTATTTTAGATGAGGGTTAATGTGTTAAAATATTTTACGTTTTTAAGGAGAATGATGTGTCAGAAAAGTGCACGCAGAGAAAAAAACATGGTTACGGCATTATCATTACAACAATATTATGTTCTCATTGTTAATATTCATCAATTTTAATAGTACTATGTTCATGATAACAATGTTTTTGTTTCAGATTTATCATTAAAAATTTATATTCAATATCAATTTTAATATAGTTGACTACATAAATATTATGTTTTTAAATATTTTAATATAAAAAAATGTAATTATTCCTACAATCATTAAATATTATTAATATTTGTCTTTGTTCATATTTTGTTTTCAAACCATATTAAAATTATTATTTCCATGACACAAAAATATTATAGATAAATATGCTTTTTAAAAATATGGTTGAAAAATTTATAACTCGTTTGCTTTGTATATATTTTGTTTTTAAAGTTTATAATTGTCATTTAGTTTATACCTGAATAAATATAAGTAGACAAGGTTTTGTTATATTTGATGAGATTCAAGTGATATAGGATATTGATTAACCAATATTAGAGGATTTAGTTAATAAAATATCTTGTATTATCTTGCACAACATGTGGTGGTACAAGTAAAAAAAAAAAATTGATGAACAAATTTATAAAATAATAATTTTGAATTAATGTGTTTTATTTAATATATGACAAGATGAAATATTAATATGCTAAAGTGGAATAATAATGTGATAAGATGGAATAATAATATAATAAAATGAAATCATAATATGATGGAATGTGATAATAAGTTAGTAAGATATTATAATAATATGAAAGACTTGAATCATAACATTGAAAAACGAATAATCAAATCGGATACAATGTGATAAATTGGAATCATAACAATTATTATTTATGATAATAACTATTTTAGCTGTGATCATATGTTCCAATAATAATATGTTGCCATTTGATTATCATCACTACAACTATGTTTTTTCTCTGAGCGTGGAGAATTGAATTCAAAAGGAAATTATTAAAAAAGCGACACTTTTTGAAACATTAAATAAAAAAAAGAACTTTGAAATTAATAAAAACGCAAAAAACAATCGCTAAAATGAAAAGAATGTCAAATATGAAAAGTCACTGAAATGAAAACAAAAATCAAAACAGAAAAAATTGCTAAAATAAAAAAGGGCAAAAAAGTGAAAGAAATAAAAAATAAAAATTAAAAACCCAAAAAAAAAAAAAACGAAAAACTAAAATTAACACAAAAAACGTCAATATGAAAAAGTACACAAAACGGAAAATGCTATAAAGGAAAAAATCGTAAAAAAATTTATTTATTTATACTTAATATTTAAATAAATATTGCTCATACGCACTAAGGCAGTTTTAAAATAAATAATATATTAATCATACGTTCCCCTGTTTTTTCTTAAGATAATGAAAATAATTACGACAAAAAACATTTTTTATTAATAATTTACACATTGCTTCTATGCTTAAAATCTTCTAACAAAATTCTTTTTAAATTTCTCTGCTTTTTTTTCCAATAAAATAATAATCCTCATTATGAACACATAATTTATATTGTATTTTTGCAAATCTATCTAATAATTCAATTATCAATATTATCACCAAAGTAATAATTCTTCATTTATTTCTTGTAAGTTTTCTTTTTCATGTGGTAATTTATTAATACTATTTATAAAGCTATAAGTGACTGGATTTTATAATATCTTGAGGCTTGTAGAATTTATCAGAAAAGAAATTCATTTTCTGAGTGAATGTGCAATAGATGAGAGTACATGTTTGTCATATGCTTGATTACTTATATAAATTTGTAGTTGTATCTAGCGGAGTTATATATAGTAAATCATAAAATTTTTCGGAAAGAGATCTATGATTTAATAACTTAATTTTTGAAATCTATTTTGAGAGAAAATTCGAAACATTTCTGGCTGAACTTCTTACAATAAAATTAAAAAAAAAAAATTTAATTTTTTGATTGGTTCCCCTTCAATAATAAAATATTTTTTACTATATCTTAACAATAGCAGCACTGCCTTTTTTGATATTGGGAGCAAAAAAAAAAAAAAAAAAAATACACAATTTTTGACGTCAATACCTCCGATTTTGATAAAATTTCGTATACAAACTAATCACATTAAAACGAAATTTGAAGTTCTTCAAAATTTTAAAATTCTTTGTAGTTTAACCTTTATAGCGATTCAATGTTCACTTTTTTCAGAGTTTTTTTAAATACATGAAATTTAAATCCATACATCTTCGGAGATATTTGTCCGATTTAACAAACTATGGCTTACACCGGTGCCTCATAAATATAGTTTCGAGTTGTTTTTGTAAAAAATATTTATTATCCTTTTGAAAATAAAAGGATAATGAAATCAATATTCGCCCTTATCTAAATGATATTTAAAAAATCATATCTTCCATTTTTATAATTTTTCAACAAAATGTTCCTTAAATTGTTGTCAATAATATATAAAAAAATTAGAGTGTGACAACGAGGAGATGCTGAAAAAGAAATATTTTGTAAAAAAAATTGGTTTCTCACTATTTCTTTAAATAGTAGTGATGAAAACATCTGAAACTGATTGGTATATATTTTTGGATTATTTTTTACTCCTCAAATATTCCTCAGACGTATATTGTGTTATTTAATTATAGTGTTTATTAATTACAGTTTTTAAAGACTAAAAATAAACCATTCCGTTAGGTTATAGCAAAAAAAAAAAAAATATTATTAATGAAAAAGTTAAAAGTAAAGTGTTCAAAATAGAAAAAACAGTAATTTTATTTTTCTTAGTCAATTTTAAAATTTTTAGCATTTTAAAAAAACTACATTAATTGTTACGTTTTCAATTTTAAGTTAGTGTTTCCAGGATAAACTTCGAATTATTTCTTTTATTATACCCCACACCACCATGGGTATTATGGGTGTGTGCTGATGTTGGTAATGGACAGAAAAAAGTAAAGTAAAGTATACCAATCGGAATAACTTTCTGAGTCGCTCTAACGATGTCCGTCCGTCCGTCTGTCCACCTGGCTGCCTGGATGGCTGGCTGGACGGCTGGCTGTCCATGTAAACCTTGCACAAAGTACAGGTCACAATTTTGAAGATAATTCAATCAAATTTGGCACGTAGGACTTTTCTGGCACAAGGAAGAAGACTATTTAAATTGGTTATAACCGGTCCATTAATTCAGCTAGCCCCTATACAAAAGTTCTCCATGGATTGGTTTTAACGATCATAAATGCCTTAAATATAGTAATATTGTAATGAAATTCGGTGCGAGGAAGTTTTGTACGGGTATCAATCTTTGTGCCAAATTTAATGAAGATCGGTTCATAATTGATCATAGCTCCCATATAAAAACCTCTTCCGAAAATCACTTTAACTTACATAAATCTCATATGAATGTTAGTATCATGTTTATATTCGACACAAATAAGTTTTATGTAAATAGAAATCATAGTGACAAATTTTGTCAGAATCGCTCCATAATTTACCATAGCTCCCATATAAGCCCACTTTTGGGAATCACCCTAAAGTGTATAAATTCATAAAAATGTTAGTATTAACGTAAGACACATGATGAACATGTACAATGGTGTGGGGTATCATATGGTCGGGCATTGACCAAGTATATCTATCTTTTTTACTTGTTTTTATTTTTTTTATTTTATTTTATTATTATTATTTTTTTTTTTTTTTAAGAAAAAAGTACTGGAAATAATATAATACAATTCGTTCAACAGTACTATTATCATAAAGGGCTTTCGAAAAAAACAAATTTATATCAGTTATTCTATTTCCGAATTAACAATTTGTATAACAGTTGTGAGGCTTTAGTCTGCTTTAGGCCATTTTCATAAATTTTATCTTATAAACTATATTTTTTTTTATCAGACTATTTAAGAAAAACCTTTTTTTTCATAAAGTTCAAAAAATTTTGAAATTATTTTTTCATAATTGAAAATTTTTGAATTAAATTGTAGACTAAATAATAAATACACAGAGAAAAAAATTCATATATTTGAAAATATTTTCATAAATATTATGCATCAAACATGACTTTTTTCCCAAACTTTTCTGATAAAAAATGAAATTTTTAGATATTAAATATCTATGGAAATTTTAGGAATTCTTCAACAATTTTGTTAAATCATTGATTTAGTTTTATTATATTTAATTGCAAATGATAAAAGAAAATAGTTATATATGAAAATATTAACAACAAATGCCTTAAAATGCAAAAATTCCGAGGAAAATCAGTTAAAAAATAATGTTTAGAAATTTGCATAATTTTGTTCGCATTCTGCAGCACAAAACTTTGATGAAAGGAACTTTTGTAGCTAAAAATCATTAAAAACTTAAAATTTTACAAAAAAAGTTTCAAACATTTTTTTTTTTTACAAATTGAAAACAAAAATTAAAATTTAAACAATTTTTTCAGTCTGCTTGACTTTTGGTTCATTAATTAAACAATATAAAAAAAAATTTTGTGCTTAAGAAATTATGCTTAAGTATTGTGAACTGAAATCAATGAAAGTAAATTTCTTTTTTCTTTGTAAATAAACTTACGTTATCTTTTGTCATTGTGAAAAAACGAAAAATTATAAATTATAACCAAAAGCTTTCCCCATGAATTTTGTGTTGCAATTTCGACAATTTTAACTGTTCTAAAGTTTCGAAATTCTGGGGTAAGAATTTATGTTATATATCCAACCTTTGGGTTTTAATAATCTTATAATAATTTACTTTTTAGTTTTATTGGTCATATTGGAGCTAGTTGTTAAAAGGGAAATCTTATTGCTAATTGTATCTAACGATTTTCCTTTGGTGACCCAATTATTTCGAAACCAATATTTCAAAGGACAAATATTAATAGGGAGAACCTTTACGGATTGAAACTTTCGGTAGAAAAGTAATAAAAACAGAAACTTTTAAGTCACCCCACTGGGCTTTATACTGACCTGTTGGCCACAACTAACTAGACAATCAGATTTAGAAAATTTGCAACTGTAGTCGTATGTCAAAGTTACTGTAGTAGTTATTGGCAGGATATTTATTATAAAAGTCTATTGGAAATTTTATTGAATGTTAGCATCATGACTTACGTTCATTTCCTTGCTAAATTTCTCATTTTTAAGAAACAAAATCAACAAAATCAATTAAAAGATTCCTCATTAATAGTATTTGTATCATTTTGTGTTGGAATTCAACGCGATTTTCAAATTCATTTGAATTTAAAATTCAACAAGGAATTTCGTTTAACTTATATTATGTAACTTTCTTATTTAAAATATATATTTCATGTATATTTTAACTTAAATCTAACAAAGTATTATAGAGTGAAATTTTAACAACATTAATCTAGCAACTCAAATTATTTTGGACCTGAGATAAAAGAATAGTGAGTTTAAGAATTTCATTTATATATTTTGTTTGTTAATAATTTTCACTCAAAAACTATATAAACTATATACGTATATATAAAAAATACACTTAATTTCTTATCAAATATTATTTCCCCTTTCAATTTTCCCATTTTTTAATTAACTTCAATATACATTTTAACTTAATAATGTTAAAATATAAACATCATGTTAATTTTTAACCTAATCAATTTATATATTTGTGTGTGTGTGTATGTTTTTTTTTTTTTTTTTGATTTCGTTGTTAGTTATCATTTTTTTTAATAATAACGTTTACATTAAGTAAGATTTCTTTCTTAACTTACATAATTAGATTTTTGCTTTATTTGTAATATAAAAAAAGATAAATTAAACATATTTATATTTTATTTCTTAATAGTAAGATCTTCAAATTTAAATGTATACTGAATAAAGATATGTTGTCTTATAGTATAATATTTTAGTAATTTTAGGGCTATATGTGAACTATTTTAATCGAATATAGCAAGGTTTGGGAGGGTGAAGAATAAGGCAGGGGTGACTACATCTTAACCTCTGTAACTAAGCAACCTCTATGTTTTATATAATATTATTAAATTTTTTTTTGCTTAATATGATTTTTTTTGTCGATTTTATTTAAAAAAAGCTACCTAAATTTTATATTAATTTTTTTTCACCGTATTCTAACAAGAAAGTGGCAAGAACCTCGGCCGGTATGCATAGGTAGCACAACCACTCTATAGTTAGGGTTTTTGGGGTTCGGTTCCCTACATAGTCAATAGTAATATTCACACTGTTCATAAAGGGTGAGGACCTGTATTTCAACAATACAGGTCCTCTGGGTCACCAGAGGAAAATCGCAAGAAAAAAAAAAAACGAGAAAGAAAGATATAGTCAGTCAAGACCGACTATATGATACCTTATACCAAAATATATAAATACAGGATAATGCGTTGATACTAACATCTAGATGATTCTATGCACTTTAGGGCGATTTCTGGGAGCAATGGTAAATTATGGACCGATTCTCATAAAATTTGGCAATGTTGTTTCTACCAACATAAAACTTATTTGGATCGAATATTAACGTGACACTTACATTTATATGTGATTTGTGCACGTTAAAGTGATTTTCAGAAGAGGGGTTTATGTGGAAGCTACGGTCAATTGTGAACCGATCTTCATAAAATTTGGTGCAAAGTTTGATACTTGTACAGAACTTCTTTGAACCGAATTTCATTAACATTTTTGAGTGTTTAAACTCTGAAATAATAGACGGATCACAATAAATTATCTTTAAAATTGTGACCCGTACCTTATGCACAACATTTACATGGACAGTCAGCTAGGAAGACGGATGGATGGACGGAAATCTTTAGATCAATTTAAAAAGTCATTCTGAGTCGATTGGTATAGTGGGTGTAGGATAACCTTTTCTTTGCGTAGGGTATAAACATCTTCGGTCCCAGAGAATCTAACACTGAAACGCTGTTAGATGTAAGTCTTTTCACTATAAAATAAAAAGGTATTGAAAATACACAAAGGTAGAGGAAATAAAAAAAGCGTTATCCTCAATAACAAAAAAGTGTCTTCTGGTCTGACAGGCGCGGATCCAGCCAAAATATTTTGATTTTTTTTTAAATTCCAAATTATATATAAGACTTAAATCTCTAAGAATTTAATATCTAAAAAATGGCGATTAACTTTTATACAATATTCTTATAAATAAATTCTGAATTATATATTACAAAAAATTCTATATTTTACTGGAATACTCCCTTTTAGTTTTTGAAATACAAAAAAAAAAAAAAAAAAAAAAAAATATGAATCTTTGGTTCGTAAATTTCAGGGAATATTCAATAGTTTTTAATAATTTAAGCTTTGTTTTTATTAATTGTTATCCCCAAAGCATTTTATACAAATAAATAAATTTCAGTGAAATTAATTAAAATGCGTGACCTGAAAACAGGATAGTTTTAGCTGTATAGGTTTTGATACTTAAAATATAAATTTTACTTAAATATATCTAATTATTTTCCTTAATATCAAAAATATTAGTAAGCAAAAATTTGAAACCAATCTGATAAAGGGAACAATACCAAAATCGAAATAGCTACTTTATTTTTATTTGATGGTTTTACTCAGTAAAAAGCGAGAAATTGCAAGAAAAACAACAAAAAAGTAACAAATTTTCAAAAATTCGAAATAACTTTTAAATTTTGAGATATTACGAAAAAAAAGAAGGTTTGGTGATAGTTGGTGCTCTAAAGATCTCGCAGCTACCTAAGGTTTAAGCCAATTTTGAATTTAATTGAATGAAGAAAGCAAAAGAACTTAGCTTTTTAAACTTTATTTAAATCTTTTATATTTACTATAAATAAGAAATTATTTATTAATTTTTTTTAATTAAATTTACTTTTCTATTTGAAACTAACATTAAGGATATCAAATTTTAAATGCTATTTCATTTAGAATAAAATGAGACGTTAGTCTTTCAAATCATTTAAATACTCAAACAATTATTTACAAAATTTTACAAAAATATATTTTTAAGGAAATCACTTTATGCTTTCGTTGAAACATACTTGGGGCAAAATTAAAAACGTATAATAGTATACTTTCATTTCGCATTGGAATTATTGAGTGAATGTTCCATGACGCATAGTGTAAGTCGCCAGAATCTTATAGCCACAAAAAAGATGTAATTTTTAAAAATTGGGTTTTATTTTCAAATATTTTAACCACCCATATTCTACTGGTACTTAAAACCACAATAGGTGAGTTTGTTGGATATAGTTTTCCATGTACGAGTAAATTGCGAGACAATTCTGTTCTTTATTATCTTCACAATAAATTCCGAGAAAGTTTTTGGGCCTGATGAAAATGCACTGGTCAAGCAGTCTTTAGCATGGCCCTCAAGATAAAGTACCAATTATATTTTCCACCAAGTCCTTCAACAGATATATCACAGTTCATCAGGACCTTCAAAATCACATTAAAAAACTAGGAAGATCTTACAGCAGCCTGGCTATCTGACATTAAAACTACTCTTATAACAATCGTTTCAAAGGCTACTTTAGTTTTCTCATATGCTCCATAACAAATTTCATAATCATCATTTTTGTAAAATTTGATGTCGTTTTATTTGTAACTTATTCAGCTTTATGCTAAAAGTAAAAGGAGACATTTTTGATTGTTTTCGGGTTTTTAACGAATTTTTTTTTTAATTTTAAAAGAAAATTAATTTTTTTTCGACAAATTTTTCTATACCTCCGAAACTATTGAGCAGATTAAAAAATTATGTAGGTATAACTAGGAGATAGTTTGAATTAGAATTTTTTAGTATTTTACTAAACCACATTAGACATTTCGTTGTCGAGATATGTTGCAACCTCATTAATTTTATATTTAAATGTTTACCGTGAAAACTAGTGCTAATAAAAAAGGGACTTATAGATGTAGAACACCATGATCATATATATCTAAATTGACATAACGCTGTATGAAAACTTTTGCTCAGAACTGTTTACTCTCTGTTGCATATAAAACATATGTGACTATGTAAAAGCGTGTGGCAACACAATCAGTGATATGAATGACGATTTTAATGTGATTTTACTTTTTTAATGTTTCTCTCCTCTTCAAATTTTGCTTTAAAGTTTTCTTTATATTTTTTCTTATAGCCAGGATTTACATCAAGTGGCACACATCAAGCATTTTAAAGTTTAATTTTTTAATTCATTTTTTTTTACAACTTTTTATAATTGTTGTTGATGTTGCTGCTGCCCTCAAATACGTCAAAACGAGTTGTGTTGAATGTGAGACATGTGTTTCGGTTTTTAGTTCAATGTGTTTTTTTATTTGTAAACTTGTTGTTTTTCTTTTCATTTTTTTTATTGTTGTAGAGATAGTAAATGACATTGTAGTATAATATAGGAAAGCATTGTAGTATAATATAGGAAAGCAGACACTCATAGACATTCTTAGACTTACACCATAGTGTAATAAGAAAGTGACCTCGTAAACTCAGCTGAATTACAATTTTTTCATGTCAAATTGTTTTTGTATTCGTATGTAATATTTTTTGATCATAACATTTTCACATTATCTGCACTGGTTTTACACTAGCAAAATACAGGCAATTGTTGATTTTGTAAAAGTGCTGTCACTTTATAATTACATTATGAACTTACACACAATTACGCCATATTTACTTGCAACAAATGTGTTTACTTCAGTTGATGTATGCACAAACATTCATTCCTTCTCACATGTAGAATATATAAAAAAGCAACAAGAACAAGGACTTTCTACATATATATGTATCTACTGAAGTTACTCAGTAACAAAATCAATATGTTTATATACATTTTTATTTAGAATTATATACACGTATGTGAAATCTAGACCCATTGTATTCATGTATATATTCTCGTTATTTTCTTTTTTCTTACAAATTCATATGTTATTATAAAAATAAATCAAATGTTTTTAGAGGTCCATGTGTCACATGACAAGCAGAAAAAAATATGTAGAATATGCTAGAACAAGTAGTGTTTGAAAAACTGCACTCCAAGTACTTGAAACAGCAAAAAATAACTTAGATTATAGTTTAGGAAATGTTTAATACTTGTAGTCGTACATTTTCTTAAACAACTGCTACCTTCCCTTTTTTGTAGCAGTATTTTTAGCTGTAGTCAAAAAAGCAATCTACAAAGTAGTGTAGTTTTTAAAATTTTATTACTACTGCTACCTTTACATGCAAGTAATAATACTTTTACCTAAATTCATATAAGAAAACTGCTACCTTTTTTTGCTTAGTTTTAAAGTTAGTAAATAGAGTAACAATAGAAAGTAGAGAGAGCTGCAGAAGTAGCAGTTAAAGTAGTTAAATAAAGTGGCTATAATATCAATGCAATGTATAAAATTCAAAGGGATAATACATTTACTATTTTTTAGATAATATATTATATATTTTATTATTATAATTATTTTATTTAATTAATATTCATCAATATTATATAAGCTTAAAACTTTAAATGAAATTCCATAAAATTAATTTCGAAATATATCTGAAAATTAAGTAATTATACGTCTTTTTTATATTTTTGCTTTATATATCTTATTATTTATAAAGAGATTTTTTAATGGCTAGATTTTTTACATGCTTCAATATGTCATTATATGTTGTAGAAAAACAACAAATATTTTTTTAGTGTTATGATTCTCTAACAGCATAATTTTTAAATAAACAGTTCTTTTTGCTCTTTTAAAATTTACATATGAACTTTTTAAATTAAATGTTTTCATGTTTATAAAAAGAATCAACAATATGGCAACGATGTGCACTTACAAAATGTAAAATTTAGTATATTTTAATATATTGTTTTTTTTAGAAGCAATCATTATTAGAAGCTTCCAAAAAAAGAGTAATATATGAAAGTTGTGAAAATGATCATATTTAAGAGGTACTTGGTAGTATCTTTGCTGTATTATTTTCATAAAATTGAGAAAAACTTTTTTTATATTTTATACAAATTTCATAAATATATAAAAGTACGACTTAAGTGTTTTAAACCTTAAATATGACTGAGAAAGTAAAAGTATTCAGCTAAGATAAAATTTAGTGCCTTCTTTGGTGGAAAACAAAATAAAAAACGGATGTTTTGTTTGTTAAATTATAAAATTTCTTGTCTGTTTTATAAAATATTTAAATATATTAAGAAATATATATTAAAATTCAACACTAAATATCTTTATGAGAAATCAACCAAAAGATTTATTTCTTAATTTAAATTTCAGATTTTATTAATATATGTGATTAGCAAAGAATTTAACACAATGTATTTAAATGTAATACAAATTAAAAAAATAGTCCTTGATATTATTAAATAAAGTTTAAGAAATTTAATAGTCCAATTCATATATGTAACATAATTAAATAATATGGCAATATACACAAACATAATAATATGGCAATATATACAAAACGCAATACAAGTAGAAACGAACGGTTTTAGGTCGTATTATAATAACATATAGTGCCCACTCTTGTTTATATATGTTTTCTCGTTGTTATATGTGTATTGCTGCTTCAAAAACTACTTTTTCTGCTACCTTTTAGCTACCTCCTCTGCCAGTTATTGCTACCTCTGCTGATAGTATTAATTACACAGTGAAGGTAGCAATAGAAGTAAAAAAAATATTGTAAAGGTAATAGTTATAAAAATTAAACTACAAATGGTGTGATAGTCAAATATTTTACCTTTGAAACTACTGCTGCATTTGAACTACATGTTTTACAGTTTCTGCTCCTTTTCAAGTTGTATTTTTTTTAGCAGCTGAGAACAAATAGAACAAATATTATAAATACATATTTTTATAATATGTATTTATAATATATATATATATATATATATATAATTCTGCCTTTTTTCTTCCTTTCTTATTGCACACTGAATATCATAAGCATGATGACAGTGAATGAAATGAAAATATTGTCTACAGTTGTTGGTTAGTGCTGGCCTTAGGCTCTTTCGTTGTAAGTAGCAGGAAAATGTGACAAGGTAAATATGTTTACTTTAAGATGTCATCCGAGGGAATACAATGGTTCGTTTGAAATATAAACAGTTGTGGTAAAGCAAGGTCTTGGAAAAATGTAAGGAACACCACAGATAAAATAAGAGAAAAAATTATGCACTAACAAGCATTATTTTATTTTTCATTTAATACCAGGATTTACTTTGTATTTTCATTTGTAACTGCTAAAGTAAATGGACTTTTGAAAAACTTCTTTTAAAAAATTATTACAAATTAAATAAAAATATTATAAATGAAATTGAGAAATATGAAAGTAACAACTTTTCTATATGTGGGCTTAGTAGGGTTCTCTTTCCAAAAAAGATAAGAAAAAAGTTATTCAGGACAATTTTATTCTTTTATTCTTTTTCTAAGAAAGAAAGTAATAATAATAATAATAATAATAATAATAATAATAATAATAATAACAATAATAATAATAATAATAAAATAGTAATAAAATTTCATAAAATCCACTCTTTAATTCCCTACCAGCGATTGCTAATTATGGGTCTACTAAATTCGCCAAAAAAAAAAAATAATAATAATAATGATAATAAAAATTTTTTAGAATTTTTCCATGTTCGGCAAAAAATATGAATGATTGTAGAAGAATACAGTGTAAAACTCTAAAAAATAACTACATGAAAAAAAGTTCAACAAAAAACTATAAACTAATTAATAATAAAGATAATATAATATGAATTATTGTGTGAAAATATTGCAAAATTACAACCAATGTAACTGTCCTAATATATTAGATAAAATGTGTATATTGCAAATAAAAAAATTTAGCAAAAAGCTAGCACATTTTCAAGAGTATTATTTTCGAATCTTCTAAAATTTTTGGAATATAATGTATAAATTTTTAAATAGAGAGCTCTGCGTAGATTTTATTTTTGGTTTATAAATTTCAAAAACAATAGAACAGTGGTTCAAATTCTTGTACAGATTATTTTCAAGTATTTTGGATGAAAAATTAATTTTAAAGTAATGCGTACTTATTGCCCTCTTTACCTCAGCATTTAAATTAATATAAAACAAAAGATTAATATCTTGCGTATTAGATTTTTTACACTTTATTTGGTGATATCTGCAGATGTAGCTACTGGATAACTAAACATTGTCTCTACACCGGACGTACGTACGGACGTAATTATACTATATAAATGATTTTAAATATCGTTTCAAACATTCATGTGATTTCTCTATAATAATCGTATTAACTCTGTAAATTTTCATAATTATAGCTCAATTGATTTCTGCGTTAATAGAAATGAATTGGTATCTATGCACTTTTGCACTAAATATTTTTATGTAGTACTTATCACAACGTTTTATTAATATCACAGAATCCAATAAATCCATTATATGGAGCTGGATGAGATAATATTAAATAATATAACGTTTAACCCAGAACATTATATGGTAGCCATATTCCGTCCGTCCATATTCCAATGTTCTATTTTGATGGTTTAAATCAATTCAAATGTTTACGCAAATCTTCAGGCCAAGGGTTTTATTGTTCCTAACCTCACTCCTCTGAATGTCATAAACTTTAAATGTAAATTAATGTAATAAAACAACAATAAATTTCAAATTCAAAGAGAGTTTGCCAGATAATTTTGAAATGGACTTAGCTCATATTAATTATATTATTGAAAATAATCTCAAGATTATTGCTGCAAATTCTTATTCATTTATTACTAAAGTTTAGAAAATTACAGACTTATGAAGAGAAAATTATAAAAATTGTCCACTGAACACAGGTGTATTTTTTATTTATTGGGTCAGTTTATAATTAAAAAAGAAAAATTTCCAGAATAAACTAAAAAGTGCTCTCCTGGACCGAAATGTATTTTTTAAACAAGCTGAAAGTAGCAAAAATTTTGAGACCTGTTTCGGGAAAAGAATATTTTTTTTTGCTATACGCGTGGTTTTCAATCAACGAATTAAAAACTTTTTTATATTTTTCTAAATTTCAAATCATGAAAACGCATAGTAGTCTAACCACATCAGAATCTCAAAAGCGATCTCCTATGGGACACCCTATGGGAGTTAATTTTCTTCAAGTCTTTATTCTTGAATTTTTTTTCTGTTCTCTTCTGAAAAAACTTTATACTGCAAATGGGTCAGAAGTTCTTTTCTAATAGTGATGCCCTTAGATAAAAAAATAATATTTTAATAGTATTTTATCCTTAAAATTGATATACATATTAATATGAATATAATGAAATTTATTAACAAGAAACTCAAACATTATTTGCGAGATTTTATTTTTAATGCTTTAAAATGTTCCACCAAATTATAAAAATTTCACAAAAAAATTAAAATTTCAACAACAATTAAAAATTTTGCTCTTTTTTATATTCAAAATACTTTCACCTAATTGGATTTCAGTATTAGCTTTTCTGGGAATCGTTTTCGTATATTTAGTGTACTAGGTTCTTGACTTTCCGATATTATCGTCTAGTTGTTTTACCGTATCTTCCTCCTCCATAGTTACGACATTGTCACTACTACGATATTAAGTTCTCATTTTTAATTTTCATTAATTTAAATAATGTTGTTGCTTCAGTTTTATCATTCAATTTTTACATTCAATAAGTATTTTTATATAGTTGACTACAAAAATTTTATGTTTTTAAATATCTTTACCAGAAAAAAAATCTTATATAATATAAAAAATATCAATACTTTTACAACCATTAAATATTATTAATCTTTATTCTTGTTCTTAAAACATATTTTGTTTTTAAACCATATTAATATTATTATTCCCAGAACAATGAAATTTTACAAAAAAATAACCTTTTTACAAATATGTTTGAAAAATTTATAAATTGTTTGTTTTTTAATATAGTTTGTTTTAAATGTTTGTTTTGCACCATCATTATAATGCTCAATTAGTTTATACATGAATAAATAAATATAAGTAGACAATGTTTTGTTATATTTAATGTGATTCAAGCAATATAAGATGTTGATTGACTACCATTAAAGGATTTAGTTAATGAAAAATATTTTGATTCATATTGCACAACATATAATAGAAACAATAAACAAAATTATTTTATAGACCAATTTATAAAAATAATAATTTGAAATTAATGTGTTTTATTCTATTATATGTGGTGAGATGGAATAATAGTATGTTAAAATGGAGTCATAATATGATA
This sequence comes from Protocalliphora azurea, assembly GCA_932274085.1. Classification (NCBI taxonomy): domain Eukaryota; kingdom Metazoa; phylum Arthropoda; class Insecta; order Diptera; family Calliphoridae; genus Protocalliphora; species Protocalliphora azurea. Next base: position 8,541,572 of record OW026519.1, read on the forward strand.
AGATGGATTAATAATATAATAAAATGAAATCATATTAAGATGGTATAATAATGTGAAAAACTTGAATCATGACATGAAAAAATTAACCATAAAATCGGACACAATACGATAAATTCTAATCATAACAATTATTATTTATAATCATATTAATTTTTAACTGTGATCATATGTTCTAACCATATTGTAACTATAACTATATTTTTTCAGTGCGTGTATGGACGGTGGATATTGGCACAAATGTCTATTAGACAAATTGTTTGAAAATACAATATTTGATAGAAATTTGTTTTGGAAAAGCCTGTTATCATAAGTATGAAATACATATGATTTATGCCCAGAATAGTATTTATTTTCAGCCATTTGTTGCAAAAATTATAAATAAAAAGTGCAGCCTTAAATATTAAAGAAAAATGTGATTGGTGTTATTTCTAATTATTTGTTGGTGTATATTGCTTCAACTCAAAGTATAGAACAAAATAGTACCAAATGTTTTGAAGATTTTAATTTCAACTAAGTTAAGGGAATAATTTATTTTTAGTTTTAGAACAAAATACAATTAATAAACTTAAGGAAATATAAAAAAACTGTTATATTAAATATTAGAGCAGCAAAAAGCTAAAGCAAAATTGAAATGTCTCCTTAATTCCAAATGTTTTGACCACTAGTTAATGTTATTATGTGCATTTTATTAAATTTTGTTATTTTTCACATATTTAACAACTTTTAATTATTTAAATGTGTCACAAATTTCAAGCACTTGTGAAAATGAATTAAAATATCACTTGTTGTAATAAAGAAATATATTGCAAAGAAAACATGTTTAAATGAATTGTTATTAAAAAAAAAAAAAAAACATAATAAGGGTATTCATTTAAACGCATAAATCTCCCATTTATGCAATTGTGAATATTTTGCGCGACATGTTTCATGACCCTCTTTTCAAATATTGTGCAATATTAAGGATAAGAAAATAAGAAATCATTGTAAATAATTGAAAAATTTTGTTGAAATCAAATAGCAGCTATTAATAACTTTTTAAATATCAACAAAAGGCAGCTGATTTATAAATGCACAATTAAACAGCGCAAGTTTGCGAAACTAAATAGTTGCGCAAACTTATGAGGGTTGAGCAAATGAATTTCTATACAATTATTGACAGCTCATTTGCGAGTGTGCAAACTTGCACAGTCTGCGAAGGTTTTGAGCATTTTCATTAGGACTCTTAATTTCTTTTGAATAATTTATTAAATTACAATATATTTTTATGACAGTGTGTAATTCATTAGGATAATAAGCATAAAAAATGTATCACACAGTGAAGCCTGAATACATAAAAAATATAAACAAGTATATTGTATTTTTTATCAATATATTTTCAAAAAGTGAATGAAATATCATAACACAAAGCATTAAATAGCTCATATAATTTTACTTTATCCATTTTATCTGCTATACTTTCAAAAATATAACAAATTATCAATAAACTCTGTTTATAATAAAATAATAGTCCCAAATCTATATACAAAATCCCTTCAGCTAATATTTTTCACCTTTAGGCGCTTAAATCGTTCCTTAAACCTTAAGCAGGTCATTCCCATTAACATCGATAAAAACTCATCAATCATCAGGATGTTTGTTTAATCCTTTATTTGATATTCGTATTCATGACATTATAAATAACATAAATTTAGAGTAGAGAAGATTAAAATGAACATCATCAAAATATTAACACCCACAGGGAAAGAAATCTAAACTCATACACAAATAGATGACAAACTGTGAGAGATAAACAGACGGACATTATTTATAATATATTAGTGTTGGTATTGTGACAAGAATGGTATCCTTAGAAAGGATACGTTTCTTTCAATTCATTTGTATGAATTGGTAAAATTCAAAAGTGCTGAACTTAAATTAACAAATGTTACATCACGTTTTCTGTGCCCTTTATAATTTTTTTTTATATCTTTACTCTTTTCTACGAATAATATGTGGATCAGAGTTAATACGTGTATTTGTTTGTATATATATTGAAATGAATTGTAGTTGTTGTCAGTAGCCAACATCACCTTAAGTGTTTATGTATGTGTGTATGTGATTCGCCAGATGACATGTAAAAGAAATTGTTTTTATCCCAAGAAACAGGGTTAATTTTAACACTGATGGTAAAAAATAACAACAACGAGGAAATAAATTTTCCATAAACTTATCTCTTGTTGTAAAAACAGTTGTGGTAGAGTGTCGAGACTTGGTGAAATGCTGTTCAAGAGCACAATTTAAATAAGAGTGGATGTAAGTGTAAATAACTGTTCTCCGCGTGTTTGTACCCGCACACGTACATATATAAAGACAACTTTTAACATCGAAAAATATTATAAAACTTGAGGCCTTTAACTGTCAACATGGCGTTCATAAAATGGATAAATGAAAGAAAAAGATTGAAAGCCGCCGCAGGACACCATGACAAAACAACGGTAATGTTAACATTAACAACGGCAGTAACAATAAAAAAAAGGAACACCAACATCCAACAGCTACAAAGAGTAAATATGATGATTTCATCTAAAAGTCAAAAGAAAAAAAAAAGAGCAGCAGTAGCATCCGCCAAGCAACTTGATGTGATGATGAACATAAAAGACGAACACACAAACATATAAGTAATAATAAAACGTGATATGTCACAAAACTTAATAAAATGTAAGAGGATAAATCCCAAACGTATTTTTTTGTATATTTTTTTAACACTTCAGCCGCTTTCCAAAAAATACAACTAAGTATTTTGTTGTTGTATTTTTTTTTTTTTTTTTTTTTTTTTTTTGGTTCACTTTTTGGCGTTATTTTAATAGGCAGAGTTAAATATTTTCAAGCCTTAAGAACCATGGGAGAAAAATGCTTTTAAAGCTTAAGGAATCAACAGTAAGAGTTTTGGAATTAAAGTAATTGATTTATATAGAAGTAAAAATCTCAACAGAAATGAAAAGAAAATATCGTATAAATGGGTGATTCGTTTTCCATAAATACTAAAGAAAAATGCATCAAAAACAAAATAATTAACTTTGAGCTCTTTTAAAGGACTTTTATTTATTCAAGTGCAAAAACAATAAAATCTATCCTTAAAATTACAAAAATAAAATTATGAGGTTCTCCCTTATTTTTGAACAATTATCAGCGAACATTTTATTTTTTAGTTTTAAAACTTATTTTTTCACGTTCTCATTATTTTTTGATATTTTTTTTTAAATATTGTAATAAATTTATAAATAAAACATATATAAATGACCCAATGAAAAATCTTTGAAAAAATTCAAAAATTATTAAGTGTTTTTAACTGACTTTAGAACTATAATTCCGTTTTTATTAAGCATTTCAAAATTTTTAGGTGATTTTTCGCTTTTTTGAGATTTTTTAAGTTATATTCAATTATAGTTCTGTGTTTAATGAAGTATATTAAAAGTAATTATAATTATCGAAAAAAAATTTTTGTTTAATATAAATAATATCGGATTATTCTGTAAAAAAATAAAAAAGTAAAAAACTATTTTCTTCGTTGTTGAAATACTAACGTTTTAGCTTTTTTAAGGCAATTTTAAGAATGAAAAAAGGCTGGAAAAAAGCTAAAAGCTAAAATGAAAATTATGAGACTAAAAGCAAAATAAAAAGGCTAGATCTAACCTTAAAAAGGCTAAAATGGCAACACTGTTTCTCATAGATATGTAGAATACGAGTATATGAGTATTTCCGTATTTTAGAGGTTATAAGTGGTAAAAGTTGCTACTAACACATATACAAAGTGCACATACAAATATGTGTATAAGTCTCAAAACAAAATAGCGACACAAATTACACTGGTAGCAAAAAATAAGTTTTATAATAAAACTTTATAATGCTTTATGATGAAAGATTAAAAACCTTCCGTTTTTAACTTTTTAACATCACTGTAATAGTCGCAAAATTTAACAAACTGCTGGTAAAGCTAATTCGAGTACGCTGAAATCAATGGTGGCAATCGTTTTTGAAGTTAGCGCTCTTATTTGCGATATTTGTGTTTAAACTTAACTATAAAAGTAGCACAGATAATATAGAATTATACATAGAACATTTAGTCGATTGAATATATACTTTTGTAAAAAATTAAATTAATTTCATCCTGATTTAATGTATTTATATTGTTTGAAAAGTTAATCATTGATGGTGCTAGTTAGCTTATTTACGGAATTGTAATAACATTTTTTTTGTTAGTTTAAAGTTTTGTAATTTACATTAAAAATGTATTTGACAATAAGAGTTTTTTATCCTATTCTTCAATAGAATATTAAATGTTTGCTTTGTTTAAATTTAATAACTAAATTATTAAATTTAAAGAAAAAACTTAATTTTCCTAACTCCTGTTTTAGCCTTTCAAAATCAAATATCTAAAAACAAGCTCTAACTTTAAAAAATGATTAACACCATTAAATTCAGCGTCGTCGATTTCGTTTTTAAAAAAATAAAAAAAGTTTCATTTTCTAAAGTAGAAAGTTTCTAATTTAGCATGATTTTTTTGCCAAATAACTCCGAAACTATGTATTTAGCGGATAAAAAAATTATATTAAGATAACTAGAAGTTTATTTTAGTTGGCATCTTTTGGAGTTCTTTTTATCTCAATTGGACAAACCCTTCTTTATTTATACTAATGTGACCGCCTAAAAATGGAGAAATATTAGACATGCCCACACAAAATTAAGAACTGATAGAAAAACATGGAAAAAAGATTCTTGTTCAGCACATCCAATTCCATCTAGTCCATTAGCCTTTTTAAGGCTAAATATAGCCTTTGTGTTTTGCTTTTAGCCTCAAAATTTTTGTTTTAGCTTCTAGTTTTTTTCTAGCCTTTTTCCTTCTCAAAATTGCCTTAAAAAGAATAAAATATTTCAGCAACGAAGAAAATTCTTATTTGCTATAACCAGGGAAACCACAAATATGCAATTGCACGTTTTACCTGTATGTTGAACCAAATAATCGATAAAATATTTATCTGTTTCGGAATAAATGAAGTATTTTGGCATAGATTCGTAAGCGTATATTTTTACATTTTTGACCCTTAATGGCATATTTTTGCATATAGTGATTTTAAGAGCAAATTTATAGCATATTTTGATATTTTAAGGCATATTTAATCCTTTTAGACATATTTTGACATTTTGAAGATAAGTTTTTATATCCCATAGGATGTTCTTCAAATTTGATTTCTGATGTGCAAAACGAAATTATTTATTTAAAATTAATTTTAAAGAGTATCCCCTAAGTCCATTAAAAATCGTTGAGGAGCTTGACTCGTTGGAAAAAAAAACACAAAGATTTCGAAACTGATTAAATGATTTTTATTAAAGCAACTTTTGAATTTTGATGTAGATGACGATTTAGCTTTTAAATTTGCACATAGTTAATATTGTAAAAAAATTGTTGTTTTTGAATGAAAGCTATATATGCATATTTACATGTGATAATTTCCGTACTATTAATAATGTTTAGAATTATATAGGAAAACAAATGGAAGATCACTAAAATGTTTATGTGATAATAATATAAAATTTAATGAATTAAATAAAAAAGAGTTTTTCAACACGATTGATAGATAAATTTTAGCGTTGCCTTATTTTATAGCAATGAAATTTTACTAAAACACTGTTTAAATGAAAAACGGAAACGATTTTTGTTTAAAATGGACAAAAATTGTTTGTTTTTAAGAGTATATTTTCTCGTTTATTTAATGCATATAAAACAATTATTTGAGCATATTTGTGGTTTCCCTGGCTATTAGTAATTTGAGTTTTTAGGGAATCATCCACTTAAGGATTTTTGTGTATTTATTTACACAAAAAACCGAACTTATTTATATTTAACAAAAATATTAGAATGCAGTGCTTCATTCTCCAAATAAATAATAACTTATCTAATTTAATGGAGTTAATAAATTAATTATTATAAATACTTTTTAATATACTTCGTTAACCACTGAACTATTTATTAATATAATTAAAAAAATATCATAAAAACGAAAAACCATATAAAAGTTTGCAAAAAGGAATTACAGTTCTAAAATGACGACAAAACACATCAAAAAATTTAGTAATTTTTGTTATGAAATTTAACCCAAATTTGTATGTAAATTTTTTGAACGATTTTCTATTGGGTCATTTTGCTGGCAGCCGTTCTATGTTTTATTTATAAATTTATTACAATGTCTTAAAGAAATGTCAATAACTAATGAGAACGTGAAAAAATATGTGTTAAAATGAAAAAAATGTTAGCTTCTTTCTGGCTTTATTTTTAAAAAGTTTACCCTTTTTTGGCCTTTTTTAAAACTCAATTTATCATCTTTTTTCGCACCTCCTGGCAACACTGGTTGTAAGTATCATATTTACTTGAAAATTCTAATATTCGCCAATGATATTGTTTACTAGAATATTTCGAAAAAAAAAAAAAAAAATAGTAATAAAAGAAATAATAAGATAATCGTTCATAGCCAGAGCTATGTGTCTTTTGAAGGGAAGGAGCATTTACCACCACATTACCCGGGCATGTAATTTAGTTTTTAAATATACATATTTTTAAATATTTTAATTTGAGATGGTTTTATTAACTTCAAATTTTTTATATTCATCGATAATATTGTTTACTATAATATTCCGAAAAAAAATTTATATTAAAATCATACGTGCGTTTGAAGGGTACCTCTTTCTTATATTTGCATCCAGTATACCCAAGTTAACATATCGTCGCCATTCATTCTCTCCTAATTAAAAAAGGATATATAAACATAGGATATATAAACATTTTAAATTGTTCTAAAAGATAGCTTTACAGAAATCATTCTAGTTAATAAAAAGGCGGTTCAAAATTTTTGATTAGGGCCAGTCCAAAGCCTTCCGAACTTGACAGTAATGTGTATAGTTTCTTGGTTGTTAACATGAAGGTTAATGGATGATTTTTCTGCTTAAGGGTGTTATTAAACTCTCTTCCATTTTATATCTCATGGCTGTCCTACAACTCTTTCAATTCAAAACAAAGTCACTGTTGTTATTTTTTATAAAAACAAACTAGCCAAAATGTATTGAAATAGTAACAATGAGTTAGAGTATTTTTCTACTTTTAATTGGAAAGAGTGTGAGTTGTAAGAGAATTGTGATAAGCAAAATAGAGAAAAGTTTAATACTTTGAATTGTTTTGTTAATTCTTCATTTGAGCTTTATACACAATGAGAAATAAAGTAGAAAAAGTGAACAATTTGAATTGCTGTTTGAAAGGTGTTTTGTATTTGGTTTTATATTTTATTTTTGTTATCAAGATTAGGTAATTTTATTGTTCTTTTATTTTGGATATATAAAATTAATTAAAATATTATATTTATAAATTTATTTCACAATAAATAATAATACTTTTAATTAATAAGTAACAGACAAATGTGCTGTTTTTTACACTTAATTTGTGAAAAAAATTCATTAAAGTTAATTGCACGGTATGTGTTGTGTAAAAAAGAAATATATAATATATATATATATATATATATATATATATATATATATATATATATATATATATATATATATATAAATATATATAAAAAGAAATATACATATTATAAAATTCCCGGTAAGTCTTATGATTTTTATCATAAAAAGGAAGTGAAAAAAGAAAAAATCACCAAAACCAAAAAAAAAAAGCCAAAAGGGAAAAAACGATAATAAGTATATATAATGAAAAACAGTATTTTAGAACACAAAAAAAAATCAGCAGAATGAAATATCGACAAAATGGACAAAAAAGCAAAAAAATTGCCAAAATTGAAAAAAATGCTAAAATGGAGAAAAATGATAAGAAATGCCAAAAACGCCTAAACGGAAAAAACGAGAAAAACGCCTAAACGGAAAAATCGAGAAAAACGCCAAAATGAAAAAAAAACACCAAAAAGAAAAAGAAAAATGCTAAAACGACGCCAAAATAAAAAAATCGCCAAAAAGGAAAAAAATGCCAAAATAAAAAAATCGTCAAATGGAAAAAAAAGATGATCGATATGAGAGTTGACTTATTTAAACTCGCTTTGTTGCAAGTGCTTTGTTTTGTATTTAACCCTCTATTTTATGTGTGTTATTTTATTTCTAATTTTTAATATTTTTCAGTTTTTTGTAGAAAATCATTATCACTATAAAATCATTTTAAATACTAAAAAAATAGTTTGTTCACTTCACATTACATATTACAATTATAATCTTTAAACGCTTTTAGTTAAATTACAATAATAAGTTTTATTTTCTCTATTTTTTTAACACTCGAATTTATATTTTAACTTCTTTTCGTGTTCTAATCATTTATTTAATAATAAACTAAATATCTAGACCCTAAATCGTGCAAAAATTTTACACTGATTACATTTTTAAACCGACAGTTAGAGGGGATAGCGTAACACCTTCTCTTCTAATTAATAAAACTAATGAAAATCTGCGATCATTCATATTTCTAAACAAAATCGTTTTTTATATGTAAAATCCAAAAATATCTAAAGTAGCTTTTAAATCGCAAACTAAAGTGTTTAGAGCAAAAATACTGAAAATCTATGATCATTCATATTTTCACCAAATATCGATTTGTATTGACAAATCTAAAATTGCTTTTAATTCGTAAACTAGAGGAAAAATAATGAAAATCTGTTATCTCATTTATATGTATATTTCACCAAAAAAATCTATATTATATAAAGTAGCTTCTGGTTAGCAAACAAGAATTTTTGGAGCAAAAATTATAAAAATCTGTAATCACTCATATTTTCCACCAAAAAATAAAAATATCTACAATCGCTTTTAATTCTTAAACTAGAAGGTTTGGAGCCAAAATAATTTTTGAAGAACAATGGATTTTTATGAAAAAATCTAAGATTATATAAAATCGCTTTTAGTTACTAGAGGATTTAGACAAGAAAAAAAAACCTGTGATCACCAAAAATCTATTTTTATATGAAAATCAGTTTAAAGCAAAAAGTTATGAAATTTTATTTTATTAACATATTTTGAATAATATTTCATAACCTAGCCTTTTGGCCATAATCGGTCACAAATTTCTACTTAACTTAATTTATTTCCACGAAAAGTCGAATTTTATATAAAAAATCAAAAAAAAAAAAAAAAAATATCTAAAATTGTTTTAAATCATAAACTGGTGGGTTTACGACTTGTAATTATTTATATTTTTGCCCAAAAATCAGATTTTGTTTGAAAAATCCTTGAATATTAGGAATTCGCGAGTTTTCGTGAAATTTACAATTGTGTCCCTTAAAAGTTTTCTATCAAATCTTTTAATATTATTTATAAATTGTTCACTTTTATATTATATTTTTCTTGTTGTTGTCTGCTGCTATAAAATTCTCTGAATATTTAGGGCAACAATGTTATCGTTTTTTGTATCTATGTTGTCATCGCAAAATTGTGTGATTAAGGTGAGATGTTTGTAATAACCCTGACTAAAAATCATAACATGACAACATACACCATTCAAATAAAAACAGGGACATGAACGAAACGACAGAAAAAGAAATATAAAAAGTGCCACAGATTATTAAATATAAATATAACAATAAATCCTATACCTTTATCTTTTTTAATAATAAAAATCCATGTAATTTTTCTTTATTTCTGTAACATTTTTTATATGACTTTTTGATAAAGAGAAACCAAAAAAATTTTGATAAAGAGAAAAAACACAAGCTGTTGGGCATCCAGGACTAGTAGTTATTTGGTTGTGTGATTCAGACATTTTCGTTTGTTGTTTGTTAAAGTCCATGAACATGCCAGTGAGTATAAGTGTAACTGTGTCTGCTCAATTATAAAATATGTTTTCTAGACTGCACCAAAATTTACGGACTTTTGAATTTAGACCGTAACTCCTCCTAGAATCCTTCTTTGGGTTGAAAAACGATATTGTGTGAAATCGGATATTGCTAACTCGTGTTGCATTATACCTGCAGTTTGCATGGGGAAAATATCTACAATATACACATAATTATCCATCAATCAAGATATAAATAGTAATAGTCGGTTAAAAAATGTTCAAGTTATTACGAATTCCCCAGACCATTAATGTATTTAGAGCCCTTGAGTAAAGTGTGTTCAAACAAATTTTTACTTTTTTGAGAAATGTTCAAATAAAATGATATTTTTAATTAAATTTCAACCATAATTACCGAAAAGTATGGTTTTGTTTTTTTAGAACAGATATTTAGACCAAACAAAAAGATAAAGAATATCTCATAAAATACATTCTGATATTTTAAGGAAAATTGCACAAGTATAGTCTTTAAAACACGAAGGTCAAAAGTCTAAATTTGAACTGTTTGAACATTTTGAGGAAAACGTAACAAAAACATATTTGTTTTTATCTGCATTTCGATAAAAATTTATGGAAGTATAGCTGAAGTATTATCCTTGATATAAACAGTAAAAAAAGTCAAATTTAACCTTCAACTGAGCTTGAGGTCAGAATTTTTTTTAACGTAAATTTTATTAATTAATATCATGGACAAATCAAATAATAATTACCTCATTCTGACAAGTAAAGTCATGTTGAGCTATCGAAATTCATCACAGAAATTACTGCACCGAATTCCAGATAAAGAAATAACTTTTCGTGATGTTTTCTTTAAAAATTTTAAATATTTATATATTTGTCCAATTTTCTTAAAAGCTTCAGAATATATATTGTAAGATATGTTTCACCTTCTTGTGTGATAATTCTGTTTAGTCTAAATATCAGTTAAAAAAATTGACTTTTTAACTGCAAAAAATGTCTTTTTACAAAATTCGCAAAATTCAAATCGCAGGTACGGATTAGTCATCAGTGCTGTCAGTTTAGCCTTTTTAAGGCTAAATCTAGCCTTTTTATTTAGCTTTTAACCTCAAAATTTTCATTTCAGCGTTTTTATAGCCTTTTTTAATTCTTAAAATTGCCATATAATGACTAAAGTTTTAAAATTTCAACAAAGAAGAAAATAATTTCTTATTTGCTTTTGTATATTAATTCGGGCTGTCAACAAAATGACTCAAAGCAAAACCGCTCAAATCAATTATAGAAAAATTACCAAAAATAAAAAATTTAAATTTTGCCCAAAAAAGTGAAAAAAATGTCCAAATATTTACGAAAAATTAACTTCGTCCATGTTTATTATTACACTTTCTGGTTTAACAAAATCAGCCATATTCAGAATGAAAATAATTTTAACTTTGGCCTGGGTAAAATACTGATCTGGATTAAAACGCTTTTCTAGACGGCCGGTCTTCGGCCGGATGCAAGGGTTTTTAACTCTGGCATATTTCAAATCCTAATTCGCAAATCCAACTTTTCTGAATAGGAAAATGTATTATCAAAACCGTATAATTCGCTCAAAAATGACGAAAAATCACCTTTTTCATTTTTCATATAAAAATATGATCACATTTGTAAGGGAATTTTGGGCGATTTTTCTATATTTGATTTGGACGATTTTTTTCTTTGAGTTATTTTGCTGGCAGCCATTAATTCACAGAAAAAAAAATCGATATTACCAGTATTTATATTTAAGAAAAATTCTCCAAATCTACTTAATCAATTATTATAGTTATTTTTTTTAATAATCGTCATGAAGCATATAAATTCTTTATAAATATAAATGAGAAAAGAAATCTTATAAAAGCGAAAAATCTTAAAAAAATTTAGAAATAATTAATCAAAAAGGATTTGTGATTCAAAAATGAATCACATAAAATATGAAAATTTCCAATGAAATTTTCAGTCATTTTTTTAACAGTCGTACTATGTTTTACTTGTAAATTTATTGCAATATCTCTAAAAGAATATCAAAAACTAATGAGAGCAAAGAAAAAAAAAAGTTTTTTTTAATAAAAAATATATAAGGTTTTTTGTGGGGCATTTAGCCCTTTCTGAAAATTTTTAAAGTTCAACTTAGCCACTTTTTCTTTCACCTCCTGGCATCACTGTTAGTCATACAAGGTATTGACATAATTTTTTGTAATTTTGTTTCCTGTGGTGTTTCCTATAAACCTTCATAGTTTTATTCTAACTCCTTCGAAATTTGTTTAACAAAACTTTAAAAATTTTGAAATTAGATCTTTGAAATAGTCTTAAAAAATCAACATTATTTAAGCAAGAATGGAAGGGGGTTTGATTTGTCCTGGAGAAAAGAAAACATATTTTTCTGTTATTACGATTCAAGTTTATTTAAAATTATGATTTTTTTTCTAAATATTTCTCAAATAATTAAAAATGTTTTTTTACACTCCTTACACAGATGTTCTAAAACACCTTAAGGTCTGATTTTGTATTTTTATATTTTGTTTGATAGATAATTTTGTGTAGATTACGATTTTTTAATATCCTGTTAAAAAAGAAAGTATTTAATAGCTAATTTTTTCTAAAACTGCAAAAAAGTTATATTTTCGCCATACAAACACACTATTCAAAATTCTGGTTCGATGCTGCACGGGTTAACGATATCCGATTTCACTAACAATTCACACAATACTTTTTTTCAACCCAATGAACAATTCTAAGGGCAGTTACGGTCAAAATTCAAAAGTCTGTAAATTTTGAGGCAGTCTAATTTATACATATGTAAGTATGTATGTAGGCATGTGTGTAGGTATGTATCCAGGTAGGTAGATATGTATGTATGCATGTATGTAGGTATGTATGTGTCTGTGTGTTTGTTCAAGTGTGTGTAATTGTCTGGTATATATCACCAAATCCAAGTTAGTATGAATTGCCTTATTGGTTTCTTTTGTTTGTTTTTTTTATTATAACTTCTGCTTTGTTTTCCAAGGAAGTGTATTTCTGTTTTTATTTCATGACTGTGAGTTTTAACTTCAAATTGATTTATTTCACTTTTTTATATTTTTCCAAACCATCATTGAATGTTGTATGATTAATGTATTGTTTGTATTAGTGTGTGGCAATAAAACGTTGGCCGCTAAGATTTTGCTTTGAATAGAGTATAGAATAGAGTGTGTATACGTAATGTATATGTATTGTGGTATAAGAGTGTTTTTTTTCACGTACATGCATATATATGTACATATGTATTATATAAATATTGAAGTGCCTTACGAAAAAAATTTGAAAATGTACCCGTCTAGAAATGAAGATTAGTATGATCTTGTATGCGGCATTGCCGTTTGGCGACTTTAATCGCCAATTTCCCCCTTTTCAACCACATGGTCACTTTTTTGGCCGCTTTTTTAAAATGAAAATAACTGACAACTTTTTAAGACTATGTGCTAAATGACGAGAAACTAGGTTGTTTGAATTATCTCAACCCATCATATATTAACTAAGAAATTAATTCTTTTGTGATTGTTTTACAATATATTGATGTTAAAAGGACCCCGAACTAAAGCTAATTATAAAATTTATGAATAGCTATTTAAAACATCAAATGCCGAATCTTTTTGGACCGGATTGTGAAAATTAAATAATGGATTTGATGACTGCTTATATCCTAATTTATATTTTTATTTTGGCTCATAGCAGAGCATCGGCGGAATGTCTTTTTGCTAAATTATCGCTAATGTAAAATAATTTGTCCAACAGAGTTAAGGTCAGCTGTTGTGAATCCATATTTTCAATCCCAAATTTGATTTTTAAGACTGGAGTCCGAGTGAAAACCTCATACAAACGTATAAAAGTTTATTTAATAAAACGAGAATTTTATGTCAATTATTTTTATTAAGAATTCCTTTTTTTGCAATTATAAAAATTATTATAAATAAATAATTTTGTTATTAATAAAATTATTTTTTTAATTTATAAAATACAATAATAAATTTTTAAATATAAACAGAAGACAGCGGATTAATAAATGCACAATTAAGCAGCAAAACCAAAAACAGTAAAGTTATTAAGTAAACTTATTAACTCTTGTAAATGATTTTCCATACAATATTTGACAGTTCATTTGCGAGTGTTCAAACTTGCACATATTACATAATTTTTTTTTCATTTCATTTCATTTCATTTTATTTTATTTTATTCAATTTTATTTTATTTATTTATTGATAATCCCAATGTTACAAGATATAAAATCTTATGGATGCAATATTAGTCATTTTAAATGGAAACTACAGAAATTTTATAAAAGTTATAAAAAGTAAGCATAAATAATTATACAATTAACAAACAAATAGTAATATAATCAATAATTTTTTCAAATGTAAATAAGACTATAAAAATTAAAATTAAAATTTTCGTGTTAATAAATGCAATACAATTATGGTTTTTAAAATAATTAAAAAGTTTATTCTTAAAAGATGCTGCTTTAGAAATAAAATGATAACAATAAGGCAATTAGTTCCAAAGTCTTGTTGTATTGGTGAAAAATTGTCTGTCAAATAATAATCTAGAATAGGCAATAGGTGCAATTAAGTTGTTACGTGCTGATCTGGTAAATTTTATCTTTTTAAAGGTATAATCAGGATCTTTAGGAAAACTAATTTTATGAATCAATAATAATGTAGACTCGATTAGTATACATTGATAAACGATCGTATTTTCTTAAGCCAAACACATATCTTACACTAACATTAAATGCTCTTTTTTAGTTTACTTTTAGAAACATTATCACAGTTGCTGAATATTTCACATCCATAAAGGAGTATAGGTAATATAAAAGATTTGGCAAGCAAGAGTCTAATATTCTGTTTATAGTAATGAGAATGTCAAAGACTACGAACGATTCATTAAACTTTACCACATGCCCTGTTAATTGGATCACTCCATGATATATTATCGTTAAATATTCTGTCAAGATTTTTCTCATTTTTAAAATAATTGATATTAGTATTGTTAATAAGAATCACCGGGAGCAGCCTGTGTCAAATTTTTTATGACTTATAACTAAGCATTTAGATTTTTTAGGGTCCAAAATTAGATCATTCCAGCATGCCCATTCACAGACATTTTCTAAATCTGACTTTATATTTCAAATATATCAAAAAATGTCTTATGGTGCTGAGCCTAACCGCCGTCATGATGTCGATTTGTTTGGCCATTAGATCCACTGGCATCCAGTTCACTAGATCGAATAATGCCTTGGATTCTATTTTACGAACCGCGCCTTTAATTAGTAGCGCTGAGCTACGCTGAACCTTGTCGAAGATTCCGCAGAAGGTAGATTTTTCCATCACTTTCCACCATACTATCGCTCTATACATAAGTATAGGCTTGATCACCATATCGAGGAGCCTTTTTGTATTCTTAGGATTTAATCCCTAAAATTTCCTTATGGCCTTCCTAGACATATAAAGAACAACGTTTGCCTTTGACGCTCTAGCTTGAGTGTTCTGCAGCCAGAACAGTTTTGAGTCCAGTATTATTCCTAGGTATTTCGCACTATCCGACGCCTTTAATCCAACTCCATTTAGGCAAGGGAGTAGGATTTGCGCTAAGGTCACTTTTTGTACTCCATTTACTAAATAGGCCTATCGCATTTTGAAGGCGGTGGGATATGTTATCTAAATATTTTCCAGATATAGCCACTACAATATCGTTTGCATACGCGACGGTTTTGAACCTCAGAGAGTCAAGTTCCCCGAGCATATGTCTATTACATATTGTAATTTTTTTGACAAAAAGTTAAAAATTATGTACACAGTTTATTGAAAACCGCATCTTTGGAGGTATTTTAAAAATCATCCTGCTCACGAGTACAAAATAATTGAATCAAAATATTTTAAGGATTAGTTTATAACATATAATTTTTTAAATTTAGTTGCGTACATTTGCAAAACTTCTTGTCTTCATACAAATCGATGCACTTTAATAAATATATGTGTATTTATCTATTTTTTATAGAAATGAATGTTTGTTATATAACTTGTGGTTTTTTACTTTTCGTTTTAGATTTTAAATGTAAAAAAATATGAGATTTGTTTGGGAAGCTTTTATATTTTTAATGTAATTTTACTTAAACAAAAAAAAAAAAAAAAAAAAAAAAATAAAACTTAACTAATATTAATTTAACAACTTGGCAATTTATTCTATATTTAATTTTTTCTATATTTAAATTTTTTGGAAAGTACATATACTAGACGTCTATGTTCCTAAGCATGCATTCATTTTCTGAAGCTCCCAGACGACGCAGAAAATTAAAATTCAGCTCACTTATAAAACTCCTAAAAATTCTAACGGAGCTAGATTTTGAAATTGCTTTCAGAGAGCGGAGATATCTAAAGGGTGGTCCTGCTTTCTGTCATATTCAAAATGTAATACCTCAGAAACTAGTAAATACATTTTTATTATTTTTTTTTAAACCTAACTGATATAATTTCAAACAATATGTGCATAAAATATTACATTGGTGGGAGTCATAATTACTAAGTTATTACAAAAATAGGAAGAAAAGAGAAAAAAATTATTTTGGCTAAAAATTTAAAATGGAATTATAGCGTATATTAGGAAGAAAGGATTATGTATTTTAAATTGGCAATAAATTGAACTGTTATATGGAAAAAGGTTGATAGTTCCACCTACTTGTGTAGTTGACTAATTGATTATACATTTTTTTTTATTAAAATCATTTGTAACCGCGAAGCCTATTGGTCTAAATGATTACATAGTATATCTATTAGTAAGCTTAATAATAAGCTTAATTATTATTATATACAAATAAAATCTGCTACCTATTGTTCGATTATGTACACTAACTATATATTTTAACACAATAAAATGCAATAGCAAATGGCTATTGCCAATATCAAATTAATTCCTTAAACATGTTTTTAAAATCCGTCAAATTTAAAGAGAAATCTCAGGTATTATAGGGCTTCAGAATGTTCCATAATCTAGATACGAGTATTCTTAAAACAAACGATCTTTGCATATAGGTTGTATTAATTTTAGGACAAATAATTGAAGATGTACGATTTGAATGTGAGAACTGAAATTATTGTGCTAAGTAATGGGGTATTCCGTACTTTACGGTTTTATAAGAAAGTGTTATTAATCTTTGATTATTAAAATCCTCAAAACATAATCCAATAAAATCAGTAGATTGGACCCTGATGTGATCATGAAACACAAACGAACGACTCTATAAAAACATTTCTTTAACTTGCTAATGTTTGTAGGTAAAGTTGTTGAATAAATTTCTATTCCATAGAGGAATATATTCAATATCAATGATTTCGCAATTTATTTCTTTATATGCAAAGGTAAATGACAATCCAAATTTTTAATTTTTCTTAAGATAAATGAATCTTATTAATCATATTAATATAATTTCAAAATGTCATTTTACAATTTATGTGAAATCATAGTGATTTGGAATTCTGCACGTAGGTAATATTATTTCCATTCAATTTTAGACATAGATAATTTCTAAAGGTCCTTCCGAACATCATGGCATAAGCTTTTCGTGGGTTTAAAAACAGTCTATTTATAAGAGATCAATTGAAAATGTCATTTAAATCATTACTTATTACATTAGTAAATTCATCAATGGACAAATTATCGGTAATTACTCCATGTAATTGTATATTATCAGCGTAAATGCACGCTTTATAAAGAGAAAAACACTGAATTATACCATTATATGCTACACCACCATATGTGGTTCGGGTATTATGCGTTTTTGCTGATGTTTGTAACGCACAGAAAATATAATCCATCACCCACCTTAAAGTATACCAATCGATTCAGAATCACATTTGGATGATTTCATTCCGTCTGGCTGGACGGTTGAATGGCTGTCCATGTAAACCATGCACAAAATACAGGTCGCAATTTTGAAGACTTTCATGACACAAGGACGAAGCCTGTTGAAATTGGTTATGATTGGTCCACTATTTCACCTTGCCCTCATTCAAATGTTCTCCCGTAATACGGGTCATAAATGCCTTAAATATAGTATTATTTTATAGAAATTCGCTGTAAGGAAGTTTTGCATAAGTATTAATCTTTGTTACCATAATTGACAATATCACTTTAACGTACATAAATCACATACACATATTAGTCTCAAGTTTATATTCAACACAAATAAGAGTTATGTAGGTAGAAATCACAGTGACAAATTTTATGAGGATTGCTCCATAATTTATCATAGCTCCCATATAAGACCACTTTCGGGATTCACCCTAAAGTGCATAAATTCATATAAATGTTAGTATTAACGTAGTATTCGTATATTTTATTTTACACTTAGTAAAAGTATCGGTCCACAATTGTCCACATGTCTAATGGAAGACCCCTCCACGAATTTTGATGGACATACACAATGTTGTGGGGCATCATATGGTCAGGCTTGACCGATTATATCTTTCTTACTTGTTTGATACTTGTAACATGAATAATATAGGCGCCATTGTAGAACCTTGGGGCACTCCTCTATATAACCGTATACTAACTATCTGATGTACTATTATTGCATACTTCATACTGGTACCTTTCGTTTAAAAATTACGATATTAGTTTACATGGATACCGCGAAAAGCCAAACCGAGATCTAAGTTTATTTACCAATATTGTATGATTTATTGTGTCAAATGTTTTGCTAAAATCTACTAACACTTTTACGATATCCGCATTTTTCCTAGTTTGTAGGGAAAACTAGGAAAAACATCTAATATTAGATTAGTAGTAGTAGAGTCATTAGTTCTAAACCTCCAATATACTTGAATAAATAGTATACATATTGATCTGAAATCTGATATTCCAATATGCTTTCTGATTTTAGGAATTGGTAGTATTCGTGAAACTTTCCAGCTAATTGGTCATACATTGGTCATCAGTATAATTTTTAAATTTTGATTTAATAGTTTAAATTTGTGTAGAATTTCTTATATTTTTTCACTGACATTATTTTGACATTAAGAGTTCCGAAACATTTTTCACAAAATTGAACTGAAATGTAATCGCTTGTCTTAAAATCTATATATATTTGTATAATAATAAAGGATAATCTGAATGCCTTCTGAATATTGAACATAATTGAATAATAAACCTAATTAAACAATAAACCTAATTGAATAATAAAGCAAGTGTACAGAAATTATTTTAAACATGATAGCCAAAGTTTCTGTGTTATTTAGAGCAACTCAAATTTCAAGATATATGCAAACATCATTTTTTTAACTACTTAAAAAGCTATATTGTTTCGGTTGGATATTTTTTGGTATATTAAGGATGATTTCTAAATGATGCTAGAGATATCGCAGTCAATTTATAACAATTAATAATTTATCGGTCTATGTGTGGCAATCAGACGTTATAGTAAATGAGTTATACGATCACAAATTTCAGTCAGTGTATATATTTTTGATATTAATGATGCTGAGATATATTTTCGCTATAACTAACCTATTTAAAAACATTTTATGCTCCAAATAAATCAGGGTTTAATAGATCTCTCATATTTAGGAACATCATACAAACATTTTGAATTTAACTGAAAACCTCTGCGTAGCACACAGATTAGTATGTGTCCAAATTAAGAAGTAATGTTATGAGATATAATCGTAAATTATTCTAAAGTGGATAAAAGCTCAACATAAACTTTTATTTTGTCAAAAGTATAAGTAATCTCCTTTAACTTGGTATCATTAGTTTTTCCATGGTGTAAAAATCTTTCAAATAAGAAAGAATAATTTCAATATTGATTTTTGAACCTAAAAAATTATATATTTACACAAAAATTTTAAATAAAATTAAAATATTTTTAAAAGTTGTTACTTTCCATAATTCACACTATAGACACTTTCCAATATTCTAAGCGTTTTTCCCATAATAAATGATATATCTACTAGTAAATGCGAAAAAATTACTGCAATTAATAAGCTTGGAAGCTTAAGTTTGGAAAAATATGACGCCGCGCAGTGGCAGCAGTATTACCATTGAACTATTTTAGTCGCCAAATTCCCCTTTTACAACCACCTAGCTCATTTTTGGCCCCTTTTTCAAAATGGAACTAAATGGCGACTTTTTAAGATTGTGTGGTAAATGGATAAAAACTTATTTATTATTTGAATTATTTTGCCCCATTGTAGTTTAGTTTCAACAAATAATTTAATTATTTTGAGATTGGTTTAAATATAATGATGTTATAAAAAGCTACGGAGAATTTTAAATGAAATTTAAATGAACTATTAAAACACTCAACAAAACAAAATTTTTTGCTTTTGTTTTTATCAAATAAGCCAATTACAAGGAGTTTTTTAGGCATTGAAACAGTTGCCCCTATTTTCCAAAAAATCCCCTTTTTTTGCTATTTTTTTCTGAAATCCATTTTTTTACATTTTATAAATTCTCAACGGTAACATTGATTGGCAGGCTTATACACGCTAGTGTTGTTATAAATTCGTTATGTTGAGTATACTTTATGTTAGCGTGCAAGTTAAATATCACTCATACGCAGAGTTCCAACACTGATTCTTTTGTTTTGCTACAAAAAAAAAAAAAAAAAAAAAATAAATAAATAAATAAATAAAAAAATAAAAAAAATAATAATAAAAAAATAATAAATAACAATAAAAGAAATTGGCCACTAGTTCAAGATAGTTGTTTTTTTAATAATTGGTTCACAGCTTGTGGTTTTAAGGTCGAAATCAGCTTTTTAGTGATATATTATAAGTATTATTATCATTTTTTTTTAATTTTGAATGAACATAAATGAAAAGTCATTTAAATCGAACCTTACACACAGAGAAAAAAAACACGTTTACAGCATTTTCACTATAACAATTTTCGTTTATTTTAATAATATTGTGTTCATGATAACAATGTTTTTGTTTCAGTTTTATCCTTTAGCGATTACATTCAATAAAAAAATGTTATATTTTTGAATTCTTTTACTATAAAATAAATTTTTTTATTATAAACAAAATCATTATTTCTGCAACCATTAAATATTATATTTTTTTTCTCTGTTCTTAATATTATTATTTCTATAACAATAAAATATTACAAATAAATATGATTTTTACAAATATGGTTGAAAAATTATTTAGTTTATACATGAATTAATGTAAGCATACAAGGTTTTGTTATATTTCGTGTGATTCATTATTTTGAAACAAATGTAATGGAATGTAAAGATGGGATAATATGATAAGATGGAATAGTAATATAATAAAATGAAATAATATTCTGCTAAAATGGGATAATAATGTAGTAAGATTGTATAATAATATGAAAAACTCGAAAAAGAAAGAACGTAACATATAATCGGACATAATGTGACAAAATGGAATCATAAAAGTTACTCTTCATAACCATATCTCTTTTTTTTAGCTGTGACCATATGTTTTAATCATAATATGTTGCTCGTAGAATGTGATCTATATATTTTTTCCCTGTATATAGTATCTGGTGTTTCTATTTTTTTAACAGGAATGCTCTTGTTTTTTTGGTTTAAAAAGACACTAAAATGAAATATGCTCAAATTTTTACAATATTTTATACCTCCAAAGTTTTAATTCTAATTTAGTAATTTGATTCCTATGAGAATTGGAGGCTTCTGAAATAGACTCATTATTTTGCATAGATTTTTAATTTATGCCTTAATTTTTCAAATCTTTTATATGGCCTAATAATTTTTTAATTTTTTTTTTAAATTTTTGCTTCCCGATATTAGCTATGAAGAAAACCCTATTTGTGGAAATTTTTTAAAGTTTTTTTTCTACTACCAAGTTAAAAAATAAATAATAATAATTTTAGTTTAGAATTAGGCATCAAAAGCCGAAAGCGATTTTTTGTTTGAAAGTTTAAGTATGCTATGCTAATTTTCCAAGAGGGACAAACTTTGAGATTAAAAGGGAGGAAAATGTGTTAAAATATTTTGAAGTTTTAAGGTTTTCCTTGTAAAGAAATTAAATAATTCATAATCAAAAAATAAAAAAGTGGTACAGGATATAAAGGCGATCGTTTTTAGGGAACTAATTTTGTTTATTGTTCGAAATATTCAAACTTTGAGGTAAAATAAGAAGAGGAAAATATGTTAATATTTGCAATAAAATCAATAAAGAAATCTTATCAAAATTGTACAAAAATTACTTGTTCCTTGGAAAGATTAATATTTATTTGTGTTTATTATATAAAATTGGCAAACTTTGAGAAATCAAAGCATTTTGGTAATCTATTACAAAAAAAAAAAAAAAAAAAATAAAACAGAAAGAATGCTTTAAAAAATAAAATTTAAATACTTAGTGTACAGTGTATCCAAAACAACTTTTCTAAGTATTTCTGTAACTTGTGAACCGTTGAAAATATCTCAATAAAATTTCACATGACCAGAGACGAGGGGCATTTCGAGTTTATTTGTATGAGCATAGATTTCTTACGAATCAGGGGAGTGGGAAGACCTCCAAGGTTGGACATCTCAGTTATGCAGTTTTTTTAAATCATCAAAAATTCATTTGTGATTTGATAGAAAAAAAATTTAGATTTACAGATACTGTCTGTAAATATAAATTAAGATTGTGGAGAATAACATGTAGTCTAGTAGAAATAAATTAAATATTGTCAAATTTCTTCAAACCATGACCTGAAAAATTATTAATCCCTTTATTTTGTAAATCGCTTCACCTCACTTTGAAAAATTTTTCATGTAATTTATTTTTGTTTCAAAAATTTTTATGAAAAATGTTTCAAAGTGAGATGAAGCGATTTATAAAATAAGGTGGTAAATTTTAATTTTAAGTATGTTTTTTAGAAATGATGTTAACATTTGGACCTAAATATAATATAAACGAGTAGAGGTATTCCATTGAAATTTTGACAACATGTAGAAATACTTACCCTAAAATCAGGAAGCTAAAAACATACTCAATATTTTGTACCAAAATACCAAAAATTCCAATTTGGAAAAAACGTGTTTTAAAAATTGATTTTTCCATTAAAATGGTCACATTGTCGTTATAAGAGGTATCCGTCAGAAATACATTTTGTGTGTTTAGATAACATATGGAGGTATTTAATTAATATAATTTTTGCTTCATCCCAGCTTTGCAATTTTAGAGTTTAACAAACAAATTTAAAAAAATGTAGAAAATTGACAAAGTTTGAATAGGGCTTGTGGGTACATCGTTACCTTGAGCGCATTCGGATTTATTTTGCATGCAAATTTTTTAAGATTCCCTTTTTGAAGACATTAAAAAAAAATTATATGGTCCACAACAAAAAACGAATTTTATAAGTAAAAAATATAGCCACTTTTTTTGAAAAAAAAAACACAAAAAATATGAAATTTTTTTAAAGTTAATATATCTTTTTACCCAATTTACACATTTATATGATTTTTACAGCAATAATCGTATTATTTACAATTTTATAGGAAGTACAATGAATATTTAAAAAAATGTAAGGTCAATATTGAGCCCGCCAAGTTAAAAAACCTGAAACGAGGCTAAAAATTTATTCCACCTAAATATATCTTATATTAAAAAAGATAACCTACAGATGTAAGCGTATTTTTTGTAGGGATTTACAAGGACTATCTATATATAATTATTTTTTCTGTCAAATCATAGGTAAATTTCTGACCATTAAAAAAATGCGTTACCCGCATAAACTCTGGCTATATAAGCGTATGAGTAATATCAATCAAGTAAAGCAAGTATACGGCACAATAACATACTTTGGTAAAGATATTTCATATTATTTAAACTTTTGATTAACTAAGCCAATTTCAACGAAATTTGTTACGTATATTAATTTTACTAAAAGACAAAAATACACAAAATAATTCTAATATGAGTTTAAAAAAAGTTTAAGTGACAGGTACAAGTGTCTTTGCTTCGATTCCAAAAAGCAATAGAAGATACGAACACAATGATATATGTTAAATGTTGGCCAAAAAATCTTGGCCTAAACTTTTCGGCCAACACTAAAATTTAGTTTACCATTTTCCATTTATTTTTGAGAACTTGTTTTACTTCTCTTTTTTACTAGTTTTGCTAGAATTTCAAATAAACAAACCTAATTTCTTAATTTAGGTTCATTCATTGGGCAGCTGCCTAATCAATAGGACGCAGCTCACTTGGGTCCAATTTGGTCTTGTTGTGAAACCTTTAGGGATTATGTGTTACTAACTCTCCTGTCCATAACAGTGTTCGAATCGAACAAAACCCATGCATGTATGAAAGAATTAATTCATCTGATGTCAATATTAGAGAGATCTGATAATACATGCATAAAATGGCTACCAAAATCAGTAGCCCTAATCTCAGTGAGAATGAGACAGTGACATAAAAAATGCTCTACCGTTTCATACTCTTCTCATCGTGAGGAAGAGTTGTGAGGGCATACAATAATCAATATTGCAAGGTATGCTATTAAGAAATTCTATAATGTTATCATAGCCGAATCCACTATCATTCCATGCACATGTAGTTCTAAACCTAGGCACCAACATAATGGCGATCTGTTTGACCATAAGATCCATCGGTAGCCAGTTCATTATAACAAATAGGACTTACGATGGAGTTTCACCAAGCGCTTCTGTTATTAGTATCGATGGCTATAGATTTCTCCATAGCCTTCCACCATATTATCGCTCCATACATAATTATGGGCTTAATCACCATGTCAAAGAGCCATTTCGTATTCCTGGGATTTATTCCTCAGGATTTACCGATTTCTTTCATATACATACACAGGGATCTAGCCAACCTAATTTCTTACAATTATTGTATTTTTCAGGAAATTTATCGGTCGATCTACGTACTCACTACATAAAAATACTGAAGACGTTCATTGTAATAGCGGTTGATGTTCCACACGATGGATTTTGATTTATGGCCATTACATTACTATAAATACATATACAGACATGCAATAAAAGGCTAGAACATTTCTGCTTGGATTTTATTTCTGATCACATACCTTTACACAAATAATACCCTAAAGAAATGTGCGCTTATTAAAGTATGAGTTCAATATAAATGAACTCAATAATTCAAAACTTGGTATAATAAACTTTAATTTCAAAAATTCTTTATCAAAAGGTTATTGTAGCTTTAATTAAAATGCTCAACAAAAAGAAAAATTAAAAGAATTTGTTATGGCTCTAAAATATAAAGTCATTTTGGATATTAAACATATTAAGATTTTGCATTAAACAAAGTAGAATTTTAGCACAATTTTTCTCTTTTAAGAAAGACCCTAAGAACACTTAAACATCTATGTATATCCAAACATGTAAATACATTAGACTGCACCAAAATTTATCGACTTTTCAACTTTGAGCGTAACTCGAACCAGATTTTTTGATTGGATAGTAAAAATATATTGTGTGAAATATTAGTGAAATTGAATATCGTTAACTCGCGCCAAGCATTTGGGGTCCGAAAAATCGCGCGATTACCCTTCAAAATACTCTCGGGAATTCCGGGGAATTTGTTTAAATTTTCCCAAGAAAAATGGGAATTTAAATATTCTCATAGATTTAAAATTCTATAGCAAACATTTTGATATAGAATACAACTAGAAAGTTATCTGAGAGGAACGTTAATGTTGCATGCATTAGGTTTCGATGATTGAATTAGGTTTTTTTCCATCAGAAATCTATGTATTCATTTATATATGGTTTAACGAATTTATTTACAAGTTGTTTTACATGAAATTTTAAATCCAATTTATTTTTGTCATGTTCAAATTTTAGATACTTTAGTTTTATTATATATTTGTTAAAATGAATGTTAAATATCTTCAAAAATACTTGATTGGGAGATTTTTCATTCTCACACAACATTCTCACACAACTTTTTTCTGTGAATGTTAGATTTAAATGTTATAATATTTATAAAAAAACTAATCTAAAATATGACTTTTAAATAGCTTTTTGAAAAATTTTACTATTAAATACTTTCACAAATAATTACGAGTATTTATTAATTATTTATTCCCCAGACCATTAAGGTATTTTAGAATACTTGTATAAGGAATGCACAAACAAAATTTTATTTTATTTTATTTTTTTTGAGAAATGTTTAAATTAATTGCCATTTTTAATTAAATTTGAACCATAATTACTGAAAAATACGCTTTTCTTTTTCCAAGATAATTCAAACCCCTTCTCATGCTTGGTTGAACAATTCTGACTTTTTTTAATACTGTTTTAAAACTCCAATTTCAGACTTTTAAAAACTTTGTTAAACAAATTTCAAAAACATTGGAGTAAAATTACACAAGTTCATAGACAATACTACAGGAAGTAAACCTAAATCAGAATTAGGTCAATAACTTGTATGACTATCCTGCGCTTTGAGTTTTGTGGATTTCGGCAAGGAGGCATTTTTGTAGTTTTTAGTTAAAAATTTATTTTTTGTTTAACTGATATTCAAACTAAACAAAATTATTATACAGTAAGATAAATCATATCTCAGAAAATATATTTTGAAGTTTTTCATAAATTTGGACAGTTATTATATTTAAAAAAAGAAGTTTAAAAGTAAAGATTCAAAATATTTTAAATTTTTAAGGAAAACAGCACGAAAAAATATTTTTTTTATCTAAATTTGGATGAAATGGTTCTATGAAGAATTTTAATGGTTTAGCATGACCGTATTTGTTAGAATGAGGTAATTATCCTTTTATTTTATTTAAAAAAGGATAACCCCAAGCTCAATTGAGCGCTAAATTTGCCTTTTTCTACTCATATCAAGAAAAGTTTTCGTTTAAATTTCCATAAATTTTTATCGAAATCCAGACATAAATAAATAAGTTTTCATTACGTATTTCTTAAAACTTTCAAACATACCAAATTTTGACCTTAGAAATTTAAATATTAAAAAAATCCTTGTCCATTTATTCTAAAAACTTTAGAATATATTTTCCGACATATTTAATTTATTGTTTTATTCAAATAAAGCGAAGATTATTTTGTATGTTTATATGCAAATTTCATAAAGAAATATATTTACTTATTTTTCCTGCCGGATGGAAAAAATACAACTATTATCATTGAAAATTTTATGACCATAAAAGGAATGGCAACGCCGTACGCTTTCTTGCAATTAGCTTCACAAATTATTATTAATTCTCTTGAGTTACTAAATTGCAAATAAAATATGAACTAACCGTTTATATAAACGGTATAAAAGTCTGATTTATAAACATATGTATAATATCGCTTAAGATTCAGAAAAACTCATCTAAGTTTAATAATTAATAATAATGAAAAATATATATATAAAGGATTATATCTATATATATGTATATATATATAATTATATAAGAATACAACTATACAGAAAGATATTTATTGTAATGTTCTATAAATACGACGTCGACCTATAATGGGTTAACAAACTGAAGTCATGGAACGGTCTTTAAAAAAAATCAACATATGTTAACTAAGCATGAAAAGAGTTTGGAATTATTCTGGAAAAACAAAAACATATCTTTCAGTAATCACAATTCAAATTTATTTA
This sequence comes from Protocalliphora azurea, assembly GCA_932274085.1. Taxonomy (NCBI): domain Eukaryota; kingdom Metazoa; phylum Arthropoda; class Insecta; order Diptera; family Calliphoridae; genus Protocalliphora; species Protocalliphora azurea. The sequence continues at coordinate 8,569,016 of OW026519.1, forward strand.
ATTTGAATCGTAATTTCTGATCAAAATTCAAAAGTCGATAAATTTTGGTGCAGTCTAAAGTACATACATGTAAGTTTTTGTATTAACAATTTAAAAATGGACATTAACACTACATTCAAACTACTGATTTATATACTTACTTATTCAGTCACTTCTACATTCATTCATATGTTCATCTATTTGCTCATTCATTTCATTTATGTATTCCTTCACTAACTCACTCAGTCGTGCTACTAATTTTAATGGTTTTCATTTTCTAAGTCTTGGATTTTTTTCTCTTTATCCTTTAAACATTATTTTTATTTCAACTGTTTTTTTTCTCCTCATTTTTTATTTGCCACTTGGGGTTTATATTTTGGATTATTTTATATACATTTTATGTGTTTGTATGTGTAACATTTACACATATGAATTTGATTCAATGTAATAAAATTGCAATTGTTTTATTACTAAGTAAGTACTGATTGCAAGTCGTTTGCACTTTTTCTGTGGGGGGTTTAGAAATAACTAGTGAAAAAAAAAATTAAAGAAAAACCAAAGGAAATTCTCTTAGTTATTTGAAAATTACAACAATATGAAGAACTAGCAAATGTGAAAAACAAATGAAAACAATAAACATAGTTATAAAAGTAAAAGTACAGTATAGGGTATGAAAATAAAAATCCCTTTTAAAGCTTACCATAAGCGCTTTTAAAAAATTAGAACCCATTACTCACTTGAACCTTTTTTTCTATTAACGTTACTACCGGAACAACGTTAATAACATACTTAGGGTACACTTAGAAAAAATGGGGAGAAAGGGAAATAGAAGTGTTTTAAGGCTAAATCTAGCCTTCTTATTTTGCTTTTAGCCTCAAAATTTTCTATTTAGTATTCAGCTTTTTTCTAGCCCTTTGTGATTCTTAAATTTGCTTTTAAGTCTAAAGTTTTAGAATTTCAAATAAGAAGAAAACAATTTATTATTTGCTTTTACAAATTACATTTTAACCAAAAGGAAATGGAGATAATTTATATTTAACAAAAATTTTTGAGTTCAGCGCTTCATTCTCATTATCAATTATCTTCATAATAAATTATTATAATTATACGCTAATACAGTGAAAAATCCCTCGGGAAATGACATAATGTAGCTTCCAGGCCTTCTTGAGGACATTAAAAATCAGTTTTAAAAATTTGCAATACACTCTAAAAATTTCGACTTTTTTTGCAAAAATCAGTTTTTTTTTCTTTCATAGATTCTTGTATAAATCTATTTCTAATTCTGTTATTCTCTTGTTTATCTTTCCTTTTTAAACTTCTTTGGATAGTAGAAGAAACCGTCTCTTCAATCTTAAGCATTTCTTATTTTTTGGTCAAATATTTAAAGCTAATTTTCAGAGTCCAGATTTTAATACTAAAAAAACCAGCTTTATATTTTTATTTCAATTGAAAAACAATCTTTTGGAAGATATTTTTCTGGAAGAAATTTAGACATTATCTTCTTTTTATTATTTGGACAAAAATCATCCCAACATTATTTTTTGTAAAATTGCATTTTTATCAGTTTAAAGAAAATTATAGAAAAAAAATATATATATATAATTTAAATTTCTTATTATTTTTAACCCCAAAATATCGCCGTTTTTTCAGTAAGGTCATTATAATAAATTGATGATATCCCACTGAGATCTTCTGGAGGAAATTAATGCAATACTTTTATTTTTCAGTCACAATTTTTTCAGTTGTCGAAAATTTTTTCAAAAATTAAAAAAAATTTTGAAGAAATTTGTTTGTCTTTTAGCAAAAACTGGATATTTTATGTGAGCGTTTCAGTTTTCGTGTTTTATGATGTTAAGATTTATGTGCATGCAAGCTTCTTTACTATATTATTTCAAGATTTATTTGTTGGTATCTTCTTATTTTTACCTCGATTATTATCTAAAAATATTACCTATTTTTCTTCCAGGCATATTATTGCTTAGATGTAGCGCACAATCCCTCCCGATGGGGGAAACTTCCGCAATACGAATATGATTATTGGGGCAGTAAAATTTTTCTCTCAAGCAATACGAATTCGAATCACTTTCGTATTAGTTTGCCTGTAGGGATAGAAGAAAGTATTTTTTGAAACAAAAACAAATTTATGAAAAAAAAGAATCATTTAAACATTTTTCCATACTGATTTTTAACGATATTTATTTTTTTCACATGATGAATTTTTATATTAAAAATATCCCTTACATATTTATCCCTTACAGATTTTTTTCAACAAATGAAAAACAATTTGAACATTAAAGATATTGACAGTTGCAAGTATAAAAAATGCAACGCTATGTGATGTGATCTTTGTCCGCATATAATAAATATTTTCCTTATAGTGAGACTCGATGTAGCAGTGCTGTTGTGATTTTATTATTTGTGGCCATAAAATCTTTTTATATGTATAGTTTTGTCGAATATTTTTGTATGCAAGGAAAATTATTAAAGGTTTACTAAAATTTGAGTGAGCAAGAAAAGTAAAACTCTAAAATAATCAATATATTGGAAGCTATAGTATTGTTAAATACCATGATTTTATATTCTTAAATATAAACTAAAATAAATGAAATCTACAGATAACATAAATATTAGCAAATAATTGCACTTCCTATTAAATTTTGCTATTTTTCTAAACTATTTTGGAAATTTGTCCATAAAGATTGATAATTTTGGAATTATTATTTATTTTTTACTAGTTTGAAATTTTACAAAAATTTACTGAGAAAGCCATGAAATATTCATAATAGTTTGGCTTAACTTGATAGTTTTTAATTGTATTAAAACTTCCGACCGAAAAAACGCGACCAGTTTCGATCGTTCTTGTGATGGAATCAACAGCTAAATATAATTTTTTCGTAAAGATATGAGTTTATTTAATACCCGTTAATGCAGTAATGTTCAAATACCTCTTGATTTTGGAATAAATTCTAACTAACATAGGGAAAGACAGCTAAGAATTGTTGTATTTTGATAATATTCATATTTTAAATAAATAATTTCATCTCTTATGATTATTGGACTGTTGCACTTTTTTAATATTGAAAATTAATATATGTCTATTTTCTAGTGTGAATTCGAAATGTATGCGTTTAAAGTTATATTAATTTAAGTTGTCTTAATAGGATCTCATTTCGTTACAATATGAAATGGTCCGCCTCCAAAAGTAAAGGTGCTAGTTTGATTTTAGTAAACATTGCGAAAAAAGGGACTAAGTTGAAGTTTTAAAAAAGGCAAAAAAGGGCGAAATGTTTTAAAAAAAAGCCAGAAAAAAGATTTTTTTTTTTGGTTTCAAAACATATTTTTTGATGTCCCATTAGTTTACGAAAATTTTTTTAAGATATTGTAATAAATTTATAAATAAAACATAGAACGGCTGCCAGCAAAATGACATAATGAAAGATCGTACAAAAAATTCACTTAAAAATTTGGGTTATGTTTCAAATGACTAATTTTTTTCAATTGATTTGTCGCCATTTTAGAATTATGATTCCTTTTTGATTAAGCATTTCCAAACTTTTAGGAGATTTTTCGCTTTCACGATAATTTTTTTTTTTAATTATATTATATTCATAAATACTTTTATAGTTAATGAGGTATATCAAAAAATAATTATAATAGTCGATTTAACTAATTTTATAGTTAAGTGGAGAAATAATTTCGTTTTTTTTTGTGTGAATAAATATGCAAAAATGCTTAAATGGACGATTCTATAAAAGTAAAATTAGTAATAGCAAATTGGACTCTATTTTCTTGGCTGCTGAAATACTAATATTTTAGCCTTTTGAAAGCAATTTCAAGAATGAAAAAGGGATATAAAAAAAGCTGGAAGCTAAAGCGAAAATTGTGAGGTTAAAAACAAAAGAAAAAGGCTAGATTTAGCCATAAAACCGCTAAAGTGGCAACACTGGTTAGAAGTGTTTCCCGTTACCATAGTAACATCATTAAATGAAAGATTGGTGGCAGTAGTAGCTTTAAATGGCCACATGTGATCATTCGAGAAATATTACGACACGACTTGTATTAATTTTTAAGACATGATTGTTTCAATATTATATCTCTATGACAGCCACTGGTGGAAAAGGAAGAAATAAAAATTATTTTGAAAAAAACGAAAATTTTGAGTCTTAGGCTTAAATATAAGCTTTGACAAATTTGCTGCAAAAAAAAAGTTATTTTGATATCTTTTATATAACAAAGATTATGGTCATTTAAATAAATATGTGAATCACCTTCAAAGCTAGAGAGTTGCCATAGTTCTCGAAATAAAAATGAAAAAAATTCATTTTACATGCCTCTATATTCTTCAAATTTTATCTAATTCGGTAATCAAGGGTCAAGATTTTTTAAATTTAAATTGGAATTACTAAGGTGCATTTTTTTTGCACTAATTTTAAACTTTTTTAACAAACTTTTTAAGAACAATTCATATGTATTACAGTTTAAAACAAAATAACGTACAATATTTGGCTAAGATCACAAAGAATAAAATAATTTAACAACGTTTAAAGCCCTAATCAATACAGTCAAAAATCATATAGCCTAGAGTTGCATCTTTTATGCTTGCAACTGTACATTGATTGAAAAATAAAAGGTTGTTGGATGCTTGCTAATTTTTATATGTTTAGAAAAATTGAAATTTTCACATAATTTTTTGATTTAACTACGATTTACTAATTTTTTTTTTTGTATAAAAGCCTATGCAACGATGCAATAATTTTTACATGCATTTTTGTTGTAAACAGTGTTGTCAGTTTAGCCTTTTTAACGCTAAATCCAGTCTTTTTATTTCGCCTTAAAATTTTCGTTTTAGTTTGCAGCCTTTTTTTTGGCCTAAAATGTTAGTATTTCAATAACGAAGAAAATAGTTTCTTATTTGCTATTACTAATTTTATTTTTACAGAATGAATTTTTTATTTGCATAAAAAACTGAGATTATTTATATTTGAAGAAAATTTTCGCTTGTGGAGCTTCATTCTCTAAAGTAATAAAATTTAACTAATCTTATGGGCTTACTAAATCAATTATTATAATAATATTTATGCATATAATTTAAAAAAAAATCGTATAAAAGTGAAAAATCACCTAAAGACTTGGAAAGGCTTAATCAAAAAGGAATTATAGTAATAAACTGACGACAGTCACTTAAAAAATTGAATAAATTTTTATATGAAGCATAACCCAAATTTGTATGGGAATTTTTTGGACGATTTTTCATTGGGTCTTTTTGCTGGCAGTCGTTCAAAGTTTTATTTATAAATTTATTGCAATTTTTTTTTAAAAATATCGAAGACTAATGAGAAAAATAAAAAATAAGTTTTAAAATTAGAAAAGAAATGTTGAATTTTTTCTGGCTTTATTTTTTAAGGTTCTTGGCTTCTTCTAAAGCTAAATTTGGCTTCTTTTTTCTCTCTTAAGGCAACAATGTTTGTAAATATAACAAAATTTTTTATTTCCTAATTAGACAAAAACTGTAAAAATTATTCGATTTCATCTGTAATTATTTACGAAAACTTTTCATAAAAAAAGTAGAAAACAAGTAAAAAATATATAAAAATACTTTGTGTTAAAATATATGAAAAATTTTTTAATAAAGTTTAGTAAATGATTAATAACACTTTGAGTTTTTAGGCGATTTTATATAGGGATATATAATTTTATTCTAAGAAAACACCATTTAAAACTTTGTTGACAATTATATCGTCGCTATTCCAGAAAAAAAGTTATTTATTTTTTATTAAGTTTTTAGGAGAAAACTGTTTTATTTTGTAATTTGACAAATTTCTTTGAAACTTATGCGATTAGTTGGAACCTTAGTACAATTACTACATAAACAAAAATCCGAATTGTTAGATACAAGAGAGCAATAATAAAATCTTTCAGAAAACTACACATAACTCATTGAATCTCGTACCATAAATGCTTTGAAACATACTGTATACATCTTTATTTTTTAACTATTTTACTCTTCCAAATCGCTATATTTCGGGAATTACTTGATCGTTTTGATGAGTATAATGATTGTCTGAATATCTTTAAATTCGGAGAGGTAAGTATTAATTTTGTAATTTTTCGTGTTGGTTTTAATGATATAGTTATTGATTAGTTCGAGAATATTTTTATGAATAGTTTTGTATTCTAATAAAATTTTGACTAAGAATTGAAAGCAGCGACAATATACAGTCTTGAAGAATAAAACCAAAAAAAAAAAATTACATCAAAGTTAAAATTTCGAAAATGAAAAGGGAAATAAATTTAAAAATGAATAAATATAAAAGATAAAAAAGCTATGACCTTTTGTTTTCTAAATGAGAAATTATTTAAAAATTACGAAAAATTAGTTCAAAACATTTTCATATGAAATATAACCCAAATTTTTATACGAATTATATATATTTTATATATATATATATATATATATATATATATATGTATATATATATATATATATATATAATGAATGAAGGAGATAGCAACACAAATTGTCTAATTTGAATCAATATAACGGAAAAAAAGTTTAATAGAAATTTTAATTAAAAGAAATTTAAATATTTGTTTTTAAAACAACCTTAAAAAAATTAAATAATCAAAAATGATATTCACCTTTATCACACAGCTGTATAAGTTACAATTAAAACAATCCCTATTTTATTAAAATCGATTCACAAATATCTACTGTATTCACAATCAAATGAAGATATCGTATTTGAAAATTATAAAAAAAGCAATAAATTATATACAACAGTAACAAAAACTAAGGAACAATGAGTTTTTCAAAAGTGGTGATTAATTGAAAATTAATATTGATTGATTAGAGATAAAAATAGGTAAAGTGAAGTTCGTTGGTACAAATTCCCATAAACGCATTTAAAATTTTTGTTTTTCTTTGAGGTATATTCGTTTATAACGCGTTGCAATGATACTTTTCTTATGTCAGAAACATTTGTTTCTTGCTCTTGTTGTTTTCTTTAATTTAGTAATCACAAGATATTGGTGACCATTTCAGTAGAGAATATTCCTATAAATGCAGTCGAGAAAAATTTTAAGTTATTGCAAAATAAAAAGATATATATATATATATATATATATATATATATTTATATGTATATATATATATATATATATATATATATATTAACACTTTTAGTTCTTTGTTTCACTTAAGGTAAGTTTCTGATGACAACATCTGTGTTTACTGGAAATATTTTTGCTTTAATTGGGAAATTTCTTCAGCTTAAAGAATGCGGCGATATTTATAGAAACCAGGCTTTTAAACCAGTTTTCGAAGCTGGGAACTTCGTTTTTGCAAAACAAAATCGGAACATTTTTTCTTCATTTTTCCACTAAAGAAATGAATTTACTCGGTCCATTATTTACAAAGATGTTGCCCAAAACGTATTTTTACCAATATACAAGTTCTAAATAAGCTTATAGTTGTTGTTTTCATGAGTACTGAAAAACAACATTGGAAGCATCCAGCACCTGGAGACTTTGTTCTTTCAAAGAAAAATTTGAACATTTTTTAAAGATTTTAATGTTGAAAAAATTAACTAAGTAGATCCTGTATTAACCGAGTTTTAGGCCAAAACGCATTATTGGAATTTTTAAATCTCCTATGCTAGCTTTGGGCCTCATTCTAGTATAAATTTATCGCAAATTTTCCACCATACCGTTTTTTAAATTTAATATTGTCGTATATTTATAAAATATTTGTTCTGCATCGAAATGATTGTATCTTCCTTAAATATGTGCTAACTTAAATTTTTTATTTACTAGCTATTACCGGTGCACTACCCTACCCTATTTGATGCTATAATTAATATACACTTTGTATGGTAGATACTACTCCCCCTGTATTTATTCTCGCTATTCGAAATTTTAAATGAAAATTTATTTTAAATTTTTTAAGACTCACTGTAATAGTCTTTTAGGTGAGAACATTTTATTTTTGTTGTATAGGGGCTACCTCTCCACCAGGACTTATCCATCCTAATTGGTTCATCCGTTTGCGAGTTTTAAAAAAGTAGGAGTAAAATATGGGCGTGGCATCCGATCAAGATCAAACATACCTATAACATAGTACAGTACAATTACTGTCTGTGGGTCAAATTTCTTGAAAATCAGTTCAGCCGTTTAAACGTGATTGACACCCAAACAAACAAATAAGGTAGCACAGTTACACCTGTTATAAAATCTTGATTCTATTTCAACTATGTATTGAAATGCAAATTGTTTAAAGTTGTTAGTGTTTGCATACATATAGTAGGAAAATATATAAGTAGATACAATAAATATAAATAAATATTTAGAAGATAATTGTATAGGATTTTTGGAAAATACTTAGAAAAAGTAGGAACCACTTTAACGAGCGAAAATAATTGAGAATTTGCGTTAACGTGACAGGTCCTTATATAGAAGCTATGGTAATTTATGGACCGATACTTTTGTTACAATATTTAAATAAGATTTATTTTTATTAAATTTTATTTTTATCCGATCATGTATATAGGAATTATCAACGAAAAAGTAATTGGGGGAGGGGTTTTTATAGGAGAGGCAGTGTTGCCAGGAGGTGAGAAAAAAATAGGCAAAATTGTACTTTAAAAAGGTCAGAAAAGGCAAAATGCCCCCAAAAATTAGGCCGGCAAATAACTAATTTTTTTTTAATTTTTTAATTTTTGATCCAAGTGAAAAATCGCCCAGAAAATTACCATGCAAATTTGGGAAATATTTTATATAAAAACTGACCCAATGTTTTCAAGTGAATTGTCATTTCTGAATTACAATTCTTTTTTGATTAAGAGTTTCGAAATTTTTGGGTAATTTTTCCCTTTTATAAGAAATTTTGTTTTAAATTATATTTATAAATAAATTCTGTGTTTAATGAAGCTTATTAAAAAATAATATAATAACTGATTAAGTAAGTTTATATAATAATTTAATTAGAAAATTTTTCTAAAGTATAAATAATCTCGATTTTTTGTGCGAATTAATAGACAAAAATCCTTAAATGGATGATTCTGTAAAAATAAAATTGGTAAAGGCAAATAAGAAATTATTTTTTCTCTGTTGAAATACTAAAATTTTTGCTTTTTTAAGACAATTTTAAGATTAAAAAAGGCTAGAAAAAAACCTAGAAACTAAAACAAAAAATTTGAGGCTAAAAGCAAAATAAAGAGCCTAAATTTAACCCAAAAAAACAAAACTCATCTGTTGTGAGCTTTATTTAAATAGGGATATATTTGAGATATTTGTGAGCATCAAACCTATTTTTGGAAAATTTTTAGTATGGGGGCTGAGTGAAATAATGATTTAATTTTAACCAATTTTAAAATAAAGTTCCAAATTTCATAAAGTTAAAGTGTTTTTGGTAAGCAGACAGCCGGACACTGAAAAAAACTGTAAATTCAAAAAGGTTTTTTTTTCGATGTACTAATGAACTAATTATTACAACAAAATTATCAAAAATTCGCTATACACCTTCCCTATATTAAGCGAATTTTTTTTGGCGATTCTAACCCGCTGTGTGAATACAGCAGGCATTTAATTGTAACATTTTTTTTAGCGCAATTTTTATTACATTTTGACATCTTAGGTAAATTATTATTGAAGATCGACTTTTTCTATTATCATTTAAATATTTATTTTCAAAAAAATAAATATTTAATATAATTGTAATTAATCACTCCCATCGTAAATTTTTTTCCAGTGTAAACTTGCATTGGGATCACTTACATTTATAGCTGCATTTCTTAAAAGAAAAGCGGAAGCAATGCAGTTAAACGGAATATTATAGCGTAGAAATTCAAAAAGAAAAACACTAACAAACGAAATGAAATACAAACAATATTCAAAGCAGCGTTATAACTTTTATTTTTGGAGGATTTATAGCAGGCAGTAAAAGGTGAATTGAGAACTAAAATTTAGCAGCAAGTGTGAATCAAATACTTACAGTTATACATTCATACAAACAACCTAAGTAACACAAAAAAATAGAAAATAGCAACATCATAGAACGAACGAAAAAATGGCCTCTAGTAATGGAACCAGCGGAAAAACAGTCGCAGCAATGAATAAAATATGTACTACAACTACAAGAACAAGCACAATCAAGTAGTGGCTCAGTGGTTTTTGCGGCAAAGCGGGTGGTTGCACGGCAAGCGATAGTAAAATAGAACAAAATGACAAAACGGAAATTAACCCTCGGTAGTTTATTCGTGCATACGTTTACTTCTTCCTTTTTTTTTTTTTTTTGGCTGACATTGTATTATATGTTGTTGCATATTTGTGTGGATAAGAGTTCTCTTATATTACCGTTACTGGCTCACAAATTTGTTAACTGTTTAAGTGAATACGTAAGTGTGTGTATAAGTGTCTGTGTCGGGTGCAATATTTAAGTGTGTTTGTTAAGGTTTAAGTATGTGCTTGAGTGCGGTCTGGTTACAGTCATGATGAGCTGTAGAATATTTTAAGTATAAATATCAAACGAAATTTGTAAAACTAGTACGAAAAAAAAATCTGATATTTATTTCCAAATGAAAAGCAAAGGACTCGATAGTAACAGATTTAATAGGAGAATATGAAAATAATTGACAATAAATTTTAATGCGAGTAATATATACTTTAAAGGGAATATACGAATTTTAAGAGAAGGTTAACTTCGAAATAAAAAAGATATAAAGTTGGAATTTAAATAAAATTAAGAAAAATTATATGTTATATTGTTGGCTAAGAAATTTCTGAGTAGTTCTGAAGCCAGTATCAAGTTTTATCATTTTTCGTTTCAATTTCCTTACTGGAAGAATTTCGTTAAAAAAATGCTACAAACCATTGTGATGTTTTTCATATTTTTCTACAATTTTAACATTTTTACAAGTTCTATATTTATTAATTTTTTCCTTTTCACTCCATTGTGCACTGCTATTTTCAATATGCCCTTTTGTTTTACAAAGTTTATTAAAAACTCACCTGTGTTTAAGTAATACTCCATATGTTGCAACAAAATTTTAAATTTGAATTAATTTTATGTAACATTCTTCTTGTTTCTCTTTCTCTCTACTATTATAAATATTCCAAATGCCGAAGTTATTTATAAAACAACCCAGTCAATTGAATTCTCTGTTTGGGTAGGAAAATAATTTCCAAAGTATTTTTTCTTTTTACAATAGTTTTGTATAGCAGGCAGATTCCTGTTTGTAGAATATTGCTTCTTTACATTAAAATGTACAATGTAACCTGCAATTTTATATATGTATATATATTTTTGTTGTCTTTTATCTGTAGTTTATTGTAATATTCTTATGATTGTGTTTCAAACAAAAAAAAAAAAAAAAAAAAAAAAAATAAAATAACACAGGTCTACAAAAATATTTTTTTTTCTGTTGCACGGTATTTTTCAGTCAATTTAGATAAACATACTCGTGGAGTTATAATCGTATAAATAACTTACTTAACTCTATACTACAATAGGTAATGCACAGAAGATTCCTACCCTAATCCTAGAATATTAATGTACGTATATTTTACGTATACATTTTTTTAAATCCTTATTACTATCGTGTATGGAAACCTACCTAGCAATAAATGAACATTCAAAGAAGTCATTAAGATCATGAATTTTTGAACCAGAATTAGTGCAAATTCGGATCATTTCCAATGAATTTAACATAGGCTTGTCATTGAAAGATGTTTTGTCTTTTGATACCTATTCACTTAGTAGGAAGATGTTTGATAAACATCTTAAGTCTCTGGTGAATACTTGATCACAATTTATCATATATAAATCTTTTTCATTAAAAATATAGGCTTTTTAATACTTCGTTCTTATTTATTGAATTTGTTTCTTCACTTTAAGCCTATTTAAAGACAAATAAATAATAAATATCATTAGTATTAATGTATAAAAAAATATCGTTAGCCTTCTAGGATTAAAATATACCGTATCATTTCCTGAAACGATATCGCTAAACCCGACCGTCCGTCTGGCTGATCATGTAAACCTTGTAAACATATATGACCCCTTCCCGAATTTTGATGCACATAGACAATGGTGTAGGGTATCATATATTTGAGCTTAACCGATTATATCTTTCGTATTTGTTTTGAATTGACTTTAGTTTTCGATATATATGGTTATATAGAAAATTAATAAATTTGCATCATATAGCGCAAAATGTCTTGTTTTTTGAAAAACACAATAAGTTTGAACATCATTCTTCACATATCATTTTATTGCGTTTTCCTTTTGGCCTGTTTTTCGTTTGCCAAAATATTTTCACAAATTTTTGTTTTAAATAAAAATTTCACCCACAAATACTTTCTAATTCAAAAAATGAAATTTTTAAACAAACAAAATTTATGAACAAATATAAATTTCATTCATAATTTTTAATTTTTTTGTTTTTAAACTGTTTGATCATTTTTACAAATTCTTTTTTCAACAAATTTCTATGTACTAAAAATTTCTTCCCTGTATGGAAATTTAGTATGTCTTTTGTGTGCTAAATAATTAAACAACTCGAATTGATATGTTTTTGGCTTTTAAATGTATGAAATAATAAATAAATTTGTTTGTGTTTTTTAAGAAAACGACAGGTTTTTAAAAAATTTCTATATGTGAACATAGCATAAGTGACGGTGTCTTTTCTTTTTACGTGATTTTACCAAATACTATTGAAATCTTTTTGTAAATAATTTTATTATTTTAGCATAATTTTTTTTAAAGAAATAACTATTTAAATGTAAATAAAGTTGGCATTAATGCTTAAAACTCTATGATCTGTGCCGCAGAATAAGTGTTACCCTGTGTAGTAATAAAAAATGGGAAAAAGGAGCCAAAAGAAAAAAGAACCATTTAGTTCTAACTGTGGTAGCAGCATGTAGTTACCTTAAGGTGCAGTTATTATTATGAAAAATGTGTAGCCCTGCTTTTGTAATTTTCTGTTTATTGTCTCCCCTTTGCTGAGTATTTGTAATTTTATTTCTGGATTTAATTTTATTTGTAGCGAATATAAAAAGGAAGGTAATAAAAAACTGATTACGAAAATATAAGTGAACTCGAAGATGCAGGTGAACCTTTTATTTGGTTAAAGGAAATTTTTTAATAAAATATTTCATACGAGGTATTTTTCATATCATGCATAAAAGACAGTATTCAATTCATAATTTCTACGGTAATTGTCAGAGACCCCATAAAGTACATATGTAAATTATGTGTCCTTATATGTAAAGAAGTTGATTTAAGTATGTCGGCCAATCTGTCAGTTGAAATAAAATTCCCGAAGTAAACTAACAGCCATGAATTTTTTTCCATGATATTGTTGATGTACTTTCGTTAATTGTACATTTATTTGGAAAACAATAATTCAAAAATTCTCTTTTCAATGTATGAATTGCTAGCAGAAACTTGTGCAGAATTTTCAGTGGGCAATAACATTCGTTTTTTAAAGTTACGTAAAAAATTTTGTAGTTAATTTAGAAGCCATCAGAGGTCGAAGAAGCAAAAAAATAGGTGAAAAATGAGTTAATGTTTTTTATAGTATAAAATCATCAACTCATTTTCCAAATATAAAATTTACAACTTACATTGCCGTAGGCCCCTTTTTAACCACCTGGCCACTTTTTTGGATCCTTTTTCAAAATGGATGAAGAGAAACTAAGTAATTTGAAATATCTCGGCCCAATCTATCTTATTTCCAACGAAGAAATTAATTGTTTTGAGATTATTTCACAATACACTGATGGAGAAAAAGATCTCGAAGAAATTATAAATGAACTGATAATGATTGAATTTTTAAAGCATCAAATGCCGAATCTTTTTAGCTCGGATTGGGAAAATTAAAAAATAGATTTGATGAATACATATATTCTAATTTATATTTTTGCTTTGGCTCATAGCACTGTCTCGGCGGAACTCCTATTTTTTATATTATCACTAATGAAAAACAAATTGTCCTGTTGTTGACTTAAACTCAACAGTTGCTTTCGAGTATCGCAGGCACTCAGAATTTGTTAAGAGTGCAGTGTCATCCCGAAACCCTTTGAGACCCTCCACTCGGAACCGCTGATTGTCCGCGACTGCCATGGCAGCTGCTCCGCATATCTACAGAACTGCACTATCAGCAATAGCATTCAGCTATGCTTCCTTAGGTCGTGGAGTGAACTCACTTAAAAGACCATAAATCTCATTTTCGTGTATTGTTTAGTCCACTCCCGGGGCGGGAGAGGTTGCAATAAATTCAGTTATTTGGGTTATGTGTCCAAACAGAGAATGGGTCTGTGTAAAATATGTGCAAAAAACATTTATAAATTTGTCAAAAATTATACAGTTTTTGGGGATTAGTATTTGTACTATTTAGGACACAAAGAGGTGGAATAATAAGTACCAAAATTTATATAAAAAAGTGTTGATAGAAGTCTAAAACTTTTATTCAACAACACAATGTTTCCATACTATTTGAGCAAAATTTTGGCACTACGATCTATACAAAATAAACAATTAAAGTGCACAATGAAAATATTATACATTTTTCCCTATAAAAGCAAATTCTTCAAAGTGATTGTACATCCTGAGAGATATTGGTTGCTGAGGAAAAGATCATTAAAGAAGAACAAATACATAGCATAAAGTTGCCGATATTTTCAGGATAAGTGGCGAAAAGTCTGCTCTAATGTTGATAAAAGTATCGCAAAAAAAAAAAAACTATTGCGTATACGGGTATAAGAAAATGATCCGAAAATTTTATGAAAGCAAATCACAATAACATAATTTTTATTTCATTTTTAATGTAAATATATTAGAATTTAATTAATTTAAATTTTAGGGGAAATTTAAATGGACGATATCATTTTATGATAAAAAATTCAAACGAAAATTTTTCCATAGGTAGGCCTTATTTATAAATATAATTTTAAAAAATTAAATCTAAAGTGTGGAAATTATTAGTCAGAAATGAATTATAATTAAAAAATGACAAATCACTTCAAAACATCTGATCATTTTTCATATGATATATATAACCCAAATTTGTATGGAAATTTTGTGGTCGATTTTTCATTAGGTCATTTTGCTATAGCAATTCTGGCTTTTATTTATAAATTTATTACAATATATATTAAAAAATATATCGACTTACTTAGACAAATTAGAAAAAAAAAATTAAAAAAACATTAGCTTTTTTTTGCCTATATTTTTTTGGGGAATTTGTCCTTACTAATCTTTTTGAAAGTACAATTTAGCTTTTTTCTTTTCTTACCTCTGTTCTGAGAATAATAGCAAATGTTTATAGTCCTTATTTTTAATATAGTGTATGGGATCTTTCACCATCTTTTCGTGAATCAAAATTCATTAGCGGTTAATTTTTTTATAAATTTTCAAATCTAAAACAATTTTTTTTAATTTAAAATAGTAAAATTTACATTTTTTTTCCTTCCATGTAAAAATGCAAATTTTCCCAAAACATTTTTACACAAAAATTTATACAAAAAAAGAAAAAAAGAGAAACACTTCAAAATTTTTATTTTTATTATAATTTTTTTATTTATTTTTTTTGAAAAAGTAAAATTTTTTTAAATGTGCAAATCTTTAAAAAAAAATATATATATTTTTTAGTAAAAGTGTGGTTTTGTAAAAATTTTTCCAAAAATATTAAAAAAAATAAAAAGAATACACAATTCAATTCACTTTTTTCAGAATTTTGTTTAAAATACATAAAATTTCATTCCATATGTCTTCTGATATATTTATTGAATTTCAAAATATTTTGGCTCAAATTGATGCCTAATAAATATAGTTTCTAATTGTTTTTGTGATAAACGTATATGCAAATATGTGTATATGAAAATATGTGGGTAGATTTTTTTAAAATCAATATCGTACATAATGAATAAGTGCGTCCCAAAAAGTTTGGATTTCAATTTGCAGTAAAAAAAGAACATCCAAAGAAGATCCTGTACTTTTGATCCAAAAGTAGTGCAAATTCGGATCAATTCCAATAAATTTAGAATAGGCTTGACATTCGAATATATTCTCTTTTTTGATACATATTCACAGAGTAGTAAGTCATGTTCACGATGTTATGTAAAATTGATTTTTTATGTACTTTTTTACCAATTCAAGAAAATTGTTTTTAATTTGTATATAAACCAAATATTTTTTATAAAAAAAAATATTCATAACAATATTTTTTATATGATTAAAATAGTTATTATTAAATAACAAGTATTTGTAAATTCTTTTTCTAGCTTTTTAATAACATCTTTGGATGATGTTTATATAACTTATTAAGAAATCTTACTAAAACTTTGGAAGTAATGAAAAAGCACTTCCTTAAAAACTGCTTCTATTTATTTTTGCTGGGTTGTAATGAAAAAATTCTATATTTTTAAAAATGCTAAAATAACATAAATCTAAGGTGGTTTAATCAGCAAAAATTGGATCTAAAAAATGAAATTGAATTAAAATATATTTTATCAAAATTTGAATAATTTTCCAAATAACAACAATACAATTTAAACGCTATTTGAGTTGTCTTAATCTGTTAAGTTGTTTTTAAATTTAGTTGAACATGTTTTTCTTTTTATTTCTGTTATTGTTTAATTTCAAGAGATTTTGGTTATCTTTATATATATATATATATATATTCGTATATGAGTTATCGAAGAGGTCTCAGTAGAGATAAAAACATTAGATAAGCACTTGTGTATAATTTGTCAGATATGAATGTGTTTTAGCATAGTTTTAGTCTTTAGTACTTTAGTACTTACTTATTCCATTTAATAAATTAGTGCATTCACCCAAGAGCGACTTACAATCTTTTTAGCGGTAAAATTATTACTTTTTATATGTAATTTTATTTACACCGAGATATTGTTGTTTAAAATTACATACTTGTATAATTCATTAACTGCCTGTCCCACGATGTCGAAAGAAAACATCGCTTCAATAATTTATATGGAAAACAACAAATAAATTTAAAATTTTATTATAGTTTTCCTTACAATTAGTCTAAACGAATTTTTCCTTTGACATCAATAGCTAAAAAAAAAAAATAAAAACGCGAAATTTTATAATTTCGTAAAACTAAAACAGGATTGGTTGGTTGGTTGGTTTACGTGGTAGCCCGTAATCTTACGGGCAATCAATTAGACTCGTTAGAATCCGTTTTGATGGAACCACACTACTCGCCAGGTGAGTTAGTTGTATTGAGTCTGTAATGTGATAGAAATGTAGAGAAGAAACAATGAGAACATAAATTGATTAGATCCAGCCGGTAGCATTGAGATATTTAATGATGTCACTGAGTCTAGTGTCAGATATCTCAAAGAAATTGTCTAATTGGTGCCCTCCCAGAAATTTATGTCTGCTTGCGTTCAAGGCTGGGCATTCACATAGAAGATGAAAAACCGTCTCCTCCTTCTCTCTGTTGCCACAACTACGACAATATTCATTGTAAAGGAGACCAAGTCTACTTGCATGTTTACCGATCGTCCAGCGACCTGTAAACACTGCTATTAGTCTCGAGATGTCCTTGCGTTTGTAGCCAATAAGTTGCATTGAGCGTTTCTCGTTGTAGGTAGGCCACGTTTCTTTCGCGACTCTACATTTGTCCAGATTTCGCCATCTATTTTCCGCCTTTTCTAGAAAGTGTTTTCGGATTCTGCTTTCGACAGTTCCTAACGGGATTGCGACAGAAACCGCTAAGGAGGCATTCATAGCAGAGCCTGCCCGGGCTAATTCGTCTGCCTGTTCATTACCATAGTAGTCCCTATGCGCAGGAACCCAGATTATAGTAATGTCATACAGTCGACTTAGTCCAAGCAGTTCCTCTTTACACTGTCTGACTAGAATAGAGGTAGTTTTCGGTGATTTGAGCGATAGTATTGCCGCTTGACTGTCGACAAATAAACCAATATTCCCTTGAATATTTCTATCGCAAATTAGTTTACACGCTTCCCTGACCGCTAGTACCTCCGCTTGGAATACGCTTGCCTCGTCAGGGAGACTACATGAGTGTCTAATTCCAAGATCATCAGAGAAGACACCAGAGCCGACACCGCAGTTCATCTTTGAGCCGTCAGTGTATATTCTAGTTCTAAATTGTTCAAGAAGATTGCCCCTTCTCTATTCACTCCTGGTGGGGAAACTAAAACAGGAACTCATAAATAGGTTCTATTGAACAGCTCAGATATTCGTCATCAATCGAAAAAGTCAGTTATAAATAGCCGATTTGTTGTTAAAATATTTCCCTCTAGTTACCTAAGAATATTGGTTTCTAGGATTATTTTTCAAAGTTATTTGTAAGATATATTTATTAAAAAAAATTTTTTTTCAAATGAATAAAATAGAATCGCTAATAATAAGCGGAAGTTTTAAACGTTCTTTTATACATGTATAAATTGTTTTGTTCAAAAAAAACATCAAAAGTTTTCAAATTATTACTGGCATATATGATTTTTTACTAAATGTTGTAGAAAGGTAGAAATAATTTTCCTTTCTATTAGGGTTTTATTATGTAGTTTTTTGTTATTTAGTGAATCCAAGCCGGCCGATATACGCCTCAGTTGGACTATACTTATTATTAATTTATGATAAGAAACAAATCAGACTACAAAAGTCCTAAAATGTCCTCTTAATATTATTTAGTTATTAAAGGAAACGCTAGTTGACTGTTCATAAGCGAATAAATTTTATTTTCAACTTTACATTGAAAAAACAAATGAATACAAATAAAATATCAGTCCTTTTTATATTTAAATGAGAAGTGCGTGCTTGAAAATGAGTGATAATAATGTAAATTGCATTGATAAAAAAGACAACAAACATAAGATAATGTAATCAAAAGAATAATGAAAAAGCAAGTACGTGTAAGTAAATAAATAATCGTGATCAAGCATGTTAATAATGAGTAAAACAATAATATTTAAAAAAAATAATAATTGAGTCAAATAATATAATGAGAATACTCATAAAAAAAAAATAAATACACTAATAAATAAACTGAGCAAAAATATTAACATGAAAATACAGATCATTATAACTCAACATAATAATTATAATTTTATAAAATGATAACATAATAGAATAAAATAATGTTGTTGTGATACAATGTTAATTTTCTTAGCTTCCCCTAACGATCCCATTCTAAATTTTTCATATGTTGTTGCCAGCACTTCAAGGGATATTTTAAAGAAAAATTATGAAAATGGAAGATACCCTTGCTGCAAGTGCGAATATTGTTTTCGTTGTTCTTTTTTCCCAAAGTAAAATTTTTAACAAAAACAATTAGAAACTAGATTTATTAGGTATCAGTTTGAGCCAAGTTTGTTTAAATAATTCTGAAGATATATGGATTTAAATTTCATGTATTAAAAAAAAATATGAGAAAAAATGAATTTTGAACCGTGACAAAAACTAAATTTTCTATTGACATAATAAGTGTGTATACCAAATTTTTGCAAAATCGTTGGTAGTGAGGTCAAAAATTGGTTTTTTTTTTTTCGAAAATTTTTATTTTTCCTCTATGTATTTTTCCTGTAGTATTTAAATTTAAGTAAATCTAGAAGGCTTGAAGAAAAATTATTTATAATTTTCATTTTTATATATTATGTTGATAGAAAGTTTTTGATATTTATATGATTTTTTTTTATTTTTTCTATGATTTTTAGATACAAAGAAATACGTTAAATGTTACTTCAATGCTATTGTTATTTCTGATATTGAATTGGTACTATCAAACAATGTTTATAAGAAAATTATGACAATAAAAAAATCCTGATCAATTTTATTATACGAATGAAATATTTCATATGCCATTTACAAAAAACAAAAACTTACAGTTCTTGGCTTTATTTGGTTTTTGAATAAAAAAAAGTACCTAAATTCCTTTCGTTTTTCCATGCAAATAAAAAACCATTTTCAACTAGTTTTTATTGAAAACCAAATAAAAACTACTAAAATAAATATTTATGATACATCCTGTCTAGCAAATTTCAGAATAGTAAGCTTTCATATATGTATAAAGAGAAAAATAAAATATCAAATTTATAGAATTTTTTTTTTTTTTATTTTTTTGTTAATGAAATTATTACAATAAATAATTGATTAAAAATTGTTTTAATATCGGAACTACGTATTCTCTGATCGAAAAAATTGCAAACACAGCGAAAATGAAATATATTTAAGAAATGTGAATGTCAACAAAAACTGCATTGGGAAGAAATAAAGTAGGTAAACGATAGAGTTTTTGAAATTTTGTTTTTCAAAAACCCAATAGTTTTTATTTTGGTATAAATGGCATGTCATACTCAAAATGAAAAAAATTTTTGGAAATAAACTTGTATGTTCAATTCATACAGTTTATGTTGAAATACATACCATGTAGAAATGTAGAAATATTTTCTGCCTATAATATTATTCCAGAAAGTTACATTTCAAATATATGAGTGCAACTTTTCTCAGAAGACCATATTCCCAAAAAAATATTATTTTATTTTTTAAAATTAAAATAACAATTTTCTAAAAAGTTAATAAATATATTACTAATATTTTTAAACTTTTTTGGAAGTTGTTAATAACTACGTCCAAAAAAATTGAAAATAAATGTATTTTTAGCAGGAGAAAAGGTTGATAATTTATATATAAAAAAATAATAATAAAAAGTTCACAAATTCAAAAGTATTTTTATTATATATAGTATTTTTATTATATATGTTTTTATTAAAAAAATTTATTAAGCTAGTTTTAAGAGTAGCGTAAAAGTAGAAGATCCTACCAATGACAACCATGGCTTAAAAAAAACTTCTTCAGCTCTTTTTCAGTACTAAGTACTTCCTTTCAATGACAACATAATATTAAAATTATGACTTTTTCAGTTCTTTTTCAGTTTTTTTTGCTGTGCAAATATGTAATATATTTCAAAAATATTGCTATTAAAAAAAAACTTTTTCTTTTTTGCTTTACACCATAACTTATTAAAATAGTTTCTGTTTTAATAGTATCTTATATTATGTTCACACACATTAATTTTTGACTTGTTTTTTGAAAACCACAATGAGTTTAAACATCACTATTCACATATCATTTTATTGTGTTTTTCCTTTTGGCCCGTTTTTCGTTTACCAATTTTTTTTTTGATTTGAATAAAAACCACATACAAACGCCTTTTAATTCAAAAAATAAAGTTTTTAAACATATAATGTTTACGAACAAATATAAATTTCATTCATAATTTTTAATTTTTTGTTTTTAAACTGTTTGACAATTTTTACAAATTCTTTTTCCTACAAATTTCTAAGTATTAAAAATACTAAAAATTTCTTCCCTGTATGGAAATTTAGTATGTTTTTTGTGTGTTAAATAATTAAACAACTCGAATCGAGATGTTTTCTGGTTTTGAAATATATGCAAAAACAAATCAATTTTGAGAAAACGACTCGTTTTTCAAAAAACCTCTATATGTGAACATAGCATTACTGATATCTACTATGGTTTTCTTTAATTACATTAATGTTTATTTTTTTGTTCATTGAGTTTTTTCCTTATTTTTTCTGATTCTAAGGCCACCCTTGAATTTCCTTAATATATTTTGCATTAATCTAATGAGTTTGATTATGTTTTGTTCCGTTTTTTTTTTCACTTCGTTTTCAGGTATTGATGTTCAGTTGTAACTATAAATACCAACAACACATTCGTAAATATACCTATACCCTTAAACCATTCATAAATGTGTATGTGAATCTACAATAAATGTATTTGTAATTATCACCTTAGATTGCCTGTTAATTAAGCTGTTCAAGTTGTTAATAGTTTACGCCCCAGGTGTATTTTATATACAGAGCAATTGATGTTGATTAGAGGGAGATGTGGGTGTGTTTATTTGCGTGGGTGCAGGTTATTGTTTGTTTTGTATATGTATGTGTTTGAGAGTATTTATATTATTTTTACTACGATTGACTACTTTCAAAATCATTATGTATTTGAAATATTTATGCAATTAAAATTAAAATGCACAGAGAAAATTAAAGTGGAAAAAAATTATAAATATTTTATTTTAATTTAACAGAATACATGTTTAATAAGTATAGATTAGAGACCATAAGTGTTATAAGTTTAAAAAATAAATCAAAATTTAATTCACCCATAGAGACATACTACAGAGAATATTGCCGATGAACTCCCCTATACTTTTATGATTGACGTTTTCACTACACATTTATCAATCAAAATGCCAATAAAAATAAACAATTTTAAATGTTTTAATTATTTTTTTTTAGTTTAAAAAGTTGTAATGGATCAAAAGACAGTGGTTTATCATTGAGAGGTATGTGCTACCTATTATTCCAGCTTTGTTTAGTGATATTGAAGGGGAGGGGATGTGGTTTTACTACTCAGGGATAAACACAGAACCGATAACAAAATAAATTCAAATTTAGGTAGCAAAAAATTTAAGTTTTAGTCGATTTAAATACAAAAATAAAAATTCAATAAAAAATGTAAAGTGCAAAATTGTATAAGGAGATTTGATGTCATTTATCCAAATATTTCTAAATATCCTCCCAACATTTCTATTACTTCCTAATAGCCCATATATATACCTAACCAACTACTCTAAACTTTTTGTAAAATGATTACATATTTAATTATCCATATTATATTAATATGATATTAATATAACAAATGTTTGCAATTTTTAAACAAAATTTAATAAAATTAAATTAAAAAATATATGTATAAGTGTAGTAATATGTGTATATATTTTTATATTAATTACAAATATTGAACAATTGTAAAAATATTAACATAATCTTAGTTGTTATGTTTTAAATTACATTTTAAATTACAGTTGATTAAGTAAAGTTTTTAATATTTATAAGCATTTTTAATTTTTACAGGTATTTTATAGTATTAGTGTAGAGTGTATTATTGCGAGATTGTATGTTTGAGAGTTTTAGTGTATAAGTTAAAAGAAAAAAAATGAATTAAAAAATTTATACATATATAAATGGTTAATTTTGTCAAATATGTGATATTTTTTTGTTATAAGCCAGAGACTTGACTTCTTTGATTTTTTTCTTACTTTTTGTAATTTTGTAATTTTCAACTTGTATAAATAATATTTGAAATTTGGATTAATGTGATATAAACTGAACTTGATACTTCCAAAATTTATGATTAATTATATTTTTATATTTTATATTTTGACTAAAATTTACTCCAAATTAAGATAATTCAAATCTGCCGTTTTTGTTTAGCTTTTAGTAAAATATAAAATCTGTCAAGGTAAGAATGTAAAGACCTTTAATCTTAAATATTTTAAATTTTATTCGCACATATGTTATTTAAATTAAAATAATTTAATTTACATATATATTTAATTATTTTAAATATTTAATTGTTTTCGAACTTTTCTTTTTGATTGAAATATTATGAATGAAATTTTTTCAGTAAAATAAATTAAAATACTTCTATGATTAAAATTTTTATTTCAAAATATTTTACGAATTGTAAAACATTAGTATTTTAAACTCTACAAAAATTGAAAAGGTATGACCTCACAAAATCAAACAGAAATTTTCATAATATACAAAGAAGACTTCAAAAATTCATTCAAAATACTGTTTGCAGTATGAGTTTATTTTGAAAGCAAAACGATTTTGACTTTTCATACTGCAATGTCGGTGTGATGCTCACATTTTCAAGCCCTTTCAAATACATACTTATTGCAGGAGCTTATGTTGTATGTGTTTTTGGGTCGCTTTAATTGTAATTTTTTATTTTTATTTGATTTGTTCGAAAAATAAAAATTGCTTTTGATTTTTTTAACAAAACTCAAAAATAAAAATCAATTTGTGATTTTTAAAATAAAAATGAAAAATAAAAATCAAACATTGGGATTTATATTTATATCGACTTAACATACCGCCTGTAGGAAAATAGTCACAAATAGTATTCTCTAAGTCGAAATAATTTTTTCCTCTGAGTTACGTGGTTTATCTCTATGACGTACGTTGCTTTCAAAAGAGATGATGCCAGTATTAAAAAATGTTATAAACTTAAAAAAATTTAGTTGATTTTTTCTGCAATTTTATTTTTTATTTTAATACTGGTTACAATAAAAGTGACAATTCAAAAATAAATAAAATTAAAAAATAATTGTAATAAAATTATGTTGAATCATGTTTGGCAATTGAGTTTTTAAAATATGTATAAAAATTGGAATTATTATTCAAATTACTGTATCTTCTGACCAATTAAATAATATGTAGACATTTTGTTCTACTACTATTTAGTTGCCCGTCAACGACGAAAAGTCTTTAGGGGAATCTGCTGAAGACTGGTTAACCCTGCGATCGCTATACTGTGGAGAATAACTTTGCCACTTTGGCTTCTGATGAAGTTTTGGAGTCATCACATACACTGCTTGCAACTGACATTTGCAAGAACATTTCTTATGCAAATTCGAACGATTTTTCATAGTACTCCATTTGTAGTATTAATAATGTTTTTCCATATATATTAGATACATAAGTAGGGAGCGTAGTATCAAATGTTATTTGGACCGATCCTAATAACTTTTGACCTGCTTTCCATATAAGACCTACTTCGAACATCAAAGTGCATAAATCCCATACAAGTGTTATATTATTTTATTCACAGCTTCCGTATAAAATCCTCCCCAAAAATCACTTTGTTTATAAATATGTACAATGATTTGGAAAGACCAACTGTAAATTATTTTTGTAACTTTTACAGTATTATCAAAGCACTTACTTGAAATTCGGTTCTTGCACAGTGTCCTTCTAAGACAAAATGATTTAGTCTCAAGAACATCTCTACAAAAGTTAAGAATTTGTTTTTAGTAAAGAATAATTTAGCATGTTAATAAAAAAAGTTATTAAAAATACACTTTTTATTGCTTTTCCACAATCTAAACGGTAAAAAAATGATTAGTGCTTTGGCAATTTAATTGACTACTGTCGATATGCAGAATATACAATTTTAAATAAAATAACGTAATAAACTGTCATTATCAAAGACAAAAACCTAAACAGTCGCAAGGGACATAGAGAATACGAAAATAAAAACTGAATAGAATTTCAGTCGGAAGATGACAAAAATCGACATAATCGGGGCATAAGATTTTCTTTTTTGATTTTATTCAATATAAAAATCGTGTATTAAAATTTGTATTAAAATGTATATGAGATGGTTATTTCATTAATCTAAATAACCTAACCTAATAAAAATGTCGAAAATATTTGTTTATAGATGGCATGGAAGTTAATTTGAAGCGAAAGATTTAATTCAGAGTTAAAAGTTATAATTCTTGCAACTACAGTATATTTTTTACATTAACTGCCTGTCCGCGATATCTTTCTTTTAGACTTATTTTAGTTATTTCCAGTAAATCTTCAGATATTCCTTCAAAATCTCTTTCTGACTGAAGTATTACAAATTTTCTAGCAACCACTTTATGTTCTTTGCAGCAGTAAAAACATCAACATAATTTTCTATGAGAACATAGTTAAATAATGGATCATTTATGCTCTTCGGAATAATAATTTGAAGTCGCTTGGAAAGTAACCACTTTTCATTCCAAAGTTTAGGCTTTTTATTCATTTTTAACAAAAAGTGACCTACACATAACGTAGATAAACGCAAAAGACTTTTATTTTATGATAAAAAAAATTAAAACCGTTTTATGATTTTTATTTCTTGTTTAAAAACAAAAAATCATAGACTGATTTTTTTTTTTGTGAGAGAAAATCACAACATGAGTTTTATTGAAAAAATTATCAATAATAGTTATTTGATATTCATAAAATAAAAATCAAAAATAATGTTTTTTCTGATTTCTGACAATAGCTTAAATATCGTAATAGCAAATGCTATGTTGTACTCAGGATATTTTTAACAAATTTCCTTCATGTTATTATTTTTTTTTTTTTTTTTGATCGAAAATTACACAAATAATAATTATTTTTGGTCTCTGGTATAAAGACCTGTAATATTTTAAAGTTAAACATTTTTGTTTATGCAGGTTTTTTGAGTGTTAGTTTTTTAATAAATTTTTAACCCTGAGCACTAACTGTTGTCTTCTAACCTACTCCTCTACTACATTTTATGTTATTTTGAAAAATATATAATTTCATGATAAATACCTACAAAGCAATACATGTATACCCTCATGCACACACACATACACTGCAAACTAAGAACTTTAAATGTTTGGATGGTTGTATGTAAATACCTATATATGTATATCCGTTTAATATTAACTATGGTTATGATATTTATACTTTAATACACACACATGTATATGCTTAAACAAAACATAATAGTTTCTTTACCTTTATAAAAACATACACATGTATTATCACTAAATGTAATAGAATATACATACAAAGCAACATACAAATTGTATGTAAATGGCATGTTAATTATAAATTTCGTTTGTATTTAAATAGACCACATAGACAATCACACATACATATGTATATCTAATGTTTACACTTCTCCAATACATACATACATACACACTAGGGTTGTCATTCGAACAGATATTATTCGATTGTTCGAGCAACAAATTTTTTATTCTTTTCGAACGAATAAAATTTTTAAGTTTAGAGTCAAAAAATCGAATAATTTTTAAAGATTAATCGAATAATAGAATAATTATTCAAACGAGTTTTTGTTAAATGATTACGCCTTTTTGAAATTATAAGTATAAAATGTTGTTCTCTTCAGTTTGAAAACACTATTGCAAATTATTGAAAATTTCGTTGGGACATATAAATGTGTAAATCACGTTTTAATAGATTTCGGGTTGAAGCCTTTCCCGAACACTGAAGTCTCAGTATTATTTGAAAAAAGAAAAAAAAATTGAATAACTTTTCTAAAGATTTAATCAAATGTCTTAAAGTTGGAAATATGTTCCCAACAAAAACTTTTTCTTCTCGGTAATGACAACTGCTTACTGATGTAATTTCTTGGTAATGAGGCATCATTATTATTTGCATAATAATGACGCCTTATTACATAAGTAAGTACTCAATAGCATAGTGATATTGCAATCACACTGTATCACTTGGCTAGAGCGCTGGTTGTTGGTTCAACCATATTTTGAATCTGTTTTTTTTTTCTAAAAATAATTTCATGAATTTGTAGATAAGTCGAACAAAAATAACTAGTTATTCAAGAAAAAATAAGTACTCTATTTTTGTTTACAATTATACTTGCTAGCTTACCAAGAAAGCTGTGTTGTTATTAAATTCTAGAATTTTTCCTGCGTATATTAATTTTTTTTTAATATCTTACAAAAAGTGGAAAAAAGTAATGAAAATATGTTATTTTTTAAAATGTTTCATTTATAATTTATTTCAAAAATTATTTTCATTATTCAAGTGATGTGGAAATAATTGAACAGAACAGAAACTAGATTTGCTTTTAATGCTATGTATTGCCACCATCAATAGTAAGTGAAGGGATTTTTCTTTTCATACAGCTGTTTTTATTAAAAGGCAAAAAAGCAATAATCATTTTAAAGCCAAATTTGTGAATGATAATTTTAAAAGAAATTTAAATTCATTATATAATTTGTCCGAAATTTGAATATGTCCTCAATTTGTGGATATTTTATTGTTCTATGTAAATGAATTGTTATTTTTAGTTTTGTTTTATGGTAATAAAATTAAAAATTGAATAAAAAAATACAAGCTTTTGATTTTTTTTTAATTTGTAATTAATTATTCGAACAATATATTTTATTCTTTATTCATTTGATTATTCGAAGAAAATTCAAATTTGATCAACTTCAATGTAGAATAATTGACAACCCTATACATACATACATACATACATACATATGTTCGTATATATATTAAAGTACATGCTTATGTAGCAGATATTATATAGTATTTGGAACCTATATTCCGTAACCTTTAGCAACATCATCACTGTAACTATATTAAATATTATTACCACTATTATCACCACACGCACGTCTACATGTACTTTCTCCCTTTGAAACACAGATATATGTATGTCTTCATACAAAAGTACATGAATGTATTTAATAAATATTTATATGTTTGTACATAATGACTGGTAGAAAAAGGTAACAAAACAAGCTATATTATTTTAACTTTTATATTTCTTCATGTTAGTGAATAGTTTTTTTTGCACCCTACACCAATGATGGTAAGTGTACAAGTTCATCATTCCTTTTGTAGTTATTTAGTATGGGAAACCTTAATTATATTTTTTATTTTTTTCATCTGTTAAAACTTTCTTAAAGTTCTAGTTATTTGGGGATATCAATGTATTAAAATGTGTCGTTTATTCCTCTGAATTCGATGCAGAAAATGTATAAGTTATAAGGGAAAAAAATTGTTTTAGAAAAACCGCCTTTTTGTTGTACATCAGTTTATGAGAAATATTTTTTTTATTAATTATTTATTTATTTATTTTATTTGCAACTTCTGCAACAAAACTTTTGTCTTAAAAAGTAGAAATCTTATGATGTTATTATTTATAGAGAAATATGAATACATTTAACACAAGAAACACTTAAGCAAAGGAAAATTAAATATTAAAAGGCATAAGTTATTAATTATACAAATTTTATATAACCTTTGTTTTAAAGTAGTGTAAAATTTGTTGGTATGTTAATAAAAGTTAAAAATAAAATATTTGTTATGAATAGTATTCGAATAATTTTCTCTTAAATTGTAATGCGTTGCTGATAACTTTAAATGATCGAGGAATATTGTTCCAAAGACGTATAGCGTTAATGATGAATTGCCACTCCGATATTAAAGTATGGTATCGAAATTGTATAAGATTTTTGTTTCTTACAAGTGTACTAAATCTCAGTCTATTAAACAGTTGGTATGGCTCACGAGTTGTTATAATTTTATGAAGAAATATTAGGACTCGTATTTTCAGCAAGATCTTAATCTCCACCCCATATATTTTCTTAGAATAAGGCGTGATACTCTGGTAATTACCATTATCAATTTTTCGCAGTCCAAAAACATACTTTGCGATATTGTTGTAGGTAGAATTTAGCTTTAATTTACTGGTTGTATCACAACTTACAAAAACCTGACAGCCATAGTTTAATATCGGTATTAAAAACGTTTTTGCAATTAACAATCTTATTTTGATTGGTGTGCAGTAATGCGTGGATCATAGAATTCTTAGCATCGAGTAAGTTTACCACAAGCTTGTAGTACATGATCTGTCCAAGTTAGAGTGTCATTAAAAATTACGCCAAGATATTTTGCCTTGCCTACAATTTCAATTCGCTGATTATTGGCGCATATGTTAAATGAGTCAATATTTTTCTGTGATCTTTTACGTATTGCTAAACATTTAGTTTTTGTAATATTTAAGCTTAGCCAGTTTATTTTTGCCCATATCGAAACTCGTTCCAAATCCTCATTTAGTTTTGCTACACATTCTTCAAAGTCCTTATTTTGTTACTAATATATAGCTGGACATCATCAGCATACATTCTTATGTCAAAGTAAAGTATTTGATCAGAAAAATCATTTGCGTAAATTGAAAAAAGAAAAGGTCCAAGAATGGATCCGTTAATCCCCTAATAAGTGGAAGTGATATTGTTGAGGCATTGATTTCAACACGTTGTGTTCGATTTTCAAGATATGAAGCAATAAGTGAAGGAGAAATGCATAAATTTTAAAAATTTTTGAATCAATATTGTATGATCTACAGTATCGAAGGCTTTTGGATGATCCAGTAACACCAACAACATCCATTATCAACTTCATGTCTAACATCCTCTGCTACAACAGTTAACGAACTAATGCAACTATGTTTCGCCCGGAAACCAGATTTTTTCTCAGCTAAAAGGTTATTAATACATAAATACTGAGTTATTTGTTATTGGGGTAAATGAATGTCATCAACACAAGTGGCATTAGATTTTATGGACAGACAGCTTGTGAGAACAACTAATTAAGGCCGATTTTGAAGCAAAACTAGCGGAGCTAGAGCCAAATAAAAGAAAATCTATGATCACTCATTTTTCCTCCAAAAAACGATTTTTATAAAGAAAAATATACAAACCAATTTTAAAGCTAAACTAGCAGAGATAGAGCCAAAAATGCAAAAAGCTCTGATTCCTCATATTTTATTCTAAAAGTTAAACCCATCAGAGATAGAGCCAAAAGGATGAAAATCTGTGATCACTTATATTTCCTTTCAAAAATCAAACATACAAATCCATTTTAAAGCTAAACAAGCAGTTAAAGAGCCTAAAGGACGAAAATCTGTAATCACTTATATTTCAGTCTAAACATTACTTTTAGTATGAAGAACTTAAAAATTAATTATAAAGCTAAACCTGCAAAGATAGAGACTAAAGGACAAAAATCTGTGAACACTCATATTTTCTTCCAAAAATCGATTTATGTAAATATAAAAATCAAATATAAAATTTAATTACGCTATTGTAACAAGATTTTGCGCATAGTTACTGAGAATAATAGCAAAAGTGTATAAGTTAACGGTACTAATTTTATAATAAATGTTATAAGCCTTATAGTGTAGAGGGATTTCTTTTATGCAGAGTCCTTAATTATTTCTTTTCAAAAAGTACCACTTCCATATAAAGAATTTGATATGAAATACCAATGTGTTCTGGCAACATCTTTTTCAAAAAAAAAAAAAAAATAATAATAATAATAATAATAAAATAAAAATAAATAAATAAAGAAATACAAAATAATAAACAAAAATCATTAAAAAAGATATTATTGCCATAAGAAGAAACTAAGATGAAGTGTATATAAAATTCGTCACATTTGAAATTATCTTATTAAATTATTTTTGGTTAACGTTTTTTATTTAGTTACAGTAAACAAAAACGATAACAGAAATATACTAAATATATGAGTATAATAATCACATACTTATAAATATTACTTATAATATAAACATTCTCACATTTAAAGAGGGTGTTTTTAAAAGAGAAGTTAGTAATGAATCCTTAATTTTAAAGAGCGAAAATTCATTAAACATGTCCGAGCAACATTTCGAAGAAAAACTTATGATTAATGCCAAAATTTGCAACAGTGGAAAACCACTTTTTGTCAAAGTGATTTCAAATCACGTAAAAGGTATTCTGCTCAAAAAAAATATTGAAATCATGCGATTTGAAACCGGTTAGCTAAATGACTGACGATTTGAAATTATTTGCCTATTTTTCTATGTTATTTGTAGAGAATTCACTTTAAATGTAATTTGATACTTAGTACGATGTGTTTTCCATTTATTTTTACAATAAAATTTGGTTTTATTTACACAAAAACATAAATATTAACAAATTTCTAAGGACACTGTTTGTTTTGTAAAAAATTGTTTTGCTTTGTTTACAAATGTTCGTGATTTACTTTTTCTCTTTAGCAGTTAGTTGGTTTGTTTTTTCGAATATACTGTTAAGGTTGCCAATGTGACATAGTCTTAAAATGTCATGTAAAATATATTGAATTTATACCATCCATTTCTTTATTTAAGAAAAAATTTAATTGTTATTGCTAAAAAATTTAATAAAAATGGAGTAGTTTTTAGCAAATTTATAAATAAGTAAATGCAATATGAAGGCAAATTTCATCGGTGAAAACAGTGGCAACTTCCTTATTTTTGTATCAAGTTTTGTATCTACTGGATTTGAGAAGTCCCGTAAATGACGTTTTTTAACACATTCATTCTTTAAATGCTGTTTTCTTAAATTAATTGTTATTTACTAAGTTTTCACTTTTTATTTTTATTAATGCTAAACAATAAAAGTACAAATTTAAAAAGTCAGCTGTTTTTTCGTGTTTTCGAAAAATTAAAACCGCGCCGAAAACCAAAGAATCACGTGATTTGTAGAACAGCATCAAATCGTCGGAGTGATTCAAAACGTTTCGTGATTTCAAATCAGGCGATTTTCAGAACACCCCTGAAAATGTCGCTCACTGAATTAATTATCTTTTCGAAAACAAAGTGCGAGTATTACGATATTTAAATACGTGTTATAATTGTATCTTTGTTATTAACAAATTAGACTTCGTACCAAATTATATGAAATCACACAGTATTTACCAATTTTAGACTCTATTTTGATGTTTTGTATTATTTTTTTTTAATTTTTGTCACTTGTCCAATCTAGAAATTATTTTAGCCTTTCCTTTATACTGTTGGAGCAAATTCAAATTGTTTCACCCTGTTTTACAAAAAGCTATTACTGTTACGTATTAACCTCTACTTTGGTGGCATAAAAGGTCTTTTGTTTTAAGACATTTTCCTTTTGTTTTGCAGTTGTTTCTTGTACAACTTAAGGTAAGATAAAGAAAATCAAAAATATTTACACACCACTACATACACAAATAGCTTTAGGCTTGCTTAAGAAAATGTGTGAGTCTTACATACACCACATTATTGTGTTTGTAGTTGTAACGAAAAAGATGAAGGATTTTCTTTAATAATATATACTCGTTTTGGAAGTGTTTAAGAGAACAAATAATATATGAGTATTTTGTAGACTTGAAGGTATACATACAACAAAAGATGTTTATTTTAGACGTTTACCATTTTAAGTATAACACTTGTATGTTTCTTGGTATTTGGCTCTATATTAAGGTCTATTATGTGACAGTATGAGCAGAAAGTTTTCATATAGAGACAATTTTGTTTGAGAAAGTGTAAGAATATAATGGATTACGTATGATATTAAAAATATACTATTTTCATGTAATGTCAGCCAAGCAATTGTGAGTGATTTTAATTAAATGACTGACTCAATTCTTTCTCGGTAAGATGTTAACCTCCTTTTTCCTTTTACTATATTTTACTTAAGGTTTTGAATCTTGTAACACTTACATTACCAACTAAGTGTATACCAAGTCTTATTTTTGTATGCTAGGTATGTCTGAGGTTGTATTTATTATGGTTTATAATGAAAGAGCAAATAACTATTCTTCTTTCCATTATAATGGTGGCAAGTGAAGACTTAAATAACTATTTGTGTAAGAGTAAGTAGTAGTAAAAATATAATAAACTTAAGACACATGTATTAAATTCAATGTCAAACTACTTAAAGATTTTATGAAAAAAATAAAGTTACAGAAAGTTATATTTGGTTCATTTAAATGAAACTTAGAAATAATTTTTCACAAAAATATACTTTTTTTGTAAAAAGAATATTTTTTTAAAAAGAATATTTTTGTAAAAAGAGTATTTTTGTAAAATAAATGTTATGGAAAAATGTACTGGTTTTAAAATCTCCTTTTTTTAAATTGGCAAATTTAATTAATAATATTAATTTTTAGTTAAAACTGTATAAGGCAACATATCAATGTCATATATATAAGGACTTTATGACACTAAAAAAAGTGTCATATTGTCCAGAGTCAAATCTGATGTATTTCAGACACCGGTTTAGCCCTTATGACACTACCTTTTTTTTGTATTTTCTCAACAAACTAAGAAACGATACATTATCATTAATGATATCATAATTTTAAAATTTTATGATAAAATATAGAAATCGCTTTTTCCATAATAAAAAACTTCAAACAGTTTCAGGAAAATAAAAATAAATTGAAAATTTATATATATATATATATATATATATATATATGTTTTATGTGTGTTATGTATTATATGATAATTATATTATTACAGCATCAATTAGTGGAATTGTAAAAAATAAAAGAGGACGATAAAATAAAGGAATCAGTATCAGCTTAGATTTTAAGGGGAACTATCTGCGGATTACTGAAGTTTCGTATTGCATATAAAATTATTTGTAGCATACAGGAAATAAATATTCCAAATATTTTTTGACAAAACGATTAATTAACTTTATATTGAATATTAGCTATATTATTAATTAATGTAATAAACTTTGGTGAATTACATTAGTTAACTAATTGGCTGATTTGAATTTTTTTTTTCACAAAAATAGACAGCTTTTAATATAATAAAGAAAAAAGAATAACATGCCAATAAAAAGTATAATAATAAAATAACTTTAATTCAATTTTCAACCATTTGCCACTCCATCTATAGTTAAAAAATTAGTAATACGAAGGATTTATATGATTTCCTCAGTCTTCGATGATCTGTTTAATGTATAATCATATGATGAGTACGAATTTTAAATATTTGATGAGATTATAAATCTCTTGATTCTATTACAGATGTTCCCGATATTGGTATCGGAGGTTATATTCAATTTCAAGATACCAGTTTGTTTAAAGCTGTTCTATGGAAGATTATTTATATATGTGTATAAGGTCAGTTCATATTGATGGTTTTTGGCAATTTGTTTAGACACCTGTCATATTTTCACTTGTATCTCCTCCTAAGATGCAAGGGCACTCAGACTGGATGATATGATCTTCATTGGAACGTCCCGCTTTTATGTGAAGTTTTCGGGAATTAAATATAAATATAAACATTACATACTTTAAGAGTACATATTTTATAATCTTTATAGTGAATTATATTACATACATATATACATACATACATTCATACATACATACATACACTCATACATACATACATATATACATACATACATACTTACATTAAATCTGATCTATATATGACTATCATGATTATCAGTGATTTCAACAGGGTGTATACGACACCCAG
Organism: Protocalliphora azurea; assembly: GCA_932274085.1. Classification (NCBI taxonomy): domain Eukaryota; kingdom Metazoa; phylum Arthropoda; class Insecta; order Diptera; family Calliphoridae; genus Protocalliphora; species Protocalliphora azurea. The sequence continues at coordinate 8,603,700 of OW026519.1, forward strand.
ATAAAACTATATATATTCAAGGTTCGTTTCCCTAAATCAAATTTGGAGTTTTGATATTTTTTCGTTTAATTTTATTTGTATTGTATTTTTGAAATATTTCTAATGATTCAATAAATATCTATATTTAAAGCTGTACATTTTTAGTGAAGGAGGGTTTAATTGTAGAATTGAACCAACAAAATTTTTAGTTGATTTTAGCAAACATTCAATCATAATTCTAATTTATTTGATTAAAAAATTAATTGATATTTACCAATATCAATTGTTCTAGTTAATTAATATGAGTATTATCACTTTGGTGATTGGAGCAAAATTAAAAAAAAAAAATTAAAGGTGTATAAGTGAACAACAATTTTAAGAATTAATCTCGAAATATCAATTCTAAGTTAAAAATTTTCCATCGTTTGGATTTCGTTTCTTTCCACTTAGTAAATTTTTCAATTGCAATATTTGCATCAATCCAAAAAAGCTAGTGTCATAAGGGTTTTTCTTAATGGGATGACTAATTGCACCCAATGGATTTTATAAAATTTTTCTTTTTGACATTATAATACTTTCAAAGCTGACAATATGCCATTTTTTATATATTTTAAATATACTTAAAAAAAGTTGTGCCACCATAGATGGTTGGGGTATTATGATGTTTGTATCGCATAGAAAAAGTTATCCAACATCCACCTTAAAGTATACCAATCGACAGAATCACTTTTTAAATCCATCTAACAATGTCCGTCCTTCTGAATGGCTGGCTGCTTGGATGTACAATATCCACCCGGAATAGAGCATAAACATGAAAAATGCCTTAATGAAATTCGGTGCAAAGAAGTTCTGTGCAAGCATCAGTCTTGGCACCAAATCTGATCCACAATTGACCATAGCTCCCATATAAACGCCTCTTCCGAAAATCTCTTTAACGTGCATAAATTTCATATGAATGTTAGAACCAAGTTAATATCAGATACAAAAAAGTTTCAGGTAGGTAGAAACAACATTGCTAAATTTTATGAGAATCGGTCCATAATTTACCATAGCTCCCATACAAATTCACTAACAGGAATCGTCCTAAAGTGCATAAAATCATCTAGATGGTAGTATCAACGCATTATTCTGTATCTGCATATTTTATTTTACATTTAGTAAAATTGGCCACAGGTGTAATATAAGACCCCTTCCCAAATTTTTATGCATGTGCAAAATGGTGTAGGGTATCATATGGTCGGTCTTGACCGACTATATCTTTCATTCCCGTTTTTTTTTTCATTTATTAGTTAAAGAATATGGTACTTGTTTATGTCGTTATTAAAAATTATACTTGTGGAAAAAATTTCATAGATAGTATTTTTTGAAATTAAGTTGTGCCTTCAAACACAACAACATGTTTTAATTAATAAAAGATGAACGTAATAATTAGGATTATCAATTATTCGAAATTGAACTTGATCAAATAAAATTTCATATTTTTTTCTTTTAATTGTTCTTTTGATCGAATTTTCTTCGCTTATTCGAATTAATAGGAAATGAAACATATTGTATGAATAATTAATTAAAAGTTAAAAAATTCAAAAACTAGTGTTTTTCAAATCGGTTCTTGGTTTTTTTTTTACCATAAATCAAACCTAAAAATAACAATTCATTAGCATAAAAAATGTCAAAATTACACAATTTATATAATGAAATTAAATTTCTTTTAAAATTATCATTCTTAAATACCATAATTAAGCATTTTAGCTTTAAAACGATTATTTTTGTTTTTTTTTTTTTTTTTTTTTTTTATAAAATCAGATGTATCAAATAAAATCCTTTCACTAAATCTACTACTATAAAAAGCAATTCTAGTTATTCTGTTCTTTATAGATTTTTCTAAATAAAATCAATGATCATCAGTATTGCTAAAATCTATTTTTTTTTTTAAATTTTGATATTATTTATTGATTGATTGAGTTCAGTTAACAAACCATCGTTATTCATTTCCGAATCTTAGGTTATTTTCACATCACTTGAATCATTAAAATAATTTTTGAAATTAATAGTAAATGAAAAATTCTCAAAAATAAAGTATTTGTATATACTTTTGTTTCGCTTTTCCTTGAATATTTAAAGAAATTAATTTTCACTGGAAAATTCCCAGAATTTAATAGTAACATGTACGTCTCCCGTTTATTCTAACTTTAAGACGTTTAATTAAATCTTTATTCTATTTATGCTCTTCCACTTTTTTCCAAATAAAACGTGGTTCACACATTTATATATCCTAATGAAATTTTCAATCATTTTCAACAGGGTTTTCCAACTAAACGAAATTTTACAATTATAATTTCAAAAAGGCATAATCATTTAACAAAAACTCGTTTTGGAAAATTATTCGATTATTCGCTTAATCGTTAAAAATTGACCGAATAATTTTATTTTCTAAACTTAAACATTTTGTTCGTTCGAAAATAATAAATTTTTTTCCCTCGAAAAATAGAATATTTTTTGTTCGAATGACAACCCTAGTAATAAGTTAGGATTAAAACTTAAACAATCGCTTGTAGCGTTTCCCCTCCAGATTTTTCTGATGTATCATTTTATATAAAAATTAATTTTTAACTAGATTTTTTAAATTTTTTTAAGTATGACTTTTGAAAAAAATGTAAAGTACTTTTACGAAATTACGAAATTTCCGAGATATCTCTCTATAAGAATTTAAAATTAATAATGACAATTAACTGGGGCCTTCTTAAATTCGCTTTTAACATAAATTTAATTCTTCTTTAATTGCCAAAATTCTGGGTAGTTTAAATAGTTAATACACTGTGCGACTAAAATAACATACCCAATTCTAAGTGCTTCTATTGTAACGACAAAATTTTACATCTGGCCAGAAAATTGTAAAAACACTGTTGCATATCACGTGTGTTTATGACACTCTTTTTTATCACTATTCGAGTTTATTCAGACTAAAGAAGCAAACTAATCACACAAACTTGTACGAAAAATTGTTTAGTAAAATTTGATTGTGTTTAGTTCGATACTATTCAGGATCATTTTCTTGATTATTCTGTATACAAAACCTTGGAAAATGAGAAATGTTAGGAATAACATATGTTTTCCAAGCTAATACAAAATATTGAAAATAATTTTATTTTTTTATTATTGAGGAGCTTTGTTCATTCTTTGCCTTAGAGTTCTTCTCAGCTTTGCTATTTAAAATTTGTTTAGCATTGATTGGCTAAAGCTTAGGCATAAGTAGCTCTAACATAGCTTTGAAAAAACCAGAACAACGTACCATACCTCTTAGGAGTTTCTCTAATTTTTGGGCTTGGAATTCATTATTGTAACTTTTTCTTTTTCTGAACCAAGTTTTAACTCATTCTTTGGGTCCTTGTTAAGCTTTGTTATTACCCTTCAATGTAATAATTTTGTATACATTTTTTCAATCAATATTATCTAGTAATTTCAAGAAAAATGTTAAAAAAATAAATTTTATTTTGTACATTTTTCTTCGACTGCCTTTCGCATGTGGACAAATGACCGGATTTCAAGAGTTTGATCTACTGTTAAATCAGACATGCATCTAGAAGATATTGTAATCAAAAAATATATTTAAGATTAACGGCAGAAAGAGTTATTACGAAAAATTTGTGTTTATTAAAAAAATTCAATCATAGAATAAAACTGGAAGATTATGTTTAGAGAATCATTTCATTAAAATAACTACTCTCTTCACACGTACGTATAATACGTAAATTCAACACACATAACAAATTCACCATACAATTTTGACAAGATAAATTTAAATAAATGGAAAAAATATATTAAAAAATTGAGAAATAAAATAAAAAAAGATTTGTAAGAGGCATTAAGGAGTTTCTTTTTCATTGAAAGCCCATGCATTTCATAATACATATATGACTTCTTTAAGATATTAACGCGTCTTTGCACGTTGAGACGTTGTAGTGCACAGAAAAAATTATGGCTAAAATTTTTTAAATAAATCATTATTTGGATTTAAATTAAATTAAAAAAATAATAATAATATTTGGTTTTAATATTCTATTTTATTGCACAGAAAAGTTATGACTAGAATTTTTTTTAAATAAATCATTATTTAACTTTAAATTAAATTTTATAAAAAATTTGTTTGATTTTAATATATTATTTTATTGCTTGTAAATTCATTCTAAACTAATACGAAAAACAATAACAATTTCTTGTTTTTTGACAATTAGAAATATAAAAATAAATAAAATTATAAAAATGTTGACAAAAAAAGAAAAAATATATAAAATTCATCATTTGCAGAATTCCAGACGTAAGTTATCTAAGTTTTCGTATATGTTTCATTACCAAATATGTATTGTGATTTATTTTGTGTATCTTCTAGATGAATCAAAAGCAAATGAAATATGCATGTATGTAGCATCGTATCGTATAAATGATAGGATCTATTGTATATTGATGTATAATCCCCAAGTCGATTAAACTAAGTCCTTTCAATTGTGTGCCTTAACATGTAGCTCCCTTTCGTGATATAATTATGCGAAAGTAACTATACTTCTTGAAGATAATTTAATGTATTTTAATTTTTGTATTTCAAATCATTTAAAAGTATTTTGCGGAAATGGTCTTCAGTGGAGGTGGTCCTTAACAAAATGATACATGCTTGCAAACAAAAAAAAAAAAAAAAAAAAAACACAGAGTTTGTTCGCGCATTTGTTATATCCTATCTATTTTGGTTTCATTGAAACTTAAATATATCACTCCGTTAAAAGGTATGTAAGTTGAATTCATTTAGAAAATGCTTGAATTGATAACGATCGCGTTTATGTTTTAAATGGTTTTGGCCGCTAATGAAATTTGGAAATAGCATCGTGTCTTCTTTTATTTCATATATATCTTTTTATTCATATATATATATATTATATTTTATATACTACTATATATATATATATGTATATATATCTATATATATATATATTATCTACATACTATACACGTTAAACTATATTTCATCTAAAAAAGTCTCTATTAATTAGTTAGTATTATACAAAAGTTTCGCTTCTCTACACTAAATTTTCATACATGCATTTACATGATAAAATATAATATTAATATTTGATCCGAATTATTGTATATATTATAGAAAATGTAAAAAAAATATTAAATAAAAAATACAATTTTTTTTTTAAATTTGCAAAAATTTAATATTATTTTTGTTGATTTTAATAAACCATATTATTGAATTTCTTAAACATTTTCAAATATTCAAAATTATAAATAGTAAAAATATTTTAATAAGAAAAAAATTAATATTTTTTCAATAAAATATTTACGGATTTAAATATTTGATTTTAAGTAAGAAATATAATTGGTTTTATGAATTTAGTAACAGAATACGACATTTAATTTTTTTCTGTGTGGAGAATTCAATTTTTCAATAACCAACAACAGATTATTGTCATAGACTAATGTCTTAAAGGGAGGTAAACATATTATTCGTATCCACAATTAAACTGATGCAGAAAACATGTTCATATAGAACAAGTATCACAAAGTGAATTGTTATTATTTCTCTTAGACCCTAAAAAATTTCCTCTCTTAATGGACTTTCGAAATTTGACTATAAGTTCTCATATGGAAGGAATGATCAAAGATCTCATGTAATCCCCGAGAGTTAATTTAAAAGACATGAATCCTGCATAAATGTTAATATGACTTTATCGCATGCAATTTTTGTGGAATTATAAATCACAATCATAATTCCACTGGCATGAAATTTTCTCCAATTTTCTTTTAAATTACACTTTTCAACAAAAAATATTTTTTTTCCACAATTTTTATTTCTAATTTTTATTATATATTTTTCATTTAATATTTTAATATATTTGCGTACGTGTGTTATTAATTGAATTAATACTAAACTAACTCGAAATCAGTTGGTTATAATTGGTTATATTTGCCACAGATAAAATTTAATATTTTTATTTATTTTTAAAATTTCGAATTGTCATTGAACATTCATCAGATGTGTTGTATTTATTTGTAAATGAAAATACACATTAGGAACTATATATATTTGTATTATCAATATGTTTTTAGTATAAAAAAATTCATATTTATTTATTAAATTTCAACCATAATAAGAAATAAACTCTTAGGAAATAAAGAATTTATTATAAATATTATTACACTAAAATGCTCTTAAAATATTATATGGTTTACTTAAATAAAACATAAACAATTATAGATAAAAAAGTGTACACTTTTATTTTGTACATTTTTACAACCATGCACTACAATCATGTAGTACTTTAGTAAAGTAATGAATATTTATAATTTTTTTCAAACACTAATGCAATTTTTCACAAATACCTTTATTTAGGTATCTGATAACTGAATTAGATTGTTCTCTTTCACATATTTATTTACTTATTAATTTATAAATTCAATTTCCTTTTTTTGTTTTTTTGGAAAATAGCAATTGAAGCATTGATGGAATTAGAGCGTATAAACCCATTTTTTCGAAATGCGTTTTTTTTCATAATTTACATCTATTGATACAAAAATAATTTTAAAAATCTGTCAACTTTAACTTTTTCTTGGATTTTTAGGCACAATAAAGTATTAGACTGATATAAAAACTTCGGAATATGAAAAATATACTTAAATTTATGCCATATTTAATTATATTGCAAAAAAACAAAAAAAAAAAAAAAAATATATTAAATATATGTAATAGTGCGTATATCCATAATTTAAATAATATAATAAAATGATCTTTTGATGTAATTTTTTTTTTAATTTAATTAATTTCAAATTTATTGGAAAAAACAAGTAAAAAAGATGTTGTCTGTCAGATCCGTTCATTTAATACCAAGTGTTTTTAATATTTGTGAAGGTGGTCTATCATGAGATCTATGGCCAATTATCGATGGGTTATTATAAGATTTGATATTGTTAATTATATTTCGGTAAAACATTTGTATAGGTTATAATATCGTGATATTATCATTTAAATTACATTTATTATGCATCTGATTCTCGAAAGTTGGTCTTATGTGGAAGCTGTGGTCAATTGTGGACCGACTGTGATAAAACTTTGTATTAGATTTCATACCCATATAAAACTTATTCACGTCAAATATTATTTTATGTTAGTAATTATATTGGACTTATGCACTTTAGAGTGTTTTTAGGAAGATGGGCTTATATGAAAGCCATGGTCAGTTATCCACCTATCTTCGTGAAATTTGGCACACTTATTTAGGCATATATTAAGCTCACTTGGTCTAAATTTTAATGAAATCGTGATTAATATAAAGCATTTGTAAACATACATTACTACTATTGTTCTACAAGAATATATGGATATAAGCCCTTATTCCATTTTAAGCTATTTTCAGCTCCAAAATTTTGCATGTTCTAATCCCTATTTTTTAACGACAGTTTGCATACAGATGGATGTTTAATAAATCTTAAAAAATATTGAAAAAGGTAGGAAAACGATTAATTTTTATGATTTTATGAACTTTTTATCGTCTCTTGTAAATTTTTTCTTTATAGTTTATGCACTCTTACACGAGTCTATGCTTCAATTTCTTACAAGTTTTAATTTCTTTAAATTTATTTTTCATGAGAAGTGGTACTTTTATATGAATTGTTACTTTTTGGAAATTTGTACTTCTTATGAAAATTCGTATTTTTTTTTTTTAAACGGTACATAAATGAATTGGTGCTTTTTGCTATTTTTGTCAAATTATTAGTTGGTAGTAGTTTTTGGTTTTCATTTTACTTTTTTCAAAAATTGGAAAATTTTTGCTTTTTAAAAGTGGTCATTTTGTAAAATTTTGTAAAAATGGTATTTTTTTTGATAGTTAGAACTTTTTTTAATTTTAACATATTTTGGCAAATTTACATATTTTTTTTTATTAATTTTTTTTTTTCAAAAATGTGTTTTTTGAATTGGTAATTTTTAGTAATTTAGTACTTTTGGGGTATTCGGTACCTTTTTGGAAAGAGACCCTAGCTTGAAAACTTACTTATTTATACTTGTTTGAAAATTTATACTGTGGTGAAATTTTTACTTTTTTTTGTTTTGAAAATTTATATCTCTTTTGAAATTTCAACTTATCAGTGAAAATTTCTGCTGATTTCAATATTGGTACATCATTTGAAAAGTTGTACTTTATTTAAATTTTGGTTCTTGTGTGATAATTTGTATATTTTTGAAAATTAGCATTTTTTGATACAATCATTATTTTTTTTTAAAGTGGTCCTTTTTTGAAAACTTTAAGTTTCTGTAAAAATGATGCATGCTCAAAAAAATTGTACCTTTTAGATAGTTGTGACTTTTTAATTGTTTTTCTTTTTTTTTTTTTTTGTAGGAATTATACTTTTTGTGAAAATTGATTTTTAAAATTGTTCCTTTTTTACTGTTTTCAAAACGTTTCCTTTTTTGAAATTTTTTACTATTTTCAAAACGTGTACTTTTTTGAAATTTTTTAGGTACTTTTTTAAAATTGTTCCAATTCAAAACTTTTTGTTTTTTGAAAATTGGTACTGATATCATTTTTTAATAGTACTATTTTAAAAAATTGCAAATTTTGTGAGAATTTGTATATTGGAAAATGGGTGTTTTTTTTTCTTTTAAAGGAACATATTTATTAAATTTTTTAATTAGTACTTTTCTAGATATTGGTGGATATATGTTATGAAAATCATTTTTTTTTTTAATTTTGGAAAATTATATTTTTTTATAAATACTGATTTCGTAATTCGCACGCTTTGGTTTTCTAAATTGTGCCTTTCTTTAAAATGTGTATTTTTTATGGAAACTGGTAATTGTCTTTTTTTTAATTAAATTCTTCAAAAATTGTTATTGTTTTTTATTAATTAGTATTAAATTTAAAATTCCTTTTTTTCTGTGAAAAAGTGCCCTTACCTACCCCTTTTTTTAATTGATTTCTTTTGCAAGAAATTGTAATTTTTTTTTTGGAGAAGATTTACTTTCCTTTGGAATTTTGTGTGAAAGTTCATACTTTTTAATACTTTTCTTTATGGTGAATAATACTTTTTAGAAACCGGTCCTTTTTGGAGCTTTTTTCTTTTGTGAAAATTGTTACTATTTTTAAAAATTGGTACCTTTTATTTCAAACTGTATCAAGTGCACTTATTATGAGATATAATAAAGTAATTTTTGTCCATTGGTATATAATTATAATAAAATCCTGGCAGCTCAGGCTTTAAAAATTAGATTTTGTCTAAAAAAAAGTATGCTCATCAACCAATCTAGATTTTTCTTTAATCATTTTTATATTATAATGAGACAGATCGTTCTTTGATTTTTTATTCAGGCTTAGAAAAATATATTTGGTTAATGTTTTTTTACTCTTAAATCTGTCATTTTTCTGCCGAATTATTTTATCAAAATTCTCAGAAGCACTTTTGATTCATTGGTATATGTATAAATATGTATGTGTTGCCAAAAAATAATAATTTAAAATTATTATCATTATTTCTTTTTTTAACAAAGTCTTTTTTCTAAATGCTATCCAAAGTTCTTAAATATTATATTTTTCTTATATAATCATTATAAAGTGGAGATTTAAAAATGTCAAAGAAAAATTTTACAAAATTAATTCCAACAATTTTTACAAATACAAAAAAAAAAAAAAAAAAAAAAATTAAACCTATAACATTGATAATAAGATAATAAATATTTGTTTTAATGAAAGAATAAACATTTCATATAAGTAAGTATTCTTAACAAAATGTTTTTTTAAACTTTTAATATTTTTAAAGCAATCATACGCCTTGTAGTATATAACAATATTTGCAAATAACTCACGTTATTACATTAACGTTTGGTAATAGATTTCTGTCAAAATAACAACTTACATACATAAATTTACACATAAACATATACTTATATAAATTAGTAGAATCTTTTTAACAAACTTCTCTTATCTCTCTCTTTTTTTTTAATTTTACGCATTTAAACCCCTAAAGTAAACAATTTTTTAATAAAACTGAAAAGTAATAAAGTATGGGTAAATCTGTGTAATTAAGCTAAGTATATACATTAGGGTATCCAACCGATTAACCGGCATTCAGTTATCCGAATAATTTAAAATTGTATATTTTCGAATAACGAATAAACCGAATAATTTGTGTCAAATAAGCGATTAACCGAATTTTTTTTTTGGGTTAAAAATTCAGAAAATTTTTTATATTTAAGATGAATTTATATCACCCACATGTTTTTTTTTTAATATCTATTATATCTAGGATTGTCATTCGAACAGAAATAATTCGATTATTCGAGGAACAAATATTTTATTCTTTTTGAACCAACAAATTTAAATTTAGAATGAAAAATTATTCGATCAATTGTTAATGATTAATCGTATAATCGAATAATTTTTTAAAACGATTTTCTGTGTAATGATTATGCCTTTTTGAAATTATAAGTGTAAAAGGTTTGGTTTAGTTGGAAAACCCTGTTGAAAATGATTGAAAATTTCGTTAGTATAAATATGTAAACCACGTTTTAATTTATTTCGGGTTAAAGCCTTTCATGGACACTGTTGTCTCAGTATTATTTGGAAAAATATACAATTGATTTTTTAGAGATTTAATTAAACGCCTTAAATTTAGAAGAAACGGGAGACGTATATGTTCCCAGCAAAAACATTTTGCTTCTCGGTAATGGCAACTACTTATTAATGGTAATGAGGCGTCTTTATTATTTGCATAATAATGACGACTCATTAAATAAGCACTCAATAGTTTAATAGCACAGTAATATTGCAATCACATGGATCAGTTGGTTAGATCGCTGGATTAACAACCAGAAGGCTGTTAGTTTAACTCCATGCTGATGCAGTTAGTTTTTTTTTTAACAAAATGTCTAAAAACATATTTTTTATACTAAAAAAAGTTTTCGTCCCTTGGAAAATTAAGTGCGAAATGGTGTATTGAGTAAGACGTTAGTCATTAAAAACAAATAGTTAATTTGTGTTCATTTTTAAATTTTATTGACACCAAAATTTTTTTGTTTTTTATTTTTGTTAGGTACATATTTTTGAGTACCTGTAGAGTCTAAAAATAACTACATGAATCTGTGGACACAATGTTCGTAAGTGAAAGGAAGGTCAAGTTTATTTTTTATTTGTATAGCATTTAATTTATTGCTGGTGGCTTCTTTTTTTATTTTATTAATTTGAGTTTTTGTTAATTTTTGATTACCTTTTGCTGGTTTCCGAACTCCGTATTTCTGCCCTTTCTTAAGAAAACCTTAAATAGCTTCTTCCGAACGGTTATTTTTCATACAGTTTCTCTATTGGAACAGCCTTGACCACGAAAAATTTTAATTTTAATTTTTTTCTGGTCTGTAAGAAAAGTTCTTTTGGGCATCCTTTAAGCAGATGAAATTTCCCAATAAACAGAGATGTTGTCATCAGAAACTTACCTTAAGTGAAACAAACAACTAAAACTGTTGAAATTTTTTAATTTTTCTCGACTGCGTTTACAGGAATATTCCACCGAAATGATTACTAATATGTTCTGATTGCTAAATTAAAGAAAACAACAAAATCAGGAAACAAATATTTCTTACATAAAAGAGTAGCTTTATATCACTAAGAGAAACGAGTATACCTCAAAGAAAAACAGAAGTTTTAAATGCGTTTATAAGAATATGCACCAATGTACTTTGTTGTACAATATGTATTATTAATGTTATTCGGTTAATCGAATCGAATATTTTGCCATTATTCGATTATTAACTGATCAACTTTAACATCGAGTAGTTATTTGTCTAATAAACCGACAAATATGAAAACCCAAATAATTGGATACCCTAATACTCATTCATATATAAATGAATGTACATATTTAGTTTCCTTAATCTACTTTTATAACATGTGTGTATGTGAATGTAAGAGTGTTCATCTATTTCCTTATATTTGATAATTAAGTAATCAAAAGTTTTTAATATTTTTTTTATGCTCCGTTCTTTGTTTTTATTTTAATGTTTTTCTCTGTGTTTATTTTCAATTTAAATTTCGCAAAATTTTGTTAACGCACACAAAATTAATGACATATTTCTTAGAGTATTTTTTTTCTTGCTTATAATGAAGTTTTCTGTTGTAGCTTTTTATAAGATCTTATTTGTTTTAATTTTAAATACAAATTCAAGTTTCAAATTAGTAGTTGACAATGAATGAAAATGTTAATTATAGGAATATATATGTAAATACACTGAAATTTTTTTTTATAAAGTTAATCTCATTCTTATGTTTTTAAAAAGAAAAAATAGTGCTTTTAAGTCAGCTTTCTTTTTTTAAAAATTCATTTCAATATTTATTTGTTTTTGTTTTGAACGAATTAGTATTTTAAGCGCATATTTTCTAGTCGTTTTCGAAAAAGTTAATAAAGTTGGTTTTGTTATTTTTACTGCTATCATTTTTATTATTGTTTCAAAAACTTTGACTTATGTTTCTTTTTTTTTTTTTTTGGTTAATGTGAAGATTTTCTTATTTTATCAGTTTCCGTTTTTTACACAAATCCCCTTGTTTTGTGCTATCATTTTTGTTGCATGTGATAAAATTTTGTTTATTTATTTTTTTCTTTTTTCATAAAATCCCTAAAATATTGATGCATTATTTGAGCAGACAGATACAAAAGTATCTAGTATCCTACATCCTTTACTTTCTTTTCTCTTTCTTAGTAAATATATTTATTATTTTTTTTTTTTTTTGTGTACACAATATGAAAAATCTAATATGATGCCAAACAACCGCTAATTCCCAAAAAAAGTTTAAATAAAACTTTTCTAAACTGTTATATATTCTCCCTGTTCTTGTGCATTTTCTTTTTTCATTTATAGTTCTTCATTTTCTTTTTTTATTTAACAAACAGTCAACAGATAACGCAACCTGATACTTGGCAACATCAGCAAAGGAAGCTGCGGCATTAGAAGGGTAACCAAAAAGTAAGAAAAAAGATGGCACAATTGCTTGCAAATAACAGTTTCAACAATTTTAGAATGCGTTATTGTATTAAACATTCAAAACTCTAATACTGAAATTTCTAACAACTCTTGACTACCTTTGAATATCACCATTGACATACATAAATTGTTCATTATTCCTTATTTTAACAAGTTGCTAGGAAATTATTATTTACTATTTCGTGGAAATTTTTGGTATCTATAATATGTTATCATACCCAGCAAAAATTGGTAATGACATATAATATCTCTCACCAATAATAACGAACATTTGCAGTATGAATCCTTGTAAAATTATTTCACATAAAAACATTCATACATACATTGCAGGGTAGTACAGAATAGAACATTTTTGAAAATAAATCTGTAACTTTTAATCGGCTGACTGGATTTACAGGACATAGCAGAAGAGTCTGTAATTCTAAATTTGGAAAGGAGGCTCTACAGGCATCTCAGAAGCGAAGCTATTGAGGCTTAAAATAGGTTATTATCTTTGATATAAACAATTTTTAACTGCTTGCCAAACTGGACCAAAATTTTTCAGAATTGAGATAGTTGAAATTTCAAAGGCAAATAACTTAAAAACTATATGGGATAAATAGCATAGGCCTTATGAAGGGCTTTTAAAATATGTAAAAGTATTTTAAATCGGGTAAGAAATAAAAATTTAGCAAGCAGTTAAAATTTTTCTATGTCAGAGGACCCTGACTAGTCTGTAGGGTCCCATTTCCAAACTTAAAATTGCACATTTCTCTGCTACGCCCATGTAAAATTTTATGTAGATCCAGACAGCCAATTAGAAGTTAAAGATTTATTTCCAAAACTTTTAAATTCTGTCCCACTGTGCTTTATATGCATATAGATGAGTATGAAAATGTTTAATGAAAAAGCCAAAAGCAATAAAATATTTTACATGAATGTATTAGTCTTTAATACTGGTATATTCCTGTTTATAAATAAATTTAGTTTCATGTATTTTTTCAAAACTATTTCAATTGTAATAAATATACATTAAACAAATTTTTAATTTCTAAATTAAAAATTTTTAATTTTAGTTGTTAAAATTTACAATTTATGCAACATTTTATAAAAACAATTTTAATATCCATAGTAACTAGAAGCGGGAAATGATAAAAGTTCTTGGAAGCGCAGATGAAATTGTGTGTGAATTTTTTTTAACATGATGATATATTTAACGGTAATAAAATAATAATTGGATGTAAGATGCTCTTTATAGGAGTTTATTATTAAAAGCATACACATATTGCACAGTGAGGCAGAATGAAACATTTTTGGAAATAAATCTGTAACTTCTAATCGGCTGGTTGAATTTACATGAATTTTCACATATGCGTATCTGAGGACTATATGAGTTTAACTTTTGAAGAGGAGGCCACAAGGATTTGTATCTATTCAGATTGCGCAGGTGCGTCTACACTGTACAGGCGTGAAATGTGGATTTAATGTATGAAATTCGAAAATTTTCCATTTCCATTATTTTAATAAAAATTAAACATTTTTTAGCACTACATCATTTGAAATAGTAAAGTCAATCACCACCTTAAATTTTGTTGCCATATCTTACATAACAAAGATTTTATTAAAGATTAATAGACGTATTAAAAAAAAAACTTAACACTGCTTTACAAAACATTGTTAAGCTAAATTCCTTAAAGCTGTATTCAAAAACGATGATTTGCTTTGGTAAACGACTGTTAACTTTAAATATTTTAAAGTAGGTTCCACCCTACTTTAAAGCTATCTTAAGATCTTTACTTTTACATTTTACATCGAAGAAAATAGTAATAATTTATGGGTTTATTGTACTATGTAAATTTTGGCCAAATGTGGTGCATTTTTGAATTTCGTGATGTTAGGATTCGTTCCAAAAAAAATGTAAATGTTATAATATGTACCACTATAGTTATTTAAAAACTTATTCTATTATTTCCGGGACAGGATAATATGTATTTTTTACACATATGTTCCATTTAACTTATTTTCCACTAAACACGGAAACGTAAAATTCCAAATTGTACTTTAATATGTAAACGCTTTAGATTAGATTAAACTAATGTGGCAGTTCCTAGTTAAAGCTTACATATCTTAAAATTTTCAAAATTTTAATTTCGGCTGTACCGAATCTTTATACCAACAAATAAAAAGAAAAACTAATGCCTCAAAGTATGCTTTAAAAAAACACTGATAGCTAGTGTTGTCAGTTTAGCTTTTTAATGCTAAATCTAGCCCTTTTATTTCGCTTGTAGCCTCAAAATTTTCGTTTTAACTTCTAGCTTTTTGAGTAAAAAAATATCAAAAAATATAACTCACACTAAAATAAGGCCATCCCCACCTATAAAGGAGAAGGGTATAAAAAACTATGAACACACCAACAACTTCTAAATTGAATTCGATTTCAAGGAAATATTTAAATGTAGATAGATTTAAACTTTGTATATTCCATTACAAATCAATAAACCTTTGAAATTCTCCTATTAAATTTCATTTAACCTTTTTAGTATTATATTTTTTTATTTTAAACTATATGTATATAAATTTACGTATAGCAATAGCGACCATTCCAATCCCATATATGCTAACATCACAGTCTCAAGTATCAGTCTCAAATGGCTCACAAAAAAATGGAACTACATCAAAATCCTTCTCACAATGTGGAAAAATATATTTACCTAGAAGCTGATTTTATGTAATAAATCTGCCAAGAACCCTCATTTAATTTTTTATATTTTAACGCAAACAAAAATATTGACTACCTGAAACAATACCAGTTAGAGTGATATATTCGGTTGTGCCGAGTCTTTTGTACACTTCATCCATTATGAAATATGTTATATGAAAATGAAATATATTATATTGGAAGTAATTACAAATATTTTTACCTATAGTATATTTACGTAAACACTAAAAGCTTTAAATAATTTGCATTCTTATATAAACTTGAGACGATTACAGATTTTGTTTGCTCTCGACTGGATGTCACATCTATTTTTTTCAATTTTACTTGTTATTAATGAAGCAAATTACATAAAAATTGACGCACAGATAGTGCTTGCATCATAAAATGTTATAGGTTTTGTTGGATCTTGATTGGATGCCATGCCTATATTTTACGCTCATATTTATAAAACTCTCAAATTATTGAACCAATCAGCTTAAAATTGATCTATTAATTATGGTATATATGAGGAACTACTACAGTGGGGGTCCTAAAATTTTGTGGGATGTTTAACCCCCATCATAGGTTAGGTTAAGTTAGATGGGCAGCTGCAAATGTAACTATACAGCTGACTTGGGTCCTATTGGTACCGTTATGTTACCCTAATGGATCATGTAAGTTTGTTTTCATATGTCCGAAAATATGTTTGAATCGAACCAACCTGACGCATGATCTGACTTGAATGACCCCTTACCCAGACCAAATCCAGGTTTGAATGTCTCGCCATCTCATTTAAAGAGTTCCGGCATTCACGTATCAGTCTAAATGTCGAACAGACATCCGAAAGAGACTTAATCACGGGTTGACTATCGGTTCAAATTTGAATATCCATTCTGAATACTCTATAGTACATTAGTCAATTTACCGCTCTCCTAATGGCTAAGATCTCTGCTTGAAGAACAGTGTAGTGATCCAGCAATTTAAAGGAGATGTTCATCCTACACGCGGGAATAAAGACACCTTCCCAAACCCTTCAGAAGATTTAGATCTATCAGTGTAAATCTCAACCGATCCGTCTTTTATAGTGGGATCGGCTGAGACTGAAACTGAGAAGCCTCTGTCCAGAAAGGGTTTGGAAATACAATAATCAATTTTATTAGGGATGTCATCCGAAATTCCCAAAATGGTCGCATGGCCAACCGTTCCATGCACCTATAGTATTGAGCCTAGTCGCGGACATGATGACGACTTGTTTAGCCATTAGATCCACTGACATCAATTTCATCAGAACGAATAATTCTTTGGACGGTGTTGTACGTAGCGCACCTGTAGTTAGTAGCGCTGAGCCAGTATAGTTTAGAGTCTAATAATATACCCATAGTGGAGATTATAACTCTGTTGGTTGGAAGTCTCCATATCCGAGGTCACATTATTGAAGGCTCCTTCTAATTCAAGAAAAGCCAATAATGCATATTCCATGTGCTCGAGAGCATTTTCTGTATACCCTACAAGTGAATGCAATGCCGCCTCAGCTGACTTGCCTTTCATGTAGGCGTGTTGGTACACTGACAAAAGTTTAGGGTTGATTGTCTTGCGAAGGTGCAGGTCAATCAGCCTTTCCAAAGTTTGCAAGGGGAAGAAAGATGGACTAATAAGTCCTTCGGGAGGTCTTACCCGCTTTTGGAATAAATACCACTTTACATCTAGTATATGAGTCAGGGATAAAAGAGCATGTTAAGCAATCCTAGTATATCGGAATCAACCATGGAACTATATCAGTACCATTATACTGTAGGTCTTCAGGTATAACACCATCTGGGCCCGGGAATTTAAACGGAGCAAAGCTGTTCATAACCTATTTCAGTTCATCTTCAGTTACTTAAATCTTAGGTCTGAAACTGTCGCAGGGATCTCCGTTATAGGGAGGCTGCCAGAAAAATACGTATCCATTAAAACATCTAAGGTCTCATGGCCGCTTATCGTCCAGCTGCCATAAGGTTTCTGGATGTAACTTGGAACGGTAGGTGAGAAAGCCAGGATTTTGCGTAAGCGACTAGTCTCGGAATGACCATCCACGCCGCTGGAGAAGACCTTTCATGATTTGAGTTTCGCATTCCTGATCAGGTTTTTAAACCCCGTTTACTGAGGATTTGTAAGCTGACCAGTATCCCAGCTTAGCCTCATTAAATAAACGGCAGCATTCTTTGCGAGTGTTTCGGAGTTCCACCAATGTGGTCCTATCATAACGCATTGAAGAAATGAAAATAGGATAAGTTCAGGGGAGAGAGTTACATTATAAAGAAAATATAAATTTTCTTATCTAAAGGCCTATTACAATGAAAGTCTAAAAAATTTAAAAGTAATTTTCATATAAAACTTCGAATAGGGTGTAAAGGTGCGAGGGGAGCACTAGCTCACATATAAAGTATATAATATTAGCTATCGCAATAAATTTGGTAGAGAAGCACATCGGTAAAATCTAATAAAGAACAAATTTAAGGAAGATGTAATCACTTCGGTGCAGAACAAATATTTTATAAACGTAAGACAATATTAAATTAAAAAAATGTATGGTGGAAAATGAATAAACTGATTTGACTGATAAAAAAACAAAAAAAAAAAAAAAATCAGAAAAAATTACTTGTGATAGATTTATACAAGAATGAGGCCCATATATTATCTAATAACACATTTCGGCTTATAACAAGGTTAATACTAGATCATAAAAATTCTTAAAAAATTTCTGATTTTTCCGTGAAAGAACGAAGCCTCTAGCTAACATGGATGCTTCAAAAAGTTGAAAAGTTCAATATCCATGAAAACAACATCTATAAGAAAAAAAACCTAAATTCAATAAAAATATTTGCGATCGATCTATATAAGTCAAGTCTACAGCTTATTTGGGACTTGGATATCGGTCAAAAATGCGTTTTGGCCGATATCTCTATAACTAATAGACCGACTGAGTTCATTTCTTCAGCAGAAAAATTCAGAAAAAATATCCGATATTGTTTTGTAAAAACTAAGCCCCTAGCGTATATAGGGTCTTGAGAAAATTGAAAACTGTTTTGAAAAGACCGTTTTTCTTTATATCTCCGCTACTTTTGAACCGGCATTTTTCCAAGTTTCAATAGAATCGATATATATGTATATGTATACACATACATATATATCGATTCTATGGAAACTATATATATATATATATATATATATATATATATATATAGTTTCATATATAAAAAGTTTATATACATATACATATATATAAACTTTTTTGCTCTCCGACGGAAATTGCGGAAATTACAAACAAAATAACAAACTTAAGCCATAATGGGTATATACACTTGTGGTGAAGGGTATAAAAAGAGTACGCATACCTACTTGACTTTTTATTTAAAATGAATTTTTTACCAAAAATTAAATAAGAATAAGAAAGACCCTTTTCATTTTCTAACATGTTGTTTAAAGCAATAGCCAACACTAGTGAAAAAAGGTGTTCAAAACTATGCTGATGATGTTATTGTTATTGTTGATTTTTCATAATAAAATAATGTGTGAATAACAAACAACATTCTCTATAACAAGAACAACAACATTAATGTTGAAAAAAAATACCAAAAATAATAAATAAAAAAGGGAAAAAATAAAAAAAAAAAAAAAACAAGACCAACAGCAATAAAAATTTTAAAAGGAAATGAAAGTTTTAAAAAGACTTATATAACAGACTTTTTCTCTGACCATATTTTTTGCCTCGTCATCTCTTCTCTCGGCCTCCCTTTAATGTTCATAATGGCAAAAACTACAATAAGCATGAAAGCAAGAACAATAATATAAAACGAAGAAAAACTAAAATTACAATCATCTTATAGTTTGTTGAATATAGTGTGTGTCTTAATATGTCTCTCAAGTTTCTTTATGTTTAAAAAAGGTAAAGGGCATTCAGATGAACGTACACCTACATATAATACATGCTTAGATATACACATATACAACCGCACATGCAAACATACGTGGATACACCTACACATATTGGTATATAGTTTTAAATTTATTACTTTAAATTTAAGAGGATCGATAAAAGAGAAAAAAATTACATTTTTTATAATTTTTTTACAAGAAATATTTGAGTAACTCCATGTCAAAACGGACAGCAATCGGATTTGACAACTCCAATTTCAATAAAATTCGCTAAAGACATTGGCTATTGAAATTGATTACCAAATCATGTACTTTTAAATTCACGACCATTTCTGATCCAAAAATAAATCGTTTTAAGAAACGGTACGGTAAAAAAAATTCACACAGGTGTTCTTGTTTAATTGCTAATAACTTCTAAACTATACATGGTAGATCTCTAGCTTTAGTTTTATATTAAAGACAATATATATACATATATATATATATATATATATATATGATTTTTTTTAGATAAAATTGTTTAGTAAATTTTTCTATAAATTTTTTTATGGGAACATTTTTATAGTAAAATTTTTATAGGAACATATTTTATAGAAAGAAGCATCAAAATTTTCCTATAAAAAAGTTTTTTCTGTTGAAAATGTTTTTTTTATATAAAATAATTTTTTTAAAAAAGCTTCTTAATTTTTTTTAATATAAAAAGTTACTGTAAGAAATTTTGCTGTAAGAGATTTTGTTAGAAAAAATATTCCGATAAATTTTTCTTATAAAAACTATAACAAAATTTTCTGAAATATTTTATCTATAAAATTTTTCTTATAAAAAAGTCTTTTTTCTTTAAAATGTTTTTCTTATAAAATTTTTGTTTAAAAAATATTCCTATAAAAATTACAAAAAAAAAAAAAAAAAAAAAAAAAATCGTATAAAAAATGTACCTATAGAAATTTTTCTATAGGACTTTTTAACGTTTACACAAATTTTCTTATACATATTTTTATTTAAATTTTTGACAGGAACATTTTTTATAGAAACACGCAAATTTGTTATAAAAAAATTTTTATAGGAAAATCTTATATAAAGGAAATTTTATGGAAGATTCTTTGTAAGAAAATTTTTTTATAAAAAATTCTTTGTAAGGAAATATTGTATGCAGAATTTATTTTTTTATAAAAGTTTCTATCATAAAATTTTAATAGAAATATTTTTTAAAGAAAGATTTATTAGAAACATTTTTTTATAGACAAATTTTTATAGGAAAATTTGTATAAACAATATTTAATTAGTAAAACAATTTTCCATAGCATTTTTTTTAGTACAATTTTCTTATACAAATATTTTTTTTATTTGATGCTTTCTTCCCATTTTCTACAATCTTAAATACTCAAGTGTACATTAAACTTGAGAGGCTTGTTTATTTCTGTTTGTGTTGTCCACTGACCTTTAAATTTCAACCCTTTTCAATAGCCCGTCCACTCATCTCCTTACACACATAAACACCCTAATATATAGGGAAAAGTGGGATACATATTTGCGATTATTGCACTATATTTCTAAATTATATTTCATTCATGAAACCTTTGATTTTACTGCTTTTCGAGTTTGTAGGGTGCATTTATGTGGGATAAATTTGCTATTATCAACTCCTTTTAACAGTTTAAAATCGATTAGATAATATTAAAGTTATTAGAAATTCACCATAACATTAATGTGTTTTCGAACACTTATGTAAGCAACGTACAGACAAATTTTGTAATTTTTTTATGAATATTGAAATAAAATGCTGCTTTAAGTCAAATTTGAATCATAATTACTGAAAAATAAGCTTTGAATAATGCAGGATTATAAAACTCCCTTTTCAAGATTTATTTAAAAAACTTTGATTTTTATTATGGGGTGTTTCAAATTGCCAATTTAATTTTTTTTTAAATTTTGCTAAACAAATTTTAAAAAAGTTAGGAATAAGCTATGTTATTTTATAGACAAAACCACAGAAAGTAAAAGTAGAAATATAAATTCGCTGTAGATAAAAATAAATTATTTTGAGTTTTATTTCGGATGAAATCCTCAAGTATTCCAAAATTTCACCTTTGACGTTCTTGTTTGTTGAAATTCGTTAAAAATTTTGAAATATTTTTCTATAATCTATATTATCTTGTTATGTTTTAATTTTTAACAATCTGTACAATAGTGAAAAAGTTATGGACCGATAAAATTTCACACTTTGCTTTCTTCATATACAAAACTCGTCGGTGTCCAATATAATCATAACACTAACGTTTTTATGAAATTTATATACGTTAAAGTAATTTTACGTTGAAGGATTTATAACAGAACTATGATAAATTATAGACCGATCTTCATTAAATTTTGCACACATATGAATAATTAAATGTTACTTATTTTTACGGGATTTTAATTAAAAAAGTGTATATTATAAGCATTTATGAGCGTTGAACCTCTATTTCGAATATGGGGGCTAGGTGAACTAACGAACCGATCACAATCAATTTCAGTATGATCCGTCCTTTTATCGAAGTAATTATTCCTTTCAAATCTCATCAAGATGTCTATAAAAAAGCGACCTGAACTTTGATAAAACAAGGGACCTGTGTACAAATAGTAAACGGATATTTTACAACAAAACTAAACGAAGTTAAAAAACGAAATAAGAATTGGACCGAATACGATCTAATCTTAAAAGAAAATCAAAAATATGTTATCACAAATGCTACTTTCTGCAATAAAGTTTTGTAAAACTAGATAAACGTGGGCAACAAACATTTGTTCTTTAATTAATATATTCCTTTAATTTTCGGAAAAATTAATAATCACCTTCGATTAAAATGACAAGAACACATACTATATTCTTTTAATACACTTGCTGCTACATATACTATTTTTAACCTTTTGCAGTTTTACAAATATTTAAAACAAAACAAAAGTAAAAATGTCAATTCGCTGAATGAGATATTGGTAATTTGTACACTATAAATGCACCCTACAAACTCGAAAAGCAGTAAAATCAGAGGTTTCATGAATGAAATATAATTTAGAAATATAGTGCAATAATGGCAAACATGCATCCCACTTTTCCCTATATATTAGGGTGTTTATGTGTGTAAGTAGATGAGTGGACGGGCTATTGAAAAGGGTTCAAATTTAAAGGTCAGTGGACAACACAAACAGAAATAAACAAGCCTCCCAAGTTTAATGTACACTTTAAAGTCTTCAAAATTTGAATTAAATGGCGCTGGATCAGTGATTTCGATCAGTGTGAGCCGATGCGACGGGTGTTGGTGACATCTGATCATTCTGATATTTTGCACACTATATTTTTACATAAAAAAGAACAATCCTAAGGGGAATTAAGGTAGAAATTCGAAAGTCTTCTTTTTTTGAATGGTCCAAGTATTACATTAGCTTATTAAAGGAAAAAAATCTGTATTTAAAAATCTAGGAAGTAGTGGATACTGAAAATACATACTTCATATGAAAGAACTCATGTAAATGGTTCACGCGCTTTAAGTGTACGAAATTATAGCAATTTGTTATACATATGGATTAGATTATTGTAAAAACGAGAAGTAACTGCCTATTTTTATAAATTTTATTTTATTATTTCTATAAATTTTGTCAGTTATTACCTATCTGTTTTATTAGAATTTTGATATTCGTGTGACCTCGTAAATACAAAAACCATTTAAACATATTTAATAAACAGTAAATATCTTTAAATCTGTAATTATTCTACCCCAACATTTCTAGTTTTACCCAAAAATAGTTGATTTGATAAAACCTTGATTTTGAAAAATAATACCAAAAGATAAAAGAATTATTTTTATTCAAAACGTTAGACAATAATCCATTCTATATAACAGTTCCATTGCAGGGTTCAAAAGATTATTGGTTGGTATTTTATTTAAGCAAGATAAAAGTATGCTCCACTTTACCCCAATCTCCTCTATATGTATAGAAATGTATTTGTATTTACAGGCTTTTCCTCATGTTTCTCCTTCTTTTCATTTGTCTTTATTATTCACTTCAATTTCTTGCCTTCTATTCTCTTTTGCAAAAATCCTTAAATTTATGTAATATTTTTTGGGACCCTTTTTGGTTGAAATCATAGAATTTTCTTTTAACATTTTACTTAAAGCTTAAGTTTTATTTTCACATTAAATCAAAAGAAAAAAAAAGAATAAAAAAAAATAACTATTTTTTTAAGGTGTCAATGCCAGCAACTAGTTTTACTTCAGCAGAAGTAAGTGTTACCCCAAAGAAAAGCAGATTTTAAATCTATGGGTTTCGAATAAAGATATATTTTACTTTGTGGCCAAATTTAATAGGGGTCATACTATGTACAATCTGCACCATATGGCTAGTCCCCTTGGATTACACGCTTATTTAGCACATTTTACAGTAAGAGTTTTAGTTAAAGTAGAAGAGAGAATACGAGAATTTATGATATGACTGATGGATGAGGTTGATGTTTTCATCATCATTTAATGTGGCCAAAAATAATGAGTTCTAATGTTTGGAGATTATTAAGACATTAAGATTTTTTTAGTTTGTTATTTTTCTCTTTTTTATTTGCCCTAAAAAGATTTATGTCAAGGCAGACATTCTATTTCATTTTTTTTTTTTATATTTCTTTAAAGATTTTGTGATTTGTGTTCGAGTTTTCTTTGGTGTTACAAATGTTGTATTAATGAGCTTAATAGGAAAAAAGGTCAGTAAGACAAATTTTAAAATTTTCTTAAAATTCTTAAAACATTTTTAGTTTAACGCAATGATATTTAGGTCATTTGTATTAGTGTTTAAATATGACAAATTATAAATAAAGTAAAAGGAATTTAATGAAAACAACATTTAAGAATTCTGCTATAAAATTTTCAATTTTTTTTTTATAAGCAAATTTTCATAGAACATTCTTTATAGAAACATTTTCATAGAGAAAATTTTATAGAACGTTTTTTATAGGGAAATTTTTTATAGAAAATTTTTCATAAAAAAAATTTCTATGAAATTCTTTAAGGAATTTTTCATAGAAATTTTTTCATAGCAAAATTTTAATAGAAAATTTTTTGAAGGAAATCTTTTATATAAACTTTTTTTAAAAATTTTTTCAAAGAGAATATTTGAAAGGGATTATTTCATAGAAACATTTTTATAGAACATTTTTATAGGGAAAATTTCATCGACAATTTTTTACAGGAAAATATTTATTGACAATTTTTTATAGGAAAATTTTTATAAATTTTTTTATAGGAACATTTTTATAGACAATTTTTTATAGGAACATTTTTTATATGAAAATTTTTTATACGAACATTTTTATGAAAAAGTTTTCAGAAAATTTTTTATAGGAAAATATTAATCGACATTTTTTTGAGATAATTTATATACAAAATCTTTTATAGAAAAATTTTCATGGAAAATTTTTTGCAGAAACATTTTCACCAAGAACTTTTTATGGAAAAAGTTTCTTCGACAAATTTTGTAGGAAAATTTTCTTAGACTTTTTATAGGAAAACCTTCATAGACAATTGTTTATAGGAAATTCTCATAGGTAATTTTTAATAGGAAAATTTTAGTAGCAAATATTTTATAGAAAAATGTTCAACGACAATTTTTTTTAGGAAAAATTTCATTGACCATTTTTTATAAGAAAATTTTCATCAAAAATTTTTATTAGAAAATTTTCATTGACAATTTTTTGTAGGAAAAAATTATATACGATCATATTTATAGGAAATTTTTTATAGACAATATTTTATAGAGAATTTTTCATAGAATATTTTTTTGTAGGGAAATTTTCATAGGAAATCTTTTGTAGGGAAATTTTCGTAGACAATTTTTCATAGCAAATTTTTTGCAGCAAAATTTTCAGGGCAATTATTTATAGAAAAATATTCACAGACAATATTTTTCATAGAAATTTTCATAGAAAATATTTTATAGGAAAATTTTCTTAGACAATTTTTTGTAGGAAAATTTCCTTAGAAAATTTTTATAAGAAAATTTTCATTAACAATTTACAGGAAATTTTTCAAAGAAAATTTTTACAGGAAATATTTCAATGAAAATTTTTTGCAGGAAATTTTTTATAGAAAATTTTTCATAGAAAACATTTAATAGAAAATTTTTTATATATTGAATTTTTGTTATAGGAAAACAAAGTAAATTTTTCATAGAAAAACTTTTAAAGGAAATTTTTTTATAGAAAATATTTTATATAGGATTTAAAAATGCAATACCCAAAATCTTATAATTTTTAATTTTCAGAGTATATATTTCAAAGGTAAATATATTTTTGTGCATGAGTTTAGAAAAATATTAATACAACCAACTGATATTTTATATTTCAACAAGACTTGAGCTTGATTTAATTTTTCCTTATATAGGGTAATTTATTTTCCTTGCTACTTTATTAATTAAATTAAAAGAAAATGCAAACACTCTAAAACAAAATTATTTCACAGTAAACAAAGTTAGAAAATAAAACAAAAATATAAAGAACAACAACATAAAATAGGGAGAAAAAAAGATTTCTTAATAAGAAAAGTGAAAGCATAAAAGAATAAAATTATGACTATGCAGACAACAAGCTATTTTCTATGTGGCCTTCATAAAAATATTATTCAAAAAACCCTAACGAACAAATTTTCTTTTAAAACAAAGAAAGAGAAAAACCGTCCAAGTATAAAGTGAATTTGGCTCCTCCTTTACTTAATACGATTTTTATTTATTTTTCATCATCTATAAAAAGCTTCTTGTTTGTCTTTTAATGCAAATGTATGCAAATTCTAAGGATTTTCTTTAATCCATTCAAAATTTAAAAAAATAAATAACAGAAAAAGCATCATCAGCAGCAGTAGCAGCAACATTATCTAGTGTTTTTTTTTTTGCTTCATAATAATGGAAAACATTTTTGGAAATATAAAACTCTTCATTTTCTTTCTTCGTCATGCAATTGTTTGTCATTTCATTATGATTTCCTTTCTAAATCCTACATGTCAAATGCTTATTTGAAAATTTCATTGCTTTAACTCTGTAGCACAGTGGTTTGGAAAAGAATGAGAAAAAAAATCTTACAGAAAATTTGTTAGAGGCAATGTTTCTCTGTGGAGAGGGAAATAGTTATATATATATATATATATATATATATATATATTTTTTTTTTTTTTTTTTTCTGAGGAGAGAAAGACATCTTGTTGAAAATTTTTCTCTTAGAAATAGTAAAAAAAATTCTTACAATACAATTTTCTACTGACTTAAAAGATTTTTCTTAATTTTATAGAAGATTTTTCCCTTTAGGGACAGGAATTTTTTCTATAAGAAACTATTATTTTAAGACAAAATTTATAGAAAATTTTATGCTCGAAAGAAGAAATTTTCTTATAGAAAATATTTTTTTGTTAGGAGAAAATTATTTATTAAAAATTTTATTCTACGAAGAAAATTTTCTCTCAAAAGATTTGCTTAATTTTTTCGTTTATTTTTACAGGAAGAAAACATTATTCTAAAAAAACTATTTTATTTTAAAGGCAAATATTTCTAGCTCAACAGAAAACTCAACAGAAAGAAGTACTATAAATTTATCTTTTGCTAGGAAAACGTGTGATAAAAAGTTTTTCACTTTAAAGAAAAAATTTTCGTTTGAAAAAGAGAAGATTTTTAGGATATTTTTCTCTATAAAGAAACAAATTTTTATTTTAAAGTATTCTTAAAAGTTTTTTGATAGAAAATTTTCCTCTCTACAGAGACAAATTTTCTTATAGAAAACTTTTCTCTTTAAAGAGGCAAAGTTTTTATAGAAAATTTTTCTCTTTAAAGAGACACATTTTTTTATAGAAAATTTTTCTCTTTAAAGAGAAAAATTATTTTATAGAAAATGTTTTTGTTTTTTTATATAAAAGTTTTGTCTTTAAAAAGCAAATTTTTTTAAAGAGGTAAATTTTTTTATAGAAAATTTTTTTCTTTTCTTTTTACTTTGTAAAGAGACAAATTTTTTTCTCTAGAAAATTTTACTATTTAAAGAGACAATTTTTTTTCTAAAAATTTTTCTCTTTTAAAAAGTGAGAGGTTTTTTATAGAATATAGGAATAGAGGCACATTTTTTATATATTTTTTTATAAAAATATCTTTAAAAGATTTTTTTCTTAAAAAAACAATTTCTTATGTGTTACTTAGAAAAAAACTCATATGATAAAGGATAAGAAAAAATGCCCTATGGGAAAATCAAAGTTTAATAGAACTACTTTAACAATTTAATAACATTAAAAGATAAACTTTGCAAAATAAAAAGCGAAAGAAGTACCAGTTTTTTTTATCTGTAATTTAATGTCAGTTAAAGTAATAAACAGGAAGAAATAAAAAAATAACGACCGAAGGAGTTAAATAAAGAAATAAATCTTT
This sequence comes from Protocalliphora azurea, assembly GCA_932274085.1. Lineage (NCBI taxonomy): Eukaryota > Metazoa > Arthropoda > Insecta > Diptera > Calliphoridae > Protocalliphora > Protocalliphora azurea. The sequence continues at coordinate 8,631,704 of OW026519.1, forward strand.
TGTAATATAATATTACGAAAATAAATAAGTATGTAGCTACTTATTTCATTGATATAGATCTTTGTGAACTCCTATTACAGAGACATTGTTGCTATGACTACATCCTTTGTAAGTGTGTGCGAAATTATTTTCTGGATATTACTTGAAGTGTATGTAATTTTTTTTATTGTGTGCGTGAAGCTCTACAATTTATATTGGTCTAATAAATCCATCATTATATCGGCACATAGGAAATTGAATAATTTAAGGAGTCATTTCACTGCTGCTTTTATTATTATTTTCTGATCTATGCAAGTTGGTTTGGCTATAAAACCCCCTGTTGTTATATATATATATATATATATATATATATGTATATATTCATTTTTTTTATTTGTCTTGGTATAAAATTTTTTCGCATTTAACTTCATGTTTAAGCTTGTGTTTTGTTTTATTACAAAGTATCACAGAACCATTCTTTCTAACGGCGTTACTAGTTTATCGAGCAATTATCCTAAGCTAGGAATTTACAAGTTTAAATTATTCCAGCTGTGGGAAAAAAAGAAGGCGAGAATTAAAAAAGGAAATAGTGAAATAAAGTTTAATAAAGAAAAATAAACTTAAATGGAACTATAAAAAAAATTAACGATAAATTGAAAGTAAAACATTTCTTCTTGAATTTTAAATATTTGCAATTAATATTCTTACAAAAACTCTCGAGTTCTGTTTTTATTTCAAGTCTACAAATGATGTCTTAAATAAATATATTTTTATCATTAGTTAAATTAATCATTAACTTTAAATTTGATTTTGAAATAATCAAATTACTAATTAATTTGGCTTTTAATAATTATAATAATTAGAAATTAAGATAATGCAAATTGTTTATTTACTTAAAAACCACTTAAAATAATTTTATTTATTGTGCGCACTCGGGCGTATGATTAATATTAATTCAAATGGGTACTTTACAAATTCTTTAATATAAACTTTTTTCTAAGCACTTGCGGTTTCTATAATGAGACTCAAATTAAAGCTAACTAGAACAAGCTTTGAAGTTATATTAAATAAACATAATTAATTCATTAATATTGATGATAGTATAATAAAGATTTTAAAATAAAAAATTTAATGATGTATTAGTTTATGCAATTTTTTTAAGAGGGACGTTTATTTTTAAATGATTAGAAATAAACTTTTAATAATTTTATTCTAGTTTTGGGGGAATCAGAAATTAATTTGCTTTAGGCGTTAATTTTTAGTCATGTAAGGATAAGTTAATCTTAGTTTTATTATTCATCTAAAAAATAATTTAATATTTCTTTTTTGAAGCAATTAAATTATTTTTAAATTCAAAATTATTTCTAATGAGTAACGTACTTAAATAACCAATCTTTTCTTTTTATGCTAGTAGCTTAAAAAAATAAATATATAAAATTATTTTATACATCAAAGTTAAAAACAAAATTTTCAATTAAATATTTTTTAATATTAAAAAAACTGCCAGCAGTAATTTTTTTTTTAAATTTCAAAAGTGAAAAATTATACTTAATTTAAGAAAAAACTTAAAACTTTAAAATATTTTTATAATTCTCAATAGATTACAAGTTGAAAAAGTTTTATTTTTAATTTTCCTAAAATTAATATACAAGTTCAATATTAAAAAAAAAACATCATGAAGAAAATATTATAAATATAATTTTTTCTTAATTTCTTTTTTATTATAAGACATTTTTTTTCTGTGAGAAAAACTTTTCTAGAAAATGTACTCAATTAACTGACTATCTGAATTTTCAATATAATTTGAATTGTTGTTTTACAAAGCAGATTCAAAGACAAGTTTATAAGAAAGTTATTTAACTAAAAATTCGCCCTTCCGAATTCGGTAAATAAAAAAAAACACACATTCGTATTCAGGGAGCACAAACACATCAAATGTGAATAATTAAAATTTTATTAAATATTTAAAAAAATTTTGAATTTTTATTTTTTTATTACATCATCGTAACTAGTGCCTCTAAAAACCTTATGTGTATATACTTTTTACGAACACTATGTTTTCAAATTGTATCCAAATTTCAGGGATCAAAGCCCAATTTGGTTTGATTTGAAAAATAAATAAATAAGAAATGGCCTCCATATTGGTTTCTCCACTTTGAATTTTTCTATTACAGAATCTATATCAGCGTTCCCAAAAACCTTACATATGATATTTATTTTTTATGTAAACCAAATATTTTTATTATGGCTAAAATTCAGGGATCGTGGCCCAGTGTGGTCCATTTTAAAATTACATGTCGTTTCATTAAGGGTTTAATGAGCACTATAAATACAGATTTAAGCCAGAGGTGTAAAGTGTGTATATAAATTTGTCATTTCGTTTGTAATTTCTACTATATTCATCTAGAACTCCAAAAAGTATAAATATTTTGGAAGTCCGTCTGCTGAAATCAGTTTCTACAAAGCCCCAGTTAGCGGATGTATATGCTAAAAAATAAAGATATATACAAAAACCGTATTTGTGTTCGACTTTTGTAATATTCAGAATTTTTTTTTTTTGAAATTTTTTGTTGATGAAATATGCAAAATCAGTTAACTAGTAACTGAGATATCGGTCAAGACGCATTTTTAGTCTTTATGAAGCTCCTATATAATCTACGGACTTCGTTTGTGTACAAGTAGTTCACAAATACTTCTTTGAATTTTTAGTTTTTTTAATTAACCAAATCCATCCATAAACAAAAAAGTTGTTGGTAAAAAAAATTAGTTGTGAATAGAAGCTATCAGTGTTGTTTGAATATATATATATATATATATATATATATTTTTTATATATATATATATATATTTTTTTTTTTTTTTAGTACAGATGTGAAAATATTAAAGCGTATTTTAAGGTATTAGATATTTTATTTATTGGTATTGTGGTGAAGGAACTAAAGTTCGGCTAAGCCAAATATAGTGTCCTAACTTGTTTTTAATTTCACCCTTTCGAAGATTTTATACCAAATTTGATAGATTTTTTTTACTGATTCTTCCCTGACATCACCAAGCCAAATATTATACATTTATCCTTTAAATAATTTTCATCACATTTTATTTGCCCTTAAAATTCTCTAACAAATTACCTTGTAACTTTTAATAAAATACAGTTAAATTCATACTTTATCTCAATCATTTAAAAAGTTTTTGTAAAAAATTTTTTCTCTACAACTTTTACCTTTAAGTTCAAATTTGTTATTGTTAGCAAGAAAAAAATCATAAAATTCATGTAGTTACATAGATTGAGTTTAACTTTTATAGGCATTCATATGAAAGTTGTTTGCAAACTGTAACTTTATAAGTTTAAGAGTAAGTGAAAGTTTTTTTGTTTTTGTGAAAATTACTTGAAATAATATTAATCATACGTCAGGTTGAATTTTAAACTTAAATGCAAAACAATTAAAATAACATCAACGAAATTTACATATAAATTTCAGAATTTTAAAATGAAAAGATTAACAATTTAATTATTAATTTGAGATTGTTTATTTCACTTTAATTTTAATGACATTTATTGCAATATCTTGGCAATTATAAAAAAAGAAATAAAATATATCTTATTTAAGTCATACAAATTACTAAATCATTATTGTTATTTAAATAGATTATTCTTAGAAATATTTGTGCTAATTTAAATTACAAATTGGACGCATTGTTTTTCTTTATAATTGTGAATTATAAGAATAAATGGCTTACTTTTATACAAAATAAAGTTATTCTGTTTTATTTTAGTTTTGTCGCAATATTTTATTTTCATTGTTGTTTTGAAAAAAAAAGAAAAAACTTCATTGTACATATTAATTTAATTTTGTACATATTAATTTACATTTTTTAAATAAAAGAATTTTCAAAAATAACAAATTTAAATTTCCTGTTTTACACTCAATAAAATTAATCATATGCCTTATTATTTGTAATTGTTTTAAATTCGATGAATTTTATTGACACTTTAAATAAAATAAATAAATATTTAATTTTCAGTTAATTTCAATTTAACTTTAAAAATTATTTTTTAACATATTTGCATAAATATTTGCATAAATATCATAATAATAAAGTAAATATTTTACTATCATAAAAGGGAAAATAAATTAATTATATGTTCTTTTTTCAATTTCATAAAACATTTGACTCAGTTATTTGCTTTGTAAATTATCCTAATGGAATTATGAAATTTTCTGTTAAAAATTTATTTGTAAACATTTTATTGATTTATTGTTATTAATCAAAATAAAGTTATTATCGCTTATTAATTATTTGTTAGAGAAAACAATAATCGTAATAATGTTGTCTTAATGTCAACATATTAAAATTACTCATGATTTAGTAAAGGTGAATGACAACTTGTATTAGTTATTTTATTTTGTTTCCTTATTATGAGAAATGAACTGGGAAAGCGAAAAGACATTATGGGGACAGGCGAACAACAAGGGGCGGGAAATTAAGTTAAAATTAAAGGGAATTTAAAGGAAAAGAGGCTAAGTGAAGACGAAATACAAAGTGAACAATAGTCTACTAATAGCCTACTAATGGAAATATTAACTACACTGGACGGAAAAATGGTTTTTCCTTCTCCCTCAAAAAAGAACAACAAATATGCTGACTAGATATACCTTAAATTGCTTTCAGTTTTATTTTAGCGGGTTGTCCGATTTAGATCACTGAAACCTTAATATTATTTTTTTTCTATCTGCGCAACAATTTCGGAAATCAGTGTCAGGAAAGTCAATTTTAAGTGCACAATTCAAGAATTTTTTTATTTATTTATTTTAAGAAATTAAACCGGAATAATTGTGTAGTTTTTAATCCCTTATCATAAATCTGGTTATACTATGAACAAAATACTCACGCATTGCTGGGCAAAATAGATATATATATATATATATATCTGATTATTTCTGATTTAATTGGAAAATTTTATGAGTTTAAAGGATGCCCAAAGGAACTTTTCTTACAGACCAGAAAAAAATTCAAATTAAATTTTTTCGTAATCAATGTTTTTCTAACTGAGAAACTGGATAACAAATTAACCGTTCGGAAGGCATTATTCGAGGCTTTCTTAAGAAATGGCAGAAATCCGAAGTACGGAAACCAACAAAAGGTAATCAGAAAATATAAACTTGACTTTCCGGTCACTACCAAACATGTTGCGAACACATGCTAAAATAAAATGGAAGCCTTTTCCGCTGCAGAAAAACCAAAAATATGTTTTGTTCCAATTAAAATGAATAGTGCAATTTATAATGAACTTTTGGAAGATGCTCTTCTCCCATTTATGGATGAAAAATTAATGAAGATTGCATATTCCAAAAGGATAATGCTGTAATCCATGTCATGAACTAATCTAAATCCAGGATAATGAACATAGTACTCCATTCTTGGACTGGCCGACTTGCAGTCTGGATTTAAATCCAATGGAGAATGCCAGAAATGCACAGAATGAATCAGAAAAACAACAGAGTTAAAAGTAAAAATTAAACAAGCCTGGGAAGAAATTGACAGGGATTTTCTTGAAAAATTATTCGAATTTTTTAAGTTATTCAAAAGAAATGTTGATTAAAATATTACTAATATTGCTTACCCAGTTTAAGTGCGTATATATGGGAAAATACCATAAAAAACTGTTAAATTTACTATGAAAAAAAAACTAATTTTTTATGTAAAGCCAATAAGTAATTTAAAAGAATTCATTTGTAGTACCTTAATTATTTTTTATCCCCATTTTGGGTAAGTTGATTAAACAAATTGATGTGCGTTTATCGGAATCTGCACCAATATATACATATTTTTTCTTCTTTAATAAAATGTATATAGGTATCTTAGATGGAATTTAACTTGCTAAACAGGTATCTGCTAACAAACATTTAGTTACTTTAAAATACTAATCTGTGTAAAAGAAAATTACTAAGTACACATTTTTATCAAGATATTTGTTTTTCAATTCACAGTAATATTTGTAATACATGCTCTCATACTGCTAAAATATAAGACAAAACATTACAGTGCAAACTATGTGCAAAAAAGAATTCAATTCATTTGAATTGAAACGATGAAACAAAACTAAAATATGTCTTGTTCTTTTTGAAAATGTTTTTGCTTATGAGAGATTTTAACAAGAGCAATAATGCTAAAAAAAATAAACAACAAAATGAAAATTAAATGAAAAGCGTAAAAATTGTGTCTTCTAAAATAAAACTTAACAGATAATAATTTCATTTGATTTATTATTTTTATTTTAATTTTATTACTCAAAAAATAATGATTATTTTGTGAGTTTTATTCTACTGCTGAAGAAATAAACCATACGTTAGTTTTGAAATAACTTTAACGATGAAATTTGATTTTTCTTGATAAACTTTCGAAAAACTTAAGTTTTTATAAATGTTAAAAAAAATATATAAATGTTCAAAATTTTACATGAAATCACGTCACCAAAAATGAAATGCATGTTGTTTTCGAAAATCGGCCCTTTTAGTGAAAAAATGGACAAAATCTGCATTTTAGTACTTGTCTGGTACACTTACGTATCTTCTAAACCAGTAAACATATAAATTTATATCGTACTCGTAACTTATTGAAAAATGATAAATGCAAGTTTTGTACTTTTTGGAAATTCGACCATTTAAGGTCGTACCTATTTTTGGTACTTTTTTCATAAGACATTTATTTCTATTTACATACATATTATGCATACAATTTTGTTACATCCAGGGGACAAGAAAAGTAGCAAAAAGGGGTAAGGACGGGAAGTTACACTTTATTCAAACTATCGACTAATTTTTTATAATATTAATCCTGCAAGCATGAACTTATTATATTTTTTATTTGTGTACTTTTTTTGTTCTTCTAATGGTACCTTTCGAATTTTCTATAATATTGAAGGTAAACACATGAAATTACAGATATATGGATATATGTGGGTATGAATTCTAGAGGGGAGATTTTGTGGTACTTTTCGTTCTTCTAATGGTATTTTTTGAATATTCTGTAATATTGCATGTCGTAGTATTGAATTAAATATAAACAGTTCTGAGTGAATAATATCATATATGAAGTTTTTTTGTTTTTTTGCAATTTATCTTTTGTACTTTTGAAACTTTCTTTATATATGCGGGTACAATGTCCTATATAAATTTTACTGTAGATATCTCTCCCACTTTTAGAAGTTAGGAGTGTTGGATATAAATGAGTCTAGAAAAGTAGTTTATAGACTGCGATATTTAGGAGGAAAATAGCTTAAATAGCTTTTAATCCAATTTTTGAATTGAGAAATATACGTAGTTTTTTTTGGCACCCTATGCTATTCAATGAGGAACTCATAAAGGGTAAAGTAGTGGTACTTGTGATATCGAACCACTTGGATATACCTTATTTGAATCAGCCAGTAAATTTCTTTTTATATAAAAATATAGACTAAAACAGTTTATAAAATAAGTAAAACAAATCAAAAAAGTAACACAAATAAAAAACTAAAATACATGAGATAGAATGAATAATATCAAAGTCTGTATTTTATTTATGTTATTAGTTTTAATTACATATCTACATTTTTAAAATTTTATTATTATTATTATTTTTTTATCTAAAATTTTGTAAACAAAAAAACAAATAGCAATATTGCATATGTTGCCTTTCTACATATATTTCAAGAAAAAAAGAGGTCAAATTTAACTCTAAAGAAAGGTCAGAAAAAAAAATCAAAAAATATCCCAAAAAGATTTCTTTTTATTTAAAAACCTTATTTTTTATCTTTTATTCTTATTAATTTTTGAACGATGGAAAAAAAGTAAATAAATGCGGCAAAACATATTGCGTACGTATACAAAAATAATTGACAGTTTCGCGCGGTATGTACATGAAAATATTGTAAGTTAGCTGGGCTTAGAAGGTCACTTTCTTATTACACTATATCAACAATATAATAGATAATTTGTATCTTTTGTTAGTTACAAATTGTATCTTTTGGCTGTTAGATTTGAAGGTTTAAGCGGTTCTGCCCACAGCCTCCATATTCAACCAATCGTGGTTGTGCCACAGTCGGCTTCAAAAGATCGGTTAGTGAAACCTATACGTTTTATTTTGTTGTATTTATAAGTCACTATATTCGTTAGTATAGTGTATAAGTTACATTAAGAGTACGGTTTTTAACGTGTTTGAAAAATGTAAATTTTGTTTTTCTTTTATTGTGTAACGAATACTGGGAGCTGCGAGCTCCAATCCAGCATAATGTGGAAATACGTCGTTACAGTATTAATTTTTTTTAAGGGTAGGACTAACACGATCCCCTTTTGAGACAGTCACACTTGTATAAGTCGAGAACTGTTTGTCTAATTTAGATAAATAGAACTCCAATAGATGCTGATTAAAATTACCTTCAGGTTATCTTAACATTTTTTGTTTTTCGATATAAAATAGGTAAAATTCTCCGGGATCTGTACCTGGTTCTATTGAGTGATTCGGCTCGATTTTAATTTTGAAATCGTCTTCTTGAAGGTGCCTTTTAGAAAAGTATCAAATCATTAAATTCTTAAGAAAAATTTCGTTTTAGGGAAAAGAGAGCGTAGAAACTTTTTCGGCAAAAAAAATAGAAAAAATGCTTATTTTTGGAAGTTTAACATATAAAATTTTTTATTCGATAAATAATTTTGTTCTTTAATTAATTACAGAACAATTAAGCTAAATCGATCGGAACTATTGGGATATATATGGAAAGAAGTGGACCAAAATCATGCAAAATTGGGATTCAAAAGCTGTAAGAGATAAATAGTTTATGCAAGTATAAGCATAAACAAAACTTTGGCAAGCTGTTAAAAATTTTTTATATCAAAGATACAAAATTTTGAGCCTCCTTAGGTCAGCCCCTGAGGGGTATGTGGGATCCTCATTCCAAAACTAAAATTGTACACTCCTCCGCAATGCCTATGTGAAATTTTATGTAAATCCAACCAATTAAAAGTTACAGATTTATTTCCAAAAATGTTCGGTTCTGCCAGATTGTGCAACATACGCTGCTTTAAATTTGACTAATTGTTATTTCAGTGCTTTTTGCAGCTTTAAATCTTCGACATAGCAATTTTTTTATTTTTTTTTAATTTAATTTTTTTTTTTAAATATGTTAGTAGTACTGCGTACAAACTACCACCAATATAAGAACAAATATTGTGCATGGAATTGGCCTGACTGTTCCCTTTTTCGTGCAGTTGATTCTACACTAAATAAAAATGCAAAATAAAAAAATAAGTACGTAAATAAATACACAAAATTTCATGATTATGTGTGCAAAGTATTCTTTTGATGTTCCAGAGCAAATATGACACTGTGAAAGGGTAGGGTAGACGCAAAGAAAAAGCATGGTTACGGCGTTGTCACTACAACAATATTATGTTCTCAATGTCAATATTCATTAATTTTAATAATACTGTGTTCATGACAACACCGTTTTTGTTTCAGGTTTCTCATTCAATGTTATATTCAATCAAAATGTTAATAGAGTTGACTACAAAAATTTTATGTTTTTTATTGTTTAATTTATTAATATAAAAAATATCATTATTTCTACAACCATTAAATATTATCAATCTTTTTCCTTGTTCTTAAACTATAACAATAAAATGTTACTAATAAATATTGTTTTTACAAATTTTGGTTGAAAAATTAATAACTTCTTTGTTTTTGAATATATTTGCTTTTTAATCTTTGTTTTCTACCTTCATTATAATTCCCATTTAGTTTATACATCAATCAATATAAGTAGACAAGGTTTTGTAATATTTGGTATGTTCAAGCAATATAAAATATTGATTAACTACTACTAAATTGTTCAGTATTAAAAAAAAAATATGTCTTAAATTATCTTGCACAATATATGATGTTACAATATATGACTCAATAGACAAAAATAATCATTTTTAATTTATTTTGATATATGATAAAATGGGATAATAATATAGTAAGATAGTATAATGATATGAAAAACTTGAATCATAATTTAAAAAAGCGAATCATAAAATCGGACACAGTTTGATAAACTAGAATCATAACAATTGTTATTTATAATCATATTTATCTTTAGCTGTGTTCATATATTCCAATTATAATATGTTGCTCTTAGATTATGATCACTACAACTATTTTTTTTTTTTGCGTATAGTATCGCTTTTTTAAATCATTTCAGAGATTCATAAATATAAACAAAAGGGAATATTAGTGTGAACCAAAAAGACATAGATGGAAGCCAACATATATGAGACGTTAACACAAAATAAATTTTACAAATATCGTTTACGATTATGAGAAGAGAGGCCTTTAAATGAAGTGACAAATGTCCCCATTTACCTTACTTTTTATTAAATTTTTTTAAATTAATAATTTTTCTTGAAAATAAGTACGTTTCTTTTTTTAATGACTATATCACAGGAAATTGTTACGCATTTGCGAAGGTTATATAGTTCATTAAACATTATTGTCTTTTTTCTGCATCTATTGAATTGTGCTTTTTTGAAAATGGCTTATTGCTTTTCATTAAAACCTAAAAGTTTTTCTTGTTTTTAAGATATATTTATAAACATTTTATTCAACACTGCCCTTGTAAAAATTTAAGTTTTATTATTATTATTATTATTATTTTTTTTTTGTTAATTTCCAAAGCATTTCCAAGCCATTAAAAATTTTTCTATTTAAGCATTTTCGTAGAGAATCATTAAAACTTTTCTAAATTCTTTTCTTGAGTAACTAGTATAAAATTAACTATATTTCATAATATATTAACACAAAATTATTTTGTATTTTAATTAAAGTTGTCTCGTCGTTATCTGCTCAAATATATTTCTATTAAGTTTATTTTTATCTAGGAAATACATTGCTAATTAAGGAATCTTATTGAATTAATGTGACTTAAAATTACACATAAATTTAATTGTGGAATATTAAATTTCGAAATTATAAACTGTTAATTAAATGTTGATTAAGCAGACAGAATTAAATAAAAATTTCACATGAATTTGATTCGGCATCAACTTATTAAATTAAGCACAATTTTAAGAAAAACATATATTTCCAGAAAACCCGTAAATATTCGTATATTTAAACCCTTCGTAAAAATTAAAAAAAAACTAATTTGTATATTTTATCAGACAATTTAAATGTCTTTATAATTAAATTTATTAAAAGACCATTGCAATATTTTTCACTTAGTAATTATAAAGAAATTTGTGAAATTTTCTTAAATTAATATTAATTATACGCTGTAGGATCCTTAATACGTGCAATTAGCGCAAAGCGGTCAACAATTCAATTTAAAACAAAAGTTTTTCATTCATTAATGTTTCTTTACAAAAGGCAACAACAAGCATAATAAATAATATTGTTTAAATAAAACTTCAAGTAGCGCCAAACTCTTGAAAAACTAACCACAAACTTATTAACATAAATAAGAGCTGTTGCTGCCTTATGATGGCAGACAGACAGGCATACAGACATAAAGATAGACAATCTGACAGTTTTACCAGGCAGATGCTAAATTTTTTGTTTCCTTTTTAACTTTCAACTTGTGTGTAAATTTTTTCTTTTGTTTTAATTAACTTCAATAAGTGTTCAATTAATTTAATTTGAATTAAATATATCAGCATTGTTAAATATTAAAAAAAAACTACATTAACTTTAGCTGAAACTACGCCAAGAGACAAAAGAAAAAATTGAGTTTTTTCTCGGTTTTCGTTGTCAAAGCCATTAACAAATTTGCCCTGTTCTTTTGTGTTTCAGCATTTAAATAATTAGTTGATATTGTACCACCTTAATTGTACAATAAAATGAAAAAAATAAAGGTTTTGCAGTTTAAACCAACAACATACAATCTTACTTCTTCTTCTACTTTCCTTTTGGACAAAAGTTAAATGTAAAAGTATTAATTACAATTATAACCCCAACATAAATGGAACATAAACGGTAACAGGAGCCAAAGGAAATGGGAAAAAATGAAATAATTGAAAAAAATGTTTGCACCATTGAACTTTGTCCTCATGTGAACAGACAAACAATTTACTTAATTGCAAAATAGTATTAAATTCCATTTTTCTTTTAGTCATCTTGTCTTCGTAATTTTGTTTGCGGAAAAGAAAAAAATGTCAAAAAAGTTAAGAAATTGTCTGGAAGTTTCATTCAACTTTTAAGGTAAAATGAAAGAGAGTTTGTATTAGATATATTTATTGTTGGTAAGAAGACTCATTTATGGAATGGAATTTTCCTCAGTTTTACTAAGTTGTGGTTTAGCACTGACAAAGGTATAGTTGAAGTTGCCAGAGAAAACTCACTTTTATTTTGAAACTGAAGTACTAAAAATGTTGTATCCGGAAAATTCCAATACAGTTATAGTTCAGTTCTAGTTCAAATCTAGTTCAGTTGTAATTAAGTTATATTTAATTTCTAATTCAGTTATAGTTAAGTTCTATTTCAGTTCTAGTTCAGTTCCAGTTTAGTTTTAGTCAAGTTCTAGTTGAGTTCCAGTTCAGTTCGAAGTCTAGTTCATTTCTAGTTTAATTCCAGTTTAATTCTAGTATAGTTCTAGTTCAGTTCTAGTTTAGTTCTAGTTTAGTTCTAGTTTAGTTCTAGTTCAGTTCTAGTTCAGTTCAAAGTCTAGATCATTTCTATTTTAGTTCCACTTTAGTTCTAGTTCAGTTATAGTTAAGTTCTAGTTTAGTTCTAGTTCAGTTCTAGTTCAGTTCTAATTCAATTCTAATTCAGTTCAGTTCTACTACAGTTCTAGTAAAGTTCTAGTTCAATTCTATTTCAATTCTAGTTCAATTTTAATTCAGTTCTATTTTAGTTTTAGTTTATTTCTACGATGAGAATATTATGTATTTACCATAACTGGTAAGTAAATAAGGATGGTAGAGACGGAGATCGCAATGTATGTAAGAGAAAATATTTCGCACTCAAATGATTATTTAAAAATAAAATTTTTTAAAGTAATTCATATTAATACATTAAACAACAAAACTCTTTCTTTTATTCTTGTATATCAATCGTCAAAAAATAATATTAAAGATTTTAAAAGAGAACTCGACGAAAATATAAACAAAATAAAAAATAAAAGGACGGTTTTGTTATAGGATATATGAACTAAAGGTCTGCAAAGAATAAATTACTCCTTCTCTCTCTCCCTGAGAGCACAAGTAGTGAAGTATAGATAACTCTTGTTCGTCGAATATCTACGAGTAATTAGCAACAGAAAAATATGTTCCGGAAAAAGTAAACACATACAAATATAATAAACATAGATAAGGTACTACAAGTATATTGTTCACTTCACATGGTACCTTGAGTATTTTCTAATTAAAGGGCAAAACTGAAAATAACACAATTATGTTGATAAAATCACCAAACGAAATAAAATTTTAAGGGAACTAAAATATGTTAGTCATTGATTTTAAATAAATTGATCTACATTGTTATAATAAAAGTTATGTTCTGGTTTCTTTACATTGTTTTTTTTTTAATATATAAGTTGTTTAATGATTTTTACTTTAAAAAATAATACACTCAGATAACAAAAATTTTAGCCGAATGTAATTTTTTAAATTTAAGAAAACAAAAATAAAAAAGAACTCTAGCAGCAAAAACTGCATTAGTTCTACAACTAGATCCACAACGTATGAAAATAGCCAGTACTTACTCTAATTTGCCGAACTAGTTCTGTGGAAGAGTTAACTAGACAGTACCCATTCTATGGAACTGTTCTAGGACTAGTTCTTTAATCAATGATTTTTATTTGAAATTTAAACAAAAAACTTATTTATGTAAAAAATGCTTACCACAAATCAAAGTTCTTGGTAAATAGAAATAATATGTGGATTAAGGAGCAAATAATTAATGAAATAAAGGGTAAAAGTATAAATGATATAGATGCAATTATAATACAGAAAAAAAAAAATAAATTAATAAATAAATAGAAGCGATAACATTAGATCGATAGCAAAGAAATTTGCAGTGAATTTCAGTGATAACGTCCAAAATATACTTCACTATTGAGACAAAAACTCTTGGATTTATATGTCTCTATTTGTGAAGAAGAAATATTTTCAATCCAAGAAAACTCGAACACAAAAAAGTGCTTGTATAGGTGGTATAAAAGATATAAAATTTAATACCTCCCTTCTTATGCCGGTAATAATATCATTCATAAACTCAAACAAAAGCAGCACAACTATTCCAAAACTATTAAAAACCTCAATAATAAGTCAAATTTATAAAACTGCTATTAAGAATAATTTTAAAAATTATAGGCCAATCACTATACTATCAGTATTTGAAAAAATTCTAGAGGAAATTATTGTCAGGAGACTAAATGAATTTTTCAGTAAATACAAAATTTTAAATTCTAATCAATATGATTTCTAAAGAGGCAAAAATATAAATAAGCTATTAGGAAACTTCTCACAATATATAAATAAATGATTGACCGAAAATCGTCATTACTAAGCCCTTTTTGCAGATTTTAGCAAAGCATTTGATACACTTTCACACAGTAAACTTTTAAATATTTTGGAGAGATAAGGAGTAATAGGCAACAGTTTGCGATGGTTTAAAAACTATATAGAATTAAGGACATACCAGATAAAAATCTTCAACAACCTAAGCAAAGAGAAACTCTCAGGAAATAACGAAGTTCCCCAATGATCTAAACTTGAAACAATTGCCTATCTCATATATGCGAAAGAAATGATTAATGTATTCAAAGACAGCTGTGCAACGATACTTAGATCTTAGTAATCAATGATAGAATAGAAAGTAGAATAATAATTATGCAACAAGAGTTAAATATAGTAACCAGGATGGAGATACGATAACGACACCGTTATTAATGCGTCTAAAACGAATGTTATTCATATTAAAACACGGCATCTTCCAAGCTACAACATACACTTAACATTTCATAGTTACGAATGCCTACACAACCTTATTGCATTGAGTCCTGATACGTGTACCATAGTCATTGAAACGTGCACCCATATAAAAGAATTGAGAAAAAAAATTAAAAAAAGCAGCAGACATCCTTTTCCACCTAAATAAGTAATTGCTCTACATATGCCGCCCTTAAGCAAGCTAACTTCTCACTAGCGGAATAATACTTAAGACATAGTATCATTGTATGGGGTAGATCAACATAATGAAGCAGTTTACAAAAAAACTCAAAATCAAATTTTAAAAACTTTGTGGAAAAACCAACAAAAAATATATACTTATAATAAATGTCAGAGAAACAACACAGACGTCGTAGTCGTAAACATCATTATCACAAAAAACAACATACACGTAAACAACAACACTCACGTCGACAGCACCACACACACATACATAAACAACACTTACGTAAACAACACATACGTACACAACAACAATCAGGTAAACAGCACTATACCCTGCCAGCAATTAGGTGATCAGAAAAATGACTCTTTCTAGTATTCTCAAGGTGTTATTTTCCTGTTAGTAAACAATTTCAACTTTACAAAATCAAATAACATTAATTTCGATTTTCGACCTTCTGAAATTAAAAAACCATTACATTGTTTTTAAATT
This sequence comes from Protocalliphora azurea, assembly GCA_932274085.1. Classification (NCBI taxonomy): domain Eukaryota; kingdom Metazoa; phylum Arthropoda; class Insecta; order Diptera; family Calliphoridae; genus Protocalliphora; species Protocalliphora azurea. The sequence continues at coordinate 8,647,298 of OW026519.1, forward strand.
AAAAACAAAAAATGTGAAGAAGACGATGGTACTTAGTTAAAGTGTTATTTTCAAAGGCAAGCAATCGATTTTTAAAACATTTTAAGAAAGCTTCGTAAAATTAAAATAAACAAAAAAAAAAAAAAAAAAAAAAAAAAAAAACAAAGAGTAATAAAGTGAGGTAAAAATAAAAAAGAAATATATATATATATATATATAAAGTGAATGTTGTTTAAATTGAAAACAAAATGAAATATTTTGAAAGAAATTTTAAATTAAATTAATTAAAAAATAAATGTTATTCCGTAAAACGAAGCTAAAATTCATTTTGACAATTTACTTTGAAAACAACAAATAAATTTGGATTTATTTCTTGTTTTTAATAATATAAAATTTCGAAATAAAATTGCGTTTCGCTCATAAAAATATGTATATTTTTTAGTGAAAGTGAAGCCATGTGTCCATCAAACCTTTCAACTAAATCTTTAAAGTTATTAGGCTTTTCAAAAATATCCTGTTCCAATTTATCAAAATATATCTATAATTTTTTTTACTAAGGTAAGTTGTTTCAATTTTCTTGTTTCTCATAAATTATTATTTCATATCTGCCGTAAAAATTCTGCTATTCCACCACGTTTTGACACGGTTCTTTTTTTAGATTTTTTTTTATTTATTTTTTTTTTTTTTTGATTGTTTGAAATGAGAAATTGTAAAAAGCTTTGGGATTTTTATATCCCAAAATCCCAAAAATGGAATTTTTCACATTTCGCCTATAAATTCACATTTTTCTGCAGATTATGATTCAAAACCCTTAAAAACATATTATGGATTCCTATATTACAAAAAGGCCTATAACGTATGCTATGTCATTTCTCGAGCGAATTTTCGTTGTAGCAGAGTGTATTATTTCCTAAATATGAAAATTTTAGGTACAGGTTTGTTGTGGTAAATTTCCTATACCACCCCTACCCCCGTGGATTCGTGCCTGATTTCAATACTTATTTTTTTTAGCAGCAATTTAGTGTAATTTTATATTTAAAAATTCTTCTCTTAAATTGAATATTTAAAGGCAGATTTTCACATAAAAAAAGTACTTAATAGTGTCATTGAAAGGTATCAAAACTGCGATACAGTTTTGTCCGAACGATAACTCTTCTTTGATAGGAAAATAACTTCTTTTTCTTTTACTATTTTAAAATAAATATGGATACTATTTAGTCAAAGTTTGGACAGTAATGTTGATAGTATTAAGTTAGAATTTCGACAGAAATAGTGACTTTTTCTTTTCCTCAAAATGACTCCAATTTGACACATAAAAAAGCATATAATAGAGTCATTAAAAAAGTATTAGAACTGCTGCACACTTCTTCCCGTATGGTGACTCTTCTTGGATAAGAAAATGATATCATAATCGACTGTTAAAAACAACTTGAGGTTACTCTTTAGTGCAAACTTGGATAGAAAATGTTATCAAGGTACACGCAATCAATAACGCACGCGAAAACAATAATTCTGCCAACATTTTCTATCGAAATTTGAACTAAAGTGACACCTCATGTAGTTAATAACAGTCGAATATGATATCATTTTCGTATCGAAGAAGAGTCACCATTCGGGAAGAAAAGTGTCGCAATTCCAATACTTTTTAGATAGTGCTATTTAGTGCATTCTTTGGGTGTTGAAATATTATAATTTAGAAGTGTAAAAAAGTACATCAAGAAAGTATAAAAATATAATCGCTTTTATATAATAAACACGTTTTTAATGCATTTCGAATATTTCTAGTAAATATTTTTAATTATAACTGAGTTAAATTCTTACCTTATATTTCAAACCAAGTGAGAAGTGAGCCTGTCTAAGTACACTATACGGTAAGCAGTTGCCTAAGTGATACAATATAAAAGCTGATTTACAGAGTTTGCTTCTTACGTTTTGAATGTATTTCTTCCATTTGAAGTTGCTGTCCACGTATAAACCTAGGTATTTATGCTATTGGACAAGTTCTATTTTTGTGGTACAAGTTTCATTATGGTTATTAGAATTTAAAACTTTTTGATGTAGGCATTCGGCGCTGTGGAATAATGTCTCAGTTAGAGTGCCGGTCAGAAGAAGCCTTAATGATCAAACCATTATCATGACACCATTTAGTTGCAACATTCAATTGTTGTTGCATTGTTTGTATGGCAGTGTTGGCGTTTTTGTTAGCGACAGCAAATTGCTGTATCGTCCGCATATGCGAAAGTTGTGCTTTCTCTTAAATTTCTTATCATTTCATTGACATATATATTTTATAGAATTTGGCCTAACTTTAATCCCTATGCACTGTGGTCTAACAGCCCTATCCAGGTGGAAGAAAGTCAGTTTTTTAAATAATTCGAATATAATTTTTTTCTTCGTTAGTAAACTAGCAAGTGTCCAAAGTATATAACGGTATATATATTTTTTTTTTTATTTAAATAACTACATAAGTGTTGTTTTATTGTCTTGAATACTTGTCATCTCGTTTTTATTAGTGCATCAACAGATCAGTTCATATTTACTAGTGCAAGTGAACTTACCAGTAAAAAGGAAATAAGAAAAAGAATTAAAAATTGTTATTGGTGTAATTAATATAACAAAGGTATGTGTAAATATTGCTATTTATTAATTTCGCGTAAAATTTTTTGTTTGAAAAAGAAACGCTATTTTGTACTCGTGTATTTTTTATGTGAAATTTTACTAAAATGTACAAGTTCTAATAGACTTTTAAATAAGAATTTCGCAGACTTCCGCTATGTTTTTTACTTTAAAGTATTTTGTATGGTCGTAGTTTTTAAACGGTATCAAAATTAGCTGCTAATTTTTGCTTAAATTGTTTTTGTTTTTAGATCAAACATTTTGATTTATAGATCAAAATGTCCATTCAAAAGTGGGAGTTATATAATATTTGGCTGAAAGAAAAACAAAAAAAGGAAAAAATTAATGCCGTTATGCGGTATGTTTTTGATAAAACTGGATATCAAAATAAAAAATCAGATAGAATTTGTAAACGAATAAAGCAATCAGTTCAAATCTTTGTATGTAAACTAACAAAAAAAAAAAAAAAATGAGCGCAAGCCACCCGTTCAAAGTCCCAGTTTGAATTTAAAAATAAATATTGGCTAGATATTCCTTTTGTTATTCCATCCGAGTCATCTCTTTTCAAAAGACTGGGAACGGTTGCGCTTCCTAAACTTTCAGTTATTAGTACAGTTAGCATTGTTGTGAAGATATTGGCATTTGTTTCAAAATTTTTTGGCCTTATGTGGTCTACTCCAGTACTTTTTTTTTAATATTTAATGTCTTTAGAATGTTAAAAAGTTCACTTTCATAGGTTTGTTAAGTTGTTTGAACAGTTTGTGGTGTTTGTATATCACAATTATTAACTATTTTATTTATGTTTTCACTAAAATTTTTGGCAAAGCAATTTATAATGTTTCCGATATCTTCATTTTTAAAATTGCTTAGTATTTCACTAATTTATTCGATTTCTTTCCAAGGCTTTCATTGATTAATTGCCAAATGGCGAAAATATCACTTCTATTTGCAATGAACTTTAGACGATAAAAATTGTTTTTAGCTTGAATGATTTTCTATTCACTTAGTTTTTAAAGATTTTATATACTTTTTCAATATATTTGTTATTTTTGCTATTTTGCCATTTTTTATAAGGTTTATCGGGCATGTCACAATATATTATTAGTTCCTCATTGATCCAAGGACTTGAAGATCTTTTTTTACAAGTAATTAGTTTTTTATATGACCTCTTATAAATTTGACTAAACTTTTCATACATTTTATTATACATGTTCTTTACATTATGATTTGATTTTATTAAATGACTCCAATTTTCTTCTTGTATTTTTTATTTACTAGATGGTTATTTAATATTTACCCTGATTGTTTTGTTCTGTTTACTTTATTCTTTATTTATGCAGCAATAAAGAGAGTAGTGATCTGATATTGTTGTTTTTATTATTTTAGCATATGACTAAGTATTAGTTTTATTGCTTTTTATAAACCAGTGGTTGATGCAAGTACTTGAGTTTTTTTTTTTGAAATCTTCACGAGTGCACTCATCAATCGTACATTTCATACCATAGGACATTAACATATCCATGTAAGTTGTTGTTGCATTATTTTCTTTCTTTATGTCGACATTCATATCTCCTACAATGATGATTTCTTGTTTACTGTTTATGTTGGTCATTATTATTTCGAGCTCGTTTATGAATTCTGAAACTTTTAGATCATGAGAGCGATAGATGGTGAAAAGGAAAATATTTTTGTTGTATATGGTAATATCGGTTCAGTTCTAGTTCAGTTCCAGTTCAGTTCTAGTTCAGTTCTGGTTCAGTTATAGTTGAGTTATTATTCAATTCTAGTTCAGTTCTGGTTCAGTTCTAGTACAGTTCTGGTTCAGTTCTATTTCAGTTCTAGTTCTGTTCTAAGTCAGTTCTAGTTCAGTTCTAGATCAGTTTTAGTTGAGATCAGTTCTAGTTCAGTTCAAGCTCAGTTATAATTCAGTTCCAGTTCAATTCCATTTCAATTCAAGTTTAGTTATATTTCAGTTCTAGTTTAGCTCTAGGCCTATTCCAGTTTAGTTTTACTTTATTTTAAACTAATTTTTACTTTTTTCTGAAATCATCCACCACATTGCCCCAACTTTATAGAAAAGTTTATGGGGGAAGTTAATAAAACAATTGTTTATCCAAAAGACAAATAGCCAACATTATAATTTTCCCAAATTTTTTATTTTATTGTTTTTATTATAAACAATCCAAAACATTTCTAAATGAATTAAGCATATGGACAAATATCTACAATATATAATAAAAGTGTTTATGATCCCTTCTGTAACGGCTTGTTCATGCAGTGACACATCTTAAGTAAAGAGGGGGAATAAAAGTCAAATAAAATACAGTTTTTAGTCCCTGCGGTTTTAGATTATTAGTTTAGTATTTTTGGTCAACAACAACACGTGTGACAAATTATTTTATGTTGAATTAACTTGTGTTTTTTTTCACTTGCTGTTGAGGTTTAAGTTTCTGGGCTATTTTCATTTATGTTTCTTCAATTAAACTTTCATTTTATATTTGCTAATGTTGCTTTGCTTTGGTTTTATTATTACAACAAGTAGAAAGAATAAAAATATCGGAAGAAAAAAATTGTCTACAATATTATTTGATTACGGTTTCTATTACCAAAAATTACCACATTTTAGTTACTTAAATTTTTGTGAACACACCGCAGTTAAAAACAAGTAAAGCGTTAAATAAAGGACTTCTGTGTGCAAATAAACACAAAATCCCAATCAACTGACCACCAATTTGCTTTTATGTATGTGTTTATTTAATACATATATAAACACTTATATTAATTTGTATATGTGTGCATGGTTTTATTTAAATATGTATGGGTTTTTTTTTTTGTTTTTGGTTAGTTGGTTGGCCGGTTGGACGGTCGGTCGTTTGGCATCTGTGTAAAATGCAAATAATTAACTTGTAAAAGCCACAACACATGCAAAATTTTACACGCATCCTAAAACATACTCATACATTTACAAAGTATACGCACTTTGTTTTTCAAACACCTACAGTTGTTTTTAGAAAACTCTCTAAAATAAAATAAACTATATTTACATCATTCATCACATACACGCACAGTGGTATTTATTTTTAACAAACAGTGATTTGTCACGAATAATAATTTAGCATTTAGTAAACTCGAAACATAAATCTTTAATTTTATTTTATCTTTAATCTTTAACTGTTTATCTTAAACAGAAATGAACTAAATTTTTGTGTAAATTTCTTTATGCTAACTTAAAATTTTTAAAAATTATAATTAATTACAAATAAAAATATTTTGCAATATGAAGAAAAATATCAAAAAGTTGGATAATATAAAAAACGTTAATTTTTTAATTTAAGTTCAAATGGCACCCCATACCATTATTCCGCCCTCTCGGCTGTGCCTGCGGCTCAATAATAATTCCTCCTTATTTAGGTCATGGAAGTAATAGTTATACCCGTCGGGACCATCAATATTAAACTTTTTTCATCGGAAAGTACAATTTTAAACCATTTGTCGGACCATGTCAATGTATTTTTGGCAAACTGTAGACGTTTGAGATTTGCGTTTTTCATTAAGTGGTGGTTTTTTTGCAGTTTTCGTCGGACTATATATGGGCACGACTTAGACTGGCACTGACTTCACTTTTTCACGTATTTTTGATATCGATATGGCAGAATTTGATACAATTCTAAGAATTTTTCCTCTTTCTTTTAGAGTTGTTGCCATTTTCTTCCGCCCTTTCATGTTTTTTCCATATCTTTCACGTTATTTAAATAAATGTACACAACTGTCTTTGCTCTATTAATGTTTTTGGCTATTTGGACCGGTTTCTGACCCTGAGATGTCAAAATCAGAATTTTTTCTTTTTCAGAATTATTAAGAGCTTTACCACGTACCATTTTGAATAAAAGCTATCAAATTAAAAATTCTCTATCCGTTTATATTGAAAGAAATACAAATCATAGCTTTCCTGATTAATATTAAAAGAATTCCTTATTCAAGTGACACACGAAATACTGTGTACATGTCTTTAAATAATGCATAATTTTAGTATAACAAAATATTTTTTATTTCTTCAGGAAACTAAAGCCAACACTTTGAAATTTGGTTGCGCAAAAACTTATTTTTTTTCTGAACTTTAGTTTAGGAGATATACTTAATTGAAGTTAAAAAAATGTGATTCCTTTCGGAATGTACATATATTGCGTATCAAAGGGCATTTAATTTTTTTTTTTTTTTTTGAAAATTATTTTCGTATAATATAACTATCTGCTGATTTGCATCTTATATATTTGTTTATTTGTTTTCCTTTAGATTATCTCGAAGATATTGTAACCCTTCCTTTCGTTGAAACATAAATAAATGTAAAATATTATTTAAATAACATTTCAAATACTGAAATAATTAATTTGAAACCAATTTTTATATATTTATTGGCGAAAGCATTTTTGCACAAACGTATATATCACTGTGGAACATTTTTGGGATTATTGTCTGGGGGGTGAGAAATTCCAAGTCAGGGTGATGGTACTAGGTCAGTATAGTAAAACCCTTAAAGGGTTTGGCGTTCGTATGTGTCAGTTTTTTTTATGGCCTTTTAAATTTTTTCCTTATCTTGATGTTTTTTCGCTTAGTTGTAACATTTTGGCAAGAACGTAGTTTAACATAACTCGAGAACCACTTGTCCGATTTTGACGAAACAAATTTAGGAAAATTAAGAATTACAATTTCTCTAATCTGTTTCTATACCGTTTTCCTATATGTGCAACACTTTCGAAGTTAAAAATGAATGTATGAAGGGAATAAAGTATTTTTTGCCTAAAAATTTAAATATTTTCTTTTTAAATCCATAAAAAATCCAAAATGGAAAAAAGTGCCAAAACTAATTACTTTCGCGTAAAGTCACATAACTCATGAGCAAAAAAAGGCATAGATCATGAAAATCGATGCACGCGTTTCTCATTTATTCACAATTAGGTAAATGTAGGAATTTCAAAAATTACTAAATGGTACTAAATGGTCCAGATATACGAAAGCTGATTAAAAGTGACGCATTCAACAATATTTTGATTGACGCTGAATTGAATGCATGGCAGGCAATCAAAGAAGTAATAGAAGGCTTGTTGGGAAAGCATCGTTCTAACAAGTACGATGTTTCTGTCGCAAGGATGTTAAGAGCATTCAAGGAAATTGGTGTCCACATGTCCTTGAAAATCCATTATTTACATCATCATCTGGACTACTTCAGCAAACAATTGGCTACAGAATCTGATGAACAAGGTGAACGCTATCATCAAGTTGCTATGCCATTTGAAATGAGGTAATACTGATTTTTTATTTTTTCAAACTCATTTTAATAAAACAAAAACTTACAGATATAGAGGCAAAAAGTCGCCGAGTGCAATAATTGCGGAAATTTGCTGGTGGAGTAAGCTTGTGTGGCAAGACAAGGATGATCTTGATGATAAAGAATTTTCAGGAGATGCAGAAGGGCCAACAGTGGAGTCACATATTGACATTATGTGTAGTTCAGAAACTGATGATAGCGATGAATGCGATGCCACTAGTCCCGAACAACCACCATCGAAAAAGTCTAGGCAATATTTATTAAAATAAATAAAAATAAATAAATAAAATAAAAATAAAAAATTATAAAAATGTTTACTTAATTTTTTTAGTAGTTTATGGCCAGAAGTCTGGAGTTATTGGGGAAAATTTATAAAAAAGGCGATAAATGACACTTTGTTGAATAAAAACAAATATCAATATTCTTGTCAAAATGGGATACCTTCACTTAATTGTAAATAAAAGCAGAACGCGTTAATCGATTTCTATGATCTATGTCGCATTTTGTTTATAGGTTATGTGACTTTACATGAAATTAATAACACTTGATCCTTTTTTCCGTTTTGGATTTTTTATGAATTAAAAAAAAAAAAATTTTAATTTTTAGGCAAAAAAATATTTTTTTTTTTTCTCCACAAATTTATTTTTACCGGCAAAACTGTTGATTATAAAGAAAAACGTTATATGAACGGATTAAAGAAATTGTAATTCTAAATTTTTTTGAGTTTGTTTTAGCAAAATCGAACAAGTGGTTCTCGAGTTATGTTAAACTACGTTTTTGCCAAAATGTTACAACTAAGCGAAAAAACATCAAGATAAGGAAAAAATTTAAAATGTCATAAAAAAACTGACACATACGAACGCCAAACCCTTTGAGGGTTTTACTATACTGACCTAGTACCATCACCCTGACTTGGAATTTCTCACCCCCCAGATTGGCTGTTGTATATTTAACGAGAAAAACAGATATAGTCGGTCAAGCCCGACCATATTATACCCCACACTATTGTGCACGTCCATCAAAATTCGCGAATGGATCTTATATTAGATATGTGGTCATTACGATACTTTTGTGTCGAATATAAACCTGATACTATCATGTGTATGTGATTTATACAAGTTAAAGTGATTTTCGGAAGAGGGTTTTATACGGGAGCTATAGTCAATTATGGACTTAAGGCATTTATGAATGTCAAACCCCTATTCCGGGAGGACATTTGTATGGGAGTTAGGTGAAATAATGGACCGATCATAACCAATTTCAAGAGGCTTGTGTCATGAAAGTACTATGTGCCAAATTTCATTAAATTATCTTCAAAATTGCTACGTGTACTTTGTGCAAAAGGCTTACATGGACAGCCAGCCAGCCAGACGGACGGACATCGTTAGATTGATTCTGAGTCGATTGGCATACTTTAAGGTGGGTGTTGGATGATTTTTTTGTGCGTTACAAACATCAGCACAAACGCATAATACCCCAACCACCTATGGTGGTGTGGGTTATAATTAGTTTCTTAAATTTTTAATTAATATTTCAGTTAAATTTCAAAAAAAAAAAAAAAATTCTAATAATACGTGTAATTTATTTATATATAAAATACTTAATTAAAACTATCACTTTGATAATTTGAGCAAAATCAAACAAAATTTTAATTGATATAAACAATTTCATAATTCATAATTCATTTTTATTTTTTTATGTGGGGCGAAGAAATCAGCCCCACATATTTTGCATTTTAGTTCGAATTTTAATAATATAAACTATTTTCGATATAAAATTTTTCCCTAAATAAAACACATATTTAAAATTTTGCGAAAATTCACTTAAAAAAAAGAACTAAAATCGCACATTTTGCTAGAAGTATTATCGTGAGTAGTAAGGTTTAAATGACTATATTTTTGGGACCATTACCGATATTCATTTGATTTTTTTTTTTTTGAAAAATATCCCAAGGTATATCTTTTATTACCCACTATTTTTAGAATTTTTTAACCAATAAACATTATTTGCTATTTATGAAATTGTTCAAAAAATACAATTAAAAGCTTTTCTTTTCATGCGTAATTCGATAAATATTAAAGATGAGGAAATAGTTTTGACATGTGCAGAATCCTATATAAGAAATGGAATTGCTGCTTGGAGAAGAATCGTTGTATTGCAACAAACACCATTATATATAACACCACTATAAATAATCCAACAAACAATTACGGGTTTACAAACACACGTCATAATAATTACATTACGACACAGCTTAAACAATAACGCATTTGAAAATAAAAACCATAACAACATAACATTATTAATCAACCAAACTTCAGCAACTCAAGCAATACCACACACAGCTAATTTATTAGATCGCACAATTTCTATGAAATTGCGTTATTTTGGTTGCGGCAAAACAATACCTCTATTTTTAGGATTTTTTAATTTTTAAAGGTGCAACTTTAAACTTTACAACTTTTGCGCGGATTGAAAAAAAATGATTAACGCAACATAGTTTGCATTTATAAGTAATGCTTAATAAAGCCACAAATTGACGTTAGTGTCAGAAGAACAAAATTTTTTAAATTCCTCATATAATTAGATTTAATAAAATCAATACTTCAGATGTTGTATTAAAATTTTATGCTCAAATATATAAAATAATATTATACGATTTCAAGCATAAAACCACTGTAGGAAAAGGACAAGAAAAAAAATATTTTTCAGATATTAAATATATTACCACTTAGATACTTTCAAATAAACTCAATTTAATGTGGTTCGTTAACACGTACAACATAACATACATAAATATTTTGTATGTAACAAAATGTATGTAGTATGTATTTTTGTGTATAAAAGGTAAATGAAAATAAATACTTGTTCAAGTGAATGTGTGTATAAATTAATAATAGATGTGTGTATGGATTGTGGTGAGGTTAGAGATTTTTACACTTGTTTTATTTTGAAATTGGACATTTTAAGAACAAAAACACTTTTAATGGGAAAATGTACAAACATTAAGAGTTGTAGTTTAAGCTTTCACTTTAGTTTTTCAAACCATTAGTTTGCATTTTTTTTCTACTTCTCAGCATTTTCCATGTGACAAGGGTCCACTGCAAAACGAATTTTTTTCTGTAACACACAAATACACTTTCAAATTCATACAAACATTTGAAAACAAAATTAACTGCTCACATGATTAGAACGACTGACGGACAGACAATCAGACAAAGAAATGGACCCTTGGACAATATTAATCTTTTTATGTTGGGCGTATATGTAAGAGTGTGTACTCTTACGCATGACATGACATGTTTTACCTCTAATTTATGTAATGATGTGCAAAATTTACTATTCTCCTCAAGAGATGTATATTCCTTTGGCAAACACAACATAAATTTAATTTGTAGTATTTAAGTTTTAATTATTTGTAATACGATTGTTGTTATTTGTTCCAAAATTATATGAGAGAATATATTAGAGAACTGAAGCAGAATTAAGTATAAATAAAGTAAAACTAAATTAGAACTGAACTATAACCAAATTAGAACAGAACTAGAACTATCGAGTCTATAGTCTTCACAAATTAAATTAAATTTAATCAATTTTTAAACTAAAAAATTATAAAAAAGAATGTTTTTTTATCAACTTATATAAACTATATTAAACGGACTTCTTTACTGTATTTAAATGAAGTTATGAATAATAAAAAACAAACATTATCATGTAAAAAATTATTCAAGTTATTCCGTGTCACTAATTTATATGAATATTAGATCACTACGCCTAAACTTCACATCTTTCCTCGCCAGTATAAACAAAATAATAAAACGAGAAAGAAAGAATCACTAAATATTCGGGAAGGGGACATAGATTATACCTGTGGCTAATTTTACTAAATTTTCAATAAAATATACAAATACATAATAATTTGTTGATACTAACATCTACACTGGTGCATATTCCTGTAAACGCATTTAAAATTGTTGTTTTTCTTTGAGGTATATTCGTTTCTCTTAACCAAAAACAATGTTGTGTTGTTGCAATAACTCGCGATACAACTGTACTTTTTTACGTAAGAAATATTTGTTTCTTGTTTTGTTGTTCTCTTTAATTTAGCAAACAGAACATATTGGCGATCATTTCATTGCAGTCGAGAAAAATTTGTCTAAAAAATTATTGCAAAAAAAAAAAAAAAAATATTAAAAAAGTTTAATAGTTTTATTTATTTGTTTCACTTAAGGTAAGTTTCTGATGATAATAGTTCTGTTTACTGGAAATATTTTTGTTTTAATTGGGAAATTTCAATTTTCTTACAACCAGGAAAAAAAATTTAAAATCAATTTTTTTTTTTCTTGAACAAGGCTGCTCTAACAGAGAAATTGGACGAAGAATTAACCGTTCGGAAGGAGTTATTCGAGGCAGAAATACGAAGTGCGGAAACCAACAAAAGGTATTAAAAAATTAACAAAAGGGCAAATTAATTAAATAAAAGAAGAAGCCACCGGCAATAAATTAAATACTACACAAATAAAAAAATAAACTTGAACTTTCTGTCACTTCCAAATATGTTGCCCACATTTTGCGAACAGATAGTAACATAAAATGGAAGAAACCAAAATATAAGCCAATGTTAAAACAGCATCATAAGGAAAATCGCTTAAAATTTGCACGTAAATACATTAAACGGACAGATGAGTAATATTTCTGATGAAAAGAAATTCAAATTGGATGGTCCCGATTCATATTCTTGCTATTGGCATGATTTCACTATTGGACTGGCTGGCTAGCAGTTCGGATTTAAATCCAATGGAGAATCTGTTAGGGTACATGGCCCGTAAAGTTTACGAAAAACTGCACAGAATGAAACCATAATGACAATAATGGAGCTAAAACTAAAAGTTAAGCAAGCCTGGGAAGAAATTGACAATGATTTTCTTCAAAAATTAGTCGAATCAATGCCAGGCCTAAATTGTGAAGTTATCCAAAACAAAGGTTCATCAACACATTGTTAATAATGCTAAATTGGTTCATTAGTTTAAGTGCGTATATAGGAAAATGCCATAAAAATGGCATTAAACTACTAAAATAACAATGAAAAAAGATTTAGTGTTTTATAATACAAACCACAACAACATAACATTATCACATTTTAATCAACCAAACTTCAGCAACTCAAGCAGCAACACACGTAGCTATGTATTAGATCGCACAACAGTGACCAACTCGTTGAATAACCAACAATGTAACACAAAAAAACTCAATAACAGCAAATCTAAACACTGTAAAGAGAATAATAATAACCAGAATAATGGCAAACGATTTCTTCAAAAAAAGCAATTATCTGAAAGAAATATATCATGCATACAACACGATGCGTAACAACGTCACTTTACCAACAATAATGAACAAAATCGCTATAAGTATTATTAATATCAAAAATTAATTTAAAAGATAAAAACTTATAAAAGACTTTTTTGTCGGTTCGCAATGAAAGTACGAATCATTTAATAATGCAACAATTTTTTTATTTTTATAATTCATTAAATAAGTTTAGATATTAATTTTTAAATTACATATCCTGCTGTCAAGCTGAAGGCATAGCAGATAGCAGGTTAGAATTAAGAATTTATTGATAAAAATCAATTTTTTTTATAATATTAAAAGAAAAAAGCAGAACTGAACTAGAACTGAACTAGAACTAAACTAGAACTGAACTGGAACTGAACTACAAGTAAACTAGAATTGAAGTGGAACTGAACTAGAAATGAACTAGAAATTAACTGGAACTGAACACAAACTGAACACTGGCTGAACTTGTATTGAAATAGAACTAAACTAGAACTGGACTATAACTAGAACTGAACTAGAACTAAACTACACGCTGAGAAAAAAATGCGGTTGTGGTGACTATAATCTAAAAGCAAAATATTATTATTATTGGAATGTATGATTGCAGTTAAAAATTAATATGATTATAAATAGTCATTATTATGAGTCCATTATATCATATTTTTGTTCAGTTTCACCATGTTGTCATTTGATTTTAGATTATTATGAATTTATTTTATCATACTGTGTCCGATTTTATAATGCTAAAATCCGTTTTTATCGTATTACAATTCGACTTTATCATATTATAATCCCATTTTATCATAGTATGGTGTGTTTTTATCATATTATGATCCCATTTTATTACATTATTTATCAATTTATTATATTATGATTCTCTTCAGTCTCATTATGTTTTCATTTTATCATATTGTGATCCCATTTTATTATATTTTAAGCAAAATTTATAAATTACCGAAACTAAATTTCGATTCAATTAATTCAAAGTTATGATTTTTATTATTTTTTTTTATTGAGTCTATTAAATATAATAGAGATTATAAAATAATGGAGAAAATTGTTTATTAAATATTAAAAATAATTTACGTACTAATTACTAACATATAGTTATTTGCTTAGCAACTTAGTTCAGGAACTTAGTTAGGAAATACAAAAGTAGGTAATAAAATTCGATTTTAACGATTTAATGGTAACCGAAAAATAAACACTTTCGTATTCTATTTGGTTTTTTGATGCAGCATTTAAAACCTTTATATTGAACAGTGTTGCCAGGAGGTGAGAAATAAGACGCTCGAAAAAAGGTAGGAAGAGTCTAAATGTCAAAAAAATAAGTTCAGAAAAAAGTTGTTTTTATTTTGACATTTCTTATAAGTTTTTTTTAATATATTCATAAACAGATTCTACGGTTAATGAAATATAATATAATTATCGATAAAGTTATTTTCGATTTGGTGAATAAAGCGATGCAGGCGAAAATTTCAGTTAAATATAAAAACCTTTATTTTTTGTGTGAATAAATCGATTCAATGGATGATTATTTGAAAATAAAATAAAATGGCAAATAATAATTTATTTTCTTCGTTATTGAAGTACTAATATTTTAGCCTTTCTAAGACAATTGTAAAATCAAAAAAGGCTAAAAAAAGCTATAAGCTAAAACGAAAATTTTTAAGGCTAAAAGCAAAATAAAAAGGGTAGATTTAGAATTGAAAATGCTAAACTGGCAACACTGATGGTGAACATAAAGTCATTCGAATACAAATGGAATTAGTAAAATTATGTTATTGATTATTTTGATTTTAAATGTCACTTGAAAGATTTTTTTTATTTGAAGTTATTTAGTTTTATTTTATTTTTTCACAAATATTAACTATTTTATTCCAAAATTTTTAGTAAAATAAAAAACACTTATTCTTCATAAATAATCTGATTGTTTGCTGACAAACTTTTGAATTGATATACAAAAATGTGTATTCAATAGTTTTGGAGAAAAAATATGGTTTAAAAGCTAACATTCAATAAGTGTGAAAAACAAAACATGGTCTAAAAAGAAAAATTCTAGAACTGAAATACAACTGCATCACAATTTAAAGCTAAAAATTTCATTGGACTTTAATTTTACATAATGTGTATTACTTACCTTATTATAATCTTTGCACCAATCAATAACATCATAACGATCACTTGTTCATGCTTGTAAGTCCTATAAATAAAAAGCATTAAATATTTTTTACTGTCATTTCTTTAAGTAAATACTATCACGTTCATGTACTTATACACACATGTGCATTTATATGTTTTATTTAATGTTATGTTGTACTTTTTTACAATAATAAAATAAATAGTATTTTTCAGATTTGTTTTCTATTCTCTAAATCTCATTGAACATTTAAAGGGATTTGAAGCAATTTAAATTAATTCTATTTATTATGTTAACACTTGAAGTTTAAAAACCAACAAGAGAGAGAGAGAGAGAGAGAGGGAGACGGAGAAAGAAAAAAACCGAAAGCGAACAATAGCAACGGGAAAACAAATGTTGTTTTTGATTGTTTGAATTTTATCAAACTCTTAACTATAATGTATTAGAGAGATTTAAGTAATTGTACATAACAAATATTATGCTCACACATACATACCGACTCGTATAAGTATTTATATAATAACAAGGATTCATTATAGCACTCGTACAAATACTCATACAATTGTGTTGAGATTTTAATACTTAAATAAACAATTTTACAATTACTAAAACATTTATTACCACAACATCAGTAACAACATATAAAATACTGTTGCTACAAACGTTACAACATTTAACAACAACGTTGGCAAAATATAGTAATTTACTGCAGTAGCAACAACAAACAGAATAGTGAAATATATTAATTATTTGGGTTATTTTGCACGTTTAAAATACTCTACTGATGAAATTGTTAAAGTATTTATATAAATTTGTATATTTAGTGTGAATGTAGTTAAAATAAACATAAGTACGTACACATGTAAGTTTGTAGTGGATTATTATTTTATATATTAATATATGTGTGTGTATTATAGTACTTAACCATTCAATCATTTCATAGACTCACTCCCTCCGTCATTTTTCCGCTTTTGTTCAGATTTATATTTTGTGATTAGTTTTGTCACGTTCATTTGTCGTAAAACATGTTTCAATTAAATTTTTATTGATTTTTTTTAATTAAAAAATATACTCAAGTATAAAATCCTATTTAATATGTCGCTAAATAAACTAATGAGCGAGTACTACTTACTGTTCATTAGTTTTTTATATCGCTTTATTAGAGCGCAAAACTTTTACACATAATTACAATTATTAATTTATATTATTAATTGAGAAGGGGTGTTAAATTTAAACTTTACTCCCTTACTTTCCTATAATAATTATTTATTATAAAAATTTTTATGTTTATTTTATTTTTATCAAAATGCCGTAGGTGGCAGGAGAATATGGTGTAAAATTTATGTGTTATTACACAGGTCAGCAAAATCACAAAAAAAGAAAAATTATATTACGAATAATTCTGCGAAATTCTTATTGCTTAGACTTGATTTAATGTAGAAAGATAAGCGAAACTTTTCCATCACGTCACACTTTTACCGCATTAAAGACCAAGGAGTTTTTAAGTTATATAATTTTCTACATTAATTATTCACTAATGAAAAAATTAGTATAAATCAAGTCATCTACTTGCCAAACGAAGCCCCTAGAAGCCTTTAAAGTTTTAAAAAGCATAACATTCTCAATTAACCCTAATAAAACTATGGAAAAATTAGGTGTAAGGAGTGGATGCAGAGGGAAAATTTTATATTTGATATAACTAGATCTTAAAAATGGTAAAATTTTTAAAATCTCACTGATAGAAAATATGTAGACATCAAAAGTTTAAAAAAAATAAAATAATAAATAAATAAAAATCCAAATTCAAATAACAAAATCAACAAAAGAATAGAAAAAATGTCAGAGACTTCTAGGGGCTACGTAGGGCAGAGCTACAAGATTTGGGGTTTTAACCCCAAACGCATGTGTAGAATTCATATTTTAGGTTATGAATTTAACAAAAACCAAGCTTCAAGATAGCATATAATATGAACTTCGTGAGGCATCTTATTTCATTATATCCGATCATAGCTGATTGAGTATAGCTGAATTACCGACTGTAATTTTTAAAGTTTAAAGAGGTGTGGTATTTTCTTTATTGTTTAAAAAAATGTTAAAAAGTGATTTTCAAGTAATAAGAAATTTGGGAAATTTATACCAAAAAAAAAAAAAAAAAAAAAACTAATTGGTTTTTGAAAAACAAAATTTCAAAAACTACATCGTTTACATAACTTATTTTTTCCCAATGTAGTTTTTTTTGACATTCCCATTTATTGGATATTTTTTATTTCCGCTTTATTTCCTAATATTTCGATCAGAGAATACTAAGTTTCAATATTAAAACATAATTTAAAAATTTTTAATAAATTATTTATTGTAATGATTTCATAAACAAAACAAATAATTTTTATAAATTTGAAATTTTTTCTCTTTATATGTAAAAACTATGGTTCTAAAATTTGCTAAACAGGATGTACTCGTATCATAAATATTTATTTTTGTGGTTTTATTTGGTTTTCAGTAAAACCAAACAAATTTACATTTTTTTTTTATTCAAAAACCTAATAATGCCAAAAACTGCTAGCCTTTGTTTGGAGTAAATGGCATATAATGATGAATATCAGAAAGTTGATTACGAATTTTAACTTTTTCAGGAAAAGAGCAAAACATATCATATGGCATTTTCTTATGGTTTCGTTTTTCTCATTGTTCGCTTCGAATTTGACATTTTTGGTAATATGATACTTTATTTATAAAATATATATTTTATTATATATTCATTATACTGCTCCCAATTAAATATACGAGTATTACCCATAAAGGAAGCCTAATATATATTTTTTTACAAGAATTTTTCATTTTTATATATCAAGTATAAATAATAATAAAATAAAGAAATATTTACCTTGTATATTACCTTGCATGTTAATAATAATAATTAATAAAAAATTAATAAAATCTGTTGGCAAGAATTTAATCCGACATGTTGAATAATTTTAATTCTAAAGTAGGGATGTAAATGACTAAAAATGTAGTTGTGTTATACTCCATTTACGTTTGCGCAAAATTTAATGCGATTTCAAGCAAAATCTACATTATTTTATTAGATTTAAATTCGATTTTTGATGCAAATCAAAATCTAGTTTCTAATTAGATTTTACCAAAATCTAGTAAAATTTAACTTGATTTTGAAAAATTTAGTTACTTAGTGTGTAAGTAAAATACAACAATGTTCTAAATAAAAATTACTTCCTTACAAGCAAAATAATACGAAAGTGATTCGCATTTGTATTGCTTAGAAGAAAAATTTTATTATCGCAATAATCATATTCGTATTGCGGAAGTTATCGGGAGAGATTGTGCGTCGCAGGCGATACATCTAAGCAATAAGAAATCAATATGCCGGGAAAAAAATTAGGCAATATTGCTAGATAATTATCTAGGTAAAAAAGGAAGATACCGCCAGATGATCTTCCGGAAGATGTAATAAATATACAGCAAAATTCTCATTAAATCAATATCTATTGTAAAGCAGGCATGTACAAAAATCTTAAGATCATAAAGCATGAGAACTAAAACACTCACATAAAATATAAATTTTTTTGCTAAAGACAAAAAAAATTTCATCAATATTTTTAAATTTTTGACAAATTTTTTGATAACTGAAAAAATTGTGACTAAAAAATGAAAGTATTGCATTAATTTCTTTCAGCTGATATCAATGGGATATCATAAATTTAATGCGGAGGTGATAATCTCCTTACTGAAAAACGACCGATATTTTGAGGATAAAAATTATAAAAATAAAATAAAATTTTATATATTTTTTGTTGCTTATAGCCAAATTTTCTTTAAAATGATAAAAATACAATATTAGAAAAATATTGCTTTGATAATTGTCGTCCAAATAATAAAAGTAGATATTTCCTCTAGGAAAATAGTTTCCAAATGTTTGTAGGGTTTTGTATAAAAACAAATATTTTTAAAATTATTTAAAAAACTCATTTAAAATTATTGATATTCATATATGTATCAACTTATAATTATTTAGTGTTTGTTTAGTGAAAGTGTAAATTGGGTATTAATGAGTGTGAAAAAATTGCACTCAAAGAAAACTTGGGAATAGTAAATAAAAAAACTTAAGTTATATATGATGTTTTATTATATAAAACATATTTTTAATACATTTCGCGTTCTTTACATAAAATTGATTAATATTCTCATAAAAAAATATAATTTATATTCCTCCAACTTTATTTTAGAACATTAATATTAAAGAAATTAATGGTTATTAATTACCAAACAAGTTAATTCCATAAATTTTTTCCAGTGCACTTTGTACTCTATGCACCCTCAGCAATGACTAAATGAAAAAACGTAAGAATACATGTGAGAAGTGTTACCGTTTTGGTTATTTTTAACCAAAACTGGATATTTTATTTTCCAATACAGAGACGGTGACATTTTTCCATTTTGGTTATTTTTTTATTAAACCATTTATTTTAATTTTGTTTTTATGCACTATTTTTATGCTATTTAGATTACTCTGTAAATCTCAAATGTATATGCAAAGAATAAAATAAACTTCAAAACAAATTCGTGATAAAATATCGATGAAAACGACGAAGAAAACACAATTTTAAAGACATCAAAAATACTAATGAGTTGTGTTGGGGAACAGAAAATGCGTATTCCATTTTCTAATTACACTCTACAAACTCAGTTTTGTTCCGACAAACAGACAATTATTAAGTCAGTTTTGGAGAGCAATTTATTTAACATGAATTTGGTTTGGTACATGCAGGAAATCTATTAGGGTTCTCAATTATTGAACATTGAAGCTTATCGAATAAAACTTGATGATTTTTTAATTATTCGTGAGATCGAATAAATATTTGTATTTTCTACAATTTATCGAATAAATAAAGGATGAAATATATTATTCGAATAATTAATTGTAAGTTTAAATAATGCAAAAACTTATGCTTTGTAAATCAATTTTTGGTTTTATTAACATAAAACAAACCTAAAAATAACAATTCATTAAAATAGAACAAAAAAAAAAAAAAAAAAAAAAAATGTATAAAAATGGACCCCAATTTCAAATTACAGACAAATTATGTAATGAAAATAAATTCCTTTTAAAATTATCATTCATAAAAAACATTTTTTTTAAATAAAAGCAGATGATGTGTAGAAAAAATTCTTCCACGTTCTATGAATTGTATGTGTTGGCAATACATATCATTAAAAGCAAATCTAGTTTTTCTGTTCTTTTTAGATTTTTCAATCAGTAATATTGCTGAAACTTATTTTTATTATTTTTTTTTATTTTTGATATTACCCGGAAAAAACTTTGCTTTCCTGGTAAGCTAGCAGGTATAATTGGAAACAAAACTAAACTTTAGACTCTAGCGGTACTCAAAAATATGTACCTAAACGAAAATAAAAATAAAAATAAAACAAAAAATTTTGCTCTCAGTGAGAC
The DNA here is from genome assembly GCA_932274085.1 of Protocalliphora azurea. Classification (NCBI taxonomy): domain Eukaryota; kingdom Metazoa; phylum Arthropoda; class Insecta; order Diptera; family Calliphoridae; genus Protocalliphora; species Protocalliphora azurea. The sequence continues at coordinate 8,668,166 of OW026519.1, forward strand.
TTGAAATTGGACACAAATTAACAATTCGTTATTAATGACTAACGCCTTACTCAGTTCATCATCTCGTACTTAATTTTCTAAATGATAAAAACTAAACTAACAGCAGCAGAATAGGGTTGAGCCAACAACCTTGTAGTATTATTGCGCTATTATACTATTAAGTACTTATTTATGTAATATAAAGTTGGCAAATAATAATGACGCATAATTACCAAGAAACTAATTTAATAAATAGTTGCCATTACCGAGAAGCAACAAGTTTTTGCTGGGTATTTATTGATTGATTGAGTTTTGTTAACAAACCATTGTTATTTTTCGAATCTTCGGTTATTTCCACATTAATTGAATCAATAAATTATATTTAGAAATAAATAATAAATAAAAAATTGTCACAAAAGCATTTGCATATACTTTTGTTTCACTTTTTGTAGAATATTTAACAAAAATTAACATGAGCTGGAAAATTTTCAGAATTTAATAATAACTTATACGTCTCTCGTTTATTCTAAATTTCAGACGTTTGATTACACCTTTAGAAAAACTATACTTTTTTTCAAATAATACTGAGACTTTAGTGTTCGTGAAAGTATGTAACCCGAAATCTATTAAAATGTAGTTTACGCATTTATATATCCTAACGAAATTTTCAATCATTTTCAACACGGTTTTCTAAGTAAACAAAACTTTTTACTTTTATATTTTAGAAAGGTATAATAAATTATCAAAAACTCATTTTGAAAAATTATTCGATTATTCGATTTATTGTTAAAAAGTGATCGAATAATTTTTTATTCTAAATATAAAAATTTTGTTCGTCCGAAAGTATAAAACATTTGTGCCTTAAATAATCGAATAATTTCTGTTCGAATGGCAACAATATAGAAGATTTTAAGTTTTTCACAAAAAATACCAATTAAATATTTTTTAACTTTAAATCTCTTTGACAAAAAGAAAAACTGATTCCAAAAAAGAACATATTCACCACTTCAAAAGTAGAACTAAGTGCATATTTTGTACTTCCAAAAAAGTGAAAACAAATCACTTATTTACTTCATGAATTTCATAACTGAAAAAACTGGATGTTTGAGTTAATGATATAGAAATATGTGTTATATCAAGCTTTATCTTTTGTAAAAACATCATGTCGTCGATTTTCCTATTAAGGTAAATGGCATTTGAAAACTTTGAATGCGATTTCTATAAAACTAGTGATTTTGAGTTATGAAGTTCTTGAAGTAAATGAGTGAAATGTATTTTTAGCAGGAAAAAAGGTTAACAATTTCTAAGAAAAATAAAATTTCACAAATTTAAAAGTGTTTTATATTATCTTTTAACAAAGCTAAACCAATATTTTTGTTAAAAAATTTTATAAATATTGTTTTAAGTGAAGAATTTCCTGAATCATAAAATGAACATGAATCATAAAAACAGAACATACTACAACCGTGGCAATCATGGGTTAAAAAAGAACAATTGCAGCTCTTTTTCAGCATATTCATATTATATTAATTCAGGTTTAACAAAAATATTTTAAACCTACATATACAAAAAATAATGATAATAATAATAATAATAATAATAATAATAATAATAATAATAATATATCAACTTTTAAATAAATAACTTCAACCTTTTTAATTTTGATTATTTTGTTTCTAATTTATTTTTGTTTCAAAATTTTGGTTAAAAAAATATATATATATATTTTGCCATGGCAACACTGCGTGTGAACACAGCCAGCACAATTGTGTTATGAAATTGAAATCCCTATTCTTAAATTATGTATAGTACCAATTTTTTTTTTTTATTTATTTACAAGATGGTGAATCTGAAGTTTAATGCATATATGATGCACTTATTTTGAAATACTACATACATTTATATGTATTGCTATGTAAAAATATTCATACAAAAATTATCTCTATAAAGGGAAAGCACAAATACCTGCTAAAAATAAACAGGTTAATTATTTTGAATGATAAAATGTCTTTTTAAACCCTACACTATCATAGATGGTTGAGGTATAATACGTTTGTGCTGATGTTTGTAAAGCATAAAAAATTTATCCTTCCGTGTAAACACACAAAGTACAGGTCGAAATTTTAGAGATAATTCAATGAAATTTGGCACGTGACACTTTTATAAAAAAACGATGAAACCTATTAAAATTGGTTGTCATCGGCCCATTATTTCACCTAGCCCTTATATAAATGTTCGCCCGGAATAGAGTTTAAACACTCAAAAATGCCTTAAAAATAAGAAGTTATCTACAAGTATCAATTTTTGTACCCAATTATGTGAAGATCGGTTCATAATTGACCATAGGTCCCATATAAACTCCTCTTCCGAAAATCCCTTTAACGTGCATCAATCTCACACGAATGTTAGTATCAAGTTAATATTCGACACAAATAAGTTCTAATTAGGTAAAAACAACATTGCCAAATTTTATGGGAATCGGTTCATAATTTACCATAGCTCCCGTATAAACCCACTTCCAGCAATCGCCCTAAAGTGCATAAAGTCATCTAGATGTTAGTATCAACGCGTTATTCTGTATTTGTATATTTTATTTTATAATTAGTGAAATTGGCCACAGATGTATTATAAATCCCCTTCCCATTTTTTTATGCTTATACATAATGGTGTAGGGTATCATATAGTCGATCTTGACCGACTATATCTTTCTTTTTTCTTTTTTGTTGAATTTTCGGGTTGGCCAAAATAAGTAACTGCCAGGATACAGGACAAGTTGGAAACGTGGTATGTTCTACACTTTTGTTGTACTATTCCTTCCCTACAAAACACGAATTACTAGTTTACTTTACATATCACCCAGAAAGTCATTTAACCTAAAAATTCCTTAGAGGTACATATTTCCTTTGGTCGTCAGTAGGTTAAAAGTGTGATGTCACGGAAATGTTTTGTTAAGCTTTCTGCAATATATTTAGCCTAAGAGTAAGAATTAAAGGGAAGTATTTACGATGTAATTTTTTCCTAATTTTTTGTTGACTTTTTTGGTATTTTAATTTGGATTTTTATTTTTTTCAAACTTTTGATGTTTACGCATTTTCCGTCAGTGAGACTTTTACTATTTTTGAGATCTACGTTCATGTGTTATTTATATCAAATACAAATTTCCCCTCCTTATTTTTCCATGGTTTTATGAGGGTTAATTGAGAAATTCTATGTGTGGCAACTTGGAGACTTGACTTATGCCACATTTTTGTAGCACCATTTCTTGTCTACAAAACACCAGTGAATAATTTTCTTTACTTATTACATACATATTTTCTTTGATTGCCGATAGATTAAAAGTGTGACGTGATGGAGAAAGACTAAAGTGTTCTTGGTGATTGGATTATCTATACCTACAGTACCTGCAATATATTTTTCATGATACTTTTTTTATTGTTGACCTGTGTAATTAATGAATATATGCATAAGATATAATGAGTTCAAAGTTTTCTTTGAGATTATTTACAATTCATATATTTTAAACACAAGTAATAAGTATGTGGAATAAGGGTTTGGGTATTTTATTTAAATAAATATGTAGTTGTTTGTCCATGGTATTTTATGGATTTACAACACAAATATAAAATATAATAAAATTATTATTTAGTACTAATTAAATAGTGTTTTGAACTGTTTTCATTATATAACCTTAAAAAAAATAATTGTAAATAAATGTTTACAGTTAATTTTTTCTTTATTTATTTCATATATTTACTAGCAATGCAGCGTAATACAGACATTACGTTATTGTGACTGAAATGTAACTACATCCGTAACTACATCCATTACTAAGTTTTTGCTGGGTTTAATTAATTTTCTCTCATTTTATAAAAAAGAAAATAACCAAAATTAAAAAGAAAGTTTTATTTTTTATTTTATTTATTTAATAGCCAATGAAATTGCAATTTCTTACAGACTAGCATGTAGGGACCTCTGGTCTGGAGCAGTAAGGCTCCATGAAGGTTGTGCTGTCTTTACCGATGGCTCGAAGATGGAATTAGGCACAGGAGTGGGTGTCTAATTTATGGGAAGGGATAACAGACGGTCTTTTAGATTGTCTGCTAGTTGTAGCGATTTTCAGGCAGAAATTCTAGGCTTTCACAAGGCCTTAGGATTATTTGAGGAGAACATTGGAAAGGTCACTGTATTAGGTCCAGATTAGTGCTTGAGTGCAGAAAGGAATTGCGAAGGCTAATGAATGCCTACAGGATAAAACTCTGTTGGGTTTCCGGTCACTGCGACATTCTCGGTAATGAAATAGCCGATGATCTAGCTCGCAAAGGCTCAGAGCTGGGCAGGTCATGGACGTAAAGAAATGGACTTTATTAGGAAGAACGAATCATGCATGGAAAAATAGAATGGACTGCAAGGTATCTAGAGCGCTATAGCCTAGTCTTAAAATAGCAGATTCGAAGCATCTTCTGGAGGAGCTAGAGACAGTAGAGCATATACTATATCATTCTGTAAGACTTCAGCGTAGAAGACCGAAGTGATTTGGAACTACACGAACTAGTGGAGGTTAGGTCGAAGGACTTAGTAACATGAGAGGGTTCGTAATGGGAATAAAAGTGGCTTAGAGGATGTCATTTTTGATTGCTGGGTTATAGGATCCACATTTTTCTATTGCTTTATCTACTAAAGTCTCTCTCCTTTTTCTCTGTTTCTCTTCTCTTTTTCTTTCTTGGCCTTTCTCTGGCTTTTTTTTAAAGGCGTTAGAATGGACCGACTGGTTTCTGGGTGGACGCATGAAGTCGTCACCCTTTTTAGCCTAATATACTGGCTAACATACATATTATTCTTAAAGCTATTTAAAATTAAATGTTTACCATTAAAATAAAATAAAATATTTATCATCAATCAATAATAGCCTTCTTATTTAACTAAGTGAAAAATAATGCGGATTGGATTTACTGGGAAATCAATACATGGATAAAAAGTTTTAAATTGATTGCATATACATTTCATGGGATCAAATTTAGCATATTTGGTTTAAAAATATTTGATTTTTAAAGGAATATAATTTCTATTTGGACAATTTGGGATTACGAATTCGAAATTATGAAGCAGGTACTCGTAATTAATTTAACCGTTTACTAAATTAATAACAAATAAAATATTCGTATATTTTCTATTACATTCAAGAGTAAGAATAATAAGCTGTAACCGACTTTCATATGATGGTAAATTAATAAAAGGATTTCATGGAAGATTTCGAAGACAAGTAAGTAAGTAATTTGTTTTGGTTCGATTCATTCATATAAATGTAAAAAATATCATGGATACTTAAAACATTAAATCTATCCAATAAAATTTTATTATTATATATATTTTAGCAACTGAGTTATGTAGCTGGTGGAAGGTATATGAAAGTTTTTGTTTACGTTAAATGAGAAACGAATTCTTTATACCCCGCTAGTAGCTCTTTATAAAAAAGTTAATTTAGTGTATTTGAAAGTAACAAGCTTTCGGAATTTTTCGTGAGTAAAACGTCAATGAAGCAAAATCCTTTAAAAATAATCCAGACGGCCCACAGTGCTTCGTCCCATAGAAAAAAATCTAAATAAAAACATTTTTAAATTGTGTTGACATATGAGGTACTTCAAAAAATATAGGAACTCTTTGAAACCGTTTTTATGTGTCTTATATTTCTAAAATTATAGGAAAACTGTTGACACATTATGGTAGATCTTACAAAATAAATAAGAAATCTAAAATTTTATATAAAAAATTATATAAAATTGAAACTTTCGTAAATTTTTTGATTCATTTCAGTTTTCACTGATAATTTACATCTTTTAGATTCAAATTATTAACCAGTCGAGAGACAACAGTTAGGAAATTCATATATTATATAACAAGTAATCGTTTAACCGTTCTGGTTAAAAGCTATGCGGTGATAAATAATAAAACAAAGAATTGACGATTGTGTTTTTTTAACTTTACATTTTTTTTGATAGAGAATTTGCGTGCTTAAGTGAACTTAAATTTAGAGTAGAGAATTTTAAAGATGAAGTGATTCTCTACAATTTGAGGTATATCTCGTTGATGTCAGGAAACCAGGCATGGGACACCATCATCATAAACTTTCATTTATTTGGCTTAGATTTTTGTAAAAATTATGGCTTTTGCTACTGACAAATACCGCTTTTATAGACATTGCACAAAATATCGCGTAAACAGGATTCTTTAATAAATGATACTTCTAAATCAAAGGCCGTTAAAAATTTTTTGAATTCAAAAATTTGATACACTTTTTAAAATTTTTGCCAAATTTTCAAGTTAAGACATATATTAGATCACTCACAAGTATCTAAAAAGAATAATATTAATGCTTAAAATTGATAATGTGAAAAAAATTAAGAAATATCATTTATACCGGCTAAAGCGGCATTCATTTCTAAATGCTTGCCGACAACTACCGCGAATTATACATGATGTTAATATTGATGTCATTGAAAATATTTTATTTGATTAATAATAAAATTCAGGGATGTCAAAGTCTTTTAAAGGCTTCCAATTTAATGGACGAAAAGAAATGTTCTTAACCAAAAATTAGCCCACATATTTCGCATTTTAGTTAGAATTTTAAAATAGTAAAAACTATTTTTGATGTACAATTTATTACTAAATATTATATATGTTTATATTTTGCAGAAATTCACCTTTAAAAAAACTAAATTCGCGCTTTTTACAAGGTATATTATCATAAGTAGTATGATTTAGATGACTATATTTTTTCAAACCAGTACAGATATTTATTTAATTTTTTCGGCATCCCAAAATACGTCTTTTTTATATAAAAATAAAATAAAAATTTTTCTTTCAGTGTACTTCAATACTAAGTACTAAGTTCTATGAAATTGCGTTATTTGGGTTGCAATAAAACAATATACCTCTACTTGAAAGATTTTTTTTCAGTTTTTACTTTAAACCTTTACAACTTTTGCACGCATTGATAAAAATTATTAACATGACCATACTTTGCATGCATAAATATTTATTAATAAAATAATTTGAAAATATTTTTACTAAAATTTTTCCAAATTTTTAAAATTCCCCATATACATTTTTAGAAAAGCAACACTATAAGTCATATAATTTTATACAATTCTTTTTTTGCAATAAGTTTTTTATGGCTACGAGAAGGCACTAAATTCGCGGAATTTTAAGCAAATAATAATGAACAAAAAAAGTGGTTTTAAACAGTTTCAGAAAAAAAAGATTATCAAAAATTAATTTTTTGATAAAGTACCAACGTATTTTATTTTTTCAATACTTCAGTAAACTTTGTAAGCTAAACCCAGCAAAAACTTTACTTACCCGGTAAGTCAAAAAATTACATTAAAAAATTTGGTAACCACTTGTAATTCGGGTGAACAACTCATTACCTTTGTATGGAAATGTCCAAGAATTCATGGGTCCCCATTATTAAGGTACTTATTTAAAACAGTCAAATAAATAGTTAATCGAATACTACAAAACTACAAAATTACTACAAAATACAATAAAAAATACAAAAGCTACCAAACTACATACCTACATTTAAACTATATGTTATGTTAGTTATTACTATCTTCCATTCATTATACGCATTACTAGCATATCATTATTTGACTCTCTTAAATAATATAAATCACCACTTATTTAAGATATTATCAGCAAGTAGTTATTTTACATTTCAAAGTAATGAGATAAATAAGAACCACTCTAATTTTTGCTGGGAAACTATTATTTTTTCAATATATATCTTTTTGCCCAAATTTACATAATTTTTTTTTTTATTGAAAACCTCAAAATTACTTAAATCTGATGCATGATATGAATAAATTATAATTGTTTTTTACTGTTTATGTAATTTTTTACAGTTATTTAACAAATTAAAAAATAATGCCTCTTTTGTCTATTTCAAAGAGTTTTTAATGTTAACGTAATTTATTTTGTTAAATTGAAAAAAAAATTAATTAAAATTATTTCGAAATGTAAAAAATAACTAAGAAAAAGAAAAATATAATTTTTGAACTCAAAGTCCACAAAATGGCGCTAATTAAAGATAATTTTCAAATTTTGATAAAAAAAAAATTACATGAGTACAATGGAGTACTAAAAAAAATTATATGCTTGATTCTATAACTCAGTATTGCTTTTTTAATATATAAAAAAGATTTACTTCCTATTTTTTACCACAAACCTTCTTTGAAACCTACTGTCCATCAGTGATTTCAACTTTGCTCTTTTTAGCATAGATTTAGCCCGTTTTTGGTAGTGCAAAACGCAAAAAATACTTTTTAACCCGAAACTAAAAAATGCACAAATTTATCAATTTTAAAAACATTCTTTTTTTTTCTTTTTCACTTTTTTTAGAAAATTATTTTAATGGAGTAAAATTAATTTTTGAACAATGTGAAAAGGCTAGTCCAGAAATTTTAAAGAAACTTTATTATTAAAAAAAAACAAGTAAGAAATATATAGTCGGTCAAGCCCGACCATATGATACCCTACCTCAGGAATACAGAATATTACATTAATACTAACATTTATGTGAAATACGCACTTTAGGGAGACTTCCGAAAGTGGGCTTATATGGGAGCTATGAGAAATTATAGAGCGATCTTCATAAAATTTGTCACTGTGATTTCTACTTATATAAAAATTATTTGTGTCGAATATAAACTTGATACTAACATTCATATGAGATTTATGCACGTTAAAATGATTTTCGGAAGATGATTTTATATGGGAGCTATAGTCAATTATGAACCGATCTTCATGAAATTTGGCACAAAGATTGGTACTTGTACAAGACTTCCTTACATTGAATTTCATCAAAATATTGCTATATTTAAAGCATTTATGATCGTTAAACCCCTATTCCGGGAGGACATTTGTATGGGGGCTAGGTGAAATAATGAACCGATCATCACCAACATCGTAGGCTTCGTCCTTGAATCATGAAAGTCCTACATGCCAAATTTCATTGAGTTATCTTAAAAATTGCGACCTTTACTTTGTGCACAAGGTTTACGTGGGCTGCCAGCTAGCCGTCCAGCCAGCCGTTCAGCCGTCCAACCAGCCAGACGGACGGAGGGACGGACATCGTTAGATCGACTCAAAAAGTGATTCTGAGTTGATTGGTATACTTTAAGGTGGGTGTTGGATAATTTTTTCTGTACGTTACAAACATCATCACAAACGCATAATACCGCAACCACCTATACTGGTGTGGGGTATAAAAAAAAAACTGTCTTCAACAATTCAAAGTAGTTTGAGTGGAAAAGTATTAAAAGAACTGGAACTGAAATTTTGCATCGAGGTTCATAATAATAACCTGTAATTAAATCAAACTGGGTAACATATTAATATTTTGAGATGTATGCTCTAAATGGTTGATTAACGATTATATGTTCGTATTTACTTTTCAAAAGAAATTTTAATTGTTGCTCATTTTTACGCCTTTTTAAGGGACTTGTCTTGATTGTACCACAAAACTGTTGTCTTTTTAAATTTAGATCTTTTTAGCACTTTTCCAAACATTTCTATGCGCTTATCTTCGTAATAGTTGGTATCACTGCTGCCCATGCTATTGATTATTATGTTAGACCAAATTAAAGGAATTATAATGAGATCGAGTTTGTTTTAGAACATTGTGCAAATTACGTAGTGCCGAAATGGATCAATAAGCACCCTTAATTTAAATTGAAATAAGCAACTATTTTCTTATATTTAAGAAATTTCCTTTCATTTTTAAATATTAATCTAAATCGAATATAATCTAAATCTTAAATTACCTCACTTTATTTAAACGAAAGATTTAAATTACCCCTTCAAAAAAAAAAATAATAATAATAATAATAATAAAATAAAATTAATATTTTACCAAATGTCATTTTCCCTTCAAAATCTCTCATCCCCATTTGTCTTAAGCTCTGTGTTACAGATTCAATAAACACATAATATTCGTATGAGTAAATTATAATTGTTGAAATGTGTGTAAATTGCGTGTGTCATAAAACTTTTTGGTGTTAATATTTTTTTATTGATATTGATTTTCTATACAAACACACATTTCCGCTTTTTCATTTGCTCAGCATTTGTTCCGTACAATTACATTCTGTGTTACCTGGATTTAATAAGCGAAATTATTGTATTTTTGTGTAAATACTCTTTTTATTATTGTTTGTTGAATCTCATTTTATTTGTTTTATTTTTGTTATTTAATTCAATTAATTAGTTGCAAATTGGTTTTAAATTTTATTACTCAGCAAAAATATAAAATATTTAATAATAATAAACTATCGATACAACTGATGTTACAATAATATAAAGCAAATACTTTATATGTGAGTGAGTGTGATAAATTTCATAATATTAAAACACATGTTACCCGCTGTATAAATTCTCATTAGTATTTTAATATTTACAGAGGTGAAAAGGACATTGTAGTATGTTATTACAAAACTTTTGCTGACTCCCTATGAGCTATTTCAATTATACACACGTATTTAATAATTTAAAAAAGAGTGAATGGGAACCGCTCTGACCAAAACAATTTCAAAACTGAAAACAAAAGAACTTTTGATGTAAAAGAAACGACTGCAACGTACAAATATGTACTCACATAGAGAATAATTGTATAGTGGCTCAAAATGTATGATAAATATTATATATTACACACACATGTACATAGATAAACAAATTTATCTTAACATACATACACATATAAATACATACATATATGAATATGTGCATACTTAAACACTTACGTACATACATACCCTGCAAACATTTTCTATTGCGGAAGTCACTGAGAAGAGTGTTCCAGAAGTTGAAATTCATTGCCAAAGTATCATAAAAATTATCTTCCGTTGGCAAAATCTGCCCTCGTGAAAGAGTCTTCTAGAAGACTCGAAGAGGACACTTCTGGAAAAGTCATAAAAGAGTTTTCTAGACGACACCCGGAGTCTTAGTCTCTTCTGGAATATGAATGATTTTACATCTCTACTATTTTTGTATTTATAAATAAAATTAGCGGGTTTTTTTTTATATATATTTCATGATTATTTTTATTTCACACATCTACATTACAAAAGTAAAAATTGACATAAAAATTAATTTTGTACTTAGAACTCCAAATAAAATCCTCATTAGAAACTAATGGTAAATTCGGATACTTTTAAAAGAAGAAAAGAAAATTTGAATAAATTATATTTATAAACCATTTTTATATTATCTTTTGTGCAAAAAACACGACAAGAACTTTTTACAAGCAAAGTTTTGGACTTATTTAAATATACAAATACTTGTCTGTTTCATGGAGTTTGTCCTAAAATAGATTAAAATTATGAAAAATATCCGATTTTACTAAATAAAACAGAATTCTTATAAAGAATCGTTTGTTTACACTTTATTATCAGCAGCATTATCTTCTCATATTTAACATTGTAGCCAAACTGTACCTAAGTTTAATTTTTACTGAAGTTCATAATTTTACCTTCTTCTCTATTGTGTTGTTTTGATGTAGTAATATTAAATTCGAACTATCGTCATATTATCTTCCAGAAAGGACTACAAAGTATACTTTTGGAAGACGAAAAGACGGTAGTAATGTATTTTGTTTTTGTAAATTTCGTACACTCTTTTAACAATCATCTAGAAATCGCTAAGAAGTGACGTCTGGATGATTGGCAACAAATTTATCTTCCAAATGTTTGAAGGGTATTTATACTTACACACATATCGTTATATAAACATTTATATAATTTTCATGCATTTATAATAAATGCGTTTATGTATTTATCTTTGTACGACTGTATCTATGTATGTGTGTTTAAGAATTTGTATTTTAGATAAGTAAAAGCAAATGAATGAAGGAATGTGCGTTTGCATGAAAGTTTGTTTTTTGAATGTGCTGCCAAGTATCCACAACAGCCAAAAGGACACTTTACTTTCATTGTCATGTTTTCAGCATAACTCAAAGTCAACAAATACTTAACAGTATGATGATATACTTTATGTTTGTACTTATAATGATAGCATGGATTGGAGGGTGGCTAAACAGTAAATGCAAATATACACTGAGAGAAAATAATTTTATTTTGAAAATTTGTATACAAAATATTTTAAAATTTAATTTAATTTAGTTATTTAAAGTTATTTAGGAAAAAATAAATAAATAAACAATCTAGGAGAAATTCATATGACTCGCAATCAGTAATTTCAATTCGACATAGATAATGATACAGAATTATAATTTCTAATTCCGACATATTCAAAAAAAAAAAAAATATTTTGATTAAAAGAATTTAGATTTTTAAAACGAATGCATTTGAAAAAAAATGTGTAATTTAAATATTTTATCGTTTTCGTTATTGATGAAAATTAGATTTAAATCACTCTATTAAATTTTATTAAATAAATTTTTATATTTCTCTCAAATTATTTGTTTATTCTTTACATGGGCTATATATGCTAAAGAAAAATAAAGAATTGTTGTAAAAATGATTCCTGAAATCGATCGAAATTCATCGCAACCTTTCAAAGCGATTTGATTTAAAAAAGATCGATTTTCATCATATATCTGAGTGTTACAAAATTGTAATGGTAACACCATAAATAATCAAATTTGCTAAGTTTTGTGGCCAACGGTCTTTATCAATCACTGTTGCCGTTTTATTCTTTTTTATTTTAACCAAATAAAAAAATTTCATTTTAGCTTTTTTTGATTCTTAACCCAAATTGACCGGGATTTTTTTTTTGTTTCAGATATTGATGAAACCACCAAATTTGTTTCTATGAGAAAGAAAATTTATTTATTTAATATATTTATTGATACCCTGCACAAAAAAATAAAAAATTATAACTATAGTACAGGATTATAATTGTTATGAAATGAGCTACATAAATATGTATACAATAGTCAGGATTAAAATCTAATATTTCATGAAAAATTGCCCTTTTCGCGTATTTCTGGGATGCGCATTTAATGACATAACAAATATTTGAGACCAGGTCCCAAATTTTCGCCTTCGCTTTTAACTTTTTCTCATTTAATTTCTTCTTACATAGAAACATTTATATATAAAGAAAAAAAAATCAAAATTAGAATAAGTTCGAATTAAAAAAAAGAAACGAAAAAATACGTTACAGTATCACTGTACAGCAAAAAAAAAAAATGATCAAGTACTTCCAAAAAAGAACTTTTTCACCACCTTAAAAGTAGAACTAACAGCATATTTTATGCTTTTTTGTAAGTTATTAATAATTACTTCCAAAAAAGTGGAAATAAATATATTTTTAGCAGGAAAAAAGGTTAATCATTTATAAAAAAATAAAAAGTTCATAAATTCTAAAGAATTTTTATTATTTTTTATAAGCCAAAACAGATTTTTTATAAAAAATTGTATATATAAAAATTGTATATATAAAAAAATTGTATATATATAGTTTTGATAGAAGTACTTCAAAAACAATGAACAAGAAGCATAAAAAAGAACATCATACCAATGACAACCATGGCTTGAAAAAAGAACTACTGCAGCTCTTTTTCAGCACTAAGTACTTCCTTCCAATGACAACACAATGTTAAAATCATGACTTTTTCAGTTCTATTAGAAGATTATAATATTTACAGCGCAAACTCGATTTTCGCGACTAATTAAAGACCTGTATCGAAAACTGAATTTTAGCAATAACAGAACATAAAATTTTATTGAAAAATTTCATGTAATTTTTAAAATTAGAATTGTTTTTATTGATATATTAAAATTTTAAACATTTTTAAAGAAATTGGAGATTTTGAGTTGCTTTTTTGGAAAATTATTTTTTAAAATAACAGCTGAATCACGTAGTTCATATAGTGCTGTTGTCGGTTTATCATTTTCCAAAGCTGTTTGTCGATGCATATGTTTATCGATATTATAAAATCGTCCACTTTATTATTCTGCCACCATTGTATGGCTGAAAATCAATAAATATTACAAATTTTCCCACAATTAAGTTCAAACATGTTTTCATAAATTAAAAATATATATAAATAAAAATTGAATTAATTTTGTTCAAGCCTTCTTGATTATCAGGGCAAAAAAATATGGTTTAAAAAAAATGTTTTATGCGCATTAAAAATGCTCCCAAAATCGCAAAATATGTCTTTAAAATTAACAAATATGCTCTTAAAATATTGTTTTTTCTGAATAAAATTTAAATGATCCGCTATTCATTCTAAAAATAACTTGATTTTTATTATTATATTTATTAGCAATTATTAATAAATACTTTCTTTTTACACTTAAAAACATTCAAAGCTAATACATTGTGTTAGGAAATTACTAAATTTTTGTTAATTTATAAGACAAAATATAAATTGTTTGGGAATACGATTTGAAAAACTTATGTGACAGTAGAAAGAAAATTTTACTAATGGCAAATTATGAAAAAAATTCTATTAATTGTAAAATATTCAAAATTATGCTCTCTAGTGTAAAATGTGCAAAAATATGTCATTTAAATTGATAAAATAAGCTGTAAAATAATAATTTTCTATGAAAATATTACAAAATATGCTGTTAAGCCCAAAATATGCAAAAATGTGCAATAACAAATCGATGCCAAAAATTCTTAAAATTGTTTGAAAAGGATAAATAAAAAAATGGTCCATTTAAAGCCCAGGATAAAATATGATTTCACATAACTTTGTTTGCACTGTTGATTATAAACATGGGACAATATTAAAAATTTTTAACCTGGCTGAAAATGACTTTAATTTTTAATAAGTTTTGTAGTAATATCATTTTAAACAAACGGATCTGTAACTCACATGATTTGAAACTAATGCAAAATTTCATTTTATAATCATGATTGTTGTACAAAGTTCAAAAACTTAGGAACAGGGTTAAAAATTAGTTAATCTTTTCCCATTCTTCTATAGTTTTTGTTCGCAAGTTTATACTTTTTTCATGTGATTTTATATATAAACTAATCGGACTTTGTGGATAAATTCTACACCTTTTTTATTGTTGTATAGATTTTTAATAGTTACATACAGGGTAATCAAATTTTGATGACAAAATTCTTTAATACTTTTATACATTTTTTGTTTTTTTTTTCATCGCGGTATGTGCGCCCCTCAACAAAATAAAAATTTTGAAATAGTGATTGATATTTGCAGTAATTATGCGTATTTTGCGCTATATCTCATTGATATGTCCGAAATAGTCAACACAGTAAATAGTTTCAAAGTTTGGAAAACTAGAGCGAAAATTTTTAAAAAAGACAGTTTTTTGCGAAGCACATTCACAGTTTCTAATGAAATAGCATGAATAACTTAGTTTTTTGTTTTTTACACATTAAAATTGAAAGAGCATTAAAAATAAATTTAATAAACAAATTTTTTTGGACTTTTTGCAAATTATGCAAAAATTACATCTTTTGTTTTTGTATTTTTTTTATAGCAAATTGCAATTTGTAGAAATCTTGCATATAGAGATATAAGAACGGCGATAAATATAATTTATCGGGACTATAAATTTAAATTAAGTCAAATGTCGTTGATATTTGAAGTCTGTCAAAAAAGATTTTTCGTGGACAGCACGAAATTTATCATAATTAGCATAAATAGTTGGAGTTTGTAATTTTTAACGGAAATGTAGAGGCGCATCAACATATTTAGAATGATAAAAATTTTATGGACCAAAAGAAAAAATCATCACTTGGATTAAAAAAGGACTATATTTCTTTGTAATAAACTTGAACAAAATATATTTTCGTATAATATATGGAGACTTTTAGTATAATGAAAATTGTTTAAATTTTCAAACACTTACAATATCGTAAATGTTATTGAAATAACTCAGTAGTTTTTGATATTATGCATAATTTTTACCAGAATTATACATAAAGTTCTAGTTTGTAAAATGTTTATACAGTTGCGAGCATAAAAAATGCAATGCTAAATTATGGTTATAAAGCAAATTCTACTACAAGGAAAGGTGCTACTTTAATTGTAGTAAATAATTTTTGGTATGTTAGGATGGTTTCGCATTGTCATATTTACATCACTAAATCAACGATTGGTGTTCACATGTGTTAAAATATCTATTGTTACATGACTTGTGTCAAATTTTAAAGACATGATCGTTTTAATATTGTGTCTCCAAGATAATTTTTCTTCATATTAGAACCACACATCAGTATTATTTCAATACCATCATCATAATGTAATTCTAAACTATTACCAAATTTTTATAAAGAATGGGGAAATAGTGCGTTTGAATATTAGCAATAACTTTTACAGTTTAAAAGACATTAAATTTATTTGTATTGGTAGTATTTGACTGTATTGTAATTAAGTTATATCTTCAGAATTTTTCAGAAATTATTTTTATCAAAATTTAAAAAAATTCCGTTAATTTTTTAGACTTGATTATTTTTGCTCGCATTAACTTACAACTTAAAAAAAAAAAAATTAATAACTATATTTGTGTGTAACAATTTGGAGTAAAATGACATACAATAGTTGGCTAAGAGCGCAAGGACTAAAATCACAACCAATGCTGCCAATTTAGCGCTATTAGTGCTGGATCTAGCAGTTTTTAAACTCATTTAGCACGAAAAATTGAATCTAACACTTGGCACTTTTTCTAGCACTTTTCGAATTATTTTTGGCAATTCTTATTTTGTTTTTAACGATGGTAATTAATGCGATGTTTAAAGAGTGCGTTTAGCAAAATAGAAATTGTAAAAACCAATATAATTGCAAACAGTTAACATATCAAATAAAATTTTGGCAATTAAGTAAACTATAATTATTGTGTTGTAAGAAATAATTATGACAAAATGGCTTAAAAAAAAAGAAAATATTGTTTGCTATTTAGCTGTTAACGGAATTGAATTGATATCGTAAATTAAATTAAAACAAAATTTTAACTAATTTCAAATCTTCTTGAAAATTAAAATATTTATACATAATTAAACAACTATTTACTCAATCTAAAATATCATAATATAATATTATGGGCCGTTAACTTATCAAATTTTAACCCAAAGTAAAAGCCTAATTGTATACAAATGACGTGAAAAGTATGTCATTTTATATATGGTCATGCTTTAACACTTGCTTAAAATTTGATAAGTTAACAGCCCTATGATATTATATTATTATTATTATTTTTTTTTTTTTTTTTGTAAATATTATTGTTATTTGTTACATTTTTGAAGACAAAATTTTTCAAGAATTTTATTTTTGTTTAATTATGGGTTTTGGGTAAAAGTCTGTTTATTTAGTTGAAATTATTTTTTAATATTCTTTAAATATCATTTAATTAAGGTACAGTCACACTAGGGAAGTATTTCACATATTTGATATATTTATATATGTAAATTAAAGTGTTCCAAAAAAAAAATTTTTGCGAGCTTCGAGTACATTTAAACGTAACAGGATGCTACACATACATTTATGTTGATAATCCCAGAAAAAAACTTAACATTTTTCTTTTTACCAATATTAATGAAATATACATTAAACGATAGCTAATGGAAAATAAGTTCAGGTCTCAAATTAATGTTGATAAAATTTCTATAAGTGTAGAAATGCGTACGTATTTACTTATGTAAATATGTATCTACGCTTATATTCTGTTTTATAGTACTTTAGAGTATGATGTGTTTATTTATCATTGAAACTGCTTTGGTATGTGAGTATTTTTATTTTATTTTTTTTAATATTTTTTTTTTTTTTTTGTTTTATTTACTGTGATTTTTTGAAATTCTATTCATTTTTTTTATATTATTAATTTTCCGAATGTCAGACATTATGAATGTGTCAGTGCCAAGTTGTATTTGTACAGGGTATTTCAAACAGTTATCTAAATATTTTATTTTATTATATTTTAATTTCTTTATATGACTTTGGTCCGAGTAACAGCTGTCAGTTGATGACATTCCGCTTTGATATAAAATTTTCTTGAAACAAAAATTCTGGTCACTTAAATTGATTTAATTTTGTAATTGATTTTCTTTTGGCAATTGTTCAAATATTAAGTGATATTAAAATTCGTACTAAATATTAATAAATAAAATGTTTCAGAATTTCTTAAAAAAAAAACTATTTTCTATATATGTTCTTATGTTTACCATCCTCATGAACGAACCATTTTATAAATCTTTAAATTAAAAATAATAATAATAATAAAAAATAAAATATTCTTTTTCCGTACATATTTTTGTATTGCTTTTTTTGATGATGATGAAATGTTTTGATGACCTCCTTCAGGGCAAGACTGGCTACATTATTGTTGCCATCACAAATGCAACAAAGAACAATTTCTCAAAGAAAACTGTATCACTATTTATTCCAGATTTTGTAAATGAAATTTTTAAAATGAATTTCATATTAACTTTCATTTTTAAATTTAATATGAAATTAAAATTAAATCTCATTTCAAAAAAATCCCAGATAAATCGTGATACAGTTTTCTTTGAAAAATTAAAAAAATGTGGTTTTCTAAGTTACAGAAGTTTAAGAATAATTCGATATTAAATTTTTATTTAAATTTTTAAAATGATATCATAACATATTTTGTAGCTTTCATATTTAGATGCTACAAAATTTAAGAACAAAAACACAGAATGGATATAAAAAAGTGAGGAAAATTTAAGCGATTAATAAAATTTTTCAATTTGAAAACATGTATATACGATAGAGAGTCCCGAGGAAATGCTTTTTTGAGATCTCAATGTACGAAAATCCCACAAACGATGCGTATTGATGAGCTAAATACGGAAAAAATATTTTAAAAAATTTTAAAGTGCATCTTCAGTTCCCTAGCAAAGGAGTGTACAATTTTAAGTTTGGAAGGCAAATTTTCTTTATTCAATAGATAATTTTGATCTTTAATTAGTTAAAAAAAATTAATAAAGTCGGTCGAAAATATTAGGAAATATATGAAAATATGTGGACCAAGAACGTGCAAAATTTAGGTAGTTAAAATTTTAAATGAAATCAACTCGAAAACTTTAAGTGACAAATAGCACAAGCAAGTATGGATCATAAAAATAGGCCTTATCGAAGGCTTTAATAAGATGTACAAATATTTGAAATCGAATTGGAAAAAAAAAATTGGAAATATGAAAATCTTTAAATATATGCCCATGGCCTCAAATTAAAAAATATTCGTGATTAGAAATAACTTTTGATTATTTATCTCTAACCGTCTGTATGTTGAAATGGATTTTTTGAAGCCAATAATAAAATACGTAAATTTTTTTTCAACACATAAATGGCATATAGACTCGGAAATCTTGGTATTAAAATTCAGCGAAATCCTTTTAGGAATAGCGGAGTTATAAACGATTTTCTAGAATAGCCTCAAAAAATTTTCAATTTTTCTTTGCCTAAATTTAATAATATTTTCTATTTCACATACAAAAATATATAAATATTTTTCTATTGGAAAGTTGTGAGATTTAATAGTCTAGAGGTAGTATTCTAAACTAAAAACCATTTAGCCTGAGTTCAAATCCCCGGGACTCATTGAAAGTTTCCGTTTTTCCTAAGAAAATTATATAAAAATTTTCATTATTAAAAAAATTAATTTGACAAGAATTTCTAGGCTAGTTTTGATGTGTTGTTGCATTTTCAACTTTTATATAAGCAATAAAAATAGTAATTTTCAATATATCGATATGGTATACCACTTGGGTTTGTGACTGAAAGACTTTGGGTCCTCAATTCGATCCTTGATCAACACTTCGAAAAATTGTTTTAAAATTTATCATCAAACAGATATAAAAAATTTAAAATCTAAAATTAAGGAACTGTTAAATATATTTTTAATTAATTAAAAATATTTTTTTGAAATTTATTAAGAAAATTACATTTCTATTCGCCAGGATGTGAACCCATACGAACAATTTAAAACTCCTAACTTTGAATTCTTACCTCCTAGGCAACATGGTATTTTGAAATTCTGAATTCAAAAAATGGTTTTACTTTAATTTGTGTAAAAAAATAATTTTTCAATAATGTTAAATTTGAAATGTCAACATAAAGTGTTGTAAATAGATTTTTATACTGATCACATATATGAAGAGTACATATAATTGTTTCTCAACAAAATTTCTATGGTTATAGATAGTCTAGTTGAAGTTTTCGAGATTATAACTCTTCAACCCATGATTCGTAGCTTTGAAGAATCCATTTGAATTTTTATTTTAATATGGTATTTTTTTTTTGTTTTTTTTTTTTTTTTTTTTGAAAAATAAATTTGACAAGTAAATCTGAGTATTTGAGATGTTTTTCCTTAAAAATATTATCACTTAACTCTAATTTTGCTTTAGAGTTTTAAATATATATAATAAGATGGCATATCATGCTTATGTCTTAGGCCCAGTTTTATGCTGTTCCCTTAGTGTATACTTAAGTGCAAACTTAGTTATGAAACATTTAAGTTAAAGCTCACACTTAAGTAATGTTGCGTTTTACAGTTTAAAACTTAAGTTGACAAGAAAATAAACAAAAAGCTTTAAGCTTTTATGTACGTACAATAGGGTGGTCCCAACTTTCCAAACAAAAAAATCATAGATATATTTTATTTATCCTTTTATGTTAATTTTATATCCTTTTTATGTTAATTTTTTATTGAATATTTTTTTAATTTAGATTACTATTTGCTTATGGTAATGCCAAAAATCATTAGAAATAACAAAATTATTTTTTTGTTCAAAATATTTTTGACGATACCTCAATGTGGCACCAAAACTAAATAAGAAACAACAATCTTAAAAAATTTGAAATATCTTGAAATATATAAAGAAATCTTAAGCTTATGAGCTGTAAAATTAAAAAGATGCTATTGCAAAATATATACCCACAAATAATTTAATTCTTCTGTATTTTTAATTCTTTTTTAATTCTTTTGTATTTTTTGTTCTTTTCAATAAAAATTTTTAAATCGTCAAATAATTTTCATACCTAGAAAAAACTGAGGGGATGGGAAAAGAATACTTAAGTTTTCAATTATAAAACTATTTTATGAACTTAAGTACGACTTTGCCACTAAGTGAGCAGTATAATAACGGTCCTTAGTGCCTCAAAGTTAAAAATTCTTAAAAATTTTGAAAATATTGAAATAGCTAATTAAAATTTAAAATTTCTAGTTCTAAGGTATCTTTAAAAAAAAATAATTTTGGTGGAAAACCTACATGTCTAGATATTGCAAAAAAAAAAAAAAAAAATGTACGGTATTTTCTGCACTATGAATCTCATAACTGCAAATTTTAAGTCAATTTAAATTTTAAAATTCATTTTGAAAGCAGAAGGAAGTAGCTTTTTACCTGTATAAATTTATATACATACAAATTAAATAATGAGTTATTCAACTTTATTTACCTTTTCTTTTTGAAAATTTTGACTTTGATGTATATTTTTCTGATCTTTTTTTCTAAAAGATTACTTACATTTGTTTACAAAGTTTGAAATTCTATTTTGTTTAGAATAAAATCCTATTTAAAATCTTTTAAAAACTCAAAAAGTTATTAAGCATTTTCTAAACTTTACTAACAAATTGTTCATATATTTTAAGACAAACATTTTTTTTATACTTTTTACTTGGTTTTTAGGGAAAGTTGTAATAAGTTTTTGTAGATACAATGGAATAAGTTCTACAGTTTTTGTCCAATTTAAAAATATTATATTTGCTTATGTTCACAACAAAAATGCTCTTAAAAATTATTGCATTGTTGAATAGGATTTTATAGAAAAAATTGTCATATATCGCAGTTAAACTCAAAAAAGTGGAAAAATTGCTTTTAATATTTGACCAAAGTAACCCAAAGCATACGGTTGAAAAGCCTGTTTCTTCTACTTTCTAAAGAAGTTTAAATAGGAAATATAAACAAAAGATTAACATAATTAGAAATACATTTATACAAGAAATTATCCAAAACAGTCTTTTGCGAATAGTTCGAAATTTTGAGGGTGTATTGCAAATTTTTTAAAACTAATTTATGATGTCCTCAAAAAGGCATACAAGCTACAGAAATGACATATCTCGAGTGATTATTAACAGCCTGTTAATAATAGAATAAAATTTCAATATCAAATGAATTAATCATTTTATTAAAAAAAATATTTGGAATAATGTTTTCTTTGTATGTATGCATTCACGACTGTAGATATGTGTCAAAGATCATGTCAAAAAAAGACTAAAGTAAAGTGATAAATTTGATAAATTTCTGGTTTATTTTTAGTGTTCCTTCTTTTATATTGTTAATAATAAATATAGAGCTTCGCAATTTGTTGATTGATACAATTTCCAAATACATATATACATTGAATTTTAGGTAACCATTTTTCAATGTTCTGACATGAAAAGATACAAATATGCTCAATTTTCCCTTCAAAAGATTGATAAGTATAAATCTTTAGGTTGTAAATAATTTACATAAGTATTAACTTGAAAAAAAAAATATAATAATCTCAAGAATACTACAATACTGGCAAAAGTAGCAAAATGTGAAGCAAAAACTTTAACCTTAAACACGTTTCAAGAGTATTTTCCAGTCTAAGAAACTATACTAACTTTCATACGAATTTGTTAAGATTAAATATTTTTTAATTTCATAGGTCTAAACTTGCAAACACCTAAATGGACATGTCTTTTATTTTTACAGATCCAGAAAAGGCTTTTGGCATCTATTACATATTTTGAAGTGGAAATATTACCAATGAAGAAGTGGAGGAAATATCCTCAATATAGATTACAAGAAATGAAATGATCAAATTCTTTTATCTGGAATTTTCTAAAGAGTCAGATTTATTTTATAACTTCATGCAACATTTTTTACAAAAAAATATTCAATATTATTTAAGGTTATAAATGAAATTTTGAATTTAAGAATATAGTAAGTAAGTAAGGAAAACTAAAATAAATTTAAAACATTTTTCTCATTTCTGTTGTTAAATGATAAAACTTTTAATTTAAAACAAATATAAATCCAACGAAAAAATTGTTGAATTGATAAATATTTTTGTCAAAATTGATACAACTTTTAGTCAAATAAGTGTAATCTTTAGTTGCATAAATATAAAATCCAATAAAGAATTTGTTAATTTCATAACCAAAGGAATAAATTAATTTATTGTAAATTAATTTTTGTTCAACAAAAATCATGATTAGTTTGACGATAAAAAGCAGGATCGAATTTTAATACTAAATAAACCAACTTTTTCTCTTTATTTTTTTTCTATTAAAAAACAATATTTTGTATACAAAAAATAATAAAAATACATTATATATTTTTTTTCATCAATAGTTTAATTTTTTCAATAGTTTTTTCAATATTTAATATTTTTTAAGTTTTTCATTTTGATTGAAATAAAAAATATAAATGAAAAAAATTCTAAACAACAACAATGCCATTGAATAAAAAAATATTTAAAATGTATTCACACAATACACACATACAAAATTCAAATAAATAAAACAATAGAAAATATTTTTTGAAACAAAAACAAAAGTATGAATAAAAAAAAATAATAATTTGAAAATTTTTCCATACTGATATTTATTTTTTCCATCTTGATGGATATTTATAATGCATTTGTTTTGAATATTGTACTGTAGAGTCAATTAAATCAGATTAATTAAAATTATAATAAGATAATATAGATTATAAAAATATATTTCGAACTCTTGTATCAAATACAAATAATGCAAAGGGTTAGCAAAAACAGGAAGGTCAAATATCAAATTTTGGAATATTTCAGATTTTTAAGAGATTCATAACAAAAAATATTTATTGTTAGCTAAATTTAATGTAGTTTTACAAAAATATAAATAAAAGAGAGTAAATGATATTTGGAGACAAAAACATAAATTTAACCCTGAACTGAATATTTTTTTGTAAATATGTGTAAAGTAAATATTACTAATTGATATCCTGGACAAAGAAAAGGATAATTAATTAGTTTTTTTCAGGTAAAATTTAAAATCGTTAAGAACAGTATAAAATTGACAGAGATATCGCCAAAACAAAGTTTTTTTTTACTTTTTAAAACCCCTGTAAAAGCTATGAACTTTATTATTTCACATAAAAACTAGATAAATTCTTCTGAACTAATTGTTGTTATTTTTAATTGGTAGTGAAAATCAATAACAATAAACGAAAGCTCTTTTTATATGTGGTAAAATGGTTTTCGACCATTTTTGGTTTTCGATTTTATATCAATCCTCAATCAATCTGTGGAAAATTTCACTGTCATACATGCTTTTGTTTAAGAGACATCAGCCTAAAAGTACAACGGACACCCTGTGTTACTAGCATTTGGCCCATAACTTTTTTTATTTATTAGCCGATTTTCCCCGTTTCCAGTGTCACACAAATATCCGGATATAAAAGTAGTTTCAAACATATATTTTTATTTAAAAATATACCTCGATGTTTCTTTTTAGAAAATCAATCACCTTTGTTTTTATAAATTAATATATAAACTAAAAAAAAAAAATGCAGTCAAATCAGATTTTGGGGAAAAAAATCGCCACAGGTTGAATTCAACCCATACAAAACTTCGAAAAACTTTTGTTCACAATTTTTGTATTGCTTCGTTCAATGGGTTTATCTCTTTCTGCGACTCTCATGGCAATTTGAATTAAAATATGAATCATTTTAATAGGGTAAATGTAAAAAGAATCGAAAGAATACAATTTTTATTTCTTCCTTTGCCAACATTTTTAAAAGACTGTAAGTCCGAAGTAAACTGTTTGTAACCAGCACCGAAAGTTAATTGAAAAATATTATGATAAACAATTTCTTCATGACGACTCTTTGATTTAAAGTTATTTTCATAAAATAAAATAAAATTTAAAAATATTTATTTAGTTGTACAAGTATGCAGAACAAAAAGTATGATACATGAATTTGTAATGTGGTTTTATTACTTTGATACTTTTTCTATTACATTTTGCTTTTATTTATATTAACTTTACACAACAAAATAAAATTTGAAATGTGTGCCATCACACAATGCTTTGTTCTTATATAACGAATCGGCAAAAATAGAGGAGTTATCGTAGAAATATAAAAATTGGTACAATACTGTCTTTTGGAAAAATTAAGAAAAATTTAAATTTTCAACCAAATGACTGAATTTTAAAAATAATATTTTAATACAATTATAACCAGATTTCGATCAAAACTGGTACATTGTCATATATTTGGAATATCTACATATGCATTGAATATTACCAAAATTGGTCCAAGGATACGCTCACTTCCCATTCACACAGAACTTTCAAAATTATATTTTCTCTGCAATTATAATGAGATTGTGTCCAAAATTGATACGTTGACATGTATTTATGTTATCATCTATGCAAAATTTTAGATAAATCAGTTTAAGGATACGCCCCCTTCCCATGTAAACTATGTGCAGAAAGACTTGTACTTTTTCTGAAGTTATTTTGATGAAAATTTAAAGAAAATTTTATGAAATTTATTACGTATGATTACTTTTTAAAGAACTAAGTCTATTGAAATTGGTTATGATCGCTCCATTACTTCACTTAGCCTCCATACAAATGTCGCTTAGAAATGTCTTAATATATTAAAATTTTAGTGAAATTCGGTATATAAAAGCTTTCTATATGTATAAATGAGTGTGCCAAATTTTAGAAAGATCGATTCATAATTGGTAATATCCCCCATATAACCCCACTTCCGAAAACAATTTTATCATGCATAAATCCCATATAAATGTAAATATCAAGACTTATAAAAGTAGAAAGCACTATGATCAATTTTATTAGGATTGGTTTATAAATGACCATAGCCCCCACATAAAACTCATTTCTAAAAATCTCTTTAAAGTGAAAATATCTCATTAATATTAGTACCGAATTAATATTTGATAGTAGCAGTGTCTTGTTGCTCCCCTTGTGTGCTAACGTTGCTAATTAGCAAAAAAACGAAATTTATCCGATTCGGCATCACTTAATATTATATCAGAAATTGCACAAAGAAATCTTCAAATATTTCTTGATAAAATAATAAATTTAAACTTCTTTTATTTGCAATTATTTTTTTACATCTTTTCGTTTTCTAACATTTATAAGTTCATAACTGTATCCTTGTTCATAAATTGGACGCATTTTTATTGACGTTAAAATTAACATGTATAATTCTACACGCTAACTTCTAACATAGGTTAGGTTAGGTTAGGTTGGGTTAGGTTATATGAATTTTAGCGATTTTTTTCTATGGTCCCGTTGTATTATCCTAATGGATCATGTTAATCTGTTTTCACATATCCGAGAATAGGTTCGAATCGATCTAGCGTGGCGCACAAATAATAGATCTGATCCGTCTAATATCAATTGCAGAGAGATCAGATAGTCCGTGCATATATGGGCTATCAAATTCAGTAGACCTTATATTTGCAAGAACAGGAAAGTGACAAAGAAAATGTTCTACTGTCTCTTCCTCCTCCTCGTTAAAGCAACTTCTACAACAGTCTTTAAAAGAGAGTCCTAGTCTCCTGGCGTATGCACCAGCCATCCATTGCCCTGTAATAATGGCTACAAGTGTTCGTAGCTGACATCTTGGCAATCCCAGAATGAATTTCGACCGTTTCTGATCGTATTGGGGCCATATCTGTCTTGAGAGAACATGCAGACTCGTTTGCCCATCTTTGTTGAGCTATTTTCGACAAGTATTGCAGTATCATTGACCTGCAAGATAACAGCGGTATGCCAACTAATTGGTCTGTTTCTTCACTTTGAAAAAAGGAACTAATTCTGGCTAATTCATATAAATATAAATATATATTTTGTATGAAATTTCCTATGTACGTAAGTAAAAAACACAGCTACTAACAAGTTTTATAGCTGTATAAATCACTAAAAATAAAATATATTTATTTTTTAAAAAGAGGGCTTCAAAAAAGTTGATAACATAGGAAAAACTGGGAATTTTCATTTAAAATTTATAACATATATTTTATAACATTACAATTTAACTATAAGGAATAAGGATATATAATGACATCAAAAACTCAGTTTCATGAAATACTGAAATACTCGCTATAATAAAAGCATTAACCTCTTTAATTTTTATCAAATTTTTTTAAATTTTGTTATACCTTTCTCTTCCTTTGATGAAATGCAGACTTTTTAATTTCACCGATTTCATTTTGGTTCTGTAGAATATTGCGTATATATTTATACATTTATTTCGAAAATTAGCATAAGTTCTAAACTTTCACACGTTTCAAGCAGAAATTGTAAAAATTTTTTATATATGCTGTACACAATTAATTTTTTAACATACTCGTATATGTAATAAAATAAAAAAAAGAAAAGAAAAGTTCATAAATTATATATATAATATAATCATAACACGAATATATATAAAATAACACGTTTTTCCTAAAAAATTATTCTTCATTAATATCTTTATAATAATGGATTTGTTTTTCTTTAAAAAAATACATTATTTTAATATGATCAAAAAATTGAGATAATAAAAAACTCAACTTAAAATAGATTCTCCTTTTTAAATATTTAGTTTCAAACTCAGAATATAAAACTTTAAATCAATATCTTCAAAAATAGAATTTTAGCGATTTTTTTCTAAAAACATAAAGGAAACACTTTTTACTTGAGCAAATTACGCTAAAATTTTTATGATTTTGGTGCCCGCTATTGTTAACAAATAGAGAAAACTTTAACTTTTTCATAATTGATTAGTTAATTTATTATATTAGCTTTCCAAAATATAAAATATACTAACAATCATGGCATAATTTAATTTCTGATTTTTGCCTATGCGACAAAGCACTGTGCGTCGGTGTGCTGGCAAATGATGCTATGTAGAATTTTTCGATGTTTATACAGCTTTATTAATATGCCATTTTCAATTTTAATCTATATTCTGATATATCTATATTAGTTTCAAAGTTTAAAAAAGGATTAATAAGTAATTTTGTACAGCTTTCATAAACAAATTTTTTTTTTCGCTCTCCTAAAAAGTTGTTCAAAAACACATAGGATTTTTATGCTCTGTTTTGTTTTGATTTAAATATGAGAAAATATTAATATTTCTTTTCATGGTGTCCTTATTTAATATTCCAAGTTTTTTCTCTCATACACAAAATTTATCTATATCGTTGATGTTGCTTGTGGATTTGTTGTAGTGCTGTTTTGCATAAAAATTTAAAATGTGAAAGAAATCTGTTTAAAAAGTTAATCTGTTTGGGAAAATTAAAGATATTAATTATAAATTCTTAATGTTGAACATATGTCACATGTAGTATTTGTATTTGTACAAGTACTATTTATACATATATAAGTACATACGAGTACATATATTTGAATGCTGGTTTATGTTTGTATGAGTTAAATAAAAAAAAAAGTAAAAATAAAAGTTATATCGTCATTATGATGGCGAAAATGTTATAGCGCGTGTACAATAACACTATACAACGAATAAAATTAGCCATATATCAAAATTGATGGGGAAAATCTGTATTATATTCACAATTAAGTGAAGATACCTGTACTAAAAATTGAACGGAAAATGTATGAGACACAAGACGTATACGTAATGCCAGTATTGCCAGTTTAGTCTTTTTAAGGTTAAGTCGATCTTTTTATTTTGCTTTTAGCCTCAAAATTAGGGCTGTAACTTCTAGCTTTTTTCTGGAATTTTTTGATTCTTAAATTAGCATTAAAAATTTTTGTATTTCAATAAGGAAGAAGATCATTTTTTATTTGCTCTTACTAATTTTATTTTTATAGAATAATACATTTAAAAATTTTTGTGTATTAGTTTGCAAAAAAATCGAGATTATTTATATTTTAAAAAAATTTTCGCGGCACTTCATCTTCCAAATTAAATATAACAACTCATTATATGGACGTACTTAATTTATAATTTATTATAATTATTTTTTAATACACTATTAAACATAGAAACTAAAGTAATAATTAAAAGAAATTCTTATAAAAGCGAAAAATCAAAATCAAAAATTTTAAAATTATTAATTAAAAATGAAATATAATTCAAAAATAACGAATCCTTTCAAAAACTTGGGACATTTTTCGTATGAAATATAATCCACATTTGTATGGATTTTTGTGGCGATTTTTTATTGAGTCATTTTGCTAACAGCTGTTATATGTTTTATTAATAAATATGTATATATATCTACATATATATATATATATATATATATATATATATATATATATATATATATATATATATATTATATTTATATATATTGGAAAAAAAACAAGATTTTACTTTAAAGAAGGTTGGAAAAGGCAAAGGTCAGAAAAAAGCATATATATATATATATATATATATATATATATATATATTCTGGCCTTTGCTTTTTCCAACCTTCTTTAAAGTAATATTTTGTTTCTTTTTTCCCACCTCCTGCCAACACGATACTTGATTGTAGTAAGATCAATATTTGTTCATCAATTTTTATGATTATGATTTTTACCGCTTTAAATTTTCGAAGCACATTTAAGAAGCAAATTTCCTGGATTTTTTTTTTCTAATTTTTGAATAACTCCAAAACTTATGAGCGCATACAAAAATGATGTTAAGATAACTTCAGGGTAATTTAGTCAGCATAATTGGTGTTTTATTATCGAATTATTATAGTTTGTGTCACCGCCTAATTAGTCATGCCGATAAAAAAGATCTTTGATAGAAAAAAGAAAACTAAAACTGTTTTTTATTTCAAGAAGATTTTATTTGCAGACTAGTGTAATTGACAGCAGGAATGGAAAATATAACTTACAAATTTTACGAAAGTAATGATGGGGGATATTGGGGTAAAGTGCAGTATACTTTAATCATACTTCAGTAAAATACCGATCAATAATCTTTTATAGCCTGCAAAGGGTTAAAAATTTTTTGTAAAAATAATAAGATTCAATTGTCTTTTTGGTAAAATGGAAAGTATTGGGATAAGTGTGACACATAAAAAATGACAAATTTAAAGATTTTTAGTGTATATCAAATATGTTTAAATGATTTTTATATTTACGAGGCGACAAAATTCCAATAGGTGATGAAAACAGTTAGGTTGTAGACAGGGACAAGAATTTCATGCACTTAAAAAATGTATTCTAGGCGCTAAAAACATGCGCTACAAATTTTAAGATATGTCCCAAAAAACAATATTCACTTATATATATATATGTATATATATATAAAAATATTATATATTTTCAGAGCTTTGAAAGTATTTTTAATATCTTTAAATAAGGTTAAAAAAGAAGTTTTATTAAAAATTTTATAAACATATGACAATTATGTGTATATCACTTTCAATGTCAATAGTTGTAGTAAATTTATACCAAAAGTTTTGATAAATAAGAGAAAACGTAATTATTTATTTTATGGAATTTTGACACCTTAACTCTACAAGTTTGATGGCGCAAAGCTCACAATAATCTTTGTTAGTTTTCGATATAAAAATTACCAAAAAGTAACTCCTCTATGGTATTTTGCAATATTTTAGAATTTTGAAAAATACATTTAAGTCACTTTGTCAAAAGTTCACAGATTTTTTTTTACACAAAAAATTATTAGATTGCATTTATCACAAAATATTACACAAAAATATGCTTTTATGCCAAAAGTTTCAAAAACATGCACTATCAACAAATACGTAATTCTCTGATTCGGAAAGATATTTAGTTTTCATTTTGCTAAGAGTAAAAGCAAAAAAACATGCATTTGCTTGAACTTCCGGTCCTTGGTAATAACTGATAAAACTAATAAAAAATATTAAAACCAAATGTATAAACATAGAAAGTTATTTCTCGTATTGAGAATAATCTAATTCAAGATGTAATAAATTGTTATAATTTCGCACACTTTAATAAAATGATTAATTATTTAATAATTTATCTCATTTGTTCACATTTTTTTTTTTTGACAAAAATCAACAGCTTTTAAACAAAATATAAAGAAAAGAGGAAAACTTGTTAATGAAAAATATAGAAAAAAAACTACAAATCAATTTTCCACCACTCTTAACTGTTCGCTATTAAAAAATAGTAATATAAAAGTGAGTCGTGTTTAATAATAATCATTTGGTATGTACGAATTTAAAATAACTGGTGAGATTATTAATAGTCCCAATACTACTGCAGATGTTTCGGTCATTGGTACCGGGGATTTAATTCATATATATAAAAAGTCAGTTTATTTTGATTGTTTTTGACGATTTTTTCAGACATCTGTCATATACTTTAATGTTTTCTTATATCATTCTAGATCATAAAGGCATTCAGATAGGATAATATAAAAATCGTTATTTGAAATTAAGACTTTTTTCATGTTTTCGGGAATTAAATATAAGTATATTATATATAAAAATTTATTTAAAAAAGACTCTTACAGAAAGATTACACACAATCAGTGTATTTTATACATAAACTACATGCACGAGTATTTTATTGCAATTTATTATTAGTTGAATAAGAATATAACACCAAAATTTTATAGAGGCAAACTAAATTTTATATATAGTTTTGTCTTGACATCTTATATATCTTATTGAAAGTCCCAGATAATTTCATATGATCTGTATGACAAATTCGAAGTCAAAGGTTTCAAAAATCGGACTTATACGAGATTATCGGTGATTTAACAGGGAGTATATAACGCTGAGGAGAAACTATATACCAACTTTGGTTTCTCCCAATCAAATTTAGAGTTTTCATATATATATATATTTTTTTTTTTTCGTTTAATTTTACTTGTATTATTTAAATATTTATAATAATTAAATAAATAATTACATTAAAGTCTGTGCGCCTTTATTGAAGGAAGGATTTAAATAAATGTAGAATTGCATTAATACAAATCTTTAATGATTTTAGGCAAACAAATTGGAGCAAATTTAATTAATATAAGCAATTTCGTAATTGAAGCCTACTTTAATTTTTTATCTTTTTTTCTGTGAAGTAATTAATTTTGTATTCACCGATTTAAAAATGCTCCTGATTTGGATTTCTTCCTTAGAAATATTTTAATTTAATAAATTTTTCAGTATATTTTATTTGCTTGCGTTCGAAAAGTAATAAACTTGCCGATTTTTCGGATGAAACACAACTTAGAAATGACAAAAATTTACCAGTAGTTTTATAAAACGCGAATAAAGTTAAATTTTCTACATTACCCCATGTGCCACAATACCCCACTTTCCCCTACTATTTAAATTTTCAAGACGATTCTGGGTCCAACATTATTAAAAATTTCTTATAAAAATACAAGATTTAAGTAAGAAACTAAACTAGAAGTTTTAAAGCACACTCAGAACTCGATTTGAATCATTTCGATTTACGATGTTTCGCTTTGTGTCGCTATTTTACTTCGGTTTTACTTCGAATCAAATTTTTCCTGAATATACCAAAAAATGTAGAAATGTACCAAAGTATTCATCCCTGATACATATGATTTTGTGACTAAGTGAGTGTAAATGGATGAGTGTATAGGAACGGGGGCGTTAGCTAGTGCATGAAGGGATGTAAAGTACAAAGTGAACAAGTGCTTAAAAGAAGTGACATTTTATATCTGTACTGTTTGTAAGCATTTGTGTGTTTATAAGGATGCGTAAATATTTGTTGTAAAGTGCGTACATAATAAATAAGTCCCAAGAGGAAACTTAAAATTTAATTACGAAACTCCAAACAACAAATAAATAAATACAAGTAAAACTGAAAGTTTATGTTTTTATAAATATTTTATTTATTTTTGTTTTTTTATACATGACTTTTTAAAATGATGTAAATAATAAAAGAATAATAACTACAAGTACATAAATATTTATATATAAATGATAAAAAAATAAATGTAAAATATATCATTCATTCCATGAAAGAACGCCCAAAAAATTCCCTTAGGTCTTCGGATTTTGTTATTTTTTTTTTTGCACTTTTAAAAAATTTGTGAACTTATTCACGATTTTAATTTCTTTTTTAAAGTTCAATAATCGAAAAAGTGTGTAAACATATTTTAATGAATTAACTTGCATATAGAAGATGAATATAATTTAAAAATAATATTACTACTTAAAAAGGCATTCATAATGCAAATGCAATTTCATGATGCATTTTTGAAAAATTTTTACCCTTTCAATTCTGTTCTTCCTCTAATATTATGAAAATAATAATCTTTACTAAAAATTACAATATAAATTGTTCTAGGACAAAATGGTTCATTATTTTTAAAGAGAAAAAAAAAATAGTAATACATATGTTTTCATAAAAAAATAAAATTTTTTTGTAATTTTTGTTTTTTTTATTTTTTGCGAGTTAATTTTAAAATTATTTTTAGTCATAACATTTCATAATTTTTTATATGCGGTATTTATTTATGTCTCAGAATAATTGCTAATTTATTGTATAATAAAGATATTTGTTTTCAATATTAAGCAAAAATAATAACAAAAAAAAAAAAAAATAAATAAATAAATAAATACATAAATAAATAAAAGTGTAGAAATTTCTTAAAAATTTATCTCATATTAATAAATGAGAATAACCAAAAAATTTTAAAAATAAGAAAAATGCATTACAAAACTGCAATTGCATTTCGTGTGCATTTTTGTATAAACAATTTAACTTTGCATTATTACCTTTAAAGAGGTTTCAGTTGGCCTTCATTAGAGCTTTGAACTTTAAATGTTAATATCTCTTTACGATGATATACGGGTTAATTATATCTATATATATATATATATATATATATATATATATATATATATAATTATATATATATAAATATATATAATTAATTAATTATATAATTAATTATATATAATTTAAATGTTAATTAATTATATAATTAACATTTAAAGTTACCTAATTTGTGGGATTTTTTAACTTTTATAAAAATATAAATCGTAAATAAATTCGCGATAGTTTGAAGTTGTAAAAATAATCATAAGAAAGACTAAATGACTCCATAGGTTTTATGCGTACCAAAATCTTTTGATCTTCTGTCAAAAATTGCCATTTTTTGTAAATCTCTCATGGAATGAACGTTACTTAGTTCTATATATATATATCTACATACGGAATCTTTTTTTTTTTTATTGTTAACAAAATAAATGACAATATAGGTCATAATTGTGGCAATAAATTTTATAGATAAATACTACAATATTTTTGATATAAATCTGTGTTTGAATGATTTACAATGTGTTACCATGGAAATTATCTATGAATAGTTTGTCATGCCTGTTTATTAAGTGCTGCCTCAAAATAATTCTACAAATTAATCTTTGATTTATTTTTATTATAACTTAAGGACGGGTGGTTGCTTGGTATAGATAACCCATTCAGTAACATCACTATTGACTCCTCGGAGTTGGCATCTTAATATTTGTGATAGATATTTATTTATTTATTTACAATATTTTACCACAAACATTTGTTTTGTTTTTAAGTATTTCTCTGTTCTGTTTTTGTTAGCTTTTGATTGGATTATTATTGAGAGTTGGTATAATTCATATGAATGTATTTGTATACTTTAGCAATGAAAAGAGATATTGCAGTAAATTGATTGCTAATGAGGTTGTGTTAGTTTGAAAATTACTAACATGATGAAATTTAAAAAATATTGATTCCTATTGAATTAGAAAGGCAAAGAATTTCTTATGTCAGTTCATGGAAAAATTAATTTTTCCAAATTAAACAGTTATATGGACTTTAAAAAGATTCCAAATGCTAGTTACAAGAAATTTAGTGCTCTACATGAAGACAATACCAATACACTAAACCAAACATTTATTGGAATATAAACTGAAATAAGGTATTTTTCAATAAAGACTTCAATTGAGCAGGTAAAAACACATGTAAACTTATTAGTGTAGGATTCACAATTGTGGAATTTCCAATTATTGAATGAAAATATTTACTATACTAAAAAAAAGTAAATATACATTAGGGTGTCCCGTTGAAGAGAAATATTCCAGGAAGATGACTCAAGTGATATACGGTGGTCCTAAAACGCTTTTTTGGAAACAATTCTGTAACCTGTGAATAGTGGGAGATATCTAAATAAAGTTTCACATGGTCAGAGCTGAGATGTTTTCGAGTTGACGTGAAGGAGCAGAGATCACTAGCGTGTTCCGGCGGGTAGACGTCAGACCTCCAAATTTGGTCACCTCTGGTATGTATTTTTTTATATACATATAGATAGTCCTTGTAAAGATGTGCACACAATACTTTGACGTGAGTAGGATATGTCTTTATTTTAAGAGATATTTAGGTAGAAGTGAATTTTACCCTCGTTATTTTTTGGCCTCGTTATTTTTTTAAGGTTTTTAAACTTGGGGGCTTAATTTGGGTAATTTCTTTAAAAATATCCACTATCTTCTTTACAAAATTCTAGATTATACTACTGCAAGAAGCGTACAAATATATTAATCCTAAAGAAGTAATATTAATCTGAATTCGAAACTTTTTTAAAAAAATCACATTTTTGGGGTTATTTTCTAAAAGGGTCGTAAGATTTTTTCACCTCTAATAATTTTTTTTTTTTTTTTGAACAATAAAATTTTTATAATGGTTACAAAGTAAATCTTGACGTAAATCCACATAAAGTAAAATCATAGGTACTTTGGGCAACGGTTTTCCACCAAGCCCTATCCAAACTTTGTAAATTTTTAAAATGTTTTTTAGATATTTTTATAAAGTTATAAAAAGTCAAAGCTGAGATCAACAAAAAACTATATTAGTTGTAGAGCCACATACGATGGTTCAACACAAAAAAAAAAAAATTTCTGAGTCACGCCTTTTATAACGGCTGGATGATTATTTTAATGCAAAAAGTCAATTTTTGTTAGAAGTTTTTCCAGACTGGAATTTTGGCTATTTTAGTACAAAAACGTTGGTAGTTTTTAATTCTCTGATTTTAAGACAAATTTTTTATATTGTGAAAATTTCATTTCAATATATCTACTCGTTTGAATTTTACTTAGCGAAAACTTTGCTTCGATTTAAATATCTCCTAAACTAAAGGAGAAGATAATCCAAACATGTAAGCATATTTTTTTAGATATATGTAAAACTATTTACATTTAAATAATACATGAATTTTTGGCGAATTAAAAAAAATCATACAAGTGGTGACAAATTTTGGAGGTGTGCCCTTTACAATTGAGACTCGCTATAGATCTGTACTCCTCCTTGTAAACTTAGAAATATCTCAGCTCTGACCATGTGAAATTTCAATTAATCGTTCACAAGTTACAGAATTATTTCTAATGAAAAAGAGGGTTTTAGTACCACTGTGCATTTCATATTGTTGAGCTAAATACAAGAAAAATTGTACAAAATTTTTAAAAAATTAAATATATTTTTTCCACAAGAAACTCAAAATGAAAGCTTTTTTGAGACCTATTGCGAGAAAAAAATGGAAACGTACCAGATATGTGAATTTCAATCGTGAAGAAAAATTTTTAATTTTCTTTTGTATTTTTTTCTGTATTCAGCTCAGCAAAAGGCTTCGTTTAAGTGACTTACCTACACCAAAACCGCAAAAAGCTGTTTTCAGGACACTATCATACATACAGATGCGGATCCACGGAGGTGAAATAAGAAAATTCCCCCTTCCCCCAAAATCCAAAAATTTGCAACTTCTTTCAAAAATTTTTAAGTAAATCAAACGTTTTAAAAATTGGCACTTATTGTTTAGGTCTTTTTATATTTCACTTTTTTTTTAATAACTACATAATATGTTTATGAATTCCTGTAAGATATTCAATTTTTCTAATAGTAAATAATTTTGTAACTTCATTTATTTTCCTGGGGTTTTGAAATTATAATTTCTAAATTTCTTTAAATTTAAGCTTAAATTTTACGGACCATCTTTCGATAAAAAATAATTTGTCTAAGTACTAGTTTTATCAGTTAATAAAAAAGATTTTTTATTTTATAACTCAAAATGCATCCAAAACTTTTTACAAAAAGCGGTCAAGTAGCAACACAGAAAATGTTTTCCCCAAATTGTTTCATACAATATATAATATTTATCCCATGCATTATTTAATTATACCTAATGAAAATTCTTTGTGTTTTGAAACAATGTCTAAAAATGGCATTCTTAAGAAAAAGGTTAATTGAAAGTATATACTATTTTGTAACTAAAGATCATTTAAAAATTTTGAACTATGCTCAAGAAAACAATTTGTTTTGGAAGTATTCTGGATAAATTATATTACTTTTTGTTTTTGTTAATTTTTTCTTTTAAGATTTTTTGGAAAGTAGAAAAATTAAACTTGTTATCCATATACATATTGAAGGAAAAATTTTAAAAAACATTCACGAAAATGAAAATTTTCAAGTTCTAATACAATTTATTATAAATTTTTCTACAAACGGCTATGTAATAGTATAATATCTTTTTAAATATTTTTTTTTTTGAAAGCATAACAAGATTTATTTTCTTTTAAATTGGAACAAAATTTTAGAACTTATTGGATTTTATATGGAATGATTTACTTAAACTATTTATATATATATTTTTTTTTTACCCCAGTTATGTTTCAATCATAAACTGATTTGCTTAAAAAGATATTAAAATTAATTCGATAAAGTTTTGAAATTTTTAAATATTTGCTTTATAATTTAAACGATTTGAAAGATTGACTTTTCATTTTATTGAAAATGAAATAGCATTTAAGACTTGATATTTATAGTGTTACTTCTTACTAGCAGTAAATATGAAAGATTTGAATAAGTTTGTTTAGGTTTAGAGTCCACAGACTCTACTTTGGTACTGTCAAACAGAGGCAACAAAGCACTTTACGGTTGCAAACTTGTTTAAAGATTTAAAGTCTACGTTCTTTGGCTTAATTTTTTCAATTGAATTCAAATTTGACTTAAAATTTAGGTAGCTACGAGACCTTTTGTGCACCAACTATCATCAAAACGTTTTGTTTTTGAAATTTGTTAATTTTTCGCATTTCACAACTCTGTTGCTTTTCTTACAAATTCTTACTTTTTACAAGTAATGGAAAGTAATTATTAACTGAAATAAAATAAAAATAAAGTATTTATTTTAATTTTGTAACGAAGATATCGAATTTCAGTATGGTTCCCTTTATAAGATTAGTTCCAAGTTTTTGGTTCAGTAAGTTTTTGATACTAAAGAAAATAATTAGATTTGTTTAAGTAAAATTGATATGCTAATCATCAAAACCTACATAACTCAACCTTTTGTGCTTTTCTGGTCATGAATTTTAATAAATTCCATTTACATGTATTTATTTATGTGAAATACTTTAAGGGATAAAAAAAAAACAAAAAAACAAATTATTAAAATCTATTTAATATTCCCTGAAATTTACGAACCATATATTATTACAAATTTTTTTTTTGTATTTCAAAAACTAAAAAGGAATATATATATATATATATATATATATATATATATATATAATTAATTAATTAAATTAATTAATTAAAGACATTATATATTATATATTATATTATAATTAAAGACATTAATGGTTTTTTAATTCAGGCATTTTTTTATGGAATTTATGCTAAAATAAAATAGCATTAAATTCGCTTTAAAATAAATATTTTTAGTGTTATACATTTTGTTTTATGTCTATAAATACATATGTACATACATACATACACACATAATCTATCAATTTAA
The DNA here is from genome assembly GCA_932274085.1 of Protocalliphora azurea. NCBI lineage: Eukaryota > Metazoa > Arthropoda > Insecta > Diptera > Calliphoridae > Protocalliphora > Protocalliphora azurea. The sequence goes on from OW026519.1 coordinate 8,706,875, forward strand.
TGGTTACATACATACATAAACGCAATTTAAAAAAAAAACTCAGATTGATTTGATATTTTTAAAGTAGACAAAAAGCAGATTTATTTTTCAGCTTCAACAATATTTTTCAAAATATTTAAAAAGGCTTAACATTTGTTATATATTTCTATTCAACAGAAAATCATTAGTATATCCCATAATTGTAAAAAAGCAGCTAAATAAAAAATTGAATTGAAAACAAATTGAGTTTTTATAATAATAAAAAAAAATAATAATAATAATAATAATAATAATAATAATAAAATGAGTTTTTAGTGAAAAAACAGTAAATTTTCAGTTTAGAATTTGAAAGCACATTTCTCACAACATAGATATTCGGTGATATGACTGATGTAACATAAATGAAATTAGTAAGAAATATATTTTGATTATTTTCACAGTAAAACTTTATTTGTAGAATTTAAAAGCAATTTTACTATATTCGTTTCTAATTCTACTTTTTTAGCATAGAATTTTACTTTCATAGCTGCAACATAATCTTTCCATTTACATTTAATTGCAGAGGTAATTTAAATTTGAGAGGAAATTTAGAAACAATTAAATATTTTATGTTTTTTTTTTTATTATTAATTTATATACATACAGGGATGTATATAATAAATTTGTCATTTCGTTGGTAAATCCTAACATATCTATATATATATATATATATATATAAATGAAATATGTTTGTTTGTTGTGTTTGTTGGCGTATAGGCTCCTAACCGACTGAACCGATTTTCCTGGAATTTTTGCAGTAAAATCACATGAGCCCCGAAAATAAAATAGGCTACTTATTTTTTCGATAGGAGCAGGGGAAGTGATACCTCCCTTATTACCAATATTAAGCATCGGATATCTTAAGAGCCGCTGCACCCATTTTCTTGAATTTTTTTAGTAGGATCTTCTTCTTGAAGTAAGATAGCTGTAGGGGGAGTGGTACCTCCATATTACGCAAATTTTTAATAACGAATATCTTAAGAACTGTTATAGTGAAAATGTTTAAACTTGGTAAGAGTTACTCTTATGACAAACTACACCTTTGAAAATTAAAATAACGGGGGTAGGCGCAGGGCGAGCAATACCCCCATATAATGTACATATTAAATATCGCGTAACTGAAGAATGTGGTTAAAGCTACTATAATGAAAAACTATAAGTTTTAAAATAAAAATGAGCTGGGTGTAAAGAGGAGAAGCTATACCCCCATAGATAGAAGATATTAAATATCACATATTTTAACACAAAATTCTTCAACCGTTATAGAACCCACTCTTATGATAAGCTACACTTTTCAAAACATGGGGAGCAATACATTTTTACAAAAGCATCCTGCGAACCACAAAAATAAGGAAGGAAAGACCAAAAATATTGTATATAATAAAGCATTACAATAATCATTAATAATTAGAATCATTTAATTGAATTAGTTGCTATTGATAATATAAATAAATATATATTAAAATAATTTTTTTGTTAAAAGCATATATTTACAAAACAAGTTGAAATACAATACGTATGTAAATAAATAAATTAAATCATAAAAAAAAAAATTTATTTGTATTTTTTCACACTTCTTTTATTTTAACAGTGCAGCGAAGCGCACCGGGTTAAGCTAGTATATTATACATTGTACTTGGGGTCCCTATAGTTATATATAGTTATTTGTACTTTTATGCAAAAAAATTTGTAAATATACTCTATATCACGTTTTTGGTGTATTATAGTTTTGTGCAGATGTTTGTAAGGCGCAGAGATAATCGTCTGACCCAATTTAAAATGTATAATTTTTACCAATTTTGTGATGTCTGTCCATTTGTCTGCTTTTCCGTCCACGTAAACTTGTAATTAAACTACAGTTCAACATCTTAAAGATATTTAATACAATGAAATTTGATAGCCTGTGTTTCAAAAACGAATCTTATTCAAATTGATTATGATCGGTTTACTATTTATTTCACTTAGCGCACATATGAAAGTCCTCAAGGAATAACACTCACAAATGCATGCGAATGAAAAAAAAATTTATATTTTAAATTTCAAATATTAAATTCACTGTAAATTATATTAAAAAATGCTTAATAGTTTCTGATTTTGTAAAGGTTTCAGAATATAAATTTTCTTTGAAAAATGTGTAAACGGAATTTTTTTTTAATTTTTTTAAAATATACACAGAGAAAAAAGATTAGTTAGAAAATGTTTTCAGTAATATAATTTTAACCAAATAATAAATAAATAAATAATTTCAAAATGAAAACTGTACTTTTGTTCTACGTATTGGTGGCTTCAATCATTTATTTTATAAAAATAACTAAAAATTTGATTAAATTAGGGTTTGCAACAGACTATTTGGTAAAATTCGTTTTGACATTTATTATATTAATTTTATTCTAGTATTTTTAAAATATAAATTGGAAAGAGAACATTTAATATTTTGTTTTTTTCTCCTGAAACATCTCGCTTTTAATACCTTCTTGCTCTACTTTAGCAGTGGTTTTCAAAAAACATAAAAGTAAAAAATTTTATGTATATTATGTATCTTTTTGGATATTATACATATGAAAATTTTTCATAGAATGGTCATGGAATGGTCTGAATTGCTACAAAACGATAAGATTTGCTTATTCCAGAGACTAGGCTTAACTAACCGGTATAGCAGGTCATACTATTAATTCTGTTTTTGAGAAGATAGGCTTTTTCATTTTATTTATCTTTCTGAGAAAATCTTAAAGCTATTCAAGTCTTCTAAAACTATGGTGAATAACTTTTGACTTGACTTATCATGAAACATTAATAAAATTTTTAAATGGGGAAAATTTTTACATGTCAACACATCGTTAATTTAAGAGATGTAGAAACAAATGATTCTTGTGTTCTGATATCCAAAAAGTTATGTGAAAATTCAAATCCACTGTCAATTGCTAAGCTGTTAAAAAATTCAACTTCTTAATGTTTTAGAGGCCTAAGTGAAGCAAGAAAAGGGGCGAGACTTTATCGTTTGCATTGATATATTTTATTACATATTATAAAACTGTATTACAATAAAATAAAAAATATAAAATAAAATATAAAAATATAAGAAATAATCATGCATTTTTGTTGCTTTTAATTCACAATATAATCATTTCTAAATCCGACACCCTCCACTGAATTATTTGTTCAAATCAGTTACATGTACCACATCCATTCAGTAATCATAATTAAATGTGTGGAACCGTACAAATTCGATTGGCAATAAATTTGGCTGCCACAACGTATTTGTTTTCTCTGTGTAATTATTAAAGTACCTGTAAGTAATACGATAAAGACTGTATACTTTTTTGAATCTACTAAGTTTGACAATTATAAAAATTTTATCTTTTTTCATTAAAAGGAAATCGTTAATTTATAAACTTAAACTTAAAAAAGTAACAATCGAATTTGTTGCCAATTGAATTCGATCAGTTGCAAGAACTATTATATAAGTCGGTTGTAATAACCGAATGTATTTGGTTCTCATAACGGTTTGTTTAAAAGGAAGGAAACATTATTGTGAATTATATTTTTTTATTTTAAATTTTGACTTTTAGCAATTCCCATTTATTAAAAATAAGTACACATACGTATGCGTGCACATAAAAGGATACACAAAATATAAAAGAATTAAACATATTTTCAAAATATTATAATAAACATTCTTTGAATATTATCTATGCACAATTTACTGCCATCATCTGGGTTGATTTTTGCTGATAATTTTTACCAGATTTTGATTGGAACTTGAATGATCCCTTCGGTTAAAGGAAATGTACTGATGAATCGTCTTCTACCCTCTCTTTGTGAGTAGCCCAAAAAATTTCATATTAGACGAAATACTAGTATAATGTAAGATAATAAATTTACACAGATTTATCCTAGTGTCATCCAGACAGGAAAAATACATGACTTTTGATAACCATCAGCAAAAGTTTAATATTTAAAACAAAATCTTATTTTTTTTTTTTTTATAATTTGGATTTAGAATTTGTGTATTTAATTTTATTTTTTTATGAATGTCAAAGAGAAAACAAATGCATATTGGTTGAGAATACGAATTTTTGTTTATTTCTACCTCGCAATCGATTTGTTTTATTATAATTATTATTATAATTACAACTTTTTAGTATGGATGAATAACTTTTTATTAAGCATAAGCGTTTTCTAAAACGTTAATTTTTCTGGGTGTAAATCAAAACCAACTTTAAGTCGAAAAAAAGTTAGTTATCAATGATAATTTCGGTAAATGATACATACAAGAAGAGACAATGTCATAATCAATCAATTAAAGTTGTTCAGATTAAAAACTTCTATAAGTGGGTCATAAAAAATTAATACGGATTGAATCCATTTAAAAATGTCATATCTATTAAATCATGGCGTCAGAAAAAAAAAAAACGGGTAAACTGCAAGAAAACATTTGTTATATCCCAGGAAAAAAAAGAACATCCAAAGAAGTCAATAAGATCCTGAAAATATGATCCAGCGGTAGTGCAAATTCGAATATTTTCAAATGAATTTAGCATAGGTTTGTCATTAGACGATGTTCTGTTTTTTGATACCTATGGTAAATATTCACTAAGCAAGAAGTCATATTCACAATGTCATGTAAAATTGATTTCTTTTGTATACTTTTTTATCAATTCAAGGAAATTATTTTTAATTTTTATTCAAACCAAATATTTTTTATTAAAAAAATATGCATAACAACAGTTTTCGATTGATTAAAACAGTTATTATTAAGTAACAAATATTTGTAAATTCTCAAAGTTTTATATCAGAAAAATTTATCTGAATCGCTTTTTAATAACATCTTTGGATGATGTTTATATGATGTTTATAACTTCTTAAGCACAAGAGACCGTACACTTATTAAAACCTTGGAAGTAATGAAAAAGTACTTTTTTAAAAATGACTTCTATTTACTTTTTTGGAATGTTATAAGTAATTTACAGAATTTTGTGGTATGGAAAAATGTGCAAAAATTGGTATCTTTGAATTTTTTTTAATTTTTTTAAATTGTTTTTCGTAACTGATGGCTTTAAAAAAAGAAATAAGTATATCTGTGTCTCTAGTTTTACAAAAGTATAAAATTTGTACGCCCTATGGGTACTTAAATATGTATATTCGAAAATGTATTTTTTGTTTTTTTAAGCATGCTTTATGGAAATATTTTAATGAAATTTAGCACAAATAAGCTTTATATTAGTACAAATCTGTGTACCAAATTTCATAAAAATCGATTCATAATTAGCTTCCGGAAAGCACTCATAAGTGCATAAATATTTGTATCAATATAATATTACGGGTATTTATACGAACATATATACATTTTATAGAAGTATAAATAACGCTTAATGAAAAAATAGGTTCACAACTTGTCAAAGGTGTCATATAAGATCATCTCCGAAAACCTCGAAAATCTCTTTAATGCAATGGTGTAGGGTGTCATATGGTCGGGCTTGACCGACTTTAACTTTCTTACATTTTTTTGCAAATTATTAACACTTTTTTGAATAATGGCATTATTTTATTTAAAGGTAGTCCCTTTTTGTAAATGTATCATTTTTTTTTTTTTTTTTTTAAAGAGGTACTTTGAAGAAAATTATAAAAAAATGTTTAAATGGGAATTTATTTAATGATATGTATGTTAAAGAACTGCGTAAGATGATTTGAAAAGCAAATCCATTTGCTTTTTAAGTGTATTGTTCATAGCCAAGATGTACCATAACAGTAATAAATACCGTTTGTACTGTTCGTTGAACGAAGCAAAGCAAATGCGTCTTTTGTGTGAGCGATTGCAAATACAGGCGTTCAAAGCATTTTTCGCAAGCAAGTGGAGTGGCAAAAAATCAAATCATACAAGACATTGATAAAGTATTAAATATGCGCTAGTAATTAAAGTAATTTAAAACAGAAAAAATAAATAATTAAAAACAGAAAATAGGAACGACCGGATAAAAGTATTAAACATTGACTGTTACGATTATGAGCAATGTAGTAAACATCAAAAGTTAATTAGTTTAGTTTTAATTTTTTATTTTTTGATAAAAAAATAACGATTGTTTTTAATTTTTATATTTTACTAAAAGTTTAAGGATTAGATTTTGATTTTTTTGCTAAAATAATCATAATGTTTAGAAAGAGATAAAAAATAACTGTTATTTTTAAATCAAAAATAAAAATCGAAAAATAATCGTTACATTTTGGGAAAAAAATAAATTTAAAAAATAATTGTTATCTATTTTTTTGCAGAAATCATATTTGGAAAGGATGTTCAAAAAAACATAATAAATGCCTTCTACAACATATTCCTAAAGTGCTGAGATCATATTGATTTCTTTGGTCAAAAAATTTGCCATAATCATTATTTACAGAACAAATAGAACAGGAATGATTTTAATTTCTTATTTTATTTATTTTTTGATTTTTATTAAAAAAATTCAATTTTGAGTTTTATTTTTTCGCTCAACTTTTAAAGATTATTTTTCATTTTTATTTTATCGAATATTTTAACAAAAGCCCTTACATTAAAAAAAAAATCAAAATTTTTATTCAAAATTAAAATTTTTTCTGAAAATCAAAATTGTTACAAAAAATCAAAGAAAGAAATAGTATTTTTGGTACAAAATTTAACAAAAATAAAAATTTTGACTAGAACTAAAATTTTTTACAAAGCTTAGTTGAGTTTAAGTTGAGCGAAAAAATAAAAATAAAAATGATTTAAAAAAAAAAAAAAAATTAAAATTATTTGCTGAGTTTTATTTTAAAACTCATAATCATTACGGTCCTTGCTTTTTAATCAAAAAAGTAAAACTTTACGTATGACGCATAAAAAGTACAATAATGAATTAAATGCTTTCGTTCAAAAGGAATGCATCAAATTGTTTTCATATCCATCCAAACGATTTATCAAATGAGAAAAAAAATATTTTTTCTACTTTGATAATATTGGCCAAGAAAAGTGGTAAACGAAACCATAGTACGTTATTATACCCATTACTAAAGGTAAGTTTGTCATTTCGTTTGTAATTTTTACAATATCCACTTAAGGATTACATTCTTTATCCTTAATATGTAGTTAAGACATGAAATAGATTTGTTCGAATAATGAACAAAATTTTGTACATTTGGATAGCGTGAACCAAACTTATTCATGTTTTGTTTTCATTCGCACAACGATCTCTGCCATCGAGCGGCATTTTTTGTACGCGATACTAAATGCAATAAAATAATTATGATTATTCGAGCAAGAGCTACGCCCCCTAAAGCAAAATGAAAAAAAGATATTGTGTACGTTGTTTTGCCGATGTTTTATTGATGTGCGAACAAAAGAAGACTAGTGAGAATCGAGCGTAAGGTCTTTGTATGTAGGGGAGACGAAATAACTATGTCCGTTCATCTGGCTAGCTCTTCGTCCATGTGTCGATTGTACTGACCTCCCTGCTATTGAAAATCACCAAAAAGCGGTTCATAAAAATATATGGCAAAAAAAAAATTGTTTATTCATATCTTTCGACATCTTGAAACTAGGTACTCGTTCTTTCACAGATCAGTCAGAAATCACTTCTGTATAAAAAACTATATAGCAGTATAAATAGACGAGATTAAAAGAAAAACGTTTTCACCATAAACTTGAAAATTGTAGTGCACAAAAACAGAAAAAAAATGTCAAAATGAGAATCGCCAAAATTAAAAATTTTCAGTATGAGAAAATCGATAAACATAAAAAAACACAAAACGAAAAAAAAAAGACACTAACAAAATGAAAAAAGTAAAATTAAACTAAAATAAAAACAAATATATAAAAAATCGACAACCAATGAACGAAAAGGTCGCAAAAAAAAAAAAATAATCCTTAAAATAAAATAAAAACACCAAACAAAAAACGCCGAAATGAATAAAATCGCTAAATAAAATCACTACCACGAAAAAAATCACCGAAATGAAATAAAGATGCAAAAACAAATCTACAAAACTAAAAACACTGGTAAAGGATATATAAAATTCGGCGGTTTTATTTAATTTTTATTACTTATACAACTTCTTTTACTAAATAAAACTTACTTTCAATTAACACAAAATATTTCCCATAAGTACATAATGTATAATTTATTTCATTAGAAATGGGAATACTAAATTCATTCTCATAAATTCAATTTCCATATCACTTTTATAATTTTTTTTTTATTTTTATTTTATTTAAATAAGTTTAATGTTACTTTACTTACGCTCTTATTTGTTTTGTTATTTTTACTCAAAAGTAGAGTAATAGTAGACTTTATTTTCCCAATGGAAAATATGAGCAATAATATAAAACTTTTCAATGCCTATCGGTCCTACTGTCCGTCTATCTAGCTACTATACCTATGTATTTGTGTCTGTCTTTTGCTATAAGTTTTCCATAAATTCTTTTTTTTTTTTTTTTTTTTGGAAAAGGAAAACAAGTATAAGTATAATGTTTTGTAAACACTTTAGCAATGTTCTTTTTGTTGAATTCAACGAACTGTATAGTTTGTACTACACTCAGAAAATAAATTGGTTAGAAAATGGTTATAACTATAAAAATATAAAAGTTTTGACTGAATTTTAATTGTTCCTATTAAAGATACAAAAACTTTAAAGAATTTTCCTGTTCATCGTTCCAGGAGTGAAAAAATAGTTAGCACATTTTAAACTTTTATTAAAACAAATATGACATAGCCGACAGATGCAACGAAATTAAATTTTAATTAGTACTTTTTATTACCAATTATTAATGAGAGCTATCGAAAATATAGTACGCATACAAATGTTATAAATTAAAAAAAAATATATTTTTAGTGACAGTGACCAATAGTTAGATGTAAACATTAAAAAATCTGCTATGAAAAGACAAAAACTAAGTTGGTATCACCAAGCAATTAATCAGTAAAATTTACCGATTAAAATTAAAAAATAATAATAGCAAATTATGTTATAACATATATATATCAAAATAAAATATTGGATATAATTACAAATATATCTATGCAAACACTAAAAACATCTAATAATTTGCATTTTCGTATAAAGTTTAAAAAAATCAAGATTTTATAAAGCCTTATATATATTATAAAAATGAGGTGTAAATTTGTTTGTGTATCAATCACATCTAAACGACTAAACCGATTTTCACGAGGTAATTATAGTCTTTATTTGATTTCGATTGAACATCACACCCACATTTTATATTTACTTAAAAAAATCTATTTATTCAATTTTATTATTTATTAATGAAGATAGATAGATCGGAGCAGAGGGTGTAGTACCCCCCATATAAAGCAAATATTCATTATAGCATAACTAAGGAACTCTTATAGTAAGAGCCCTCAAATTTCTTGGAAACCTTTACTCTGTCATATCGAATTGATGAAATAAAAGTAGGGCGGATAGGTCCAAGGAGAGAGGTAGCACCCATACAAACAAACTATAAATTTTGTCATCTGAAGGACTATTACAGAGAAAGTCTTAAAAAAATCTAAAAGTAATTTTCATATCAAATTTCAAATAGGATGAATAGGGGACTAGTACTCGTAGTTCCTATATAAATTAAATATTAGTTATCGCATCAAATATGGTAGCGATGCAAACCGATGAAAGCTGGTAAATAACAAATTTAATACGTTGGAATTTTACAAAAGTTCGCACATTTTTTAGGATGATTTAAATAACCGAAATTCGAAAAAATTTTTTGTGATAGATTTATGCAAAAAATCAGTTTATTTTTGTTGTTATTTTTCAACACCCATATAATGGAAACAGACATCAAATAATAAAATAAAAAAAAATAACCGATTCGCCAATAACTCGGTTGTTTGTGAACTGATTTGTTTGATTCAAAAACCGAAATTCAAGAAAAATATTTGTGATAAATCTACATAATATCCAAGTCCATAGCTTATTTAAGTTATGGATATCCGCCAAATATGTGTTTTTAACCGATATCTCTGTAACTAATGGACGGATTGAAAAAATTTCCTATTTTGTTTTGCAAAAACAAAGTCCCTTGAAAACCCGTTTTTTTAAATATCTCCGCTATTTTTGAACCGGTTTTTCCGAGTTTCAATAGCAAAGTTCTGGAAAAAATTTCTGATCTTTTAATATATATCATATACCTCTCGGGAGGCTTCACAAACGCCATTTAAACCATTTTTAAAAACTAAAAAACCGGGTTTTTACACATATCTTCGACATTTATAAACTGATCTTGCTGAATTTCAATAGCTAAATTCTCGAAAGGATTTCCGATCGTTTAATATATATACAGTCATTATATATAGACGGACATCATTCTCTCGACATCGTTTCTTATAAGGATCCAGAAAATACAAACTTTGGAAACACTGCAAGAAGGCTCTTTTCCGAAAGAGCATCTGAAATAATAGGTGTTGAACTTATTTTAAGATCGAAAACAATTATCGACGTACTTGTGTGCAATGAACAAATTTATTCCAGAAAATTTATTGAAGGAAACTGCATGAATATATACAACCAAAAATTCGTGGAGAAATATGTCTGCAATAGTTTACAAAAAATGTCATTAGGCATCATGTACTACCATTTGGTGATCAATCAGAGGAAGCCCAGAAAAAACGGAATAAGGATTGCAGATTTTATTGACAGTACAATATCAGAAAAATATCATGAAATTCAACAAATGAATATCTACTTAATATATTTCTGGCAATGTCAGATCCACTCATCTCTAGCATTCGAAATCAATGGGAAGGAGAACATCGTGACCCGGATGAAGGGCTGCTAGAGGGCAGAAATAATATAGAACAAAATATGGAATATTTGCAGGCTATTTTTCGATCGAATTAATAATAATTATAATTTTCTTTTATTATTGTTTAAGTAAAAAATAAAATAAACATTAAGAAAATATTTGCACTTAATATTATTTAAATAAAAAACAAAATAAACATTAGAAAATCGTATTTTTTTCCAAAAAAATCGATTCTAATGGAACCTATTGTACAACTGATAAACTGGGAAGCTGTTCACAAAATTATCCTGGGTATTATTAAAATGTTTTTTTTTCTACTTAAAACTTTTTTATAAGTGAAGCTGATTAAAAGAAAAATTCCACTTTTTCATGCTAAATGCTATAAAAAATTAAAAGTTAAAATTTGGCCTTAATTTTCTTAACAACTGTTCAACCGGTTTCAATGAAATTAAAACCAAAAGAAAAAAAAACCTAAAATATCTCTAATGATTCAAAAGTTAAAGAGTTTTGTCCAATGAAAAAGGATTCTGAGCCACTTTAGGACGAAATAAAATTAGTAATTTTTTTCAAAACACAACAACAATATTTATGTGACTACAAGTATTTTGTTGTTACATTAATTGCGCTTTTGACAACTGAACCAAATTTTTTCTCTCACATAAATATCTACTTATTAATCTATGCACAACATTTTCCTATGCTTGAAAATATTGTATCTCAAATTTCATCCATTTCTTTTCCTATATCAATATCATTCACATGGATTTTTTTTAATACCTAAAAAGATATAAAAAAGAAGCTCTTCTAGAAGTCCATCAACTGAATAAATTTATGTTCTTTTATGTATGTACGTAATTTTATTTTTTAAAGTAGATATGTATGTGTTAAAAATTTACATACAAATTTAATCTTTTAAATAAATTAAAATGAAATGTATTATAAAAAAATATAACAAAAAAAAAAAAATAATAATAATAATAATAATAATAACAAACTATCAAATTTTTCATTAAAATGAATTAGTTAGATGAACCGAATTTTATATTGCATATTTCGGTTGCTTGCACTGATAATTCAAGTTTTTTTTTTTTTTTTTTTTGAAACTGAGATAAATTTTCATTCAGTTTTTTCTAGCATTTATTGTTCAAGAATAAATTATAGCATATTTACTATCGAATTACACGTACTATTAGATAGTAAGTGGAAAAGATCAAATTCGATTGGCGAAAAATGCGGTTATCACAACGAATCTATTTTCTCTGTGTACGGAAATACTAGAAGCTGACTAAAGTTAAAGTGAAATATAGTGAAAATAATGAAGGAATGAATAAAAAAACTCTTACTCTGTCTTATGCATACATTTGTTCTTCAATTACATGCAAATGTAAATTACTTATTTAAAATTTTATTTTTCTCTTTTTTTCTTTGGTTAATTCCGTTTTCAGTTTAAATAATTGCAGAAATAAACATAATATTTGTTTATTTTTGTTGTTTCTTTTTTTTTAGCTTTATTACTATTTTAATTAAATTTATATTATAAAACTATAGCAACAACAAAAAAGAAAATTCAACAAAATTGTAATAAATGAATAAACGAATGACTGACTGAACAAAGTGCTCTATTGAAAAAGCTTTTATGTGAATTTGTGGTCAACCAGCCATACAGTCATTGAAGCGTAGCAGTGAGGTGAAGATGACTGTTCTCTTTGTATGTGTGTGAGTGTGTTTTCATAAAATATCATTAACGGCATTAAAATTTAATATTACTATTTTTTTCTACATTATAAAAAAATATAATCATTTAAGTTTTAAAACTCATACAATGCATTCTTTAGTACGAAATAAATCACATTTTTTTAAATACCTACTCGTATTGAATTAGAATAGATATTACAAAAAAATTTTGAAGGTGTTAAAGATATAAAAGCAAAAAAAAATAATAATAAGCGGCCCTTTTAAAAATTAGTAAATAGAAAAAAAAAATTATATGAACTACTTGAATCAGCTTTCGAGGGAATTTAAAAATTTACAACCGTATTAAAAAAAAAAAAAACTTAATACAGCTTTGCTAACCATTGTTAAACAAAATTCCTTAAAGTTGTATTCAAAAACGATAATTCGCTTTAAGTATTTTAAAGAGTATTCGACCGTACTTTAATGCTGTTTTAAGATTATTTCCGCTACATACATATTTCAAAAAAAAAAAAAAAAAAAATCGAGAAAGAAAGATATACTCGGTCAAGACCGGCTATATGATACCCTAAACCATTGTATACCAGCATAAAAATTCGGGATGAGGACTTATATTACACCTAAAGCAAATTTTACTAAATGTAAAATAAAATATACAAATATAAAATAATGCGTTGATAATAGATGTTAGTATCATGATTTTATGCACTTTAGGACAATTTGGCAATTTTGTTTCTACTTATATAAAACTTATTTGTGATGAATATTAACTTGATACTAACATTCCTATGGGATTTATGCATCTTAGGGTGATTTTCGGAAGATGGGTTTATGTGGAATTTATGAGAATCGGTCCATAAAACCCACTTCCAGGATTCCCATATAAACCCACTTCCAGCAATCGCCCTAAAGTGCATAAAATCATCTAGATGTTAGTATCAACGCATTATTCTGTATTTGTATATTTTATTTTAGTAAAATTGGCCACAGATTTAATATAAGTCCATTTGCCGAAATTTTAAGCTTGTACACAATGGCGTAGGGTATCATATAGTCGGTCTTGACCGACTATATCTTACTTTATCGTTTTTTATATTCATAATTATGGGAAGAAAAATTAAGAGTGTCAATTTGATATAAATTGCCTAAATTTAATACTAGTAGTTTTTCACAAATTTGCCAGAAAACCACAACAAAAAACAGTATAAATAAAATATCAATATCAAGTAAAATATGTATTAAAGAAATAAAAAAAAACTCATAGATAAATTAAACAAAATAAATAAAAGTAGTAAAATCATTTAAGGAATATTAAAACGAATATAAAGCAAAATAAATGATAACATCATTTGCTTTCTCTTAAAATAAACACCGAGATTCATTTTTAAAGGTGATCTCAAATATCATTAACTTAATGTGAACATATTAGGGGTTTTCGTGCCTGTTCAAAAATCAAAAACTAAATAAAAAATCAAAAACTAAATAACTAAATACCTAAATTAAAAACAATAACTATATAAATATCACAATAAAAAAGTAGTAAATATCTGAATGAATAACATTTTTATCACAACATCCGCATCCTCAACATATAATTAAAAAACAATGAATTTAGCTTCTTCAGTTTTGCTTCTTGGAATATCAGACATGTTGGTGCATAAAATACGAATAGAAGTTAATGTGAGAGGCACTTCGAACTAATTATACAAGCATTTGGAAGATATCTTCCGAAAAGAAATTTACGCAATATCTTCTTTTTATTGTTTGGACGAAAATCAGTTTTATCAGTTTAAAGAAATTTAGGCAATAAACAACAAAAAATATATAAAATCTTATTTTTTTATTTTTATCCTCAAATTTTCGCCTTCTTTTCAATAAGATAATTATCACCTCTGCAATAAATTGATGATATCCCATTGAGATCATCTGAAAGAAATTGATAAAAACTTCTATTTTTTAGTCAAAATTTTCTAGTTGTCGAAAAGTTGTTCAAAAATCAAAAACTATTCAAGAAATTTGTTTCTCTTTTAGCAAAAAAAAAAAAAAAAAAAAAAATGGATATTTTATGTGACCGTTTTAGTTTTCGTGCTTTATGATGTTAAGATTAATTTTGGATGCTTTACAAAATGTAAAATTTTTCTTTATTATATTATTTCAAGATATATTTAGTGATAGTTTTTCTATATATTCATTACATCTTTTGGAAGATTAGCTGGTTGTATCTTCCTAGATGATAATCTAGCAATATTGCCTATTTATCATCCACGCGTATTGATTTCTTATTGCTTATATGTATCGCCTGTGGCATACAATCTCTCCCGGTGAAGGAAACTTCCGCAATACGAATAGGATTATTGCGGCAATAAAATTTTTCTTCTAAGCAATACGAATTCTAATTATTTTCGTATTATTGTATTATTTTGCTTATAGGGAAATTGAAAAAAAAAAATCTCATTTTTTTCAAAACACAAAAACAAAATATATGTGCCTACATGTACCTTGTTGTTGCTGACAATTGAATTGGGTTTTTTGCTCACATAAATATCTACTTATTAATCTATGTGTTAGTGAGTTCTCTTTCTTTTTTTTTTTGTTTAATTAATCATATAACATAATAAATTTATACAACATAATTGATTTTTTTTTTTTTACATTTTAAAAATAAATATTTAACAGTTTGGCATGTTCGATAACGTATGTGTTTTCGGTAAAGAAATATAGAATGTAACATTGTGATAAATATTTTTTTTATTCTTGTTAAACTTAACTATATAATATAATTCGAACATAGTTGAAAGGAATTATAAATTTATCCTGCAAAAATTATTTTTTTGTTAGAATTTAATATTTTTATACAAATATAAATGGGATGAAATAAACTACTATATTTTTGTTCCTAATGAATTGCTAAACTAAAATAGAAGTGTTTCTATGAAGATGACGTTGACGATGTTATAGGAATATATAACAAAGCATTTTTACGGTTCTAACTAAAAAAAAAAAACTAAAAAAGAAAAATAGGTTTTGGGAGGGTCCAATTTGTTTTTCTTTTTCATGAAGATAGACTAATCCCTTTTTTCATTATTTTATCTAGATAAGGGCTCCTTTTTTTAGAAGCTAGGTATTTCGTCTTTAAATTTTGTTTGTAATAATCGTTTTTAAATAGAGAGTGCTAAATACCTAAATCCACATAAGGTAAAAAGGACTCGTCCCTTTCGCCTGCGTAGGTTATATGATATTTTTAATTTATTTAGTGAATTTAGAATATATAATACACTACCAGGTGTACATTACATAAATATACAATGTTTATGTGTTATTTATCATGTGTATGTGTTTTATGTGTGGATCACTTATTTGTTAACGATGTACAAAACGTCTAAACTTTGGATTAAAAAGTGGTGACTTTGCGAAACGTATAAAAAATCCATTTGACTATGTTCTCACAGAAAACTGTATTAATGTTTTTACTGCTAAAAATAAAATAAAATGGTAACTACAGAATTGTATTTGCAAAAAATAAAACTTTTAGCTCAGAATTAAATCTTTCAAATCTTTTTTCAAATTAAATTACACGTCATCTATGCACAAATATATTAAACATTTTTATTAGATTTATCTAAACACATTGTCTGCCAAATCTTATCCAGATATTACAGAATGTGATGATGTGTAATGTTCGAAGTTGATTAAAAATCCTCGCCTAGGTATTAATAGAATAACCATTTATATATATTTTAATAAAAATTTGAATACGTGATATTTATATTCATCCCTATTGTAAATACTTTTTCAATCGAAATGTTTTCCTTTTCCCTAAATTTGCATTCGTGCAAAAATCCCCGTGAATAATTTCACGCTAAAATAAAATTGCTATTATCGTGAATGTTTTTTTTCCCGTGAGTTTTTTCACCTTCCCTTTAATTTATTCACTTTATTTTTGCTGGGGAACAGAACAGAACATGTAAGTAGTTCTTCTTATAATTCAAATATTATATTCCCGCGGATTTGTGATGCTTTCAAAAGACGTAGATAAGTCTAATACAGAGAATTAATTTAAAAGTTTTTTTTTTTGTATTATTGAAATGTATCGGATAACTCCAAGGGATGCGTCACGCAAACCTCGACGAATACTTGCTTACTTTTCTTCTCTTGTAATAAAATTATTGTTTATTGTTTTACAATAAACTAATCAAACTACTCGTATCATTCCAATACTAAATATTTTGCTTTCTTTTTAACTTTTCTTTAAAATATTATATATCTATGTGTATATTATTAAACAAAAATGTCCTTCTTTTTTACTTTTACTGAGAACTGATAGCGGGAAAATTTTTTTCACGGAAGATTCACGATAGCACTTTTCCCTTCGATAGCAATAAAAATTTCATGAGAACAAAAAGTCTACTTGTTGTTCACAATAGGGATGATTGTTTAAATACGAGACTACTTAGTCTCGCAAACTTGCACTATATAATTGTGCATTTATAAATCAGCTGTCTTTTGTTTATATTTAAAAATTATTAATAATTTCGTTGTAAAAAATTACACTTACGTTAATTATAATAAAATCATTGCATATATTTTTGATTTTAACAAAATTGTTTAATTATACTCAATGATTTCTTATTGTCTTACTCTTAATATTATACAACATATAAAATGGGTGTTCGTGAAACATGTCACGTAAATTTGCACGATTGCAAATTTTGCGTTCTTTTCATTTATAATTTAAATTTCACAAGTTAATTTTTTTTTATTTTTATTAAAAAAATAAAAATACTTTTTAGTTTTGTATAATACAATAAAAAGCAAAACAAATTTTGTAGCAACCCTCATTTATTATTTATATTATCATTTTTATTATTTAAGTTTAACGATTATTTTCAAACCATACAACTCTGTCATACACATCATACTTGAATTTAACGTTTATTTAGAATACAACCCTTTATCTTTTATCATATTACATTTAAATGAAACCCTGTGTATTTTTAACTTAACTGATATTGTTAACATTAACGTATGTACTATTTATTATCTTGTTACATTACTTATTTTTGCAACTCAGAATATGTAAACATGTAGAATTGCTATAAAAGCAGCATCATTTGTATGTGAAAATTCAATTAGCATTCTACCGTCTACTAGTTACTAGTTTTTTTAAGTACAGGACGTGAACTTACTAAAAGCAAAAGAAAACGCTAATAAAGTTATTTTATTAAATCACTCAGTGTTTGTTTATTTTATGGAAAAATCTAAATATAATCTTCGAAATAAGAAATAAGAATAAGAAAACAAAAAAATAAAAAAAATAAAGTGATTTATTTATTTCTTATTTTTTTAACTTATAACACTTATGGTCACTGCTAAAAATATAAAAGTCAAGGGGAAATTTAATAGTTCATCAAAAACTTTTTATTAGCATTTTTGGATATATAACTTTCTTCCATTTCCTCAAATCTAGACTTTATTTTCACCCAGCTAATTGCTACTTATTTTTGTAACTTTATCCTATTATCAAATTATCCCTTTATAGCTACACAATAACAAAAAATCATGTTTAGCATAACTTGGTTATTTGATTACTATATATGTTTGTGTACATATTAAGATTTAATACTTTATTTTCAAAATGTATTTATTTAAAAAGATTTCTTAATTTAAAATAATAAATTTTAAAAATACCAGCAAATTTAATTAAATGGTTTCTAGGAAACATTATTTATATTTTTGTTATTGTTGTCCAATAAAGTTTTTGCACATTTTCAACACTGGTTTGCTAATTGAAACATTTAATAATAAATAACGAATTATACACAAAACACAATTATTTATAATATATTTGCATACATATGTACATTAAAGTGCATCGATTTGTATGAAAACAAAAAATATTACAAATGTACCCCCTAAAATTAAGATTAATATTTTATAAACTAATCCCAATAAAATTAAAAAGGGTAGACAATTTCTAATATATATATATATATATATATATATATATATATATATATATATTCGGCTTACTTATAAAATTATTTATCCTTAAATTATCCTTTAAATGTGTATTAGAGAGCATGTTTTATCTTTCCAGAAATTTCTCAATCTCCCAGACGATGTAAATATTTCGGAAATATTTCTATTCAATTATTTCGTTCCCGTGAGCTGCACAATTTTTAAAAACCTCTAAAAAAGTGATTTCCGATAAACAGTATTTGCTATTTCTAAATATATATAATTTCCTAAGCAAAATTCGGCATACTTATAAAACTATTTGTTCTACAAATCAGATTTAAAAATTCAATCAGATTTAAAAATTTCTATCACGAAGTGGAGACATACGGATTTATATATAATATCTTAGGCATGCTTTTTATTTCCAGAACTTTCTGAAGCTTCCAGACGACGTAGAAATTTAAAATTCGACTTACTTATAAAACTATTCGTACTACAGCTTCTAACGGAGCCGGATTTTAAAATTTCTAGCAGGGAGCGGAGATATATATTTATGTGAATATGTAATTTCTGAAGCATGTTTTCTCCTTCCAAAGCTTTCTGAAACTCCCATCGAAATAAAAATTTTAAATTCGGCTTACTTATAAAACTATTTGTTCTATGAATCCTAACAAAGCCAAATTTTAAAATTTTTGTTATTATTTTCTGTAATATTTTTAAAAGTCGGTTTTGGTTTTAAAAAGCTTAAAATTGATATACTCATTGTTTGCTTTACAAATCTTACCGGAAACTGGTTTTGTATTTCGATCAGGGGCGAATTTACGCCCATTAATTTTTTTGAATTATTCTTTTTTTTTCTTTTTGGTTTAAAAATTATACTTTTTAATACTTTAAGCATTATTCACTATCAAATTATGACGGATTCAGATCTTTTAGTTTTGATTAGGTAGTTGTTCATCTATGTTTTTTTTAAGTTTTTTTTTTTGGATTGTTTTTTATTATGTTGCAATTTTTCCTGGCATTGGCAGGCTTATACGCTAGTTTATAAATTAATTAATATATTTAAGTATATATAGTTCCAAAATAACACAAAATTGACCCTTTTGCTTTTAAAGTTATTTTAATATAGTTAGACCCAATATATGTTAAAAATTTTCTGAAATATATACAATTACAGGTCTAAATAATGAAAATGTGACAAAAATTTTTAATAAAATCTTAATATTGCGTGAATAAAAAGAGATGTAGTAATTATTTAAATGCATATTCCAAGTGCTAATATGTCTCTATTATATTTTTAAATTAATTTTCTTCTAACGAACATTTTGATAATGCTGTTGACAGAAATCCGTAATTTTAAATGTGTTTTTAAAATGGTCCAGCTCACGTAAATGAAAACATTCAGACGTAATATTTTGGAAATCATATAACAATCTAATCTTAATTTCTAGAAGGGTACATTTTGAACTTTTTTCGTAAGGCACTTTAATGTACATATATAAGTAAATGTTAATGTATTTATAAAAACAGAAAACTGTTTTATACAAAAAAAAAAAAAAAAAAAAAAAAAGGGTTTTACATAATGATTAGAAATGTTTGGCCCATTAATGTTCAAGATAATATTCAGCAGAGAAATTTTTGCAAATCATTTATTTTTTTTATTGTTTATATATAAACAAGTAAAAAACATTACTGTAGATAAAGCCCGACTTATGATTTTTGAAGAGGTTCTCGTATGTGACCTATAATTTAACCGAATTTTAAGAAATTTTCGAATTTATATTTATAATCCCATAAAATTTACGCATGCAAAATATTAGCTAGATGCTAAGATTTATATGGGATTTAGGTACTTTTAAGAGAATTTCATAAAATTAGGTAATGTAACCAATATAATTACGAGTATCTTAAAATATTCGATAAATTTAATATATTTGAAATAAAAAAATGAACAAAAAGCAAACATATATTATTTTTGCATCTTAAATATTATGAAATATAATTTATATGATTTCAGATGGAGAACTTTTGCAAATATTTCGGATGAAAAATAATTTTTAATGCAATGCGTTTTTTTCTCTTTTTTTTGGATTTTTTTACTAAATATTTAATTTTTTTAATTAAAATGTAATTATTTTGTAGAGTATAGGTACTTTACTCATTACAAAGTTTACGTCCGCAATAATTTATTTTTATATCAAGTTTTCATATAAATTATATTTTCTTATTGTCAAAGAAATTTTCAATAAAACTTAACTTTTGTTAAATTTTTTGAAATAAATACAATCGTTATTTCTAAATAATTCCCTTCCCGGATGTGGAGATATATTGTGACGCCTCAACGAATAAAATTATACCATATTTACCTCAAGAATACAGGAAACTTGTTTTTAACATGATCCGTAATCTTTCACATCCAGGTATTAAAACAACACAGAATGAATAAAGATTGTAAAATGTCGAATAACTCTTGAGTATTTTATCAGAAAACAAAAATCAGAAAACATTATAAGTCGAAGTCAGAAGTTTTCCAATAACATCTCAACGATTTTTATTTATACGTATTGATTAGGTTGGCACATTACCACCGTTAGGAGGATTTACCTATTTAATCTGTCACTTCTGCTTTCTTAAATAATTGGGTATCAGGATTTGGTTGTCCAACTACAATTGTCTATGATCGTGATTATCTCGAAAATTTTTAACGATTTAGTTAACTTCAACATACAACGTCTTTTCACCCACAATCAAATGGAGTGGTAAAGAGATTCCATAGAACTTTAGAAACGTCAAATAACATGTCATGATAACCTGCAATGGACCAAAGTATTATCTGAGATTGCGTACATCTTAAAAATATGATATTCAAGTTTCGGCAGCAGAATTTTTTTTATACTGAAAATATTTCCCTTCCCGGAGAATTTATGGAGAGCAACTAATGAATTAAGAATCGAGGTCAACATTTATTCTCTCTTTAAAACAAGCAATTTGTTCTTTTCAAACAAGTTCTTCTAAATCTTTACAAATATATCCTTTTATTTCAAAAATATAAATGTGTTTAGATAAAAGATGACGGTATTAAAAAAAAAAAAACAAACAAAATATACAGGTCCATATGAAGTCATTAAAAGATTTAAAAAATATCTACAACTTATAACAGCCCGCCTAGACGTAACATAATTTGTAAGATTTTTGTGTCAGAGAGTGTCAAATTCGCTCTCTGAGAGAATTATTTTACGTGTAGATTCAAATATTAGTATTATAAGATGTATTATGAGACTGTTGTGATGAGATTTCTCTACACAAGCATCTTATAAGATGAACTGTCAAAAAAAAAAAAAAAAAACACATGTATGAAAATTTGTTTGTATTGTATTTTGGAAATTACTGAAAAACAATGTTTTTTTTTTATAAAATTGTTTCCTTTTAGTAATTGTTTTACATTTTAAAAAAGATTTTTGTAAAAATTTTGCTAAAAAAGTGCGAATTGCTTAAATAAAAAGGACAAGTTTACTCTGTGACTGATTGAAAATAATGATATCTTATAGGATTTATTAGAATACGTGTACCCCTTATTTAAGATTTAACATAATATAAACAAAATGATTACTCTCATCTGCCGGCGTTATCTCAAATATTATATCAGTGTTAATCTCAGTTGTAGACCTGCCGTAAAAGGAGAAGAAGATAATGTGTCAATATTGAAAATCCTGTTATGCAATACTCTAAGAATAATTCCGAACTTTCAAAAATTGGATAAAAGGTCACGTTTATCTAGAGAGCGAATTATGTAGACTAAAACTACTTTACTCAATACAGATAATACCTTTACAAAAATTTAATTTTTATATCAAGTTTTCATATAAATTGTATTTTCTGATTGCGCAAGAAATTTTCAACAACACTTCACTTTTTTTTAATTTTTTAATAAATAGAATCGTTATTTCACAATTTTAAAAAATTTATATACATTTTTATTAATGTCTCAATTAATAACTGTATGAATCTGGAAGAGATATTATTAAATAATACACCATTTATCACGGGTCATTATTTAATTATATGATGTCCATATTAAGTCCGTCCGGATGTCTTTTTGAAAAACTACCCTTTAACCACAGTATTTATTATCATGCTTAAAATAAATTTCATTCTTTAATATAAGAAATTTAATGTTCCTATCCACTTTGCTCTAAATGTCACACATTCTTTAATATAATCTAATCTTATTAAATAACAATAAATATTAAATTAAAAGAGAGATTGCAAATAGATTTAACTCCTATCAACTAATGTTATGGAAAATATTAAAATATTCTCAAAATTAGGTATGTTCATTTATTATTAAATATTAAAAAGTTACAGACTTGTGATCAAAAAATTACAAAAATATCGCACTGTGCGGATATACTACATAGCTTATTATAACTTGAGAATGATTTCTCTGATTTGGTTAAATAAAATACCAAAAATTTAATCTAAATTACCTTCAAGTTATAATGATATTACTTTTTAATCATCTTAATAGTTTTGGAAATTTAGAAAGTTGAAATTTTGTTTTCAAGGTTAATTAAAAAACATTCACGGAAATAGGTATAAATTAAGATTGCGATTCTTCTTACAAATCGATAAAAATAGATAATTTTTTAAGACTTTCTGCCCATGTAAACCTTATGGATAATAAACGCAGATCAAAATGTTAATTATAATTTAATAAAATTTGACACGAGAAATTGAATTTATTGAATTTAGACCGTAACTCTCCCTGAAATCGTTTACTGGGTTGTAAAAAGATAATGTGTAAAATATTAGTGAAATTCGATATCGTTAACCCATGCCACATCGAACCTGAAGTTTGTAGGGTGTGAAAGAACAAAGTCTCTCAGTTACATAGGTGCTTGAAAAAGTTGAAACAAAAAAAAAAAAAAAAAAACAAAATAAATATGACTGTGTTGTTGTTGTTCTTCAGTACCCATAAAAACAAGAACTATAAGGGAAGCAGACATTAAATAAGTGAAAAAGAACAGATTTACCAATAACTCGGTTGTTTATGAAAACATTTGATTGATTAAAAAAAATCACAATTCAAATATTTGCGATCGATCTATACAACAACCAAGTCCGTAACTTATTTAGGTCTTTGATATCGGTCAAAAATGCCTTTTGGCCGATATCTCTGTAACTACTGGACCAATTAAATTCACTTCAAAATCAATTTTCCGTTTTTTTTTTTTTTTTTTGAAGTCCCTAGGTTATATAAGAGTTTCAATATAAATGTTCTAGAAAAAATTTCTGATATTTTGATATATATACATATATTATCGGGAGGCTTCACAAACGCTATTTAAGCCATTTTTATAACCTCAACAAAAAAAAAAAAAAAAAAAAAACGGTTTTTACACATATCATTTAGGAACCAATCTTGCTGTATTTTCGAAAGGACATCAGATATATATATACTTTTTTGCTTTCCGATGAATATTAATCTATAATTATGCCTATAACTAAATATGCTTTTACATTGATTTATTTACTTATAAATTTCACCAAAAATTATTTCACTTTTTTAACTTTACACCTTTTTTTGAAAGCAACCTTTAACTATAACCCTAACACAACAGAAAATATTTATAAACGTATATTTTAAGTTTAATTAAATTTGCAAATAACCAACATTAAATATAATTTTCAATAAAATTACTACAGTAATGGAAAAAGCAAAAAAAAAAAAAAAATAATAATAATAAATAAATAAACGAGTAGAATTTTAAGCTATAATAATTTTTGGGTACAATAATAATTTAGTAATTTACCTAAATAACCTGAGTAATTTAAAAAATTTATTAATTTTTTAATTATTCAAGTAATTTAAAAACTGCATTTTCGAGTTACGTGATTAATCGAATAATAAAAAACTCGAGTAAAATGAACACCCTAGTAGCTCTATATATACTTTCCAAAGCATTTTTTCTACTTCCAGAATTTTCTGAAGCTCCCAGGCCAAAACTCTATAACTTTTGAATGGATAGAGATTTTTTATAATTATTTATTTTTTTTATGGAGAGATATTTTCTTGAGTTTTTCTCCAGTTTTAATTTCATTAAAAGCGGTTCAACAGTTGTTGAGAAATTTAAGGCTAAATTTTAATTTTTAATTTTTTATAGCACTTAGTATGAAAATGCGGATTTGTTTGTTTTTTATCCGTCTTTACTTACAAAAAAGTTATGAACAGATAAAACACAGAAAAAAATTTTACTAATACCCAGGAAAATTTTGTGGGCAGGTTTCCAGTTTATCAGTTCTACAATAGGTTCCACTAGAATCGGTTGTTTTTGGAATAAAAATATTTTTTTAATGTTTATTTTGTTTTTTTTATTTAAATAACACATTAAATAACATATTTATTTTTTATAATAACTAAGAGTTTTTTAATGTTTATTTTATTTTTTACTTAATTAACAATAAAAGAAAATTATAATTATTATTCATTAATAATAATTATATATAATAATTATATATATAATATACTTAAGATACCTATCACAACTTATAGGGCTTGATGTTTTTATATTTGAGTCATATTTTATTTTATGGGAGTAATTTCATTCAAGTGGAAAAAGTGTTCTAGAGACGGCTCCAGATAGGTAAAAAGGTATATATGTGGTTGCAAAATTTTTTTAAACCCTTTTGGCCCTCAAAAGTTCTATTCCACTAAAATTCAAATTTGACTTCTGGTAGTAAAAAACGTATGCCACGCACACAATCACCAATATTTTGATCTAAGTTTTTCGCCAACTTAGTTTCTATATATTTCTATATGCCATTAAAATTTTGGAAATCGGAAATTGGAATTGTGGCTAATGCAATCAATTCCTGAGCCACAGTGCGACGTAGAATATTAAGATTCAACTTACTTATAAAACTATTCGTCCCACAATTCCTTACAGATCCTGATTTTGAAATTACTACCAGAGAGCAGAGATACGTGGATTTATTTATTTATTTTTTTTTTTTATTTCAAAAGTCGGTTCTGGTTTTAGAAAGTTCAGATTTGCAATACCCATTCTTTACTTTCTAAATCCTCTCGGGTACACTATAACATCTTCAAATTAAGATTTAAAATAAGCAAAATCAATTCAACTAAAATATATTTTTAATTTTCACCTACACTGTAATAAAAACATGTTTATGTGTCATGCTTACCATTATATAAACTTATTAAATGACAATAAAAAATCACACTATTACGATTGACTTAATTTACACAATAGGCGTACAAACATATTTACATTTTACGTACAAATTATAGAGCAACATTGTAAAATATACAATACAAAAAGCAAAAAAAAATAATGTGGCAAAAATATGTACATTATACACCCACAAAAATATACCCACATGCATATGTTTAATTAATAAAAAAGGAGGAAAAATAAGGAGCCTTTCATTTTATTATAAAATAACATTACAAAATCCATTCAATAGTTCTTTCAAAAGATTAATCTTTCTTTACTAAAATATAAAATAAAGAAATTGCCATATTGTATTCCGGAAGTCCCTTTCTAGGGCTTCTGCAAAACCCTTTGTAGAAATATTGCTACCTTAATGTTTATATGTCAACAAGAGCTTGGCTTTCCATTTCAAGGAAGGCCTTATTGTAGGCATCTTTACTGCGTTTTTCGGAATGTTAGTTACATATGTACACAGAGAAAACAGATTAGTAGTGTCAACCGATTTTTTCGTCAATCGAATTTGGTCGGTTACACGTACTATATTAGAAATCGATTGCGAGGACCGAATATCTCGTTTATTTGTGACATATTATTTAATTCCATAAAAGAAATATTGGCCGAGATAATTGAATACTTAGAACAATATAGTAGGTACGGCGATTTTAAAAAAGGAATTCGGTAAGAATAACTGAAAATTTAATTCCAAAAATGTTTCATAGAAAAAAACATATATTTTTTTATTATTTATTAGTTTTTACATAAAATGCATGAAAACATTATACGAGGGCGGATCAATAAGTCCGTGACTTTTCGAACTTCCCTCGAAGTTATATGAAATGCAACACTACTCCCATTAAGTACCACCTGTTAATAGATTACTGTCGAATTTTGAGCAAGTGTCGTCATTTACTTTGCGTAAAAAATAGGATTTTTCGAGGTCCTTAAAATAGGCATTTGTTTGGTCAATAATTTCATCGTTGGAGCTGAATCTCTTTCCACCGAGCCATTTCTTTAGGTTTGGAAATAGAAAGTAGTCACTAGGGGCTAAATCCGGAGAATATGGCGGATGAGGTACCGTACCAATTCGTAGCCTATTTCGTAGAGTTTTGCAATTTAGACTGCACACGTGTGCACCCGCGCATTATCTTGATGAAAATTTTTTCTTGGACATATGGGGTCGTTTTCTTTTTAAATCCTCATTAGCTCATTCTAATAAGTTGGCATAATATACGCCGTTTATTGTTTTTCCCTTTTGAAGGTAATCGATGTGGATTATCCCGTGTGTATCCCAAAAACTGCTACCATCACCTTATTGGCCGACGAACTTACCTTGGCCTTCTTCGGAGCAGGTTCAACTAGAGAAACTCATTGTTTAGACTGCTGCTTGGTCTCCGGCTATGAATTATCATGTCTGCAAACTTTTGACTAGTTTCAATATATTTGACTTGATTAGAACTTGGTTAGAACTTGATTTTTGCAAATCAATGAATTTATATGTGATTATGTTATTTGTATCACAATATTATCTCCTATAATAAAATATAATATTGAATGCAATTTTGGAATGTTTTAAAACTTTGCGAGATTTCTTTTAAATTACTTACTTGTGATAAAACTAATGACATAGTCTACTTCTAATTCCCATTTTTACTTAAAATTTATTATTATTTTATTAAAATAATGACAAAGTTGGAGATCGGAGTTACACATATAAATATGTATGTCAGGCTTGCTATAGTAACTTCCGCGAAAACTGCAAGGAATATATATATATATATATATATATATATATATATATATATATATATATGTAATTAAAAACTTATAATTGCAACAAAATGGAAACCTAACCTCATAATAGATTTTGGGATTGTTAATGTGATGAAAAGTTTTTTCCGCAAAGTCACTCGTGTATGCCTTTGTTGCGGATAACGTTTAAGTTTTTCACCATCGCGTCCATAACTCAGATTCCCACCAGAAAGAAATTAGTTTCTCTAAGTGGTTTTATTTCTCCTCTGTCTTGTGTAACGTTTACTTAACTCAAAACTTCGTATTGAACATAACTTCAAAGTGTAATTCTTTTAAACAAAATTAACAATTTCAATTCAAAATTCCTCTTACTTAAACACTAGTGGTATGTGGTCGTCGAATATATATTTTTTCGTACCGAAATTGAGAGGGATTTGTTGCAATTGGAAATTTGTCTGGAACTATCAATATTAAGTTATACCTGTGAAAAAGTGCAAGTAAAATTTTAACTTCACAATTTTTTGGACAATGAAACACTTATCATCATTTAGTAATACGATAAATAAAGCGAATATGTCTTTTTTTAATTAGAAAAAATAAGTATTTGCTCTAAGGAACGTCTTCATTGAAAATAATTTTTATTTAATTTTTTGAAAATTTCCAAAGAAAAATGGCAAACGTACACTAAAAAAGTTATTTTCAATAATTTTTTAATAAAATTATTAGTTCATTTTATATTGTAATTTAATTACATTATTAATTAATGTAATTAATTTTCTAATTGCTTTAAAGGTTGTTGACAAAAATCGACAGCTTTTAAAAAATGTGCAGAAAAAAGAAAAGCTCAAAAGTATATAAAAAAAACGTGAAAATAAAATAACTTAAAATAAATTTTCAACCATTTTTCACTACTCATTTGGGCTCATTCTATCGTTAAAAAAATGTAATATGAAATATAAATATTATATAAGAACTTTTTAAGTTTTCGAAGACGAGTTTAATATATAATCATTTCGTAAGTACGAATTTTAAATATATGATGTGATTTTTAACCGTTCTGATGCTTTTATAGATGTTTGCATTGTTGGTATAGGGAATTATATTAAATTTCAAGATTCAAGTTTGTGTCGAAGATGTTCTATGAATGATTATTTATATGTAAAAGGTAAGGATTTTTGTCCACAAATTTCCGGGCGAGAAACCTCGGAATTTCCCGGTAAAATATTGTCGGAAACTCCTGGGATTTTTTTAAATTTTTCCATGAAAATAGGAAATTTAATACTTAATATTAAGATTTGTCAAAAATTCGATACAAAAGGATATTTTAAATTATTCAAAAACATTTGATTTTCATATGTATCGGTAAGGTATTTTTTCTATATCATCAAAAATAAGTTTATACAAAAGTTAAAAAAAAAAAAAATATTGAAAGAAAAATTAAAACTAAATTAAATATAAAACTATTGTGTTTTCAACTCTTTTGAAAATTTATTTGAAAAGTACATATATTGATTAAACTAATTGATCAATTAATAGTTAGAACACTAATTTAATTACAATTAATTACAATAACGATCAATTTACTATTATTTCTAAGAATTTTGAACAGTTACAACAAAAATTTTGCTTTACTACATTAGATTTTTATAATTATGTCCATTTTGTAAACAATTTTTTTTTGTGTGTATTAGTGGGGGCTGTACTGAGCATGTATATGTATTTTATATTTGATTGCATATATAATTCGCTGTAATTTGTGTTGCTGCAGAGGTTTTTGTGCCGTTTTTCTCTGTAACGTTTTAAATAATTAACAGTAAAGTATTTATTTTGTTTTTCTCATAAACGTTATATTTTTTTTTCGCCTGAAAATGTTTTTGTTATAATTACATACTAATTGTTCTTGTTATATAACACTTTTTTGTGATAATGTCAATATTTACTGCTACTTGGGTTGTCAGAGAAGTCTAAGACTAATTGAAATTTTTGTTATGTTCTGTTTATTTTTAAAATATTTTAAAAAAATGCTATCCGGGGTCGCAATATTATACATATTCAGGTATAGCGTTAAAATTTAGCACATGGTTTTAGTAGAACACCAGAATTATTTTTAATGAACAAAAATCATACAGCAATACACTGCGACTCAAACTAACTGCTCAACATCCCAAAGAAGATATTACAGTATCTCCCTAATGATTATTAGCTGAAGAAATCATAAATTTCAAGCATTGTATTTTGAGTAGACTTATAATTTGTTACACAGAAATAGGTTACTACTCATCAAATATATTAGTAAATAATTCATTCATTAAACAAATTTTTAAATTAGCACTTCTCAACAAAATGATTATATTAATTACTAAAAATTGTAAAAAACAAAAATCAGAAAAAATTTTCCAAGTAAAAATTTATCAAATCAATCAAGTACATGATTAAATGAATTAAGAATTTAAGTGAGAAATAAAATTTTACTTAAATTTTATTTTTATTTTATATTTACTTTAATATATCTTTTAAATATAGATGCAAAATGAAACAATATTGTAACATATACTATAAATTAAAAAATAGAACTACACCAAAACTGATCGGTTATTAAAGCTTACCGCTCTTTGATAGCTTGTATGTAAATAAGTTTATATTTTCAGCAATAAGTTTGTAAGGAAAAATATTTTTAATTAATTAGAATCCAACCCACGTTATAATGGTTTACCGAATTATTTAACTTATGCAAATTTCCCAAACTTCATTAAGTTATCGTTAATCCTTGGAATGCTTAGGTACTAGAAAATAGATATTCATATATAGTTCTTAACTAGTACACAGAAAAAATTAAAGTGGTCATCAATTACGAAATTTCTTATATTAATTATATTTTTTTTCTTCTTTTGCTACAATCACCAAAATAATAATGTAAAGTAATTAAAATAATTGATTTTGGTTTAAATTTCAATTAGTTTTTTAATAAAATTATTAAAATTATGATTTAATATTGGTTCAAAATCAACTAAAAATTTTATTGGTTCAATTCTACAATTAATTTAATCCTTTCTTCAATAAAAACGCACGAATTTAAATATAATTATTTATTGAATTATTAGAAAAATTGAAATAATGCAATAAAAGTAAAATTAAACGAAAAAAAAAAATAATATATTAAAACTCCAAATTTGGTTGAGACAAACGAAACTTATTACATATATAGTTTCATCTTGGCGACATATACACCTTGCTAAAATGAACCATAATCATGTATAAATCAGATTTTTTTAACATTTTACATCGAGTAGCTCATAGATCTCTCATGTGATTAGCGCTGATTTTTAAAAGGATTGATAAGAATATGATAAGTTTCGTTTAACTAGAGCATAGGGATGTTGCTTTCATTAGCACAATTGTGCTGGTTGAGTTTACATGTATTCTTACGCTCTTTCATTTAGTCGCTGCTGAGAACAAAATGCAAAGAGTATAAAATACAATGGAAAAAATTTATGGAAATAAATTTTTTGGTAATCAATAACCATCAATTTCTTTGATATTAATTTTTTCGATAAAGTTGAAGGAATGTAAATTATACTTTGTGTGACAATATTAATAAATCTTGTGTAATGAAAGCAAAAATGTATTAAAAATATTTTGAGATAGTAAAGCACGATATGTAACTGACTTTTTTTTATTTATTAAACCCAATTTTACTTTGAGTGCATTTTTCACGTTCACTAACACATCTACATTTTTAGTCATTGACATCCTTATTTTGAAATAATGTATGTATGTATGTATGTATGTATGTTCCAACGAACATCATATTAAATAATCCCTTGCCCTTGCGGCCTACACAAAAAAAAACTATTACCGCATATTTTTCAATTAACACAGTTGTATCATTTTGCATCTAAATTTAATAAATATATTCAAGTAAATTAAAATAAAAAAATAATAAAATTTAAGTAAAATTTTATTTCTCACTTAAATTTTTTATTCATTTCATCATCTACTTGATTGATTTGATTAATTTTTTAATTGGAAATCTTTTTCTGTTTGTAATATTTTACCATTTTATGTAATTGCTATTATATTTTAATTAAATGAATTATTTACCTATATGTTGGGTGATTGTCGCCTCTTTTCTATGTACAACGCGATACAAATAAAAATATAACAGATGTCTGAACAAATCGTTAGAAACAATCAATATGAACTGATATGATATATACACTGCCTGCCACATTAATAAGGAATCCTAACCTCCTAAACTAAAGTTCAGAAAAAAATAATTTTTTGCACAACCAAATTTCAAGATGTTGGCTTTAGTTTCCTAAAGAAATAAAAAATATACATATTTTGTTATACTAAGATTATGAATTTATTTAAAGGCATGTATTTCTGTGGTACTTTTTCGCGTGTCACTTGAATAAGGAATTCGTTTAATATTAATCGGGAAGGCTATGATTTGAATTTTTTTCAATATAAACGCTAGAGAATTTTTAATTTGATAGTTTTTATTAAAAATGGGACGTGGTAAGGCTTTTATTAACTCTGAAAAAGAAAAAATTCTGATTTTGAAATCTCAAGGTCAGAATCCGGTTCAAATAGCCAAAAATATGGTCATGAAAATAATAGTTATACCCTTCGGGACCATCAATATTAAGCTTATTCATCGGAAATTACAACTTTAAACCATTTGTCGGACCATGTCATTGTATTTTTGGCAAAGTGTAGACGTTGTAATTTGCGTTTTTCATTAAGTGGTGTCTTTTTTTTTTTGGCAGTTTCCGTCGGAACGGGCACGACTTTAGAATACGGTGCATTGTTCTTAGACTGGCACTGACTACACTTTTTCACGTATTTTTGATACCGACATGGCAGAATTTGATGCAATTCTAAGAATTTTTCGTCTTTCTTTTGGAGTTGTGTAATAACTAAATTTAAATCAGTCGGCAAAATATTTTATTAAAATAAATTTATTATACTACAATCTACAATTTCGTATGTCATAACATAAAAATCCACATCAATATGCTCGTAGGCCCATCTCTGACTTTTAATTAGTATTTTTTGGCAATCATTTATTAATTGCTTTAGTCAAAGTCACATCATGTATTTTTAGGTATACGATGTACATGTTGAGTGAGATCAATTAACAGTTTATCGTTTCGATACTCGAATTATATACAAGTATATAAAAAAAAAGAAGAAAAAAAAAGAGGTAGTGAGCGGTAACCAGTTATAAAAATTTCTGATTTGCGTTCTTTCTTAAAGTTGGGTGATAACGATACACATTAAAAATCGGAAAAAAATTTAATTAAAAAAAAAAAAAAAAAAGTGATAAAATGTGATACACCTATAAGTAAATTTAAAATTTCATAAAGTTTCTTTTTCTTAAATCAATTCAAATTTATAAAACCACAAAGTTAAACAATTTTACTTGTAATAAAATCGGTGATAAAAAGATTTCTTTTTATCTGAAATTAAGTAACCTCAGGAGAAAACCCTTTTCCTTTCCATCAGACGATTCGTTCATGAGGTTATATAAGAGGCCAGCGCCGAGGTCTTCCACTTCAATAGCCTATCGCCAGTTTTAACCAGAGAAGGCTACACGTTCCATAAGGCTCCTTCAACAAAACCGAATAAAGCATGAGTTACATGTGTCCCTTACCGCTAGAACCAGAAATCATTACCTTACAACTATATTCATCATTTTTCCAAGTACCAGATAGTGGCCAGTAAAAGTGCTAAGAAAAAAAAATTAAATCTCACTCAACTGATAATGATATCATACATTACTCTAACACTTATCTAAGAATATATAAAAATTATTAAAATATTGTAAAACTTAATTAATTTAAAATTTGTCTAAAATTGTGTAACTAATCTAAATATTCAACAACTTTTCGGAATTTTTTTTTTTTCTAAAAACCTTAAATAACTATTTTTGTTATAAAAAAAAATATTCCCTAACTTTTAGCAAATGTAATATAAACTATAATTATTTTTTTTTTTTTTTAACCATATTTTTATTAATAATGTATAAAATAGTTATAATTAAAACCTAATAACAACTATATTTCTAATTAAACTAAATAATTTATTTTTATTTATTTTTTTTATTATACCTACATATATGCCATTAAATACATATTTAATTTCCTACTACTAAATTTAATTTCCGCATAAAAATATCTTCATAAAAAAAAAAGAAAAAAAATCCCTGATATAACTAACTTATTATACTTTAGTTTCATAAATATCCCTAATTATTAGAATCGCCATAACAAATTTAAGAGAAAACAAGTATAATATTTTTAAAAATGTTTCTAAGTATAAAAACTAAAACCTATACTAAATAATTGATCACTGCTGTACTGCTCATCAACATGCTGGAGGCCTTCAAGCAGCGTTGGAATTCTTAAAGAAATTGTAAGTTCAATATTTTATTTATTATTTTGCTGTATTTTGTTATACTTCTACTCTTAATATTATTTTCTCTTAAACTTGTTTCGTATGAATTGATCACAAAGAAATCTTATCGCATGCTATATATTTTCTTTTGTCTTGGAATTATCACCGTAAATGAGAATAATTAAGAGTAACAATGCATACGATCTCTTTGTAATTACAATTTACATACAGGCATACATATATATTTATTATTTGATTTTTTTTTTTTTTTGTTTTATTTTATACATTACTTTTGTTTTCATTATTAAGTTGTTTTTTTTTTGTTTTGTTTTATTCTTAAGATAAATATTCTTTATTTTATTTTTTTTTATTTTATTGATTATTCTCCGATTATAATTAACCCTAGAATGTTAATGTGAATATTTTTTTTTTGTTTTTTTTTTATATTATCATATTATCAATCAAGAGAAAAATATTAGATATGTTTATAAAATTTACATGAATTTGTCGGCAATAAATAAGAAATGAAATTAAATATGGTTTAGAGTAATATTTTCATGTAAAACTTCCAGATCTTAAGGAAAGGGAAAATGTGTATTAGGGGTTTTCCATTAAATTTTCTTCTGGCCCTGAAGGAAAACCGTAGGTGGGAGGGTAGAGAGGCCTAGAACCTTAATATCGGTGGTTCCATAAGGTCAAAGCGTGGAAAAATACCTTTTTGTGTTTGTAAATTTTTAGGGCATATAAGACACACATGAATTTTTTTTTTTTTTTTGTAAATTTGTAAGACAATAGGTCAAATAGGAGACAAGATCCCCGCCCATACCCCGAACTAGCTAGCTCAGCAAGCATGTGTGCAACGTTGCCTAATTTGACCCATGGGGTATTCAAAAGGGTAAAAGAATACAGTATATAGAAATATATGAATTCCATACCAAACTTAGACTATTGGCGTTTCTTTCGGTTTCGGTTTTTTTTTGTTTTGTTTTAACACCACTACCCCTCTTAAAAGTCAGGAGGACATCCGACTATAAACAAATATAGCATACTACAAAAATGGCGCCCAACGTGGGGCCCAAAGGCTATAGTATACCTATTAAACAATTTGTTTAAAATAACATTTTGGTTTATTGAATTTTTTTTTTAACCTTTAGGCTTTGGGACTCTGTAAAAATAAACATCAATTTATATATTTTTTTTAACAAAATCAAACAAATTAATGAAAATAATTTTAAGATACTATTTTTACATTTGTGTTGTTTAATTCTCTTTTTTTTGGTTTTGACCAAGAATGCAATGTCATACGAATATGGAGGATTTTACTGTATTTGAACTATGTATATTATGTTTTAAACAGTCTTTCATATTTCGAGTGAATTTTCATTCCTGTTTGTTTCGTAATGTAGTATCTTAAATTTCTTTCTAGGAATGAAACTATTGTGATTATCAATTAATGTTAGAGTGTAGTTAAATTTTTTCGGAATTGCAATTATGAAGCATTAGTACATTGCTCTAATTGACCACTTTTTGGCTTATGCTCGATATTAGTTTTGTTATTTATTATAGTTTACTTCCGATACTATAATTTTTCCTTGCTTTATTAAAGGCCTTATTTTTATATATTTTTCTTTATCTCTAATTATACACACCATTCCTTAAAGACCAAAAGTGAAGTTTTACTGAAATTTTATGCATAATATTTTTTTAATGTCAGTAAATCAAAGTAATGAAAACATCCCATCTGCGGATGATAATCGTGATGCACCACAGTGCACGATTTGTAGAAAAGATTATGAGATCGATGATATTGTAGTATCGACTCCGTGTAATCATATTTTCCATAAGGATTGTATCGTAAAAGTTATCAAAGAGACACAAAGTTGTCCAATTTGTGCTTCCGCATGTAGACAAACCAGACTTAAATGTCACAATATTTTAGAAAATACCGAAAATAGAACCGATAATATACAAAGTGCTTCTAATGCAATAAATATTAGTCAGGGTTCAATTCCAAAGGCTCCAAATCAAAGAGGTAGACCATCTAGACGTAATTTGTTGGAATTTAATATGCCACATACTCCTGCGTCTAACCTTAACAATCGTAACAAAAATGAAGGTAGATTATTAGATGATTTTTTAAATATGTCACAATCTAATCAAAGACAAGATTTACAGGATATTAGTGATAATTCGCTTCAAAATCTCATTAACGAGGCAGTTAGAAATCAGTTAGCTTCTATGAATATTCATCAAAATAACAATCCTTCAAATACTTTTGTAACTCGTAATAGTTATGGAAACCGTAATACCGTTGGAGGTCGTAACTTTAATGATGGTTCTAGAAATTCTTTGAATAGACCAAATTTATGGCAAAATCATAACGTAAATAACCATCCAATTTTAAATTGGACCCCAGATAAAATCTCATCCATTATATCTGGATGGCATATAAAATTTAGTGGCCAAGATGAGAGTAGCTTATCAGTGGATAATTTTATATATCGTATTCACGCATTAACCGTTCAAAGTTTACGGGGAGATTTTAATACCTTATGCCAACATATTCACCTTTTATTTTGCGATAAAGCCATTGATTGGTATTGGCGATTTCATGCCACAGTTGCTAGAGTAGATTGGGAAACCCTTTGTAGAGAATTGAGAAATCAATTTAGGGATAGACGAACTGACTTTGATTTAAGGGAACAAATGAGAGCTAGGAAGCAAAGGCATGGAGAAAAATTTGATTCATATTATGACGCTATATTGCAGATTACTGATCGCCTTCAAACTCCAGTAAATGAATATGATTTAGTTGAAATTTTAAAAAGAAATTTAAGACCAGAAGTACGAAAAGAAATGTTACATTTTAATATTAATTCTATTTCGGAATTAAGAAATTTTGTTAGAAAACATGAAATTTTAGAGGAAGAGTTGTCAAAATATAGATCCAATAGAACGTTTATACCCCATAAAATAGTTTCGGAGTTAGAAAGTGAAGATACTGATGTTGCCGATAAAATAGAAGTTGAGGAAATAAAAGAATTAGTTTGCTGGAACTGTTCCAAGGCTGGTCATAAGTTTGAAGATTGTGTAGGAGAGAGACGTATTTTTTGTTATGGGTGCGGTACTCCCAATATATTTAAACCAAACTGTGCTAAATGCAATAAGTTCTCAAAAAACTTCAACGACCATACCTCGAAGGGAAAATTTCAGTCCAGGGGAACTCAAATGTAACTTCGTCATCTTGTCAAACAGACCCATTAGAATATTATAAGATATCTGATGATTCTAATATAAATTTTAATCTTAATATTGTACCTAATTATTTGAAACCCTATCATATAAGATTAAGAGAATATCAGGAAGCAAAGAGTAGAATATTTAATGAGGAAATATGTGGTAAGAATATAGTTAAAAAAGTGAAAAGATCAACGAAAAGATATAGGGAATTTTGGAGAAAAGTTTTACTAAATAGGAAAAATATTTGTTCAGCCATAATATCAGATAAAAGTAAATTTGATTTGAGACCATTTGCAACCATTAGAATATTTGGTGAAGATATAGTAGGGATGATAGATACAGGAGCTACTGTATCATGCATTGCATCAGATTATGCTAGAAAGTTTTTAAGTGAAAATAAATATCCTTTTCAAAAATTTAAAGTTTTCCTTAAAACTGCAGATGGTAAAGAACATTCCACTGTAGGCAGTGTTACCACTGTTATTAGTTTTAGGGGAAGGTCCGAAAAACTAAAATTTTTAATTATACCTAATTTGAGCCAAAATCTATACTTAGGGGTAGATTTTGTGAAAACATTTGGATTAGCTAGAGATTTGTTTAGAGAAAATATTTCAGTATTAGAATGTACAAATGCCAAAGATGAAAATGATAGCAATGTCCACGAATTGAGTATAGATGAGAAAATTAAATTAGATGAAGCAATCAATGCATTTCCATCATACGCAAAGAAAGGTTTGGGAAGGACCACACTAGTAACGCATGTGATTGATACCTCGGAAAATAAACCCATAAAGCAAAGATATTTTGCAGTTTCGCCAGCTGTTGAGGAATTATTATATAAAGAGATAGATAGGATGCTTCAGTTAGGGGTTATCGAGGAGTCACAGAGTCCTTGGTCATCGCCTGTGGCACTGGTGCGCAAGCCTGGGAAGGTACGACTGTGCTTGGACGCCAGGAAGCTTAACAGTGTTACGGTGAAAGATGCTTATCCCTTGCCCTTAATTGATGGAATTCTCAGCAGGCTCCCGAAGGCAAGATTCATTACGAGTCTTGACCTAAAGGACGCCTTCTGGCAAATTCCATTGGATGAAGGATCAAGGGAAAAGACAGCTTTCACTGTGCCTGGTCGTCCATTATATCAGTTTGTTACCATGCCCTTTGGTTTGTGTAACGCGCCACAGACGATGTCCAAACTGATGGACCGAGTAATTCCCGCATCTTTACGAAACCAGGTCTTTATCTATCTAGACGATTTACTACTAATAACTGAATCTTTTGAAGAACACATTTCTTTACTGCATGAGGTAGCATTTCATCTAAGGAAGGCGAATCTGACTATTAATATTGAAAAAAGCAAATTTGTACTAAAACAAGTTAGATATTTGGGACATTTAATCGGCCATGGTACGATTAGGACAGACCCGGACAAAGTACAGGCTATCCGAGATTATCCGCTTCCTAAGTCCGTCCGTCAATTAAGGCGATTTTTGGGCATTTGTGGGTGGTACAGACGATTTGTCCGTAACTTTGCGACTGTAACATCACCATTAACCGACATGTTACAGAAAAACAAGAAATTTATCTGGTCCGAAGTCTCCAAATCTTCATTTGAAGAGCTAAAAGAATCCTTATGTTCCGCTCCGGTGTTGCATAACCCGGATTTTTCCCGTCCGTTTTCCATTCAATGTGACTCAAGTAAATATGGTATTGGGGCAGTACTTGCACAGACCAACGAGGACGGTGACGAAGTTCCTTTAGCTTACATGAGCCAAAAACTAACATCTGCTCAAAGAAACTATACTGTTTCTGAGCAAGAATGTTTAGCTGCGGTAACTGCAATAAAGAAATTTCGAGCTTATGTCGAAGGCCATACATTTGAGATCATAACAGATCACGCTTCACTCAAATGGCTAATGAGTCAAAGCGATTTGCATGGAAGGCTGGCCAGATGGGCGTTAAAGCTACAGGGCTTCAATTTTACGATACGTCACAGAAAAGGAAGTCAAAACATAGTCCCAGATTCGTTATCCCGGATGTACGCTGAGAACAATGAGGAAATACAGCTTTCGAATATAGATAGTATTTTTGCTAATGCAATTGAAAACTCACTCGAAATCGATTTAGACTCCAAAGAATTCCAGTCTCAAGAATATTTATCTTTAATATCAAAACTACAAAATAAAATAAAATATTTGCCTGATATAAAAATAGAAAACGGGTTTATTTATAAACGTTTAGAACATTAAAAACATTTTTCTTTTGGCCCAAGATGACGAGAGAAGTTTCCGATTATGTGTTAAACTGTGACATTTGTAAACAGACAAAAGCTACGAATAAAACTTTAAGACCACCGATGGGTCGACAATCTCCGTCCGTCCGAATTTTCCAAAAACTTTATTTAGACTTATTAGGACCATATCCCAGGTCATCATCTGGTAATATTGGCATAATTATTGTTCTTGACCATCTGTCAAAATTTCATTTCCTGGAACCTATAAAGAAATTTACTGCCAATGTGATTGTGGAATTTCTGGAAAAACGCATTTTTCACATCTTTGGTGTCCCAGAATCTATAACTACTGATAATGGTGTGCAATTCAAATCGAATCTCTTTAAAAATTTTCTAAACTCTTACAATGTTTTCCATAACCTAACAGCTATTTACTCCCCTCAGGCTAATGCCAGCGAGCGAGTAAATCGCACGGTGATAGCTGCAATTCGCGCTTATGTGAAACCATCTCAGAAAGACTGGGATGAGAATCTCTCATCCATTAGTTGCGCGTTGAGAAGCTCTGTACATGTGAGTACAGGATTCTCCCCATATTTTCTGTTGTTTGGTCAGAATATGTTACTGAATGGAAATTCTTATAAACTTTTACGGCAATTACAGTTGTTAGAAGACCCCGACACGAACTTGAAATCGGATGAGAAATTGGAATTAGTGAGACAGAAAGCTCAACAAAATATAAGAAAATCATATGAAAGAAATGCTAAGACATATAATCTTCGTTCTAGCCCGGTTAATTATGAACCTGGTCAAATTGTGTTCCGTAGAAACTTTGCCCAGTCCAAAGCTGTAGACCACTTTAATAGTAAATTAGCGAATCAATTTGAAAAAGCGAAAATAATTGCTAAACACGGGTCCTGCTATTATGAGCTTCAAGACATGTCAGGGAAAAATTTCATGCGAAAGATATTCACATATGACTTCAGCTTATGTCTCATTTTATGAAAATTCGTCATAACCTGTTTTGTAATAACTAAATTTAAATCAGTCGGCAAAATATTTTATTAAAATAAATTTATTATACTACAATCTACAATTTCGTATGTCATAACATAAAAATCCACATCAATATGCTCGTAGGCCCATCTCTGACTTTTAATTAGTATTTTTTGGCAATCATTTATTAATTGCTTTAGTCAAAGTCACATCATGTATTTTTAGGTATACGATGTACATGTTGAGTGAGATCAATTAACAGTTTATCGTTTCGATACTCGAATTATATACAAGTATATAAAAAAAAAAGAAGAAAAAAAAGAGGTAGTGAGCGGTAACCAGTTATAAAAATTTCTGATTTGCGTTCTTTCTTAAAGTTGGGTGATAACGATACACATTAAAAATCGGAAAAAAATTTAATTAAAAAAAAAAAAAAAGTGATAAAATGTGATACACCTATAAGTAAATTTAAAATTTCATAAAGTTTCTTTTTCTTAAATCAATTCAAATTTATAAAACCACAAAGTTAAACAATTTTACTTGTAATAAAATCGGTGATAAAAACATTTCTTTTTATCTGAAATTAAGTAACCTCAGGAGAAAACCCTTTTCCTTTCCATCAGACGATTCGTTCATGAGGTTATATAAGAGGCCAGCGCCGAGGTCTTCCACTTCAATAGCCTATCGCCAGTTTTAACCAGAGAAGGCTACACGTTCCATAAGGCTCCTTCAACAAAACCGAATAAAGCATGAGTTACATGTGTCCCTTACCGCTAGAACCAGAAATCATTACCTTACAACTATATTCATAATTTTTCCAAGTACCAGATTGTGGCCAGTAAAAGTGCTAAGAAAAAAAAATTAAATCTCACTCAACTGATAATGATATCATACATTACTCTAACACTTATCTAAGAATATATAAAAATTATTAAAATATTGTAAAACTTAATTAATTTAAAATTTGTCTAAAATTGTGTAACTAATCTAAATATTCAACAACTTTTCGGAATTTTTTTTTTTTCTAAAAACCTTAAATAACTATTTTTGTTATAAAAAAAAATATTCCCTAACTTTTAGCAAATGTAATATAAACTATAATTATTTTTTTTTTTTAACCATATTTTTATTAATAATGTATAAAATAGTTATAATTAAAACCTAATAACAACTATATTTCTAATTAAACTAAATAATTTATTTTTATTTATTTTTTTTATTATACCTACATATATGCCATTAAATACATATTTAATTTCCTACTACTAAATTTAATTTCCGCATAAAAATATCT
Organism: Protocalliphora azurea; assembly: GCA_932274085.1. Lineage (NCBI taxonomy): Eukaryota > Metazoa > Arthropoda > Insecta > Diptera > Calliphoridae > Protocalliphora > Protocalliphora azurea. The sequence continues at coordinate 8,748,448 of OW026519.1, forward strand.
TCATAAAAAAAAAGAAAAAAAATCCCTGATATAACTAACTTATTATACTTTAGTTTCATAAATATCCCTAATTATTAGAATCGCCATAACAAATTTAAGAGAAAACAAGTATAATATTTTTAAAAATGTTTCTAAGTATAAAAACTAAAACCTATACTAAATAATTGATCACTGCTGTACTGCTCATCAACATGCTGGAGGCCTTCAAGCAGCGTTGGAATTCTTAAAGAAATTGTAAGTTCAATATTTTATTTATTATTTTGCTGTATTTTGTTATACTTCTACTCTTAATATTATTTTCTCTTAAACTTGTTTCGTATGAATTGATCACAAAGAAATCTTATCGCATGCTATATATTTTCTTTTGTCTTGGAATTATCACCGTAAATGAGAATAATTAAGAGTAACAATGCATACGATCTCTTTGTAATTACAATTTACATACAGGCATACATATATATTTATTATTTGATTTTTTTTTTTTTAGCTTTATTTTATACATTACTTTTGTTTTCATTATTAAGTTGTTTTTTTTTTGTTTTGTTTTATTCTTAAGATAAATATTCTTTATTTTATTTTTTTTATTTTATTGATTATTCTCCGATTATAATTAACCCTAGAATGTTAATGTGAATATTTTTTTTTTGTTTTTTTTTATATTATCATATTATCAATCAAGAGAAAAATATTAGATATGTTTATAAAATTTACATGAATTTGTCGGCAATAAATAAGAAATGAAATTAAATATGGTTTAGAGTAATATTTTCATGTAAAACTTCCAGATCTTAAGGAAAGGGAAAATGTGTATTAGGGGTTTTCCATTAAATTTTCTTCTGGCCCTGAAGGAAAACCGTAGGTGGGAGGGTAGAGAGGCCTAGAACCTTAATATCGGTGGTTCCATAATGTCAAAGCGTGGAAAAATACCTTTTTGTGTTTGTAAATTTTTAGGGCATATAAGACACACATGAATTTTTTTTTTTTTTTGTAAATTTGTAAGACAATAGGTCAAATAGGAGACAAGATCCCCGCCCATACCCCGAACTAGCTAGCTCAGCAAGCATGTGTGCAACGTTGCCTAATTTGACCCATGGGGTATTCAAAAGGGTAAAAGAATACAGTATATAGAAATATATGAATTCCATACCAAACTTAGACTATTGGCGTTTCTTTCGGTTTCGGTTTTTTTTTGTTTTGTTTTAACACCACTACCCCTCTTAAAAGTCAGGAGGACATCCGACTATAAACAAATATTGCATATTACAGTTGTTGCCATTTTCTTCCGCCCTTTCATGTTTTTCAATATCCTTCCACGTTATTTAAATAATTGTACACAACTGTCTTTCCTCTGTTAATGTTTTTGGCTATTTGGACCGAATTCTGACCCTGAGATTTCAAAATCAGAATATTTTCTTTTTCAGAGTTATTAAGAGCCCATTTTGAATAAAAGCAATTTCAAAACTATCAAATTAAAAATTCTCTAGCCGTATATATTGAAAGAAATTCAAATCATAGCCTTCCTAATTAATATTAAACGAATTCCTTATTCAAGTGACACGCTAAAAAGTACCACAGAAATACATGTCTTTAAATAAATACATAATTTTAGTATAACAAAATATGTATATTTCTTATTTCTTTAGGGAACTAAAGCCAATACTTTAAAATTTGGTTGCGCAAAAAATTATTTTTTTCTGAACTTTATTTTAGGATATATACTTAAGTTAAATGATTCCTTATTCAAGCGGTAGGCAGTGTATATAACTAATCCTTTATAGAACAGCTTTAAACCGAAGGGAAAGATTAATAATCTCATCAAATATTTAAAATCCATACTCATCAAATGATTATGCATTAAACACATCACCGAGAAAATCTTGTGCATCTTTCGCGTTACTATTTTTTTTTTTTTTTAACGATAGATTGAGACCAACAATCAAAATGGTGGGAAATTCAAATTATCTTATTTTCATATTTTTTATTAGCACGTCTCCTTTTTCTGTATATTGTTTACCAATTAGAAAGTTATACATTAATTAATAATATAATTAAATTTCAATATAAAAATAATTAATCATTTTATTAAAAAATTATGTGTAATATTTTTTTCTGTGCTATAGTTAGTGCATTCAAAAATCCAAACCGGAAACCGGTTTTTGCTTTTGAAAAAACTGACCGGTTTCGAATAATTTTTGCTTTCCAACTATTTGACAGGCCGGTTCTTTTCTGTCGGCTAACTGGTTTTATATGAAATGTTCTCTCTTTTATTTTTTAATATTGCAACCTATTTCCCATTTTTAACATTTGTTCAGCAGACTTTATTTAGGGCCCGATTCATTACGGCAATGAAAATTGTTTGAAAATAAAATTTGTAGAAAATTACGATTTGTTTCAAGTGGTTTTGGAGTAATTTTCTTACAAATTTGTAAACAATTCTCTTATACTGAATTTGGTCCTAAATTATTTGAAAGTATTTCTCATTTACATTATTATCCAATAAAGCTTTAAAATAAATTTTTTTTCAAATTTCTAATTTATGATTTGAGTACCACCAGACATACCGAGAACTGAGATTTTTATATTTTTAATTGACTAAACTAACAAAGTCTGGGTAAAGTCAGTTTTAATTTTGACATTTGTGACAAGCAGGGCAAGCAAATATATTCTCTAAAAAAAGTGTTCTATGCGCATAACAAATGCTCTTAAAATGGGAAAGCATATCCTTAAAATTAAAAGAATATGCTTTTAAAATATTATTTTCTTTCTAAATTTTAAACTATTTATACTAAAGATAACTTGATGTTTATTAGTAACTGCTAAAAATATTTCTTTTTTTCACATTCAAATATTTAAATCTAATACATAGCATCCGGAAATTACAACGTTTCTATCAAATTATAGGAATCAAATTATTAGATAAACAGATTTGAAAAATATATGTGACAGTAAAATAAAATTTCATTAATAACAAATTATGTAAAAAATTAAATTGGGTGAAAAATATGCAAAATTATGCTCCTTAATGTAATGAGGCTCCTAAGTATGAAATATGTAATGATTTGTCATTTAAATTGCTGAAATACGCCCCAAAATAATGATTTAGTAAGAAAAAATGACAAAATATACTGCTAAACTCAAAATATTCAAAAAAATATGCAAAAATACCAAAATTCTTACAATTGTCTGAAACGGATAAACATCTAACAGTTTGGTTCATTTGAAGCCCAGGGAAAAATAGGAAAGATTTCCCTCACCCAAAATAAGGTAAACAGTTCAAAAAATACAAATTTTGAACAGAAGAGCGATATGACTTTTTATTTTTATATCATTTGTCACTATAAATAAAATAAGTGTACTTTTTTTTAGTAAAAATAATAAATATTTTAAAAATATTTATATTTTTAGTAAGAACCGGTTAACCGTTTGTTTAATTAAACCGTATGCAAAACCGGTTTTTTTAAAAAGCAATTTTTGGAATAATTGCCAAACCGGTTCTTTGAAAATGTCAGTTTTTTGAATACACTAGTAATAGCATGCAAAAAATCAACACATTTCCATCTGCGTATCTGAAACGATACTCATGTAGTTCTCAAAAATATTTATCTCACTCATACCGATATATATATATATATATATATATATATTCAGAAACTGACAAAAATTAAAAAAAAGAGAGAAAAAAATTAAATTAAAAACTTTATTTTAGCTACAATGTTGTATGTGGTCAGACAACTTTATTCATTTTTAACCAATAAAAAAGAAAAAGTTTTATCATACGAAAAAGTACAGTAAATATTTGTGTAAACCTTTTACCGTTATGTTTTTTAATTTTGTTGGTTAGCAACTCATACTGTTTAAAATCCTTGTTATGGATATTTTAAAAAGAGCAGAAACCAAAAATAAACAAGGAAAACTTGAAATTAGTAATTTAATGCGGTGATGAATTTTGAGGGTTCTTTGCAGTTGCGGATTCTGTTTGAAATTTTTTATTAAATAAAATATTGAAATATAAAACTAAACATTAAACTAGCAATTAGATAACAAATTAAAACTTTTAAAAATTTCGTTTAGTTAAATATGTAATTTACTACGTTCAAATCAGGAGATTTTGAATAGACCTAACATATATATGTATAGTTTTATTAATTTGTATGCGATAGTGATAGGCTTTTTTTGCGTATAATGCAAAATTATTTTGCATTGGTATATGAGGAATTTAAAAAATTTTCGAAACTCTTTGAAACTGAATTTATGAATGCTATATTTCTAAAGTTTATTTTAAAAACAGGAAAACGTTACAAAATAGCAAAGAAAATCCTAGATAATTTATCTAAAAACTCTAGGAAAACCTGAAAAAATATACAAAATTGAGTTAAAATTTTCAAGGCTGTTTTGATTTATTTCAGTTTTGCTCTGACTACTTATATCTTTTAGATCCAAACTATTAACCAGTCAAGAAACAATACTTAGGAAGTTCATATGTTGTGTATAAAGTAACCGTTTTACTATCTGATGAAAAGTTATTAGGAGATAAAAAATAAAAGAAAAAAATTATATATTGTTAAAATTTAATAAATCAGAGAACAGTATTTAAAGACCAAGTGATTCTCTACAATTTGAGGTATATCTCGCTGATCTCTGTAAACCAAGCATGAGATTATCACCACAAACTTTCATATAATTGTGGTATATACTAATAAAATGTATGTTTTAGCTACTGTTTTTATAGAAATTGCCCGAAATATAGCGTAAACAGACTTTTTTAATAATTGGCACTTCCAAGTCAAAGAACTTTAAAAAATTTTAAAATGCAAAAATTTTATGCACTTTTTAAAATTTTCACCAAATTTTAAAATTTTGTTCCACTTTGTTTTTAAACCAGATATAACTTTAGACTATCTAAAGCATCTGTAAAGAATCATCTTAATAGAAAAAATTATTAATGCAAAAAAAAAAAAAATTAAGAAACATCATTTATAATGGCTACAGCGGTATTCTTATCCAAATATATTTCGCTTGCTGATAACTACCGCGAATTATAAATTACGTTAGTATTATAAAATTATAATTATTGTTTTATATTTAACATTTGTGCAATAACTTGTGACAACATACCGATATGAGGACGGATCAATAAGTCCTTGACTTTTCGATCATCCCTCGTAGTTATATGAAATGCAACACTATTCCTATATTAGTCGTTGGAGCTGAATCTCTTTCCACCGAGCCATTTATTTAGATTTGGAAATAGGAAGTAGTCACTAGGGGCTAAATCCGGAGAATATGGCGGATGAGGTACCAATTCGTAGCCCAATTTATAGAGTTTTGCCATTGAGACTGCACACGTGTGCACCCGTGCATTATCTTGATGAAAAAGAACTTTTTTGTTGGCTATAGGGGGTAGTTTTCTTTTTAAATCCTCTAGTCTAATAAGTTGGCATAATATTCGCCGTTTATTGTTTTTTCCTTTTGTAGGTAATCGATGTGGATTAATCCGCGTGAATCCCAAAAAACTGTTGCCGTCACCTTATTGGCCGACAAACTTACCTTGGCCTTCTTTGGAGCAGGTTCACCCGGAGAAACCCATTTTTGAGACTGCTGTGTAGTCTCCGGAGTACAGTAATGGATCCAAGTTTCATCCGCAGTTACAAAATGCTGCAAAACCTCATTCGGATTGTGGTTAAACAACTCCAAACAATCCTTTGAAATTGTCACACGTTTACGTTTATGGTCAATTGAGAACAAACGCGGCATCCATCTTGCAGACAACTTTCTTAAACCCAGCTGATCATTTAAAATCGAAACCACACTGCCATATGAAATGCCTATGGCATCAACAGTCTCACGCACTTTTACTCTTCGGTCGGCCAACACCATATCGTGGACTTTTCGACATTTTCGGGTGTATTGCCCTCAATTGGCCGTTCAGAACGTTCAGCGTCATTTGTACTTGTGCGACAACAACGAAAATCAGTAAACCACTTTTTTACCATTGAAATCAATGGTGCAGAGTCTCCATAGTATTTATCGAGCTTTTCCTTGGTTTGATTGATGTTTTCTTTCGCAAAAAATAATGTTTATTGATCACTCGAAATTCACTTTTTTGCATTTTTATAAAAATACACGAGGTTGTATGTTTTGAACAGCTGTTAAACGCAAAGTAAATGACGACACTCAAATTTTGCTCAAAAATTTGACAGTAGTCTACTAACAGGTGGTACTTGATGGGGATAGTGTTGCATTTTATATATATAAGTTCAAAAAGTCACAGACTTATTGATCCGCCCTCTTAAATTTAGTTACAATAGTCAATATTCTGAAAAAGCATATATGAGGAATTTCAAATTTTTTTTTTAAATTTTAGTAAAATTATTTTCAAAAATTTTTTTTTAACGCAGTTTCGTAGAACTTTCAAAGTACTATCAGCAAGTGTCAAAACTATTATCTTTAATACTTATCGAAGTACACTGAAAAGAAAAAATGTTTATTTTTATTTTTTGAACAGTTTTATAAATAGCAAATAAATGTTTATTGGTAAAAATCCTTAAAAATAATGGGGAATAAAAGAAATATTTTGTGATATTTGGTTTGAAAAATATAGTTAAAGTTTAAACCTTAACACTCATGATAATATTCCTTACAAAAAGCACGATTTTAGTTTTTTAAAAAGTGAATTTTTGCAAAATTTTTAACATTTACCATATTCAGTGAAAAAATCGGTTTTACTAATCTGAAATTTGAACTAAAATGCGAAATATGTGGGGATTATTTTTGAGGTTAAGAATATCTTTTTTCGTAAAAAACAATTGAAATCTTAAAAAATTTTGACGCCCCCTAAATTTTAGTACTAAGCAAATAAAATGCTTGCATTTGACATCAACATTAATATAATTTACACCTCGAGGTAGTTGTCAACAAGCGAAATGTATTTGGAGATGAATGCCACTGTAGCCGGTATAAATGATACTTCTTAATTTTTTTCCCACGCTATCAATTTTAGTCATTAATAGGATTATTTACAGATAATTTTCACTGATATAAGTCATATCTATTCTTAAAACAATGCGGAACAAAATCTGAAAATTTGGTAAAAATTTAAAAAGTGTACAAAATATTTTTGATATAGAAGTGCCAATTATTAAAAAAAAATCTGTTTACGCGGTACTTTGTACAATTTCCATAGAGGCGGTATTTGTCAGTAGCAAAAAAAATACATTTTAAAACATTTACGCCAATTATATGGAAGTTCGTGATGGTGATAACCCATGCCTGGTTTCCTGACATCAACGAAAAGTACCTCAAACTGTAGAGAATCAATTCGTCTTTAAAATTCTCTTCTCTGAATTTAATTTCACTTAAGCCCGCAAATTCTCTATTAAAAAATTTAACAATTTTAAAAAAAATCGTAAATTTTGGTTTTTATTTTTATCACCGCATAAATTTTTACCTGGATTGCTAAAAGGTTATTTTTTATACAATATATGAATTTCCTAAGTGTTGTCTCTCGGCTGGTTAAGAAAAAACTGAAATAAATCAAAAAATCTTCGAAAGTTTCAATTCAATTTTGTATATTTTTATATTTTTAAATTTCTGTATTTCCCTGGGATTTTAGATAAATAATGTAAGATTTTGGATTTTTTTTTTTTTTGCTATTTTATGAGGTATACAGAAAGGCATTAATAGTTTTCCTATTTTTTAAATAAACTTTAGAATACAAGACACATAAATTCGGCTTCAGAAAGGTTCGAAAATTTTTGAAATTCCTTATATTTTTAATAAAAAAAATTTTCCCTTTGCATTTCTGAATTCATCATTAATAAATTATTCTGATATCATAACCATTTCGAAATTACTTGGTCTTAAATTTATAAAACATTGCTTCATTTTAACAAAAAAATTTTATAAGTCAAAATGTGAAAATGTTTTAATACTTTTTATCATTTTAATGAAGACACATTTTCCTTAAAAAAATAATAAAGAAATACGCATTCGAATCACTTTCTTATCACTTTGCTTCGTTAAACCATAGATAAAGAAATACATAGATATCTGATAAAATAAAACCTAATTCAATAGCCAAAACCTAATTAATGAAACACTAACGTTCCTCTCAGATAATGCTCTAGTTATATGCTTTAAACGACAACCTTTCATTGATATAAGGTGTTAAAAATAGCAAACTATTTGCTATAGGATTTGAAACCTACGAGAATATATAATTTCCCTTTTTCACGGGGAAATCCAAGACTCAAAACCCTACTCCTGACGTATGTAAATTGGTTGATTATGCTCCTTTGGTACAAAGAAATATTTTAAAGCACTAATTTTGTATTGCGCACGGTGGTTTAGAAGGTAATTTCATTGGCCAAAAGTTTAATTTTTTGTTAACACCAATTTCCAAAATTTTAATGTCATTTAATAATAAATATATTGAACAAAGGTGCCCAAAAGATTAGATCAAAATATTGGTAATTGTGGGGGGTGGCATTAACACCATCCAAAATGTATTAAGTTTATGTTATTTTATAAAAAAAAAAGTGATTTTTCTAAATTTAATCAAAAGTAAATTAATATTATCCATAATTATACGATATAGGATAGAATAATAGTCTATAATAAATGGCATGACGTATCACTGAGCCGTTTACACATGCTGTGTTATTAACTATTTTCTCATGTACTATATTTTAGTAAAATTTGATTTTTAGTGGAATAGAAACGTCTGTAGAACACTTTTTCCGTCTGAATGAAATTACTCCCAAAATTTTTTCATGAAACACATACTAAAAATCACTTATGATTTGCATTCTAAAAAAAAAGGATCAATAAGTAACAATGACGCCAATAAGGAGTTGAGAAGTTTAAAAAGGAAGCATTTTCAGGACGAAATTCTGAAATATAGGCTGATTATAGAACAAAAAAAAAAAAAACTAAGAATTAAGCAATACGAATGATGGGAACACAGCAAGAACGTTCCTTTTAAATCCCGAAAGAGCAACTGAAATAATATTTCAACGTCAGATCCACTCATCTCTGACATTCGAAGTCAATGAAAAGTAGAATATTGGGACTTAGATAAAGAAGCAAAAGGGCTGGTAGAGGACAGAAATAATATAGAACTTAATATGGAATATCTACAAGCTATTTTCTAACCGAACGAATAATAATTATAATATTCTTTTATTGTTATTTAAGTAAAAAATAAAATAAGTATTAAAAACCTTTAGTTATTACAAAAAATAAAAATTTCTGTTCTTAATGCTATTTAAATAAACAACATAATAAAAATCGTCATTTGAACAAACAACCGATTCTAGATAGACAGGGAACCTGTTTACAAAATTATCCTGGGTATTCTTAAAATGTTTCTTTTTTTATCTGCCTATTACTTTCTAATAAGTAAAACTTATTAAAAACAAAAAATGTGTATTTTCATACTAAATACTATAAAAAAATTAAAAGTTTAATTTTAGCCTTAAATTTCTCAACAACTACTGAACCGATTTTAATTTAATTAAAGTTGAAGAAAAATTCAGAAAAATATCTCTTCATCAAAAAATATTAAATGGTATAAAAGCACCAAGACAATTGATCTTATATTATAATGAGTGAAATTTTAGTTATTACACAATTCCTATATATATATATATATATATATATATATATACATATATAGTATAAGAAAGCTCGATCTTTATATATGTATATATAAAGATCGAGCAACAATTATAATAATATTATTGATCCATATTATCCCTGTGATAGATTATATACTTTTGATTAAAATTAAATGATCTGTCTTTCTGTATAACAAATAATAATAAAAAATAAATTTTTTGAGAAACTGCCAGCAAAAAAAAAAAAAAAACAAAAGAAAAAAAATTGACATTGTCTATCGAATATTATGTCAGAAATATTAATATTGTGATACATGTTAAATACCATTATATTTACTACTTTTCTCTTATTTTATAGCATATTTGTTTACTTAAAAGTAAATTGAATTCCATAATAAAGAGTACATTCGAATAAAGTATGCACAAAATTTTCGTAATTACTTTTACTGGCGTTAATTTTAAATACCTTTCTTGATAAAAATATGTTCTAGAGATATGTTAGATTTAATAGCAGATCGAATTCTTGAAATCCGATCGTTTATCCGCATGCAGATGGCAGACAAAGAAAAACATACAAAATAAAAATATTTATTGAATAAATTTTGATAAAAGTATTACATTTCCGGGTAATAAAAAAATAAAAAAATTTAAAGAATGATACTAAACTTGGTCCAGAAAAAAAAATACACAAGAATAAATTCCAAACCCGAAAAGTAGAGCAGTTCTTAATTTTTTCAAAAGCTATTAAAGCTGTTAAAGCTATATCTAAGCTTTAGTCAATCAAAGCTAAAAAATAAAAAACAAATCTGAAAAGAATTATGAGGCAAAGAATGATTAAAGCTTCCTAATAATAAAAAAACATAAACTAAAAATGTTTTCAATATTTTGTATTAGTCTGGGAAACATATGTTATTGCTGACTTTTCTTATGTTCCAAAGTACAAGTTTTGTAAACGGAATAATCGAGAAAATTGTCCTCAAAAGTATCTAAAAACAATAAAAACTTAGTAAGCTATTCGTCGCATGACAAGTTTACTAAAAATGTGACAACATATGTGATTGTTTTGATTCCTTAGTCTGAATGAAATCTAATAATCATAACAAAAAGTGTCATAAAAACACTTTGATGATACCAGTGATAGGCAATAGTGGTTTTAAAATTTTCTGGCCGGATTTAGAATTTTAGAAAAATTGAGAATGTTATTTTGGTCCCATAGATTGTTAGTTATTTAAACTACCTAGAATTTTGGTAATTATAAAGGAATTGGATCCAAGTTAAAAGCGAATTTAAGAAGGTCCCAGCAGTGCTCAATTGTGATTATCAGAGAGCGGATTATTATGCAAATGCATGTCTTTTTTTGCTGGAATATATAAGAACCATCTTATGCAGTTATCTATCCGAATGACATAGACTAGTTAGTGCATACCTTGGCATATTTTTCTTAATAATGCATATGAGTTTGCATATTTGTAAATTTTTTTCTTCCGAGTTTACATAGGTCCTTGTACCATTTTGTATTAAATTAAGTTTATGTTTCACCTTGTAAGGGAGATCAGCGGTAAAGTGGACGGACCACACCCATTTTTGGTTTCCAAGTTTACATTGGTCCTTGAACTATTTGTGCAAAATTTCGTTTATGCAGATGCTTTTCTGTAAAAGATAATTCTAACATTTGATTCATAACTTTTTTGTCTATGAATTGCTCATTTTCGATACCAAATGAACCCTATATAAGACAAATTTTAGTAAAATTTCATTCACCTTAGATATCCAACCCGAGCCCTGTCCTGCTTTCAAGGGATTCAACACACAGATAGACTTCCTGAAGTACATCGTTAGATCGTCTTAGCTATTCACAAGGACCCAGATTATATGTATATATATATATATAGACCCCATAAAATATATATATATATATATATGTATTTATATATATATATATATATATATATATATATATATATATATATATATATATATATATATATATATGGGATCTTAGCTGATTATTTCGACTTGTTGCACACGGAATGACATAACCTCCACTCACCTCCCCTCCCACCCCTTAGGTATCATTTTTTTGATGGTGGGTATAAAACCAAAGAAAACATCAAGAATTGGAATTGAGACCTGTCAAAAAGCTTCACCATAAATTCGCAAAAAATTATTTTAATTTGACTTGTGTGAAGCTTTTATGTTAGCACACATTCCTTTAAAGATACTATCTAATCTGATTTTATTGGATTTATTTAGGATGTACACCAATGAAATCATTCCATCTGAATCAAGTCTCAGAAAAAGCTAAGTGGAAAAATTGTACTAGAAGAAATAGAATCGTTTTTAAAAAAAAAAAATTGTAGGGATAAATATGGATGGGACCACAGACATTACTGCCCGACAGTGTTACCAAGAGGTGAGAAAAAAAGAGGCTAAATTGAAATTTAAAAAGGTTTGCATGTAAATTTTGTAACCTGCGTAGAGCACGCATTACACCATATGGCGGGGTGCTGCGATCACATTGATTCGTAGATTTTATACAAGAAACAAATATATTTGAAAGCGCCTGCATGGAAAAAAATTATCCTAATTTGCCACTTTCGGCTCAACCAGTTATTACGATATTGGCATCTTGATGCTGTAAATTATTACGAACAATATTTTGGTAATTTTAAGAAAATCTTTGGATGAGTTAATTGACACTCTAAAGCTATAAAAAAAAAGATAGAATAGATAATATCAAAAAATATTACAAATAACCTCTCCTTTGTTTCCAACTATGAATTTCTTAGTGAAAATATTTCATAATTAGAGGGTTTCGATTCTTTAAATACTCAATTCAGTTTAATTGATGGTACTTTATGTACAGATGATGTCTCATGTTTAGAAGACAACTCTCTTTCTGAACAACAATTATCACATCTGCTGACGTAGAAAATCATTTTCTATGCAAAATTTTTTTACGCCAAAATAAACAATCTCTTACATTTACAAAAAAAAAAAAAATACATTTGACAATTTAGTAAAAAAATATTTTTATTTATATAAATAAAAATCTATCTAACTTGTATCGAACTCATTGTCACGTATATAAGTTTAAAAATAATTAATTTGAAAGAGTACAAATTTCAAAAATTATAAAAAATTAGCATTGGTCTTTTAAAACACAGATTTAACATTTAAAGATACAAAATATATTGCGTTTGTAGCTAACCACACAGAAGAAATTATTACCTTATATTTTTCAATTAAGACAATTGATTAATTTTACATCAAAATTTTATTAATATATTTAAGTAAATATAAAATAAAAGAAATAGTAAAACTATAATTCAAGTGAGATTTTTTTCTTATTTCAACTTTTAATTACTTCAATCATCACTTGATTGACTTAATAAAATTTTTATTATTATTATATTTTTTTTTTACAGTTATTAGTAACTTATATAATCATCTTGGTGAGGGATGCAAATTTTAAAAAAATTTCAATTGAATGAACTATTTTGATGAACTATTTTTTCTGCTGATGAACATATTTTTATTTTTTCCTTGTTGAATCATTTAATAAATTTTATGAAAACAAATGCATTTTTTTTAAATTTTTAGGGTATATTTTGAATTTTTAAATTAACTTTTTAGATGCATATTAAAAAAAAAATAAATGCATAAAAATCCTCCCTCTTGTGGTTATTAATTTTAAATTCTTATGGAAAGTTATAGCAAAAAATTTCGTAAAAGGCTTTAATTTATATTTTCCAGCAGTCATAACTAAAAAAAAATTAATAATGATCTAGTTAGTAATTAATTATTATACAAAATGATATATCTAGAGAAAAAATGCAACGAGTAGTTGATTTACTTTTAATCCTAATTTATTTTCTTCATTTTTTATTAAAAAAAGCAACATGCTACGTACACCTTATTATATGAAAATTCTTAGTTTCCTAAAGTATTTATTTAATATTTTTAATATTTGGCATTTAAAATTAAGGATTACTTCTAAGAGAAGAAAAATTCCTTTTGCGGGTGGTTGTCATTTCCAGGAATTTGTTAAAAAAAATTGACCGGTTTCGTTTTATATGTGTGCCCAGCTTGACGTTTTTTCATTAAGAGAATATGTATTGATAAACAAATTGGCTTTTAACATTTTTCTAGAGGCCCTTATAAAAGAAAACTTTGTCTATGGTTAACAAAAATGTAGACAAATACCCCCGTGGAATGTTAGAAATTAGTTTTATTAAAAAATTATATAAAATATAGCACAATATATTAAAAAATAATTATGCTTTATTCGTCTATGTTTAAATAATCTTTTCTTTATATTTTATTGTATACATATGTAGAAAAAGTTTACTTGAAGAAATAAAATCGGTTTTAAAAAACAAATTTGTATTAATAAGTAAGGATGAAACCACAAACATTACTGCGCGATAGTGTTGCCAGGAGGTGAAAAAATGAGGCAAAATTGAATTTTAAAATATTTAATTTTATGCATTTTTTTTTAATTTACAATTTTTCCCCATTCTCATTGGTTTTTGATATTTTTTACAGATATTGTAATAAATTTATAAATTAAACATAGAAAATCTACCAGCAGAATGCCCAATAAAAAATCGGCCAAAACATTACCATACAAATTCCAGTTATAATTCAATGTTTTGAAGTAATTTTTTGATAGGAGTTTTTTTTATAAGACTTTACTTAAAATTGTATTCATAAATAAATTATATGGTTAATGGAGTATATTAACAAATAATTATAATCGGTCCATAAAATTACATTTTAATAATTATTTTTTCGCCACAGCGAAAATTTTTGTAAAATATAAATAATCTTGATTTATTATGGAAATAAATTCACAAAATTGTTTAAATGGATGATTCTGTAAAAATAAAATTAGCAATAGCAAAAAAGAAATTATTTTCTTCGTTGTTGACATACTAAAATTTTAGTAATTTTGAAGCAATTTTAAAAATCTAAAAAGGCTATTAAAAAACGCTAGAAGCCGGAAGGAAGGAAAATTTTCAGACGAAAAGCAAAATAAAAAGGCTAAAACTAACGTTTTTGATTAATATTGTACAATTTGAAAGTGTAAATCACGAAACAATTGCCAATCCATTTAATAAGTCAGTTAAATTGTTTTGTAGGTTTTTAATAAAAATCAAATTCTTTTATACTTATTGGATGAGGCTGCATATATGGTGAAATTGGCAAAAGCCACTAGGATTCTTTATCCAAAAATTTTGCATGTAACCTGCGTAGCCTACGCATTACACCGAAAAGCTGTCCAGCTTGATTCGTTGACTTTATATAGAAAACAGATATATTTGAAAGCTCGTGCATGCGTTGAAAAATTTAAAAAAAATTATGCTAATTTGCCAATTTCTGCTCAACCAGTTATTACGAAATGGGAATCTTGGCTTGATGCTGGATATTGTTACAAAATTTTTTTTGGCGATTTCAAAAAAGTTATAGATGAATATATTAACACTCTGAAACTATAAAAAAACGATAAAAGGGTATTAACATCAAAAAATATTTAAATTAACCTTTTGTTTGTTTTCAACTATGGATTTCTTAGTGAAACTATTTCTTAATTAGAGGGTTTCGATTCTTTAAATACTCCAATCAGTTTAATTGATGGTGCTATTGAGAGAATTGAAGCTACAGAAGGCCCTATTAGTGAAAAAGTAAAATTAAAATTGCAAGCTGTAATAAAGGCTTTGAGAAAATTAAAAAAATATCAAAATCAATTACTTCATGTTCAGATGATATCTCGTGTTTAGAAGAATATTCTCCACATCTGTTGACGTAGAAAATCATTTTCTATGCATAATTTTGTTTACGCAAAAATAAAAAATTTTTACATTTGACAATTTAGTAACACAAATCATTGTTTATATAAATAAAAATCAATCTAATTTCTATTAAATTCAATGTCAGGAGCATAAGTATAATAAATCTGAAAAGTCAAACATTTTAAAAAGTACAAAGAATTAGCATTGATCTTTTAAAACATAGCTTTAGCTTTTAAAACTACAAAATGTATCGCGTTTTTTAACCTATCACACAGAAAAATCATTACCTTATATTTTTGAATTAACACCAAAATTTTTTCATTTTTCATAAAAATTTCATTAATATATTCAAACAAAATAAAAAACATAGACATAAACTAAAATTCAGGTGATATTTTTTTCTCATTTCACTTTTTAATTCATTCAATCATATATTTGATTGATTTAATAAACATTTTAATTACGAAAAATTTTCTGCCTTTCTTTTTTTACAGTTGTTAGTAATTTCTTTAATAACTTTGGTGAGAGATGCAAATAAAAAATTAAAAAATAATTAATTGAATGAATTATTTTGATGATTGGTGACTTTTTTCTGTGTATGGAGTAATTTATTAAATTTTTTTTCTTGCAGAATAATTTAATAAATGTTAAAAAAATAAATGCATGCTTTTAAAATTTGTAGGGCATATTTTGAATTTTTAAAAGCATTTTAGGCACATGTTTTCAAAAAATAAATGCATAAAAATCTCCCCTCTAGGGATTATTAATTTTAAATTCTTATAGAGATATATATATAGATAGTTTATACTTTATTGTTGATCTTTTTCATATAGTTTTTTTTAGGATTTTTGTATGTTCGGCTAAAATTCATTGAATAATTGTAGAAGAATACAGTGTAAAAGTTTTATTGGAGTGCCAGTGGCAGAATGGAATGCATTTTCTGGTCCGCCACGACCGTCATCAGTACTCTTCAGCGTCCCAACGTGGTATTCTTTGTAAACATCGTTTATTTCACTTACAACTTTTTGGACATAGAATCTTTAACAAATAATATAATAACAAATAACAAATAAGGAAAATAAGTTACAGATTCCATTTCACAAAAGTTGTGAGTTAAATAGATGATGTATACAGAGAACACCATAACGGTCGTGGCGGACCAGAAAATGCATTCCATTATGCCGAGTGTCCCATAAAACTTTTACACTGTATTCTTCTACAATTATTCAATGAACTTAAGCCGAACATACAAAAGTTCTTTAAAATTTTTTCTGAAGTCATACCTAAAAAAGAAAAATAAAAATAATCTAGTTAGTAATTCATTTTTATATAAAATGATATATCAGAAATCTCTAGAGAAAACATGCAACAAGAAGTTGATTTAGGTTTAATTCTAACTTATTCCGTTGAGTTTTTATTAAAAAAAAAAACAACATGTTATGTTTTATTTGAACGCACACCTTGTTATATGAACATTTTTAGTTTCATAAAATATTTATTTAATATTTATAATATTTGGCATTTAAAAATAAGGATCACTTCTAAGAGAATATAAAAATTTCTTTTGTGGTTGCCAATTCCAAAAATTTGACGTTTTTTCATTAAGGGATATGTGTTGATAAACAAATTGATTTCTGAAATTATTCTGGCGATTTTAAAAGAAAATTTTGTCCGCAGTTAACGGAAGTATACAAATATCCCTGTGGAATGTTAAAAATTAGTTTTATTAAAAAGATTATATAAAATATAGCTTAATATATTAAAAAATAATAATGCTTTATTCGTCTATATTTAAATAATCTTTTCTGTGTGTTGTTTAGCGAAAAGGGGTCAATAATGTTTAATTGAATAAGGACCGGTCGGTCGTAAAGTATAGCATTTGTGTCCTTCTTATTTAATATTAAATAATTTTACCACTTCAAAGGGAAAAGTAAAATTTCAATATTATATATTTTGTCTTAAAAAATAATTACAGAACTATTAAAAATTCTTTAGGACTCTTATAAATTATCTTCCTTTGCGTTGTTAACTTTTGGCTAAATATATGGGAAAGCTAAAGGATATTAGCAAACATTTTTTTTCTGTAGAAAACAGACAAAGAATTCAGAGGGGTTAAACATATTCCATTAGTATTTCGTTACCTTTATGAATTTTTACTTGTTAAACTTCTCCTGGTGATGTAGCTGGCATATGTTATATTATTACCTTCTTACAATTATTAAATAGAGATATACTGTCTTTTATATTATTAAATAAATAAAATAAATAGTTCAAAAGTTATTAAAATAAATTATCCTTTTATATTTAAAATTAAAATAAATATTTAATATTGACAGTAATACAGAAAAGAAAAAATAAATAAATAAAAACAATTTACAATTCCATAAAATTTTAGTTTTATTACAAAAACTGTAATAAAATACTAAACAAAACAAAGAAATCATAAAAATAAATATTTAAATTAAAGTAGCAATAATTTTATCATGTTGCTAGAAAAATATTCAAATTTAAGAAAGAAAGAAGAAAAACTAAGAGAAATACCAAAAAAAAAAAAAAAAAACAATATTTCAATTTTTGTTTTAAAAAAGTCAAAAGAGAAAAAATATATAATAAAAATCAAAAATTTATGCTAGTATTAGTTTGCGTATGTGTGTGAGTTTAAGGAAATATATGCACTAATACTCTTGAATATATAATACATATACAAACAATAACAAAAAATATAAACGTACATAAACTTAGCAACTCCATTGGCCATTTATGTCCTTTGATAATTGTATTTGTGTGTGTGAGATAGTGTAAATATTTATGTGTGCGTAAGAATGTGTTTATATTAGTGTGTGTAAGTAAACAAATATTACGTTCGCATAATATGTGTATGTTTTTATATCCTTATTTTTAAAACTGACTCCTTTAACATGTTACCTCCACATATACTTTCAAAAAAAAAAAAAAAACTCATGCACTTACACATATGTCTGAATACATTACATACCAAATAAACACCAGCAGCTGCAGACAAAAACAGTCCAGCCAAAAATGCAAGACACTTGCAATATATGCGAATCATGGAGCGCACAGTGGGCCTAAACGAAAAATTTTTGGTAGTAAATCTGTATCTCCTAAAGTGCTGAAAGGATCATATTGAAATGTATAGAAGAGTTTTAGAGGAGAATGTAAGCTTTCAAAAAAATCAAATTGTGGTCCACCTGTAATAATACGAGATAAGGTACAGGGTGTTAAATTTGACTACCTCGAGTATGTAAAAGTTTAAATAAATTTAAACTTCTACAAATCAAGTCCAATTTCAAAGATTTCTGTAAAGTGTTTGGCAAGATTAAGACAAAATGAGCTTACTCACCTAAGTTATCGCTCACCTGAATTCTGAACTTTTAATTTATGTTTGGACTTTATTTTATTTTTGGGAATAATCTCTAAGGTATATGAGGGAAAATTTTTATAAAAATACTTTGTAATTTATAATATATTCCGAAATAATATGTTTAAAAAATTTATTGACTATCTCAATTCGTCTAGACGTGAAAAATTTTCAAATTTAGCACTATGAAATTAGTATGAAAAATGGCTTTATTTTTACAAAAATATATTATTATTCTTTCACATTTTTCTCAGTTTTTTCTTTTTTTTAACAAAAAGTTTGTTTTCCTTACATATTTCAAAAGACAAGGCTTCATGAATGGTTAATAAAGAAATTTTATATTGATTTAGGTTTGCGTCCTACATCCAACACTGGTCGTAAAAGTGAATTTTGGAAAAAGTTTAATTTTTATCGACAAATAAAAAATATTTAATCATGAAATAAATTTAGATTGATTTAACAATAAACTGCTTCCCGCCCGGCTAAAAGCGAATATTGGAGTGCAGATTTTTTGAAAAAGGTAAATTGTTTTAAATTGCACAGAAAAGCACATTAGCATAATATTTTTTATATCGTGTTTAAATTAAATATCAATCTTTAGTTCCTGCTAAAATCATTTAAAAAGCTTTAGAAATCAATTTTTGAAATTTTTCAAAAAGCTTAATACGGGGATACGGATTTATTATCAAAAATTTTACGTATGGCACCATTGTGGAGTGTGGCAGATAAAAAAAGGAGAAAAACAACAACAGAATTCCAAAATAAATATTTTTATATTTCATTTTCTAAAAAAAAAAACATACACCACATATACATACACAATAATAACTTTACTTTCAGTTCTGGTACGACTATAAATACTAGAGAATAGTGAAAAAAAACTTAAAAATAATAATGAAATGTGAAATTACTAACCGACCTTGTTTTGGCCAATATGAAGCGTTTGATCGTTTGTTGCTTGTTATACCACAAAATATTCTTATATTTTATTTTGGCTGGCTGCAATTCAACGAAAAAACTTTCTCTATTTAAAAGTCATATAAATTCATGCAATACAGCCAACAAAGATGCAAAGAGTTTTTAACAAATTTACCATTACCCAGAAATAAAGAAAAATACTAGAAAAATTTTTAAAATAAAGAAAATAGGAGTTGAAGTGGAAATTATTGGTAATTTACAATGACTTGGTAAAATCTCTTACTGAGTTATAAACTGAGACCGGATTTTAATTATAAAACAACCAAATTTTTATTCTTATTTCAATCCAGAAACAATATTTTGTGTTCAAAAAATTAAAAAATTCTATCATAGTTTTTTTTTTATTTTCATCAATAGTATAATTTTTTCATTTCAATCGAAATATAAATTATAAATATAATTTTCAACTCTTTTCATCGGATGAAAAAAAATCTATACAACAGCAATTTAATTGAATAAACAAATAATAACAAATAAAATAAACATAAAAATATGGTCTATTAAACGATTTATCAAAGATAAAAACTATTCCAATTACTTTTTTAATTGTATCAATTATTCAATTTATAAAAATTGAAATTTTCTAGTATTTTTTACTACAAATAACACAATTTTTCGACTTTTAATTATTTTTCTTATTGTATCAATTAATAAATTATTCAAAAATAAATAAAAGTAAGTAATAATTTAAGTAATTGAATATAAAATACTTTTCAAAGATTAAATTTCAATTAAGAAAATAATTGAATGTATACTATTTGTAACTGAAATTGCACTGTAGATTTTGCTATGTAAAATTTAAATTTAATTTGCTAGAATACTTTGATTTGGAGTAATTTATTTAATTACAAAAATATTTGAAATCATTCTAAATTTATGATTAATAATTTAATTGAAATTTTTTCGAAAATATTTTATTTTCTACGTAGTGGAAATTTTTAATTTTTTTTGTGCAAAGTGAAAAATTTTTCTCCTGTTAAATTTTGAATATTCATTTTTATAAAATTCACAAACTTTTATAAAATTTCATATGTTTTTAATAATTTTTTGTTTTTATGAAAAAATAACACTTTTTTTTAAAGTTATGCCAACGATTTTTAAATATTTTACTTTATTATTTATTTTACAAAAATAAAAAGATGTTGAAAATTTTCTATTTATTTGTCAATAATTTGTGATACAAAAAGGTATATCCGTTCTCTTTTCATTGCCATACTATCCTTCTGACGTTTGAGTGATTTATTATTTTATTGTGTTACCATATCTTCTTTAAAAATCCGAGTTTTTTGTTTTAATTTAATTCTTAACGAATTATATTTTACAATCAGTTGATATATGAATTGAAATAAAAGAAAACACATTTCAATTTAGTTTTTATGTTCATAATAAAAATTATTTACAGACATTAACATTTTTATAACCTACTACTTTATCCTTCATTATATGTCGCTTGAGCGACTTAGTAGTCATTATTTTGGTGGTACCAAGTCTTATAGCAGTTCTCTCTTTTCGTCGCCATACTGTCCTTCTGACGTTTTTGCGATTTATTATTTTATTGTGCTACCATATCCTTTATCCTTAAAAAATCCGAGTTTTTTATTTTAATTTAATTCTAAACGAATTATATTTTTCAGTAAATTGATATATGAATTGAAATAAAGGGAAACACGTTTCAATTTAGTGTTTATGTTCATAATAAAAATTATTTACAGACATTAACATTTTTATAACCAATTACATCCATTATACGATGCTTGAGCGACTTAGTAGTCATTATTTTAGTGATAAATTCATCGTTTTATATTCCCATATTTAAATAACAACAAAAAATTAAATACTGCTACTGTAACATGTTAAATACTTTTGTTTGAGGCAACTCAAAGGTCAAAATCCCATTAATAATATTTTAAATAACCTTTTAAAGATATATTTGTCGTAATTTAATAGTTTAGCGAAAGGAATATATATAAGACACAACTTTTTGTTAAAAAGAAATTGCACAAATTTTATAACAATTTATAAAAAAATATATTCCAAAAAAACTTTTATACTTCAAACAAATTTTCTCTATATAATGTGTAGCCCTAGGCTAATGAAATTTTATTCATCACATAACTGTCAAAGCTACGCATACCTACATACTTTTCTGCCATTTAATACACACTCGAAAAAATAAAAATCTCTTACATATTTTTGTCAACAAATGGAAAATCATTTTGAATATTAAAGATATTTATCTTGATTGAAAAACAAAAATAAATAGTTTTCGGGTGCTTAGATATAAAGAAATATTTAAAAATTAAAAAAATCTAGTAAACTGAAAATTATTGCAAAATTATAGAATGATTTAAAACCAATTATGATAAAAAAAAAGAAAAAATCTATTAAGTCTTTAAAGTATTTTGTTGCATAAGCTACTGACTTAATGCTACAGCTCAAGAGCGATAAGATTAAGGAAAATATATATATGCTTATGAATATAAAGATCATAGCAGAATAATTGCAAATATCTATTCTATATGAGGAACGAGTGCATTTATAAAAGATTTTTTTTTTTTCAATGAGTAAAATTTAATAAGTGTTTTCTATTTAAGGACTTTGTCATTATTTTAAAACAAAATGTTCAATTACACACAATAAGTTAATTGGGAATATAGTCAAAATTCCTCATTTAATTTCTAACATATTTACCTTTATGACAAAAAAAATAATAATAATAATAATCATTTTTATTTTGAGATCTGTTCATTTGCATGATATATTTACCAGTTGTACTATTTTTACAAGTATTTCACTCGAAACCCGTTTCTGTGCACACAAAAGTAGTAACAGTAGTAAACATTTCAAGAGAAAATATTTTTATCTTCTGATATATTTTGCTTGGATATTTTATATGAGCAAAACTAGTAAAAAAATTATTTTCAAATTCCTTTTGAATTAATTTTATATTTATATCGAAAATATACTATAATTAATTTTTCTAAAGTTTTTTTTTTTTGAACCTGAGGTCAATTTTAAATGAAGTCTTCCAAATTTTGGAATTATTATTTATACTTTTATAAAACTAACGCGTACAGATTGTACACGCAGTGACTATAATCTAGATCAACGTATTGTAATGGGAGCATATGGTCACAGCTAAAAATAGATATGATTATAACTAAAAATAATTATGATTCAATTTGATCATATAGTGTCCGATTTTATGGTACCATTTTTCATGTTATGGTTTGAGTTTTTCGTAATATGCTAAATTCTACTATATTATGATTTTTTTTTTTTATATTATTATTCCGTCTTATCATATTATTCCATTTTATGATATTATCATCCCATCTTATCATATATTCAGATTATTATATCAAAATTATTATTTTTATAAATTATTTATTGAGTCCATTACGTTTGTTGTAAAGTAATAAATAAAACTGTTTTTTAATTATGAAAAATTATTTATATATTACTTGTTCATTAATTAATTTTATATATTTGTACCATTACACATATATTGTGTAAGAAAATATAAGATATATTTTATTAACTAAATTATTTAATAGTTAAAAAATATCTTATATTCTTTGAATCATATTAAATATAACCAAACCTTATCCTTATTTATTCATATATAATCTAAATGAGAATTATATAATAAAGTTGAAAAACAAAACAGTTTCAAACAACAAAAGATCAAAAACAAGTTGTGAATTTTACAATCATATTTCTAAAACGCGTACATAACATTTATTTGTAACATTTTATTGTTATGGGAATTAAAACAAAATATTGTTTAAGAACAAGAAAAAATATTGATAATATTTAATTATTGTAAAAATAGTGATATTTTTCATATTAAAAAATTTTGTTTCTGGTAAAGACATTCAAAAACGTAAAATTTTTATAGTGAACTATATTCAAATTTTGATTAAATGTAAACATTGAATGACAATATTATTAAAATTAATAAAAATGAACAATGAGAACATAATAGTGCTGTAGTGACAATACCTTAACTATGTTATTTCTCTGCGTGTATTGTGATAGTAATTTATACTCCTTTAAGTGATTATGAGAGCTGTGGTAAAAATGAACTAATACTTGTCAAATTTCATATATTGATTTGCATTTAAATAAGATAAGAAAAAATCGATCACAAAAAATCCGAAATTTTATCTAAAATTCGAAATTTCACTAAAAAGTACAATTCCGCTACAAATTAAAAATTTCACTACAGACTTGAAAATTCATTAAAAACTCAAAAATTAAAAAAAAAGTTTAACAAATAATCCAAAAATTCCACCAAGTATATTAAATTTCACCAAAAGTTCGAAAATGTACCAAAACCCTAACCCAATATATCAATTTAAAGTTTCACCAAAATGTCCAGATTTAGTTAAAAATACGATTTTATTCGGTCAAATTTTAAATCGTTTTTTATAAATATTTTAAGAAATAACACAATTACAGAATTGGTTTTTTTGTTCTATTGTAATCATAAAAAGGATACCATTTTATGAGGGTGAGAATTTCTTCAGAAAAGAAAACGTTATGGAAAACGTTACGATATTTTCCATAAATTTATATAGATGACATTTAGTTATAAACGTCATATATAAATTTGTTAAAAAATGCTGTAGGACTGTCAAGGTTCATTTTATTCTAAAAAATCTTTTAGTACTATTAACAAATTTTACCCAGAGTTAAAGCCTAGCTCCCAGGATATCAAAATTAAAGCCCTTATAAAGGACAAACAAACAAATAAAATTAGAAAAACTAAGGAGAATATTAATGGGTTTTCTATTTTTATCTTCAATGATTGCCTATAATAATGGGAAAAACTTTTCTATAAATATCTGAGAATTCTAGAGTTGAGCTTCAAACTTTTAGTTATTAATCCGTTTCAGACAATTTTAAGAATATTTGTTATAACATATTTAATATATTTTGAGCTTAGTATCATATTTTCATAGAAAATCCTTATTCTAGAGCAAATTTTAGCAATCTAAATATCATATTTTTTTCATTTTTTATACTCAAGTGCATAATTTTTGCATATATTACAATAAAGAGCATAATTATGCATATTATACACTTAAGTGACGAATTTTGCATCCAATAGGATTTTTTACATAAGTGAAATTTTCTTTTTACTTGTGATTTTCAAAGCCAATTCCTTATTTCCTGTTACAATTTATTGCTTTAAATGTTTTTAAGTTTAAAAGTTTAAGTAAAAACAAAAATTGCAATTGTTAATATAAATCAAGTTATTTTTAGCAACAATAGTAGATAATAATATTAAGAACATATTTTTTAATTGTTAAGATAATTTTTTATGCTTTTTTAGAGCATATATTTTTCTCTTAAGTGTAAAATATGCAAAATTATGCTCTTAATTATAAAACATGCAAAATATTTCATTTAAATTGCTAAAATATGTTCTAAAATGAATATTTTCTATGAAAATATAACAAAATATGCTGCTGATCCTAAAAAATGCAAGAATATGCTGCAACAAATCAATGTCAAAATTCATAATAAGTTTTATTAAATTTTTATTTTTTGGCTATCAATCGTTGGGGATACTTAAGCTATGTTCGTTCACATTTGACAAGTATTTGATCAAAATTGTGTGACCACTAATTTTACAAAAAATATTATTTACCGTTATTTGTTTTTGCAAATGTTTTTTAAAAGAAAACAGCGTCAAACAAAATTCGATAAAATGTTAGCTATGATTAGTGATAAGTAAAAAATGTTTTCCTATTAAAAAAGTTAAATTCGAATATATTTTTTATATAGTGGCTACGTTATTTTGGTCAAATATTTGACTAGTCTAAATGTATTTTTAGACATCCATTATATTTAACTTAAATCCAATCTACTCTATAATCCAAACGTGAAATTTAGCCGCTAGAAACCTAGCATCCTGGAGAATATTTAGTCAGAAGCAAAATGATCTAGGCCATTTACTATGAAAATGTGTAAGATGATTGAGCATCATTTCACCCGAGTAATTTTGTATGACACTAATAATTTTCATCACAGTATTTTATTTTAACTAAAATTTTTATTCCTACCAAAATTTTTTATATAAATTATTTGTTGAAATAAAAAGAACGATTTTATCGATTTCTTTTTTTTTAACAAAAAATATTCTCACAAAAATTTTGTCTTCCAAAACTATATTAAATATTTTCACCAAATTTATTTTTTTACAAAAATGCTTCTCTTACACTATTTGCTCAAGCACTCTCTCATATTATTTTATTTCCATTTTGACCATAAGATTATAATTATTTTTCATCTTTATATATTTGATAAGATTTTAATTTTGAAATCTTAATCTCTCAATGTATTTATATGACTTTTGTTCTTTTTCTATTATAGGCTTTTAATGAAAGACCTACTTTAATTTTTAAAGATTTTTGATAATGGAAAATTATGATTATTTTTTATTTGTTGCTTTCTTTCTTTATCAATATTTAAATGTAAATCTTTAAGATATAGTTTATTTTATTTATTATCTTTTGGAAAAAAAGAGTTTGTCCATTTATATGGATATTTATTGATTAATTTTAGAAAATATAAATTTTGTTAGATGAAAAAAGGGGAAAGTTCAAAGGAAAGTATACATATAACTTTATGTCCAGATGCATGTACATAAAGGAAAATTAAAAAAGAATAATAGAGAATGTGAAAACAGATTATATTTTCAGTTTGATCAGAAACTTATACATAAACCTAATGATTAGAGCAAATATATCACATTTAAATTTTTTTTTTTTATGGTCACTAGAACAATTTATATCTATTATTGTAGCAACCATATTATAGCTGTAGTTAATAAAATATTTTTGCAGTCAATATAAAATATGTCTGTCACAACCACTAATAAGGTTTCCTTCGGCCTTATTCTAAAATCATATTGTTCTACATATATAGAACTATATCTTTTCTCTGCGTGATCTAACAGGAATTAAATTATAAAGGATCAATAAAAGAGTTCGAGACCAAATAGGTAAAAATGAAGCTTTGAAGAACTCTTTCAGTTGTAAAGAAAGTTCTAAAAACGTTCAAAGTTGTAAGGCCTGACCACAAAAAATTTACACTTTTCAAAACTAATATTATTGGTCAAACATGAACCAAATTGGTAATTTTTTTTTTAGAAAAATTTATCAGTCTTAAACTCTTTTAGTTATTAACTTTAAGAGAATAGTAACCCATGCGTATTTGAGTTAAAATATCGTCGGTTCACAGTGATCGAAATACCTATTCTAGCGACATAAAATTTGCGGTTGGATAATAACGAAGTCTAGTGTTATTTCTTGCATTGCATTGTTTAAAGAACAAATTTCTACGCAACTTGTGATTTGCTTGAGATTACTCAAATACCACGCCCATTTTTTACGACCAGTTTTTAAGCAGATATTTTTCACGTAGCTAATGAAGAGAATTACATCAAATTCGACTGGCCTATAATACAAGATATACTCTATAATTAAAATAATATATTTATAGTGAACAAACGGAAAAAATTATTGGGTAACACTTTTCAATAAAATTCATATTTAATTTTACATTTGAATTTGATTAGAATTATTTATTAATATAATTATTTTGTTTAAGAACTTTTAAAATAAAAATAAAATAAATTGATATTTCAAAAAAAAAAAAAAAATAAATAAATAAATAAATAAATAAAATAAAGGAAATAAAAATAATAAGAAAAAGATTTATGTGGAGTCTTAATTATGTGTGCCTTTTTCTTTGAGTTGTTCAGCCCAAGAATGTCATGAAAATTTATGAATAAAAAATCTGCATAGAGTGAAATTACACATGTTTATTAAATGTTTGTCGAAATGTACTAATAGTAATTCTGGTTTTATTGTATAAATTCACTTCAAATTAGATATAGAAATCTGTATTTGTTTCAGTTGTAATTGTTATTGTCTCAGATGGTACCCCTCTTGACTTTATTTGCAGAAACACTTCCAAATAGTTAAAAAATTACTGATAGTATTTTATTTTTTCTTTTTCTCTAAATGATACTTACGTGTCATCTTTAGGTTTTTGAATTGTCAAGTCAAAATTATTAAATATGTATAATTATACTTCTGTATATATTGTACATGTACAAATAAAATAAACGTATGTTATTAAAACGATTCCAAGTTTTATTTTTATGTTATGTTATGTTACACATGGTACCAGATTCAGTCAATATTTTAACTGTGCCAATTAATATTTTTTAATATTTTTATCCTATGTTATCAATTATGTACTGATCTTATTTGTGCCAAATTGTAATAAAATATTTATATGCATTTATGAGCATTAAACCCCTATTCCAGGTTGACATCTGTGTCCAGGCTATGCAAAATAATAAACGATTATTATCCAATTTCAATGGATTTTGTCCTTATATCAAAATAGTTATTCGTGCAAATTTCATCAAGATATCTCTAAAATAGCGACCTTCACAAAGTTACGTTGGGAACGCTGTGTATAAAATAAAAAGTACATACACAAAAAAAAAAAAAAAAAAAAAAAGGAGTTGACAAGAACGGGCAGATCATGTTGGACAATTCACAATAACATTAAACAAAATTAATAAACGAAACAAAATTGGACCGAATCCGATCGAATCCCAAAGGTTGCAGTCAGCGAAATATAACACTTTAAATATGCAATACATTTTTATTAGAAAAGATGAACGTGGGCCACAAACTATATATAACTAATAAAATATAATTAATATATATAAAAAACTTTGGTTATTAAAATTAATAATCACCTACATTAAAAATGACTTAAACACACACTGAATTAATTAGGCGCCATATTTGCTGCAATCACTTGTTGCGACATATCGTCGGTGCGCTGATGAAAAGTCCTATGTGTAATTTTTCAAAAATTTTTTATTGTACTTTTTGAAAGTTTTATTGACCATCCATTTTAAATTTTTACTAACTTTTCAACAATTGGATTAGTTCTGAAGTTATCAAAAGAATTAATGTGCAATTTTGTACGGCTTTCATAAAAAAAATAAATTGTTTTTCCGCTCTCCTGAAAAGTTATTAAAAAACACATAAGACTTGCCATTAGCGTATCGATGGTATGCTATTTTTGACCTTCCACGATTGCACATATATTGAAAACAAAGCAAAAGTAAAAATGCCAATTAGTGAAGTATTGATAGCTTTCAAAATTTGAATTAAATGCCGTTGGATCAGTGATTTCGACCACTGTGCAGTGCAAGAAAAAAATTGAGAAACAATTTTGTGCAAAATACTTGAAAATTGAAACTTAAAATATAGTGAAGTAGCTCGGGAAGTATAGATTTTAATAAATTCAGTTATATGGGTTATGTGTCCACATAAAAAGTGAATTTGTACAAGTAAAATTTTTAAATTTCTCAAAAATTATAAATGGTTTTTTTGAGAAATTTAGTCTATCAGTAGTAGAATTAATAAGTTCCAAAATTTATATTGAAAAGTTTTTAGAGAGGTCTATAAAAACTTTTGTTAAACAACTCAATTTTTCTGTGCTATTTTAGTCAATTTTGCCCACAACTCACTATGCAAAATTCTAAAGTGTTCCTATAGATGTAAATTGCTCAAAGTGTCCGGAGATTCGCTAAATAGAGATATATTGGATGCTGATGAAAATATTATTAATAAAGGGCAAATAGATAGCACAAAACTGCCAATATTTTCGGAATAAGTGGCCTGGTCCAAAGTTGGTAAAATTACTGGACAAAAACTAATGTGGGGATAAGAAAATGGTCTGAGAATTTTATGAAGGAACAATGCAAAAAAAATTTTTTTGTGGATATAAAGTATGAACATTATATAAAACGGATATAAAATAAACCAAAAATAAAAAAAAACCCAAAACTCATAATGGAATTATGACCGTAATTTAAGTGTAGGGTATACAGTAACAAAAAACCCCAACCAAAAAAAAAATTCAAAAATTCTGAAAAAAAGTTTCAACTAAGAAATGGAAAAACTTTAAACTATAAAAGAATAAAATAAACTTTAAATTTAATGTTTTCTTTTCACCCCATATACCCACAAAAATACACTCTCAACAGTTTTGCGGCCTCCATCCACCACAAATATCCTTTCTTTTCTCATTCTTTAAAAACAATCAATTTCATAGACGACTTTTGTCTTCAATACGGTTTGGTAACAGTCTGTTTGTATGCGCGTTTAAAAGTTGTTTTCTTCCGTTTCTTTTTCTTTTTTTTCTTTCGTTTTTTGTTTCATTGAGTTTATTCATTGTAATTCCTGACATAAAGCTTGTCAAAAATACTACATGTTAAATAAGTGTTTGAGTGAGTGAGTTTGTTTGTGTTTGTGTATTTTTAAATAATACTCTAGCATAGATATTAGGGCAGGGGAAAGAAATTATTTGAAGGCGCCTTTAAGACGACATTGCTCGCTTTGCTAAGATTGCTTAAATATAAAAGTAGTTGTAATATTTGAACATATAGTTAGTTTATAAAATAAAAATATCAAAAACAACAATAATAACAACTAAACTAAAATAACATTTATATTTATAAAGCGAAGAAGCATACAAAAAGTATTTTCAAGATCTTAAAGATAACAATTTTTACTATTTCTTACTTAAATGTAATTTTGTTATTCAATTAATTTTTCAACTGCCTTCGTATGTAGCTGTTTTTTTTTTGCGTTCATTTACAGATAAAGATATTTAGTTAGATATTTGTGCACATTCTTAGATATGTTTAGAAACTTTTTCTTTGTTATGACTATTTTATTTTCTTAGAAAATGTTACACAAACAAACAGTGGTTTGATTGATGATGATTTAGTTCTTTTACTCTTAGTTATGCTTTCGTTTATTGCTATTGTTTGTATGTTTTAAAAAAACCAATAACAATTATTGACTTTTCAAACCATTTAAATAAATTTCTCACTCATTTCTCTATTTTAGTGTCTTTTAGAGTGTTTTGCTGAGGCATGAGTTTCAACTAAATAGTTTTCTCTTTCCCTCAAAATGATTTATTTTGTTTGCCATTATTAAAAAAAATAAAAGTAAAAAAGTACTTAGTTCTCGTATATGTAAGTAATTATCGCATTTCTATTACGGAGAGTATGGATCATTAAACGAAATTCCCTTTATCAGCTTTAGGTTTGGTAATAAAGTTTTGTGATTTATTTGAATTGTCGTTGTAAATTGGTTATAAATAAATAAAAATGAAGCATGTTCCCTGCAAAAACTTTGCTTTCCATTATAAGCTAGCAGGTATAATTGGAAATAATAATAAACTACTCGTAATTATTTTTATTTTTTTTTAGAGTTGTCCATAAATTCATGTAGTTATTTTTAGACTCTAGGGGTGCTCAAAAGCATATAAATGAAAATAAAAAAAAATAAACCAAAAATTGATTTCCTCAGTGAGATTTGAACTTGGGCGCAAATTAGCCGTTCGTTTTTAATAACTAACGTCTTACTCAGTACAGTATTTCGCACTTAATTTTCTAAGTGACAAAAACTTTTTTTAATATAAGGTATACTTTTAGACATTGTAAAAAAAAACAACCTTCTGGTTGTTATTCTAGCGCTCTAGCCAACTGATCCACGTAATTGCAATATTAGTGTGCTATTAAACTATTGAGGAAATAATAATGACACCTTATTAACAAAAAACTACTGTGATAATTAATTGCCATTACGCGTACAGAATAAGTGGAAAATAAGTATGAAATTTAATTTTAGGACTAGTATTTTTACATTTTGCGTAAATTGAAACATTATTTAAATTAAAATGTTAGTTTGGAACTAAAAATTGGGTTAAATTAAAATACAAGGTTATTATTATTATTATTTTTTTTTCTTTCATTTAATATTTCTTGCTGATTGAAAAATGAAATATATTTCTAACACTTAAGGCCGTTTGGTTTTAGTTTCCATAACAAACCAGTTTCGCCGACCTTACATACTTTTAATGGTGATAATAATAAAGTTTTTTTATTAATTAAATTAAATTAAAATAATATGGAAATTGTTTAGTGGATTTGACTCCTGGAATTAATAAATTTCGTGAAAATGCTGTTGCTAGATAATAATTTATTTGTTTTCATAATATTATTTAATCATACTTTTATTTCGTTTACATATTTTGCTTATCTGATTCTTTTCAAATTAATTAAATGAAATAAAATGACTACTTTTTTATATTAAGTTCGCGTTAAATAAAATTGCGAATTTTTAAAAATGGTCACTAGTATTGACTTGTGCTACAAAGAAATCGCATAAATGAAGAAGAATGAATGAAATTGCACGTGTTAGGAGAATGTAATTTTATTAATTTAAGGGAATATCTTTTTTTTTTTTTTTTGCTAAGATCGTAAGAGTTTTCTTAATTAACTATTAATAACTTTTGTTTCAGAATGAACAAAAATGTAAAACTTCATTATTTATTGATATTAGTGTAAATGGAAAATATTCTTTAAATATAAAATTTATCACAAATTTGCATGAAAATAAAATGTATCAAAAAGCTGTAAAAAATTTGAGAATTATGGGTATTTTATCACTTCTTAATTTAGAGATAATGTTGGAGATAATTTGATATTTTTACAAAAAAAAAAAAAAAAATAATAATAAATAAATAATAATAATCAACTTTATTAGCTCCGCTATGTTAGCGGATTGAATCATACCCATTCATCTTATCACTACAGATTAGACTAACGACAAATCAAATATGTACACGTACGGAAAAATATAACATAAATATAATATATTATGTTTTCAGAAACAAATTATAGTTTCCACAATAATATTGTGTTCATTTGTTTAAGTTTTATTATATTATGGTTACTACAATTTAACATTTTAATATTGTTCACTCAAATATATAATTTATTTTTATCATAAACAAAGTAACGATTATCATAATTAATTCTACAACTATAAAATATGAAGACTTTTTCACGTAAATATATTACTGTTGGAAATTTCATAATTTGTTTTTATATTTAGCGTTTTGTTTTAATAAAAAAAGAAACAACTTTATTATAATTTATTAATTATAATGATTTGGACAATATGAGATATTAGTTAACTATAAAATAATTTATTTTATAAAAAAATATTTTTGTATTATTTTGTAGAACATATAACGGAAATAATAAAATATTACTGAGAGGAATATATTTTAAATATTTCTCTTATTATTTTTTTTTTCAATTAAATTGATTCAGTTATCATTTTGATATTGATTACAATAAGATAAATATAGAGCATACTATGATAAATTTTGATCACTTTATGGTTATTTTTTATGATAATATAATCATAATATGATAAAATCGGATCAGAATCAGATCATGATATGAGAAAATTGGATTAAAAAAGCGCAGAAAATGTTAAATGTCCCAAAAAATAAGAGCAGAAAAAAGCAAATATTTTTGTATTTATTTTTTATTTATTTATTTTTTTCATTAGTTTTTGATAGTTTTTCAAGTACTGTAAAAATAAAACACATAGACGGCAATAAGGAAAATGATCCATAAAATATCGCACACAAAATTCCCATACAAAGTTGGGTTATATTTCATATGAAAAATTACCTACCATTGTTTTGAAGTGATTTTTCTTTATTTTGGAATTATACGTAATACTTCTTCTTCTTGATTAATTTTACCAAAGTTTCGGGCGATTTTTCGTTTTAATAAGATTTATTTTTTTT
Organism: Protocalliphora azurea; assembly: GCA_932274085.1. Lineage (NCBI taxonomy): Eukaryota > Metazoa > Arthropoda > Insecta > Diptera > Calliphoridae > Protocalliphora > Protocalliphora azurea. The sequence continues at coordinate 8,781,942 of OW026519.1, forward strand.
TTTTTTTCAATATATATGTACTCATAAATGGCTTCTATGTTTAATGAACTTTATTAAAAAATAATTATCATAATGGATTAAATAAGTCCGTAAAGTTATATTTGGTTTGGAGAATGAAGTGCGGCAGGCAAAAATAAATGACATCGACTTTTTTGTGCGAAATAGTACATAGAAATGCTTAAATGGATGATTCCGTAAAAATAAAATTAGTAAAAATTATTTTGTAAAAATAAAATTATTAAAAATATATAAGAAATTATTTTCTTCTTTGTTGAAATGTTAAATTTTTAGCCCTTTTAGGGTAATTTGAAGAACGTAAAGGCTAAAAAAAGCTAGAAGTTTAAGTAAAAATTTTGAGGCTAAAGAAAAAATAAAAAGGCTAGATTTAGCCTTAAAAATGCTAAATTGGCAACACTGATGAGGTACTAACTAACACCACTTCAGTTTTTTTTTCATATGTATACGCTTTAAGGAAAAGAATTATATTTGTAAATTTTGTAAATATACAAAAACCATAACTTAATTTACTATGATGATTTCTTCAATATATATTTAAGCCAATACATAAATATAAAAGTCACTAATAATCTAATACAATACAATCTAAAAGTTATTTTCAAATTTTTATAAAAAAAGCAAATGAAACATAGATAAGGGCATATAAACATTAAGAAAATTTTATAATGTTGCATGTATATGTGTACATTAAAAATTAAATATATTTATTATTATTAATCATGATGTTGTATATGTACCAAATAAGCCCCATCAATCAAATTGCCTCAAACTCCGATCAGTTAAAATGTATTGGGTCTTATTCAACAAATATTTAAATGATACTAAAGGATACTGAAAAAGTTTTGCAGAAAAGGTTACAAGTTTTATTAAAAACAATAAGAAATTATTTAAAATTTAAAACTTTCTTTCATAAAAAATTTACCAATAACCAGAATTTATGCACTATTTTTTTAAAGTACATCCGAACACGTTTATAAAGAACTCGAAGGGACCGACAAATGTAGTTCATTATAAACGTAGTTCGTTTAGCGTTTTCAAGGCTAAATCTAGCTTTTTATTTTAGCTTTTTGCTACTTTTTAAGCATTTTTGAATCTTAAGAAGAACATACTATTTGCCTTTACTATTTTATTTCTAAAAAAATTGTCCATTTTTGTGTATTAATTCGCACAAATTTGTTAGTTTAAAGTTTTCCAATTTTACGTTTAAAATATATTTGATATTAAGAATCCATGATCTGTACTCCAATAGAATCTCAGTTATTTATTTAATTTATTATATAATTTTCCAAAACCCATGTTTAACCTAACACCATTAAATTCAGCATCTTTGACTTAGTTTTACTCAATGGGTACCCATCTTGTTAAAAAAAATAGTAAAAATAAGTCTCGTTTTCGAGCACAGTGTTGTTATAGGTGACTATTTTTTAATAAAATACATTAACCATAGCAAATATTTATGAATATAATTTAATAAAAAATGTTTATGAAAGCGAAAAATCACCCAAAAATTTGGAAGTGATAAATTAGGAATTATATTTCGAAAGTGACGAAAAATCATTTCAGAACATATTTTATATGAAATATGTAAGAAAAATTGGTAAGAAAATTTTTTATTAGTTTTTTGACTGGATATTTTTACATTTTTCTATGTTTAATTTATAAATTTATTATAATAACAAACAAAAACTAATGACAAAACTAATGAGAAAAAATAAATAAATAAATAAAAAAATATATATGTTTTAAGTTTAGTTTTTTCTAGCTTTTTTTAAGACATTTAGCCTTTTCAGTCCTTTTTTAAATTTCAAATTAGCCTCCTTTTTTCACCTACTAGCAACACTGTTCGTTATATCGGTAAAATTAAAAAAATAAAATATTTGTTAACAAATATACGTATTTCATCATATACCCAGGAAACCCTTTTTGGTTCTCGGTAATGGCAACTACTTATTAAGGCAGTTTCTTGGTAATGAGGTGCCATTATTTGCCTATTCTATATTACATAAATAATTATTCAATAGTACAATAGCACAGTAATATTGTAATAAGTTGGCTAGAGCTCTGGATTAGCAATGTTGTTGGTTCAACCCCCTTCTGATGCTGTTCGCTTTTTTTTAGCAAAGGGTCTAAAAAGATATTTTATATTAAAAAAGTTTTTGTCACTTGTAAAATTATGTGTGAGAGAGTGTACTGAGTAAGACAATAGTCATTAAAAGCGAATGGTTAATTTGTGCCCAAGTTCAAATCTCACTGACGGCAATTTCTTTTTTTATTTTCTTTTAGATACATATTTTTGAGTACCTCTTGAGTCTAAAAAAAGCTATATGAATTGGTGGACGACTCGAATAAAAATAACTAGATATTCAGGGAAAATTAAGTAGTTTATTTTTGTTTCCAATTATACCTGCTAGCTTAATATTTGTCATTAAAGCATATTTCTTTAATTTAAAATTGAGCTGTATTTATGATTTTTAAATATTAATGATTTTAATATATCATGGAGAATATTTTTTATATTCATTAGTCATTTGACAAAAGTATATTGAGATTAATTATATTTTTTGTACTCACTAAATGTTTTGTTTTATTATTGAGGTTTTGAAATTGGCATACTTTGAGATTTTTACACTCTGAGGAATAGCGATTTTCTAATATTAGAATTTTTAGTCCTATTTTAATTTCGGTTCTATTTTTATTTATTTTATCTTATTATTATTATTTTTTTTTTTTTGCTATTTTCGATAAATATGTTAAAAAATAAAAATTCCCATTTTACTTGTCCGATAATTTAAATTGAAATTCAAATTAACCAAAATTATTTCAATTTTTCCGATTATTTAAAATGAAATAAGTTATTTCTGTCTGTTATATTTTCAAATACCAGGATAAGAAATAGAACATTAAAGAAAATTTATTAAATAGGGTAAATCAAATAAATAAAAACAATTTCAAATTAAACAAAAAAAAAAAAAAAAAAAAAATATGAAATTTAATAATTTTAAAACGGTTGGTCTTAGAGCTTTTAGTTATTTATTTTTATATAGTTGATATTATATTTTTGGCTTCTAATTTTTTTGCAGCATTCCTGTCTGAAACTTTGTGTGTTTTCAAGCCTGCATTGGATTTAACAAATAGCACTGAGCTAACCGATTTGCTTTTTTATTAAGCTCTTTTCAATATGCTTTCAATTTTCTTGGCCTTCCCAATATCATGTGTACCCTTTTTTCTTCCCGAAGCAGGCTTCCTATCAATGGTCAAATTCTCTCGATACTTTTTAATGACATTGGAAGCAGTTTAACCGCAGACCTTTATGTTTTTGACCGAATGTGTATAGGACTAATTTGGATTTTTTTTTAAATTTTTAATAATTTTAACACGTACTTCTTTTGCGTCACTAATTTTGATCATACTTACAACAAATCAACATGGTTGTCATTAAAAATAATAACTTACATATTTTTTAAAGATAACTAGATCAAAAAAAAAAAAAAATAAATAAATATTGCTTACGAAAAAAGTTAACGTGTGTTGAGAATTCTTTAAATAAATAAATAAAAAACTAAATAAATGAATAATAATTTGTTTAAAGTTATAAATCGAATAAGAAACTTTAATTTTGAGTAAAAATTGCATGCACGTATAAATTTAGACTTTCGTTTAAAAAAATTACAAAACAAAAAAATATATTTCCTTTTTGTTAAAAAATCGATCAACCAGTTTTTGAAGAGTCCAAAACCGGTTAATAGTTTTTTTTTTTAAATTATACTTTTCGGTTAAACCGAAAATCGGTTTTCTAAAAAAGTCGGTTTTCTAAAAAAGTCGGTTTTTTGGATAATCTTAAGCCCATCTTCCTAAAATCACTTTAAAGTGTATAAGTCTAACATAATTGCTAGCATAACAATAATATTTGACGCGAGTAAGTTTTATACGGTTAGAAAACTTAGTGTAAAATTTTATTGCAGTCGGTCCATAATTGACCATAGCACCTATATAAAGCCTATTTTCGGGAATAAGTCTCACAATGCATGTAATTTAAATTTAATGATATTATTAAATATACACATATATTACGAAAATATAATCCACACCATCAAATCTTGTAACAACCGTTCGACAATTGACCATAGGACCCACAAATATTAAAAACGCATTGGGGTAGGGTACCAAATGATCGAATTTGATCAACAATATGTTGTTTAGCTGTTTCTTGGAATAAATTTGCTAAAATTATTAACAAGATCACATCAAAAGATTATCTTATATTATTTGAATTACAGTTATATGCCCTTTTACTTGTTCTAAATTTGGTGTATTAAAACTCTTTTCAATATTATGAAGTTTATTTATATATCATTCTAATACTGGATTGTAAAAAAATAATAGTAAGAAAATAAAATCGTGTATTTAAAATATTTCTTCTGTAAAGTTGACAAATTTTTAAAATTGTTCTTGTTTCAATATCAATGTAAATTGCTTACTAAAGCAATATTATGCAAAAAAAAAAACCGTTTTTTTAAGTGGGTTTATATGCCCTTATACGCGTCCATGCTTCAAATCAAAAATATTAAATTATTAAAAGATATTTAGTTTTTTATTTTATGTTGCGGAAATTTCTCGGAAATAACAATAGGGTGAAAATACAAAATATTACTTTGATATTTTTTTATTTTTTATTATTATTATTATTATTTTTTTTTGTTGATAAATTGGGAGTATTGCTATATTACCATCCAAGGAGATATCTTCAATTTGTTTGCAGGCAGATATCTATAAATGTGTATATGCATGTTATAGTACGGTTCTACTTTGGTTAAAATTGTGGCAAATAAGTACATTCCTACCACTATGGTTGTACCATTGATGCACTTCTATAGTATGAAAGTTTCAAAATTCATATAGATTGAGATAAAGTATTCAACTAAAGTAATCCACTTATTAAATACTTATATAAATTATACATTAAAGACGAATTTGTTTACACAATCATACAAATGGTAGACAATCGTTCGTACGCATCACAGTTTTTTGTTATAAAATGCCCTTTATTTCATGTATAACAACAGTTTTTATTTAAGTTTATACTCATTAAGTACACCAAAAAGTAAAGAATTAAAAAGGATAAAAGAATATGTAAGCTACTCTTCCTTAGTGCAAAATAAATGCTTGTTGTTAAAGTAAGTTATATATTTTCGCGAGACAATTATTTCTACGCAGTAACAATGTATTCAGAAATTTTCCAGTTGACTATAATTCAATGAGTTTTAACTTTAAAATAATAAAGAAATATTTTATTTTGAAATAAAATTGTGAACACAAATAAATTCTATAAAGTCTTTCTAAAATAATGTGGTCTCGACTAAGATTAAATCAAACATAAAGAAATCTGGTTGATACTTTAAAGTAAAAAGTTTATTCTAATCTCAAAATTGCTCGCTTCATAAAGCGTTCTGCAGAAATGATCAGAAATTATATTAAAAAGGGCACATCATATGGTATAAAACTGGCAACTAAAGCCTTTTCGAAATTATCATTGCACCGGAAAGGTAAAATACGTTACGAAGTGACCAAATATCACATGACTTTCAGGAAGATTAAAGAAAAATTGCAACTATTAATAACTGAATGAACTATAACTAGTTTGAATTTGACATCGTTTATTAAATAGAGAAAATTAAAGTCCAAGCCTCGATTTTCTATTTTACAAAAAGAACGTCATTTTAACTTTGTTAAAATTAATAAGTCTTCGAAAGATTAAATAGGTAATACTTTCCTATGAAATGAAGTTTAATCAGGATGCTCTTAACTTAAAAATACAAATATACACCGAACTTGTAGGAGCCGTTTTGTTGACTTATTTTGATGTATGTCCGGAAAAAATATATTTTCTAACATTTTCTTAAAGCTACCACATATCAAAGCATAGAAGGTATTGGTTTTCAGTAAAATTTTCAGTTATATATATATATATTCAGTTTTATATTTATATATATATATATATATATATATATATAATATTTCATGTAACTAGTTTTTTTTTTGCTTCTTAACTCTAAAAAATAAATAACTTTAGCCACCCATAGCTAAATCTAGCCTTTCTATTTTGCTTTTAGCCTTTTTTTCTAGCCTTAAAATTGCCTTAAAGAGGCTAAAATTCATTTAAGCATTTTTGTTTATTTATTCCGAAAAAAACATCTATATTTTGTACATTTAACAAAATTTTTTCCCTGCGGCGTTTCATTATCCAAATCAAGAACAACTATTATAATAAAATACTAATAACTAATTTGATGGAATTACTAATTCGATTATTATAAATACTTTTATTTTTTTTTTTGCTTCATTAGCCATTGAAAGATTTTATAAAATTTATAAAATCAACCACAAACTTAAAAATGTTTAACCAAAAAGGAATCGTAGTTTAAAAATATCGAAAAATAACCTCAAAACATTAGGTGATTTTTTTTAAAGAAATATAACCCTAATTTTTTGCTCAATTTTTCATTTGGGTCATTTTGCTGTTCTTAGTTCTTTTTCATCAATTACAATATCTTTAAAAAATATAAAAAAATAAGTTTTTAAATTAAGGAAAATATATTAAGTTTTTTCTTGTCTTATATTTTGGGATATTTAACCTTTTTTGTCCTTCTTTAAAGTTGAATTTAGCCTCTTTTTTTCTCGGCTTCTGGCAACACTGCTTACTATACATATGTGCCTGATAATTTTTCAACATATTTACTAATCAAAATTTTATTTTTTGAACAAAAGCGTTAAAAACAAATTAAAACTATTTTTTAAATTTTCTTTTAATTTAAAAGGAATAACTAAAATTTGCATAAATAACCAAAAAAAAAAAGCAAATTCATTCAGAAAAACTGTTTAACATATGTGTTCAGTTTGAAATCAAAACGATTTTGATTTTTTATAGTGTATTATCTTTGTGACGCACTTATTCTCTAGCTCTCTTAATTTTACTAATACATACATACTAATTGCAAGAGCTTATGCAGCATGTGTCTATGAAGTGCTTTAAAGTTCCTTGTTTTCGATAAACAAAAAAAAAAAAAAAAAAAAAAAAAACATCTAACGATTACATAACATTGTAGATTAAAATTCTAAATTAAAAATTTTCAAACAAAAAAAAAAAGAATCCTGAAAAGTTTTAGATTTTTTTTTTAGATAATTGTTTTCACTCCAGAAGCCTTTTGTTCCATAATGACTTAAAAATGAGATTTGATATCACTACAGTATTTTATTTTTTTTAAAGTACACTTATTTTTTTTTTAAAGTACACTTAATATTACGTATGCTTGTTGTGAAGAAAATCATTATTTTTTCGTAAATTTCCATTATATATGTACAAACCGTTCTTGAGTTATACTTATCCAACTTATCTAAATATTAGACATAGCCATAAGAAAGTCAAGCCCTAACAGAAAAAACTGTTTAGCATGTCAAATTCCACCTAGTCTACTTATTTTTGTTTAAGGAAAGAAGAAAGTTTTTTTTAACCCGCAAGTGTTATTTTACATATTATATAATGGTGCGTATGATGAATATTTCAATCCTAATAATTATTAATCATACCAAATAGGGTATCCAAAACTGAAAATTTTTGGATTTTTAAAGACGGTTAACAGGATTTTTAAAAGCATTATATTATTTAAATTTTTATGTAATTTTACTCAGAAAAATAGATCAAAAAAGGAAAAAAATAACAAAAATTACATGACTAAAAAAAGTTTCATGCAACTTTCTAGATGTAATAAAAATGACAGAAAGTTTTTTTAACTTGGGCAATTCTCTCTAAATAGTTGAAATAAATCGAACCATTGAGTGCGCACGAAAAAATTAGTGCCTTAAAATATTGCTTAAATTGAAACCCTACAAGAAACAAATTTTTACTTCAAATTTAAAATTTTCTTTCATAGAAATCAAATAATCTATTGTTATAATTTTTATAATCAAAATAAATTTTAATTCGGAAGTAGATATTTTCCAATACACAGAAAAGTGTTTGTACATAAATATAATTTTTTTCATTGATTTATTTTATAATATTTAAGAATAATTTCCTAAATATTATATTATTATATATATATATATATATATATATATATATATATATATATATATATATATATATATATATTTATATATATATATATATATATATATATATATGTTTATATATATATATATATATTAAGTCAAGAAGACTCAAACGAAATTGTTTCAATTTTCATTTAAATTTTTAATTTGTAAAGAAAATGTTTGAAATTTTGTTTGGAAAATTCTCAGGATTAGAAATAAAATTAAAAAAAAATAATTTTATAAAATATATAAAAATGATGCCTATTTAAATTAAAAAAAATAATAATAATAATTTTTAAAATATTGTAATGTGTAATAAAAAATTTTAATTTTTAAATTACGCATACCAAAATGTATTATTTTTTCAGAATAAAACTTATATACAAGTATAAATTTAGGCTTTTGTATTAAAAAAATTACAAAAGAATAATATTTTGTGGTTAAAAAATTTTAATGACTAAAAACCGATTAACCGATTTTTTCAGGAGTTAAAAACCGATCAACCGGTTTTTTTCTAAAATGGGATTTTTCGGTTAAGCCGAAAAGCGGTTTTCTAAAAAAGTTGTGATTTTTTTTTTTTTTTTTTGATACCTCAATACCCAGTGCTGCCAGAAGTGAAAAAAAGGTCACAAAAGGCTTAATACTCCAAAAAATAAGGTCAGAAAAAAAGTTAAGAAACAAAATTTTAATAAAAAAATGTCTTCTTCTTGTTATCATAACAAACCCAATAAAAATAAAAAGAAACAAAAATAAAATTTTCATACAAATTTGGGTTATATTTCCTATGAAAAATTATTCAATATTTTAAATTGTTTTTTCGTCATTTTTGAACATATTCCATTTCTATTAAACATTTCCAAATTTTTGTGTGATTTTTTACATTTATAGGATTTTTTTAATTGTATTGGTAAATAGCTTCTATGATTTATGAAGTATAATTATATTAGGCAATATAGTAGGTCCATAAAATGAGTTAGGTTACCTTTGATTTGGAGAATGATTCGCCGCAGGTGAAACTTTTTATCAAATGTAAATAATCGAGTGTGCATTCTGTGCTTACCGACTGAATATAAGGAAAATCTTTTTTAAAATTGATTTCCACTCAATATTTAAGACTTTAGAATATGTAAAATGATGAAGTTATATATTCTATTTCTTCAAAATTGTGAGTTAAAAAGAAGATCTTTACATTTAATAACATAAGGTAAAATGGATGCAGACAACGATGGTGGTGGATAAGAAAATGCATTCCATCCTGCTGGTGTCTGATAAATCTTTTTCAGTATTATATCAAAATTATCACTTAAATGTACTTGTGCCTAAATAGAAAATTAAAAATTATTGTAAATAAATGCTTTAATAGATGATTCTGTAAAAATAAAATAAACGTAATTATTTTCTTCATTGTTGAAATAGTAACATTTTTGCTTTTTTAAGCAATTTTAAGAATCAAAAATGATGGAAGCTAAAGTCTAAACTGGCAACAAACACTTTTAAACTGAGAAATGAAAGAATTTAATTATAGTTCAATTTTAAGTAAAATACATTTTTTATTTATCACATGTATTTTCAAATACCAGCAGAACAAAATCAGCGTAGTACTGAAAAGTTAAAGCATAAAATTTATAAAATTGTGTTTATTACACCTTTGAAATTATTACTAAACATATCAGCTATTTTTACTATGAGTTTAAAAATCAATAACCTTGATTTAACAAATAAAATATTTTAATACTTACTTCATACTTTGAAATCAATTCAAATACATCTGTTGGCACAACGAAGTACAAATGAGATGATTTTTTTTATAACTGTAGACATATATATGTATGAAAAAATAAAAGCAATTTAATACAAATAACCTTTAATTATTCATGGAAATTATATTGAAAACATCTGTAGGTCAAATATGTTGTAAACGTTATAAAAGTTTCCATGATACATGTGCTTAGTCGCTTCTTAAATGCGATAAGCAAAAAAAGCAGGGTGTTCAAAAAATAAATAAATAAATAATAATTGCTCACGGACATGGGTGATCAATTAAAACGTTGGAGATACGTATTTAGTTTTTTTAGTTTTAGTTTTAGTTTTTTTTTATCGATTTATTTATTTATTTATTTAATATTTTTTCTTGTAAAGACTCATTCATAAAGGTAAACATTTTTAATATTTAAGATCTTTTATTGAAAATTTATTTATTTGGATTATTTTATACTCTACACTTATGAACACACTAACACTTCTGAAATTCTTTTTTTTTTTTTTTTTTGTATATATACGTGAGATTGATTTATTATTTTCAATTAATGAAATTGCATTCAAACACAACCAAACTTACACTAGCTTACAATCCATTGTCTAAAATTTACCGATTACATTCTGTAACATCCCAGCAAAAACTTGGTAATTTAATGTAATTACGGATATAGTTACAATGACAATTGCATACCGTCTGCATTACATAGAAGTAGTATAGTAACTACTTATTTATAACCCGGTATGTAATAATTTATTTCAGATAAAAATTTTTTTAAAGGCAAATGTTTATTGTTATATATATGATATGATATGGCAAAATTTGCGTATGCACATACTTATCTATGTATGAACAGTATAGAGCACAAAAAATGCACATAGGAACAGTTATTATACATTTTGCTAAAAAGTTGTAAATTAATGCGAGTAAAAAAATTGCAATTGATTGCATTACTGTTTAAGTTTATTTTAACTACAAACAATATTCATGATACTAACAAAATACTCTTTCTCCATTCTTTAGGAATATTTTAGAATAAAATTATGATGTTGGCACTGAAATAATATTGATGTATAATTGTAATATAAGGATTCTTAAAAATTGTCTAAGATACACAATACTGAAACGATTATTCATGAAAAAATTGATAAAATCATGGTACAGTAGATATTTGACATTAGTCAAATGAACACATGTGGCCATTTAAAGCTACTAAGGCCACCAATCGTTAGTTTAATGATATTAATTTGGTAACGAGAAATCCTTTTAACATACCACATATTATTTACTAAAATCAAACTATCAACTTTACATTTTACAACAAGTACTGTTTAGTGGAAATGAGTTCCTATTACGACAATATAAATTAATTTGACTCTAAACGCATATATTTCGAATTTTTCCTGTCTAGATAGACATATTTACTTAAACATTAATTTTCAATAGTAGAAAAGTGCAACTGTCCAATATCCAAGAAGGATTAAATTTTTATTATCTGGTATAGAAAGAGTGTCAAAATAGGTATAATTCCTAATTGTCTTTCCATGTGTTACAATTTTTTCTAAAAACCAAATCAAGGGATGTTTGAACATTATTGAGTTATCCATCACAATAACTATCGAAACTGATTGCTTTATATCGATCTAAGAGCTTTGGTTCTTATACAATTATGAACTATCAAATTAAGCCAAACTATCATGAATATTTGATTGCAAAAATATCAATCTCTATGGAAAATTTTCCAAAATGTAAAGTGTAATAATTTGCTAATATTTATATTATCTGTAGATCTCAAGTATTTTAGTCCATACGAAAGAATGTCAAATAATGGTACTTAACATATAGTTTATAGCTATAGTTTCCAAACTTTCCCAATAACGATTTTTATCAAAATTTTAAAAACTCATGTTAATTTCTTTAGATTTGCACTCTTTATGTTTGCTCAAATTTACTACTGCTTTTACTAAATGTTTAATAACATTCTTTACGTTCAAAAATATTCGCAAAAATTGTATAAAACAAAAGCCTATGGACACAAATATTAAAATTACAACAGTATTGTTACATAAGGTTATGCTGCAAGCAAAATATATGCGAACAAATATTGCAACACATAGCATTGCATTTTTTATGCTCGATACTGTATATTAACATTTGCAACTTAAAAACTTTAATTGGAATGTCAAATAAGATATGTTGTTTTTAAATTTTTGAAATCAGTAATTCAAGTTTATAAAATTTTCTTTATACCTTTAAAATAAATTTAAAAGAAAAAAACTGCTTTTTAAATTGTGGCATTCAATTAGTTATCTTTAAACTAAAATATAACTAGCTCCTGTTGCTTTCACTAATAATGACTTCCATAATACTTTAAAATCAATGAGTTATTGAATAACTTGGAAATAATTAGTTCTTGTAATAAAATGCCTACTGGTAATAATATGAGGTAAGTGGTTGCCTGTAATGTCATCATCGCATTATAATAATGAGTTATTCAGCTAATGTGTAAGCAATGAAGAGCCTTTATATTAGCTTCTTAATTCATTACATGTCAATCAAAACTTTTGCGGGGATATTTCTTTTTTATTTTAATTTATTTTGCAAAGAGAAAATGCAAAATATTTAATTTATATTCTCGGTATGTTGTTTTTTTTTTATTTTCATATAAGAATCTAGGACAAAATAACAATAAAATTATTATATTAATGCATAATGAGATTAAACAATAACATTTAGTCAGGGCAGTGTAGAGAAATTTTTGTTGTGTTGTATTGATGATGTTCATTTTTTCATAACAAATTAATTTGAACAATATTAAAATGAATAAAAAATATTTATAATAAAAAAAAAGAAATTGTTACAAAAGAAAACAATTTTTTGTTTAATGAGAAAAAATGTATTAAACTGAACTGTTGCAAAAGTTTACATTTGTCGTTCAAACATTTACTTTAAACATTTAGTTATATATTAAAGGCCTAGATATTTTATGATTATAATAATTTTTAAATTGCACGATATGTTTACATTAAGGTAGATTGAATAATATTTTTAGTATTAAAAGTGCACACAACTTTATTACGATGTGTGCATAATTTTTTAACTAGAGTTTTTCTTTTCCCGGACTTTTTCCACTCCCGGGAAATCGGGACTGATTTTTAAATTTTCCGTGATCAAGGGAATTCCCGCCAAAGATAAATAATTAAAAATGTTAAAGTGTTACTTTGTTTTTCATATTGCCCTGTGGGTAAAACTTCCCTCGAAAATTTTATAGAAATAAGTTAGTTGTTAAGAGAGCTCCAAAGAATTTTACAGATTTCTGAAGTCCTCTTCTTTTCAGGTTTATAACTCATTTCTATGAATAACGGTTTTTCTCATACAAAAATATAATTAAGTTCCTTCTGTTCTTATGCCATACAATTAATCTTTAGCTAAGGAAAATCTAAGCTAAAAAAATTAATTTACAACGTGTTCAGTTCTTGAACAATGTAAAAAATACATACAATTATAATAATTTGGATACTTTTAGGTCCAAACTTTTACTGGTGCTTTGTAAATGTACATTGTTGTTTAAGTATTCCAGACATTTTAGGAAGATTTCTCTTACAATTTTTACAAGCGTGAAAATTACGTGTTCAAATCGTTTAATAATTATATTTTGAAATGTCAATTTTTACTTGTTTATAGTATTTTTATAACATGTTATTTTTAAATACAATTCAGAATCAAGTTTTTTCTTTTTAAAATATTCCCATAAATAGAATTATTTTATCTTACATCTATTATATAAAAATGCATGATGGACTCAGAAGCTATCAAATATATTGAGATATTTCCTTAAATATATTTAAACTCATAACAAAATCAAATAAAATATTCTAAAATAAAGATACAAAAGTTAGAAAATATAAAAATTTTCTATACACAAGAAATGCCGGGAATTCCCGCATGATTTCCCGGAATTACGAGACACTGCAGAATTCCCGTGAACAACTCTAGCTGTAACCATATCACGCTTGCTAAATAGCCATGCAACTTTGCTTTATTAAGTTTTTGTTTATAGCATAATTTAAGCCTATTTTAATATTGACATAAATAACATCGGGGGAATTAAAAATTTGGACAAATTCTTTCTCTAATTCCTAGATGAAGACTTTATATGTAAAAAATTTCTTAAAAGTGATAAAATTGAAATTTGTGTAAATATGTAGACAATGTTAAAAACATTTTTTATTTTAAATTAGAAGTGAAATAATTATGTAAAAAAAGGAAGGAGATAATAATGAAAAAGAGATGTTTAATAATAAACTGTACAACACATTTTCTTTTTATATTTCTAGGTTAATTTATTTAGAATTAGCAAAAAGTAACAATTAAATAATTCCCCCTTTCCAACTCTCAACCAATGTTCGATTGTGTTGAATGTTGTACAGTCTTCTCCTCAACTTTTTTAATACCCTACACTAGCATAGATAGTTGGGGTGTTATAGATTTCACTTTGACGATGTCCGTCCGTCTGTTCGGCTGGCTTGCTGTCCATGAAAACTTTGTAAACAAAGTACAGGTATTATAAAGATATCTTAATGAAATTTGGCAGAAATTACTGTTTGCTACAAATACGAAGCCGGTTAAAACTGGTCGATCCATTAAATAAAAATTAAAATTTGGTACAAAATAATAAGCAAAAACTTTTCCTGTAATCCCTTTTACGCTCACAGTATATGTATATCAGATTAAACCGTTAGAAAGTATTTTCTTACATTGGTGCATATTCCTATAAACGCACATCAATTTTTTTAATCAACTTACCAAAAAGTGGGGCTAAAAAATTAAGGCGCTACAAATTAATTTTTTAAATTATTTATTGACTTCATTTAAAAAAATAATAACAAAAAAACTTAAAATGTACATTATTTTTTATTGCAATTTTAATAGTTTAATGCCATTTTTTATGGCATTTTCTTATACACGCACTTAAACTTATGAACCAATTTAGCATTATTAATAATATGTTGATGAATCTTTGTTTTGGATAACTTCAAAACTTTAACTAATTTTTGAGGAAAATCACTGCCAATTTCTTCTCTTAGTTTTTAGTTGTAACTCCGTTATTGTCATTATGGTTTCTTTTTGTGCATTTCTTGGGTAAACTTTACGTACCTTGTACTCTCATAGATTTTCCATTGGATTTAAATCCGGACTGCAAGCCGGTCAGTCCAATAATGGATTACTATGTTCATTAAACCTCGATTTAGATTGACATAGATTGCAGCATTATCCTGTTGGAACATGCAATCTTCATCCATAGATGAGAGAAGAGCATCATCCAATAGTTCATTATAAATTTCACTGTTCATTTTAGTTGGAACAAAACATATTTTTGATTTTCCTGCAGCAGAAAAGGGTGCCCATAATACTAACTTTTTCATCAACTTCAACTATTGACATGATAATAGGAGGGGTAGGGACAGAAAGGGTGGTACTACCTATATAATGTAAAAATTACTTATCGATTAAATGAAGAACTATTAGAGCAAAAGTTTTAAAATTATGTGGGAATAATTTCCTTGTTAAGATTCGTAATTTAGGTGAAAATAGGACGGGCAACTCTAGGAGAAGTGCTAACCCCCATACATGGTAACTATAGGGAACATTACAGTGAAAGTATCGATATTTCTTAGGAATAATTTTCTTGTTATTTTACACAATTGTGTGAATAAGGGTACTAGCCGTCATACAAAATGAATAATTATTGTATATCCAAAGAACTGTTCAAGTGATTTTTTTGTCATATTCATGTTCGGCATTTGTCAGAAATTATATATTTTATATTTACATTGTAAAAATATTAAGTAATTACTCAGAGAGCTAGAGAGTATTGCACTCAAAAATAAAAATAAATTATTTATTTTGAAAGATAGAGGAATACAAAAATAGAAATTTTCATTTGAAATTTATATCATAGATGGGGGCTAATATAGGGAATATAATGTCATCAAGAACTCAGTTTCATGAAATCCGGAGATAAAGAATTTTGAATATATATATATAAACCTCGTTATATAATTTTATATGACTTTCAATGAAATGCTGTTATTTTATTTGCCTCTTCAAACGTTATAAAAAACACAAAGGCATTTTTCTAAGCCTATATGCGATATACAAAATTTAATTTTGAATGAATTCATCAAAAATGTTTTTCAATACTTAGCACTGCTATTTAAGTATTTCTAAAGAATTTATTATAATAAGTCGTTTTCTCAAAAAACACAAACAAATTGATTTGTTTTTTCATATATTTCAAAGCTAAAAAACATCTCAATTCGAAATATTTAATTATTTAACACTAAAAACATACTAAATTTTCATAAAAGGAAGAAATTTTTAGTATTTGTAGTATATAGAAAATTGTTGAAAAAAGATTTTGAAAAAATTGTCAAACAATTTAAAACCAAAAATTTATATTTGTTCATAAGTTTTATTTGTTTTAACATTTCATTTTTTGAATTAGAAAGTGTTTGTGTGTGGAATTTTTATTTAAATTAAAAATTTTTTAAAATATTTTGGCAAACAAAAAGCAGGCCAAAAACACAATTAAATGATATGTGAACAGTAATGTTTAAACTTATTGTGTTTTTTAAAAAACAAGTAACAAACTAATGTATGTGAACATAACATAAAATTAAAGCTTTTATAAAAATAGGAAAAGGGTTTCGACCATTTCTAAATAATAAAGGCATACATGATAGATTCGAATATAATATTTTATTGATTGCCATAAATCTTTCCTAATAAATGAATCATTTACATTGACAAATTTAAAAAGATTTTAATTTAAATTGTTAATATTTACCCTTAACGAAATATATATATAAATGCTCACCATTCAATAGTTATAAATCTCCTTTTAGAAAAAATCGCAAAATTTGCGACAAAAATCACCTAATAGTCAATTGGCCACATTTAGACCCAAAATAGTCAAAACGAACAAATAGTCGAATAGTCAAAAAGAACAAACTAGCAGTGTTACAAAAACAGCGGGTTTTCCGCTAGATCTGGCAATATTTTGCAGATAATTTCCATAAGTTTCGTACAGCAAAATATATACAAAAAATAGATTACAATCTGAACCATGTAATACGTCTACATAGCAATTACTGCATCCAAAAAAAACCCATTGCTTATATAGGGGCTTCAGAAAATTGAAATTAAAAAATCTGTTTTTATCTTGCCTACTTTTGAATTGGTTTTTTCCGAGTTTCAGTAGAAAAGTTCTGGAAAGAATTTCTAATCTTTTGATATATATATGTTATCTGACAGCTGCAAAAACGCCAATTTAAAATGTTTAAAACCTCAAAAAACCGGTTTTTTATGAACATAATTTCAATGGTAAAATTATCGAAAGGATTTCCGATCGTTTGATATATATGTTAATGGTATTTTTCAAGTATTTTGAATTATTTGCAGGATCTCTAGCATTTAAATTGGTAAACAATATTTGTTAAATTTTTGAAAATATTTCAAATGTACCTAATAATATAATTGCGAAAAAAGTTTAACTTTTTTATAATTTGATGACTTCTTGCTTTAAATTGGATTTTTTTAAAACTAATTTTCAATCTCATGTTACTTTTTTGATTTTTTATATAATAAAGAAAACACTTTTTCATATAATTTCTAACTTATATAAAATGACTTAAACCTACTTCCAATTCATTTATTAGGAATATTCCAATAATATCAGCTACTCTGGTCCATTAAATAAGGATATTTCAAAAATAAACAAGAAGAATACAATAATTTTCTCACTTATAGGTTCAAACATAAGTAAAGATCCATTAAGTAAAGGTACATTAATTTAAAAAGAATTAAAAAGTTCTATTAAAATTAAAATGAAAGAAAAGTTTCCTTTGCTTTTTCATCAACATATACAAAAAATATATAAAAATATATATATACTTTTGATTGGTTTAATAAATATATTTTGAACAAAAAAAGACTAATTTTCGAAAAAGTACATGTATGCCATTACACTGTGCTCCTTATTACATTTACCGCTTTATGAAGCCAAATGTAACCGTGCATAAGTAACTGGGTGCAAACGTGTGTTATTTAGGATTTTTATTGTTTGAGTTGCAAACAAATGTTTCCACTGTTATTTACATTATGTGACCGTACTTTCGTCTATTTGTTAAAGGTATTTTTTTTTTTCTCTTTTATTATGTTTTCATTTCTAATATTTGTTTATGTTCAGATATTGTCATAAATTTTCATGTTACAAGGATATTTTTTTACAGTTTTTCTGTTTGTTTTTATGACTTGTTAGCTAAATGCACTCACCTTGTTTACTTCTCTTTGGTAAATATTATGACTGGTGTCTTCTATAATTTTGATATATAGCATTGAAAACGGTAGTATTCAATAGTATCATTTCGAAATCATAAATTAAAGAAAATTTCATAAAATATATAAAATTTTCTGCATAACATCGTTGAATATTTAAAAAAAAAAAAAAAAAATCGGAACTAGGAAAACAAGCCTCACTAATTAAATTATTCAAAGGTCAATTGTTGGTTTTTATTATTTTCTTTTATTTAAAAAGAGTTTTTCCCTCCATTACTTTAGGCTTTTAAATTGTTTAATTGCATCTAAAAGAAAACGTCTGAAGAAAATGTGATGCGTTTTTCTTTAGACTTGTTAATAACATCACGTTTTGCAATGAACTAAGGTGGCTAGTATAGCTGTTCCATTATAGCTAAAAATCTTTATTCATCTAGTGTTTATTACTTTTTTTTTTAAGTTATAGTTTATTCTTCTCTTTTTAAATCTCTCAAATGTTGCTAGGTATTTGGTATAGCAACATGCGTTTTGCAGACACAATCAAGTGCTTGGGTGATGACGGTGTGAATGTTTGTTGTATTTTCCATAAAGTTTGATGGTCATGGTTACTTGCTTATTGCCAACAATTCCTAGAAGTTGACAACATTTCGAAGTTATTTATATTGCTAGTTTTACGAAAGTATGTTAGCAACATGTTTAATAAATTACACAAAATGTTTATAAGAATGTTTTTTATTCTCTTTGTTGTAGAGAGAATACCAGTAACTTAATTTTGCCTTAGTAACATGTTGCTATAATAAAGATACCAGACAAATATTCTCGAAAGTTTATTGATGGAGTTTAAAAGTTTCTCAAATACAAAGTTGACATAAATTCTTTTCCAGACATTTTTTTGAGTTACAAAAAATTTCAAACAAATATTTTTTAAATTTTGGTTCATAATTATAGTTAGAATTTTTTTACATTTGTGTATTAATAAGTCGTTGTTTTATTTTTTATTTTTTTTATAAATGAAGATGATTTCAGTGTGTAATATTTTAGTTTTTAATAGACAAATCAAGTTCAATAAATTTTGAAGTCCCTAAGGTTAAAACGATTCTGAAATAACTCTCGATTATTTGAAATGAAAATGATTATTTTCTGCTGAATTTCGGTAATAAAATTTGTTTTGTAATAATGATTGGCTATACAATTATAATTTTATTATATACAATCCTTCTTAGCCTTTCTTTAAAATCAGCATGTTTTTGTTTTTTTTTTTTTTTTTCAGCAATATTACTCAAACACATTTCTCAACATTTGAATTAATTAGTTGTTTTCTTGTTGCCTCAACATTTTTTTAAATAAATGTTTTAATTTGTATAGAAACATTTTTATATATTTATGACAGAAACATGTTGCTTTTTATCGCAGCAACTTTAATTTACTAAAATATTTTATGTTGATTTTTCTATTGCAATTTTAATTTAAAAACTTTGTATTTTTAATTACTTTTTTTCTTCCTTGTCTATCTTTGTAGGAGTTATAGTATTTTAAAATATTCTGTTTAAGTTAATCTTTATAGACCATGTGTTTCTTGTGGGTTTTAGTGTTTTGTTTTTTTAAGTTTAAAGTTATTTAAGTCGTATTTTGTTGCTGGTAGTTGGAAATTAAATTTTTACTGTTATTGTTTTTTTTTTTTTTTTGTTAAGTTTTAGGAAATTTTAATTGAATTCTTTTTTTTTGCCAGTTTTTTTTTTAATGGAATTTAGTTAAAAGTAAAATGTTTTTTCTTGGAAAAATATTTTTTGCCGTAAAATTGAAAAAATAATATTTAGATTAAAATTTTGTCTTATATAAAAGTTCTAGGACAGACATCGTTAAGTCGTCTTGGAAAATTATTTGGATTAATTGGTATGCTTATTTGAATATTCTCGTAATTAATTTCCTCTGAAATTAATTAGTTAATTGAATAAGAATTAAAAAGTTAAGAATTTATGATTTCAAAAATAACTTTAGATATTTTATTAAAACGTGGTATTACCAGTTAAAGGATGCAAATTAGAAGACCGGAAAATCGCTTAATTCGTTTCAAGCGATTTTCGGGTTTTCGAATTCCCACTGAAATTAGTATTCAGTGGCAATTAGTTAGTTATAAATTCACAATATTCAGGATTAATTTATGGCAAAATTCACAATATGATTTACAATTTTAGACTTAGTGTAAATAATTGGTATTTACATGTAATATATTAGTGGTTCATACAATTCATTTAGTACTCGTAATAAATGCAATTGTACAATAATTAATACAAGAATAAATATATAGGTTTTAAACAAAGAATTTTTTTGTTCACACTAAGTTTTAACATGGCGCCCGCCTTGCAGGAATGCAACTCATTAGCCGGATTTGCACAGAATAGCCTCCAAGGGTTTAATAGCCTCAGAAATAACTTGAGTATTGGATAGTGTTGGAGTGGGTGTTTGCTGCAACGAAATTGGTTGGTTAGCTCGTGTTAGACGTTGACGCAATTGCTTTGTAGTAACGGATTGACGTTTTGGATGTAGAAAAGAGTATGGCTTCGTGCCAGACAATTGATGCAGTACTTACGACCTTCTATGAATTTCTCACGTCCTTTGACGTCAATTCTTAAAAATTTGAGGCAACTTTTGATTGCGTGCTGTTTTTTGCATTAAATGCATGTGTATATCTCGAGTTTGTGATTGAGGTTAATTCGCTGATTGCGTTGGTGGTGATTGTTGTTGTTGCTACGACGATTTTTGTTACTACGACAATCATTGTCGTTGGTGTTACGAAGACTAGTTTGGTTACGGCTGCTATTCATATTGGGGGTGTTAATCTACAATAAAATTTAGATTAAAATGAGTTTAATGGATATGGGAATGATAAAGGAAAATAAAATTAATGAGATGAGCGTGAATAAGGTTTGAATACTTATAAAGTCTAATTTAAAAAATGGTAGATAACACAGTTATAGTACCCGATGATGTGCGAGTATCGGCTGTGCGTACATTATTATCTACACTGGAGTAAGTATTTGCAATCCTACCTAATCGCCAATCATAAGGTGGTTATAAATCATCTATGATTACAACAAGGCCACCAACTTGGAGGATCGGAGCGGGGTTCTTCCATTTGTAGCGCTTTTAGAGTGATTTTAAATAATCTTCTTTCTACCTTATGCCAAATTGGGGATGAATCATCTTGAGTTTTTCCCAACGGTTAATGAGAAATATCTTTTCTATACCAGGTTCGGAAGAAGCCATAATAGGTGCGGAAAGTAACACCCGCTCACTTTTTAAGAGGTCTGACGGATCTTCCGACATTGCTGAAATCGGTTGTGAATTTAAAACTCCTTCTATGTGAGTGAGAACAGTTGCAAACTCCTCAAAATTGAACTTGTGAGCTCCAGCAATACGTTTTAGGTGGAATTTGAAGGGTTTAAACGCAGCGTCCCATAATCCTCCCATGTGTGGCGCGTGAGGTGGGATGAATTTCCATTTAAATGCCTGTGGTTTCGAATGGTATAGAATGAGTACATCTTTGGTGAGGCAGAGAAGCCATTATCTGCGAGCAATAATTTGGTTGAATATTATGTACCTTTTGCAATTACGATTAATTTTCTTATCCCTGATATTTAGACAAGATATGCAAAATTCAGTTTGAATCATTCTGCACATTTAGTTACATCCTGCGTGGACCAGAAGTAAATGCAGATAATCTAAGTAAAGTTGGCAAAGTCGGGAGTTGCCTGGTAAAATCTTTAGGGTCTGAAGGGTCATATTATAACCATCTGGGGATTGTAACTTTATCTACGTGAGAAAGATCAGAAACGATGTTGTTTCATAATGCGAGATTCTAAGTTGACTTCTTTGTCCCAGTCTAAGTCTTCCAGCAAGCTACATAAGCATTTTGGCTCTGACAATTATAGGAGTTAGCTAACCTGCTAGGTCAAAGAGCTTTGCGACTGAAGAAAGAATTGTATGTTTAGTGACTTTATCAGATTGGGAGATAGGTGTAAAAGAGTAGGTGAGGGAATCAGTGATCGCATTTCACCTGATTCCTAAAGTTTTAGTGGTGCTTGCATCGTAACACCGTTAGAAGTTAGAGTCGTATGGATGGTATTCCGGTAGGTAAGCTAAAAGTTCGGACTTGTTAGCAGTGATTTTTTTACGGGAAATCCTGCTGATTTAAGAGTAGTGGTAAGTTCAGTTAAGAGTTAAAAGTTTCTTTGATAGAATAGCCTTCTGCAGCATATCTGAAGCGAGCTGGAGTAATAGCAAGAAATGGAGCGCAGTTAACTCTAAATGTTACCGTCCTTCTGAAAGATAATTTTTGGTAGAATCTATCTTCGGGATGTATTAAAATTTGTCGGTACATTTTTTGAATGTCACCGCTAAAGACATAAGGGTATTTTCGCTAGTTGAGGATTATAAGTGTATAAAGTGTCATTTAGGGAAAAGCCAGATTTAGATTTGCGAGAGGCATTGACTTTTGTTGTTTTATATTGTTGTCTGATTACTGCATATTGAGGTAAATAAAATGAAAAATATTTGTTGTCTTCAACAATCTCTCGGTGGGAGGTTTCATCCATATGATTAAGAGTGTGATATTCTTCTAGAACTTGGTTGGTTTGGGATCTTTTGAGAGGTTTAGTTTCATGTGAGAACTAGTATTCGCGAGGATCCTAAAAATTTAGTTTTTGGGAATTCTTTTTTAAAAGGTAACCTAACAATATATCTTCCATTTTGGTCAAGTGTAGTGTTTTTTTCATAAAATTATTCACAGATTTGATCTTCGGCGGATATGGGAGGAGAAACGGAAGTTCTTCTTGCTCCCAAAATTTGCGAAGTAGATCATTGAGCGCTAAATTATCTGAGGGGACCAGATTTGTGTTTGAAATGTGAATCGTTTGAGTAGCAATTGGACCACTTAATACCCAACCGAAGACGGCATTACAAGCAAAAGCGTGACCGCAGACATTTTTCTTTTCTTCAGTATTAATAAATCGTTCGCCGTCATTTCCGAGCATGAGGTCTATTTGTGTAGAATTGTTAAAAGTCGGATCTGCCAAATCAAGATCTGTTAAATATGAAGAATTTGGAAGTTGGAATGAAATGGAGGGTATGGGTTTAGCTATCTTCGGTAAGATTATAGCTGGAAATCTAAAGTTGCCTTATTTTGAATACAGTATGAGATCACATTCTTTAGTTGCAGATTGTGGCATGCAAGCAACTCCAGATACATCATAAATTGATTTTTGAGTGGGAATTTTGAGGCGCTGAACAATTCTTTCGGATAAGAATGATATTGTGTAAGTGGGGTCTATAAGAGCCCTGACCATGAAAAGCTGATCCATATGTTCAATATGCACTAAGTAGTATTGAATTATTATCAATTGACACATTTGTATGAACTTGGAAGTTTTAGACTGTTTAGACGTTGATGGAACTATAAGAATTAGTTCCTCACGCGAACGAGATTCGCTTTTTGTTCGAACTGAACCTTGAGAGTGGGTAGGTGATAAGCAGTTATTACAAATTTTATTAACATCATCTAAATTTGGACATATTCTTAAGCTATGCTCACTAGAGCATAATTTGCACTGAAAACTAGATTTTTCTTGCGAAGCAAAGATTGAATTTGAGTGTGTGATACCACGGAAATATTTGGGAGGCTCATTCTATGCCTCATTGTTTCCATACTAGATATTCTTTCTACAGCTTCATATCTGTCTTTTAAAAACTCTTCTAATTATGACCATTTTATAATGGAGCGATGGGTTTTAAGGGATTTTTCCCGAAGAGACAAAGTTTCTCTTGGCAGCTTTGATCAAACGCGAAACACAATGAAAAGATCGCAGTTTTCTGTCTTTATGTCTAAAGATTTTAGACCTTGTAAAACGTCGCTTACAGTAGAATGTATGTTCTGAAGTATTTTATTGTCTTCTGAGGCCGCCGCGGGTATATTGAATAAAGTTTGTACCAGCTGGTCACCTAATTCTCTTCCATTTTCATAGCGGTCTCTAAGAGCTGTCCAGGCTTGTTCAAAACTGTCATCGCAGAGTGAGAAACGTCATAAAATTGCACCAGCATTGCCAGATGTTTTTCTACAAAAATGGTATAATTTTACAACTGGAGCACAATTTGAGTCATTGATATATAAGGACGTGAACATATCACGAAAAGACATCCATTTCTCATAACTACCTTCAAAAACACGAAAGCAGATTGGGACAGAATAGTTTTAACGGGGTGGACTCATAAACGAAGAGATTTAAGATGCATTGCTAGTTCGCGTAATTTTGAGCAAGTCTAATATATCTACAAACATAGTACGATTCTGAGCAAGCATTAAAATTGAGCATTGACTTCATCTCTCAGCTCTTTTGAGTTTTCATATATAAGATAAAGCATGGAATTCTCATATGCACAAGTTCGATGTATATTATGAAAATATACCTTTGCTTATGGAATGTAAGCAATTAGGTTTATAGAAAATAGTTTATTGGAACTTATTTTGATTTATCTTATATAAAGTAACAAGCTTTAGGTTATTTAGATGTACGTTATTTATTATATATTTGTTAGTGGGTTGGGAACTAGAATCAGCTTGTTAAATTTCGATAAGTCAACAAATTTTGAAAACAACTGCGTTATTTCAGCTTCAGTTAATTTTATAGGAGACAATTGGATGCGTGAAATTAGATTTTATATGCAAATTTGACTTGGATTTAGAAACTTTAGATTCAAAATTTTCTAATCAGTTCTAAAAAAATTTTGATTTATTAAACGATCAACAAAGTGGATAATGGATATAGTTTTTCTTTATAAGTGTTAAATATTTCACAAAATGAGAAAAAACAATAACTAAGCTATTTATACTACAAACCTTTAAGTGTAGTGTAAACAATGATACTTTCTTGTAGTATATGTTGAATAATTTATATTAATTTAATTTAATTCAAACCAAATATTTATTTGAAGCCTCTACTGCTGTTTTAAGTTTTCTTATGAAACCGTCAATTTTTCAATATTTCACACCGATTTTGCTTGTCAATTGATTTTATTACAGGAATTATAATAAACTGGATATTAAATTAAATATGTTCGTATTAGAAAACTTTTTTCCCTTTAGACTTGTATAATTTTAAACCTTATTTTTCAGATAATACCTATACATTTTTTCGGTATTTAGTAATTTTAATTGGGAGCTTATAGATATAACCAATCTGTTAACTCTGTAGTTAGCTATTGTAAAGAAAGAAGTTTTTGTTGTTATCTTTTCTTGTTTTTACCAAAGATGAACAGTTTTATTTTTCAGTAGAATATAATTTGTATCTTACTTTTATTTATGTAAATGTTATAGCAACAATCCAATAAGAAATTGTTTTAATAATCAATTAAACTTAGTTCTCACTGTTCAACCTTACAAAAATTTGAATTTTACTTTTAAAGCGTGATCCATTTCGAACTTCCCTACATTTTTAAAGGAAAAAGCATAGAAAATTCAAATTTAATGGAGAATGTTTATTATCGTTTGAAGGAACATTCTTTGTCATTTATTTTTGAAAAGATTATGTCTATCAAATGTTGGCCCTTGCTACGTCGCAGATGGTTGATCCGTTGAGTCCAATTTTCGATGTCTTGTTCGAGCATTTCGGCTGGTAAGTGGCGAATGACTCGCGTGATGTTTTCTTCCAAGAACTGAATCGAAGCGGGTTTGTCCGCATAAACTTTAGACTTTACATATCCCCACAAGAAAAAGTCTAACGGTGTGATATCGACCGGCCCAAAACGTGAAATTATGTGCTCACCGAAGTGTTATCTCAATAAATCCATTGTTTGATGCGATGTGTGGGAAGTGGAGTCGTCTTGCTGAAAACAAATGTCGCCGAGATCACGAGGTTAAATTTCAGGCATCAAATAGTCGGTTATCATGGCACGATAAACATCGCCATTGAAGGTTACGTTCGCACCGGCATCATTTTTAAAGAAATATGGACCAATGATTCCACCGGCCCACAAACCACACCAATCCGTTGTTTTTTCTGAATGCGGCAATTTTTTTCGTTTAAATACCCATAGAGCCAGAAATGGGCCTCATCGCTGAACAAAATTTACCTCAAAAACGTCGGATCTTCTTCGAACTTTTCAAGAGCCCATAGAGCGAAGCGATGTCGCTTGGGAAGATCGAGCGGCTTCAGTTGGTGCACAAGCTGTATTTTGTACGATTTAAATTTAAGATCTCGACGTGAAATGCGCCAAGTCGTTCCATACTTTAGTCCGAGTTGCTGCGAACGGCGCCGAATCGACTCTCCACGGTCTTCGTTATATTTGTTTCTTGGGTAAATTATTTGCTTTGGAATTAGAGTAATTTTCCTTATGTATCGTTTGATATTGCTTTTTTTCTTTTTTAACTTCAATATATTTTAATATATATTCAACAGAAATAAATTATAATTTGAAAGTTAAATAATTTCAATTACACTTCAAAAATATGCTTTTAACATAAGATTAAGAATTTTTCTATTGATGCATTGTCATCACTAGAATAAGATCAAAGAGGAATTAAGAGCACGACAATTTCAATTGGATTTTTTCTCTTACAGTGAAAATGAGAACGTGCAATATGCAAAAAAAGTGGTTGAAAGTGGTTTGGAAATAACAACAATAACTTATTTTGTTATAAACTTGTAAAATTTATTTTTCTTTTCTTCTTATGCACCTTTAATTTTAGTTTCGATTAAGTTTTACCAAATAAATATTATAATTGTAACTTACGTTTCTTTGCGGCAATTCTGGTTGTAAGGTTATTTACTTACGAAGCTGAAGACAATTTACGGGTTGGAATTTTATTGGAAATGCTGAACACAAATCTGAGGTAGTATGAGTTGTCGCGCTGAGTTTGTTGTTGGCTGAAATGGTCTCATGGGATAAATTTGCCCGGAGTGGCATGACGAGATAGAATTTATTTTTATGTTGAAATTAATCTTGTACCTACTGTATTTACAGAAGAACTTGTTGGGTGTTTAGTTTATGGTTGAATGATGTCTAAAAACTGGAATGTATGATTTGTTGAGAAGATTAGTATTTATTAGTATTAATTGTTGTTTGCGGCAAGAAATGTTGTGTTTGCTCTTTAAAGTATTTAAGTTTTGGAATTTTTGTACACATATTTTCTTTTCCAAAAAATTGCGTTTTTTGTAAATTTTTATATAAATTTTGATTACTATTTGCTTCACTTTGACTGTCTCAAATTTATTAATTCTTCTTTAAGGTTTTTCTTTATCACTGGCCAGTTTGAGGATGCAAATTAGAAGACCGGAAAATCGCTCAATTCGTTTCAAGCGATCTTCGGGTTATCGAATTACCACTGAAGTTATTGTTCAGTGGCAATTAGTAATTTATAAATTTTCAATATTCAGGATTAATTTTTGGCAAAATTCTCAGTAAGATTTTACATTTAGTGTAAATAATTGGTATTTACATACAATTCATTTAGTAATAAAAGCAATTATACAATAATTAATTCAAGAATAAATATATAGGTTCTCAACAAAGAATTTTATTGTTCAAACTAAACCCTGTTATTTCTCTAAAATTATTGCACTATTTAACATACTGTTAGAACCTTTATTTTTAGCGCTCTACCATTCCCTTCTTCTGATGATCTACCTCTTATTTGAATAAAACTACTAAGCACAATGATAAAAGTTTTACTGACTCTTAATTTAGTAAAATGTGAGTAAAAACACTTAATGTTTCACCATTTTTTATAGTTTTTTACGCTTTTTCTTTTATACAACTTCCTGCCTGTTGTGTGTACTCTGCAGTAACAATTGAAATTGAATTAGTTTTCCTTAATTGCAGCATGTTGCTGAAAAAACCCACATATACTCTTCATTAAATTACTTTTATTGCAATGAAAAAAAAAACAAGTTGATGTACTTAAGTATTAAATTTAAAACTTTCGAGATTTTGTTTATAAATTATTTTAATATTAGAATATTTACAACTTTCTAAAATGTTTATACTACAAATTGTTAGTTTTTTTTTTGTTTATACCCTGTACCACCATAGGTGGTTGGAGTATTATGCGTTTATGCTGACGTTTGTAATGCATAGAAAGAATCATTCAGCACCCACCTTAAAATACACCAATTGGCTTAAAATCAGTTTTTGAGTCGATCTAACGATGTCCGTCCGTCGGGCTGGCTGGTTGTCCATGTGAATCTTGTGCACTAAGTAAAGGTCGCAGTTTTGAAGATAATTCAATGAAATTTAGAGCGTAGAACTCTCATTATACAAAGACGAAGCCTATTGAAATTGGTTATGATCGGTCCATTATTTCTCCTAGCCCCAGCCATAAATGCGTTAAATATAGCAATATTTTAATGAAATTCGGTGTAAGAAAGTTTTGTGTAAGTGGCAATCTTTGTGCCAAATTTTATGAAGATCGGTCCATAGTTGACCATAGCTCCCGTATAAAATACCCTTCCGAAAATCACTTTAACGTGTATAAATTCCATACGAATGTTAGTATGAAGTTTATAATTGACACAAATAAGTTTAATATGAGTAGAAGCCACAGTGACAAATTTTATGAGGATTGCTCCATAATTTACCATATCCCACTTTCGGGAATAACCCTAAAGTGCATAAATTCATATAAATGTTAGTATTAAAGTAATATTCTGTATTCGTATATTTTATTTTACACTCAGTAAAAGTATCGTTCCACAATTGTCCACATGTCTAATATAAGATCCCTCTACGAATTTTGATGGACATACACAATGGTGTGGGGTATCATATGGTCGGACTTGATCGACTATGTCTTTTTTATTTATTTTTTTTTGTCTTTGTGTATGTTATTCTGCCCTCTGTGCGACTAAAAATTACAATGAAGAGATTTAAGTTTATTATTATACAACCACAAAAACATCAGTATACAGTATCGTCCAAAATAACTGAACAAAAGATACTTTTTAAATAATTTGACTATAACGCAACTTTTTCTTGAAGAAAATATTGTTAATATAAAAGGATTGAACACTATTTAACATAATAACAGAAATATATTTTTGATATTTATAATATAGTAATAAAAAAAAAAGTAAAAAAAAATTTTACAACAAAATTTAAATCTAACAAACTATTGATCTTACTATTTTGTGATAATCCCTTTATTTATGATAACTTCGAAGACTTTTTTAGGCTTATATTAGGAATTAAACAAATAGGCATGTATATTATTAGCATTGACATTGATGTCGAAGATTTTGAAATTGCTCTCCTCGCTGCTCTTCTGATTTTCTATTTTCCATAATTTTTAATTAGTCTTAAGATAATGAGACTATATGAAATACTTGCCGATGAAACCAATTTTTCATTAATTTTTAGGTTTATTTTGGGTCTTTAACATTTTTGAATATTTAGTAGGTCAGTGTTTTATCTTTGGCATATGAAAACATTACTTCCTGTCGAATTTTTTGTATGTATGTATATAAGTATGTATACATATACATGATGTACTTTCTTAATCATTATATCATTAATTACATACGGGTCATAGCCATTGTCCCGAAAATTATCCCAAGGCATTACGTGTCGCTTTGACGCTTAAGAGTACCCTCACAGTTTAGAGCATGCAAACCTTGATAAAGGTGCTGATTAACATTTTTCATTTCATAAAAATTGCTTATATTAGCCTCGATTTGTTTTAGAAAAAAAACTCTGTTCCATTGATTTCGACTACAGCACAAATTTAATCGAGAAATTTTATTTTCTTGGAAATAAATGGCCTTTTGCAGACCTGTAGAATTCTACTCCGGTCTGAACTACTCATTAACCAGTTTAAGCAGTCTTATTTTTATCGTTTTGACTTCCTCTATCAATTTATATATTATTATTGATAGTTGACCATCTTGGTCAGCTTTTTTTAACTTAACTTATTTGTAACCAATGTTGCCAGTTTAGCCTATTTAAGGCGAAATCTAGCCTTTTGATTTTAATTTTAGCCTCAAAATTTCCGTATTAGCTTCCAGCTTTTTTCTAGTCTTTTTGATTTTTAAATTTACTTTTAAAAGGCTAAAACGTTAGCGCCTCCACAAAGAAGAAAATAATTTCTTATTTGCTTTTACTAATTTTATTTTTTTTATTCTTCAAAACATATTTAACTTAACTAATTTTGTAGACTTATCAAATCCATTATTATAATTATTTTTTAATCATAAAAATTAACAATGGAAACTATTTACGAAACTATTTTTGAAAAATTCTTATAAAAGCGAAAAATCACCCAAATATTTGGAAGTGCTTAATCAAAAAGAACTTAAAGTTCAAAAATGGCGAAAAATGATTTCAAAATATTACACATTCGAGCAAAAAAGGATTTTGCTCGCTTAACTAAACCGTAAGTTTTTATAACAAGATATTGATATCGTTGACAAGAGAAAGATTTTAGCGCCTTATAAGTGTTAAAAAAGCTATATGTTACCTTTGAAAACCCGAAATAAGAAGTAAAAATATATATTTTTTTAATTAAAATTGCATCATTGTTCGATGTGCAGTTTTATGGAATTTTATATATAATATAATATAATATAATATAATATAATATAATATAATATAATATAATATAATATAATTTTTAATTTAGCACTAAAGAATATACTGAAGCGATTCATCGGTGTCCGCCTAGCCGTCCGTCCAACCGTTATTAATGTGAAAGTTCTTCTAGGAGACTAGGGCTCCCTTTTAACGACTTCTGTAGAAGTTGCCACGATGACGAAGAGGAGGAAACAATGGGGCGTTTTTTATGTTACAGTCCCACTCTCACTGAGATTAGTACTACTAATTTTGGTAGTCCGTTGTGATTGGATCATTGTGTGTGATATGGATCAATTCTTTCATACATATGTCAGGCTGTTATGGACACGTGAATTAGTAATACATAATAGCGGGACCAAATTAGGATCAAATTAGAACCAAGTAAGCTGTCTCCTATTGATTAGACAGCTATCCACTGAACTTAACCTTACGTAATAGAATTTGTCACAAAACTTCTTTTCCAAGGAGATGTCAAGTGAATTTTGTGGAAAATGTAATAAAGATGTATGCATTTTACATAGATGATAGTACGGGCATGAAATTTGGCTGTAAATTATATCAATATTTCGCTGCACTATAAAAAAATCTTGTACTGCAACTTTAATTTAATTATAATAATTTAAATGATCGTTATTAGTGTTTTAGTCTTTTCTAACATTATTCAATAGCCTGAGATTAAAATCCACTGCCGAACAATTAAAATTAAAAAAATTTATTAAGAAATATATATTTTTTTGTTAAGTTAGTTTAAACAATTAAAAATTGTTCAACAGGACAGACCAAGGCAGAACAGTTTTATTATATCTTTAGTATTTGGAATACTAGCTATAATATGCATATGAATATAATTTTCTGTGTTTTATTAATAAATTTATTACAATGGGTGTTTGTGAAACGGTATAAAACTTTCATGGTGAAAAATATTTTTTCTATAGAGAGATAATTTTTCATTCTACTGTGTGTAGCGAAAACTGTGAAATACTGATAAATTTAATTTTTATTAGAAAAAAATTAAAATAATTGCGTAAACATGAAAATAAAAAATGTGACTGAAAGAAAAAACAAATGTATAAATAAAATGTTGAAATGCTGAAATTCTTTTTGAAAAGAAAACTCCACTTTGGCCACATTTTGTGTTCAAATGGACATTTAATAATCAATATTAAGTATCCTAAAAATCTATTGTGTTTGAAATCTTATAACTAAATGTAAATCTTTTGTTATTGAAATATTTTCTAATATTTTTTTAAACATTGAAAATTTACTAACCTTATGAGCTAGTAAAATTTTGTTCTACTAAAACCAATCAAAAATTTAGTAACAAACTTACAAACTTATATCAAAAAAACAACAATTAATGATAAAAAAATCAAGATAAATAAATAAATACATTTTTCATATTTTTTCAAATGAATCAAAAGTTGAGAAGAGTGAAAAAATTGTTTAAATTTTCATTTACATTTTCAATTTGTAAAAAAATGTTTGAAATTTTCTTAGGAAAATTTTAAGTTTTCAATGATTTTTATCAAAATTTTGGGAACAGAAGCGCTTTTTACCAAAATTATGCAATTCTGTAAAGATTATTTTTTGACATATTTTCCTTGGAATTTTACCATTTTAAGGCATTTGCTGTAAATATGTATTTTCATGTATAGCTACATTCATTTAGCATTTGCAATCAAATCTAACAAAACTAAATCAAAGATTTAACAAAATATTTGAAAAATTCCCAAAATATTCATTATGAACAATTTAATAATATCTATATGAACAAAATTTTATATTTTATGAAAAAAGTTTGGGAAAAAAGTCATGTTCGTTTCATAATATTTTTGAGAAAAACTTCAAATATATGGATTTTTTCTCCGTGTAAATAAATAAATAAATAAATATTTTTTTAATAAAAATAAATTGAACTTTTTTCTGGTCTTATTTTTGGGAAATTTAGCCTTTTCTGACTTTTTTTTAAAGTACAATTTAGCCTCTTTTTTCTCATTTCCTGCCAACACTGCTTGTAACTTATATAATCGTCGATTTTGCCATTTAGTAGTTTATGATGTATTAATCCGAAGTACATCTACACATCTTCAAAAATGACGCCAATATTAACAAAAATCAGTTCCATTTAAGTAAATATTGGTTTGAAATGCGTTTTGTGCTTTATCTATTTGTGTTTTAAGTAAGCATTTGAACATTTTTTTTTCTTAATTTCTTAATTCATGTTTTTGCATCTGCATCTGCTGTAAAAAAATTAAAAGTGTGCCTTTTGAATTTTAGTTGGCGATATATTTTATTTAGAGCGGAAAACAACCTTTATATCGATGTAAATATTTTTATAAAAAAATAATACTATTCTGCTCATACGAAGACAGTCTTTAAATATAGGATTTGTGCAGTTATTTTTGGCCTACACTGTATAAGTATACTGACTGTATTAAAAAATGCATGATAATGATGATATTGATGGTTACTGATGTTGGTGATATTTTCATATTATATCAGCATCATTTATGTGCGTGTATATGTATGTACGTATGTATGAAAGTATATTTATACTAAAGTTTTCAATACCAGAAAAGGGAAAACGAAAATAATTATATATAAGACATAAAAAAAAACAGTGTGGCATGTTATATTTATGGGTATATTTAAAGGAATTATTTAAAAATCTGAATTTTATTATATATAAAATTACTATCTTTTATTTAGTTTACTATTTAACAAAAAGTGAAACAAAAGTATAAATAAAAAAACAATATAATACTTTTCCAGTTTTTCTTTTTTTTCATATTATTGCTAGAAGTATGTATTTTAACGTATATTAAATATCAGCTGCACAAATTTGCACAGTTTTGATTAGTAAATATTTTTTAGTGTCAATATCAGTGCAGATTCATGATATTTTTAAGCTGTCGCTGGAGTTAAAGCGAAGTATATACTTTTTTCTGCAAATATCTCTTAAACAGAAGCATGCATGGCACAAAAAAGTTGTAGATGGTGGGTTTAATAAATTTTACCAAGTCGAACATAATATTCTTAGATACTTGTTCAAAGGTTACCCTCACCCGGTTTATGATTACAATAGAACAAAAAAATTAGTGATTGTAATTGAATACTTAATAAAGTACTTACGAGCAAATATTTAAAAATTCAGATATTTAAGATTTCTTATTTTTGGTAAAATTTTGTTTTTTACTGAAATTTTGCATTTTTTGGTGAAATTTGAAGCTTTAGGAAAATTTTAGGATTTTTGGTTAATTTTCGAATTTTTGGCGAAATTTTAGGTATTTGGTAAGAGATTTTATCTTTGATGACATTTCGAATTTTTTCTGAAATTTTTAATTTTTAGTGAAATTTAGAATTTATAGTGAAATTTGGGGTTTTTGGCGAAATTTCGGATTTTTCGTAAAATTTTTGACTTTTGGTAAAATTGTATAAAATTTTTAATTTTTGTTGAATTTTCGAATTTTTGGTGAAATTTAGCTTTTTTGTAAAATTTCGAATTTTTAGTAAAATTGTATGTTTTTGTTAAAATTTTGGATTTTCTGTGAAATTTTGAATTTTTTGTTGTGTCGAATTTGTAGTAAAATTTCCATTTTTTTTTTTTGCAATATTTTTCCAATCTTTTGTCAAAGTTTAAATTTTCCAGCAAAAACTTGGTAATAGCATATAATTACGGATGTAATTACTTTTCAATGACAACAACATACCGTCTGCATTATATAGAAGAAGTTTAGTAACTACTTATTTACACGGTATTTGATTATTTACTTATGATTAGATTTTTGAAAATAAAAAGTGTTAATTTTTTAATCGATTTTTTAATTCAGTAGACCCATTCATATAAATAAAAAAGGGATAAATATATGTAAAATTAAAAATTTCGTATTAATTAATTTTCAATCTAACAGTTAAAATATTATATTTTTAGTTATTGTTAAGTTTTTTAATCTAAATTTGAAGTGAAGAGCCTTTATAATAGCTCATTAACTCATTACATTGCAACTAAAGATTTTGCTGGGTTTTGTTGAAATATTGTATTTTTAATATATTTTCAGTTTTTTTTTTTTTTGGTGCAATTAAAAATTTTTGTTGGAATTTTTGTGAAATTTTGATAATTTGGTAAATCATCAATTTTACATTGCAAAAAAATTTTTGAATTTGCTCTCTATTTACGTTGAAAGTAAAACATATTACATATTTTTTAAATTTAAAAGAACATCTGACCAATTTATAGTATATTTTTTTTTTCTTCGGAATAGAACACAAAAGATGGTAAAAGACAGAACAAGTTATGAAACACAAGCAAGCAGAACTTTTTTTATGAAGACTTGACAACTAAAACAGAACATGAGAATCCATACAAAATATAGTATATTTTTTTCAAAGCGGTTACTCAAAACCCCCGTCGGTGTTGCCGTTGTTGCAAAATAAATCGCATATGTGTACATTAAATTGATATAAGATGAAAACAGAAAGAAAGTTTTCTTTATATTTTTTATGTGTTCAATTTGGGTAAGGGAGAGTATAATTTTTTACATATGTAGTTTTGTTGTTGGCATGAGAAAAGAACATAAATAAACAAAAACAAAGTAGATGTAAACTTCCGTCACCGCACTATGGGAAGTGCTAGAATACGAGCTAATCATAAATATGTTTTTCTTTTCTTTAATTCTTTATATTTTATAAAATTTTTAACTTACTGTAGAGCTTATATATCAGGAGCTATTACGTGAAAACATTGCAAAATTCTAACCGATATAAATTTTGCTTATTTCAAATAACACATTTTTGGAAGAAATAGCTGGCACATTTTAAATAGTATTATTTTCGCATTTTATACTTTGTGGAATATAATTTACACCATTTTAGAGCGAGAACTTTACGTATATTTTATTTTAGTCATAAAAAGCATGATTAAAATTCTTATACAGATTACGTTCAAATATTTTGGGCGAAAAATAATTTTTAATGGAATGGATATTTGTTGACCCTTTACTCCTCTCTTAAATCAATATAAAACGAAAACTAGATGTCTTGTTTATTGGATTAAAAATATTTTATTTGCGGATATCAGCGGATGTAACCAGGGGATAACTAAATATTGTCTCTGCACCGCATGATTACACAATTTATTTCGAAGATATTAACAGAAATGATTTGGTATTCACGAATTTTTTGTATTAAATTTATTTTTTTTTTTTTATTTAAATGGAATTATTAAAAAATATTATTTACATTAATATGCATTTATCATGACAACGCTTTTATTAATATCTCAGAATTCATATAATGAACATTTTTATTAAGCAGAAAAGAAAAAATAAAATAGTACATCATTATCATTACAAAATTTTATGATGGGCACATTAAGTCGGTATTGCTGTCTTTTCAGAAGATTAACCTTTAATCCCATAAAGTGCTCTATTATCATGGTTTAAATCAATTAAAGTATTTAAACTAATTCTTTAATGGTGCTACCTTCATTCCTGTAAATGTAAAAAAAAAAAAAAAATTAATGTGATTTAAATAACAAGAAATTTCAAATTCAAGAAAATTTTGCCAAAAAATTTGGAAATGGACATAGTTCATATTAATGAATATTATGGAAAGTATTCTCAAGATTATTGTTCCAAATTTTAGTTCATTTATTATTAAAGATTAAAAACTACAGACTTATGAATAGAAAATTTTAAAAATTTCCCACCGTGCATCGCCTCTGTCTTCATTTAACTTGCACTTCTCTCTAACAGCTGAAGCTTGAGTTTCACCTCTAAATGTTTTAGTCAGAAAAGTAAACGCCATACTCTATTTATCAGCACAAAGGGAGGATTCAAAAAGGTTTCAATGTTTGTTGAATTTGTTTAAAATTTAAATTTTCATTTTCTTACGGTTTTTCTTCCAAAATTTGTTTTTTTTTTTTAATTTTTCATTGATGGTTATTATTTCTACAGCAACGAATAAATAATTCTTATTACATAAAAATTGTGTTCCTTTTATTACTTGCTACCCTGTAATATTTGTTGATGCCCACATATTAAATAAAAATATTATGAATCAGTCTTTCATATTTTATTTTTCATATCGTATATGCAACAAACACCTGATATTTGTTTATCGTTATATACTACATTCACCATCAGATTTTTGTGTAAACCAGCAAATGTTAAAAAGACTTTTATAAGCGTAGAACTGGAAAAGAAAATAAACTTACAATAAGAAATATCTTAATATATATATTGTCATAAAGGTATAGAGTATGCAAAAAAAGCAATTGAAAAAAATCTCAAAAAACCCATTCACTGCGTGTTTTCTCACATACTTACTTAACTCTTACATGTTTTTCTTATATTGTGGTGAAGGTATTTAAGCAATCAATATATATATATATATATATATATATATATATATATGTATATTTATTTCTTTTAAGATGATTGACATAACAAGGAAAAAATAAAATATGCCAAACTGTATACAACATAGGATTTTACTACATTAAAAACCTATATAGTGGAGAAAACGAAACAAAATCAGGAAGGGCAAAAAATGCGTTACAAATATAATAAATATAACCGAAGGTTAAAAGAAATACCTTTCAGGGGAATTACTTATTTAAGAATTTCACTGAAATATGGCAAAAAATTTACATAATTTTATAACTAGAATTTTTTCTCGGACCATTCATTCTTCCTTTAAATCTCTCCCCTTCCACTTTTCTGATAACTTAACACAAAATCCATATTGTGCAGATGGTTTTTATAAGAAAATGAAAATAATGTTCATCAAACTGCAAAATGATGAATGAATTTTTTGAAAGATGTTGTAAGAACAAAACTACAGAAAATGGACGTAACTGAAGAAAAAAAAAAATAAAGATAAAATGAAAAAAATCGTAATCATACTCTGATTAATTGCAATAATCCTTCAGGAAAAATATTAATTATTACTTAATGGAAATAAATGTAAAAAATATATATGGATATATATGAGAAAACATAAAAAAAATCAGTTGTTTTTGATATTTATAAAATTGAAGGAAATAAAATTTATATCCCCTTCATATTTCGCACTGAAATTTATAAAAAAGAGAAAGACAGCATTAAGAATAATTTCGTTATATTTCTTAATTGGTTGGTTTACAGGGTAATTCGCTTCAAAAAATATAAATGCGTAGTATTTAAATTAAGTCATATTTTTTAACATAAAACGTAGTTTTTCATTTACTTACTTTATAATAAGACATAGTCTTATATGTAAGATATAATCCATATTGAAAGATGTGCTATCTTGTTATAGTCAGTTATTTATTTATGCTTAATTTCTTACGCTGCATAGTTTTGTTACAATACGAAAAAAAAAGATAAGAAAATGTTTATTTGTTTTTTTTTATTTATATTTTAACACATCATCTGCTTTCACCTCTTAAATTTTTCTACAAAAGAAATTGGCTATTTATATCTGAAACTTTTTTAATAAAAATACTATTTTTCACAAAAAAAAAAAAAAAAAAAAAAATCGCTACAACTACTTTGTTACCAAAAATTTACAATTAAAGTTTTATACCAAAAAACGTCCCTCTACTTTTTTTTACCAAAATTTTTTCACTAAAAAATTCACTACTTAGTTTTTTTTATTACAATGTTTCTTCAAAATATTCAATACTTATAATTTTTTACGGAATATTCACTACAAAAATTGTTAATCAAAAAAAAAAAAAAAAAAAAAAAAAACACTAATTTTTTTTCTTAATTTGTTTTACTAAAAAAATTCATCAATTTTTGGTTTATCAAAAAATTTTCCACTTATTTTTTTATCATCAACAAATTCATTTATTAAAATCATCCATAAATTCACCATAATTTTTTACTAAAAATCTGTCATCAATAAAATGCTTCAGAAAAAAATTCACCACTTATAACTTAAACAAATGCCCACATCTTAATTTATTTTATCAAAAATTTCAACATTGCATTTTTTATCACTAAATTCATCGTCATTTTTTTTATCAATAAATTTGTCGCCAATAAAATGTTTCATAAAAAAATTCATCACCTTTATTTTTTATTAAATAATTATTAACTAAAAAACTCACCACAAATATTTTTTATCAAAATTTTGCAACAAAATTTTTTTTACCAAAAACTTTTACAAAATTTATTTTTAGCGAAAATGTTTGACATAATTTTCGTACCAAATGATTTACCACTATACATATTTTTAAACAAAAAGTTTTAAAAAAAAGTACAAATTTATTGTTAAGTATTCACCGCATTTTTTATATATTCTTAACCGCAACATAAAACAAAGGTTATCATTAAATTGTTTTGCCAAAATCTTCATCACTAAAGCATTTTCACAAAAAACAAATCTATCACTGACATTTTCATCAAAAAGTTCACAATTTTTTTTTTGCCAAAAATTGTTATAATATTTATTTCCACCAAAAATTATTGCCATAATTTCTTTAACAAATAATTTATGTTTTAGAAAAAATTGTCCATCTCGCAAAAAAAAATTACTGATATAGTTTTTACATCAATTAATATTTTTCAATAAAAATTCATCATTAAATTTAAATATTCACCATAAACTTTTTTTCAAAAATTCCACCACTAAATTTTTTTCGCTAAATATTTACCACAAATTGGTTTTTCCCAAAAAATAAACCATAAAAATTGTTTTGCTAAAAACTTCACCATTACTCGTATTTTCACCGATAAATTCACTACTAATATTTTTTGCACAATTTTCAATGCTAAGATTTTTTGCTCCAAAAATATGATTTTTCTTTTTACAAAAAAATCACTACTAAAATTTTCTTAACATAAATTTACAACTTTTTTTCTACCAGTAAAATATTTTGCAAAAGAATTCATAAAATGGTTCATCACTAAAAAATATACCATTAATATTTTTCTAAAAAGTTTAGCATAATTTTTTCCAAAAATTTTATTTTTAATACAAAAATTTGTTGGTCAAAAATTTACCACAAATTTGTTTTCCTCAAAAAATGCTTGGTTTTCTTTCGCCAAAAATATTATTTTCTTTTTCTCAAAAAATAATTTTTTCCAAAAATTTTTTTCTTGTAAAATATTTCCAAAAAAAAAAAAAATATGTTGATTTTTTTGAGAAATTCACCACGTAATTTAAAAAATAAATTCACCACTTAATTAAAACAAAAATCAGAAAAAAGTTCACCACTACAATTTGTTTTTTAAAGATATGCCATATAAAATTTTATCAAAAATTTACTACTTTTTTAAATTCACCACTAATTAAAAAAAATTATCATTAAATTTTCTTTTTTCACAAAAATTTTTTACAAAATTTTCTCGTCTAAAATTAGCCACTAAAATTTGTTTTACCAAAAAATTAACCTTTATATTTGTCAAAACGTTTTCTCTTATTTTTTTACCAAAACTCTTTTACCAAAATTTCACCATTTGCAGTTTTAATAAAAAAATTCATTACAAAAATTTTCATCATAATGTTGTTCCAAGAAAAAGCAAAATCACCACTAAAATTTTATTCACCAAGTAATTATTTCAACACAAATATTTTTTAAAAATCTTGATTAAATTTACTTAACTGCCTATTTTTATAACACGAGCGCAAAAACGACTCGTCTAACTTACATCTTAAATAAAAACAAATTTTTAAATTTTTTTTTGTTTCAAATGTAAGTTAGACGAGTCGTTTTTGCGCTCGTGTTATAAAAACAGGCAGTAAGTTTATTTTGTTATGAAAATTCACCACTAAATTATTAGTACAGTTGGTTCGGCAAAAATGCATCATTATAATTACTTTTACCTAAAATTGACAAGTAAAATTTGATTACTAATAGCTTAAACACGAATTCTTTAAGAAAAAATTTAACATATATTTTTTCAAAAACAATTTTTTTCAAAAACTTTTTTTACCAAGAATTTTCTTTATTTTTTATTTTCACCAAAAATTGTTTATTAAAGTTTATTTTCATTAAAAATTTTTCACTAAAATTGCATTAGCAAAAAATAATTACAAATCTTTTTCTACCAAAAATTTACATAAAAATTTTCTATGAAATTCCTTTAAGCTATTTTTCATTTTAAATACAATTGATATGTGTAAAATACCAATAAAAATCCGCTTTTACACTGCGTAAGAAAGTAAGCTTTTTTTGCTGGTTTTAAAATATTTCTTGTTAATATCTGATTGTGGTTTAGATTTTTCTTTAAAAGCTTTATTTGCTACCACAAAGATACACACATTTCTGTGGCAAAAAGCTACATAATTGATTTTTATTACTTTTCAGGAGACCCCTTTTAGGGTTTTAAATTGAAATTGAAGGTATACAATTTTGAATTATCTGCCGTGTAAATATGTCTACAATTCGTAAAAAAAATTATTTGGTATATTTTTGAAACCGACATTTATATTGACTATCGAAAAATATAACAAAAAGATAATGATGCTGTTTTTCCCTTTATAAATATTTTGTTTAAATCATATTTCAAGTTATACATTTCTTCCAAAATGTAATTTTAAGATATATCTTGAATATATTGAATTATGTACTTATCCCATTTTCACAATTTTTCCATTTTGAAAAAGAGTAAAATCAAACGAATTATACTGTTACGCAGACCACTATCTCCTAAAGAAATGGACAAATTTTTGTAAAAATTTTACACAATATATAATGAAATACAGCAATTATAAAAACTAAGAAAGTGGAAAACGACATAACTTAAGTTATGTAGTTTTTCCTTTCGGCTAAGGATTTATATTTTGTTACATTTCGAATCAATTCATTTGTATTGATAAATATTCTATTATATTTTTACTCATATATGTATTTGTTGGTTTTCTTTTATTTGCTAAATCAAAAAATGTGTATTCCTTCTTTACCATCGCACAGTGGTTCCAAAACGCTTTGTTTTGGAAATAATTCTATAACTTGTGAACCGTTGGAAATAGCTTAATAAAATCTCAAGCAACAAAATAACGGGTGCTTTCGAGTTGATTTAGAGAAGCACAGATTTCTTGCGGGTCACGGGGATGGAGGATGGCCCTCTATGTCATTTTTTTAACCGCCAAAAATGAATTTGTGATATGACAGAAAAGAAATTTTATGTATAGATAGTCCTTGTAAATCTCTATAAAAATACTCTTATATGTGTAGGTTATCTCTCTTAGTTTAACAGATATTCAAGTCGAAATAAATGTTTATCTGATTTTTAGCCACGTTTTCTTAGTTTTATTTTCTTTGGTTTTTTTTCAAAGCAGGTGGGAATATTTTTTTTTTTTTTTTTTCTTATAAAATTTGTTTTTTGTTCTGACCCTTTTAATATTTTGAAAAGGAATCTTAATGTATATGGTCTAATCTGAAAAACTTTAAATTTAAATTTTAAGTATATTTTTTTAGAAATAATAAATAAATAAAATAATATTTGGACATAAATAAAGTTTAAACGAGTAGAGATATTCTAATGAAATTTTGACACAATATATATATATATATATGTATGTATATACTTGCCTTGAAATCAAAGAATAAAAAAAAACACACCCACCGTTTTGTACCAAAATATCCAAAATTCTAACCCGAAAAAGAAGTGTTTTGAAAAATTTACTTTTTAAATTCACACACTGTCGTTATAAGAAGAGTCCATTAGAAAATATCTTTTGTGC
Source organism: Protocalliphora azurea (assembly GCA_932274085.1). Lineage (NCBI taxonomy): Eukaryota > Metazoa > Arthropoda > Insecta > Diptera > Calliphoridae > Protocalliphora > Protocalliphora azurea. The sequence continues at coordinate 8,824,435 of OW026519.1, forward strand.
GTTTACCCAACATATGGAGGTATTTAATTAACTTGCTTGATCTCTGCTTTATGATTTGGGAATTTTACAAACAAATATAAAAAAATATTAGAAAATTTAAAAGTTTGGATAGAGCTTGCGAGGAGACCGTTGCCCCAAGTGTCTTCGGAATTAATGTACGCGAATATAAGTTAAAATTTTGTAGGAAATCCGACGAAATTATATTTCGTCCTAAATATGTCTTAAACTAAACTAAAAATACCTCCACATGTAAACATTTTTTTGTAGGGATTTACAAGGACTATCTAGGTAAATTTTTTTTCTGTGAAATCATAAAAGGATATTTGGAGATTTAAAAAAAAATTGCATACCCGAGGTGACCAACTTTGGAGGTCTACCCACTTCCCTTCTGACCTGCTAAGAATCCGTGGTCCTCCGAGTCTACTCGAAAACACCTCGTCTCTGGTCACCTGACCTTAATTGAGTTATTTCCAATAGTTCACAAATTATAGAACTATTTGCAAAAAGTAACGTTTTGGAACCACTGTGGATTGTCATGTATGTTCGACGCATGTGTTAGTAAAGCAAGCGTAAATATAAATTGATTGAATTTGTTAAATCAAGCACAAAATTTGGTCGACAAAAAATTGTTGAGACCTGAAGAAGAATGAAGGTACACACAGCACTGTTTCATTTAGAATTATCGTTTTTTTTTTTTTTTTTGAGAAACCTGAGTAGAATAAAAGTAAAATAATATAAATCAGAATTATTGAGAGAGAATCAAACAGGTCATAGTATTTGTAATTGAAAATCAAAAATTTTAATTTCATGTATCGATTTTGGGTTTAAAATATTTCTAACAATTTACAGACGTTCTATAAAATTATGATTATTTGATTTTATGTATTATAGCTGCTTTAATTTATTAAAAAAATGTTTTTCTTTTGAACTTGCATTTATGTTCACATACTAATTTTACTTCAGTATTTCTTGCTTTAATTGCCTTGATTTGTTTTTATTTTGAAATACGAATATGAAAAAAAATGAATTTCGAAGTACAGGCAAGTTTCTACCCTTTCTTATTCGCTCTCTATGAGAGAGCATACGAAGTTCAAATTTCAACAAAAAAAAAAAAATCATTCTATGAACCTAGATTTATATAGCAATATATAATAGAGGTTCTAAGTATGTATAGTTTTTGATTTAGGTTTCCTTTTTTGATTAGACTTCTTTGAAATAAAACAAAATTATTAAAAATATTTATTAGTAGCTCTTCCTATACTACTTTTTCCACATTTGCTTACATTGTTTTTAACAATTTTGAAACAATTCTAAATAATTACTTTTACGTATATAAATACCTCTTTGTTAAAAAATTAAAAGCAATAGAATTTGTATAAATTTCCTGTAAGTACTTTTATTATTTTTCTGTGTTTTGGCAATACAAAATATCATCTTTTCTAAAAACGCATGCAAGCAGGATGATCCTGTGTGAATTCAATATAAAATGCTTAACAAGATTTAATACCATTTAAGTACCTAAGACCATAGCAAGAAATGCAAGAAGAAATATACTATACATTTACATGAATATTGAATTCAATGCCAAAACAATACAGTTTCCTTCTTTACATTTCAAAACATTGACAACTTGAGTTTGGAGTATGAGAATGTACTCATAAAACTTACATTTCCTTTTTTCCAAATATGTATTTCTATTGTTAAGAGAAAGAATTTGCTAGATAGCACTAATCCACACTTATTCATAAAACCAAACATGAAAATAATATTGTAGAAATGTTTTTCAAAATAAAGTTTATGAAAAATTTAAAAAACTATACGCATATTTAAACAACAAAGAAGGGAAATTCTCAAACGCATGAACGCTATTATGAACATGAAGTTACACTTGACATGGTCATAAACCTGGCATACCAACAATAACGACTGCAGCCAACTGCTGTTCATATTTTAGGAGTACTGGAAGTTTTAGCAGCATTGTGAATTGTGTTACAACTGTAGTCAATGCCACGGTAACAGTCATCCGTATTAGACGGTATACTAGTAAATGAATAAAACATCAACCAACTACATATTCGCACCACGTTCACAAATCTATATGTGATGCATACATACAGTGAGGGCTAAAACGGGATTGAGTATGTGAACAAAATATTTTTTTTAGCATAAAATTTCCAGAATTTTCATTAACACATATTGTCTAGAATTAGAATTATAAGGGTTCTAAATTTCTTGTCGTTCTAATAGATAAGACATTACTTGAAAAATATAACGAAGTCCCTAGAAATGGACATATTTTAGAATGCAACGTTAAACTACTAATGTGGCCTTAAGAATACAATATATTAACGTAAAAATAATATAATGCATAATGGAGGTTTTTGCAAAATAAATTGTAATAAATCTGAAAATTTAAAAATATAAAGTAGTCTTATTATATATCGTTTGAAAGGAAAGTGTGTCCTATTTAAAATTATATATAAAAATTTTTAGTATTTCAATATTTAAAAAAGACTTTTCTTAAAATAAAACAAAAAAAAAAAATAAGGAAATTATATTTACAATGACATATTTTGTAAATTTTGAGTCCGAAAATTTTCGAAATGGTTAATCAAAACAATTGATACCTATAACCATTAATGAAGATTTCAGAAATTCAAAGTTTAGAAAAATATATAATTAATTCTATATATTTTTAATTTAATTCTATATAGTTTTAAAAGTCAACATTTTTATTATTAAAAATATATTTTTTTTTTCTGATAATTACTTCGTGTGACTAAATTTATCCATCGCTTATCACAATTTTTTCACAAAAGCCTTTAAAATGTACTATACTATCTAAACTAATTCGAAAAAGTGCCAAAATCAGTATTAAAATTTCTTTACAGATTTAAAAAATTGAAATTGGATGAAGGGTGCATGTTAAAAATTTTTCAAAACTACATCTACTCGCTTTATTAAGGTCCAATCTTTCAGAAAATATCAGAATATATTAAACGTTTTTAACAAAATTAAAAAAAATAAATATGTATTTACCTGTTCCAAAATTTTGATTTTAAAAATTTATTTATAGTTATCGAATTGAGAGAATACAAAACTTTTTCTTTAGCATCATATATATATTTTTTTGAAATGTTTTAGAATTTTTATTTAAAAAGCTATAAGACAAAAACAGAAAAACAAAAAAAAAAAAACGAAATGAAATGAAAAATGAAAAATTAAATCTTTAAGTCAAATACCTTTTAAACAGTAAAAGATAATGTGGTACAGTTAGCATGTTATTTCTTTATCTTCCTCCGAAATATAAATTATTTACAAGGCTAACTCCTCCTCTACCGATGTTCCAAGTACTCTAAAAGATCCAGATATATTACCACTTAGTTTTCAAAACGCCCCAATATGTATTATTCTCACAAAAAGTTTTTTTTTTATATAAGACGTAGTTTTTTATATTACACGTAGTTTTTTAAAGACTACCATATTATATGTATAATATGTCTACGAAGTTTTGCAAATAAGAAATAGTTTTCAGAATCAAACGTAGTAGCGAAAATAGTTTTTAGTAGAAAATATAATCCCTGGAATAAGATATACTTTTCAGAATCGAAGCCTTAAAGTAAATCGTAATTAAACTTTAGTCTTTTAGTCGTAGTCTTAAGAATAAAGTGTTTAGAATTGGATGTTGTTTTTATAATTAGAACACAAATTAGTCCTTAGAATATAACGTAATTTTTTGAAAAAGGCATAGTTTTTGGAACAAGACTTAGGTCCAGTTTATACCGTTCCCTTAGTATATACTTAAGTGTAAACTTAGTTAAGAAATATTTAAGCTAAAGCAGGAAATTAAACAAAGAGATTTTATGTATGTACAATAGAGTGGTCCCAACCTTATAAACAGTTTTCTTTAACTAAAAAGCATAAATATATTTTATATATCCCAAAATGTTTTATCATAGTTATATTAATTTTTTATTGAATATCTTCTAACTTATATTTTTATATGGTAAGGCCAAAAAATTATTACAGATATCAAACTTTCTTCTTTAGGTAAAACATTTTTGATACCGTAATAATGTACCACCAAAAATAAATCGAAAACAGCAATTTAAAAAAAAATTAAATAACTTGAAAGATGTAAAGAAATCTTAAGCTGTAAAATTAAAAAAATTTTAGTGCAAAATATATAACCACAAACAAAATATAAATTTAAAGGGTATTTTATTTTTTTTTTTTAATCTAAAATAATTTTATTAGATTTTCTGTTTTTATTTAATTTATTTATTTTTGTTTAATTTCAATAAATATTTTTTAAGACGTAAAACAATTTTCATACTTAGGAAAAACTTATTTCAAGAGCTTAAGTATGATTTTGCCACTAAGTGAGCAATACAATACCGGGCCTTAATCTTTAGAATAAGTTGTAGTCTTTAGAATAAGATGAAGTGCTTAGAATAAAACATAGTCTTTAGAATAGGACGTAATCTTTATAATAAGACGTAGTCTATAAAATAGTATGTATACAAGAGTAGACTTTAAGAAGCGACGTAATTTTTAAAATAAGACAAAGCTTTTAGAATATGACTTTGTCATTAGAAGAGGACCTAGCCTTTAGAGATAGGCGTAGTATTTAGAATAGGATTTAGTTGTTAGAATAATACATAGCCTTTCGAAAAAGATATCGTAGTCTTTAGGATAACACATAACTTTTATTATCAAACATAGTGTTTAAAATAAGTTGTTTTATTTAGAAGAGAAAATAGTCCTTATTATAAGGCTACTATATGACTTATTATTTATAAAAGTAGGTAGAATAAGACGTAGTCTACGAAAGGTACGTAGAATTAAATATAAGATGAAAACTTTTTAATAAGATGTAGGCATTAAGGAGTTTTGTGTTCTTGAAAATAACATAAAGGTTTTAGAATACGACTTAGTCATTAGAAGAAAATAGTCTTTAGAGATAGATGTAATAATTAGAATAACACGTAATAATACCTAATTTGGAATAATATATAATCTTTAGAAGGTGAAGTTTTTATAAAATAACAATTCACTTCATGCACTATTATGAATAAAGAAATATTTTATTTTAATTTTATTTTTTATTTCCCATCGAGTTGAGTTATGAAAAACATAGATTTATTGATTTTTTTATTTGTTTTAATCAAATAATAGCACACGGTGTCTTTGAGAAATTTAAAAAATAAATTTAATGAATACTTAAATCCTAATTTATATTTTTACTTTTGTGTGCCTCGGCGGAATGTCTGTTTTAAATTATCACCAATGGCAAATATATTATTCAGCAGACTTAAAGTTAACAATTGTAAATCCGAAACTGAATACTTTCAGTTATAAATTTGTAAGCCTGGAATTCGAGCGAAAACCTCGAACAAAAGTACAAAAGTTTAATTAATAAAAAGAGAATTTTATGTTAACTATTTTTATGAAAAAATCTTTATTTTAGGCTTTTGTTTTATTATATGTTTTCGTTTTTATCAAATAAACAAATTTTAAGAAGTTTTCTTTCTTCTAGGCATTAAAGCAGTTGCCTCTTTTTTTCAAAAAAAAAAAATCCCCTTTTTTTAGTGACTTTATTTTTTGGAATCCCTTTTTTGAACAAATTTTAAAAATTCTTATTGATAATAGAGCTAGTAGTTTATAAAGTATTTTCTTCTTTAAAAGAAAATATTCTTTAGAATAAGACATAATTTTTGTTTAAAATTGTATTATTTAAAGTCCAAAAAGTAAGACCTAATCATTGGAACAAATTAAATAAAATAAAATGGGAAATGGTCCTTAGAGTGAGAAAGTTAGGGGATGAAAGTGTTTATTTTAATAGTTGATTAAAAATACATTTCCTAACACTTAAGTTTTATTCTTTGAAATTATAAGTAAATTCCTACCATATTTACCAATCATTGTAAACATACCTCAAAGTACTAGTTGTAACATACTGCCACTTGTACCCACACATGCAGATATTATTTATTAACTAAGTAACAATGTTAGTATGTTGTATGCAAAGCAGTGAAAGTATACAGAGTTAAAACCAGGAGTGCATAGTTGGTTGGAAATTGAAAATCAAGCATTAAAAAGGCAGCCAACTTTACTTATAAACTTTCTGTTCACTGAATAACGTTTATAAATAAAAGAAAAAATATCTTACGTTTTTCATGGTATTTTTTTTTTTTTTAATTGTATTACATATAAGGTAGCAATTACAATTATATCCCATGAAAATATAAATATGTTCTATATATTTTTTAATAAAATATTTATCGAGTATATAAAATTCAACAACATTTCATTGAAAAAAAACCTAAAAAGTTATCAAAAAAGCAGGTGATGATCTGCAAAAATAAAATATTGTGTCATTACATGTTGTGTTGTAACATAGATGGATTAGATGTTGGGGATGTTGTAAGTAACGTCGTTGTTTTGTTGCTATTGCTACAATCTGACTATTGAAATCGTTTGTATTTATAATATATTTTTGCTTGAATTTATATCACATCATCATCACGTTTTTTTGTTTTTGTGGTCTACATTCCTAGAAAAGCTTTACAAAGATTTACTTTTAAGTGACTTAAATTAAAGAAGGTAATACTTTGTCTTTCTTTTGAAATAAACCACTGGCAATTTAATTATTTCTAAATAAATTGAAAACAAAAGCCACCGCGTGCTACTATTTGATTAAAATGAATCAAAAGTTTTTGCAATTGAACTCGGTGGGAGATAAATAAATAAAATAAGAATAAAAAACAGCTTTACTCAAAATAATGCATGAAGTGAAATGCTTGAAAAAAATACATAAGTTTTACAATAATTATATTTTCTTATAGGTAGTTTTTTTACTTATTACTGTATTTCCTTTTTATATTAAAAATCTTTGGATCATGTAATTTTTATTTAGATTAAATTTGTATGTATTTGTGTTATATTTCGTTTTAATTTCTGAACGTTAAAGGAAAGATAATACAATTTTATTTAATTTAAGAAATTGTATAGATAAATATAATTTTAAGTTTCAAGTGTGTTGCGTGTTCGTATTTACGTAATGATGTGGTTACTTTTACTAACCAAATGTTTATTTATAATTACACTACCAAACGTCATTAAAGGTCTACACTCAGTAAAAATTTTAATATGGTTGACTGCAAAAATTATAAATTTTTAAATGTTTTTACCATAAGCAATATTTTATTATTTTGTTATTTTTATTATTACTTCTACAACCAATAAATACTTGCAATCTTTTTTCTTGTTCTAAAACCGTATTCTGCTTTTTTTTATTAATATTATTATTTCCATGAACATAAAATGTTGCAAATAAATATAATACTTATCCTTATTTGTTCGGTAATTATCTTCATCTTTATTTTGTAAACATCTTTTTTCGGTTAATAGTGTGGAGCCAAACTAATAAAAATAGAGAAATAAAAAAAAAGAATATACTTTATGTACTAGAGTCGTATATAGAGTTGAGTTTATTAGCTCATTGTATTGACCCCTCTTTACTTCTCTCAAAATGAAAGAAATGAGCACAAAAAAAAATTACTCATACGTTTTGCAACAGCTCAGTTCTTGCAGAAAAAAACGTAGTTACTGCATTATTATTACAACAGTATTATATTCCCATTGTTAGTTTTCTTGAATTTTAATAACTCCGTATTTATAATAATAATGTTTTTGTTTAAATTTTGTCATTAGGTGTTTACAGTCAATAAAAATTTTAGTATGGTTGTCTGCAAAAATTATACGTTTTAAATATTTTTACCAGAAACAAAATTGTATTAATATGAAAAATATCATTACTTCTATAACCATTAAATATTTGCAGTCTTTTTCCTTGTTCTTAAACCGTATTATGTTTTTAAACCATATTAATATTAATATTCCTATGACAATAAAATGTTTCAAATAAATATAATACATACCCTTCTGTTTGTTTTCCAACTTTATTGCAATCCTCATTTAATTTATATATGAATAAATAACAGAGGTTTGATTATACTCGGTGTGATTCAAGCAATATAAAATGAGGAAAAAGACTGCAAATATTTAATGGTTGTAGAAGTAATTATATTTTCCATATTAACAAAATTTTGTTTCTAGTTAAAATATTTAAAAACATATAATTTTTGCGGTTAAGCATATTAAAATTTTTATTGAGTGTAAATATGGCAAAATTTAAACAAAAATATTGTTATCATGAATACATAGTTATTAAAAATCAAGAAAATTAACAATGAGAACATAACATTGTTATAGTAATAATGCTGTAACCATGTTTTCTCTCTGCGTGCACCATGGGGTATGTGCGATATTTGCAACTGTAATGTTGCATATAATTATGTTGACATTATATTGGTATATTTGTATGGGACTTATGCACTTTAGTGTAATGTCTAAAAATGAGATGTGGGAGCTATGGTCAATTATGGACCAATTCTAATAAAACTTAGCACTGTAGTTTCTACTTATATAAAACTTATTTGTGTAAAATATTACTTTGATACTAATATTTGTTTAGAATTTGTTCACGTTAAAGTGACTTTAGAAGGAGGAATTTGGGAGCTATAGTCAAATATGAACGGATAATTCCGAAATATAGTATATTGATTTATATTTCTATAAAAATTAATTGTGCTCAATCTCATTAACTTATTATTATGTGTAATGCCCTATTCCGGGAGAACATTTGTATGGGGGCTAGGTGAAATAATGCACCGATTTTAACTTTCAATAGTCCCTGTATCAAAATAATTATTTATGCATATATATATATATATATATATATATATATATATATATATATATATATATATATACGTCCTATTCTAAATAAAACATTTTTTGCTAAGAAATACATCTTATATGGAATGCTACATCTTATACTAGATAAACATCTTAAAGTATGTACTATATCATGATATAGAAGACTAAATACGTCATCCCAAAAACATTATGTCCTATTAATAATAGTGAATGGTAAATCGGTTTCGATTATGGTGGAAAATAGATTCTCTTTGTCAAAAAGCGATTATTTTGTAATCGATTCTTACCAGCCAACTTTATACTGAAATCGACTTTTAGACTTCGATTAATCAGAAAATCAACTCTGCACAGTGAATTACTTTTTTGTAAAAATAAATTGCAAGAATTGCAAAGCAAAATTTTAAACTTTCTAAAAAACTTTCTAATGGAAGAATTTTGAGTACTAGTTATATAAAATCTACATTCCTTCCCGCAATGTCGAACATTCACATAAAGAATGTTCCTAATCCTTAATAAAACAAGTCGTCCTTTTCTCAAGCCCCTATTTAATAATTCGACCAGAGGAAAATGATTATCTGTTATATCCGTAGGCAAACAATTCGTCATTTTGAACCCATGAATACTCTGTTACTAAGACTAAGCTGAGAAGTATAGATAGTGATTGAGTGTAGTTGAGTATATATTACGACTTCATAACTTATTATCATTCAAATTAAAGTCGATAGTATATATCTTCCGAAACAAGTGCCCCGTCTTCCAGAAAATATTCCAGACTTGGTTCCATATGTAATATTTTATGTCACTGCAATGGATGGTGGAATGATTAATTTACTTTCTATGTTTTTGCAAAATACATGTATTTGAATTCTATGGTGCTAAATTTAAGGCATTTAGTTTCGTTTTTATAGTGATATATATCGATTCTTTTTATTATATTTTGATCTTTTTCAAACAGTAATACGACTGTTGCATTAAGGAATTACATCATCAAAATGTTTATTTCAAAGAGTATACACTCTGGTTTAGTTGTTAAACATATCGACATACAATATATACATATTTAAACGTCTAAGGGTCCTTTAAAACATAATCCTTGACATCAGGTGTTCCGATTTTCTTCATATTAAGCAGATACCTATACATTGAAGTAAGATGGACACTACTATTTTCATTTTGCTAAATTTTGAAAAACTCGCGATTTTATTCGAGATTTTTGTTTATAGAAAATTGTCAAAAATATATGAAGTATCTAGTTTTAAATATTCATAACTTTTAGGTTGCAATACAATTTCACTGAAATAAGAATCTTTATAAAGACAACATAGTTTAGAATTTTCTGTGATGAAAACATTTACTATTTTTAATAATTTTTGGATAAAGAAATACCAGCACATTTTTTCATAAAATTAACTCTAAATATTTTAGTGTATAACCTTAAATATACAAAATGTAAATATACGATTTAATTGACTTACAAAACACCTTAAAGGTATTTATATTCGCTTTAAGCTAAATAATTCAAAAATAAAATTTTGTTTATAAATTGCGTTAGATGCATAAATGCATTAGCAATTTTCAAGGGTATTTTTGGAGAAACTTCGTCAACAAAAATTAGAAAAAAAGATATTTTATTCAAATTTGACAATTTTACTAATTATTTATATACAGTTGTATTTGCATACGTATTTTCCTAATTTTTTATAAATAATTACTTTAAAAAAATTTGCTTTTAATGTAAATATTTGAATAAGTGAATTTTTTTTTTAGAAAATTTATTGGTTGTTTTCGGAAAAAAAATATTAAAAACAAAAAAAAAAAAACAAAATTTAAATTGAATTGTGTAGTCACTATATCAAGTTTTAAGTTTATTAAAAAAAGTGATGTTAGAAGAGGATAACTATGATATTAGAAGAAGAATTTCACTAATAGTTGTTGTTTCATGTGTACTTTTCAACTTTTTGAAGCACCTATGTGAGCTACAGAATTCGTTCTTTCACAGAAAAATCAAAAATTTTTTAAGAATTTTTGTGTGGCAAAAATGGAACTAAGGTCCAGTATTAACCGAGTTTTAGGCCAAAACGCGTTGTTAGAATTTTTGAAGTTCCTATATACGCTATGGGCCTCATTCTTGCACAAATATATCACAAATAGTTTTTTTCGAATTGCGCTTTTTTAAATCAGTTAAATCTGTCCATAAAATTTCCACCATACGCTTTTTTAATTTAGTATTTTCTTACATTTATAAAATACTAGCTGACCCGAGCCGCGTTGCTGGCCCTAAGCAAACATTAGTGTTGTATTACTGAATGATTTAAATTGATATTTTAACGAAATTTACGACCTTTAAATAAAAATCTAAGGAATACCTATTATAAAGTGTTTTTTACAGAAGAATTTAAATATGATGTAGATGTGGGCTCAATCAAAAAATATACGCATGTATTTAAGGCAAATTTGAATTTATATTTATTTATTACTTCATCTTAAGGTTAGCGGATAGACAATGTCTTTTTTTTGAACGGAATGATGAGAGCTGTAGTCGAAATTGCAGTTGTAATGGAACCGAGCCGTTTCATTTCTCGCCTGCCTTTCTTCCTGCGTTTGTGATGTACGAAGTCGGGCCAAACTAATACGGGGTTGTTCTCGTGCGATTTCTCGTTCATATATATTCAATTGATTGACGATATTACGATAAGTACTTGCATTACGTGTTCGACGCGAAATATTAGATCTCCGGGGTCGCGGCATTGTGAATAACACTTAATAACGAATGCCAAAAATACAACAAATGGTTTTAAATATCACAACCTCACTAAATGATGAGCTTTACTTGGAACTTACCGTTTGAAAATAGAATTCTACACCACCACCAGAAAACAAATTGCACAAAAAAGTAAGCGTTTCGATAGAAACAGAAACAGTAATTGTTATAATTTGTATTAAAAAAAAATATTTTTAATGATTATTAAGGCAAAGAAATTATGACAAAAAAGAGTTTTTTTTTTATCGCGGATTTTTCGCGAATTTTTTTTCGTATTATCCTATTCTGGCCGGTGACCGGTCCGAATTGGTGAGAATCATCAAAATCGGTCTAGTCGTTCTTGAGTTATAACAATAGTAACTAACATCACTTTCTTTTATATATATAGATTTGTTCTGCACCGAAGTGCCAACTTTCAAAGTTTTAAATGTGTTATTTACTAGATTTTACCGGTACGCTTCGCTAGTTTATTTGTTGTGATAACTAATATTTACTTTATATGGGAACTATTGCTTATTCGAAATTTGACATGATAATTACTTTTAATTCTTTTTTTTTAAGACTCACTATATTAGTATTTAAGATTGTAAAATTTATATTTTCTTTGTATGGGATCTACCTCTCCCACTAAACCTGTCCGTAATATTTTCATTTCTTCAATGCGATATGATAGGATAAAGGTTCCCATGAAATATGACGGCTCTCACTGCTTTGGCATATCCTTAGATATACCATAATGAAGATTTGTTTTATATTGGAGGTATTACATAACCTGTTCCGACTTTAAGCTAATCGATTCATCCGATTGAGAGTTTTTGTAAAATATGGGCATTGCATTTGATCAAGACCCAACATGACCTATAACATTCTACAGTGCAAGCACAATGTTTGCATTATATTTCATGAAAATAGCTTCATTAATAACGTACAAAATTAATAAAATATATTTTTTTTAAAGTAGGCGTAAAATGCTGGGTGTGACATCCAGTCGAGATCTAACAAAGCCTATTGTCACATACGTGATTGATACAGAAGAAAACAAACTTACACTTCATTTTTATTCTTGATTCTATTTCTACTTTATATGAGGATGCAAATTATTTAAAGTTTTTAGTTTTTATGTAGATATAGTATAGGAATATATATTTGTAATTACATCCAATATTATGTATTTCATCTTAGTACGGGTGAAGGGTATATTATAAGATTCTCCACAGCCGAATATAGCACACTAACTACTTAGCTATGAATTTGAAGAGTTTTGTACCAAAAAAAGTAGCATTTTCGGAAAGTTTTACTTCATTTTTATTCTCGTAAATAGTTAGACGATTTAAATGTGGTGATTTCGATCAACTGTAAAAGTTTGAATATGAAGAATTGGAGGCCTTGTTTGATAAAGACCCGGGCAGATTTTTTACTATATATTGGTTCCTATACCATATCACTGATGTTATGGGAAATACATCAGATAAACATCGTGTAAAAATTGAAATCGTTGAATAAACTTTTTGCCTGGCAAAACATTTGCAGATGCGGAGAAAAATTACTTCATTCATAAAGAATTATACTTTTAACAGAGAAATATACGCAAATAAGTATCGTTAGAAAAGCTTTCTGTACATTATTAGAATACTTCAGATAATATTAAACATTTTATTAAAAACGAATAGAAAATCAATTTTCCTTTTAAATTTAAAACTTAACTATAATGGGCCAAAGAGATTGGCCCATTGATTTCACTCTAATAAGCTGAATTTTATACACTAAATTTTTCATGCTTAAATACTACGTCTTATATATAAAGTGTTACACTTGATTATAAAACACCGCGTTTTATAACTAAAACAATATATATAATTATATAATTATAAATATATAATTATAAATATAACTTAATACTACGTCTTATAGAAAACTCTACATCTAAAATGAATTATCTCATTACCTTTTATATCGAAAACTTTGTTTTATATAAAAACGTATTATAGTCCCAAACTAATAATTTATGCAAGGAAAAGTTTTAGTGTACGTCGTAAAGTGTGCCTTACAATAAAACAAAACACAAAGTTTTCATAATGACTTACTGCCACTGATTTTAAATATCTTTCTTGATTACAATATCTTTCAGAGACATGTCATATTTAAAAGCAGATCGAATTAATGAAATGAAGTCGTTTGTCCGCCTGTACATACCAGTTAAAGAAAAATGTACAAAATAAAATTTGATGTTTTTTTTTTTTTTTGATCTTACTAGAAAATGTTGATTGAGTAAATTTTTGGCAAAACTATTACATTTCATGATAATAAAAAAGCTTAACAAAGACCTGAAGAATGAGAAGAAAATGATTTGGATAATGAAAAATTCACAAGAATGAATTCCAAGCACAAAAAGTAGAGAAGCTTCCAAGAGCAATGCCAAAAATGCTTAACTGCGAAAAATTCCTTAAAAGTATTTGAAATTTTTAAGCCCACCATCATTTCGTGTGCAACATGTCAAAAAATCATTTAAAACGCCATAAATTGTATATATTCTTGGTTCTGGTAACATCTAGCTATGTGTGTCTGTTGAAAGCAAGATAGGGCTCGGCGGGGGGGGGGGGGGAGGGACTACCTAGTGAGACGAAATTTGGCTCAAATATTTCTGATAATAAACAAAAAAAGTTATGGGCCAAATACTAGTAACACAGGGTGTCCGTCATAATTTCAGTCCATACTTTTCGGCTGATATCTCTTGAACAAAAGCTAACGATAACGAAATTTTGTGCAAATAGTTTGAGCATCGATATAAACTTGGAAACCAAACCAACTCCCATATAAAGTGAAACATCAACAAAATTTTGTGCAAAAAGTTCAGGCACCAATGTAAACTAAGAAACAATAGAATGGGCGTGGTGCGCCCACTTTACCACCCATCTTCCATATGATATGGAAACTTGAAAAAGTTTCAAGTGGTTGGTGGATTTGGCCAAGCCGAATATAACATTCTCACTTGTTTTTTTTTCCAAAAGTCAAACCAAAAAAAATGAAAAATAGTCTCGTTAGCAATTAATTTTTATATAAAATAATATATCAGAAAAACTGAAGATGAAATGCTACGAGTAGATGATTTAGTATTAATCCTAACTAATTTCATTTCTTTTATTTAAAAAAACATGTTATGTTTTATTTGAACGCACATCTTATTTTTAATAAAGTATACGTAGTATATTCCTATACTCAGTATATTTTGTTTCTAAGAATTTGTTATTTATTTATTTGTTTTTGTTCTCAACTTAAATTTTATATCAAATAATGTAAATTCATTCACTATGTTTATTTTTAATAAATTACGCAGTTGCTTTTTCAAAATTACAAAAGTAATCTCTTCAATGCCTTTTCATACCCTTCACCACAGGTGCAAAGGGTATATATAAGAATGTCATTCCGTTTGTAATTTCCATAGTTTTGGTCGGAGAGCAAAAAAGTTTATATTTTCAGGATCCTTATAAGACATGATGTCGATAAGACAATGTCCATCTCTTCGTCCGTTGGTCGGTTAAAATGGCGTCTATGAAGCCCACCGATAACTGATATATATATATATATATGGTTGATTTTTTGAATCAAGCAATTCGGTTCATAAACAACCGAATCTGATTTTTTTTTTTATTTTTAATTTAATGTCTGCCCCCCTATAGTTGTTGTTTTCATGGGTACTGAAAAACAATAACAATAAAGTAAGGCATATTTGGTTTTTTCAACTTCTTGAAGCACCTATATAGGCTAGAGACTTCATTCTTTCACAGAAAAATCGAAAAATTTTTTAATCATTTTTGTGTTGCACAAATCTATCAAAAATATTTTTTTTCGAATTACGGTTTTTAAATCAGTCAAATTGATCCATACATTTTCCTCCATATCCTTTTTTAATTTAATATTGTCTTATATTTATAAAATATTCGTTCTACACCGAAATGACTATATCTTCTTAAATATATGAAAAATTTTGTAAAATGTGAAAGTATTAAATTTGTTACTTTACCGGTACGCTTCGCTACCCTGTTTGATGCGATAACTAATATTTACTTTATATGGGAACTACTACTCCCCGTGGACCTATTCACCCTCTTCGAAATTTGATATGAAAATTGCTTTTAAATTTTGTAAAGTTTTCACTGTAATAGCCCTTTTGATGAGAAAATTTATATTTTCTTTATATGGGGCTACCTCTCCTCCTAGACCTATCCTATTTTCATTTCATCCGTGCGATATTGTTTTCTCACTGTAACAGTTTGCGAGTTTTAGAAAAATGGTCGCAGAATATAGGCGAGGTAAATAGATTCATTAATAACGTGTAAAATTGAAAAAAGGATTTTTTAAAATAATTCCTAAAATGTGGGTCTGACTTCCAATCTAGATCTAAAAAAGCCTATAACCACCTCTTGTACTGGTACTGTCTGTGTGTAAAATTTCGTGAAAATCGGTTCAGCCATTTAGACGTGATTGATACACAAAGCAACAAATAATCAAACAAACTTATACATCATTTTTACAATATATTAGGATATAAGTATTTATAAAATCTTGATTATTTAAAGTTTTTAGTGTTAATATAGATATAGTATAGGCAAATATATTTGTAATTATATCCAATATAATGGACTTCATATTCATATAATACATCTTAATACCGTTGAAGGGTATGCGATATTCGGAACAGCCGTATATAGCACTCTATTTTATTATTAAGAGAATTATTTAGAATAATCTCATACGTCATAGCCTTACTTTTAAATCCATTTATAAATTACTGCTAATTTTCAGTGAGAATGAGAAATTAAATGTAAGTCAGCAACTGCTTATTATGTCATATCTAAGAAATTCTTTTTATATTTTTATTTTTCAATTACCTCTATTTTAAGTTAACTGACATAATCTAGCCTTTGGTTTTAAGTATTCATAATTATTAACAACACTTTTGCTTTTCTTTTTTTTTTGACCTTCTCTCCTCCCCTTAAATAGCAATTTTTTTCTTCTTCTCTTTTTATTTCAACTTAAGCTTTTTGACAACATAAGTATCCGCCAGCTGCAATTTTATTTCATTTCAATTATGTGCATTCTCTTTACATGCCATTTTGCCTTTGGCATCATTATATTCATACACATTATAGTTTAATGGTGTTTGTATACATACACATATACAGTAAGATATTTTTCATGACAATTTTCCGTTTTTCTTTCATATAAATAATATAGTGGAGATTGGGGCAAAGAGGAACAGATTCTAATTAAACTTATATATAATATTTACCAATTATCTTTTGAGCCCTCCAATCGAACGGTCAGATAATAACGTTTTGCATAAAAATAAGAATTATTTATCTTTTGTTATTATTTTTCTGCGTTTTTTCAAATTAACTTTTTTGAATAAAATGGAATATGTTGTGGTAAAGTGGAAATTATAAAAATGGCAAATTTAAAGATATTTAGTGTTTGTTACTCGAATACCAATATTTAAGTAAATAATGAATACAGATAGGTAATGACTGATAAAAGTAATAGAAAATAATATCTGGAGGAGTTTGATTCATACAAAAAAGAAAATAAAATTGAATTTCAATTATGAAATTGCTAACATTAATTAAAATTTTGTTTGATATTGCTCCAATAACAAAATGATATTATTATTAATTAAGTCAAATTAATTGATTTTTTGTGTAAATTTAAATAAAATTTTTTAATTAAATTAATAAAATTTGTTATTGAAATTTTGTTTAAAATTAATTAAAAAATTAACTGAATCTTTATCTTTAAACAAAATTATTCTCTCAATAAAATTATAAAAATTATATTTAAATAATTTATTAAAAAAAATTGCAAATGTTACTAAAAAAATACTTAAATAATATCTCACATTAATTCTTTGTAAATGGAATCCATATAAGTCTATGCAATGTACTGATTGTATTCCATTTACTCGTATTATAATATGGTGTATGTAATTGTATATTGAGGTTATACCTCGAAATTTGATGGAGGGAAGCGAAACTTGGCATATATAATCCTTTAATTTATACATTAAGTCTAAGACACTGCGTGTCCGATACGTGAAATATTCATAGTCAAAAGGCACAAAACTCATCTTTTCGTGTACAAATCGATTTTGTAAATCGTAAATATTTCGATGCTGTTACAGCACATATAGATTTAAAAAATTCATTAGGGTGCCTGGTTTAATTATAATTTATGTTTTAATTATAATTTCTTAAAAATGTTATAAAAAGGAATAAATTGCAAAACGTTATTGGAGCACACAAATGTATATAATGTTTTTCTTTTTTGTTTTATTTTATTTATTTTTTAAGTTGTCAATTTTTGTGAAAAAAAATTATACCAATATTCGTTTTAATTATATTAATTTAATAATTTAATTAAATTTGTACAAAAAAGTAGAGAACTAATTATTTGAAAAATTTTATCGAATGGTTTTTTCTGTGTGTAGGTGTAATAAATTGCTTTCATTTTTGAACGCTTTAAGAGTACAAACCTGTTGCATGAGTTTCATCGTATCTAGCGTGTATTTTTACAGCATCAATTATCTCTGTGATTTTACAATTTTTGTACGTAGTATTGCTTTATCTAAAGCATCAAATTTTTTATATTTTTTATTAAATTTTCTTATATATGTTCAAATTATTAGATTAAAAACAAGAAGAAAATTATTTATTATAATTTCAGCAAACCTGCAAAAAATGGGAGGAAAATTTATAATGTTATACATTCAACTCTATCCCAATTTATTTTTAACACATTTCCACAATTCCATAACTTTTAAGTAAGCATAAATCCTCAAAAGCGTTATATTTTGGGATAAAGCCTATTTGAAATTCAAATATAGGTAAAATAAAGTATTTAATTTTATATTCAGCGATTTAAAGATGCGCTTATTTTACATAATTTCTTAATATGTATTATTTGCTTTCTCTCGGAGAGCAATAATATCAAAGGTTTCATAGATGAAATATAATTTAGAAATATAGTTAAATAATGGCAAACATTTACCAGTAGTCTTCTTTGTAAAAAAAAGCGGAAAAGGTAAAATTTCCTTCATTACCCCATATGCCATAATACCCCACTTTCCTCTACTTAATTGTTAAAAGTGGTTTTTTAATTAAATGTTTTTCATATCTATTATTTAACATTCATTTTATCCCACACCACCATAGATGGTTGGGGTATTATGTGTTTGTGCTAATGTTTGTAACGCACCGAAAAAATTAACGATTTCCGTCCGTCCGTCTGGCTGGCTGGCTGTCCATGTTCTCTTTGTCGAAATTTTGGAGATAATTCAGTAAAATTTGGCACGTGGAACTATCATGATACAAGGACGAGGCCTTTAAAATTGGTTATAATCGATCCATTATTTCACCTAGCCCCCATGCAATTGTCCACCCGGAATAGGGGTTTAACCATTATAATTGCCTTAAATATAGAAACATTTTAATCTTTGTGACAAATTTCATGAAGTTCGATCCATAATTGACTATAGCTTCCATATAAAACCCTCTTCCAAAAATCACTTTAACGTGCATAAATCACATATAAATGTTAATTTCAAGTTTATATTCGACACAAATAAGTTTTATATAAGTAGAAATCACAGTGATAAATTTTATGAGAATCGCTACATAATTTACCATAGCTCCCATATAAGCCCACTTTCGGGAGTCACCCTAAAGTGCATAAATTCATATAAATGTTAGCATTAACGTAGTATTCTGTATTCGTATATTTTATTTTACACTTAATAAAAGTATGGGTCCACAATTGTCCACAAGTCTAATATATGACCCCTCTACGAATTTTGATGAACATACACAATTGTGTGGGATATCATATGGTCGGGTTTGACCGAATATATCTTTATTACTTGTTTTCCTTTTTACAATTTGGTTACAACAATCTTATTGGCAAATGACTGAAAGATGACAGAAACTTGCGATCTTCAACTAACATAAAATATTTAACTTTAACACTAAAATCATGTTAATAGTAAATTTAGACCGTTTAAGTTGATGCTAATACTATTTTTTTTGACGATTAAACACGGTTGTTGAAGCAACCAATAAAAAAAGGTGATGTTTAAACATCAAGCCTCACGCACAATGTTTTCTACTAATACAAAAAAAGAAATCATTGCATGTATCTGAAATGCAAAAACAAAATGAGGAAAGATGAAATTAATATGAATGCACTGTATGTATGCCACTATTAAAACATTGAAATTTGGGCAGAAAATTTAAAAATGATGTCTTAAAATCATTTCATTTTTAATTAAGACTACCCATAAGATGAAAATTAAATGATTTTTTTTTCAATTATGAGAAACAATTTGTATATGATAAAAAATAGACAATTTGTATATGTATAAAAGAAATGCGGGAGATGGCGGTGGACACGAAAAAATTGCATGCTGCATTATAATTCTGTCTTTATATAGTTATTAAACATAAAAAAACGCATAAAGATGTTTCTTTTGTTCTGTTATTTTACATTTTGTCGTTACTGGTGCTACACTGTTTCCCATTGAAGATATTAATATCTTTAAAGTGTAATTTGTTTCAAAAATAGTTTTCTTTATTTTTTTTTTTTAATTATATTTTAAGATTCCTTTTTTTATATTTTATTTAAATTGCATTGGTTAATGATATTTGTCATTGTTGTTGCTCTTGTTAACATTATGAAGGTCTAATGAGAAAAAAATTACATGCAATACGAGCTTATAAAATTACGGCAAATTTTTTGGTTTGTATGTATGCGTGCAGCTGCTACAATAGCTGCTGAAATGACAAAGTGGTGTCTTTTTATGGCAATGAAAATTAAATTTCAACAATTTTCTCATAAAATCCAGTTAATGCGACAACATGAAAACCATGCTGCCACACATAGTACAATTATATGCACACACATACACCAACATACTGTGACATAATTACGACAACAAGAACACAGCCACAAAATCTTCAATGTTAACAACTCTGAACAGCGCAACATACCAATACACAATACAGCATACAGTCATACAACAAAACAAAACCAACATCAGCAAAGAAAAAAAAAAACGGACAGACATACACTACAAGCGAAAGGATGTACTTGGAACAATTAAATTCAATGGAAAATCATTGCTAGGAAAAAAGTCCTCTTTTTGAATAAAACAAAAAAAAAAACGGAAAATAAAAAAACTGATAATAAACAATTTTAAGGTGAAATGGTATGATGATGATGTTCCCGGTTTTACCACTACATATCTATTCATATTATTTTTGTTGCTACTGCCGCATGCCGCTCGCTTGTCTGCTGGTATTATTGTTAACGAAATGTCATGCGTATGTTTTTTGGGTTCATTGTCTATTATGTTTAAAGTTTGCATTAAGTCTTACATACACACGCACATTTTCAATGAACCAACATTAAGGTTACCTTCTCTCGTTATAAGAACACTTAACGAAATTGTATTATGATTAAGTAAATATTTTTCTCAGTTTTTTGTTACTTAGATTAAAATATCTAGTTGAATATTGGCCAGAATAGATGAAGCCTATTGAATGATATGTGGGGAGTATTTAGTATAAAACGTAGTCTTGGGAATAAAATGTAGTCTTTTAGGTAAGACTTAGTATTTACAATATGACATACTATTTAGATTAAGACTTAGTTTTATAATAGGACACAATAAAACTTGTTTTTGAAAGGATGCTACATCCTTAGAATAAGGAGTAGTTTTCAGAATAATATAAAATATTAAAGCTTTCCTAATAAAGAGAGTGATTCCAGGTCTCTTAATTTGTATTATAAATATGCCGCTATGGAGGTCAGAGATGAATCTGAGGCACAGCGTGGCAAGTGTTGAGGCACAGCATGGCAAGTGTTGGTTGATGCGCATTATCAAAATTTATTTGCTATATTTTGCCAGCGATGAAGCAAGCGCTAACAAATTTTGATGCTTTCTTAAAGTGAGTGTGGTAACTTATTTAAACAGTTGTTTTTGTAATAAGGGTTACAAGGCCATTAAATATTTATTATTTATTTATTTTTTTATATTTATTAGGAAATCTTTAATAAAGGTCTAAAAATATTATATTATTAAATAGATATTAAATATTTATACTTTAAAAACTATATATTTTTTTATTTTTTTAAGATTCATATTTAATATTTTGCCAAACCTTTCCAATTCGCATAAAAAAATTTTTGAAATTTTATAAAATTTATAGTTTACTGTAAAGCTAACATATCATGAATTATCGTACGAATATTGCAAAATTCCAATCAAGACAACTGCCCCAAAATATTTGCTAAATTTTGTATATTTGAAGTATAAAATATTTGAACAAACATCTAGCACATTACACTTTGTGTAATATAATTTATACAATTTTATAAGGAGATCTTTGCATAAATTTTATTTTTGGTCATAAATGTGTAATATAATAGAACCGTAGTTAAAACACTCGCATAGATTCATTCAAATATTTTGGGTGAAACAAAAAATTTTATTGGAAAGGGAATTTGTTGCGCTCTTTACCACCGTACTTAAATCCATAAGAAACGAAAGGTTAATATTTTCTGTATTGAATTTTTAAAAATTTATATGCAGATATCTGCAATTGTAGCCGGACGAAAGGACGCACATAATTAAATGGTTTAAATAACATAGCAAACATTTGTGTGATTAACTATTATAACCGTAATATCTGTGCAAATTCTCAGCATGATTAGTCTGTTTGATTTCTGAGTTATTAGTAGAAATGACTTGGTATCTATTTTTGTACTCGATATCTGACTCGAAACGAAAATCGTTTCGAGAATTTTGCTATTGTAATTCAGATTGCTTCATATATGGCGGAGATATGTGCAAACCCGGTTAATTTGAGGTTTTCTTCGATTTAAAAATTGCTGTTTTCATGGATATTGAAAAACAAAAACAATAAACTAAGGCATATTTGTTTTTTTAACTTTTTAAAGCACCTATATAAGACAGAAACTTCGTTTTTTCATATAAAAATCTGAAACTTTCTTAACAATTTTTGCCGAGTTATAGGCCAAAACGCGTTATTAGATTTTTTGAATCTTCTACATAAACTATGAACCTCGTTCTTGCATAAATCTATTACAAATATTTTTTTAAATCAGTCAAATCAGTCCATAAGTTTCTCCTGTTCTTATATCTTTCCGAGATATATGCGAACTTTTGTAAAATTCCAAAGTATTAAATTTGTTATTTATAAGCTTTACCGCTGTGCTTCGCTACGCTATTTGATGCGATAACTAATATTTGCCTTATATTCGCCCTATTCTCTTTGAAGCTTTCATTGTAATAGTTTTTAGAAGAGAAAATTTATATTTTCTTTATATGGGAGCTACCTCTGTAGTGCCAGTACTATCTGTGCATCAAATTTCATATAAATAGCTTCATTAATAAGGTGTAAAATTGGAAAAATAGATTTTTTTTCAAGTAGGCGTAAAATGTGGGTGTGACGTCCAATCGAGATCTAACAAAACCTATAATCTACCATCGGCTCTGATACTACCTGTTTGTCAAATTTCGTGAAAATCGATTCAGCTGTTTTGACATAATTGATGCACAAAGAAACAATAAAATTTTTATTCTATTTCAACTTTATTTGAAAATACAAATTATTTAGTTTTGATGCGAGGACCTGCCCACTATTAGATTATTTATTTAAAGTAATATCCAGAGTTGCCAGTTTAGTCTTTTTATTTTCTTTTTATTTTGCTTTTAGTCTAAAAATTTTCGTTTTAGCTTCTAGTTTTTTTTAGCTCTTTTGGATTCTTCAACTTGTCTTAAAAAATCTAAAATTTGTATTTCTTATTTGCTTATACTATTTTATTTCTAAAGAATTATCCATATAAGCAGTTTTGTGTATTAATTCGAACTAAAAATTGTGATTATTTATATTAAACTAAAATTTTCGCCTCCACATTTGTGTGAAACTGACAACCAAATTTAGATCATACTAAACATCTCTAACGTCAAACATAAAAGTGACAATCAGAGACCTGCGCCGAGGAATTTTATCGGCGGCTTGTGTCAAAAAGCTTCGGTCTGCTCGATATAAAAAAATATCAATTCTTAAGATATGCTAAAGAAATAAAAAAGTGCAATAAATAATGGAATTTATATCAATTATTCTGATAATTCCCAACCAATTTCGTTAGTGAATAGAAGTGATTTATTAGCTGACAAAATCTTGTGTACGAGTTTTTTTAGATATCTCGCAGGATGTCGATTAAGGCTCATTAAAATATATTAGCAACTGTTAATATTATTTTGTTTACAGTATTAGCATAAAAAATAATTAATTATAAGTCATCAAAAATACTTGGTTGATTTATAATTATTTGAAGTTCAAAATGATGCAAATATTTTTCTTTCATATTTAAATATGAAAAAAGCGGCGGCTTCCAAATTTTTCTAGGCGGCTCGGCTTTGCCGAATTTCAGCCGTACGACGCAGGTCTCTGGTGACAATTTAAAAAGGAGACGTTAAGCAAATAAGGAAGCCAATTTAAAAAAAGTTCTATTTTAATATGAGTAATAAAAGGAGCTATATAAGAAGTGTTCAAAGGGAACAAATGCGTTTGGCTAAAATTTTGACTGAGAACAATTCTGGTGTGGCATTAAGTCCATCAAATGGATATTGGCATTGGCACCTCATCAAATAGATATTGAGGAAGGCAATTTTTTCCCTACAAAGATGGAGCTGTTTTGATTCCACTTATTAACTAAAAAGACAAATGTACTTTTAATTTAATTAATTAAAAAAAGAAATAACAACCAAAAGATTCACATCCTGATCTACTGCTCATTCTTCAAGGATTGGATAAAAAGTTAGATTCATTAAAAGGTATCACAACTTCCTTTTTTATATATTTACATTTTTATATTTATTTAAGTCTTCATTTTATGTATATAGAAAATTTTGAAAGTTTTAAGAATGACGTTAAAAAATTTTTTTGGTGGCTAATGTATTGGGAGTAAAGAATGTTGCAATAAAAAGCATAATCGAATACCAAAATCCTAAATATAAAAAAATGTTTCCAATCAAGACGATGTATGAATTATACAACATAAATGCCGATATTAACGAAACAAATGAGCAAGAATATGCAAGTATGCCTATCTAAAATCCGCATGTTTTAATTTTTATTATAATATATATTCTTATTTAGATTTCTAAAATAAAAGGTATTGCTGGTACTCGAAAATTAAAAAAAGGACTCGTCGGTGTTATAGGTCCTGAGGTTTTGGTTCAATTTAATGTCGATGGAATACATGATAAATTACGTCATTTAAATTACCAAAAATTAATAAATATTATATTTAGTAAGTTATATTTTCCATCTATTTATGTCGGTAAACTGTATATTTATGTATCTCTTTTTTACATGTATGTATATTTCTTTTAGTGGACACTTATGAAAAGAATGGTTCAGAAAAATCGTTTAAAGAAGAATTAGAACATGCTTTAAAGTTGGCGAAGAACCGCTAATTCAAAAATAAAATGAAGGAGAAACTGTCCAATAGAATTGCTGTAGAAGATAACAATGAACCTAATACTTCTAGTTCAACTTAATTTAACAATAATACTCAATTTTATAAATTTTTATTTTTTATCTTAGTTATAAGTTATATATGTAGTAATTCTAGTAATTTTGAAAGGGATAACATTTGTAGCATTTTACATATTTTATCCCCATCCATAATTTGTTTATGCTTTTAAATGTACGATATCTTTAGTTTTTCATAAGAATATTTAAAATTTATTGCTTTTGTAAAATTTAATTTAATTACAATTGTGTTATTTTTCGTAAAATAAAATGAATTTAAATATATATTTTTCAATAAAAATGATATTTGTTTCCATTCAAAGGAAATGTTTCTTAATAATTCCACAGAAGAAATTTAAATTATCTTCCTTGCACTGATTTAAAACAACACCAAAAATATAAATTTTTCATAACGTCGTGAACGTGACTTCCTATTAAGTGAATAGGTACCAAAAAAGAGAACATCCTCCAATGACAAGCATATTTAAAATTCATTGGAAATGATCCGAATTTGCACTACTTCTGAAGCACAAGTTCAGGATCTTATTTACTTCTTTGGATGTTCTTTTTTGCTGGGTAGCCTTATGTTTTGAGGCATTTAGCATTTTCTGGACTTTTTTAAAGTTCAATACAGCCTCTTTTATCCCACCTCCTGGCAACACTGGTAATAGCAATTTAATATCACTATATATTTAATCATAAATAATTCATAGACTTTTGCATAATAATTTTTTTTACTTGTATTAAGACTTTAGTAATCTTTTTGCTAAATCACTAAAATGACTAAAATGACATTAAAATGATTCCAAGAAAATTTTAATATTTTCATTAGATCCTTTTTTATATGTATTTTTCAACAAAACAATTTTGCAACTTCTTTAAGTTAATTAAAAAAATGAAAGCCAATCCAGCCTTTTCCTTTTTACTGGATTAGGTTAAAAAAATATTTGTTGTTGTTTTTATATGGTTTTTTTTCCTCTCATCTACTGTTTTCATTTCAATTTAAATCAAAGTAAATTTCAATAATTTTATTTGTTAACTTAGGTCAATTTATAATAGAATTTAATAATCTTTTTGAAGCAACAAAAATAATAAACGACAACAGTAAACAAAATAATGTTGCGTTAAATTCTAAAGATAATAAAGTGAAATTTTATACATTGAATTCTGTAAATGGAGTGTAAATATTTTTGAAATTCCCTTAGTCAAGTAAAATATACAAACTAAATAAACGCTTTGATCATATTCAATGCAAGTAAACGGCATTAATGATAAGTATGTAGTATAGGATCTTTTGAATTATTTTAATGAACTTAAAGGCGGTCAAATTGAAATAAATTAATACGAGTTAAGCTTTAACACATCAATGCATTTTAATAAGTAAATATTTATATTAAATAACATTAAATATTTAGTATATTAAAACATGTTTGTGTACAAATACGAGTATATGACTTAATTTAAAATTTGTAATGAATACTCAACAATTTACTTATTAAATGTAAATATAATTACAACTAAAGTAAATTTAGTAAATGTAAAAAAAATTAACATTTGTTTTTTCTTGGTGTATTTTTTCATTGTATAACGCTTGCAGTAACGCTTATTTGTACTCTCATTTGTTTTTATATTCCAACTGTCCCATTTTTATGTTATGGTGCTGTGTTTTATTTTTTTTTTTATTTTTTCCTTGAAACTAGGTTAAAAATTGACAATTACTTTTGTGTTGTCCTGCTTTTCAGTTTACATTTTTGTTCTTTTATTTTACAAAAATTTTAATGATTTTGGAATTTTTACCATAATTTCATTAACAAGAATAACAATAACAGCAGCATATAATCATTTTGTTAGTGTAAGCATGAATTTGTATTTGCCTGGAGTTCTTTTCTTAAATTTACATGTACTACAATTTTGCCCTCTAAATACAATTACGTAGGGTTACGCACAACGCATAGAATATTTTGAACGGTAAAAATATTTACGAATTCTTTGAAAAACATTTCAGTTATACCAAACATAATGAAGGTGGGAGTATGATAATTAATGGTACTTCATTATAATTCCATTGACACACAAAAATTGTTCATCAAAACGTTAAGTATAAAAGAACAAAGAAATGCAAAAGTTGTATGAATTTTCAAAAATTCATTTTAAATGAGATTTTTTTTTTTTTTTTTTTGAAAAATGGCCATTATTAAATTTTTAGTGTTTATGGTTGGTAAATGTTTTCATTTAAACAGAATAAAATCAAAATCGAAATTGATTGGAAATTAACAAGAAAATTGTGAATTTAGAAAATGTAGTATTTTCCAGGAATATTGCGTAGGTAAATTAAAATTTAATTAAAATTAAATTAAAATTTTATGTGCAAACTACGTTATTGTATTAAAAACTCAGTTTTTAGTATAAATCATGTTTTTGTGTAAAAACAAATATTTATGTTTTTGAGCAAAAAATATGAGCTCTTCTAATATCGCCGTTTTGTAAATATTAAGACTTTGTGCAAGCATTATGTTTTTGTGTAAAAATTTAATTTTTGTATAAAAGTCTTCTTATGGGTGTAAACATTTTGTTTTGTCTTAAAAACAATTAATAATAATTTATTATTTAAAAAAGTTTTCATGTAAAAGCTAATTTTGTATTGTTGTTGTTGTAAAAACTGAACTTTATGTACTAAATACATTTTTGTCAACCTTTTTCTTATAAGGTAAATTAAATAAATATATATATATATATATATATATATATAATTTTGTCCGTACAAAAATTTTTTGAAAATTTAATTTTAGTGTAAAAATTGTTTTATTGTGCAGAAATTACTTTATTGTGTTGAATTTCATATTATTTATATCATTTTATAATAATTTTTTTAATTTTTTATTATTTTTATTTTTATTTTTTTTAATTACATTTAAAAAAAAATACGCCTATATTTATTTCATTTCTGTAAAGAATTTTCCATCTAGGTTACTTAAAAATTGTATCTTTATAAGTTAATAATAAATATTTGTGTAAAAATTTAATTTTTGTGTAAAAACAACTATTTTTAGTAAAAAATACACTTTTTGTGCACATTTTTATGTAAAAAAAATATTTTTTATGTAAGAATTGCACTTTTGTGTATAAAGTACATTTTTACGTAAAAATTACATTTCAGTGTAAAAATTACATTTTATGGAAATAATATATTCTTTATTTAAAAGTTTGCATTTTTGTTTAAAAACTAAATTTTTATTTAATTTATTTTTATCTAAAATTTTACTTTTATTTTAAAAATTACATTTTTATTTAAATATTTCGTTTCTATGTAAAAATTACATTTCCATGTAAAAAACAAATCTTTATGTAAAAGTTAAATTTTTACGTAAAGGTTAAATTTTTACGTAAAATTAAATTTTCAATCTTAAATCGCAATAAAACTTTTTTTATGTAACGCGTCTTTTCAAATAATGATAATAATAATAATAATAATAATAATAATAATAATAATAATAATAATTTTACACAAAAAAGTGTAATTTTTATATAACATAAATAATCTTTACATAAAAATTTAATTTTTGTGTAAAAGCAATGATTTAGTATGAGACATAAAAGTTGTGTAAAATTTGTTTATTTATTTATTTTTTGTGCAAAAGACGCATTATGTAAAAGAAATTTTTATGTAATTTTTACACCAAAATATAATTACATAAGAATTTAACTATTACATAAAAATTTTAATTTTTACCTATAAATGTAATTTTTACATAGAAATAAAATTTTTAAATAAAAATGTAATTTTTAAATTAAAGTTTTTTTTTCTCTAAAAATTAATTTTTTAATTTTGATGATGCATGTAAGTATAAAAATTACATTTTTATTTAAAAATCCATTTTTATATAAATTTACATTTTTATGTAAAAATATAATTTTTACTATATACTACGTTTGTGCAAAAATTAATTTTTTCTTCAAAAGTGCTTTTGTCGTTGACTTGTGTAGATTGAGACAATATTAAAAACATATGCTGAATATAAGATACTAACCTGGCATTGATTATTTCTTATTTGAAGATATTAACGATTTTTTCTTTATTGTCTTTTTTTCCTTATTAGGTCTTAAATTTACTCTGTTCTTTCATTAATTAGTCATATATATACATTGTATTGCCAAATTCCTTTTTAAGCTCCATAATAAAACTGTATTAAGTGCAAAACCAATTAATAAATCTCTACTGGACACACATTAAAAATATTGTCTTTTTCATGTTCATTCTTTTCTTTCCGGGTCTATAGATGATTATAAGAACGTAGTTTTAACAATAAAATTATAATATATAATTACGTAAATCGGTATTTTGGCTCTTGATGTGCATATACGAATGTTATAAGTATTCCACGTTGCAAGTGGTTAAGAAAAAGATAAGAAGAGGAAAGAGGAATATAGACAGACTTACAGACCGACTGACACAAATACATTAAGAACACTATACAATACATTACAATAAATGAATGTGGTATTTAGTGGTTACTTATGCATTGTAATATATAAATTGTGCTGTAACTTTGATTATATGTATGTACATAGGTAGAATCAGCGAAAGGTGCAACGGAAGATTACCAAACGTAGAAATTGTATATAGTTAATGTTGCATGTTTAATGTACATTTTGCAATCATTTCACAAATGGTTGGTGCATGGATGGATAGATAGAAATCATAAATGGTTTAAATGTTAGTTACTCTACTATTTATTCGTTTTCTCGTCTTCCTACTCCTCTTCTTTAATCATGGCTTTGTAACTCTTTCTGTGGTTCGTTATGAAAAGAAATTACCTTACATCCAATTACTAGCGAAAGAGAAAAATATATGAAGTAAGATATATGAAGTAAAAAGATTCACAATAAATAAGTTTCTTTTTTCCAAAAACCTTTAGGATTTAAATGAAAGACTCAAAAAGAAATTCTAGAAAACGTAAATAGCTAATAATGTTCTTACAGGAAATTAGAATGTAGATTACATTAATAAGCAGAGAATATACATCAGAGAGATCAGTTTAAATAAGTTTAAATTCAATATTGCAGTACACAATTATTTTTGTTCAAGAACATTTTTGTTATGCAAAGCTATATTCTTGTCTATTATACATACAGAATTTATTAAAATTTATATTGAAATTATGTTCTATTGATTTTGAATAAATTTTTATGTAAAAATCAAGATTTTTTTTAATTGCTCTTTTCATAAAAATTAACCTTTATGGTAAAATTACGTTTTACTGAAAAAAAAAAATATAAAAAAAAAACAATTATATTATATACAAAAAATTTTTTATATGTAAAAATTAAATTTTTATGTAACAATTACATTTTGGTATAAAAATTACATTTTTGTATAAAAATTAATTATTTTGTAAAATTACATTTTAGTTTAAAATTAGATTTTTGTGTAAAAACTACATTTGTATGCAAAAATTACTTTTTTTTTTTGTACAAAAAACCTTTTTGTTAAAAATTAGGTTTTGTATTAAAATCGCGTATATATTTGTTTTTTAAATGAGTTGCGTTTTTGTTTAAAAATTACAGTTTTGTAAAAAAAATACATTTTAATAAAAATGAAGTAAAAAACACGTTTTTGTGTAAAAATCATATCTTTTCGTAAAAATTAAATAAGGTTTTTGATTAGAAACTATATTTTTGTATAAAAATTACTTTTTTGTGTAAAAATTACACTTTTGTGTAAAAATTTAATTTTTGTGTAAATATAACTTTTTGTGTAAGTTATATTTCTGTAAATAAATCACGTTTTTGTGCAAAATTTTGGTATTTGTAGAAATTAAAGAAAAATTATGATCTTTTTTTTTTTTTTTGTAAAACATACTCCTGGGTGTAAAAATTATGCTTTTTTTGTAGTAGTTAAGTTTTTGTGTAAATACGCTTTTGTGTAGAATTATACTTTGGTGTAAAAATAATGTTTTTTTATTTATAAAAATACAACGTTTTTTTTATAAAATAAACTTTTTTGTAAAATTACTTTTTTGTATAAATGCAGCTATTTTCTGCAGTTTGTTCCAAAAAATTTTAATTTCGAATAAATTAAAATTTTTTGCTCGATAGTTACGCATTTTTGTAAAAACTATATTCTTTTGTAAGTAAAACTTTTTGTATAAAATATTTGCTTTAATCAAACGTTAAATTTTTGGGTAAAAATACACATTTCTTTGTATGTATAAATACAACTTTTTTACCTATAACTTTTTTTATGTAAAAATTCTATTTATAAGTAAAATTACGTGAAAAAAATGTATGTTATGGTAGAAGATTTATTTTTTTTTTATTTGTTTTTTAATTATTTTTTTACTTTATTTATATTTGTAGTAATTATATTTTTTTTTTAATTTTAATTAACTTTGTATATTACTATATCAAATTTTTAACATTACTTTAAATATCTAGCAAAATTTATTTAATTATGTATCCTTTGTTTATATCCTTGCACTACAATTACTTCTCTCTGGCAAATTTGGTGTTTTTTTTTTTTTTTTTTTTTTTCTTTAAGCGAAATTTACCACTACTACTGTGCTTTTAGTAATTTGTTATTGTAAAATTTTTGAAAATGCTCTTAATTAGATTTGCGCGAATGAATTCTAAATGACAAACTTTACAAATGGGTACAAAATTTTATTCATTTTGTAAAACCTCGGAAAACTTTGTCGATTAACTGAGGTAGAATGGATAAGTTTAGTGTGCAACTTTTATGATTTTAACAAACAGTTATATTTGTTGTTTATGCACTAAATAAGTTGTTGTTAGCGTTGTGGATCTTCGAATTTGAGTGAAGTTCTCCGCTGGGTTTACCTCACTATAATTGGGAAAATGAGCTGATATAATGGTAAGGTATGGGTCGGTATGGTGGAACGTTGTCATGATTATTATTACTTCTTTTTCTATAGTTAGTCATTTTTGTGGCATTTTGATTCTATTTTTATTTTATGAATTTTGCTTTGGCTGACTATGATTATAATTCTTTTTTTTTATTTTTTATTTTTATGGCAACTGTTAATGTTTTTTAGCTAGGAGCAAGAAAAGGAATCATCAGTAAAGCTGCAAAAGAGTTAAATTAGAAAATATAAATTCCTAAAATATAGGTAGAATAGGCAATATTTTAAGTTAATTTCGAAAGTTTCTAAAGATATTTTTTTTCTGCTACTTGAGGAATATTTCATTTGGATTTCTTAGTTTTTTTTTAATAATAACATTAATTAATCCTGTATTTTCAAAAATCAAAAATCCTTCCTCTTAATTTTCAATCGAGCTTGCAGTTTATATTACCATTTTTTGTGAACATTAGTCTTGTGCGTATGATTAATATTTAATTGATCATACGTTGTAAGTATACGCTTTTGAATGTATTTTTTATAACCTCCTTCACCACAGGTGTAAACGGTATATATAAGTTTGCCATTCCGTATGTAATTTCTACCATATTCATCTAAGGCCCCAAGAATTATATACTTTCTGGGTCCTTATTGGTAGGGGAACCGATATAACGATGTCCGTCTGTCTATTGAAATCACTTTTTAGAAAGCCCTAGTTACCGGATATATATGTTTTATATATCAAATTATATGGACTGTTCCTTGGAATGACACCATTAACAAAAAAAAAAAAAAATGGTCAATAAGTGGCCGAGATATCGTCAAAAACTCAAAAAGGCCTCTAAAAACGTATTTGTTTTTTACTTTTGACTAAGCCCTATGTATTTTTGTTTGAAATGAACAAAATGTGTTCATTAGTATCTGAGATATCAGACAAAATGCATTTTTGATCTTTGTCTAGCTTGTATGTAAATTTCAAAGTTTGTTTTTGTACAAATCTGTTGTAAATATTTTTCTAAAATATCAGTCCATAAAAAACCGAGTTATAGACAAAAATCCAAAAAATTTATTAAAAATATATATACACAAACATATATAAAAAGCATTGCAAAAATTTTCAGTGTTGTTTTTTTTTTTTTATAAGCAAGTATTGGTTGTTTATTGTATATACGTACAGAAAATCATTTTTTATGTATATTTAGATGTTTTTTAGTTAGAAATGGAAGCATTGCAGTGACTCAGTGTTGTTGCTTTTTTTTTTTATTAACATGTATCTACATACAAACTTACACTGCCTGCCACTTACTAAGGAATCACATTTTTTTTTAAATTTAATTAAGTATATCTCCTAAACTAAAGTTCAGAAAAAAATAAATTTTTGCGCAACCAAATCTCAATATGGGCTTTAGTTTCCTGAAGAAATAAAAAATATATATATTTTGTTATACTAAAATTATGCATTTATTTAAAGACATGTATTTCTGCGGTACTATTTCGTGTGTCACTTGAATAAGGAATTCTTTTTATATTAATCAGGAAATCTATGATTTGAATTTCTTTCAATATAAACGGCTACAGAATTTTTAATTTGATAGCTTTTATTCAAAATGGGACGTAGTAAAGCTCTTAAAAACTCTGAGAAAGAAAAAATTCTGATTTTGAAATCTCAGGGTCAGAATCCGGTCCAAATACAATTATTTAAATAACGTGGAAAGATATGGAAAAAACATGAAAGGGTGGAAGAAAATGGCAACAACTCCAAAATAAAGACAAAAAATTCTTAGAATTGCATCAAATTCTGCCATTTCGGTATCAAAAATACGTGAAAAAGGTGGAGTCAGTGACAGTCTAAGAACAGTGCACCGTATTTTAAAGTCGAGCCCATACATAGTCCGACGAAAACTGAAAAAAAAACACCACTTAATGAAGAACGCAAATCACAACGTCTACAGTTTACCAAAAATACAATAACATGGTCCGACAAATGGTTTAAAGTTGTATTTTCCGATGAAATAAAGTTTAATATTGATGGTCCCGTCGGGTATAAATATTACTTCCATGACCTAAATAAGGAGGAATTATTTTTGAGCCGCAGACACAGCTGAGAGGGCGGAATAATGGTATGGGGTGCCATTTCGTATTATGGTACCATAGAGTTGGTTTTTGTATCCAACAAAATGACTGCAACGACTTACAAAAATATTCTGGATGAAGCATTTCCAAAATTTAATGATTTCTTTGGACCCATACCTTGGAAATACCAATACGACAATGCTCCGATTCATACCGCCAATGGATTAATTAACAAGGTGTTCAACTTTTGGATTAGACCCCGTATTCACCAGACCTGAATCCAATGGAAAATGTCTGGAGTTGGCTTGCAAGAAAAGCTTATAAAGGAGGAAAACAATTTGAGATGATAGAATTCTTAAAGGATGCAATAACGGAAGCATGGAGTTCAATTTTACTAAATTATTAGAGTCATTATACAAGTTGGTGTCAAATCGCATTTTTTAGTTAATTTCTAAAAATGGTGGCAGTAGTCATTACTAATTGAATGCTAGAAGATAATAACTTTCATTTTTATAACCTAAAATTTAAAAAATAAATTACAATTTGCTTAATTTTAAAATATTCCTTATTCAAGTGACACACGAAAAAGTATCACAGAAATATATGTCTTTAAATAAATGCATAATTTTAGTATAACAAAATATGTATATTTTCTATTTCTGCAGGAAACCAAAACCAACACTTTGAAATTTAACCTTAGTTTAGGAGATATACTTAATTAAAGTTAAAAAAATGTGATTCCTTATTCAAGTGGCAGGCAGTGTATGTGTATGAATTTAGTAGTTATCAGAATCTATAAGTATGTTATATTTTTTAAAGAAGGACATTCGCTAGGGGATGTGAAGAGATCCAGAAAAATATTCATCAGCACAGAATTTTTTAATGTAGAAGTTTAAATAAAACTTTTTTTTTAAATAAAAATACCAACAAAAGCATAAAACTATTTAAAAATTAAAAGACAAAACATCCCGAAATTAAAGACAAAAGTAAAGATGCATATATATTTTTTTCTAAAATGGGTTCTTTTAAGAATCGAGTAGCACTAGATGCTTCGATTGAAAATATTCTGCTTGATAAAAGCTACAATGATCAAATAAAAAATGTGCACCTATCCAACGATACAGGAAGTACAATTAAATCACTTTAGTTTGATGAAACTTATTTTTTGTAAATATATTATGCCAAAAACCTTTTTTATAAAGTCAATTCAATGCTTGAATATTAAAATTTGCTGGAATTGTGCGACTTCTCAATGCTGAGTACACAAAACTTTTATTTCGTAGAGAAGTTTGCGGGCTATAAAAAGAAAATCTGCTTAAAGGAAAGGCGATAAAAGCCTTTCAATATGAATATGGATAAAATACCAGATTTATTTCAAAAAGACCTAAAACTTAACTCAAGCTAAAAGCAAAGTTGAAATAGGTTGGCTCCGAAGTCCTAAGACTATTATAAACATTTTCATCAACATCCATTTTTGTGTAAAACTATCTTTTTCAATCTTAAACTAATTAATTTATAGAGCCAAGATTGTATTCGGTCGCGCTGCCATTGCAATTTCGAAAGGGGGTCGCAAAGCATGGTCTTGTGTTTATGAAACATATAAATTGCTAAAATTCCTAAAATCATATAAAATAAATCGTTCGAATTACATTCCTAGATTTATAAATTTATATTTACTCACAAACTTTTAAGTGTTTTTTATGTTGTAACTTTTTCTTTTCTACTATATTTATTTTACATATTTTACATTTTTTGTTTCTAGCTGATTATTTTATATTTCTTTTTTATTTTTCTAGTTTATTAAAATATGACATATGATTGATATTCAAATTGATGTAATTGTGTACTCATATTACAAATATTTTTACATGAAATAAATTATTTATAACGCGTACTTTTGAAGAATGTATTATTTTAAATTATATTTGGTCTTGAAAGAAAAAAATATGTAACGCAGCTAATATTATTAAGCTTGTTTGCAAACATTATTTTAATGAAAAAGTGTATGTATCGACATATTTTTTTCAAAGTTTTATATCTTTTTTAATTAATTGAGTTGGCTAAAAAATAAGCTTACAAACACAAATTAAAGTTCTTTGTTAAAAGATTGACTTAAATGATTGTTTTAAAATTTATACAAATGAATTTTGATTAATTTTAGGTTAAAAGTCTAATAAAAGTGATAAAACTTGAATCCTTTTATATTGTATTAAATCCCCAAACCCATTATTATTATCAATCTTTAGCGAGCTTCCATTTTCATTTTGAGTTACTGCGTTTCTTTTTTTTTATTATTATTAAAACTCGAAATTTATATATCACTATGCGACAGTCAAAATCGGGATGGGATGAAACCAACGGTAAATATTATATCGGTAAAAAAGAAGTTATACGTGTCCCGGCGTTTCGCTGGTTCACGTCTAGGAATCGAGATATATCGATTTAAAGTTAGTAACTATCATATAGTGGAAATTGTGACCTTTGGTGGTCTTTTTTTGACATAACTCGAGAACCACCAGTCCGATTTTGCTGAAACAAATTTAAAAAAATTAGAAATTACAATTCCTTTAAGCTTTGTTCATACAACGTTTCGCTACATAAGCAACAGTTTCGCAGTTATAACTAAATGTATGAAGAAAAAAAAGCTATTTTATGCCTAAGAAATTGAATTTTTTTATTTTTAATTCATAAAAAATCCAAAACGGTAAAAAAAGTGTCAAGTTCTATTACTTTCACGTAAAGTCACATAACTTTTAAACAAAATGAGACATAGATCATGAAAATCGATGGACGCGTTTCGCTATTATTAACTGAAATCAAATAAAAATAAAGTATTTATTTTAGTTTTGTAAAAAAGATATCGATTTTCGGTACGGTTCACTTTTCAGAAGATTGGTTCCAAATTTTTGGTTCAGTAAGTTTTTTATAATAAAGAAAATAATTAGATCAGTTTAAGTAAAATTGATATTCTAAGTATCAAAACTTACATAGTTACTTACATTATTAAAATCTATGTAACATTCTCTAAAATTTACGAATCATAGATTCATAAAAATTTGTGTGTATTTCAAAAACTAAAATAATGAAGTAAAATATCAAGTTTTTGTTCATATATATATATATATATATATATATATAGTTCAAAACTTATACTTATTAACTTAAATTTTTAGCTATTAAAATTTTGTACATAATTTCGAATTTTTTAACACAAAAAAAAAAAAAAAAATCCCCCAAATATTTTGGCTGGATACGCTCCTGCATATAGATATATGTAAATATAAATATATTTATCTATAGATATTACTGCATTTTTAATAACGTAAAATATTTCATTTTATTTGGTTTTGTTATTTTTGGTGTTTTAATTGATATGCAATTATTTTAGATAAACACAGTTGGATTAAGTATTATAAAGAATGTATACGATATTTTTGAGTAGAAGACAAAATCTGAGACAAATGATATTTTTATCCCTTATAAAAATCAATAGCTTATCTAATGTGTAAAAATGTTTATGAAAATCAGCCGGATGTTAAAAACAGTTAAAAGCTTTAAATACAAATAGACAGCTGGTACTAAAAATTACCTTCAGAAATACTGAGAAATTGCTTATATACAAATTGTATCTTAGGTCAAATTTCTAACAAAATTTACAAATTAAATATGTATGTATATCCGAAGCTAAAAAAATTCTAAACATTACTTACTATTATCATTATAAAAAAACTCCCTTCTAATTTGTAATATTTAGTTCGGCCGTTAAAGGAGAATATTATATATTTTTTTTATTGTTATTAAAGGACAACAAAAAAAACAAAAAAGATACATGAAAATAAGGACTGTGCAGGAAAAAATTAGTACATATGAATCAGCTTACAGGAATGAAACTAATATGTTAATATTTTTGTAATTTTGTGTTGTTAAACACCATTATAAATCACTTTTAAATTTAGAAGAGAGATTTATTTTTTATTATTTTTTAGTAAGATATTTAATGTTTTCCGGAATGCCCTAAATATAACCTTTATTTTGTTTTCGGTTACTTTTTTGTTAAAATGGGTCCACTTCTTTTTAAACTCTATTTTATTTTTTACTTTTTACTCTATTTTATTTTTATTTACGTATATTTCTCTGTTAAAATTCTCCTTTGTTATGAATAAAACGATTTTTTCCCGCACGTAAAAATGGCTTTCCAGACTAAAAATTTGTTCGAAATTTTTTTTTTTTTTTACACAATGTTTATCTACTCCGTTTTCTATAATATCTCTGATATGGAATTCCTGACCAGGATATTGTAAAAAGTTTGACAGTATATATTTTATATTGTCCTTTCGTTAGTCGTATTAATATTTTAGAAAAAATTTAGTCTCAATAATTTTCGTCCCCTCCTTTACTTTTACAGTTTTTCTAGCGTTCCTATTAGGAACTTTTTTTACCTTGTGGTTTTTCAGGCTACTTTTTTATAACTTTTCTGATAAAAGATACTGACCAATTTAAGAAATGAATCACATTTAATCCAGAAATGTAGAGATTTTCCCTTAAATCACATATTAATTTGTTTGCGATTCTACAGTGTGTGATTCAACTTTTTTTTCAGTTATCTGGGTTTCTTTCGGTGATCATAAACTTTTTGTATTTTTTGTGATGCAAAAAACTAAATTTCCCAACTTACTTGCACTCCTAACAATTATTTATATGGCTGACATATATTTTGGTTATAAAGTTGAATTAAGCGTTTGGATGAATTTTGTTGAATTTTCTTTTTTAGAAAAACTAATTATAATATTACAACAAAGCTTTGCTTATAGTTACAGAGAATAACAATAAATATAAATAAGTTAATGGTACTAATTTTTTTCTTGTACAGTAAAAGTTATAAGTCTTAAAATGTGCACGAATTTTTTCGAGCGCAGTCCTTAATTGTGTTTGTTTTGACAACAGCGATACTCTTAGTGGTTGTTTTGTTAGCATTTTTTCAAAATAATTTTAATAAATTTTACATTATAATAGGCCACACGGGACATTTTTATAAATCCCTACTTTTTACGTTTATTATTTTTTTATTTTTATTTTTTTGCTGGAAAATATTTCGTCGAAACACAACACGTGTTGAAAAATTTAGTAAATGGTTCTTACTATTATTTATTTTATTAAATACTGTATGTAAATAAATGTATTATTATGAATTGAGTGTCGTGTTTAAATTGAAAAGGAGAAGTACCAAGAAAAAGAACAGGAGTAAAATTATTCGTTAAAATACTTTAAAACTACATAAAAGGCTTTGTATTCAACATTTTTATTGAATTTTCGCTTGTTGTTTATTTTATTTAAAGAAATTAATTAGTTTTTCTTTGTTCGACTCTTTATATTATATTACTATATTATTATATTATATATTATATATTATATATTATATATTATATATTATATATTATATATTATATATTATATATTATATATTATATATTATAATTAAAACATTTTCAATAATAGCTCTTTCAGTTTTGAGACATCCTAATGATCTCTTTATCTGGAAATACATTTCTGAGCAATTCGATCTAACTTTAATCGTTTTTAGGTTGTTTATAGTTCCTTAGAGGAAACACTGATTATTTTATTTATTGAAAAAAATCGAAGTGTACAGTAGTGAGGGTATGGAGATTGCCCTCAGTACTGTACATTTATTTTGTAAGTATAATCAAAAAGTCTGAGTAGCAATAAAAAAAAGTGTCCCTTTATTATTCTTAGTGGTTTCCTAATTTCAGCTTTCCATGTATTAATGTTCATTAATTAAAATTTTACATCAAAATCCACTTTGCGATTTCTTACTTAAATCAAAATAATTTTAGCAAAATCTTTTGATTTGTTAATTAAAATACTCGAAAATTATCAAATAACTATTAAGTCACTTCTATTCCCTAAATACAAAAATTTCCCAATAAATATATTTTTGTAAAGTACAATAAGTTTCTATGCCCCGTCTTTAAAAAAATAAGGAGGAGGGAAACCTGTAGCTCTTCTTGATACCAAGAAGTATAAAAATATTGCCTTTACTTCCAAAATGTTAGAATACACATCAAAAGTACCAAATACTGTTTAGAAGATATGAGGCATACCAAAAGGTACTATCATGTCAATATTAACAATGTATACTTTTGAATTTCCATAAATTTCAGAATACGTATCTACTCCTTTTTGGAAAAGAAAAGATAAAAATTTATGTTCACAATAAATTTGAAGTCTTTGAAATAAAAGTTATTTTGTGATTTTTATTTTTTCTAAGAAATATATAAGTTGTTTTTAGATTTTTATTGATGGTACTTTAAAACACAAAAAAAAAAATCGCAAAATAAAAATAAAAAAAATGCCAAAAAGGAAAAAATCGAAAAAAATGACAACAGAAAAAATGGACAAAATTAAAATAATCGCCAAAACGGAAAATTTTCCAAAATAATATAAAAAAACACCAAAATGAAAAAACGCCAGAGTGAAAAAAACGCTAAAAAACACAAAAATTGGCAAAAAAAAATAAATTTCCGACAACAAAAAATGGCAAAAAAAATGCTAGAAAGGAAAAAATCGCCAGAACGAAAAAAATAGGCAAAACGAAAAAATCGCTTAAAAAACGCTAAAACACTACCAGTCACCAAAACGGAAAAAATTCAGAATTAAAAAAAAAACAACAAAGAAAAGCACATAGTCAACAAGGAAAAGTAACCAAAACGGAAGTTATTTATCACAGTTACTCTGAGTTTTGTTCACCCTCTCTGCTTTGAAGAAATTTATTAGAGAGAAAGTGTTTTCTTTTTTTTTTTATAAAATTATAATTAACTAATGACGAGAATTGCTACAGCTCCAAGAACTTACGGCCTTCAAAATATTCATAAGGCACAATTGCCATTAAGACCCATCTCTTCTTCAATAAACGAAGGAATTCAAGAATAAAATAGACTGCAGGAGAATTGGGAACGATGAAATCTTAGTATCATTTGATATTATTTTATTATTTCCTAGTATTTAATTTAGCGGTAAGGACAATTGGAAAGAAATGGAGCTTGTTAGCGGAACATACTAAGATACCCAAAGAACTTTTTATGGAATTATTGACATTTTGCATAACAGATTGTAGATACTTCAGATTTAAGGACACGTTTTACCAACAAAACAAGGGCATGTCGGTGGGATCAACGACTGGAACACAAGCCAGGAATGATGACGAAATATGTAGATGACCTTTTTGGGGTTCTAAAAAACGATCAAATAGGGGAAACGTGAAAAACCCTCAATACATTTAATGAAAAAATGCAATTTACACTGGAAAAGGAAATTGATGGAAAATTGCCCTATTTACACTCCATAACTATTTGTAAGGAAAACGTATTAAAAGTAGACTGGTATCAGAATCCTATGACATCTGGGAGACTGATTAACTTTTATTCTAAACATCCCAAAGGGATAATTACGAATTCGGACAATAGCAATAAGGATTTCCATAGAAATAACGTGAAGAAAATTAGAAATATTCTCCGCAAAAATTACTCCCCGCATAAGACGATAAACGAATTGATAAGGAAAAACCAATGGACGACAAGGATACAGATAAACCACAGAAAATTTATAAATCAATATACTTCTGAACTTTTGGAGAGGCTTAAACACTCGGATATGATAAAGAAAATTACATATTGGCGATGAGAACTGAGAACGAACAAAAGAACAAATTAGATATTTAGCAATATAAATTGAGAATTGACAAGTCTAACTTAGTAAATGAGGTAAAGTTCAATAGTGACGGCACTGATATATGCAAAAAATTATATGCTGGTACAACAAAAACAATGTTAAGAACAAGATTATCATCGCACAAATCAGATCTGACTAACACTAACACGAAGAACAGCATTTGCAGCCCACTGTGCAATAATTGGACATAAACAAGACTTTGAGAAAGTGAGAATACTTACATGAGATAGTAATCATACGAAACGATATATGCAAGAGATCCTTCATATCAAAAACATACCAACAACAATGAGAATAAGCTATGAAACAGATACATACAGATAATTGTGCTCACATATACAATACAATAAACAAACATAACAACAACAAAAGGAGAAAAAGGGAAACAATCAGTGACGAAAGCTCCCTAGCAAAAACTTTTTAGTTTTCGGTAATGGCAACTACTTATTAAAGTAGTTTATCGGCAATGAGGCGTTATTATTATTTGCCAACTCTGTATTACATAAATAAGTACTCAAGAGCATAATAGGGCAGTAATACTGCAATCATGTGGATGAGTTGGATAGAGCGCTGGATTAGCAACCAAAAGGTTGTTGGTTCAACCCCATTGTGATGATGTTAGCTTTTTATAATAAAATGTCTAAAAAGCTGTTTTATACTAAAAAAATTTTTTGTCACTTTGAAATTTAAGTGCGTGATGGTGTACTAATTAAGACGTTAGTCATTAAAAATGAATGGCTAATTTGTGTCCAAGTTCAAATCTCACTGACGGCAAATTTTTTTTTGTGTTTTCTTTTTTATTTTTATTTTCGTTTAGGTACATATTTTTGAACACCCCTAGGAATTAAAAATAACTACATGAAGTTGTGGACAACTCGAAAAAAAACTAGTTATTCAGGCAAAAAATAAGTAGTTTATTTTTGTTTCCAATTATACCTGCTAGCTTAATATTAAATGTAATTATTATTAATTTTATCTTTTTGTTTTTTATGATTAAGAATATTTATATTCATAATTGTTTCTAGTAAACACATCCCAGCAGATGACCAACAAATTTGGTCGAAATATTAGATGATAAATTTAAAAAATATGGAAATAGTTTTTTATTTTTATTTATTGGGACCTAAAGTCGAACAATAGGGGAATACGATAAAATTAACACAAAAGTTCATAGAAATATATGAAAAAAATCTTATAAGTGTTATCGATATATTAATTTATTAGGAACTTCTCTAAATTAACTAAGGCCTTCAGAACATTTAAAACCCAACCATTGTCTGGCATAGTTTTGTACAAACACTTTTCATTGTTAGGCGCTGGTCATTTTATCACACGATAACAGAAGACAAGAAACAATTACAAAAAATAAAATATAAATAGATGGATGCTCAAAGATAAAGACGTAAGTCAAAGTTAAACTTAGTAAATGTATACTTATTGAAAAAATTTAGATAAAAAAGAAACAAAAAAAAGCAAGAAAAAAAAATAGGAAAGTAAAGCTAAATTGTAACCAAAGTATTTAGTATCAACTTATAGTATATGGTAAAATAATTTGCTTTTTCTCCTCACATTCTTCTCGGGGCTATTTTGACCAAAAATTTTGGAAAAATCATTAGCACCAAAAAAAAACGACCTTAAAAGGCATTTATAAATGTTTAAGTGAATAAAAGGCAGAGTGAAGGGTGTGAGGTTAAATAAATGTGTAAAAATAAATAAGG
The DNA here is from genome assembly GCA_932274085.1 of Protocalliphora azurea. Lineage (NCBI taxonomy): Eukaryota > Metazoa > Arthropoda > Insecta > Diptera > Calliphoridae > Protocalliphora > Protocalliphora azurea. The sequence goes on from OW026519.1 coordinate 8,867,987, forward strand.
ATGTAGTGAAAATAATATATAGTAGTAATGGTTGTATAGTATGTATGTATGTATGTATGTATGTATGTATGTATATTTAATACTGTTTAATGTTATCTAACAATTTTTTTCGTTCATTCGTTTATTCATCGGTTATGGTCATGACTGGTAATGTGCTGCTAAGTAAATTAGCTATAAATCTGTAAGCTTTCTACATTGCCATTATTTAGTTCATAAGTTTGTTTGTTTGTTCGTATGTTCATTGGAGAGTTAAGTATTTTTTTTTTTCTGTAGAAGTATTGTTTGAATTTTATGGATAACGACCACCACTGCCTTCGCCTGCCAATGCCACCAGCAGAATAACATCAACTACCATCATTATCACTATTATCATCAAATATTACCAGCCAGTAGCTGGTCATATTGTTATTACTGACTAAATGAATCCATATTTGGTTTTTCCTTAAATACACCCACCACTGTTACTATCACACCCAGTCGTCTTTTTTGATCATATTACAATGAAACGCATTTTTCTTTTTTTTTATATTTATAGCAGAATTTGTTTTTTATTTTTAATAAAATCAAATTATTAAAAAATTTGTTGTGATACAATGGCACGGTGGAGAATAACATTGATTTTTTTCGGGAAGAAATTTGCGTAAAAAATCTTTTTCTGAGTCATCTAATGGCCTTATATTGGGATTTTGATTAATACGTTTTTATTTCTATTATTTAAAGTATATTTTTATTACCATCAAATAATATCTTTTCTTTAATGTAAATATTGAATTAATTAAAATATAAAAACGATAAAGAAAAACTTTTGTATTAAGCAATTTTTCATTATTGAAATTTTTTCTATTAGAAAATTTTAAAACAAAACTTTCTCTATTAAACTTTATTGCAAGGTAGTATTATTTACACAAGTCTAATTTTAAACAATTTTAACTTGCACACGAATAAAAACAGAAAAACGAACATTAACTCTATATGTTAATTTCTTAACAAAATTAACTTTACTTTTCTTAAAAAAAAATTTGAAAAAGTTTTAAGAAAACAATTCCTTGCATTTAAAATAAAGAATTTAATTAAGGAAAATACTCATTTGCTCTTATAAAAAATCAACGTACAATTTTAATAACACAATTCCACTCTTAACGCCTCTTAGCTGCAAAAAAAAAAAACTTTTTTAATAAATTCACTTTAACCGCATGTGTGTGGAATGTTAGCTGCCTGTTCCACTGTATTTAATGGGAGTTTAAGTAAAAGTATGTTAGGAAAAAAATGATAATATGCATGTGCGTATATGTGCTGCTAAACACATATTTTATCAACTGACTAACTGACTTTAATGCCACACTTAGCAGAAACATAAGATTCAATTATGCCTCAACAACTACACAAAACGCCCTTAACAACAAAAAAAAAAAAAAAATTGCTAAAAACAAACGCAACATTGATGATAATAATGATAATGATCGAAATTATGAACACTGTTATAAGAAAAAGACTGTTTGATGTTGTTAGTGTAGTAGTAATATGAAGAAAAGTAACAACAGCCATAAGAAACATCTTTATAATAATACAAAAATGAATGATAAAAGCTTCAGTAGTTAAAGCCACCAAAAATAAGTAGAAAATTTTTAATATAGAACAAGTGAGAATATTATATACGGCTAAGCCGAATCTATGTATCCTGCATCTCCAACTTAGGACGTCCGCCCTGCTTTCAACAGACAGATAAACGGACATCGTTAGATATATCTTAGATTTTCACAAGGATTCAGAATGTATATCGACAATTCTATGAAAGAACGTCCAAAAATTTACCAAGTATCTTTCGATTTTCATAAAATATTAGTCATATAAAATATTGAATGGAAATTTCGTATATCATTTTAAATATATATCATTTTAAATAACAATATTTCTGGGAAGACTTTCTTGAATTCAATGACCTAAACGGCGTCTGAAATGTGATTACTTCAGCTTTAGTACAATTGAAAATGATTTTTCAAAAGTGCATTTTAATACAATTCTTTTTAGTATATTTAGAAAGTAGACAGTTTAAAATATATATAGAATTACATATTTTAATTAAAAAAATGTTTTGTGTTACTTTTTAAAAATTTATTAAAAATGTTCAACATTTATGTACTTGATAAATTAATATTGGAATTTATAGTAAATTAAACAATATTAAATGCACTTAAAGAAAAATTAAAATTTAATTAATTCACAATTGTCAAAAATGCATCCATAAATTGCATTTTTATTTTGCAAATATTTTTTAACGAAAGGGATACTTTCGAAATGCTGACCGAATTACTCAAAACGTAGAGAGTAGATTTTTATATGCTTTTTATAGAAACTTGAATCATTTTTTAATTTTTTTATTTATAGATTTGTGCGTTCCAAAAGTTTTAGCTTTTTAATTTTAATATAAAGCTTTCCTACTTTCTAAATATTTTAAAAATTAAAAATAAAATTTTAAATACCATATTTAACGAAAAATGTGTTTAAAACATACAATTGCATTAAAATCCATTTTTCAAAAATCTAACTTCTTTTTTGAAATGTTCGTGTTAAAGCCGACATAAGCAAAATTCAAACGCCGCTTAAATCACTAAAATTCAAAAAGCTTTCTGAAATATATTGCTATTGATTTTTTTTTTTTTGCTTTTTAGAAACTGAAAAACTAATTAAATCGCGAGTTCTCAAAACTTCGCGAAACTGAAAGCTGAAATTGATAAATGACTTAATGTAGTGTTTTTTGGAGTTTGTGCATACAAAGTTTCCATGAAATTCTTTCGTGGAATTATCGATATAGTTTATGGGGTCATAGATCATTATTTCTACATGTTACACACGAAACGACAAACTCAATATACCACCTTAATTTTTTGATGGTAGTTATAAAAATAAATAAGGAAATTATTTTTCCACAAATACAAGTAAATACGACACATTATCCCAGCTAACCACAAACTTCGATAATGATATCCCGTTCAATCATTTATCTGACAAAACATTCGAGAACGACTATCATTGGCAATCCTTGAGCTCACCCGTTGCTCACTTTGTGGCAGCAAATATTTCTATCTCGAAAATTCATCTATCATACTAATAGTGAACCTTTAGCGATACCAATAGTGAAATGCAAAAATATTTGAAAAAATTATGAAAATTATTCGATATTGTTATTAGGAGCAATACTTTGAAAATTATAATTTTCTATTTTGTTGCATTTCCATTTTGTTATCAATCTAAAGTTAAAAGCTGATTTAATTTTTAAAGTTATGTTTTATTTCAAACTTAACACACCATATATCATAGGTACATAATAAATTAAATTCAAAAGTAATTCATATAATGAACAATAAAATTAATAAAGTCATATCTACATATCAAAACATTTTGTCCAAATTTCAACTTTGCCAAATATTATTAATTTTTTCTGTTGCTCCAATCCGCATCTTTCAGTGCTAAATTTTCTGAATCAATCTGCAAAAAAAAATTTATTAGATATTTAGATAAAGATGCAATATTACAAATTTATTTAGACAAGTAGCGATATTAGTTAAAATTTTTAATTAAAAATTTCTGAAAATTTAGCTAATATCTTAAATTTTAAAGCGCAATATTTTACAACCGATCGCTATAAACTATGACGAAAAATTTAAACCAGGTTCTCTTTATTTTAGTATTTTCTTTGCACAAACAGGAAAATACATACGAGTATGTTGCTGTGGTTTACATAAGAATTTCTAGAGTTATTAGGAAGATTAGAAAATTTCTCGAAACATTTAGTTTCAATATTTTATTTAGAAAATTTAAATATCGCAATATCGATATTTTTTAAATTCTTGAAAATTATGTCAATTTTAATATCGAAAAAAGTTCTATGCTACGAAAATTCATACTCAATATAACTTTCGATATTTTCTCGAGCATATGTGTTTCGAAAAATCTTCGTTTTTAAAGAACATTCGCTAATATCAAAACTCAGGTTAAGCAGGATATCGTATAACTCTGCGTGCCACAAAGAGATTCTATGTGATTGTGTATTAAGTTTCTTAATATTTAAGAGCTAAATGTGCAAATAGAGTGACAGAGCGTTATTTATACAAAATAATAATAATTAAGCACTGCGCATGAAAATATTAGTTCATACAATTCAGCTTATAAAATTGAAACCAATGGGTCAATCTTTTTTAAAATTTTGTTTCTTCTAAAGACTGTTATATTCAAGTTTCAAATTCAAAAGAAAAATTTATTTCTTTTATTTTTATTTTATTTATTTTCTGGAATACCCAAAATAAAAGCTCTACAAATACTTTAACAAATAATACATCTCATGATACAGGCTCCCACTGCATTACTACTAATCGAAACCAACCTGTTTCTAAAAGAGGGAAATTATTGACTAAATATTTATAGTTTTAAAGATATTATACCCGGGGTGCTCCATTACCCCTATGGTGTTGAAATAAAAAAGACCAATGGAAACCTTTAACGATTCTTCAAATATTTTTTTATCAATTTAAAAATGTTAAAAATCCTGCTAAAATTCGTAAAAAATAAAAACACCAACATATAAAAAAAAACACTTGTGAGTTTAAAAACAATTCAACTTTTTCTTATCTGTCCTAAAATTACTTAAAACAGATCTCCCTCTCTGTTGAAGATTTTCTTGCTTTGTTTTTGTTTTTATTTTTTTTTTTTTTTTTTTTTTTTTTGTTTGTTCAAAATATCGCCAAAATTAACATAAACAAGCAAGAAGATTTAATTTTTTTGGTCCCAAAACATATATTTTTCACAAATTTAAAAATACCATTTTTTGAGATACGTGACCGCGAAATTTAGTCTATAACATTAAAACATAAAACATATTTCAGATATCATTTTAAAGGTAATTTTGTTACTTTTAACTATGAACCCCAATTAACGTTGTAACATGTATATTTTGGAAGATATTCGCATTTTTATAAAGACAATTTATGTTATTTTAGGAGTATTGTAAATCGTGAACGATCGCGGAAAACATACTAGAACGCGGTAATTTTTTTGTTTGATTATAAAAAAATTGAAATAAAACATATATTTATATATATATAAATATATGTATATGTTATATATATATAAATATATGTTAAGGGAAATATTTATTTCAATTTGTATTGTTTCGTTTATAATCAAACAAAACAAATATTTTGATACCTTTAATATGACATCCTAACGAATCTTGTAACATCTCTACTTTGAAAGATATTTGTAATTTTGTGTATACAAAAAAATGTGATAGAATTAATTTTCTTCTCAAAATTGATATCATTGATAAAGGACACAAAAGCAAATTCTGCAGATGGATATTATAAATTTAATTAATCATACGCCATCAAGTTTCTCAGTCAACAACACTACTGTATTTATTAGTACTTGTTACTCTGTAAAAATATTCCAATTATTTCACAAAAAATTTATACGACATTTTTCCTTCTTCATTTCATTTTATATTTTTGACTAAAAATTCTCAAAGTAAAAAAGTCTATGTCAAACAAAAATAAAATAAAAAAACTAGAAAAAAAGCTTTTTTTGTAGCTACACAGTTAGGAATTCTTAAGAATTTTTGCAAAGACCAAAAAAAGAAACATATCAAATCAATACAAATTGTTAGTTTAATTTCAGTAAAAATTATTATATGAAATCGTTCAGTAAATAAAAAAATTCTTTTATCAGAATCTTATATGAAATTTCTAAGAAAGAGGCTATTAAGTGAAGACCATTTTATAAATGTACTTATATTAAACAAAATTTTTTGCAAAAGTTTCCCGGTTTGCTTTAATAATAAAACACATAAGAATTTAAGTGGTAAATTGAAATAACAAGAAAAATTATTTAACGTACGTAAGTTCTACAAAACTACTTAAGAATAAATTGCTTAGTACAAAAATATACTATACTATTCTTTATAAACACACATTTACCAATTATGGTATTAACTTTGGTTGGTTGCTTTGAAAGCGTTAGTAACATTCACACTAAATGGTATTAATGAGTGATTTACTCACACATACATATGTATGTACTCGTATTCTCCATAATGTGTGCTTGTACACAAACTTACAAATTATGACATAAACTGAATAAAAAACAAAAGAGAGGGATGAGTGAAGAAAAAAAAAATTTCCCCATAAGATAATTTTAACATCTTACAACCACTGTTGCCAGATAATTGTAGTATAAAATCACCAAAATTCGATGAAAAAATTGTTAAAATCGGCATAACATTTTCTAAATCGTCAAAAAAAAAAATCGGAAAATCTAAAATGCATATCGTTTTGGTTATTTATAATCATATTAAAGAAATAATATTAAATTTTGAAATTATTTGTTTATTAAATAAACTTCGAACATTGTTTTTATTACACAAAATTTGAAAAATAGGTACAAATTAATATTACTGCCCCAGTTAGAATAAAAATATTTATTTTTAATGTAAATAAAGGTTTTTCCGTATAGCCGGCCTTTGGCCGGATTCAGACATTTTCTCATATATTTATTTGAATAATAAACTTTTTTACAAATAGCGAAATTTTGTAAGTACCAAATATATCAATAAAAAATTTAAATTGCATAAATTCTCTCAATGATTTAATGAATGTGTTCATATTATATATCATTGAAAATGTATTTGAACTTTTAAACTCTATTAATATAATTTAAGTCACATATGTATTAATAAATTTATTCAGAAAAATAATCCAAAATATTAGAGATCCATAACTAATAAAATAAATGTGAGCGGTCAAAATTGTTTTACTTTTCTTTAATCACAATTAAAAGTACTACTGATTCATTATAGAAATTGTTTAAAATTAAAGTGTTTCCTAATTTACGACAAAATAAACTCAACTGAAAAAATTACTAAAAAAACATATGTATTAGATTTATAGTCACATAGAAAAGAGTTTGTACGTAAATATAAAAATTCACTTTCATTGATTTCAGTTCATAATATTCAAGCATAATTTCTGAACCATCAAAAATCAAAAAGACTGAAAAATTTTTTTAAATTTTCATTTATATTTTAAATTAAAAAAAGAATGTTTTAAATTTTCTTTGGAAAATTTTAAGTTTTTTAATGATTTTTAGCTACATTTTGGGAATGATGTGCTACAGAATGCGAGCAAAATTATGCAAATTCCTAAACAATATTTTTTAATAGATTTTCCTTGGAATTTTGCCATTGCAAGTCATTTGTTAATTTTTTCATGTATAACTATTTTTAAAATTGTTACAAAATTCCTAAAATTTTCATTATGAACAATTTAATAATATCTATGAACAAAATTTTATATTTTATGAAAAAAGTTTGGAAAAAAGTCACGTTCGATTTGTAATATTTATGAAACAAATTTTCAAATATATGCATTTTGTTCTCTGTGCAATTAACACATTCTTAAACTTTTTTTATTCATGATCAAAACTATTTTACTTACATACGTATGTAATAAAATTCTTGTTTTTATACAAAAATTTTGTTTCATCAATTCTGGTTAAATTTCAAACGAATTTCGAAGTAAAAGTTTAAGCCCCTTATAGTCCCTTTCTCTCAATATCTATCTATCTATGTATGTATCTATCTACAATACAAAAATAGATTTAAACAAGAAAAATTGTTTAATGAAATCATTTTTTTTTTTTTGAACAAAAATCGCCAAATCGCACTTTGCATTTTTTTTTTTTTTGCAATAAATTACCCTCAAAATGCAGATAAATTGGCAAATCTGGCAACAGTTCCTTCAACATTACAAAAACAATCTTTGCTAAAGGCCAAATACATTTGGAGATATCTTTTATAGAGAAGAGGTAACACTTTTTTAAAACGAATTTTATTAATAATTAAAAATAGGATTAAAAACAGCTCACTCTTTGTATATAAAATGACATTTCTTCTCAATTATCTCTAAATGTTTATATATTAAACATTTCATTAAAGAAGACGTTTTCATATTTTTATAAATATTATTATATTTTAAATTATCCTCTTATTATTTCTTTGAGTGTATGTAATATATACACATATATTGGCATACATACTATGAGCATATTAGTTATTCCCTTACAGGTATTTAACCACAGTATATGGGCCATTATCAAAAATTTTTCATTTTAGGCCTAAAATCCATTTGTATAAACATAAAGTGACTCGAATGCATGTAGAATCAGTTCGCCTTAGTAATTTCTTGCAGAGTGTGAGAAAGTACAGCGGTTTTAAGTTAAATTATTACAAACTATAAATTTGTAAATAATTCTGATAAAAATTACGTGTAATATCAACACATACTTAGTGTATCAAATAAAATTTATAAAATTTAAAAAATTTTCTTTATACAAAAAATAGCGATTTTAAAACTTTTGCAAAAAATGTAGTTCGAATATAAGATATTTCTTCATATATTATACGATTTATACGCAATTAATATTGTGATCCTTTTTTAACCCAAATCAATTTTTTGTTTGTCCATAAAATTTCGTGCTGTTCGTGCGAGCCTTAGCAAAATCTGTTTTGACAAAAGTGTCCCGTTTTCAAATATCAACGACATTTGACTTAAATCTATGGTCTTGATACATTATATTTATCACCGTTCTTTTACCTACATATATATCGAAGATTTGTACAAATTGTAATTTGCTATACAAAAATATAAAAACAAAAATTGTTACTTTTGCATAATTTTGAAAAAGTCCATAAAATTTTTTTGTAAAATTGATTTCTGATACTCCTTCGATTTAATAACAAAAAAAAAAAAAAACTAAGAGAACGCAGTCGCATGCTATTCTATTAGAAAGTGTGAATGTTTTGAGACTAGCTACTGTGTTCACTACTTAGGGCACATAACGAGATATAGCTCAAAATATGCATAATTGCAACAAGTATCAATCCCTGTTTCAAAATTTTTATTCAGTTGAGGGGCATACAGACCCAGCCCAAAAAAACCAAAAAATTTTGTCATCAGAATGTGACTACCCTATATGTAGCTGCTGAAGTCTGCACAAAAAAAAAGAAGATATAGGATTTATCCACAAAGTCTGATTAGTTTATATAAGATCGATTGAGATCAAAAAGTATAAAAGCGCGAACAAAAAATGTAAAAGAATGGGAAAAAGTTAGATAATTTTAAGCCATTTATCTATGTTTTTTTTTAAATTTGAACAACAATAATGATTATTAGGGCAAGCAAACATATGCCAAATCATATTTTTTCATGGTCTTCAAATGAATCAGACTTAATTAGAAACCAAAATACGTACAAAAAAAAAAATACAAAAAGGTGATCCATTACAAAGATAGTTACTTTTTGGGAAATTATGGTATTTTATGTTAATTTTCCAAAAGAAAGTTTTAGATAAAAAAAGAGAAAAAAAAATAATATATTGAAATTTTTTGATTATAGGGATTCAATAATTGATACTCAAAAAGGAATAATTGCCAGTTTTTTGCTAAACTTGAGAAAACCGTTCTTTCGCAGATGGAAATTTTTTGTTAGAAAATCAAGGTATTCCATGCTAATTTTTCAAAAGAGCAAGAAAGATATGCTAATATTTTTTTTAGTTATGAGGATTTTATTCGATATATTAATGCAATTTTTCATAATTAAAATAAATGGCTCCCAGTTTTTTGTATAAGTAAAGAAATGCTCTTTTGCACAGATGTTTTTTTGGACTAAACTTATGTTTAGGAAAGAGAAAAATCCTTACTTTTTCTTAATTTTTTTAAATATAAACTTATTACAATAATAACAATAATAATAATAATTATAATAATAATAATAATAATAATAATAATAATAACAATAATAATAATAATAATAATAATAAAACTTGAATTTTTTTAAAGTGCTCTCTTCCCTACAAGAATTAATTTTTATTTGTGTTAATTGTTTAACACAAATAAAATTTAGCCAAACTTTGAGATAATAAAAATAGGAAAATGTGCTAATTTCTTTTTTTATTGCTTTTATTCCAGAAGTTTATTAATTTATTGCAAAAAAAAAAAAAAGAAAAAAAAATTACCAGAATATTTTACAAGAAAATTTAATATTTTTATGAGCTTAATACTAAATATGGCAATGTAAGCGTATGGGAAATATTTTTCAAATATAGCAAGTATACACCCCAATAACTAACTCTGCTGAAAAAAATTTAATATTTTTATAACCTTTGATTTACTAAGCCAATTTCACTGAAATTTGGTATGTGAAATAATTTTAATAGCCCAGTCAGCACACAAATTCTTAAGATTCAAGCCTTGGAAAATTTTGCTGGTATCCGACATGAATTCAAATATAAAAATACTTTAAACATGAAATAATGGGTGATTCAAGTAGAGATACTTTTTTCAATAGCCTTTTTTGACAGATCACATGTGAGTCGTGTCATGCTGTCATGTTGTTTTTATTTAGTATTGTTTGGCATTTCATAATGGAAAGACTTACGCCTGAACAACGTTTACAAATCGTTCTACTTTATTGCGAAAATTCACGTTCTGAGAGGAATGTGTTTCGTGCACTTCGCTCAACTTCTGGTCAACATAATCGGCCTACCGAGCGTACTATTCGCAACACCATCTCCCATTTTGAAACCCAGCATTCATTATTGGATAATATTCGACCGAATAGACCACGTCCAGCACGATGTGAAGAAAATATAGCGGCCGTAGCTGAGAGTGTACACGAAGACCGTGGAGAGTCGATTCGGCGCCGTTCGCAGCAATGGCGACCGATATCGTGCCATGATAATCGACAATTTGATGCCTGAAATTGAACCTCGTGATCTCGGCGACATTTGGTTTCAGCAAAACGCATCAGTCAATGGATTTATTGAGAGAACACTTCGGTGAGCACATAATTTCACATTTTCAAAAACCTGCTTCGATTCAGCCCTTGGAGGAAAACATAACGCTTGTCATTCGCCAGTTACCAGTCGGAATGCTCGAACGAGTCATCGAAAATTGGACTCAACGGATGGACCATCTGTGACGTAGCAACGGCCAACATTTGATAGACAAAATCTTCAAAAAATAAATGCCAAAGAATGTTCTTTCAAATGATAATAAACATTCCCCATTATATTTGAATTTTCTGTGTTTTTTTTTTTTTTTTTTCTTTACAAACGTAGGGAACCTCGAAATGGATCACACGTTATGTTCGAATAAACTAAAAATTTGCAAGTAAAATAAACTTGGTTTAAACTTAATTTTCTTTTTTATTGGGAAACGCTATTAAATTAAAGTGTAATACAAGTTTAAGTCAATGCTAGACACTGGATTAAAGGCTTGAAATGCAGTTGGATCCAACTTTAAATCCAGCAAAAATGTTTATTGGGAGGGGATTAATTTTGCAGATTTATAATAGTTTAAAAGAATATGTGACAGGTATAAGTGTCTATGCTCTGATTCCAAACATCTATAGAATAACAAATCTCAAAGAGGAGTTGGAAAGGACATTCGTGGGGGTCGCGAAGAGATCCTGAAAATATTCTTGAACACACAATTTTTCCATATAAATATTATTTAGAAGTTTATATAAAAATTGCTGTGGAAGTTTGAAACAATTTAAAAATGGAAACACTTTTTTGTACAAAACATCGCCAAATTAAAGACAAAAGTATAAATATATATATATATATATATATATATATATATATATATATATATATATATATATATATATGATGAGTTTCTTTAAGAATTAATTAGCACTATATGAAATAAAAACCACTAAATGTACCAATGCATTGCTTCGATTAAAAATATTATGCTTGATAAAGGCTACGATGGTCAAATAAAGAAAGTAGTTCTGTCCAATGACACAATATAAAGGAAATTTTACAAAGTGGCAGGAAAAGTAATTGATTAAATAGACAAATAGTTCTCTTTAATTTTACGAAACTACCTGTAACTACAGTAAAAAAAATCCAATTATAATATGTTATGTTAATATTTCTTTTATCTATAACTAAAATTCGGAGTTTATTAGATACCTTATACTTTTAAATAAAAGGCTTTTGAAAATCTTTTAGATTCAGTTAAAAACGTTAACATAACACATAGATAAATGCAGTGTCCAAGAAAGAAAATGATGTTAGAAAACAAAATCACATTATTTGAAAATGGTCCATAATTCAAAATTTATTATTTGTTACCTTTTAAATACGGATAATGTGATCGTTGGAGTTACCATAAACCATAAATTAAATATGTTGTAGTGAATTAAAAATGAGAAGAAGACCATGCTTTTGAACTAAAGAAATTTCAACTCCTATATATATACATTAATATGTGAAAATTAAACTTTAATGAGACCACGGACACCCGTAATGCTCAAGTGTATATTAAACTGTGTTGATTAAATTTTTTAATCTTTAACGAAACCACGAACATCCCTAACGCTCAAGTGTATATTAAACTGTGTTATTTACATTTTGTATTACGTTTTGCGTTAAGAGACAGTAACCAATTTAAGTTTTTTTCTTCTTTATTTTTAAACGATTTATAAGACATTTGCTTCATTTACGTTTACACGCCAAAAAATTACATGATGTTACAGCAAACATTTGCTCTATTGAATAAATTTAAAAGAATTTAAAAAAGTTTTCCACTTTTTCACATCATTCATTTTGAAAATTTTTTACACGCTTAAACACGTACACTCATTTCTTATTTGTTTCACATTTTCTTCATTAGACATTTCCAGCTGGCGGCGTAACAGATGACATCACAACAATTACACGAAAACAGAAAACAAGTACAACAATTAAAAAAGTGCCTACAAGTTTAAAAAACAGTTGGTCAGAAAAAGTTTATTGACTTTTTGTTAAGAGATTTGTTTTCATGTGAAAACATATTCTTAATACTTTTTTATCTTTTTTTATCTTAAACAAATTTTATTGTCATCTTTTCTTGTTTTTTTTTTAAGATTACCACATTAAACTGTCTTAAAAGTTTTCATTGAATTAAAGGCAAATGTACTACGGGAAACAATGGGATATTTTGGTCGAGATGAGTTTATTATTAAGTAATTAATAAGGCCGGAAATTAGTTCTAGTGAAAATATGCTTTTAACATGGTTGATTGTTTTTTTCCTATCCATACTGATTTTTACTTTAACTAATGTATACAAAATTTTAATTCATTAAAAAATTAAATTTTTTAGAGAATATGGTCACATATATTGTATACCGGGATTTCTTGTTGCTATTTCTAATAAAATTCAAGATTCTTAATTAAAGTTTTAAATTAAATGTTGGTTATGCACAGTCTTTTCCTTAGGAATAATTCTGATGGTGCTACAAAAGTCTCCTTAAGATTTCCGTTTTAATCCTCAGACTGGATCAGTGTATCTATATAATTAATAGGTAATCACATTTACAGTAATCCCTTTTATACTCACAGTGTACATCTATTCTACTTAATTTGTCATGCCTATTATATAACTCTCTCAATTAAAAATAGTGCCACTGATGTTATTTCTTTACAAAAACAAACTAGACAAGCTGCAGTGAAATAACAACAGTGAGTTAGAGTTTCTTCCACTTATAATTGATAGTTATAAGAGAGAAGTAATGAACAAAACAGAAAAGTGTTTAATACTTTGAATTTCTTTATTTATTTTTTCCTTTGAGTTATATAATGAGTTTGATTCTAAAATGAGAAACAAAGTAGAGTTGCTTTTTTAAAGGTGTTTCTTTATACCCACCATCAAACAAGAAGTTTTGCCATTCCGTAGGTAACATGTCGAAATAATAATAATAGGGGGATGAAATATCTCAAATATTTGCCATATATATAGTGGTTGTTCGGTATTAAAATGGACAAAATGGGTAAGTAAACAAAAAAATTATTGACCAAAGAGATTCCGGCGTAACTCCAGTTCATACTTTTCCCTCGATATCTCTTATAAGAAAGCATGTACGCCAACGAAATTTTGCACAAATAGTTCAAGAATCAATGTGTGTGTGATTCGGTCACTCCAACGCCCACCTCCAATATAAGATTAACCGTTCCTTGATATTTTTAACTAATGCACATTTTTATCAAAATAAGTTCATTTTATTGTCCTTTAAATAGAAAAAATCGCCAAAACGAAAAAAACGCAAAATAGAAAAATGGAAATATGCATATACATATACCATATTTAAAAAAAAAATATATAACATTAGAAAATTATTTCTTTTGTTGTTTATAGAAATTGCATTTGAGAGAAAAACACGCTGAAACAAACTCCTAAGTAAAAAACGCCAAAACGGAAAAACTAGAAAAAACGGCAAAATTAAAAAAAGCGGAACAAACGAAAAAAAGACAAAATAAAAACTCACCAAAGAAGAAAAAATTGCCTGAACGAAAAAAAATTTCAAAACGGAAAAAATTGCCAATACGGAATCATTATTAAAAACGGAAAAACACTAGAAAAAAACCCAAAATGAAAAAATATAACATTGGAAAAATATTTCTTTTGTTACATGTTCAATTTGTTTTTAGAAAGAAATGAGAATTACAGTTGCACAGTATTTTATTTGCCCTCTCTACGTATTAAAGAATTTTAGGAGAGAGAAAAACAATTGAATTATTTATTTTTGTATTGATTCTGTTGATTTTTCACAAATTATTTTATTATTTTTATTAATTTATACCATAAATTTTATTTAGTTTTATTTTATGTCAATAAATTTTATTGATCCTTTATGACTTTTCTTCAGTCAACAAACTTTAAACTTTGACATTTTTATATGGCTATAAAAAAAACATTGTTCAAAATCCACCTTAAATACAAATCACTTGACTTTTTAAAGCTTTTTAATGTTTTCCATACACTTATGTATTCAATTGTTATATATTTTTATAACCCAATCATTCATTTAGAATAACATTATATATGGCTGTTGCTGCGGATGTTTCTTTAAGTGTATAAAAAATTTATTAGAGTATTTATTTTTACTTTCGCTTTTTTTCACTGGCTGTTGTAAAGATGTACTTCTAAAACATTTTAAAAGTACTCTTTCTTATACACGTACATATGTATTAAGTTAACAATTTTGTATATGTATTTGTGTGCCTGCGTGAAGTTTGTTTTTGTGGTTGCTCATGTGTATCTAAGTATCTATCTAACCAGCTACTAAATGTCCTTAATGTATGAAAAATTTATGTTTTTTTTTTTCTTCTCTCATGTTGAGTATTTTTGTGATTTGTGCTTGTGTGTGTATAACAAATCGTTAACTAAAACAGCTTCAAATAACAGAAGCAATCATAGCTATACAACAACAAATACAAGCAGTTTTGGTAAGTGGAGCAAGTACATGAATTAAATCATGTATGCTGCGTAAATGTGTAATAGATAAATACAAATATCACTACTACATACATAATAAGGAAGAGAGAGTAAAAGTGTTTTAAATCCCTAAACAAAAATTAAAAAAAATCAAATGACAACTGAGACCAAATGAGCAAGCTGAACCAGCGCACAATTAAAGCTTGTTGTATTTAAAAGGATTTTCAATTCATTCATCTATATTCTGTTCTAAAGTTTTTTGTTAATTTGGCAATTTTGTGTGGTTAAATTGACAATAATTGTTGGCACATCATTTGGTATAATTCCTTTGTTGGTGTTTTTGCTGCTGCTGTTGTTTTACTTTACTCATGTTTTGTTGATAAATGTGTGTCAATGATTTGATGGAATATACATATATATATATATTTTTTTTTCATATTTTTTGGATTTATTGTTTGATTATTCGCATTGAATCACATTTATATTCATAGCAGAAATCAACAGAAAAAATCCAAAATTTGTCTGATATGTTTATTATTAAAGTGGCTACAAATTAAAGAACAATAAATGTTTGCGGTGTAACATAAGTTATTGGATAGATGAATATTTTTTATATTTATATTATTTAATTATGTAAAAGAAATAAAAGTTTGTGATCGATTCTACATATTAGGAAATATTGTTACAAATGTTCTATCTTTCCGGCGTATAAAATGTATTAAAATATGAATACCTCTGACTTCACATAAAAATTTCTCTAGCTTTATTTCTTTCACAGGTCTTTAGTTCATCTGTTTAAAAAACTACAAATATTTTTTTTCTCCAAGAAATAATTTTCACAAAAAAAAAAAAAAAAATATTTAGGGAAAATAATATTACTCAAAAAAAAAAAAAAAAAAAAGAAATAATAATAATAAATAAATAAATAAATAAATAAATTTTTATTTCGCAAGGAAAACGCCAAATTCTAAGTCCCACTTTTAAAAATTACTCCACATTTTCATTTTCAAACTAATTCCTAATTAATCTTTTTTTCACCTAAAATTCATTATTCATCATAAATAAATATTTTATAAAAAGATACAATAAAAAACGATGACAATTTAAACTTACATTTTAAATCTCGTTTGAATGAGATTTTGGGAACACAAAATCTACATGTTTACATTAAACAATAGCGACAGTTCTGTAGATTTATTTTTTTTAACAACTGATTTTTATTCAAATTAAATACATTCTCTTACCATATTTAGATGAGCTGCATGCTTCACACATCTTTTTTATTAAAGACAAAAGTTGTTTTTATTTAGAACAAGGTTTTATTTTACTTCCACACTTAAAGGAAAACATTGTTGGACAATTTTTCATAATCTATTTAAATTTTAATAGATTTTTCCAAAATCTCATTAGAGACTAGATTTTGATTTGTGTATAAAATCTAATTAAAATCGAATAAAATTATATAGATTTTGCTTGAAATCTCATTCAAACTAAATTTTGTGCCAACGTATTTTGCATATTATATTTTTTCCCTCATAAACCAACCTTTTTCCTAAAAATAAATTTAAAAATCTATATTATCACTTAAACAAACTGAATTTTTTATGAAAGAAAAACAATCATCATAAATTTTGCAATTTTATTTTCGCCTAATAATTTATTATTCAAGTAAATTGATTTTATCACCACAAAAAAAAAATGAAAAAAAGTTATTATTATTAATTTTCCGAAACTATTAAAAATCTACTTTTTCATAAAAAGAGTATATTTTTCCATTAAAGACTGTTCATCTCAAAAACTAAAATGTTCCAGCAAAAACTTTTGGGTTTTCGGTAATGGCAGCTACTTATTAAAGTAGTTTCTTGGTAATGAGGTATCATTATTATTTGCCTACCCTGTATTACATAAATAAGTACTCAATAGTATAATAGCACAGTAATATTGTAATCTAGTGGATGAGTTGGCTAAAGCGCTGGATTAACAACCAGAAGGTTGTTGGTGCAATCCCATTCTGATGCTGTTAGTTTTGTATAACAAAATGTCTATAAACCTACATTTATAATAAAAAAAGTTTTTTTTCACTTAGAAAATTAAGTGCAAGAACACCATCTGAAGAAGCCGTTAGTCATTAAAAACGAATGGCTAACTTATGTCTAAGTTCAAATCTCACTAACGGCAAAATTTTTTTTATTCTTTTTTTTTATTTTTACTTTCTTTTAAGTACATATTTTTGAGTAGCCCTAGATGCTAAAAATAACTACATGAATTTGTGGACAATTCGAACTAAAATAACTAGTTATACAGGCAAAAAATAAGTAGTTTATTTTTGTTTCCAATTATACCTTCTAGCTTACCAGCAAAGCTGGGGTTTATCAATAAAAACCATTTTTTGCCATAAATAAATTTCATTAAAAATTAAATTTGTTACAATAAAAAATTTTCATCAAAAAAAAATAAACTAAATTTCTTTTTGACCATAAAAATATTTAATAATATTTTTAGCTTTTTCACGATTTTAAAAACATATCTAGATTTATTTTAAACAGAAGAGCATATAAAACTATAAAGTGTCTTTCATTCTCATAAAATTTTGCACAAAAATTGTCTTCGATATAAATTTAATTATCAGTTTCGCGAAATTCTGAAAACTCTCTCTACATATGTAAATAGTAATATTTCTGGGAAGGTTTTTTGGAATTCAATGACTTTCACGGCGTTTTAATTGTGATTAGCAGGGAAACCGCAAATATGCAATTTTTCCTGGACGTTGAATGAAGACATCAATAAAATATTTATCCTTTTCAGAACAAATAAAGCATTTTGTCATCGATTTGTAAGTGGATTTTTTACCCTTAATTGCATATTTTTGCATTTAGTGTTTCACAGTGCATATTTATAGCATATCTGGTTATTTTTGGAGTATACTTTTACAGCATATTTTGGCATTTTGAAGATAATTTTTCAAGAATCTTTTTTAAAGATGATTTTATAAAAAAAATATGACACGAAAATATACTTAGTATTTAAAATTAACTTTAATGGATACAATGTTATCGCTGAGGAGCTTGATTTGTAGTAATAAGAGATTTAGAAACGGATTAATTGATCTTATCTAGGCTATTTTTAATTGATAGAAGATGTATTAGAATAGCACCATACAGAATAGCACCATTTATAATTATTAAAATAATAGTTTTTATTTTCGATACAGTTGATAAATTTCAGTTTTGCCTTATTTTATAACATACAAATATAAAAATATAAATAAAACAATTTGTTTTAATTAAAAACATAATTTTTGTTAAATAACTTTGTTTATATTTTAGAGCATATTTTTCGTTTCTTATTGCATATTTAATGCTTATAAACCCCTTTTTTAGAGCATATTTGTGATTAACTTGGTGATTATATTAACTTCAATACAAATATGTTACTAGTAAAACAGATTTTGAAAAAATGCATCTTAATTTAATTGCATTTCTTAAATATATTTTTAGTTTAATATGCTATTTCAGATTTTTAGTTTTTAAGCATATTTATAAAGTTAGGAAAGTCTATATTAAAAGTTCATATTTTTTGGGACGCACAAATCTAAGTTTCACTTCTTCTGGTATTATTTCTAAAACTTAGGTAAGTATGTTTTCATATTTTATTTACTTTTTAAAAATTTATTAGAAATAGTAAAACTCTGTTTAGGTTCCAACGAAACCAAAATGGATAAGACACCAGGAATGCTGATGAAGCATGTAGTGGCACAGAAAATAGGTATTCCATTCTGCTGGTATCTAATTATAGTCCAAAAACTCTTCTTTGGTACTGCCAAATAGAGACAACAAGGAAATGTATGATTGCAAACCAGTTTGTGGTCCATCGAACCGGATGTAGGCTTACTGCATTATTGTAACCACATCTATAACACTACGAGACTAGGTTTAATCTCTCTTTTTAATTTGCAATTTATAGTAAACAAAACTATTTAAAATACACAAAAGGAAAAATTAAAATTTTATAAATTCACAATTATCAAAAATGCATCCTTAAATTTCATTTTTATTTTGCAAATATTTTTTAACTAAAAGGATATTTTGGAGACGCTAACTAATTTATTAAAAAATAACACAATAGCCTTTTGTATGATATTTAAATTACACAAATCCGTTAACAACTTCAAAAGATAAGAACATTTAAATTTGCATACTTTCTATATTTTGTTTACTTTCATACAAGTTAAAATAATTAAGCAAAAATTAGAAAAAATATTATTTGTATATGAAAATTTTGAAACATTTTTTATTTTACTTTATTATTATTCCTTTTTTCATTTTATTATGCATAGTGGATGTTTGTATCCCAAAATGTAAAGATTCCACACAATATAGTCACAAATTTTAAACAATATATGAGGGCGGATCAATAAGTCTGTGACTTTTTGAACTTCCCTCGTAGTTATATGAAATGCAACACTATTCTCATCAAGTATCACCTGTTAATAGCTTCCTGTCAAATTTTGAGCAAGCGCGGTCATTTACTTTGGGAATAGCGTTGCATTTCATATAACTACGAGGGAAATTCGAAAAGTCATGGACTTATTGATCCGCCCTCGTATTTAACTAAAGATGCACTTAAAAAATTCAATTGTATTGAAATTCATTTTTAAAAAATCTTTATTATTTTTGGAATGTTTATATTAAAGCCGACATTAAAGCCCAAAATGATTTTTTCTTTTTTAAATTCTGTAACTTTTGAATTTTTGTAGATATGTAAATAGAAGTTCACAATTTCAGAGCGAAAAATTCATTTATGACTGGAATTTAAAAACAATATAATATAAATTTGTAGAAAAAACATGCTTATACGTGTAGGCTATCTATTTTAGTGTAAAAGATGTATAAGTCGAACAAAATTTTTCTCTAGCCTAGTTTTTTTAAAGTCTTTTACCTGAGGGCCTTAATTCAGGGCCTAATATTTTTTAATATCCACTGAATTTCTTACAAAATCCTAAATAATATTGCTGCAAGAATCATATAAATATATCTATCCGATAATAAGTTATATTAATCTATAATTGGAAACAAATTATTGATATCACATCCTAGATCGTAAAGGCTCTCAGATGGGACTATAAGAAAATTTATTGAAACGAACTCAAAGGTTTCCAGAAGCTTATTTATACATAATTATCGGTGACTTTAACGAGATGTATAAGATGCCAAGTTGAAAGTATATACGAAATTTCATTTCCCCCAATCAAATTAGGAGTTTTATTATGTTTTTTGTTTAATTGTACTTGCATTACATTTAAATATTTAAATTTTTTATAATTTAATAAATATTTTTAATAATTTAATAAATGATCGTAATAAAATTTATGCTTCTTCATTGGTGGACGGATTTAATTAACTGTACATTTGAATTAATGTAATTTTTAGTTAAATTTTAATTAATTTGATTTAGAACAAAAAACTTATTTGAAATTTAAACCAAAATCAATTATTATCACTTTATTGATTTATTATCATTTTTTTGATTAGAGCAAAACCAATTAAAAATTTAAGTTATATGAACAATTTCTTAATTGAGTTCTATTTTTATTTTATTTATTTATTTTCATTTCTGTGTCTAAAAAATGTCTTATTTTTTGCATTACAGATTTTTTTTTATGATTTCAAAAGAAATCTTAACGCAAATGCGTATAAAGCAAAATTGGAAAATTCAATCTTTGTCAATTTCGAAAAAGTATTTTTTAATTTTTTTGCAAAATACTCAAGTGTCAAACCCCAAATCAAAAAGAAAATATATTGGCCATATACCCCATATCTGATCTTGTGAAATTTTATTTAGATATTTTCAATGGTTTGCAAGTTACAGAATTATTAAAAAAAATCGTTTTGGAACCATTGTGCGCCTTTTAAATAATTAAAAATCATAAAAGCTTCCCCCAGATATATCTATTTAAAGTTACATGCTTTTGATTTTTTTTTTTTTTTTTGGTTTTTGAAAAAAAAAAAAAAATGAAAAAGCGAAATAAAATCGAGAATTTTCGCAATTCTATGAGACTGTAAATTGAAGTCAATAAATGGCTTAATGGGGTTTTTATATACAAATTTGTATGAAATTTGGATGACAACAGGTAAAATATTGCCCTTTTTCGGAAATTCTTTGATAGAATTCTCGATATGTTCAATTTCAAATTTACATCAACTTTTTCGGAATATCTCAAAATTTAAAAGATATTTAGGAATTTTTGAAAATTTTTAAAATGAAAAAAAATCATCACTAAGATCTACATCCATCACTAGGTTGTTTTTCGAATGAAAATAAAAATAAATAAATAAATAAAAAATAACGCTGATAATTATTTAAATATCTTTATAAGCAGAATATTTGGTACAGTAAGAGAGAACTAGTTTGTCTTCTTTTTAATTTTTATAAATATAAAATAACCTTTACACTCACCTAATATGAAAAATAAAACAAACACAAACATACATGCTTATTATTTTAATTAATGATGTGGAAGTTAAGTTAAAACAACCGATAACTTACAGAAAAAATTAGGTTAAATTAAGTCGCCCGTAAAATATATGATGCAGTCAATTAGACAAAATTTAAGGTCAAAGCTGGCAGATGACCCTGAGTTTTTTTCTTTTTGACTTTTTACATAATTGAATTGAAATTGAAATATATATAAAATATATATAATATATATATATATATATATATATATATATAATACTTTGACTGTTTGTTAGAATTGTGAATTCATAGAAAAATATTTTTTACTTTTACACTTGAATAGTAATGGAAAATATTATAAAATTATTTTTAAAGTTAGTATTGTGTCTGTCAAACTGTGGGTTTATTGAAAATAAGTTATGGCCAAAATGAGAATTGTGTTACACATAAATTTGTAGAAAAAGTAAATGACACTGGTTGGCCAGGAGACAATACTTAAGATTTCCATTGTCTTATGGTGCATGCTGACTAGAATTTAGTTGATGTAGACGAATGTGTGCTGTACGTTCTTAACGACTAAACTTATGGGAATTATTTTATAAACACACAGAAAAAAATATTACAAATATCTTTTTAGTAAAATGATTAATTAACTTCATATTGAAATTTCATTATATATTAATATTTGATGAGATTAAATATTAATTGTTTCAATGTTTTTGTAGGTGTTCCTTCATTGGCACCAATGTTTAGATTAAATTTTAAAACCTATTCCTGTTTCAAAGTTGTTCTATGGAAGATTATTTATATGTAAATGGTCAGTTAATATTATATAATATTGTTTTTGACAATTTATTCAGACATTTGTCATATTCCTAAATGCTTTTATTGGCATATCATCGTAAGTCATGAATGTACTTAAATAGGACAATATGAAAATCTTTATTGGAACATCCCTCAGAAATGAAAACTTTTATAATAAGTTTCCGGTAATTAAATATAAGTATACTATATATTAAAATTTATACAGAACGGACTCACACATTCAATATATATTATACACACATTACATACATGAATATATTATATAAGGGTATAATATAACACCAAAATTGGATGTAGGGATACGAAGCTTGTGATATAGTTTCGTCTTTTAATCTTAAATATTCTATTGAAAGTCATAGACAGTGTTGCCAGAGTAGCGCGTTATGATTGTTGGAGCCTTTTACGAAAATAGGAGTTCAAATCAAAATGTATTCCGTACACTTCGTTATTTTTTTTTTTTTTTTTTTTTTTTTGTCAGCATAATCGACCAAATGTGTCCACAATCGGGAGAATTGTGCGCAAATTTCAACAAAACATTGATGTTTTTCGTGATACTGTGGCAGAAGAGCCGTCAACCTCGACTCGTCATCATGCCGAAGAATTGAACATCTCACGAACAACACTGATGCGAATTTTGAATTAAAATTTGAATTTGAACACTTACAAGGTTTAATTGACTTAAGAGCTGAAGCCTACTGACCATTTCAAGAGTCGAATATTTGGTTGAACAGACAGAAGTGAATGATGACTTTACAAAGCAAACCATCTTCAGCGACGAGGCACTCTTTCACCTCAGTGGATTCGTTAACAAGCAGAATTGCCGCATTTGGCAAATGAGAATCCACGAGTGATTGTTGAAAAGCCGACGATGCATTCACAAAGAGTAACTTTGGTGCGTACTTTTTCGAAAATGAGGTCTACCAAGCAGTTACCATGAATGTCGTTCGAGTTGATAAAGGACTTCTTGTGCCCAGAAATTGAGGATATGGACCTCAACGATATGTGGCTCCAACAGGAGGGTACCACTTGCCACACAGCCTATGAAACAATGGCTCTTTTGCGCGAGAAATTCAATGGCCATGTTATCTCACGTCGCGGCAATCTTAACTGGCCGCCACGGTCATGTTATTTGACACCGTTGGACTTCTTTCTTTGGGGATATTTAAAAGCAAAAAAAAAAAAACAAAAATAAGCCAATAATATAAGGATAAGATAATTTGGCACATTAACGACATTCAACTTCAATTATGTTTCAGAGTCATTGAAAATAAGAACCATCGGATAGAGGTACGCCACCGAAGCCGTGGCTAGCATTTGGCCGATATTTTGTTTCATACATAATTGTCATTGATCCTTCTATCATAATAAAAAGTATTAAGATAATTCTCTGAAAACTTTTCATTTTATTAACACCGTGCGTTTTGGTTGGACCACCCTTTACTTTACTCAACATATTAGGAAATTATGAATTTGGGAAAATATAATTTTTTCCATGCATACCACTATGTTGCCACTGTTTTTGATACCCATTAATCTATATAATTTTATAAATAAAAGCTAGTTGTGCCAAATTTGAACCTGATATTAAAATAATTATGTGATACTTTAAGTAAATTTCCGGTCACTGTTATCAAATATGAACCAACGCCTATAAAATTTTTTAGAGTAATTTATGGTTACCGAAAATGTATTATTGCTAAATTTTATCTAAATCTGACTATATATACGCCATTTATAACCGTTAAACCTCTTCCGGGAATATCTTTGTATGGGAGTTAGGTCAAGTAATACATCAATGATAAATAATTTCAGTAGTCATTTTTTTTTTTTTTTTTTTTTTTTTTGTCAAAAAAAAACTGTAGATAATTCTCAAAATTTTGAGCTGGAAAAATTCAAAGATAAATAAAAGATTTTAAAATGGCTTAAAATCAAAATTAGCAAAAATTCGTAAAATATTAAAATAGAATATATGACTGAACGTTCTCTTCTTTAAAGTGTATGTAAATGTTATGGATAATTCTGGATATATATGTTACTTTTTTGCTTTTAAAAATTTTAAAATTAAAAAAAAAAATAATAGCAATTATACTATATTGATACACTGTCAATTTGACCACGTGACAAATTTCTACAAACATTAACACAATTTGCCTTCATAAATAGTAAAAATTCTTTATTTAATATAATATCAAATGATATTTTTCGCTGTAATGTATGTCTTAAGAAAACAAAAAAATTTTATTCATGTAAAGCATTTAATTTTTCTTTCACTTTGGACTTCAGTCACGATCATACATAAGCGTTGACGACAAATGTTGTGAAAAAACATTATGTAGTAAAATTTCCTCTTTAAAGTTATATAATAATTGTATCATAAAACGTATTTTTGATTTTTGCTTTATTGATAATGGTCTCCATATAGTGCTTTGGTTCATTTTTTATATGAAATATGTATAACCCAAAATTGTATGAACATTTTTTTGGCGATTTTGTATATGGATGAGTTTGCTGGCAGTCATTCTTTGTTTTACTTATAAGTTTATTACAATGCCTTTAAAAGATATCAAAAAAAACTTTTTTGGGGCATTTAGCCATTTCTGACCTTTTTTAAAGTCTTATTCAGCCTCTTTTTCCCACCTCCTGGAAACACTGGTAATAGAAAATGATATGAGAACACATGAGACTTTTGAGGTCAAAGGTTACAAAATCAGATTTATACGTGATTATCGGTGACTTTAATAGAATGTATATGACGCTAAGACGAAAATATATACCAACACTCGTTTCTCCTAAACAAATTTGAAGTTTTCAAATATTTTCGTCTAATTTTCTTGTAGTGAATGTATTATTTGAATATTTCTAATAATTAAATAGTTATATTGTACTCCGTGCGTTTTTATTGAATGAAGGATTTAAATAAATATAGGATTGAATTAATACACATTTTAGTTGATTTTAGGCAAACATCAAACAATCAAATTTCTAATTAATTTGATTAAAACATTTAATTGTAATTAAAGCCTAAACCAATTATTCAATTATTATTTTGGTGATTGGAGCAAAATAAAACAAAAGCATAATAATATACGTAAGCAATTTCATAACTGAAGTCCATATTTATTTTTTTCCTGTGCATCTCAGTTTATTTGCTAATATGGCTAATGTATGGCCACACATTCATTTACACTCTCCAGCAGCTCCAATTTTTTGTACATTTTACAAAAGTTTATTAAAATTATTAATTTTAATTATTATTTTTTTATTATTTAGTTAAATTTTATGATTTACAATAAACGTGTTAAAACATTAGTTATTTTTTTGTTTTCATTACTACTGGTATAATATAATAAAACATAATTTATTTGTGTGTGGTCATAATTTATGTATATAAAATCATTGATCCGTAGATGGATTTATGAAACTAAAGTTAAGCTCTAGTGATTAAATCCTTAAAAATTTTATTTTTAATTAGTGATTATGAAAATAACAATAACTACGATAAAGAGAAAAAACAAGAAGAAAACGACAACAGATAAATAGTTGTTATATTAAAAAATTATTTTTTTGTTTTCATTTTTTCTTTTCGTTATAATTAATGTGTGTGTTTGAGCACATAAGTATTGTATGTGCTCAAACACACACAAATTCACAAGCAATCAAACATGTATAAAGGACAACGCCTTGTCAACATGAAATGTGCGATTTTTTAAAAGACGCCTTAAAAATTACTATGAAATTTTTAAATTTAAAAATACCATTAAACTAACCAACATCATCATTGCCATTGTTGTCATTAGTTAAGATAACGGAACATTTACATCCATTTACAGTCAGTCACACTTTCTTTAATACATACATCCATACAGAGACATTCATCCTTTTATTTTGGTTTCTTGTTCTGGCTCAACATTGTGCTATTCTTTTGTTATTTTTTGGTAGTATTTGTGTGCAGATGGTTGAGAGTTTGATGAGTATGTAAATGTTTGTCTTTTGTTTTCGGCATTAGAGGAAAACGAGAAAATCGTTGAATTATCTGCTTAATTTTGTTAAAATTCTCCTTTAAGTTTGTTTGTTCAAACCGCAAGCTCATTGTTGTTGAGGTTTTTTTAATTTTTTTTTTTTTTTCCTTTCGCTACCATTTGCAAACACTTCCACTATGTTATGTTTTGCTTACTACATTCTGTTATAAAATAAAATCAAGAAACAAAGCGAAAAAAGGGATTCAAGGATTTTAATCCAATGGTATTGTCATTTTTGTTCCGTTGTTCGTTGGCCTCTTTTGTTTTTTGTTGCTTATGTCAGTCGTGAGAGGCTGAGAAGGCAAAGAGTTGAAAAGTGTTCCAACCAACGCGCTCAAACTTAGAGCCATCTGTTTTGACAAGTTAGTCATTAACGTTTTTTGCCATCATCACCACCAAAACCTCACTAACTCACTTATACAATTTAACATTATGCTACAACATTTTAAGCCAGTTCATAAGATGGTATATATGTGTGAGTTTTTTTAAGCATTTTCTATATTAAACCTGACATTAGACTTTATAGACTTCTTTAAATCTATATTGACTATAAAATGGTCGGTTTTGTTGTTTTATTTTGTACTGCGTTCTCTTTTGCCATTTCAATGGCTCCTACCTTTTTTTTATCACCTTTACTCTGTTGTGTTTGTGGGTAATAAAAAATCTATGGTCGATTATTTTAATCACAAAATCATGAGATTGTTTCAAATGATTATTTCAATGTATTCTTGGCTGTTTGTTTATTTTTGGTTTGTTTGTATTATTAAAATAGGTTGTCGTTTCTTTTACAACCTTTAACCCGTTAAGTTTATCTATGCGAAGAGAAATAATAACACAAAAGTGCTGGAAGAAAGAAATTAAATATAATTACAGGAAAAAAAGTACAAATAGAATATGGGCATTAAAACCAATGAAGAACCTGCTGTTAAGCTTAAGGGTAGAGTTCATAATAAAAGTCTTAGGACGTGAACATTTAAAAGAATATTTATTTTGCCCACAAAATTTGTTATTACTTTTTATAAGATATTTATGTTAAGAGAAAATATAGATTAATTTAAATTTTTAGTTAAATGAAAATATTTATGGATGAACAAGTTTGCGGAGTAAAAAGAGCAAAAGATCTTAAATTTGACTTAATGAAATAAAATGATCATAATTTGATTCCTTTTGGTACGACTTTATAAGAAAACAAAGTAAGACCCTTTTTTAATGGATGACGCCTCTCTCCACCACAATTTTTCAAAAACCCTTGGATGAATTTGGTTTATGTTTCAGGAATATTTCACTATCGAGATGATATCCTCAAGATTTTGGAACGTTTCAGGTTCGATATTTCTAGCATCGATGTATGATGGTGGCCTACAAAAAATTCTAACAGATTAAAGTCTCATCTCCGTGGCGAGCAAATAATAAATCACCAAAATGGCTGTTAAAGATTGCCAACTTTTCTTACATCAAAATGGAGTTTTGATCATGTGTTGTCAACTAGCAAACAAATATCAGTATGTTTTTGAATTAACTTACAGTTTTCGACAAAATCCGCATCCAAATAAAGCAGCAATAAGGATCACTGAAATTCTCACTTACACGTCAATATTGGCACATAATTCATAGGGCTTTATTTGTAATTCTGCTGTAATAATTAGCTCACAAGAACATCAACAAAATACTTTTTTAATTTATAAAATTTCTCTTAGCTAAAACCACTGTCTATCCGGCTGTCTGTGTATCAACAACCAACATTTCAGTTAATATGTAGATCACCGTTTTTATAACTTAATAAAATTTCGTATATGGCCTTTTCTTGAGACAATAATATAGAATACTCAAATTAGTTATAATAGAACTATTATTACACTGAGCCCCCATATAAAAATTTTTCGGAAAATAAGTCAAACGCTTATAAAAGTCTTATGTATGTTGTATTTACATAAAATTCATTATAGTAAGATTTTGCGTACGCAAAAATCATACCACTAAATTTCTTAACGACAGCTGCCATCTAAGATTCTCTCTCGCAAATCACTTTAACGGGTATTCTTTTTATATAAATGTCCGCATAAAGGTCAAATTTAATACAAATGAATTTTATTAAGGTATAAATATTTCTGTCAGATATCATAAGCATGTCACGTCAACACTAATTCAAAATAGGTTTTGCGCATTAATGTAATTTTATAAGCAAAATTTGCTCGACTGTAACTTTTTTACACATTTTCAATATTTGTCCATAATTCTATATAGGTCTATTTTTTAATAATGCAGATAAATAAGTTGAATCAACTATAATTTTAAATATATAACACTATAATACCATTTTATTTTGTATTTGTTCAGAAAATATGCATATTTTCTATTAATTTCTTTGAAAGTATTATTTTATTTTTTTATTTTTCTTCCAAATCGCAAAAAATCCATAAAATATTTTATTATGGAATTTTATATTATGCATATTACGTAAAAATATAAAAATTTTATTTTCACCTAATTTAGTCTAAAAAACTTTTTGAATTTCTATATAAAAGTGAAAAATGTCCGCATTTTTGACCGATTTTTAAAAAAGTATTAAAAATATTTGTACAACATTAAATTTAACAAATAATGCGCAAATATGTTTCCAAATATCTATGCTTAACAACTCCATTGTAAAAAGGTTATTTTTAAAATGCAAAAACTTAAGCTTGAAAAACCTAAATTTTCAGTTTCAATCACTGGTAAGATTAATAAATTTTAAAAATCTATGATTTTGGCGGCGCACTATACGGCGAATGAAAAAAATTTTAGGATTTGTTAGCAGTGCTAAATTTTATTTATTTTTCTTATACTATTTTTACTTATATTCCATAATTTTTTTTATTTCAAAATATTAATTTCCAATTTTCAATTAATCGCAATTTCACCCTTCTGTGCGATAGCATCAGACTGAACCGACATATCTCGGCCAACGGAATATGAGCTCAGCAAGAATTTCTTTACAATTTTTCATTTCGGTGCAGCTCATGAAAGAGAAAAATTATATTATCCTTGCTGCCAAAGGCGATGTAATTCATCAGAGTCTTCGACAGCTTTATCATCGTACGCCAAATCTTCACTGATGATTGCCCTCCGAAGACCTAAGATGATATTCATTTTGCAGTTTAACTCTAATAGCCTCCCTTTTTATCCAAGACATCATGTAGTATAGAAATGCGTTTGAACCCAATGAAAAAATATGGTTGTTAGCAAACATAATCAAACATTGTCATATTAAGGTTAGAATTTATGGCTGTTCGTAAATTATATTATGTTTCATATATGGGCTGCAACCATATAATGGTTTATATGTGGGCTTGATTTTGTGTATGTAACAATAATATATTTTATAATAAAAATTATGATTATATATGGACTTGATATTATGTATGACACAAATAGAGACAAACATATTATTGTGAACGATATTACAGGTTATGAATAATGTATATTAAATTACTCATACATAGAAATTAGTTCACTTACCTACAGTTTCTGGTTTATTATGTAACTCAAACTTATTTTTATAAATATTTATGTGCACGTTTATGCATATTTAAATATTTTTCTTGTGGATTTTGCAAACCCCTTTCATTACGATTTTTTACTATAATTTTTTTTCTATATTTTTTTTTTCTATAATTTCCATACATCAGCCATCAGCTCTGGCTCTCAATTTTAGGAGAAAATCAAAGAAGAGGACGAATGCACCATATGCATACTCAACACGCAAAACTTGGGGTTTGGACAAAGAAACCTTGATAGCTACATACAAAACATTTGGTCGGTCGGTAGCCAACTATCTTGCTTTGGTGTGGTTCTCTTTGTTAAATGATACTCAGTATAAAAATATACAAAGTTATCAAAATTCGGCTATAGGGATGGTCATAGTTTGCCTAAAGTTTACCTCCCCGCACCACTTATATGAGGTCAAGAAAGTTATGTTAACTAAGCAGTTCCTTCTAGGATATTATCAGAATTAATATCCAAACTTAAACATCACACAGCAAAAATATCAAAACGGATTATCGTTTACTTGTATTTGCTGGATCAGTTAAAACTTTTAAGCGAATATTACGTAAAATTCTCATTAAACAAAAACGTGAAATATTGAGTATTGATAATGCCAATGCCTCTAACTTTTTCGGTTAATTTCCAATTCAAAGAAATTATTATAAATTGCTGAATCAATTGAACTATATAATTTAAAATTTTAAATTATTCTGATGTCAGAGAGTGAAATTTTGGTTGTTAGGTATTGATCACGTGTCAATAATCCTAAATTGAGACACACAATTTCAGACACAATAATCAAATTCTCCTGAGTACAAACCACTCAAACATAGAGACCACAAGTTCAAAATTTTTGCAAAATTTGTACAAACTCTTTGTACGAAATTATTTTTATCGTATTTCAATAAATATACCGTTTCGAAGAAAATTTCATTATAGAGCATAATTTGGAAGTAATTTTGACTTATTTCATAACACTCTTAAAGTGCAAAAAAAGTAAAACAAGATATGGTAGGACATGACCGACCATACATTTCTCACTTTTTTTTTTTTTTTTTTTTTTGATATTCTACACTTACATCATTATGTATGCATATCAAAATTCGAGCAGGTGTTTTATATGGAACCTGTAGTTAATTGTGGATCAATATTTGTATTAAGCGTAGTATTTGTTTTAATAAAACTTAAGTATGAATTATATTATGTTATTTATGCACTTTAGGGTGATTCCCGGAAGTGGGCCTTATATGAAATCTATGGTCAATTATGAACCAATCATCATAAAACGTGGCACTGGGTTTTCTACTAATATGGAACTAATTTTTGACAAATATTAACTTGATACTATCATTCGTATAGGATTTATTTCCGTTAAAGTAATTTTTGAAAGAGGAGCTTATATTAGAGCTATGGACAGTTATGGATCGATTTTCATGAAATTTGATTTTTTGCCTAGATAAAATTTATATGTGATAAATTTGGTAAAAAATATTGCCATATTTGAGGCATTTATGGGGTTAGGTGAAATAATGATCCTATCATAATCAACTACAATAAGTTTCGTTTCTAAACCATAAAAGACCAATGTACAAAATTTAGTTGAACTATTTTCAAAGTTGTGACGTGTAGTTTGATTACAAAGTTTACATGAACGGACAGAGAAATGGGCATCGTTTAATCAAATCAGAAAGTGATTCTTAACCGAATATTATACATTAAGATCGACTTGGACTAATATTTTTGGGTGGTTATGGCATAATGAGACACTTCCTTTCACGATGGTATTATACAGTCTACCAGCCAAAATTTTAAGCATAAAAACCAAATTCCTTCTTCCTTTTATATTTGTTACAATTTCAAAAGTCTTTGTTTTATTAAAAGAACTTTATTGAAATTTATATAATTTGCTTGAATATAATTAGTCTCTTAAAACCAAACTCTTAATTAAGTTAAGTTTCTGTTTAGGATATATTTGTTGCAATTTTTTTTAAGATTTATATTAATATATTTGTTACATATTAGACATTTTTTAATAAATTAAAATTAAAACTACTATTCCTTTTACAAAGCTTCAGGAGTCTTATCTTTAATCAAATACAACAATCTCTTCAACATTAAGAATTTTCAATGATGACATAAGAATAACTTTTCAAAAAGTGTCTTTTATTTTTAGCAATTGTTCTTTGCTTATTAATAAATGTAAACAAGGTATTGAAAAAGAAGTAATATATAAACAGAAGAAAAAGTTAGGCAATAATGGCTCTAAAGGACTGAAAAAGTTAACAGAAATAGCTTGGCAATATTTTTGATCTTTACGGCTATTTTTTAATATTTTCCTAAAAAATCCTGTCTTAAACAAACAATTGTTTCTGCCACAATTTCCAGAAAAATGCCAATATTAATTATTAATATCTAAAACTCAAGCATTTGCATTCTAAAGGAAATAAGTGAATATATAAAAAATTTATTATTTATCACCAGTGCTACCAGTTTAGCCTTTTTGAGCTCAAAATTTTCCTTTTAGCTTCTTAGTTTTTTTTAGCTTTTTTCGATTCTTAAAATTGCCATAAAAGGCTAAAGTTTTAATATTTCAACAAAGAGGAATATAATTTCTTATTTGCTTTTACTAATTTTATTTTTTACAGAATCATTCATTTAAGCATTTTTGTGTTTTATTTCGTACAAAAAAATCGAAGTTATTTATATTTAACAAAAATTTTCGCCTGCGGTGCTTCATTCTCCAAATCAAGTATAAAATAACTCATTTAATGGACATACTTAATCAATTATTAAATTATCTTTTAACAAACTTCATTAACCATAGAAAATCTTTATAAATATAATGAAAGAAATCTTATAAAAGCGAAAAATCACCAAAAAATTTGGAAATGATTAATCAAAAAGGAATTATGATTAAAAAAAATTAATTCAAACATTAGATCATTTTTTATATGAAATATAACTCAAATTTGTATTTGAGGACGATTTTTAATTGGATCATTTCGTTGACAGACGTTCTATGTTTTATTTACCCAATAAGCATTTTTTCTGGAATTCAAGTTGATTCAAATGTATTTCAAGCCTTGAATTCATTGCAAAGCATTAAATTAAACTTGTATTATACTTTAATTCAATAGCGCTCTCTACTAAAAAGGAATTTTAAATTCATGTCAAATTTATTTTACATTAAATTTTTAGTTTCTTTCAATCATATTTCAGTTTTAAAATATTTCTATACTTGAATTTTTTAAATTCGTCTACTTATTGGGTATAAATTTATTATATCTTAAAAAAAAAATATCAAAACTTAATAGGAAAAAAAGGAAATAATTTCTAAATAAAAAAATATATTAGATTTGTTTCTGGCTTTATTGATTATTATTATTATTATTATTATTATTATTATTATTATTATTATTATTATTATTATTATTATTGGGCACTTAGCCTTTTCTGACCATTTTTAAAGTCCAATTTAGCCTCTATTTTTCTCATCTCCTGGCAACACTGTTTGTCACCTGCCATTTTATAATTATAATTAATTAATATGATGTTGTTAAACATTTAACTTAATATGTAAGTAAGCGTAATATATAAATAAACTTTATAATATAATTCTAGTTAAAAACAAAACAAAAAGAATAATCATTAATATTTTAATTTGCTCACAACTTGTATGCTCATAAATACATATGTGGAAAATTATAAATTCTGAAACATTTTTAACTAAAATTTTTTCTTATTATATCCGTAGGGCAATTGAGGTTATGAGATTTTCTAGTTTTGTACGTGTTTTAACATACAATGTTTTCACATAAAATTGCACAAAATTCTCAGAATTATTAAATCATGAATGTATGTATATTATTATTATTATTGTTTAATTTGTTATAGATTTTGTGTTTAACAATAATATTTATTAATAATTCTAATAATAATTCTAGATCAAACAAATACGAAAAATCTAATTATTATATTGAACAACATGTTTGCAAGTAGATTTTATAAATTTTTTATATATTGATAATTCTAAAATACACAGACACAAAACGCTTCAATAAATTCACGTAAACCCATATACATATTTGTAAATAAAAGATAAAATTAAAATATAATTTTCAAATGGTATGAACGCACACAATATTGACATTAAAGAAGTTTGTTTGATAAAAATTATGGTTCTAAGGTTGAATTCAAATGTATTTTGACATCTATGGCTGATAATAGAAATGAGTCCAGTCGCAAACGACTGATAGTTTCACAGTTCCAAAGAGAAAATTTATCGAAAATTTTCGATCAAAAAACAAATATTCTATAAATTAAAAAAAGATTTTCAAAATACTCTATAAATTAAATTTTTATAAATTAAAAATTTATCGAAAATTTTCTAAAAAAAAAAAAGAAAAATTTTCAAACATTTTCTATAAAAAGAAAATTTCCCAAAACTTTTCTATAAAAAGAAAATTTATTCTATAAAAAAAAATTTATCGCAAATCTTCAATAAAACGAAAATTAATCGCAAATTTTCTGTAAAAGGGAAATTTATCGCAAATTTTTTGTAAAAAGAAAATTTCTCGAATTTTCTATAATGAAAGAAACTTTATCAAAAATTTTCTTTAAAAAGAAATTTTATCATATTTTCCATAGAAAATAATTTTTTTGAAAATTTCGATATGTTTTTTCTTTTATAAATAGAATATTTATCAAGTCTTCTATGAAAAAGAAATTTACTATAAAAAAAAAAATAATAATAAATGGCAAATTTTCTGTAAAGAGAAAATTTTTCGAAAATTTTCTATAAAAAGAAAATGTATCGAAAAATTTCTATAAAAAGAAAAATTTATCGAAAAATTTCTATAAAAAGAAAAATTTATCAAAAAATTTCTATAAAAAGAAAAATTTATCGAAAATTTTCTATAAAAAGAAAATTAATCGAAAATTTTCTATAAAAAGAAAATTAATCGAAAATTTTCTATAAAAAGAAAATTAATCGAAAATTCTCTATAAAAATAAAATTTATCGAAAAGTTTCTATAAAAATAAAATTTATCGAAAAGTTTCTATAAAAAGAAAATTTATCAAAAATTTTCTATAAAAAGAAAATTTATCGAAAAATGTCTATAAAGAGAAAAATTTATCGAAAATTTTCTATAAAGAGAAAAATTTATCGAAAATTTTCTATAAAGAGAAAAATTTATCGAAAATTTTCTATAAAGAGAAAAATTTATAGAAAATTTTCTATAAAAAGAAAACGTATCGAAAAATTTCTATAAAGAGAAAAATTTATCGAAAAATTTCTATAAAGAGAAATATTTATCGAAAAATTTCTATAAAGAGAAAAATTTATCGAAAATTTTCTATAAAAAGAAAATTTATAGAAAATTTTCTATAAAAAGAAAAATTTATCGAAAATTTTCTATAAAAAGAAAAATTTATCGAAAATTTTCTATAAAAAGAAAAATTTATCGAAAATTTTCTATAAAAAGAAAAATTTATCGAAAATTTTCTATAAAAAGAAAATTTATAGAAAATTTTCTGGAAAAAGAAAATTTATAGAAAATTTTCTAGAAAAAGAAAGTTTATCGAAAATTTTCTATAAAAAGAAAAATTTATCGAAAATTTTCTATAAAAAGAAAATTAATCGAAAATTCTCTATAAAAATAAAATTTATCGAAAATTTTCTATAAAAAGAAAATTTATCGAAAAGTTTCTATAAAAAGAAAATTTATCAAAAATTTTCTATAAAAAGAAAATTTATCAAAAATTTTCTATAAAAAGAAAATTTATCAAAAATTTTCTATAAAAAGAAAATTTAT
Source organism: Protocalliphora azurea (assembly GCA_932274085.1). Taxonomy (NCBI): domain Eukaryota; kingdom Metazoa; phylum Arthropoda; class Insecta; order Diptera; family Calliphoridae; genus Protocalliphora; species Protocalliphora azurea. The sequence goes on from OW026519.1 coordinate 8,903,941, forward strand.
CGAAAAATGTCTATAAATAGAAAAATTTATCGAAAATTTTCTATAAAGAAAAAAATTTATCGAAAATTTTCTATATAAAAAAAAAATGTATCGAAAAATTTCTATAAAGAGAATAATTTATCGAAAAATTTCTATAAAGAGAAAAATTTATCAAAAATTTTCTATAAAAAGAAAAATTTATCGAAAATTTTCTATAAAAAGAAAATTTATCGAAAATTTTCTATAAAAGAAAATTTATCGATAATTTTTTTTTTTTTTAAATTTAACGAAAATTCTCTGAAAATAAATAAAATTATCGAAAAGTTTCTTTGAAATAATTTTTTTCTAAAAATAGTTTGATTACAAAAACGAATGTTTGATTACTACTGGATGATTACTGCAATTATATTAATTATTCCGACGACCAAAAGAAAAAAAAAACATGATTCGTTCGTTCGCCGTGCTAATGTTCAACTTTATTTTTATTTTTTACTCACTGCGTGAAACTTGAATTTGTTCGTGTTAGTAATTTGGGTATCAAAATATTGCCTGCATAGCTACATCGACTTGGAATTTCATATGGGACAAGTATATATGTATGTATATACTTCGTAGGGTCTGAAATAATTTTCTTTGTCACTGTTAGTGGCGGATGATATTAAAACTTATATTACGATATTTAATATAAGCTACTATTTTTTTAATTTTTTTTTTTTTCGCTATAAATTTTACATAATTTAAGTACTTTATGATGCTACATTGTCTTCTTTCAATTTTCTAAAAGTTGTTTCATCCTCAACAAACTTCCTTACTATTTTAAGGTGCTTAGTGTTTAATGTGTATAAAAAAGTTTTGTTTTACTTTATTTATTTTGCTACTGATTTTGTTATTGTGTTTTGTTTATGTTTTTAGTTTTGGGTTCCATTTCTGTTTCATTTTATTTTTTGTTATTATTTTGTCTCCTTTTTCCTAAGAAAAGTCATCCAACCATCTATTTAGTCAAACAACAGCCGGTCAGTCATTAATTTAACATTTGTACTTTGCGTTTACAATTTCAAACAATAATTTAGTTTTGTTTATTTTTTTTTTTCTTTTTTATTAAATGCATGATTCCAGCAAACAAAATATTAAACATTTTAAAATTTAGATTTATTTAAACCACTTTACACTTTAATTAAACGAGCAGAGCAACGTTGCCAGTTGTAGAAAAACAGTATAGAGTCTAGCCTACTGGTGCCAAATGCCCCTTTTTCACTTGATAGCAAATGTAGCATCGAAATATTCATCGAATTTTTGTTAGATTCTGCGAAAATAAAAATAATGGTCCATAAAGGTCAAATCTTTTTCAAATATCCAGTTTTTATAAAAAGTTTTTCAAGCCAAAATTTTATGATTGCGGGACTTATGCAATTATGAGTTTGTATTTATATATATGTAATTGTGTATGTAAAAACCTTACCTTTTTGTCGTGTTGGAACGCATTTATTTTTCATGCTATTAGTTAATTGTTTTATAAAGGCATTAAGTAGTGTCTATATTAGACAATTTTTATCAAAGTTGGCGTTAATTTGTAGAAAGTGTCAAGAGTTGCACAAAAACATTAATAAGACAAATTCATTTATGTTTTTATATATGCAATTTGACAGCTGTAACAAATAAGAATAATCAGCTATTTAACTGAGGTTACCTTGTATATATTCCTACTAATTTTGACGTTTGTCTGGTTAAAATTTTTTATAATATAGACACTACATTATAATTCTTTTGTTAGTGAAATTTATTTTTGTATTGTTTAAGTTTGTACTTTCGCGAATCACTTTTCTGCTGTTATTTCATTTTTCTTACTTAATAAAAAACAAACAAATAATTTTTCAGACTTTTCTTCTGAAAGTTTTAACAAGAATTAAAAAACAAAAGAAAAAGGAAAAATGTCACTATCATGTAGATTAGCCAGATTAGTATACATACGTTCTCTCCTTACTGTCTTTATCTTCTTACTTAAAGTTACTTAACTAGAAATTAAAAATATTCTGTACTTTATAAAAGAAAAAGAAAATAATAATAATAAATAAGCCTTTTTAAGGTTTTCAAATAATTTCAAAATTATCCCCCCATACTCGATATATATTACGAAATTTATAAAGATTAAGTTCACACAAAGCAATTTTTACACCCTACACGACGGGTTTAAATGCTATGTATAATTTTGTCATTCCGTTTTTAGTTTCCACAATTTTCATCAGAGATCAAAAAAGTTTATATTTTCTTTCTCCTTATAAGAAATGATATCGATAGAATGATGTCCGTCTATCCGTTCGCAGTGAGAAAACCGGTTAAAAAATAGAGGAGATATTTAAAAAGAACCGGTTTTTTAAACCGGTTTTCGATTTTCTGAAGTCAGTATAAAATTTAGGGACTTAGTTTTTGCAAAAAAAAAATCGGGAAATTTTTTCTGATTTTTTTCGCTGCAGAAATGAATTTATTCAGTGCATTAGTTACAGAGATATCGGCCAAAACGCGTTTTTGAGCAATATCCAAGTTCTAAATAAGCTACGGACTTGGTCGATCACAAATATTTTCTTTTAATATCGGTTCTTTGAATCAAGCAAATTGGTTCAGAAAAAAACAAAATAAATGAGTTATTGGCAAATCTGTTTTTTATTTATTTAATGTCTGCTTCCCTTATAGTTTTTGTTTTCGGGGGTACTGAAAAACAACAGCAACAATAAACTAAGGCAAGTTTGATTTTTTCAACTTCTTGAAGCACCTATATAAGCTAGGGAATTCGTTCTTTCATAGAAAAATCGTACAATTTTTTAAGAATTTTTGTATTAAAAATAAAGTAAGTAGATCCAGTATTTTTGTATTAAAAATTTTTGTATTAAAAATAAAGTAAGTAGATCCAGTATTTGCGTTACTAAATTTTTTGAAGCTCCTACATAAGCTATTTTTTTGAATTTCGGTTTTTAAATCAGTAAAATCGGTCCATAAATTTTCCTCCATATTCTTCTTTAATTTAATATTGCCTTAAATTTACAAAATATTTGTCCTGCAGCGAAGTGATTACATTTTCCTTTAATATGTACGAACTTTTGTAAAATTAAAAAGTATTAATTTTAGTAATTACTAGCTTTTACCGGTGCGTTTTGCAACCCTATTTAATTCGATAACTAATACTTACTTTAAATGGGAGCTACTACTCCCCCCGGACCTTCATCACCCTATTCGAAATTTGATATGAAAATCACTTTTGAATTTTTTTTAACACTCACTGTAATAGTCCTTTAGATGAGAAAATTTATATTTTTTTCTACTTCTCTCCGAGGACCTATCCGTTCTATTTTCATTTCATCAATGCGATTTGATAGAAGAAAGGTTCCCAAGAAATTGAATAGTTCCTTATATATGCCATAATAAATAATTGCTTTATATGGGTGGTACTACTCTCTCTGGTCCGATTTATTTTTAGATAATCGGTTCATCCTTTTGAGAGTTTTAAAAAAGTGGGCATAAATTATGGATGTGGCATCCAATCAAGAACTAACATAACCTATAACATTCTACAGTGCTATATGTGTGTCTAATTTCATGTACATAGCTTCATCAATAACGTCTAAAATTAAAAATTATATATTTTTATAAGTTGGCGTAAAATTTGGGTGTGACGTTTAATCGAGATCTAGGAAAGTTTATAACCGCCTCTGGCACTGGTACTATCTGTATGTAAAATTACATGAAAATCGCCTCAGCCGTTTAGACGTGATTGATGCACAAACACAAAAACAAAAAAACTACAGCTCATGTTTTAATATATATATATATATATATATATATATATAAGGATTTATAAGATATTAATTCTATTTATATTTATATAACACGTCTCAACAAGGGTGAAGAGTACATAAGATTCGGCACAGCCGAATATAACATTAACTTGTTTTTTCTGAAATTTTACCTTCTTTTTTCTTTTGACTTGCATTTGTGTTCACATAGAAAATTTTATTTCATCAATTCTTGCTTTAATCCCTACAAGCAAAATAATACAAACTGATTCGAACTCGTATTGGGTTGAAAAACCATTCTATTGCCGCAATTATCATATTCGTATTGCAGAAGCTTCCCCCATCGAGAGAGATTATGCGCCACAGACGATACATCTAAGCAATAAGTAATCAAAACGTCAGGAAGAAAAATAGGCAATATTGCTAGATAATCATCTAGGTGAAAACAAGAAGTTACCGTCAGTTAATCTTCTGTAAGATATAATAAATATATATAAAAATTGTTACTAAATAAATTTTGAAATAAGGTAATAAAGAAAACTTTTACGTCTTGTAAAGCATGCATGCACATAAATCTTAACATCATAAAGTACGAAAACACTCACATTGTTGCTAAAAGATAAACAGATTTCTTCTATATTTTTTTTTTTTTTTTTTCATTTTTGAACAATTTTTCAGCAACTGAAAAAACATGACTGAAAAATAAAAGTATTGCATTAATTTCTTTCAGATGATCTCAATCTCATCAAATTATTGCGAAGATGATAGAAGGGCTATATTTTGAGGATAAAAATAATAAAAAAATTAAAATTTTATATATTTTTTGTTGTTTTGTTGTTGTTTATTTTTGTTTCTTTAAACTGGTAAAAATACAATATTAGAAAAATATTGCTTTAATAATGAAAAGAGGATGTTGCGTAAATTTCTTCTAGGAAAATATTTTCCAAAATTTTATAGGGAATTGCCTTGATTTGTTTTGCTTTTTCGTTTGAAAATGAAAAACAATTTTGTACCTTTTCATATTCCCTCTCGATCTCTTTCACACGAAATTAGGCAGAATTTTAGCAAGAAAAATTGTCTTGTCAACTTCTTCTGGAAATAAAGTATTAATAGGCAAAATATTCAAATAAGTTTTCTATTTCAAAACCCCTTTTTCACAAAACCAATAATTCCCTTTATCAAGAATTTCATTTCCATTAATTTCTCCAACACCATATTGATGTATTTATTGAAAAAAGAAATCCAATATCACATATTAAATCATTTTTCAATATTCCTGAAAATTGATATAAGTTTGCCTTTAAGGAGAGAGAGAGAGAGAGAGAAAAAAGAAATATATATATACAAATTTAATGAAGCAAAGAAATGAAAGAACAAATTTATTATTATTGTGCTATCAATATTTCAGTATGTTTAACGTTCATATGCCACAAATTGACAACTTGTAACAATTCATAATCAATATAGTATTTACCATTCATTCTCATAACAAATATAAAAAATATTTCGTAAGTGTATGTAATTTATTTATTTAAGTTCTGCATACGATTTTTGTTTTTTGCTCTTTTTTTCATAATAATAATAAATAAACAAATAAATAAATTATAACAATAGAAAAAAAAAACAGCCAAACAAGAAGAAAAAGTTCATACGAATTGTTGTTGTTGGGGGTAAAAGCCAACAACCTAAAAATGTAGTTAATAAATTTTAATACATCAAAAGAACAGTGTGTAAAAGCTACTCGTATAAAAGAGCAACAATAAAGAAAAGATTTAATATTATTGACAAAAAAAAAAAACTTAAAAATTGCTGTTTAAAAGAAATAATTTTATTTAAAAAGTATCTTTTTAAACATAAGTGGTTTAGATCTCTCAAGAGTATGTATGAAACTGTTATTAATTTTGTAATTCATACATTCTGACTCTTTATCGGCGTTGCCGGGAGATGAGAAAAAAATAAGCTAAATTGAATCAAAAAAGGCAAAATACGCTAAAAAATAAGGCCAGAAAAATTCTAAATTGTTTTTAAATTAAAACATTTTTTTTATTTTTTCTTGTTCTTATTATATTGACAATTTTGTGTTGTAATAAATAATTTAACAAAAATCACCCAAAAAATTTCCATTCAAACTTGGATACATAATTTCATATGAAAAATACCTCAATAATTTCAAAAATTTCAAAAATTTGATGTGATTTTTCGCTTTTATAAGATTTTGTTTTTAATTATATTCATAAATAGTTTCTATTGTTAATGAAGTATAATAGAACATAATTACAATAATCAATTTAATAAGTCCATCAAATTCTTTTTGATTTGGAGAATCTTGCACCGCAGTTGAAATTCTTTGCTAAATATAAATCATCTCGAGTTTTTGGACAAATAAATATACAAAAATACTTAAATGGTTGATTCTGTATATATAATATTATTAGTATCAAATGAGAAGTTATTTTCTTTTTTGTTCAAATGCTATTAAATGCTAACTAAGATTTTTAAAATCAAAAAAGCTTAGAAAAAAAGCTAGAAGTTAAAATGAAAATTTTGAGGCTAAAAGCAAAATAAAAATGCTAGACTGGCAACACTGCTTCTTATGGGTCGGATGACTGGCCTACTGACCTTGTACTTGTGCATAAAAAAAATTGCTATCTGTACCAATTTTGAAGCTAATTAGCTGAAATTTGGCACGTGCGATTTTTATAATACAAGGACTGAGCCTATTGAAATTATCGGTCCACTATTTCATCTATTCCCAATACAAATGTCCTCTCGAAATATTGATTTAACAATCATAAATGCCTTACGAATAAGTTCTACATAAGTATAAATGCACATGTCAAATTCCATGTGGATCGGTCAATAATTAATCCGTATAAAATCCTCTTCCAAAAATCGCTTTAGCGTGCATAAAGTCCAATATAAAATTGGTGTCAAATTAATATTTGACACAAATTTGTTTTATAAAAGTATAAATTACAGTACCAAATTTTATGAGCATCGGCCCATAATAGGCCATAGCTCCCACTTTTGGGAATCACCTTAAAATGCATAAATAAAATATATACATATTATTTTATTTATGTATGCGTATGTTTCATACATACGTATGTTTCATAGAAATATACACTACGTTTATTACAAATATCGATTAGCAATTGGCTACGGGTCGCATGTAAGACCCCTCCCCGAATTTTAATGCAGTGAGAACGAAAAACCTAGTGTATAAAATTCTGTTTATAAAAATCATACCAATAGAACTATCTATTGGTATGGTTTTTTTTATAAAAAAGTTTTAAATTTTAAAAAATTTCTTAGTAGTTTTTATAGAACTTGTAAACTTTTCTGCAAACTTCGGCAACTTTTTTGCTGTAATGTGTATACTTCTAAGCTTGTTGTACCTTTTGAATATTTGTTGAATAAGGCCCAATACATTTTAACTGATCGGAGTTTGAGGCAATTTGATTGTTGGGGCTCATTTCGTACACAAAAAAAAAAAATTATTTTAATTTTTTTTATTTTTTTATTTTTATTATTATTATTATTATTTTTTTTTTTTTTTTTTTAAAGTACACCTTAAAAATAAGAATTCCACTTAAAACAAAAATCAACTTAATACCAAAATCAATTATGAATATAGCACCATTAAAAAATTTAAAAATATATATATTTTCCAAAAAAAAAAATTCTCAGGCCCGATTTTATACTGTTCACTTTACAAATACTCAAGTACAAACTTAGCTAAAACAAATTAAGTACAAGCTTACACTTAAGGAATATTTTGTTTTACAGTTTAAAACTTAAGTTGAAAAGCAAATGAAGAAAATATTTTAAGCTTTTATATATTTACAATAGGGTGATCCCAACTTTCCATAAACATTTTCTTCAACTCAAAATCATAGTTATATTTTATTTAGCCCAAATTATCTTTTTTTTAATTGTATAATTTTTTTTATTAAATATCTTTTTATTTAAGTTACTGTTGGCTAATGGAAATTCGTAAAAACCTTAAAGATAACAAATATTCTTCGATGCATCCCTAATGTGTCATTAAAAATAAATAAAAGAACAACAAGTTTTTAAAAATTTGAAATTATTTCGAAGATATAAAGAAATCTGCAACTCATGGGTTATAAATTTAAAATGGTGTTGATGGAAAATATAAACCCACACAGAAAAGGTAAATGTAATGGATTATTTTAAATCTTTTCAAAATTGTAAATAGTTTTATTAGATTTTCTATTTTTATTTATTTTCAATAGATATTTTTGAAGACATCAGACGATTTTCATACTTCCCAATAAACCACAGAAAGATATGATAGCAAAACCGATATGATTTTAGGTGCCGATTATAATATCATATTGTATTGCAGAAACAATATTATTGTGATATCGAAACTTCGAAATATTTGTTTCCAATAAAATAAAAAACATAAACATTTGCAAAAAAAAAACCTCCAAACAAATATATAAAAATTACAAAATTTTCAACAAACAAAACATGCTGGAAATCAGATAAAAAAAAAGTAATAATAATAATAATTTGTTAACAGAAAAAATTTTTAGAAAAGTACTAAATCTCACAAAAGCTTTAATTAAAAAAATATATAAACTATATATTTTATATAATAATAACAATAGTAATAATAATAATAATAATAATAATAATAATAATAATAATAGTAATAATCGGCTTAAATGCGCTTCGTGATCGAAATCAGCAAATCTATCAGTTTCCGATAGACTGCGCTAGGAATTTATAATGACCCATGGGCAATAAAATTTAACGAATATTATAAAAAAAAGAATGTAGAGTGCAAACAATGAGTACAGCAAATTTAAACTTCTTAAAACCAAGAGCTACTAAAAAATATTACATAAAATAAAAAAAATCCGCGTATCTCCGCTGGTTTGCAAATATTTCAAAATCTGGCTCCGTTAGGATTTATAGGACAAATAGTTTTATAAGTAAGCCGAATTTTAATTTTCTATGTGGTTTTAGAGCTTCGGAGAGCTCTGGAAATAGGAAACATGCTTAAAAAATTGTATATGAATCCGCGTTTCTCCGCTCCCTTGCGAAATTTCAAAATCTGGCTCTGTTTTACAAGTAAGCTGAATTTTAATTTTCCTCAGAAGGCTTTAGGTAGCTTTGGAAAGAGAAAGCGTGCTTAGGAAATTATATATATAGATATTGGCATGATAATTTGAAAATCTCAATGTGCTTGTTGAGAAAAACGTTCTCTATTTTCAAATTAGATTCCATTTGTTGGGTAAAGCTTTTGTTGTTTTGAAAAAATAATAATAATATTTTTATTATTTTTCCTATTTTGATAAACTTTGTCAGTTTTTTCTTTTTTTTTAACATATTTGTAATTTTTTTATACATCCTAATTAATTATACCAAAATAATTAAAAAAATGTTTAATGGATGTTTAGCAGCAAAGATTGTATAGGCAAGGAAAGGAAAATTGTCTTAAGACTTAAAACTATTAATCTCTGCTGTATTGCCAAACGCGTAGGTAATTTTTATCTTTGGTTTAAAATGCCCTTCAGATAAAACGGCATATGTATTGATCAACAACTGACAAACGCATTATTACTCTTGTTAAAAAAGACTCGTTCGTATTTTCGAGAGAGAATTCCATTAAAGATTATCAGTAGTCAATTAATAGCTTGAAGAATTCCATTGCTCCAAAAAAAAGGTAGACAAACTTTTGTCAGAAGTCATTCAAATTGTATCTGACCAGACGGTTTAATATTTTAAGCAGTGAAAGAACTGAACTAAATTTGTTTGGAATCGACTGCGCTAGGAAATTACGATGACCCATGTGGGCAAGGGATTTTAACGAATATTATAAAAAAATACTGCCAAGCTCGGAACATTATGGTCTGAGAGATGTTTTTAGCGTTATGATGCTGGTTCTATATATCGAATATCGTATATAGAGACAACTTAGAGAATACTATGCTATCATATGCTGAAGAAAGTATGCATCTTAAATGGGTATATCGATATGCTAATAATTTTAGGCATACTTCAATGCCGATCTATAATTAGTTTAAAGATGAAGTAAGTTCCAGCACATAAATCACTTGTAAAACAGTCGTAAAAAAGACACATCGCAGACAAAAAAGTTCAAAACTAGAATCAACTGTGATTTTATTTTTAAATAACGAAAGAGATCTACCGTAAACTCAATGTAAGAATGCCATATTGAAAAGACAAAATCATTGAAAATAATGGTAGATAAAAGAGATAGTAGCAAAAACTGTTAGAATATTAAGAAAAGATTCAAAAATAATTTAATTGCAGTTCATATATTTATATCTTTACTGGGTGTACTTATTATTTTGTACAACAGTTGAATCTGCATTAATATTTTTTTATGAAAATCCAGTTATTTATGTTTTAATTTAGTTTTTTCTTCTATTTTTATTACATACACTGTAAGTAAAAAATACAACTTTTTTTTGTCACTTGAAGAAAAATTTTGTTGGTGTATTTATTTTCTTGTCCATGAGTATTTCCCTACACCATTGTGTAATTAATTGTTGATTTTGCTTAATTTGAATAAACCAACCAGATGGACAGGCGGCATCTTCAAATCTACACAGAAAGCAATTTTGCATCGAACGGTATACCTTAAAGTCCGAAAATTTTTGGTGTGCGTTACAAAAATAAATAAAAATGCATAGCACTACATCAGCATATAATGATACGAGGTATAAAAAAACTATTTTGAAGCAAAAAAAAAAAAATAACAATTTTTTATAAAAAGATCAATTTGTAAATAATTCATATTTCCAGAAAAAAAATTGAAAGGAATTAGCAAAAAAATACAACTTTTCAAAAAAGTGATTAAAAAATATGTAATAATCACAACTGAAAAAAGAAAAGACCAAGAAATAGGTAAAATTTGGTACAGCTAAATATAGCGCTGTAACATGTTCAAGAATAGTACGTTTTTTTTTCGTGCCTTTTCAAGAAAGTATTTTTCTAAAGTAGTTCTTTTTCTAAAAAAACAATGTTTTTAAGAAAAAGAGAGCTATTTTTCTGATAAAGTGCGCTTTGAAAAAAAATCCATTTTTATTATTATTGTTATTATTATTATTATTATTATTATTATTATTATTATTATTATTGTTATTATTGTTGTTATTATTATTGTAAAATTACCTTTTTTGAAAGTATACATTCTGTAAAGAGAGTACATACATATCTTTTTCTTAAAGTACACTTTTATTTAGTTATTTATTACCTTTTAATATCAACATATTTCATTAATTTTTAACAACTTTTATATATTTATGTCCACTGTTTAATACCATTAAATTTTTTTATATACATATTGAAAGAAATATTTCTCATCTCATCCCTATAAACATTTGGAAGATATCTTCTTGGAAGAAATTTACGCAATATCTTCTTTTTATTATTTAAACAAAAATCATCAAAGAAATATTTTTCTAATATTGTATTTTTATCAGTTTAAAGAAAATTATATAAAATTTCAAATTTTTTTATTATTTTCATCCTCAAAATATACCTCTTTTTTCAGTAAGGTGATTATCACCTTCGCAATAAATTGATGATATCCCATTCAGATCATCTGGAAGAAATTAATGCAATATTTTTATTTTTCAGTCACAATTTTTTTCAGTTATCGAAAAATTGTTGAAAAATTAAACAAATATTAAAGAAATTTTTACAGGATGTAAAAGATTTTTTTATTATTTTATTTAAAAATTTATTTAGTGATAATTTTTCTATATATTTATTACATCTTCTAGAAGGTTATCTGGCGGTATCTCCCTTTTTTCACCTAGATGATTATTCAGCAATATTGCCTATTTTTCCTCCAGGCATATCAATTTCTTATTGCATAAATGTATCGCCTGTGACGCAATATCTCTCCCGATGGGGGAAACTTCCGCAATACGAATATGAATTTGAATTCGAATCTCTTCCGTATTATTTTGCTTGCAGGGCATGCTTTACTTTCACATCGTTTTTTTTTTTTTTTGTTGTTATTTGTTTGTGTGCGTGAAAATATTTTGTTGAATACTATACATGTCGTTTAAGATGGCAGTGTCTCCCCAACCTCCTCAATTTTCTCATTGAACCTTTCTTTGTTAACCAATCTGTTTCCCTTTCTACTTTCTCTGATCAGAATGCTAAAAGTTTATACCATGTTGGCATTACAACAACAATCTACAACAATTAATCATACGCACAGGTGTCTTGTGGTGTGATTTCCTGATGCAAAAAGGTCTAAGAAAAAAATAAATGGATGAAATATAAAAAGGGGAAGAGAAATTAATGTGAAAGTTATTAGAAATTAAATACAAAAACTTATAATATCAAGGTAAATAACGAAGAAGAAAAAAAAACAAAATAATTGTTTTTAGTCCTGTCAGCGCTGCTTAATGTTATGTTGTTGTTTTAGCGCAAAGCTAACATAAATCTGTTAAACTCTAGGGTTTCCAATTTATAAAATAAGAATCTGTTAGCGACGGTTTCATTTAAATTATGTTCAACAGTTGAAAAAAAATTAAAATCTTCATTACAAAAAAAAGAAGGAAAAGTAAAAATTATAAGTCTTTTATAAATACAATTTTCTGTCAATAAATTGAGGTATTTAAACTTTTTTCTTTTTAATTTTAGATTTTAGATTACAAACCCTTTTGTTGTTGTAGCGTAAACGTCAAAGAACTTTAATCTTGTCCTAACAATTTTGTTGAATATTTTTTAAATAATATTAATTTAAAAAGATATTTCGGGTTCACAGTTTAAATCTTTTTCCTGCAAAGTGTTTTGTGTGTTTTAATTAATAATTTCGTAATAAATTATAATGGGGAAAAAAGGTACTTAATCGAATAAATACTTTTAAATACTTATTTAGGTTGTTATGTTTTTCTGCTTGTTTCACTTTAAATACTCAATTATTTAGACAAAAAACAAACATCAAAATTCTGCTTAGGTTCTTAGCATCTGCTGTTGTTACACGTGTACAACGATTTGTTGAAACATTTGTAAATTCCCAAATGAATTTTGTATTTGATTTTTTTTTTTTTTTTTTGTTCTTAGGCGGTAATTGTGAAAATTAAAGTCATAATAAAGCTATTTTTAAGCTTCTAATTACATATTTTAAATAAAAAAAAAAGTGTACAAAACACGGATTCAAACTATGAAGGAAAAATAAATAGATTCCTAGTTTAAAATCGGCTGATTGGATTTAGATATCGAATAAAAAAAATGAAGTTGATATCGATTTTGAAATTGAAAAAAAAATCATCATTCTTTTATTTTTGGATTCGGAACAGATATCGACTTCAAGTGCTGTTATTCAATAATTTTGTTTCTTAATCAACTGCGTAAAAGTTTACAAATCAGAGAAAAGTATTGGGATATATATTAAAAAAAAACTGGAACTAGATTTTATAAAATTGAGATAGTTGAAAATCCAAATGCAAATAACTTGAAAGTTATGAAAGATTAATACCACATGTCAGCATGTTAATAAAGAACTTGAAGAAGATGTAAAAATCTTTGAAATCGGATGTGAAAAAAAAGTTGGCAAGCGGTTAAGCATTTTCTATGTGAGAGGTACCCTATTTTGAGTCCCAATAGCTCCGCTCCAGAGGAGTTTTCCAAACTTAAAATTTTACACTTTCCTGCTACGTCTATGTAAAATTTTATGTAAATCAAACTATCAGATTAGAAGTTATATGAAAGAGAGAGATCTTGCTGTTATAAATCCAAATTAATAGGAAGAAATTCATTTGTAAAATTTTATTTAATTTAAAAAAATTGTTAAATCATAGACACATTTATTTACAAGCTGATTAATACAAACTTAATCAAAATATTTTTAATTTAATAAAAAATTTTAATTTTAAAAATTATTAGTCATAAACAGTGCTGCCAGAAAGTGGAAAAAAGAGGCTAAATTGAACTTTAAAAAAGGTCATAAAAGGTTAAATGTCCCAAAAAATAAGGCTAGAAAAAGGCTAATATGTTTTTATTTATTTATTTATTCTCATTAATTTTTTATATTTGTTAAAGATATTATGATTTATAAATAAAACCTGTAACATTTTGCAGCTGGGTCGCTGCAAAATTTCCATAAAAAATTTGGTTTCAGCCGAAATCAAGTTGAAATTACGTAATTTCCCATACAATTTGACATATTTCATAAAAAATGACTCAATGTTTTAACGTGATTTTTCGTCATTTTTGAATCATAATTCCTTTTTGATTTATCATTAGCAAATTTTTGGGGTAGTTTCCACTTTTATAAGAATTTCTTAAACTATATTTATAAATGTTTTCTGTGGTTAATGAATTTTATTAAAAACTAATTACCTATAATAATTGATTTTGAGTTCATAAAATTAATTGTTATATTTGATTTGGAGATTAAAGCGCCGCAGCCGAAAATTTTAGTTAAATATAAATAATTTCGATTTTTTGTGCGAATAAATATACAAGATTGCTTAAATAGATGATTCTATAGAAATACAATGGTGAAAGTAAATCAGAAATTATTTCCTTCTTTGTTGAAAAACTAAAATTTTAGCATTTTTAAGGCAATTTTAATAATCAAAAATGCTAAAAAAAGCTAAAAAGAAAATTTTGAGTCCAAAAGCAAAATAAAAAACAACACTTGTTATAAAACATATCATATAATTCCTAAATAAATATATATTTAATTTCCATAAAATAAATCTATTTAAAAACATATTACTAGAATTTCAAACTTTCCTATAAAAGTATTTTCAACAATTTTTCCGCTAAGATGTCGGCTTTCTTTCCTAATAAATCTTTGTTTAGAAAGTTTTTAAAATTATTAAACTACTCATTTTATCAACATTAAATTTTAAATGGCAAAAAATGTTAGAGTGTTTTATTCTGCTGTGCCGAATCTTATATACCCTTCACCCGTGTTGAGATTAATATACTTTAAAGTTAATGAAATAACAACAATACCAAATGACAACATTAATTAGAAAAATGAAGACAATATTAACTAATGAAAAAGTTTTTTTTTTTTTTTTTTAAATGTATGGACCACTTAAATTGATTTAAAAATTCGAAAATATTTGTGAGAGATCTGCAAGAACGAAGTCTCTAGCCAATAACGGGGCTTCAAAAGTTCAAAAACGTATTTTGAAGACAACATTAATTTAAAAAAGGGTATTTTGATAATTTATGGACCGATAAAATTTATTCAAAAACCGATATGTTAGAAAAATATTTAAGACTGATCTATATTAGAGCGAAGACCGTAGCTTATAAAGGAGCTTCAAAAAGTCCAAAGACACATTTTTATCGATATCTCGAATAATAGTGGAACGAATTTGTTTATTTCTTCTATAAAAAATCCAAAAAAACCTTCCAAATTTTTTGTGTAAGAACGAAGTCGCTATCTTGTATAGGGGCTTAGAAATGACGAAAGCATAAAAAAATGACGAGGTGTCTTCGGTGTTTTGACGATATTTCGGCTATTTATGGACCGATTTTCCTCATTTTTATTAGCGTTCATCTAAGGGAAATTTTGTGTAAAGTGATGTATAAAACATATATGGGGAATTTATTTTAAAACCTTAAATATTTTTTTAATGTAGATTTTTTAAATTAATTTTTGATTCATTTATGTTAACAATGTAAGATCTAAATGGTTCCAGGTCGTACCGAAAAGCACTCAAAGTTTAAAAAAATCCAAAAACTGTGTTAGAAAATAAAGAGTTTTGTTCTTTCTTTTGATTCCTGTAATCGCGTTATTTAACATATGTGTCTAATTCCTCTACTGTAAACTACAAACACTTGTAAAAATAGGCCAATCAATCTTCAATCTATCGTAGACCAGTGTTGAATTATATTGTGGACAAGTGGTCAAACTAAATATTCAAAATTTTAATTTTTTGCAGAATGGAGGTTTTTTGCTCTTGTAAATATGAATCGTTTGAGATACGTCTCGTTAATGTGCCTATAGGGAGAGAAAACGTGAAGAGATAATTTTTTCGCGAGGCACCTTCATAGTTTATTTTCAAACTACAAAAAAAGTTATAACTAACACTTTATATTATTATTTTTTTTTCACATTTTTTATGAAATTATATTTATAATAAGTACATCTATTCTGTTTTAGTTAAAAAGTTGCATAAAAAGTATTCATGACCTGAGATCGCGGTGTCTCTAATACTTCATAAATCGTCGAGACACACCCAAGGCGTTAACTGAAATCGATGAATGTGTATACAAATCGGCAGCTATAAGAAAAGGTTATAATAAGAACCAGCTACACCACTATTCTATTGAATGCCACTACTTTTTTTATTCCCAAACCTCACAATTATAATTTCTCTTATCAATAGAGCAATTATAATTCATTCTCAATTATAGATTGATAACCCCCTTTTATCTTCAACAGCCCCCACTTCGTCATCATCTATAAGGAGAATTTACATACAGTACTATTGTATTTTGTGATCGCATTATGTTCAATAATATAAAACTTACTGAACCTCCTTTAATTTTTATTATATATACATCTGTGTAGGTTAGATATGTGCATTTATTATTGATATCGGACTTAAAGTCATATTTTAACATAAACGGTCATTTTTTGTCCATTCAGGAAGAAATGATAAGTTTGGAATATTAAAAATGTATGAAAAAATTTTATAATATTAAAAAAAACGGGAAAATCTATGCATACTTTGTTGATTAAAATTTGTTTAATGAAATGTTTAAAAATCACTATGATTTCGCGACTATCTTCGGTGTCATCAACAATATCGTACCACTTTAGTTTATAGTTTAAACATATAGATGTGGACTATATACATGTGGTAATTTCTTAAGTGTTATAGAAAATAGATTTTTTTTTTTGCTAAAAGTCATTCACGTGAACAGATTTATGTTTCATTAAAGCCAGCTAATATTGGTACTAAATAGCGTTGATGTACCATTAAAAAAGTATTCAAATTTTTTTGAACCTCTAACGTAAAAGAGTTTGAAAAAATGCCGATATATCCGATATCTGGGGCTTTCTAAAAACTGACTTCAATAGACAGACGAACATCGTTATATCGACTTCTCTATCAATAAGGTTCCTATATATATATATATGTTATATATATATACTTTCTGGGGTCTTAGATGAACATTGCAGAAATTACAAACGGAATGATAAACTTATATATACCTTTTACACTTGTGATGAAGGGTACAAAAACAATAAAAATTCTAGCATATATAAATATATTTATATGTGTATTTGTCTGCAAATGTTTTATATTCCATAATTATGTTTAATATGAATAAATGTAGATGCGTATAATTTATTTGTTAAAATTGTTCCATAGTACA
Organism: Protocalliphora azurea; assembly: GCA_932274085.1. Taxonomy (NCBI): domain Eukaryota; kingdom Metazoa; phylum Arthropoda; class Insecta; order Diptera; family Calliphoridae; genus Protocalliphora; species Protocalliphora azurea. The sequence continues at coordinate 8,921,079 of OW026519.1, forward strand.
TCAGAAAACACTCCACAGGGTGAAGCGTTGAAAAAAAAAATTAGCGGAAAAATGGAATAAATATGTGGAAGCAAATATCATTGTAAACCCACATGATTTGATTTATTTAGCGAAAATAAATGTTTATGTGTGTTTATGTTTTATAAAAGTATTGCCTGCCAGCATAGAGACCACTACAAGGAAAAGTTTTAGTTAAAAATATACAAATAATGTGCCCATGTACATGTTAACAGTGGGGCGAAACAAATCAAGTTTAAAAATAAAACACTGTTATATATATATATATATATATATATATATATATATATATATATACACTATAGATGGTTATGCCTTTTCGATCATCCACCCTAAATTAAAATCACGATATCCGTCTGTCTATACGGCTGGCTGTTAATGTGTCCACGTAAACCTTCAACAAAGTACAGGTCGCAATTTTGAAGATATCCTGATGCAATTTGGCAAGAATATTCATATTGCTATTTATTTAAAAAAAGAATGTTAGTATTTTTTTAAACTGATATTTTTGCTTTTAGCAAATTGCTTTTCTTAATTTATTTTTTTTTTCTTCTGATTATCTATATTATAAAAATGTTGTATCATATAGATAGAAAATTGCCTTGAAAAAAACAAAATAAAATTTGGAATTTCAAACAAGGGAAAATCCGTTTCAACATAATTGCATGGTCATTATAATTTGCAATTGTACAGGTTAACTATAAAAAAATATTGTGGAAAATGTGTTTATTTTTAGGTCTCAAATTTAAACTATTGACGACCACAGAAAATATGCTCCAACAAAGAGTTTTTAAATTATATAATTTTATAGGTAAAAAACAAGACCATATATGTTAAATACCCTTTATAGGGAAGACGAAATGCTACAAAAACGGTACCAACGTGGTTCCTAACTTACCCCATTTAACCCCTATAAGTTTTAAAATTTAATTTTTCTCTTTTAACCCACAATCACCATGGTGAAATGTAGGATATAGAGAGGATGCAAAGAGAATTTGCATAGGAAATAACTAACTAATGTGTGAATTGCAAAAGTTTGAGCAAAATAAAAATTTAAAAAGTGAGGTCTAAGACGGATCCTAGGATGTAAAAAATTTGTTTAGATTATTATCAAGTAGTAACAAATTCCAAAAGTAATAAATCGCATAGGCAAAAAATGTATAATCATCAAAATCATTATCAAAGTTCTAATCAAGGATTTTCCAGGCTGTAACGAACGAAATTTTTCGTTATCATAGAGAAGCCAAAATTAAGTATAGAATAACTCATACAGTCAAATTTAAACAATTAACAAAGGAGCTATCATTCATCCGCAGTGTGATAAACTGTTTAAAGCTTATCATAATATGAAAAGCAGGCTGTACGAATAATCGCTCAAAACCCACAAATGAACCAACACCAAAAAAAAAAGATAAACTCAAATTGGGTGATTGCTGACTGTATTTGGGTTTTTTAACAAGTTTAATTATTTTGATGTTCATTGTGAACAATCACCCAAATTTTAAAAACGTAGAATTACCCAAACGCGTTTTTTTTTTTGGTGATTATACATTTATTTTAACATCTAGAAATAAATAGGGAATTCAAACATGCTCAAAATGAAAACTTTTGTATAATTTGTGGTAACATTCCACCAAATATTTTTCTATTCTCAAGTAAACACTTGATTATTTGCAATGAGTGCACCTTAAAAACTATAATCAAAAATTATTGTAGAAGGGATCATTATCATTTTCCGAACTGTCGCAAGTGAAAGATTGATATATATATATATATATATATATATATATATATATATATATACGCAAATATTACCAGAAGGAACTGAAAAAGGGCTGCAGAAGTTGTTTTTTTAACTTATAGTTATCATTGGTAGGAATCTTTTTCATCAAAACGCTGTTTTCGAGAGATTATATCAAGGCTGCTTCTTAGCATGAGTAAAAATTGAAAATAGCGTTTTTTATAATTCTAATTTAGGAAAAGAAATAATACTTCATTTAGACAACTTTAAAGACTTCTAGTTGTAAATTTAATTTATACTGCAATTTTGTAGCACTAATTCTTGTTCATAAAACATGACTGAATAATTTGCTCTAAAACTACTAAGAGAAGCATATTTTCTTTGGCCGTCCATGAGTTAAAATTGTAACGTAATGGAAAAGTTTTATTTAACTACAGACATAGTGTATGTATCAAATTTATCAATAAGAATTTCATAAAATTATTAGCTATATATATATATATATATATATATATATATATATATATATATATATATATTGCCCTTCTGTTGACCTGTGTAATTGATTTTTCACCAGAAAAAAACGATTTATCACAAATATTTTCAAAATTCCATATTAAAAAAATAGATCTTATTAAAAAACAATGACATACGAATGTGAAATTGACGTCAGAAATTTTTTTTATTAAGTAAGAGTGTTATAATCTTTCGAATGAGGTAATAAGACTCTTACTTAATTTAACAAAATTTTAAGTTAAATTTTATTAAATCGGAATTTTTTATAGCACCAATTTTTTTCTCAGTCGCACTGTGCTAAATTCAAAATATGAAAACTTATTTCTAGGTAATATTATTTTTATTCCAGATAAAACTGATTGTTCTTATATTTGTGTAAAATACCCAAGCAATTGTGAGAAATAAAGGTACTATTTTAAAAACAATAGAGAAAATACAAATATAAGTGGGAATGTTAGTGTAGATCTATTTTAGAGTAAACATTAAATATTTTCCTACACCATCTTTAAATTCATACACAAAATTCTTGAGAAACACGTTAGAAAGGTATGACGTACTTCAAGATTTGCAAGAAAAACCTCGGATTTTAAAAATATTTTTTCTTTTGAATTTGTTAGCAATTTTTTTACTTGTTGGCGATGTTTTAAAACCTTTAAATTAACTTTTCAAAAGTAACTATTTGTCATTGAAATCGCCTCAGCTACCGTTTTCGTCACATAAAATTTATAAACAATCACTTTTTATGGGACCCTTATAATATATTCTATTACACACAAATAACTTGAAATACAAAAATACATACATTATCAGTCAAAATAATAGCACTACAAGACCTACCTTCACTCAATGCAAGTTATATTTTTATGTGTAGATATTTTCTCCCCAAATACTTTATAAAATTGCATTTTGATAGAATGCAGTCAAAACAATAGCATTGTCAATAGAAATTATAAAAAAAACAATAATATTTGGGTTTCTTTTCTAGTAAAATCAAATCATTTAAAATGGTAATCTATATCAATTTACATCATAAGGTTTGCGTTCGAATAAAATATAACACACAAATGTTGATATAAATGTTGACTGGAATAAGTTACAATTATGAATGAAATAAAATATTTAAGGCTTTTTCTACAGATTTAATGCGTGTAATAATAAAAGTTAAATTAAAGATGATTTTTTTTTATTTTCTTTGAAATACCCTCAAATAGTAATTTGATTGCATTTAGCGTACAAAAGAATATTGAGACTCTATGTTTCCTTATTAAAGGAAGCAGTCTTCTTTGTACATTTTCTTAATATTAATATCCGAGTTAATTGTGCCCGATGTTACAAACGATTCGCTTCTTTCACCACAGCTGCATAGAGCTTGCCAAACAATAAACTTTTTGACAAATTATTTTTTAGTGTGTACGCTTCTGAAAAATTCCTCTAATATCTGCTTTACAAAACTTTTGCACAAGAAGCTGTGAGAAGTCAAAAATTATCATCATCCATTACACAATATTTTAACTTAAAAAATAGAAGCTTTGCTCTCATTTTAGATTCAGCATTCTTTTTTACGTTCCTATCTGATACTTTTTGCAATTAAAAATATTTAAGTCCCATATTGGCTATAACTTTCAGTTCAGTTCGCGTTGAGTACATTTGACACGTCTAGCCACTTTGCGTCCGGAATTATTCGGGTATTCATATCAATCGGTTTATTCGACAAATAATTAAAGGTTGATCGGTTAATAACCGATTAATGGAAAATTATTCGATTAACCGAATAGTATCAGTAATACATATAAAACATGTAAATAATACCAATTATAGTACTTAATCTATTGAAATAGTTATTTAGAAATACAATGTAGATCACAAAGGGCTTACCTTATTAGTTCTTTCGCCATTTTGTTGGAAAGAATTGCATTTTTCAAACTAATATTATAAAATATTCTTCTAATTCAGCTTTATTTAATAAATCAGTCTTTTTAATGTAACTCCCTTTATTTTCTGTGTGTAAATGATTTTTTGTCATAAAAGTAAAAATTAATGTTGGTATTTTTATGCGAATTTTGTTAACGAAAATTAAATTTTTTATGACTTATATAATTTTAAATTTACTTTACTCAAAACTGTATTTTCAAACTTTCTGTTGTCACAAGTATTTATGAAATTATAATATTATAATTTTTTCATGTCACATTTTACTAAATACTTATTACGCGTTGTATGTGTATTCCAAAAATAATGAAATAATATAATTTGGATTTTCTTACAAAGTTAAGAGAGCATTTAATGGTATGAGACTAGTTCAGATAATGCTATATTGGTTCTTAACCCAGTAAAAGAACCAAAGAGTATATTTAAAAATATGCGAAAAAAATCAAGTTTTAAAAGTGATGTGATGGCCAGGTGTTTCGTCAATTGGGGTGCAATTTTCTCTCCCATATAGCTTATAGATTGTTAAGACACCATGACAGAAAAACCTATACCCTTAATTTGCTTTCTGTCCCTAATATCGGCATAATTATTTATTTATATTGACATTTTTTCATAGGCTATCCTTCCCCTCTTAATTGAAAATTTAAAGATGCATTTTTGTCTTCAAAAATTAAAATATAACATATTTATTGATAAACTAAATGTAATTATGTATGTACTTAAAGCAAAAATAATCAAAACATGAAAAAAATATGAAATAAGAAAATTAGAAAAAAATACGTATAAAATAATTTTGGAAAAAAATAAAGTAAACAAAAAATCATACATCATACTTACATACTAAAAGTAATTAAATGTAACTCTCAGAGTTTACGTTTAATGACTAAAATATATGATCAAAACAAAGTAAATAAAAGATCAACAAATTTTCCATTATTAATTCAAGGAATGCACGAAATCAAAATTAATAATGAGAGTTGTAGTATTAAAGAAAAAAATGGAGAGTAATAGTTAATTATTAATGAGTTTTACTTGCAGAAAAAATTGATGTTTGATTGATTACTATTTAGATTCATAGTTCGGCCCAATACAGGAATGATTAAAGATATCTATTTTTAGAAACATCTTAACTTGTATTAATAATTGATATGTTACTCTCACTTATAAATACTTATAAAAATAAAAAGTGCGTAATTAAAAATGTTAGGGTTATCAATATATAAAAAATAAGAAATATCTGGGATTAGAATTATAAATATAAATTGAGAATTTTGAAATAATTATATTATTAATTTATATAATTGCTTTAATTATTTAATAATAATAATAACAATAATAACAATAATAACAATAACAACAATAATAATAATAATAATAATAATAATAATAATAATAATAGTAATACCCTACACCACCATAGGTGGTTGGGGTATTATGTATTGTGCTGATGCTTGTAGCACACAGAAAAAAATCGTCCATCAACCAGACTCAGAATTGCTTTCTAAGTCCATCTAATGACGTCCGTCCGTCCGTCTGACTGTCCATGTAAACCTTGTGCACAAAGTACAAGTTGCAGTTTTGAAGATAATTCAATGAGATTTTGCAAGGAAGACTTTCATGATACAGGGTCGAATCCTATTGAAACCGGTTATGATTGGTCCACTGTTTCACCTAGCCGCCATATAAATGTCCTCCCGGAATAGGGGTTAAACAATCAACAATTCCTTACATACAGAAATATTTAAATGAAAGTCGGTGTTAGGAAGTTTTGTGCCAAATTTCATGAAGATGGGTACATAACTGACCATGGCTGCCACTTTAAGGTGCATAATTGCATATCGGAAATATTTGAGATGACTTTGTAATTTTCACGATTTTATTATATTTAATTGCTAGGCAAAAATTTATATTCAACACAAATAAGTTTTATATATAAGTAGAAATTACAGCGAAAAATTTTATGAGGATCGCTCCATAAATTACTATCGCTCCCATATAACCCTACTTTCTGGAATCACTCTAAAATGCATAAATTCATATAAATGTTAGTATTAACGTAATATTCAGCATTCGTCTGTTCTATTTTACACTTATTAAAAGTGTCGGTCCACAATTGTCCACATGTCTAATATGAGATCCCTCCGCGAGTTTTGATGGACATACACAATGGTTTAGTGTATTATATGGTCGTGCTTGACCGACTATATCTTTCTTACACTGTTTTCTTTGTTTTAGATTCGAAGTTTTAATATAGATTAAGTTTTGTTTTAATTTTATAGTTTTAGATATATGTATGATATATACATAGGTATAAAGACATAATAATTAGCAAATTTAGTTTCTTTTAGAATTTAATTCATTTAGGATTTGATTTTTATGAATTTAGTAAATTGTGAAAATTGTCAAAATTTTAAACGATAGTTAATATTTTTAATATTTGTTGGTATATAAAATAAATGTGTTTAATACATTCCAATTTATAGTTAATAAGTAACACATTCTTTTAAATTAGGTTATTGATTTGTAAACATGATTCTAATATATAATAGCCAAAAAATTAATTATTTTAAATTATATTATTAAATAGGATTAGTTAATAGTATTGTATACATTTAGGATGAGTTGATATAAGTATTTGGAATGATTTAGTTTGAATTAGTTGTAATTTTATATGAATTTTATATAAAATATTTCATTAAATATATATAAGTATGTAATCATTTGAAAAAAAGTATATAATAAGGTATACTAAATTGTATTTTAAAAGAAATACATATATTCTTAGTAAATTAATAATAGATTTTTTCAACTTAGCGTTGAAAATAGAAGAGTGATTCGTCACATGTGATATTTTTGGGTACTATCAGTAATGTCTTAGGGAGCTCTTTAGCCCGTGTAGGATATTTTAAGAGGGAAAATGGGAAGTTCTCTGTTATTTCATTTGGCCAAATCCCAATTAAGAAAATCAGATAATAAGTACTTTAACGGAAATATTTGACATGACTTTGTAATTTTCACGATGATATTATATTTAACTGCTAGCCAAAACTTGTAATAATTTTGCCAGACTTTGGACCATGTGATCAAATTCAATATCCTAAGGATAAATTATTTCCTTTGAAAGTTTGAAAAATTGCATATATATATATATATATATATATATATATATATATATATATTATCAAAATTTGTTTTATTACCTTCTCATTTATTATAAAATCGATAATATTATTATTGATTTATAAGAAACGACTTAATACTTTTGATTATATCACTTTTATATTAGAATTTTAAAACATTTTATTAAATTATTATTACTCTTTATTTTGTTAAGGTTTGGTGACTGTTCACTTTATCTATTTTACACCAATTAAATTGTTATTCGTTTCAAGGCAGAATAGATTAATAAAACATAGTTGTAGAGAATACTATATGTAAAAAAAAAATGTGATATAAATGCCTTTGCAATCGACCTCTTTTTGTCTATTTAAAAGGCAAGGTGTTAATTACTACGCATTTAGAATTATAAAATATGATCTCCCAGAGACTCATACATGGGATGCATTTTTATTGCTTGCTACAAGAAATGGGTTGGTATATAAAATATAGAGTTTTTGGTACTTTAAAATGACAATTACTGTAATTCCCATTTTTTCGATCGACCAATGCCAAGGAAAACTGCAATATAATAATAATAGTAATAATTATACTAATAATAATAAAATGCACAAAAAATCCAATATTTTTACTTTAACTTTAATTTTGTTAATTTAGTGCATTAGGTTTATTTCAGTAAAAAACGATCAGAAATAAATCTAACATTTTTTTAGCATAATACTTGTCTAAAATAAAATATATGATGTGGTGCTATTTTATTGACCGCAGCTGTACATATGTGTGTGTTTTTTTTTTTTTAAATCATACAAACACAAACGATACCAACAATAAAAACAACATCATACAAAATTAACATAAGGGTGAATAAATTATTTCCTATTTATGGCAGGTACTTCTTTTTGCTACAATTGTACGTGTGTATTGTTGTTGTTTCGGTAAATAGACTGACTTTGTGCCAGCGCTACGTATGAGTATTTTATACGCACTCATACGTTCCGACATATACATAGAGAAAAATGTATATACGTAGAAAAACAAGCACAAAAATACCTGCAAATGTACAAATATCTTTGTAAAATATTTCCACATGAAAGCATGCCATAATAAATATATTATTGTCTTCTTAGAAAAAATTTTATTGCTGCGTACCCTATTTAATTTAAGGAAGAACATACAATTTTCTAAAATGTTAGATGATATTTTTATTTTATTTTATTTTATTAAAATCTTTGTCGACTGACTTACTTTTCAAACATAAGATTTTTCTTGGCTTAAAAATTCGTTAAATTTTGTTTTTATTTGTCATTTTGTTTTGTGTTTTAGGCAGGTAAAACTGTTTTTCAAATAAAACATGGCATGCTTTTTTTTAGTAAAGGATAAACGGAATAAGTTAGGATTAAGACTAAATCAACTGCATGTAGCATTTCTTCTCCAGATTTTTTTGATATGTTATTTCATATAAAAATTGATTAAAAACTAGATTATTATTATTTTTTTAGGCACGACTTCTGAAAAAAAAAAATTAAAGTACTTTTACGAAATTTTTCGAGGTATATCTCTATAACCGCGATTCTCACAACACTTTGCATTGCGACCCCTTATTGACATTACTATGTAAGCGCGAACTACTACAACTTTGACTAGTTTAAAAATTTGATAAAATAATTGAAAAGTAATAAAAATAATTGAGACATTGTTTTCGCCTCATAAGATATTTAATATTAATAGCCTTTTTCAGATGACGGATGTCTGCACGCATGGTGATGAAAATTGTTCTAATAGTTTTAGGGCTTCGAAGACAACAAACGAATAAACTTTGTTATATTTCAACTAAAATGTTTTGAAATCTGTTGCTCAAAATTAAATTTAACACATGAGTTACATTTTAGCTTCTTTTAATTTATATTGAAAGGATTCTTCCGTCTTTAAATTCGAAAGTCCTTTAAGCAGATTTTCTTCTTTGAGAAATAAAAAGGTTAGTGTACTCAGCATTGAAATATTCTACGGTTAAAATTTCGAAAGGGCATTGAAACGACTTTATAAAAAGTTCTTGGCATAATATATTTATTTACAAAAAACAAAAGTAGGATTTCATGCGAAAAATCTATGGCTTCATCAAATTAAAGTGAACTATTTATTTTTCCAACTAATTGTTTTGCCTGCAGCATCGAAAAGTTTTCTTTACATTATGTCCTTGAACAGAATCACTTTCTTTATTTGATCATTGTTAACTTTATGAAGCATAATGTTATCAATCGACGCAAAGCACTGCTTTTTCTTGCAGCTAGTTCTAGTCCATTCTCAAAATAACTCATTTTTAAACAGTTTCATGCTTTCATTGGAAGTTTTACTTTAAATTCTAAATAATATTTACATTAAAAAATTTTGTGTACGAGAATATTTTTCAGGGTTTTTTTGCGACCCCATAAATGTCCTTACGGATCGCCTTGTGGCTCATGAACCCCTATTTGAAAATGTAAGAATTTAATATCAATAATCACAATTGAGCACTTCTGAGGCTTTCTTAAATTCGCTTCTTGTGATTTTTTCTTTTTCTGGACCAAGTTTAATCATATTTTTCGGGTCCTTGTTAAGCTTTTTTTATTACCCTGTAACGTAATACTTTTGTCAAAATTTACTCAATCAGCATTTTCTAGTAAGTTCAAAAAAAAAGTTCAAATTTTATTTTGAACTTTTTTCAAATGGCCTGATTTTTATTTAAAAGTAACGGCAGTAAGAGTTATTACAAAAATTTTGTTATGCGCGCACTTTATTTATTTATTTTTATTATATTTTCTGTTTGTTATTGTGGATTTTAATAATGTTGTTTTGTATTTTGTTATCTAATTTGAACAAATATTTAGTCCCTAAAGAACGAATGTAATATGAAACACAACGAGTTAGCATGAATTGAGTTAAAATGTTAAAATAATTTGCCTTAATACAGCTTGACAAATAATACAGGTATGCTAAACTGTTTCAAACTTTTAATTTATCATATAAAAAAAGAAATAGCTTTACCTTTTTTTGTAAATTGGTTTTAAACAAAAATTCTTTTTAATTTTTTTTCCTAAATAACTATATATATATAAAGTAAACCTTTAAAAATATAAATTCATATTGAAATGTTACAAAAACCGCGTTAAATTCATTGTTGTAACTTTTTTAACTCCATAACCAAAAAAATTTAAACGCTTTTACTTGTACTCACCACTAATAAAATATTTATGTTTTTCCCACAATAACAACAAGAATGTTTAATTTCACTTTTTTTCACAATACAAATGCCGCGTTTTGTTGTTCTCAAACCAAAAAAAATTATTATATCAAGTTTTTTTTAAGCGTCTTACTTTTCTTTCATTTGGGATAAATATTATTCTTGTTAGGTTTTCCCTTCTTGAAAACGACAACTAAATCACTATTGTTATTAAATTTTTAATTTGTAATAAGATCTCATTTATTATTATCATTTTTTTTTTTTTTTTTGTTTGTTTTGGTTATTCTTTTATCCAAAGTTGTGGTTTTAGTTGTTTTGAAATTCATAAAGTTTTACAAAGTGAAAACCACTTGTATTTTCTTTTATAATATTTTTTATAAAATTTAAAAAAACCTCAACAATTTTGCGTATTTTTGATAAAAAAGAAGAGAAAAAAAAGCAGCAAAATAGGGACTCATTCCCTTTTTGCTCTTCTAGTAATTTTTTGTAGACGAATATCTCATAACAAGTTTATTTGTGCTGATGGAAGAAAAAAAATCTAGCAAAAAAAAAAGACATTTTGTGTAATAAAATTGTATGTTTATTTATGGTCGTATTATAATAAAATAGTTTTACACTTGTTTTATTTAGTGTTACCAGGAGATGAGAAAACAGAATGTCAAATTTAACTTACAAAAAAAAGTTAAAAAAGGCTAAATTCCCCAAAAATAAGGCCAACAAAAATTCAAAATATTTTTTTAAATTTAAAATTTATTTCTGTTTGTCCTCATCTATTTTTGATATAATATGAAAATATGAAAATATGGTATAATAGTATAATAGGATTGTTCAATTATATGTAAAATTATAATCATAATATGGAAAAACAAACCGTAAAATCGGATACAATATAACAAAGTGGAATCATAATAATTATTACTTATAATAATTTATATTTTTTGCTATGATCATATGTTTCAATCATAACATGTTGCTCTTAGATTATGGTCACTACAACTATATTTTTTCTCTGCATATAGAAAAAGTAAAATTATTTCCTCAATATTTCAAGCTTAATTGCGATTTATTACAATTTTTTCTGCAAAAGCTTATATAATGACGAACAAAAAAAAAAATATTCTATAAAACTTTTCGACTAATTTATTAATTATTTTCTTTTAAAGTTCAATTAACTTATTATTTAACATAATTAACTTTTCAAATTAATTTTACATTTGTTTGTCAAAAATGGAAAACATTTGAAAAAAATATTTAAATAGAAAAACACTAAAACAGTAAAATCATAATTTTATAATTTTATAAAAAATACGGCTGATTTTAGATTTTTTGTATTTTATTGCACCCAAAATTCAGACTATAAAGAACAGTTTAAATTTCTTTCATGACGCTGTATGCAGATTCCTTTAATTCTTAACTAAATGAAATTTCATAGATTTAGCGAAATTTTTTTGAGTTCAACAGTTCTTATAGATATTCCCGTAACTTATGCAGGATATTAAAGTCCATGACAATATCCGAGTTAATATTGAGGCTATTTGCTGGTTAAAGAGTGATTATTTTATTGATTTGTTTTAATAATCTGTTATTTAATATTCAGGTTAATACGTCGCCCTATATATTAAATACAACTTCAGTGATATATTTAACGACCACACGAGGTGATCGCACTAGTCAGTGATAAATTTTTTACGAACTATTCATAAGTATATTACTAGTAACTGTATCGAAATACACCCCAAAGAAATTTTTCGCAAATCTATTACATACATAATATATTTCATTTATATAATAATTTTTGTAATTTTTAAAATATTTAAAATTTTGCAATAAATATTTTTGTGGAAATTACTGTCCTTTTTTGGATCAATACAGATTTAATTAATTTTTAAATCCAATTAATAAATATCTTTTTAGTTGCGAGAAAAATTTAATTGAAAAAATCAATTATTTACACTTAATTAGTTGTATCATTTTGATGATTGGAGCAAGATAAAAAAAAAAGTAATTAATGTAAGAAATTTTGTAAAAAAAACAATTTTTTCTGTGTACAATAATTTTTGAAGGCATTTTGTTATAAACATAACGATATTTGGTACTTTCTAGTCAGACAAAATCTGAAAACTTATTCGATTTTATCTAAAATGACTTAATAAATCTTTTCATACATTTCCTATTTTTTCTCAAAAATAAGCACTAAATAAAAATTAAAAAAATATTGCTTGAAATATATAAAGAATTTGTTAATAATGTTTTCGAAATAATTAATAATTTTTTTAGTTTTTTAGAGATTTTATATAGGGGTATCTCTTTTCATTCTAAACAAAATAGCATTTAAAATTTGTTATATAAATATGTTTAGTCTTAAAGAAAAAAATCCAAAAAAATACATTAAAAAAATCGAAAAATATAAGGAAAATAAATTTAAAAATATTGGATATATAATCACTTCTTTGAAGTGTATATAAAAGATCTTAAGTGCAGGAACTACAAGAAAATGTTTTTTTTTCGCAATGTCTCGAAACTAAGTGGATGTTTCGAAGAAGAAATAGAACCCACATTAGATTGTTTTTAGAGTGAAAATAAAAAGCGTTCTTTTGTATAATAAATTTGGTAAATCCATAAAGTTAGGTAATCTTAATTTTTTGTGCGAATAAATACACAAAATTTCTTAAATGGATTCTATAAAAATAAAGATATTAATAGAAAAAAATAAATTATTTTCTTCGTTGTTGAAATAGTAATATTTTACCCTTTTTAAGGCAATTTTAAGAATCAGAAAAGGCTAGAAAGGGCTACAAGCTAAAATATAAATTTTGAGACTAAAAGCAAAATAAAAAGGCTAGATTTAGCCTTAAAAAGGCTAAACTGGCAACACTGGTTTTATTATTGGGTTTTGTGTGTTCACAAAAAAAAATTAATACAATTACTGTTAGCATATTTTCCTACTTTAGATTTGAAACTATTTGATAGACCAATTTATAACAATTATGAGTACATTAAAATACTTACAGAAAGTTGGAAAATAATACACTTAAAGAAACAATTTGCTTGTTTTTTTTTTTTTTTTTAATAAACCATTTCGCTGTAGAAATTCCAAAAATAAGTTTTTTTATACCCTACACCACCATAAGTGGTCGGGGTATTATGAGTTTGTGCTGTTGTTAGTAGCGCACAGAAAAAATGTTAGGACCTCTATCTAAAAATATTCCGTTCATCTCAGAATCAGTTTCTGTATCGATTTGACGATGTCCGTCCATCTGGTCGGCTGGCTGGCTGTCTGTCCAATGATGAACAAAATCGCAATTTCGAAAATATCTTGATAAAATTTGGCACGAATAATTCTTTTGGAACAAGAGCGAAGCATGTTGAAATTGGTTGTGATTGGTCCACTATTTCAGCTAGCCCCCATAAAAATGTCCGCTCGGAATAGGGGTTTAATGCTGCCTTAAATATAACAAAATTTTAATGAAATTCGTCACAAATAAATATAAATCTTTATGCCAAATGTTATGAAAATCGGTCTATAATTGAACAGCTGTTACAGTTTTTGTAGTGGACTATAAAACACCATATATGTTGAAATGAAAAAAGTTAATTAACTCTTTTCGTAGTATACATTTGCATACGTAAACAATATATAAATGTACTTTAGATAAATGTTGTGTGAGATGTATTTATAGTTACTTATAACTACTCCCATGTAATTATAAAATTTAGGTTAGATTTAGAAAATAGTGTTTAGTGGGAATAAAAAGTTTATTAGAGGAAATAAATAGATAGACACTGTTTGGTAGTTGAATCTAAAGTGTACCTAATTTATTATAAATTAGTTTTAGCAAATCCTTAATGACATAAGTTTCGGGAATCATACTATAAAAATATATATAAATATTAGTATTAACATAATAATATACATTTATTATATTTATATTTTAGTAATGTACATTATATTTATGCAAGTATCGGTAAAGCATTAACCACAGGTTTTATATAAGACCCCTCCCCATATTCACAATGGTGTATGGTATCATATGGTCAGGCTTTTTTATTTTACATATTTACCATAATATAATGGAAACTTACATTTTACAGTAATATAGGTTATACTTATGGCTATAGGTCCTATATAAGATCCTCCACGAATGTTGATGTACATACACAATGGTGTATGGTATCATGTGGTTAGGCTTGACCAACTATATATATATATGACCACATGATACCATACACCATTGTGCATGTACACCAACATTCGTAGAGGGTCTTCTAAATATATATATATATATATTATAATTTAAAAAACATGGAAACTATTTTACAATTTTTATAAGTATTATTCGATTAATCAACAAAAAGATTTTAGAATCATTATTATTATTATTCCCAATTACAAATTTGCTAGCTTTTTTCAAATAATTCGTTAAAAAAGCTAAAATTTTCTACTCGTATATTTAATGCATTAAAAATCTCAATAATAATGATTACTTTACATTTATTATTTAATGATAATTCTATTGCAAACTACACTGATATATGATAGTATGTTTACATAGTATCCATGAATAATGTAGACAAAGATAATAATCATGATAAGGCTTAATATTAAAATCATAATGACGATGATTGCACCATGTAACAATTTTCCACAAAATGTTTTACATATAAAAAAGTCGATATATACATTTAACTAGAGTCCATACATAACAAAACTATGTACTCAGTTTTTCTTCAAGACGTCAGATTTTCTCCCAAAGGGATTTCAAGGTTGCTAATGCTCAATTTTTAAGAATGTTACAAAATATTTACGAGTGATAGCAACCTAATATGTATGTTAAGTAAAAGCTACTAATCCCCGCGATATAACAAATGTTTTTTTTTTAACATTGCAACACAAATTGTTAAGAAATTATCCTTTATACAAATCATATCATTATCTAAAAAATATAATATTAAGGGGTTAAATTTTCAACGGATAATTTCTTAAATTTTTGTACTACAACATTTAAATAAAAATGCTATTTTATTGCATGAATTCGTAGCTTTCATTTGACATACATATTGAGTCAATATAATATTTGTAGTGTTTTACAATGTCCTTAAAAATTGCGCATTTTTCGAAACTTTGAAGTTCTTTTGAGAAAAATTTGATATCCTGGGGAAAAACTAAATATATAGTTTTAATATGGATGGCCTTTAATTATATTCATATAACAATTTTTTCACGTGTTAGAATAATTGTTGCAGGCTGATGTATATTTGAAAATATATAGTAAAATGTAACATTTTCAAAAGGATTTTTTTTTAAGATTTTGTACTGCAATATTTAAATAAAAAATATTGTTATATTATAGGGACTTTTAGCTTTCATTTGACATCTCTTTTAGGTTGATATAATACCCATAAATATTTTATAATTTTTTTTAAAAATATGTATCCTTCCATGCTTTAAAGAAGAAATTTGACGTCCTGAAGAAGAAATGACTACATAGTTTTAATACTTATGGTCTGTGGTTTCATGTGTGAAAATGACTGTCATACGGTGTTACTACTACTCATACACATCATCGAAACTGAATGAATAGTAATAAAGCTAAAGGTTTATACAGTTAAGAATAAACATTAAAAAAAAGAACAGAAGATTTTGCTAACGAAATGAAGGATAACGCATAAGTACTTATGAAATGTTTTCACATTTTTTCTTTCATATATGATATAAGTAGGTATATATTTTTTAATAATTATGAAAATATGATTCTGATCCGGTATAAAATACATATTTATCCATGAGTTTGTATATGTTTTATATTCCTGTATTTAAATAATATAATTATGATAAAATTAACGACTGAGTGTTATTAATGTTATATATATTATATTATAATTTTTTTTTTTTTCATAATGAAAGGAATTATATGTATGTATAAAGATTTAACCTTCATTATCTCGTTCAATTAGTTCGTATAAAGCAAGATCAAAAACAATCAATATTTATTGAAGGAAATTGTAATTGAATGAAATTGGTTTACGTAATAATGCGAGATATAACTGTTAAGAACTAATTGCTATAACAAAACATACAAGTTGTTGTTATGAATGTGATGGAAATAATTGGAATCCTAAAATATTTTGCAAAGAGTGCGATGACAAATTAATGATTTTTTGTAATACATCGTAAATATTTTATTATTTTTTTACTTATTGCATTCTTATATATCAAGATAATACATATAATTGGTTATATTTCACATACAAGTACGTAACGTACATAAGAATATGCTTAGCTTTGTCAGACTTTTGGAAACAATTTATTTTAATCTCCACAAGAGTATAGAGTCTTATAGCGTTTTCTTTCATTATTTAAATATTATACTTACTCTCATAAAATAGTACTCTTTCTATGATAACAATAGAGCAAACAATGTGTAATCAATTCTGTAATTGCTTTGTTTTTTTTTTTTTTTAGTATCTATAAGAAAAAATTAAAAAAATATAATCGAAGAAAATCCGATTTTTGCGTAAATTTGCATATTTTTCTGAAGTTTAAAATTTTTGGGGGAATTTAAAATTGTTGGTGAAATTTCATATTTTTGTCAAATTTAAAGTTTTTGGTGAAATATTGGATTTTTGCTGAAATTTTAGATTTTTAGCTAATTTTCGGCTTTTTTGTAAAACATGTTTTTCTTAAGAATTTAATTTTTTATTGAAATTTCCATTTTTTGTGGAATTTTCGAATTTTTGTGAAATTTTTAAAATTTGGTGGATCATCAACTTTAAAGAAATAAACATTAAACGAAAATTCTTCTCGCAAAAAATGTTTGAGTTTGCTCTTAATATAGTGCAACATATTCACTCTAAATTTAATTTGAGGATAAAATATCAAACATATTTTTTAATTTAAAGGCCACTATTAGAAATTTTCTATAAAAAGAAAATTCATCTAAACT
Source organism: Protocalliphora azurea (assembly GCA_932274085.1). Classification (NCBI taxonomy): domain Eukaryota; kingdom Metazoa; phylum Arthropoda; class Insecta; order Diptera; family Calliphoridae; genus Protocalliphora; species Protocalliphora azurea. The sequence goes on from OW026519.1 coordinate 8,938,561, forward strand.
TTTCTATAAAAAGAAAATTTATCGAAAATTTTCTATAAAAAAGAAAATTTATCGAAAATTTTCTATAAAAAAGAAAATTTATCGAAAATTTTCTATAAAAAGAAAATTTATCGAAAATTTTCTATAAAAAGAAAATTTATCGAAAATTTTCTATAAAAAGAAAATTTATCGAAAATTTTCTATAAAAAGAAAATTTATCGAAAATTTTCTATAAAAAGAAAATTTATCGAAAATTTTCTATAAAAAGAAAATTTATCGAAAATTTTCTATAAAAAGAAAATTTATCGAAAATTTTCTATAAAAAGAAAATTTATCGTAAACAATTTCATTATTTTTTTTTTTTAATTTTATGCCAAATAATCTTATAGGGCAACAGTGATTCTCACTCTCAAAATTCATACTACCAAAATAATTAAAACCCATTCTAGGTTAGGTTTATTGTTGCTCTATTAAAAATCAGAAAAACATGGGCCATTTTCAAAAATTTTTGATTTTAGGTCTTGAATTTTTTTTTTTTTTTTTTTTTTGATGCCACATTAAAATTAATTTATACAAATATAAAGTGACTCAAATGTATATAGAATCAGTTCGCGTTAATAATTTCGTGCAGCGTGCACAAAAGTTACAGCGATTTTAATTTGAACATATAAACATTTTTACAAACCTCAAAATTTATGTATAATTCTGGTAAAAATTATGCGAAGTATCAAAATTTACTGTTATTTAAATAAAATTTATGACTCTATAAACAAAATAATACGAAAGTGATTCGAATTCGTATTGTTTAGAAGAAAATATTTATTGTCGCAATAATCATATTCGTATTGCGAAAGTTTCGTCCATCGTGAGAGATTGTGCATCACATGCGATACATCTAAGCAATAAGAAATCAATACGCCTGGAAGAAATATATTCAATATTTCTAGATAATCATCTAGGTGAAAAAGAAGATGATACCGCCAGATAGTCTTCTGGAAGTTGTAATAAATATATAGAAAAATTATCACTAAATAAATCTTGAAATAATATAATAAGCAAATCTTTTATATTTTGTAAAGAATGCATGCACATAAATCTTAACATCATAAAGCACGAAAACTGAAATGCTTACATAAAATATCCATTTTTTTTTTTTTTTTTTTTTTTTGCTAAAAGACAAACAAATTTCTTAAAAATTTTTTAAATTTTTAACAATTTTACGACAACTGAAAAATTGTGACTGAAAAAATAAATTTTCTTCCAGATGATCTCAATGAGATCATCAATTTATTGTGGAGGTGATAATCACCTTATTGAAAAATGCGGGATATTTTGGGGATAAAAATAATAAAAAAAAATTAAATTTAAATATTTTTTGTTGTTTATTGCCTAATTTTCTTTAATTTGATAAAAATACAATATTAGAAAATATTGCTTTGATGATTTTCGTCCAAATAATAAAAAGAAGATATTGGGTAAATTTCATTCTTTGATGGTATTAGTGTGGCATGTTTTAGGGTTTCCTGGTAAAATTAGAAAAATTTTCATTATACTAAAAATCGTGACTTTTTTAAATTAATTCTTCATATATTATACGCAAATATATTTTGTTATAGTTTATCATAAAGAAATACTATTTAATATAGCGATCCTTTTTTAACCCAATTATTTTTTTTTTTTTTTTTTTTTTTTTTTGGTTCATAAAATTTGTATCTTTCGAAATTTGTTGATGCGCCTCTACATTTCCGATAAGCATTACAAACACTACCTATTTTTGGCAGCTATGGTAAATTTTGTACTGTCCATGCGATGTTCATTGTTTTGACAAAAGTGGCTTAATTTAGGCATAAATTTAAGGCACCATATATCCAAGAATTACACAAACTGCAATTTGGAATATAAAAATACAAAAGCAAAAATTGCAAATTTTGCCTAATTTTCAAAAAGGTCATAACATTTTTTTATTTAATTTATTTTTAATACTCCTACGGTTTTATTGTGTTAAATAAAAAAAAAACTAAGTTCACGCAGTAACCCATGCTATACCACATGAAAACCTGATTTTTTTTTAAATTTTCGCTCTTATATTCCAAACTATCTACTGCGTTGACTATTTCGGCTACATCAACGAGGTATAGTTCAAAATACGCAAAATTACAACAAGTATCTTTATTTAAAATTTTGTATTCCGTTGAGGGGCGCACAGACCTTGATCAGAAAAAAAACTAAGAATTGAAAAATTTTATCATGAAAATTTGACTACGCTGTATGTAACTGTAAAAAGTCTGTATAACAACAAAAAAAGTATAGAATTTATCCACAAGGTCCGATTAATTTATATAAGATTAAATGAGATCAAACAGTGTAGAAGAATGGGTATAAGTTAAGAAATTTTTAGCCCTTTTTCTAAGCTTTTGAACTTCAAATATCAACAATGATTAAAAAATTAAACTTATGGAGCAAAAATTTTGCACTTTATTAGCTTCAAGTCTTGTAATTCAGATCTGTAACCCGTTTGTTTAGAATAGTTTTACCATTAGACTTATTAAGAATTTAAGCCAGTTTCATCTAGGTTAAAAATTTCTGATAATAGCCCATATGCTTTAAAGGAAATAGTTTCAAGAATAAAATGTAAGTGATAACCTTTCAAAGGTCATTTTATTAATGCAATTGTCATTTTTTTATACCAAAAGCGAATGTAGTTCTCTAAATTATTTTAAGTAATTATTACTAATTCTAACTAAGTTTATGACTGCTAAATGTTGATTCATGAAATTATACAATCAATACAATTATTTACAGGTGTACAGAGCAAAATATGTTTTTTCTTATTTGTATCTTCATTTTTGATTTTATAAAAAACTAAAATTACAACTAAAATTTTCATATTCGGCAGTAAAGAACAGAAGGTGACCTCTATTGAATGACTTAAATTACAGACATTTTCTTGTACTCTTATTTTTATTATTATTATTATTATTATTATTATTATTATTATTGTTATTATTATTATTATTATTATTATTATTATTATTATTATTATTATTTTTAATAGATATTTTGGAGGTTAAATTTAAATTATTATTTAACAAGTACATTGATAAAATTAATGTCATAAATTTTCTTGAATTTATGAAAACGAATATATTTTGTGCTAATACTTTGTTACTTTGTAAATTAATAAAAGAGCAAATTCGGGAAATCCAAATATTTCTGAAAACAAAAATAAAATAAATGTGTCAATATTTAGAAAATTTCTGTTTTTAAAACAACAACATTAAAATAAATAAGTGAATGAATGACTAACTGAAAGATACACATCAACAACTAAATGTTTGTAAACGATCAAAGTTTTTGCATGTGCAAAAGGCAGCAAATATATTTCAAATAAATACATGCACACATAAATAAACTAATATGTGTTTATAAGTGCATAACAATGTGTTTATAAATAATACTTATACCACAATATTATTTTATAAGTCTGTTTATGTGTTAGTTAGTTAGTCCATTATGCATATTTAAAAAAAAAGAATGAATGAAAATACACAAAACATATTTGATTGTCGACAATTTTGTTAGAGAGTCTTGAATATACGTAAATAATATTTATTTATATTCATACTAAGTAGTTGTTGCAGTTGTAACTTCTGTTCTGTATTCTTCTGTATTCTCAAGACAAATAAAACAACAACACATATAAAATGCATAAATATATACTTTTATACGTACATGTTAAATTAAATCATACATATGAATATTTGCAGCAAAAAGAAAAAAATATATTCAAATAAGCATGTTTTTATATGTATTCATGTTTTGTGTACTTATTTATGTGTATATTTGCAAGAGTATGTACGTGTGTGCACATTCAAAGATAGATTTTACTTGTATGCAAACAAACTCTTTCAAAAGTCTAAGATACAAACTTCAGTCATTCGAATGCACGTATCTCTCAACAGCAACGACGAAAATATTGTCACATTTGGGTTTATAAAATATTACAATTAATTAATTTTAAATTTAAATCCATAATAGATTTTAGTATTTATTTCAAAATATTATCTTACTGATAAAAAAAGCTAAAGTGTGCGTTCAAATTAAACATTACATGTTGTTTTCTTTAAAATAAAACATGAACGGAATAAGTTAGGATTAAAACTAAAATAATCATTTGTAACATTTCCTCTCCAGATTTTTCTGATATATCAGTTTATTTAAAAATTAATTACTAACTAGAATAATTTTAATTTGTTTAGCTATGACTTCTGAAAAAAAATTGTTTTGAAGTACTCTTACGAAGTTTTTCGCAGTACCTCTCTATAAGAATTTAAAGTCAATATTCACAAATTGGTGGGGCCATAAAAACATTTCCAATTCTGAGCGCTTCTACTGTAACGACAAAATTTTAAATCTGACAGGAAAATTTTAAAAACACTGTTGCATGACACGAATGTCATCAATATCTCTTTAGGACACTCTTTGTTGTGATTATTCGAGTTTATTCAGACTAAAGATGCAAAATAATCACATATCTTGCCGCCAGTGTTGCCAGACCTTTTAAGGCTAATTTGCTATTACTAATTTGCTATTACTAGTTTTATTTTTAGAGAATCATCCATTTATGCATTTTTGTGTGTTTATTCGCACAATAAAACGAGATATTTTTTATATTTAATTCTAAATTCTCTAAATTAAAAGTACTTTAGCAAATTTTGTAGAGTTTCTAAGTCGATTATTATTATATTATTTTTTAATATACTTTATCAACAATAGAAACTATTTGTGAAAATAATATAAAAATTTATTAATGCGAAAAATCACTCAAAAATTTGGAAATGCATAGTTTAGTCAAAAAGGAGTTATAGTCCAAAAATGAGGAAAAATCACTTCAAAACATTGGGTAATTTTTCATGTAAAATATAATTTTAATATACTTTATCAACAATAGAAACTATTTGTGAAAATAATTTAAAAATTTATTAATGCGAAAAATCACTCAAAAATTTGGAAATGCATAGTTTAGTCAAAAAGGAGTTATAGTCCAAAAATGACGAAAAATCACTTCAAAACATTGGGTAATTTTTCATGTAAAATATAATCCAAAATTGTATGGGAAGTTTTTTTTTGCGATTTTCTATTTTATTGATTATTATTTATAAATTTATTACAATTTTTTTAGAAAAATATCAAACACTAATGAGAATGAAAAAAATAAGTTTCTTAATTTTTTTATTTATTTTTTATTTTTATTTTAACTTTTTCTAGCCTCAGTTTTTGGGTCTAAATGCCCCAAAATTCAAATTAGACTCTTTTTTTCATTTTAAGTAAACTTTTTATTGTTTTTAAATTTTTATTAGTTTTAGTTCGATTATTTGTTATATAAAACTTGTACCTTGGAATAGGAAAGTCAGCAATATCGTATATTTTCCAGGCTAAGAAAAAAGTATTGAAAATATTTTTATTTTTTTATTATTGAAAAGCTTTGCTAATTCTGTTCCTCAGAGTTTTTCTCAACTTTGTTTTGTAATTTGAACTTGTTTGGCATAGCTTTTTGGAACTTCTCTATTTTGTGGGTTTGGAATTCATTCTTGTGACTTTTTCTTTTTCTGGACTAAGTTTCATCTCATTTTTTAGGTCTTTGTTAAGCTTTCTTATTACCCTGAAATGTAATATTTTTGTCAAAATTTACTGATTCAACATTTTCTAGTAAATTCAAAAAAAAAATAAATTTTATTTAGACAGTTTTCTTTGACAAATTACCGGATTTCAAAAATTTGATGTGTTGTTTAATCTGATATATCTCTAGAAGATATTGTAATTAAGAAAGATATTTAAAATTATTACGAAAAATTTGTGTTATGTTTTATTCGAACGCTCACTATAGTTAGTTCAATACCAACAAAATTTCTATAAATATTTATATTTTTTAGAAATGAAATTACTCTTCAATTAGATGGATTTCAAGCCATTTTTTATTAATTAAATTTTTCAATATTATATTTTCCAATCTTAAGAAACTTATATTGACTCAACTTTTGTTCATCATTGTTTAAAACAAATAGTTATACATATGTAAGGTTTTATGTACTTTATTGTTTGCTGTTTTATTTTGTGTATATCTACTGTCTATAACATTTGTCTTGTGTTAACATTTGTAATAAAATTTCAATAAGAGACGACAACAAATTATATTTCAATAACAATTTCCACACCATCACTATGTAAAGTTGCCACTATTACTATGAAAAAGAGAACTAGTATTGTATTGATGCTGCTGCCAAATGCAATTTTCATTCAGATGCAGTTGCAACGATATCTTTGTTTTTGTTTTTTCTTTAAATATAAATTCATTCTTCTTTTAGCTTTATTTTTTTTTTTCTTCTTCTGTACTGACAATAACAAACATGAAGAAACAACAAGAGAAAGAGTAAAGTTATCATATTTATGCAAAATATTGTGTATTGTTTAATGCATTTATGTACAGTGGGTCAATAAAGGAAGAATAAAGGTACTAAGTGACAAATTTATATTAGGTAATTAACTTTTAGAAACTGAAGTTAATTACCTGAGCTGCTCCACTGCCCCTTTTAACAATCCATCTTTTAACAATATATAACAATATATATATATATATATATATATATATATATAATATATATAATAATTCTCATACTCTCCAAAAGCAAACACACGTACTACCTTTATTTCTTTTAATGCACACATGTGTTTTGAATATGTGTTAGCAAAAGTTTTGAACGCTCATAAATTCATATTTTTTTTTTTTTTTTTTTTTTTTGTTCGTTTTTGTTTTTATTTTTTTTTTTTGTTTTAGTAATTTTATTTCCGTTAGCGTTTTTTTTTTATTTTGGAACTTTTTACGTTTTGACGGTTTTGTTATTTTGGCCATTTCTTAACGTTTTAGATTTTTTTATTTGCGTTTTTTTATTTTTGGCGAACTTTTTCCTTTTTTTTTTGCTATTTTTTTATATTTTGACGATTTCTTTCTGTTTAAAACAATAAGTTATACATCCGTTTTTTATTTTCGGTAATGTTTTTTCGTTTCAGCGTTTTTCTTCCATATTAGATTTTTGTTTCATTTTAGCAAATTTTTTCGGTTTGACGATTTTTTTCGTTTTGGCAAAATAACTTAAAAATAAAAGCTGTAAAATAATTTTGTTCAAAATATATAAAAGTCAACATAGTCATTTGTTGACTCTGTATTTATGATAAAAGTCATAACAGAAACGGTACCTGATTTTAATTATCCAAAATAAAACAACAATAATATGAGCTTATCTTGATAACGCAAGTAAAATAATTAATTTTACATAAAAATTGTTCATTTGTGATATTAGATAAGAATAATATGAAAACAAAACAAAACACCTTTCAAAGAGTAATTGAAATAGCTTACTTTTTCCACTTTGTTTTTCAAACAAAAACTCAAACAAAAAGTAAGTTAAGCAATTCAAAGTATTAAACTCTTTTTTGTTTTATTTATCACTCCTCTCTTACAAATTTCTTAATCAAAAGCAGGAAAAACTCTAACTTACTGTTGTTGTATCATTAGAACTTGTCTATTTTGATTTTGTTAGTAAATAACTACAAGGACACTGCTTGGAATTGAGAGAGTTGGCTGCTAGACATAAATGGAGTAGAGTTTAATAATTTGGGTCAATCCTTTGTTAGAAACTTTAGCCCCAACGAGTAAACAAAAGGTCATCGTATCGCAATCAGCTGTTTGAACCTGCTTTATGCAGGAGTGTGTTAGTAGCTATTGATAAAAAACTCTAGGTAGCGTATCGCAGAAATCTATAGAAAATAGGTTCTCACGTAGCTGTGTGACCTTTTGACAACCCTGTAGTTTGTTTTCTTTACAAAATAACCAAAGAACAGAGTTTTTAACACAATGAATGTTCATAAACATATGATACATTTACTATTGTTGACCGTTTGTACAAAACGTTTCACGCTACTTTTCTTCATAGATACTTATAGATACGTCTATAAGTATCTATATGAGGCTTTTGTATATGTATTAGTAGCTTTTTCTGCACATCTATGTAAAAATACCTCTATAACTGTATATATATATTTTTTTATTAAAACCGCATGTATACTGTGAGCGTAAAAGGAATTATAGGAAATGTATTTGTCTGTTGGTTATATGAATATATTATGCTGTGACGAACAAAAGTCAGGTATTCGTTTTTGCACACATGAATTTATTTTATAATTAAAACATAAAGGAAATTTATTATATTTATTATTTTGTTTGATTTATAATTAAATTCTGGATATCATATTTTTCGTTTATACATTATTCATTGGATGTAAGTGAAATAATGTTGATTGAATTTTATAAAAAAATGCTATATTTTTTTATGTTTTGTAAAATATATTAAGAATAGAATTTAAACGATAATTCCGTTAAAATAATTTAACACCGACCTGACCTCTGTCGCATAGTAAAGAAATATATGTAGATAAATACGATAGGGTACAACGTAGAGCAGAATTTTATTTGGCTTAATTAAACAAAGTCTAAGTTAACCAACTGGTAGTCGCCATCTATTTAGATCAGAATCTTATTCGATTAAGTAGGTGGATTGATGCTCTGGAGTTGTTTAGGCAGAATAGAATTTTATTCAGTCTGACAGAAAGACAGTCAGTATGGGGAACTCTTATCTGGTCAGGAGAGAATTTTACTCGATCTGGGCAAATTAAGTCGCTCGATGATTACGAAAAACGTTTTTTACGTATACTTGTCCACCTTTACATATACGTGTATAATATTTCGGTGTGGCGTAAGGTAGAATAAATGATAAGGAGTAAATAAAGTATGTATAACGTTTATTTGAAAAGAAATTTCTCTTTCGTGTTTTGTCTCTCTTAAGAATATATTATTTGTAATAAATTTTGGGAGCTGTGAACTTCACCCCAACACATAGTCGTTACAATGCTATACTACCTTATTCCAAAATTGGCTAAAAGAACATAATATAAATAAATGTAATAAACATATTTTATGTTTACTGTAAAAATAATTTAGTTACGGAAATGCATGTTTGATTAATATAACCAATATGGTTGCTGGAATTATAGTGACTATAATATTTAAAAAAAGTTTAAGCATGATAAGTTTACTGAAATAATAATGAAATATACTTTTTTCTCTGCATGTAAAATTGTGTTTTCCTTTACTTTGGCATATTTATATTTTTTACCCACTGTATTATATCATATATAATATATCATTACCAAACATAACTGTAGGTAATTGTGCTAACGATCTCAATAACAACAGTCTCGCAACAAAAAAATGTCACAACTAAAGTATAAATAAAATAAAAACAACAATAATGGCATCATAGAAAATAATGATAATTTATAAAGGACAAATATTTTCAGGAAATTATTATTAATTTGCATACATTTCTTGTTTCTGTTGTTGCTATCTTTATCGTTCTGTGTTAAAGAAAAACATTTAAAGTGTATACTTATGTTTTTTGAAGTATATAAAGCACTTTCAAGCTTAATATATACTACGTTTATACGAGTTTATATTTTATTTGCAAGTTAGTATCTCACGAAAACTAATCATGATTAGAGAAACTAATTGCAAATAAAGCGTACAGTGTTGCCACTTCCTTTTACGTTAATACGTCCGGCACGTCAAATAAGGAAATATATTTCCTTATGCAATTTTTATGAGTTATTTGTTCGTAATAAACATGCGAATAAACGTAATAATACATCTGTATATTTATTTCCTTGGGCTTTATATGTAAACATAACCAAAAAAAAAAAAGTACGAATGAAAACATTATTAAGTAAACATCAATTATAATTGATAAATCTTAAGGGTATTCAATTCAATAAGAATTGAATAAAAAGATTTTATAGAACGAAAAGATGAAAAATGGTGCAAAATAAATAATAAAACAAAACTTTTAATTTTATTAAAACCACTTGTAACCAGTCTTACAAATTTCGTCAATTCAACTTACCTTAAATTCAAAGTTAATACGGATGGAGAGACGAACATTGTTATGTTGATCAATGAGGTACTAGGTACAAAAGTATACACTAAGCTAAAGGAAAATTATCAAGCGAATCTCTTATGAGAAATATTTAAAATTTTATGGTGATGGAATGACATGAAGGATCGAGTAGTGATAGAGGATATTGATATTTTCCAATAAGCTATATTATTGCATACTTTTGTAACATTCAGTTAGTGTTTCGAAATTCAAATCACGTTCAAACGATAATAATATTATGGTTAAATTTTCTTATCAAAAATTAGATTTCTAATTATCAGGGTTCACCAAGAAATGGTTATCCTCATATCTTAAAAATTTTATATTATTCCAATTTTAAACATGTTTAATTTGAATGCAATTTTCTCTTAAATTATGAGGTTGTCCATATACACATAGATAAATAATTATGAAGAACGATTAAAATACATATAAAAGAAAAATTGTCATTTTATATAAAGAAATTTCAAAAACGTTTGCCAATATAGTTTTAATTTATATTCATGAAAAAAACAGAAAGTTTTCATTAAAATTTCAAATGCTGATAAGATAAAAAAAAACCCAGAAAAAAATTTAGAACATGTTCTAAAATCAAAAACTGGTGCATTCATAACTACTTCTAATGCTTTAATAATATCCTTAGAATTGGTGATGTCATAACCAATTCTGGCACTCATGAAGTAGAACCTTACTAAAGATCTAAATTGGTTTTAAGGAATGTTTTGGAGAACTAGTGGTTAAGAACTAATTTAGTATAACTTCAGCATCACTTCTCTGAACAAATTACTGGTTCTCAAATGATTTCCTAGAACTATTGAAAAAACTTAAATACAAAAATTCCAAAAATTAAAAAAAAGAGTAACAGCAAAATTAGTTTTATTTGAAAAGTGGCCTTACAAATTAAAATAAAAAAAATTAAAAAAAACATGTTCTGAAACAGTTTCCCAAAGCTTCTGTAAAACTAGTTCAGAATGTGACAATTTTGAACAAAAATAATTTATTAAGGAACTAGTTCTAGAACCATTCTGTGGAATGTGTACTGGCTATGGAACACTTCTACAGAATTAGTTCTGGAGGTGAAAATTTCAAACAAACGTCATTGGTAGTAACGTCAAAATAGAACGATTACAGCCTATTTTCAGGCATTCTGGAACTAGTTCTAGAAATAATACATTTTTTTCTGGGAGAATATATTTTTTTGTGTAAACTGAATATAAGGCACACTTAAAAAAAAACTCGAGGTTTTTAAATTTTTTTTCGGGAATTCTACAATTAGTCTGCGAAAATAAGTGTTTCGCTTCGGAATTTGATAGAGGGAAGCGAATTTTGGCATATAGCTTCGTCTTGGCGGTTGCAGAACTATAAATATACTCTATTACTGCTGATTTCTGGAGATATAAAAGTCGTAGCATAATGAAAATTGGCAATATGTAAAATCAATTGAATTAAACAATATTTCTATGAAAACTTTTTGCTACTTTGAATTATACTATGTATTTTAAGGTGAAAATTTTTCGCAGTGTTTCATAACTACAAAGACACTTAACTAAAACTTAAAATTTTTGGAAACGGAAAGAGCAAAATATATAAGGAATATAAATTAATAATAATAAAATAATGCATAATTTCCGGATAAGAACTCATTTGAAAATATTTAAGGAATGTTAGTCCTTCGGATTTATCCTGCAAATCAGATATATGAAAGTGCTTATCATTTAAAATGACCAATAATTGATGCATGGAGGTCCTCAATCGAAAAAATGATGTCAACACTGGCGAAGTAAATGCCGGTGACTTTTTTTAAAAATATAACTGTACGACTTTTGTGTCTCCACAAATCCGCTATAATAGGGTGTATTTATAGTTCTGCAAGAGACTGTATCTCGATTATTATGAATCGCACCAGTTTTGATGCCATTGAAAAATTTATAAAGTATAAAATTTCCAACAATTTTGCTAAAGTACATCGTCATGAACCATTATTAGTTTTAGAGTTACAGCACGTCTCATGTATCATAGAAGTCATATGAACTTACTTTCTATTCTACTAATTGTCGAGAAATTTTTTTCTGGTCTATGTTAGGGTGTCTGCAAGTGTAAATTTTTCAATAAGGCTACAGAATAAAATTACAATTGCAAACTCAAGGAACTTAGGGCACATAAGTCCGCTAGTTAGAGAACTGTCTCTATAAGTTTTTGTTAAAATCGGACCAGGTTTAGACCTAGCACGCATATAAATTGTCGTCTAAAATCATAATTTTTCTGGGTCTTCATTATCCCATTTATATGGGTTCTAGTTTGAAATATGGTCTGATTATAATAAAAACTTTTATGGATAGTTCTTTCGCTTGTTTAATCATGTACCCGAGGTCTTTTCAGTTTGCGATTGTAATTTTACCCTGTAGTATCAGTGACAAATTTACACTTGCGGATACCCTAACATGGACCCGAAAAAAATTTTTCAACAATTTTTAGAATTGAAGCTAAGTTGCTATAATTATCCCTACAATTTTACTATATCGTCCTGAAATATAGCGGATACTAGAAAACATTAAAATGAATACAAAGTGCACTGTAACTCCAAAACTGATGATAGATAATACATAAAAGTGTACTTCAGAAAAATTTTAGGAATTATAATTCCTTAATAAAATTCTGTATATTTAAGACATTACAAGTATTTGGGAATTCTGGAATTTGATGCTTTTTGAGAATTTTTGGGATTTTAAATGCTAATTTAGTTATTTTCATTTGGAAATTCTTAGATTTTATGTTTCTACATTTTTTTAACTATTACTCAATCCACAATGTATATTGTTTGAGCTATTGTGTTATGTTATTTAAAATAAAACATTATTTAAAATATTTGAAAAATGTATGAATGTTTGTGTTTATTAATTCTGTTAAAAGTTAGTAATGGCTTGTAGTTACGGATATTTGGCTACCGATAAGTTTATGAAATTAAAATTTATAAAATCTTTTACTTTTAAAATGAAAAAAATGCTTATTATATCCTGACATTTCATTAATTATTTGTAACCTAAAATGTAAGTAGTTCCTATTAATGAGTTACCGAATAGCTTGGAAGTAATATACGAGTAGTTATTGTAATGACATCTAAGTAATGACTTTCTGAAATCCCCACTTGTAATAAAATAGGGTAATTAGATGAATTTAATGTCATCACCGTGTTAAAATAATGAGTTATTCGCCTAATGTATAAGTACTGAAGATTCTTTGTATTAGTTTATTAACTCATTACAATTTTTTACAAAATTGTTCACCCAAGTTTTGAAAAAAAAATATTTACTGAAAATTTAATTTTTATTAAAATTTTTTTTAAAATTAAATTTTTACTAAAATTTATTTTTTTTTTTTTTTTTTTAAGAATTCAATTTTTATTAAAGATTATTTTCATTTTCCTAAAAGTGAAATTTATCTAAATATTCAATTTTTTTCTAAGAATTAAATTTTTTACAAAAAATTAAATTTTCTACTAAAAATTCAATTTTTCACAAAAAGAATCGATTTTTCTCTAATATTGTGTTCACATATATTGTTTTTTTTTTTTTTTAACACAAAGAGTTTAAACATCACTGTTTACATATCATTTTATTGTGTTTTCCTTTTGGCCTATTTTACGTTTGCTAAAATATTTTCTCAAATTTTTGATTTAAATAAAAATTTTACACACACAAACACTTATTAATTCCAAAAATACAATTTTATGTGTTTAAAATTTATTTATTTCATAATTTTTTGTGTTTGACAATTTTTACGAATTCTTTTTCCAACAAATTTCTTTGTACTAAAAATACTAAAAATCTCATCCCTTTTTGGAAATTTAGTATGTTTTTTGTGTGTTAAATAATAAACAACTCGAATCGAGATGTTTTTGGCACTGAAATATATGAAGAAAAAAATCAATTTGTTTGTGTTTTTTGAGAACACGACACCTTTTTCAAAAATTTTCTATATGTGAACATAGCATAAAAAAAATTGATTATTCACAAAAAGAAAATCGATTTTTCACTGGAAATCCAATTTTTCATTAAAAAGCTGATAATTCAATAAAAAATTAATATTTCACCCAAATTCATTCAAATTTTATAAAAAAATCAATTCATAAAAAATTTAACTTTTTAAAAAAAATTCCGTTTTTCACCAAATTTTTTCATTAAAAACCAAAAAAAAAAAAAAACGTGTTTAAAAAAATTATAGCATTGTGGTAAAAATTTAGCACAAGTTCTTAAATACTGCTATTCACAGGGATTTAAAATGTTTATTTTTATTTGTAAAATGTACTATTTTTTTTATATTAGTTCTTAATAATCGACAAGAATATTTTAATATAAAAATTTTTAAGTATTTCAAATTTTTGACAAATTTAACTAAATAATTACATGGTGCTACAAAATTAAAAAGGTTGAAGACAATTGGAATGCAATATAACACATTTTTAGAATTATTGCCATTATTTCGCACCATAAATATGGCAACAGCAAAATACACATAAAATAAAAGATTTACAACTTCGAAAGAGGTAATATTTTCTATAATTATAAACAAATTTTATCAAATAATCGCTCATTTTACTCCTAATTAAATATAGTGGGTCAAAATCGGCTGAAAAATTCAAAAATAAAAAATTGATTTTATATATACTTTTTACAAAAGATAAGTTCTTTTCTTTCTGATTCCATTTTAAAAATTTAAATTAGTTCATGGATATTTGAGATACAAATTTTAAAAGCCTCGAAATCAGAGAAATAGGTTTTTTGGAAATAACTCCCGCTTTATGGGATATATTGAAAACCCTAAAAATATATTACATTCCAATTGTAATTGATGTTTTTATAATATATATATATATATATATATATATATATATATATATATATGAATTAAATAAAACAAATTAATTTAAAATTTATTAAAGGAATTCAACTTCCATAGTATTTTTTTATTTTTGGAAGGCAACACTTGATTTTTTTTATAAATAAACATTATTTTTTATAATTTAAAATTAATTTATTTTTGCCATAATTACACTCTGCTACAAAATTACTTTTATTATTTTCAACAAAAAGAAATAGCTAACGTGTATTGTAGATCTTCTTGATGAAGTATTTTATTTCATATTTTATTTGGTGCATATTTTTGGGGCAAAAATTAAAAATGTATGAAGTTTGATTAGGTTTTGTTATATTTATAACAAAAATATCCTTAAAATTATTTCATCGGCATATAGGTTTCCTAGAAAAATTTATAATAAATTTCAATTCAATTCAAAAAAACCTGAAAAAAATTTATTTATTTTATTTCTTTTATTTTCCATATTTAACAAAAACTATAACAAATAATAAATAATATAAAAAAGCCAGATCTTTCTGCTTCGAAAAAAGTTTAAGAATAAAAAATCAACAAAACGATGCGGGAGTTAGGGCTACATTTATATAGGAACCTACCCGAAAACCGTTTTTTATGTTAAATCAAAATTTGAATAGTGTATCTGAAATGTTTAGAGCTGACTTATGTTGTAGATAGCTTATATACTGTATCATTTTAGAATGATTAATTTACTGCAACACAGTATCATTAAAGAAAAAATTGGAAATTCTAAAATTTTGTGAAACTTTTACAAAGAATTATATTCTACTGCAGATAGATCGTTAAAAAGCGCCGATGACAATTCTATGTATACTCCCACAAATATTTAAGAGACTTAAAATCTCGAATCAAAATATCCAAAACTCAGTAAAAAATAAACAAATCGAATAAAAATTCCAAAATAAACTTCAAACTAAATTTTATAAATTTCACTACAAAATTGCTAATTTTACAACAGAATCTTTTTCTAGTGTTTCTAAGTAATACAAATTATATAACATATATAGAGATATTTACAAGCCAATTTAAAGATATTTACAAGCCATGTGCATAATTTGTGCATCTTTATCAATTCATGATTTTTTTTTTTTTTGGTTCATAGACAATTTGTATTTATTTTCTTTATTATTTCCTTAAACAATAATAGCAAAAAGAGAAACAACAAGAGCAAAAAATAATTATTCAGTTCTTTGAACACAAAGTCTTTTGATCTTGGTCATAATTTTTCTTGTGTTAAATGTTCACAATACGACAGCAACAACAACACTAATAAGAAAAAACAATAACTGCCGAGTTGCAAATTGTTTTTCGACATTTTTATTTACTTTATATTTTTAAAAGAACCTACGATAAAATAAATGCATGTACGTGTGTAAAATTTTCAACTATACAACGTTGTTTGCATGTATGTGTGTTTGTCTCTCTATATCTATGTTGGTATATTGTTTACAATATAACAATGCACATCTTAACTTTTATTTAATTTCTTTATTTATGGCAATATATTCACCAGCTACTTGTATAACACTTTTTTGTATTTTTTAACTTCTTAGGCTTTGTCTCACACTCTTTTTGTTTTATTTTTATGTGCGTTTGTGTGTGTTTTAAAGCTTTTACCGTTAGTGTGTTTTTTTACAACTCTTTTTCCTTTTTGCACACACTGAGCCAAATGTACATTTATATGTAGTATAGTAAATAACCCAGCAAACAAGGTGGAGTGATGTACAGAACATTTTATGTTCTTCAAATCAAATCTTTTAAAACTTAGGTATCAATCGGACTTTCATGTATTTTGCAATCTGCCTCATTCAATTTTATATATATATATAATTCAATCAATTATGGACCAATATTAAATATGAGGTATAGGCCCGGTATTATACTGCTCACTTAGTGACAAAATCGTATTCTTTTCCCATCCCTTAAGTATGAAAATTGTATGACGTCTTAAAAAATATTTATTGAAAATAAACAATAATAAATAAAAAATACGAAACCTAATAAAATTATTTTAAATTTTATAAGCTGTAAATTTATATTTTCTTTGTGGTTATAAATACACCTTTTAAATTTTACTGCCCATAAGCTTAAGATTTTTTCACATCTTTAAAGTTATTTTTATTTATTTTTGGTCCCACATTAGAGTGGCATCAAAAAATGTTTTACCAAAAAAAAAAAAAAAAAAATTATAAGTTTGATAATTATAATAATTTTTGGTATTATTATAAGCAAATCTAAATTAAAAGATATTGAGTAAAAAATTAACATAACTGAGACAAATCGTTTTAGGATAAATAAAATATATTTATGATTTTTAGTTAAAGGAAATTTTTTGGAAAGTTGTTATCACTCTATTGTCCATACATATAACTTAAAGCTCTTTCTTTATTTCCTTGCCAACTTAAGTTCTAAATTATAAAACACAGCTTTACCTAAGTATGAGCTTAAACTTAAATGTTTCTTAACTAAGTCTGCACTTAAGTATATACTAAGGCAACAGTATAAAACCGGGCCATATTCATGTTTTCCACACGTCTCTAAGTTCGCATATAATATCCCAGGGGTCGGAATGATAATTTCGTATACAATAGACTTACCACTTTTTTGTATTAATATTTAAAATAAAAAAAATAGTGTATGTAGTAAACCTTCTTTAATTATGCTCAAAAAACTGTTTTAAGGTAGGTTCCTTTATTAGTGTATCCCTAACTCTGTTACTGTTTTGTTGATTTTTATACCATTCACCACAGGTTTAAAGGTAAAGTTTGTCATTCATTTTGTAATTTTCGAAATTTTTGACGGAGAACTAACAGCTTATATTTTCTGGATCCTTATAAGAAATGATGTCGATATAACGATGTCCGCTTGTCTGTCTGTCCGTCGGTTGAAATGGTATTTATGAAGCCCACCGATAACTCCCATATATAATACATCAAACGATCGGAAATCCTTTCGAGAATTTTTCCATTGGAATTCTGCGAAATCACTTTAAAAATGGCAGAGATACGTGAAGGCATTTGTGAAGCCTCCCCACAACATAAATATATTATATATGCATCAAAAGATTAGAAAATTTTACCAAAATTTTTCTGTTGAAACTCGAAAAAACAGTTCAAAAATAGCAAAGATATTTATTAAAAAAAAAACACTTTTTTAAATCGGTTTTCGATTTTCTGAAGCCCTTATAGAAGCTAAGGATTTCGTTTTTGCGAAACCAAATCGATTTTTTTAATTTTTCCGCTGATGAAATGAACTTAGCCAGTCAACTAGTTACAGAGATATCGGCCAAAATGCATTTATAAACGATATCCTAGTCCTAAATAAGCTGCGGACTTGGTTTAATATATATCGATCACAAATATTTTTCTCGAATTTCGGTTTTTTGAATCAACCAAGTCGGTTTATAAACAACCGAGTTATTGGCAAATCTGTTTTTTTTTTTAATTTATTTAATGCCTACTTCCATTATAGTTATTATTTTCATGGGTACTGAAAAATAACAACAATAAATTAAGGCTTGTTTCGTTTTTTCTTTCACAGAAAAATCGAAAGTCGTCAGAGACGCTAGGCCTGGAGATGATCAGCCATCAACTAGTAAGAGGACTTCACTTTCGAAGCCTGTCAGCTCCAGTAGTGGGGCTGTACGAGCTTCGATTGGGAAGCCTTCTACATCGAAGAACGCTGGTCAAAACCCATCCGGCTCTCTTAAAGGCCCTCATAGTGGGGTTGTTAAGAGGGCCAGGTCTGGGGATGACCAACAACCTTCGATGGCCAAGAAGGTTGTTCACACGCCAGACAGCTCTAGTAAGGGCCACCATAAGGAGGTCATTAAGAGAGCTGTATCAGGAAGTGAACAACCCTCAACATCGAAAAGAGCGAAGGAATCAGTGTTGCAGAATTGTATTCAAGCTGCTGTCATTGACAGGGTTGATCAGACTCGCATCTGACAGTATTGGAAAATCAGAATAAGGGTCTTCTTACAGGTCAATGGAAGTTGGTGAACACCATGACTTGTAAGGAGAACCAGGGCAGAGACTTCAGATTCGCAGTGGATCAGGAGTCTCTAAAGAAGCTGGAGTCACTGGGGGGAATTGTCAATTTCGGATTTGGGGTGATCAGGTTTAGGTATAACAAATCTGATAAACCCAAAGAGGCTGTCAGTGGTGCAAATTAACTTGCATCACTGTGAAGCAGCCTCAACCGAACTGACAAGACTCCTCATTGACTCCAACGTGGACGTGGCCCTCATACAGGAACCCTGGATTAACAACACCAGGGTATGTGGTCTGAGGGTCACGGGGTACAACCTGTTCATACCATCCACAACGGAAAAGGTACGGACATGTATACTGGCTAGGAATAATCTAAATATTAATTTTATTCATTCCTTTAGCAGTGGGGACCTTACAGTCGTCCAACAGGAAGCCGCAGGAGGTAGCGGGCTTATAATGGCGGCTGTGTACATGCCGTACGAAGCAGCCGATCCACCAGGTATCGCTCTGCAGCAGCTGGCGGAGCACGTTAGGAGGAGCAGGGACATCAACAGAAGAGGTGAGTCGGTATACGATTTTATAACTTGTTATGATCTGCATATCTGTAATAGGGGTAGTACTCCTACGTTCAGAGCGAAAGATAGGGAAACAGTTATAGATGTAACGCTGGCTAAACGTGGGGGAAATTATGTTAGGGATTGGAGAGTAGTTTTGGATTACTCTTTTTTCGACCATAGCATGATATCTTTTGATCTCAACTTTGAGAATGCGAGGGAGTAGCCCTATAGGAACTCGATAAGGACAGATTGGAAGTCCTTTAGGAGGTCAGTCTGTAGGGACCTTAGGGATACTGAGGACTGGAGAGATTCAGTTGAGGGTATCGAGTTGGTGGTGGATAATTTCACGAATATTATTAGCAATAGTTTTGTGCTCAATTGTCCAGTGATTTATCCTGGAAAAAGGAAACAGCCGAAATGGTGGACTAGGGAACTTAGGGACCAGCGGTCTACAGTTAGGAAGCTGTTTAATAGAGCCAAACTAACGAGGAGCGATGAGGATTGGAATAGCTATAGGGATAGTTTCTCTAAGTATAAGAAGGACATTAGACGAGCGAAACGGACTTCATGGGTAAATTTCTGTGAATCGGTGGACTCCGTTAACGAGTTGTCTAGGTTTAGGCGAGTATTATCCAAGGACCCAGTGGCACCTGGATACATACAACGTGCGGATAACTCGTGGACAGAGTCTAGCTCAGAGTTCCTCAGTTTACTTATGGAGACTCATTTTCCAGCCTGTAGGGATATAGAATCTGATGGAGGGACAGGTAGCGTCAGTGATAACCTACAACCCGAATCAGATGCTGGGGATACCGATGTGATAAGGGAGATGATCACTAGAGACAAGGTATTATGGGCGGTAAATTCATTCGAGCCATACAAATCTCCTGGCCCGGATGGAATATTTCCGGCCATGCTACAGAATGTCGATGAAAGAGCCATCTCTCTATTGACGGAGGTTTTTAAGGAATGTCTTAGAATGAAGTACATTCCCAGAGGGTGGAGAGAGGTAAGGGTCATTTTAATACCCAAAGCGGGTAAGACGACTCACTCAAAGCCCAAGGATTATAGACCGATCAGCCTATCGTCTTTTCTATTGAAGACAATAGAAAGACTGATCGATTTTTATCTTAGGACTAGCATAGGAACTCAGGTCATTAGCGAGTCTCAACATGCTTATCTTAAAGGTAAGTCCGTTGAGAGTGCTCTGCATGACGTTGTGAGTTACATTGAGCGAGGTCTGCTGCAGAGGGAATATACCATGGCAGCTTTTCTCGATATAGAGGGGGCCTTCAATAATATCACGATAGAGGCTATTGAGGAATCACTTGTTTCGCTGAATATAAGTAAGCTCCTTTTTGAGTGGATAATTCTGATGCTTAGCAGCAGGGTTATCAACTCAAACATGGGAGGCACTTGTATGAGGAAACTCGTGACTAGCGGCACACCGCAAGGGGGATCCTTTCTCCATTACTGTGGCTCTTGGCCGTGAACGTCATTTTAAGACAGTTTGATGCTAAGGGACGGAAGATTGTGGCCTACGCCGATGACGTTGTTTTACTGGTCTCTGGTAAGTTCTTATCTACGATCAGTGAGGTCATGCAGACAGGTTTACGTGATCTGTCCCTTTGGGCCAACAGTAAGGGATTAGGGGTAAACCCAGAGAAAACGGAACTAGTTTTGTTCACTAGGAAATACAAGGTCGAGCATTTTAGCTTGCCAGTATTGAACGGGATTGAGCTTGCATTGTAAAGTGAGGCCAAATACCTGGGTGTGTACTTGGACAGTAAATTGTCTTGGAGGAGAAACACCCAGGAGAGAGTCAAGAAGGGACTCAATGCCTATTACACCTGCAGGAACTCTATAGGTAGGAATTGGGGCCTTAGGCCGCAAGTTGTATACTGGATTTACACTTCGGTTGTAAGACCTATTCTTACTTATGGCTGTACAGTCTGGTGAAAGGTATTGGGTAAAGAAACGTATAGGAAACTTCTCTCTAAAGTTCAGAGGTGTGCTTCAGTTGGCATCTCAGGTGCCAGGAGAAGTACACCTCAGGCGGCGCTGGACATAATCCTCCACCTTTTTCCAATTGAGGAATTTGTGAGGGGTATGGCTGTCCGCGGCCTATTTAGATTGAAGGAACTGGGATTATTAGGTACCTCTAGAGCGGGGCACGTCAGCATATTAGATGAAGACAAATTCAACGGTCGGACACTATCCTTGGCTGAGCCTACGGATTATGTCGGGACTACGATTGACTTCGGGGCTACTCCCGCTTTGGTGTTACCTAGCAGGGACTTCTGGGATGGAGTAGAAAAGCTCTATGGAGGGTGTGCGGTCTTCACGGACGGTTCGAAAATGGAAGTTGGCACTGGTGCAGGTGTATACTTTATGGGAACTGATATCAGACGATCCTACAAATTGTCTGACAGTTGTAGTGTCTTTCAAGCGGAGATTCTTGGCATTTATAAGGCTCTAGGCTTAATTGAGGGGAATGTTGGATGAGGGTCTGAGATTACTATCTATGTTGATAGTCAGGCATCGTTATTGGCTCTGACTAGTAATTTTTTTAGGTCCAGATTGGTACTTGAGTGCAGAAGGGAATTGAGAAGGTTAATGGATTCCTATATGATGAGACTCTGTTGGGTTCCTGGTCATTGTGACATTCTTGGCAACGAGATAGCCGATGAGCTAGCTCGCAGTGGCTCGGAGCCAGATAGGTCTTTCATAGAGTCATCTGTTAGGATTCCAATTGGGTCCTTCTTTAGGGCCATAAGGGAGTGGACTCTGGACAACACGAATCGAGCCTGGAGTGACAGATCGGACTGCAGAATTTCTAGGGCATTATGGCCTAGCTTAAAACTGGCGGATTCCAAGCATCTTCTAGGTATGAGTCGTGGTAGTCTTAGAGTCATAGTAGATATGGTTACGGGTCATTTCTCAATAGGGAATATATTGAGTAAGTGGGATATTGGCACATCAGACTTTTGTAGAGACAGTGGAGCACATACTCTGTCACTGTGTAGGGCTTCAGCTTAATAGGTTGAAGTGGTTTGGAAGCCATACACTACATGAACTAGGTGAGGTTAATGGCAAAGGACTTGTCAACCTCATAGGGTTTGTAATGGGAATAAAATGGCTTAGGAACAATCATAACTGATTGATTTGGTATAGGTTCCACTTTTCCTTCTCCTTCTTTCATAAAGGGATCACAATGGGCCGTTCGACCTCTGGGTGTAGGCGTGAATACGCCACCCTTTCTAACCTAACCTAACCTAACCTAAATCGAAAATTTTTTTAAGAATTTTTGCGTTGACAAAATGAATTTTTATATCCAGTATTAACCGAGTTATAGACTGAAACAAATTATTGGATTTTTTGAAGCTCCTATATAATCTATCACAAATATTTTTTTCGAATCTCGGTTTTTCAAAATCAGTTAAATCGGTTTATAAATTTTATATTTTATATTATATTTATATTTCTGCACCGATTTGTTAATATGTTCCTTAAATATGTGTGAACTTTTGTAAACTTCCAAAGTATTAAATTTGTTATTAACTAGCTTTTGCTGGTGCACTGATGCGATAACTAATATTTACTTTATATGGAAGCTAGTACTCCCCCTGGATCTATTCACCCTATTCGAAGTTTGATACGAAAATTTCTTTTAAATTTTTTAAGTCTTTCACTGTAATAGTCCTCTAAATGAGAAAATTTATATTTTCTTTACCCTTCCTATTTTCATTTCATCAACGCAGTGTTATTGGATAAATTTTTAATAATTATTAGATATGCCATAATGAATATTTGCTTTATATACCTCCATATACACTCTCTGCTCCAATCTATTTTAAGCTAATCGACTCTCCCTTTTGAGAGTTTTAAAAAAGTGGGCGTAAATATGGGCGTGGCATCCGATCAAGGTCCATAATAATCTATAACATTTTGTAGTGCAGTCATTATCTGTACGTCAAATTTCATATAAATAGCTTCATTAATTACGAGTAAAATTGTAAAAATAATTCTTTGTGTGATGTCCAATCGAGATCTAACAAAGCCTATAATCACCTCCGACACTTGTACTATTTGTGTCTCAAATTTCGTGAAAATTGGTTCAGCCGTTTAGCCCTGATTGATACACCAACAAACACAAACGAATAAACAGACAAACTTACACCTCAATTTTATAATATATATAAGGATAAAAACTTAATTCTATTTCAACTTTATATAAAAATGCAAATTATATAAAGTTTTTAGTGTTTACATATATATAGTATAGGTAAATATATTTATAATTATAGTCAATATAATGTATTTCGTTTTCATATAGCACATCTCAACATGAGTGAAGGGTATATAAGATTCGGCACAGCCGAATATATCACTCTAACTTATTAAATTTTAAGCTACTTTGGAAAGTAGTACAATCGTAAAAATTGAATAATGTCTTGGGCTAATATTAAATGCCCTTAAGGCAATTTCTCTTGTAAATACTGCAGGATTGTTTTATATTATTTTGTTTAAAGTGGGCAAAAATTTTAGAACTTATTCGATTAAGAAGAAAGCAAAAATTTTCGCGCACGTGATGAAACTCACCATATTCGATTTAAATGAAATTCGGTGTTCACACTCACTTTATCAATACAAAATTTAGAGTTGTTCAAAATTTACAAATTTGTTGTAGTTTAGTTTTTTTTATCGCGGTTCAAAGTTTACTTTTTTGAGATTCTTCAAAACCTATCTTCCCGATCTAAACAAACTTTAGCTCAAACTGACTCTTAATAAATCAAATTTCTAGTTAATTTTATAAGAACTACATTCTTGCAAAGAAAACGATAATGAAATCAAAATTTGTCTTTCTATAAAGGATATTTAAAAAAGTCATATGTTCCATTTTCATAATTTTTCTTTAAAATGTTCCTTAAAATATTGGCAACAAAATATGTAAAAAATTTAGAGTGAGACCTTGGGGGGATACTCAGAAAATTAAAATTAAGTAAAAAGAAAACTTTCATTTCAGTTATAATTTTATATCTTTTAGTGTATTTTTTTCTTCTTTTTCTTTTTTTTTTCTTTTTTTGTTTTGTATGAAAATATGTGGAGAAATTTTTCAAAAATCAATGAGTGTATCCCAAAAAGTTTGGATTTCCATTGTGATGAAAAGTTAAATATATTATGCTAAAAAAAAAAAAAAAAAAAACATAAATCTAAGGTGGTATATTCAAGGAAAATTGCATCTCAAAAATTCATTTTTCAAAATTAATAATTTTCCAATATACAACGCAGTTTGAATTGTCTTAATCTGTAAAGTGGTCTTCGAGATACTGTTCTTTAAAGTTACATATTTTTGAAATTTTTTACACCTTTCAAAAATCGCAAAACTAAAACAAGAACTCATAAATCGATTCCTTGAAACAGCTACGATATTCTTCACCAATCAAAACATTCAGTTAGAAATTGCCGATTTATTGTCAAAATATTTGCATTTGGCCTGACGGGGAACCCTACTTTGGAGGATTATTTCCTCTGAAAAGAAAGTTTATCGAAAATTTCCTATAAAACAACATTTATCGAAAATTTTATACAAAAAGAAAATTTATCCAATAAGAAGAAAATGATCTAAAATTTCCTATAAAAATAGAAAATTGTCGAAAATTTTCCGATAAAAAAAATTTATCAAAAATTTTCCTATTTAATATTTTATCGAAAATTTCCTTTAAATAAAAAATTTATCGAAAATTTCCTTCCAAAAGAAAATTTATCGAAAATTTCCTGCAAACGGAAAATTTAAAATTTTCCTATAAAAAAAAAAAAATATCCCATAAAAAAAAAAATATATATATATATATCTTATAAAAAGGAAATTTACAGAAAATTTCCTATAAAAGATAATTTATCGGAAACTTTCCATAAAAAGAAAATTTATCAAAAATTCTTATGAAAACAAAATTTATTGAAATATTATATAAATTGAAGAATTACCGACATTTTCTATAAATAAAAAATAATTTGATATTTAAAATTTATCGAAATTTTGTTGTAAAAAAAATTAATCAAATATTTCTATTAATAGATTATTTATCAAATTTTTTTCTTCTAAATTAAAAATTAATTAAATTTTTTATTTTCTTATTATAAGTTTTCTTACAAAAAATAAATATAAATTTTTAAATTTACTGTAATTCTTTACATTGAAAATTAATTGCAAAAATCTATAAATTTAAGAAACTATGATACCCAGGATAGACTTGTTTTATTCTGCAACTAGTTCCAGAACGCACAAATATAGTCTGTAGTCATTCTACTTTAGCGTTGCGACCAATGAATTTTGTTCGAACGTATCACCACCAGAGCTAAAGTGTTTCTGTAGAAATTTTTCCATACCAGTACCCATTCTATAGAATTTTGCTAGAAATTGTACTTTAATTAATGGATTTTGTTCAAAATTGTTACGTTCAGAACTAGTTTTTTAGAAGCGTTAGGGAACGGTTCAATCGTTTAATTTTAATTTACATTCTAATGAGACATTTTCTTAAAGACACTTTTTTAAATCCATTTAACTTTTTACTCTTCCTTTAAGTTTTTAAAAAAAAGTCATTATGGAACCAGTTATTTGGTCAGAAAACTATTGTCGAAGTGTCGCAGAACTAGCTTTTAAGTACTATTTTTGAAAAACATTCCTCAATACCAGTTTTGCATTACAATGTGATTCTACTTCCTGAGTGTAAGAATTGGTTACTACACAATTAGTTCTAAAGATGTTAATCCCAGCAAAAACTTCGCCTGGCATATAAGGTGTTTTGTAAGCAAAAACAACTTCCCCTTTGTTGTTATAACTGATGAATTTTGTTCGCGATGTAAAAAATTTCACCAGTTTTTATTTGGGTACCAAAACAATAATTTTGTATGCAGATTATTTATTTACGCACAAGAAAAAATATTTAGTTCAGTTGAGATTTCAGCCTACTGCAGTGAACTCTTTATGTTAGTTAGTGTGCCGTCTAACTCGCTACACCACTGGCAACTTGTATTTAAAAGATGGTTTTCATATAGGGATATAAATCAATATTATTTAAGTAACTTTAATACTCATTTTTTTTATTTTTTTTTTTTTTTTTTTTTTTTTTTTGTTAGGCCATCTAGACAACTGAGCTATGTAAAAAGCAAATTCCTTTTATATTTACTAAAAACAACTTATATAAGTACTAATTAGTAATGCTGGGAGTAAGATGGAAGATATTGCTTTTACAATTGGAAGTTAAGTTTTCTTCTGGGAATAATGATGCCGAACTAGTTGTGATTATACTAGCTATAGAATAAGTTCTAAAATTTTCCCTGGGTACTTAAAATTATTTCGAATTTTATAAATGTATGTTAACTTTAAAGATTTACATGTTTTACGAATCCCCAAATACATCTCCATGAAAAACTGTCCTCAAATGCAAGTTTAAATCACCAATTTGAAGACAAATAAATCCCCCTCATCCGGCAAAATTTGTCTTAAACTTTAGAAAATGTTTAACAAGTTTTTGAGTCTTTTACCCATAAAAAAAACACTTCAACAAGTATTTTCAGTTTTAAAGAAATAAATTGAAAGTCACATCATCATCACATCAGAACCAAAATTAAAAAAAAGAACAATGAATTTAAAAATACTTTAATATATATATATATATATATATATATATATGTCTTCAATATTTTAACTTACAATAAGTAAATATAAATAAAAGCCTTCTTTTTCCTGCTTTATAATCTCTTATAAATGTTTACAAGGCCTTTAGTTCAGAAAATGTTTTTCTTCGGAATATCTCAAAATTACAAGGGTGTTTCGGAATTTTTCAAAATTATTATTTGATGCCCTCAAAGCGGTCTACAACTCATATCATAAAAAAGTGTAATTTTTGAAATAATTTTGAAATATATAGTTAACAATTACAGAACTTCATTTTCAAAAATATTTGAAGGATTTAATTATTTGAAAAATCGATTCAAGAATGTTTGCTGGGCTGTATGTATATTGTATACGTAAAGGTTACTGTTATTATTTTTATAACCGGAATCTTATTTTTTGTTATTGTTTTCATAAAATCTTTACATGTATTGCTATGTTGAGATATAATAAATATTTTATGTAATTTGGTAAATATATGTCTAATTGAATAAGGGGAAATGTAGCAAATAGGTGGAGACTTTTAAAAAATATGGAAAACAGATGTAATTTGATTCAAAGTTTTAAACTAGTTCCTTATAATTAAAAACATGGTGCTGCATTGAAAAAAACTCGTGGAATATAACATAGTGTAATATTTAGATAGGGGTGAGTAGATTATTATACCATGTTTAGAATTTTCGATATACCACCAAAAACGGGAGTTATATTAAAAAACAAAAAAAAAAAGAATTTTCGGATTTCGCGGTTTTAAAAATTTTTATATCGAATATCTGTTAACCAATTAAATTTTTAAGACTGCATTAAAATTTATATTTTAAGATGTATGTATACATTTATTTTCAAAGCAAAACTGTGTAGGATATAAAAATTAAATATTTTATTTTTTATTCGTATTATTTTTTTTTTTTTTTTTGTATTATTTTACAGCCATTTTTGATTCACACTTAATTATAAAGGATTTTTTTTTATATTTTTTCCACAATACGACTTATATAAAAAAGCAAATTATTTAAATTTGTTATATATAGTTATAGCATAGGCAAATATATAATTGTAACTACATCCAATATAAAGTATTTCACTTTCATATAACACATCTCAACATGGGCGAAATGTATATAAGATTCGGAACAGTGTAGCACTCTAACTTGTGATTTTTATTCTTATTTTTAAACATCACAGCTATCTTTAACCCACAGTTTGTAAGTAAACTTATTTTTCTATATTTTTCCTAATTCTATATTTTGTTAGAAATAAAATGAGCTACCGCTTGATAAAATCAGATGAGAATTGTAAAACATATGATTTTTTTTTTTAATTTGTAAAACTCATAAAATCCTGTTATTTTAGGTGTATTTTATTGTTGCCATTACTTTGCATTATAAACAATGGCAACAATAAAATACACGTAAAAAAACAGTTTTTTATGAGCTTCGCAACTACGAAAAAAATAATATATTCTACAACTCTCATCCTATTGTATTAAGTGGGATAACTTATTTAATTTCCAAGTGCAATATTAGGGAAAGACTAGATAATAACAAAATGTTGGTGAAAAATAACTGTAAGATCCACAAAATACGAGAAAGAAATAAAAAAATGAGTTTTGTCTTTAATATGTTACACAATTTTACTATGTATATAAATGTGTCTATACTTTTGAAAAAGGTCAAGGTCTTTTCTCTCTATTGCAGTCTAAAAAACTTTAATTGGTTAATAGGTATTCGAGATAAAAAAAATTTAAAGCCGCGAAGTCCGAAAAATCGGATTTTAGAGGTATATTGATAATTCTAAAAAATGTATATTAATCTACTCACATACATACCTACAAACTACGCTATATTCCATACCAAATGTTTTTTCTATGCAGCACCGTATTACTAATTATAAGGAACTAATTTAAAATATTTTGAATCAAATTACTTCTGTTTTAAATATTTTTTAAAAGCTTCCACCTATTTGCTACCTTTACCCTTGTTCAATTAGACATATATTTACCTTTTTATATTTTGTAGCATCGTCTAATTATTAAAATTAAATAATAATTTCTTGTAAATTTATTTTCTTGCCCTTGTTACAATTTTTCATTTTAAACTCAAATAAAATTTTGATAATATTTCATAAAAAATTTTTTTGTCATACATGTTACCTCATATTATCTCATTTTCAAGTGCCTACTCCCTTATCGCGTTTTATTCTGCAATTTATCATTTAAAAAATACCGCACGTAATTGTAAAATATACATTATGATACGCTTCACCACAGGAGTAAAAGGTATATATAAATTTGTCATTCCATTTGTAATTTCCACAATTTTCATCGGAGAGCAAAAAAGTTAATATTTTCTGGATCCTTGTAAGAAATGATGTCGATAGGACGATCTCCGTCCATTTTTCTTTGGAAATGGCATTTATGAAGCCCACCTATATGTATACATATATATATATATATATATATATATATATATATATATATATATATATATATATATATATATATATATATATATATATATTATGTATGTTTGGACGTTTTTTAGTTGGAAATAGAAGCATTGAAATGACTTAGTCTTGCTATTGTTTTTTGCATAAGCATCAGTGTTGCGAGGAGATGAGCAAAAAGGAGACTAAATTGAACTTTAAAAAAGGTCAGATTTTTTTTAATTTAGAAACTAGACTTTTTTTAATTTAGAAACTTTTGTTTTTTCTCGTTTTCATTAGTTTTTGAAATTTTTCTAAAGAAGTTGTAATAAATTTATAAACAACACCCAGCAAAATAACTGAATGAAAAATCACCCAAAAAATTCTCATGCAAATTAGGATTATATTTATACGAAAAGTTACCCAATGTTTTGAAAAGATTTTTCTTCATTTTAGAAGTATAATTTTTTTTCCTTTTATTAAGCTTTCCAAATTTTTGGGTGATTTTTCTTATTAATAAGATCTTTTTTAAATTATTTTCATAAATATTTTATATTGTTGATGAATTATATTAAAAAATAATTTTAGTTATCGATTTAATAACTCCACAAAAATATTTCAGGCATTTTCATTTGGAAAATGAACCGCCGTAGGCGAAATTTTTTTATTAAATATAAATATTCTCGATTTTTTTGCGAATAATTACACAAAAATGCTTAACTGTAAAAATGAAATTAGTAATAGTAAATAAGAAGTCATTTTCTTCGTTATTGAAATACTAACATTTAGCATTTTTAAGGCAATTTTACAAACCAAAACAAGGCTAGAAATTAAGACGAAAATTTTGAGGCTAAAAGCAAAATAAAAAGTCTAGATTTAGCCAGCCTTAAAAAGGCTAAACTGTATATAAATTTAGTGCCTATCAGAAGTTATCAGTGTTGTTGTTTTTTAAGGAAACAACGCTTGCTATGACAGTTCAATTTGTAGTTGTGGTTTTAACAAAAAAAAAAAAAAAAAAAAAAAAAAAAAAACGTATAATGTTTTTATACATATAAATGCGAAAATATGAAAGCATACTTTAAGGCGTAAAAATTTATTTTTTTTTATCGGTAAGTTGTGAAAGGTGTAAAAGATTAGGCACAGACGAGTACAGCGCTCTAGTTTTTGTTATAAAATTATCTTACAGCTAAAAATGTCTATCAAATATATTTCGAAAATGTCAACAAGTTCCCTTAACAATTCCTCACAATTGGCGCGTATTGGCCAAAGTAAAGTACTAGTAAAAAAGAAAATTTGGAGAAGAATTAAAGGAAGGAAACAAGTATTTTTAACTTTCCCTCATGCCTTTTTTAAAAACGATAACTAACACTAACTCCTACTATAGAAACAGCGTAAATTAGTAGATGTTTATACTATTATGTTAGTTTATAAGTAAATATATATGTATGTTTGTATGTGGGT
Source organism: Protocalliphora azurea (assembly GCA_932274085.1). Lineage (NCBI taxonomy): Eukaryota > Metazoa > Arthropoda > Insecta > Diptera > Calliphoridae > Protocalliphora > Protocalliphora azurea. The sequence continues at coordinate 8,969,588 of OW026519.1, forward strand.
ATGTATGTATTTATATGTGTAGATGTATCTGCATGTACGTTTATGCGTCAGGAATAGTAGTCGTTTTCTCATGATACAAAACACTGTGCACAATAGATGATGTTCGTTTAACGAAAGAAAAGACCAGTAGAATAAAAGTTTTTTTTTTCTTTTTGTAAAACAAAAAAAAAATAGAATTAAAGTGAAAAGGAAGAAAATGATAAATTGTTACTGGTTTGTACAGCAATGTATATAAACAAATGTGCAACTCTATAGCTACATTACCTCAAAACCTCCAGTGTAATTTAAACAAAATATTCCTTAGACATCAAAAGTCTGCTGGCTTTAGAAAAGAAACTTAATATACGACCACATGATGCCTTACTAACTAACATCAAATTACTATTGTTTCTTTTTCTTATTTCAAAATATTTTAATCATGTTGGTTTTTAAATAATTTATTAAATAATTTAAGGACTGGTGTTGAATAGATTATGAGCTTAAATATTACTTGAATTTTTCATTCACTTTTCTTTAATATTAATATTTGTGGCATTTTACAAGCAGCATACAATTTAAGCAGTTCTACAATTTACCAGAAATACGTATGATGGTAAAAAATGAATAAAACTGGAAAAAATTTTGAAATGATAATATTCAAATACATAGAAAAAAGCCACCAATCACCAAATATATTAGTAAATAAATTAAAAACTTTTTTTAAATTTGTACCTTTCAGCAAAATAACTATATCAATTACTAAAAACTTTAAAAAATGAAAAACAGAAAAAATCTTCCAATTAAAAATTTGATCAAATCAATCAAGTAGTTTATTAAATGAACTAAAGATTTAAGTGGAAAATAAAATTTTACTTACATTTTATTTTTTTTTTTTCGTGAACACAAAATTATAACTTATGTATAATTTTGTTTTTCTTTTTGTATTTTTGAAGTATTAACTTGATTCAAGTTATCTGAGATTATGAAGGGTTTATAAGATTTTTGATGTTATTACATAAAAGTTGCTATTTAGTTAATTTATCTTAGGTTGAATTTTATTAAAGTCTTAAAAGGTAATGTCCTCTTAAATCCTCTTTTTTCTAAAACTGTTAGAAACTTTAACAATGTCACATAAATTTAATATTTTTATTTTAGATTTTAAATGTAATTAAAATAAAATACAGTACCCAGGTGTCACGTTAGGCCGTCATGCTAACATAATGCGGGAAGTGATTAGAATTTTTGAATAAATTTAAAAACTAAAGTCTGTTCTATTTTTTAAATGATTTTCCAATAAAAGCAAAAGCTTTCAAGAAGGTATACTCACATAATTTTTTAATCTGCTCAACAGTTTCGAAAATATTAAAAAAATTTTGTCTGCTCCTCCTTCATAATGCTTAATGTATTTCAAATACAATGATTAATATTTAATTAAAATACATGCATAAACTTCGACTTTATTCAATATTAAGGGACTGAAATGTCATGAAGTTATCCGATGTAAAATATCTGAAGAAGAATTGTTCCTGAAGAATCATTAGTGTAATTTATTATCTTTTTCAAATTTTTAGGGTAATTTAGCTTAAAAAATGTTCAGCTAAAAGAGATTTTTTATTAAATAATCATTTTTTGTTCAAAAATGATGTTTAACAAAAAAAAAAAAAAAATCTATTTTTCATACAAAATTAATTTTTTCTCCAATAACACAAGCCTGCAGAAAAAAATATTAATGCAGAGCTTAATATCTGGTTTCAGTTTTTTTTTTTTTTCTATCAAATAGTTACAGCTTTTTTATGAGCATATCTATATAAACACGTTAATAAGGTGGTCACACTGGCATATTTCTCCATAAATCAAGAGCGGTTTAACCGATTTGGATAGATAAAACACTAAAAGATATATATTATTTAGAGAATGTACCTCGAAAATCATTCCCGTTTTATCTGGTGTTCCACAAGGTATTAATTACGGCCAATTATTATTCCTAATATTTATAAATAATTTACCAGCTTGGATTAAGAATTCTAGAATATTAATGTATGCTGATGTTGTAAAACTGTTCCATAGCTTTAAATATTCCTATCCTTACTCTAATCAGATCTTGACAACCTTTATGATTGGTGTATGATGAATCTAAAGGATCTGAATTTAAGAAAGTGTAAACACATGATATTCTACAAAAGAAGTTCAGTAGTGTATAGATACACAATAAATGAATATCAACTTGACCTAATCGAAGATTTTCTTGATATGGGTGTGTTGCTTGATTGTAAACTATCCTTTAATTCCCATGTTTCGCAAATCATCAATAAGGCAAAAGGAGTTCTGGGTGTACTCAAGCGCTGGGGAAACAGAGTTTAATGATCCTTACCTTTCTAAGCAATTATACACTTCTCTCATAAGACCAATCCTATAATATGCTTCTGTATTCTGTGATTCTCAATTCGAAGTTCATATAAAGTAAATTGAATCGGTCCAGAAATAATTTCCCTTATTTTGTTTTTTTAATCTTCCACAGAATCTAGTATTTATTTACCATCATATGAAAGTTGATTACAGCTTACTGATCTCCCTACTTTTGAAAGTAAGAGAAAATATGTGGACTTTTTATTTGTAATTAATTTGGTAAACGGTTCAATTAATTCTGAGTTCGTGCTTTGTAAGATCGAATTCGTAGTCCTAAAGCGTTCAACTAGAAATTATACTCCTTTAAAAAACAAATATTTTCGAACCAATTATGCCAACTTTGATCCCATGAGATGTATATGTAATCAATTCAACAGTTTTTGTCCACATATTGAATTCTCAGTAAATCAAATTCCCATTTTTAACTTCGTTAAGTCATAAGACTTTATTATTGAATGATTATGAAAAATATTTTATTTTAAATATCTTTAAAGATAATATGTATAGTAGCCTGTAAGAAATTGTAATTTCATTGGCTATTAAATAAATAAATAAAAATAAATACTCGTAAATAATGCTGGTAGTGGCGATTAAGGCTACAATATAATGCATATTTCTGCATGCTGTTTCTTTTAAAATGGGAAGTTAAGTTTTTGCTGGTAAGCGATAAATATATGAAAAGGCGTAATTTGCGATCGCATGTGAATATGTTAACAATTTAAACTTAAAAACATTAACTGGTATGTCAATTTTAGAAATCTGTGATTAAAGTTTATAAAATCTTTTTACATTTAAAATAAAAATAAAATAATATTAAAGAAAAAAAAAAACAATATAAAACACTACATTTTTTTACTTCTACATTTCGTGACTAGTTGCATTCATTATTTTATTTCCTATTTCCTATTGTTTTCACTAATAATGACATATGTTTAGGGATCGCAATTTTCCGGACTTTTTCACTCCCTGGGATAGCGAGTTCTCGCAAAAATTTTTCCGGGATTCCGATTTAAAAACTATAATTAAGCATTCGCTGAACAACTAAGATCCAAATAGGATATAAAACTTTGCATTAGCAGATTTAAAACTGAATTATAAGTGAGAAAATGAAATTTGATCAATTGCTTAATCTACTGATTAATTAACTCGATTGAATACTGACATAGTATAGATTGTGAAAGAGTTTTTTGAATAGTACAACATTGCATGAATATAACCAAAGGGTATCGCACAATTATACATATCTAAAATTATGAAAGAGGATATTATATATAATATCCTGATCAAATTTCAACTTACAATATCCGTTATAAAATACTCGCTTTCGTATTATAGATCCGATCAGACGTTCTATGAAACAAAAAACGTACATACATCCATACATACATACATACATACATACATATATTTACATATATGTCTATAAGATTCTTTCAATATGTTATACTTTTTCAGTTGCTGGTTCTTAGTGCTGACATGTTATTAAGATTTTTTAATTGAATTCATGCCAGAGAGTCATCCCATATAAATTATTTAAAAAGTTTTGCATGCAAATTTATGTAGTACATAAAGAAATGTTCCAAAACATAGTTCCCAGTTGGATTTTTAGCTTAATTTTCTTAAAGAAAAAGATGATTAAAATATAAAAGTTTCTGTTAAAATTCACAGTTTTGCTACATTAATGTGTTTTTAAAATTCCCTGGAAACCCGGACAAATATCCCGAGAAAGCGGGACATGAAAAATTCTAAATTTCTCGGAAATCCCGGGATGCATCCCCATTTCTATTATACTTATTTTAAAATCAATGTGTTATTGAATAGCTTGGAAATAATTAGTTCTTGTAATGACATCTAAGTAATGTAATAATATAAGGTAAGTAGTTGCCTCCAATGTCAGCACCATGGTAAAATAATGTGTTATTCAGCTCACATGTAAGTAATGAAGAGCCATTATATTAGTTTCTTAACTCATTGCATGGCAACCAAAGTTTTTGCTGGGAACTTTCCAGGAGAGTAAAAATAAAGTTTAATTTCTATGTTAACTTGTAAACTATTAAAGATTTTTGAAAATGGTTTGGCAGGTTAATGGACGATCTAAATTTTTTTCGGATGGTTGCATAAAAGACGTTTGATAGACTACATATAACTTTTTTCTCAGAGCAGCGACAATATATTTTTTTATTGTTTTTTTTTTTTTTTTTGTATAATATAGTAAAAAACAAACACTATTTCCTTTAAGCTGATATCCAATTTATCTTCTTCAAACTAATGAAATTATTTTCTAAACCTTATTTAGATTACCACATACGTCTTCTCATTCTTTGTGCTATTGCAACTTTATACTTATTCCACTTATAATCAATTAAATTTTTCCACAAATCTGTCACACAATTCCTCTCACTGTCACAAAATTCTAGCAGAAGACTTAAATTGCCATTTTTCCTTACATTTTATAGCTACGCACGTTTGACGCACAAGTGTGACAAATTTATACACGTGACAATAAACTAACGAAATGAATAAATGAATTAAACACAGAACAATGAACATAGAGCCGACAGAATACAGACAACATCATTATGAAGTCAAAACATCTAATTTCAATTAAATATCATCCGGACCTTGGCAAAACCACACACATCCTGGAACACATTTACGTGTTTCCTTTCCCTCAGCTATTGTTATTATCTATTGCCAAGATTCTGTAGGATTTATTTTGCAAACATGGCTCTTAGATAGTTATTGATGGAATGTAGGGCATTTTTGTGTTTTTAAAGTGAAATGAATGCGTAAGTTTTATGGCGAAGGGCGTGTTAACTAGTAGCAGTCCATCTAAAAAATAATGGTTTTGCCACACGAAGAAGTTTTACTTAACAATCATGATTTATAGTTTTTAATTTAATGTAAACACGAATTGCAATGCAACGAAAACAAACAGCCATCTTACCAACCAAAGCAGCAAATGGCGTATTATAAAACAATCAAACAAACTAAGACTTTTTACAGCCCCTTTTTAAATCCTTGTTGAGCCTGATGATGTTGTACACTACAAAGGATTTTCATGTGCGAACATTATAAAATGAATAATTTTATGCTTGTTGCTATAAAAAAGTTGGGGGTGAAGCAATTTTAATAGTTTGTTGGTAACACATCAGTTGAAATCAAGTACTTCCTAAGAAGCATATTTTCATGACTTAAAAAGAGGAAATAAGTTTAAGTTGTTCTTTTTTTAAGATATTATTAACCAATGAGTAGACACTTACGCATCCTTTTTGCTTCTCAGGAAGTTATTTTACGCCTTTTGGAAAATTTTCTCTCACATAAAATGTGTGAAATAACAATTTTATTCCATTATGTTGTATACATTTTTACATAAAAAATGTTTAAATACTTTGTAAATATATTTTGAATTTGTTACTGCCTTTTAAATTAGTTTAGTTAGTTAAATAAAATTCTTCATAGCCAAATAAATAATATTTTCTTTACTGAAAAAAGGAGGTCCTTACAAAATTGCTAACATCCTTACATAATATAAGAACAAGATATGAAACATAAAAATTGAGACATTATCAATTACTTACGTTAAGGGTAATTACATTTTTTTGTTCATAAAATATATTCCCAAGTTGAAAATTAATGCAGCTATTTTAATATGTACTTTTACCTTGGAATAAAAAAATTCTATATGTTTATGACTTTAAAAACAAAATGTTTACACTTACTGAAACAGCCTGTTCTCAGTGTGGCACCTTTGTTTGATATTTTTTCATTCTATGTTTTCTTTTAATGCCCATGTTATATGCAAATTAAAATCTAAAAAAAACAACAAAAATATATCACAGGATCACAAACATGAAATAAAAAAATGTTTTCTTATACACATGTATACAACTTTATTATTAATAAAATAAAAATAATGTTTGTAGTCCTTTAGCAAAATTACCTTTAAGTTTTCTTACTTTAAGAAAAATTTATGGCTTTATTGTAGTTCGGATGTTTATATATGTCCTTAAGAAAATAGGTATCAAAATACATTAAAATACCATTAACTACACATATATTTACCTACACATATGCATACCTACACTGATGTTGTTTTGTTATTTGAGGTATTTAAATTGTAAGTGAGTATGCAAAAAGTTTCAATTATTACGATCTGCTACTGTTTTTTTTTTTTTCTTGTTAAAATGTAGTTATGTGTAGAAGTTTATTTTATGTGTGTATGTATTATCCTTGTTCTTTTCTAAATTATAAAGAATTTTATCCGGATGTTCGTTCATTTGTCATATGAAAAAGTAGAGAGGAAATTGTTTGAAGTTAATCAATGTTTCACGAAACACTTAAAATGTCAACCATTGTAGTGGCAAAATTTTACAGACACACATACCTAGACGAATTCCTGTACAAGTACTATCATTAATAAAAATTTTTATTAGGTAGGTAGTTTTAGAAATTTAGAAAAATATACACTTCCTTTTAAACATATAGAAATTTTTTACTAAATTTGTATACATTATCATAGGTGGTAGGGTTATTATACGTAAATATGTAAAAACGTAGAGCGGCCTAATTTGATTAGGTTAGTACGTTACATTTACGTTTATGAGTACTCGTATACACTGTCCATATAAATTTGCGCAAAGTATAACTCGCATTTAAAAAAAAAAAAAATCAATAAAATTTGGCAGGTGTGACTTTTTGAGAATCGGTCTATAATTAAACATATCACCCATATAAGACCAGCTTCTAAAAATTACTTTAAAGTGTATTTATGTTAGTAGAAGGATATGATTATTATATATATAAGTATGTCATATTTTCACACCAAATTTTACAAGAATCGGTCCACTATTCACTAAATTTTACAGAAGTAGGTGCCAAATAATATCCTCTTCGAAAATCACTTTGATACATTACCTATTGTTGTGTACTATCGTATGACTAGACTTGCCAATTATATCTTTTGTCTAGTATTTCCCAAATTAAAAAAAAAAAAAAAAACATGTCACTAGTAGCTCTAGGTTGGAGAACAATTCTCATGTCGTTGTAATTATTTCTTAAATACAGTATGTCCGATTTTAGTTGTTTGCCCTTCGAGAATTCGAAAACACTAGCTTTATATACGAAGTTATAAATCGAGTGGAATTTTTTTCGGAAGACTAGATGCCCTGGGATTTTATTTGGCTATGTAGCTATGTCATTTTAGAATTTAAACCAGTAAGCTATATTACGTATACTCCGGATCCTATTATATACAGATACTCCTAAATTAGTTAATTTAGGGGTATCTGTATATATAATATAATTTTTCAAAAGCTTTGGATAACTTACTAATATGTTTTCGGTAAAAACAGCGTTCTTGTGATGTCTCACGTCATTTGACTTCAAAGGGGATAAGTATGTTTCCCTTGATGACAACATTTCCTTAATAGGAAATGGACAAGATGAAAACGATATTCTGTAGTTAGTTAAAAATAGTCTGGTGCTATATTTAAACAGCCTTGAGAAATCTTATTGGAAAGACACACTCCCAAGCTTTTTAAAACGAGTTCAATAGAATCATTTGGGTACCAAAGGAACATATGTAAAATGCCACTTCAAATTTATTCCCATTTGAAAAAATATAGCAAGACCACTCAAATGATGCGTATTGATGAACTCAATGCAGTAAAATTATTTTTTTAGCAATTAAAAATTTTGCCCAAAAAAGTCGATTTTTTTATCGAAATATATATATAAACCACAAAATATTGCCAATTTAAAACTTCCTAAAAAAAAATAAAGTTTTTTTATCCTGGGAAAATTTTCGATATTAACTTTTATCAATTAACTGATCAATTATTTAAAATTTCCAATTTTCTAATAACAAATAAACCGAATAATTTTTGTTGAATAACCGATTAATCGAAATTTCATTTTTTAGAACAATATATATTATTTTTTTTAGAATTTTCAGACCTTTACCTAAAAATTAGCTTCTGTATTAAAGACAAATTTATTTCAAGCAATACTTTTTTCCTAACTTCTAATTTAGTATATTTTATCTCATTTTTAAATGAGATGCTTTCACTTAATTGTAAATAAATTCAACATTTACACATCAAGTTAAAAAATATGGGCTTTATCTGTTCTAAATTTTGGAAGCTTTTTTTCAAACATCAATTTCTTAATATCAATAAAACAACTGAGCAAATTTAAAAATCATGTAAGTGTATCTTCTTTTTTTTTTCATTGACACAATGTGTCAAAGACATCAGAGTGGATATATAAAAAGCTGACAACAGACATTGTGTCTATATTGCCAGCTTTGTGGATATATCGATCCAAGCGGAGTTCGAAACAATCTATCAATATAAACGACGCATAACTTTTACAGTTATGCATTATAATACACTGCAAAATTCTTGAAGAACAAACAACAAAAACCAGCCTGACTATACTTTAAGAAATAATTATGGTGAAAAATGAATTGTTATCCAATCCAGAGCTAATTTACGACCGTGAGCGTATCTAGGAGATAATTTTAATTTAAATAATGTGGTATTTTATTAAACAAAAACAATAATTTATTTACGAGATATATCACAATCTATGGTGAAAGCTCAATAATTTTCTTCATAACGGTTCATCTATATATATATATATATATATATATATATATATATATATATATATATATAAACTTTTTCTACAGAAAATCAATTTTTATATATTTTTTAGATACTTTGCAAAAAATTAAATTTTGAGTATAATATTAAACAAAATAGATTTTGGTAAAAATTTCGACTTATTTTCGTTCTAGTAGTAAAAATATTGGTTTTATAAGAAAATTTTGATTTTTGGTAATTTTTTAAAAAAAATGTATTTTTAATAAAAATTTTGATTTTTAATAAAAATTTTGATTTTTAATAAAAGTTTTGAATTATAATAAAAATTTTGATTTTTATTAAAAAAAAAAAAAAAGATTTGCGATTTTTAGAAAAAAATATTTTTTGTAAAAAATTTTAATTTTGTGTAAAAATTAGTTGATTGAGTCAAATTTATAATAAAAAAGAAAAAAATAATAAAACTGAAGTAATCATTAAAAGTTGAGCGAAAAAATAAGTCAAAAATAATCATTATTTTCGAATTTTATTTTAAAATCATCATTACGGCCCTTGTAAACCCTCCTACGTACATTTTTGTCATTTCATTTCATAGCATAAAATATAAAACATGAGTTATTAATGATAAAAGGACACCAAAACGCTCATTTTAAATAAAAGACACAATTTATATACATACATGCATATGTTTATATGAACTAAGGCAAATAAATGAATGAACTATCACGCAACTAAACTATACTCGTAGTAAAAGGGCAAGACCAGTGACATGTAATAAACAAAATATAAAACGTTTTTATAGTTTTAGTTATAAATCAAAAACTGAAATGAAGTGTAGCTGTCTATATTGTTTAGTTTTAGACTTTTTTAATATCTTTGTTAAGATGGAATTTTCCAAAAGATAAAATTCGATTGGTCCGACAAGGCTTTAGTTAGATTTGCCTGTCAATATGACAGCCTGCCAATATCTATAATGCTTTTATTCATTGTAAGTGTGTTGTGCTAAGAACGTGTTAGTATGAATGTGACAATGTCATTAATTTGTCAATTGTTTATTTTCCTCTTGTTATTTTACTTTTTCTTTATTCTTCTTGGGACTTTTTTCATCTTTTTATGAGCCCATCATTTAAATTTTAGATATATGTATATTATTCTTTTTCTTATTTTCTAATCCATGGAACAATGTTTAGCTATAACATACGTTTCTATATGTGTGTGTGTGTAGTGTGTTTGTTTAATATTCCTTAAAGGCAGGATACGAAAAACATATATCCGTTAGCATTTGATCAAAAATAATTCTTGCTAGTTTAGTTTAGCAAAATTCTGTAGGAAAGGAAATAATGGAAAATTTTCCTATTAAGAAATTGTAACAACAGAGATTTATAATCGTACTCAATACAATACATATATAAATGTTTGTGTGTATTGGAAAATGCATGTTTTTATTCATATTTAGCTCAAAAAAATAGCACAAATTCGAATTCCTTCAAAACTTTGAAAATAATATCATGCCAGGTTTTTCAGTTGATACTAAGATTGAATTAGCGTTGCCAGTTTGGCTTTTGAAGGCTAAATCTAACTTCTTTATTTTGCTTTATGCCTCAAAATTTTCATTTCAGCTTCTAGCTTTTTTGTCTCTCAAATTGCCTTATAATGGCCAAAAAATTATGAACTTGCTTTTGTATTAAATATTCATCCAAAAAGCAACATGATGATGCAAACCTAGTCCTTTTTTGGAACATCTTAGTACAATACCAACCTGATTTTTTACAAAATTATATTTAATTTGTTTCAAAATATTTTTTCCTTTTCTTAATTTTTAAAGAGCTGTCAACTTGTCAAATAAAATTGAAACCAATTAGAAAGTTTTTTTATTAATATATAATTTATATTAACTTTAAATTTAAAATGAATTAACAAATTTATTAAACCATTTTATGCAATATTTTTTTTTTTTTTTGAGATTTAATTAAGCGTCCTAAAGTTAGAGTAAACAAGTGACGTATAAGTTATTGTTAAATTCTGGAAATTTTCTATCGCATATTAATTTTTTTTTTTAAATATTCAACAAAAAGTGAAACAAAAGTATATGCAAATGCTTTTTAAAAATTTTTCATTTATTAATTTTTTTCTAAAAATATTTTAATGATTCAAGATCCTGAAATGCATAATGAAGGTTTGTTAACTAAACTCAATCAATCAAGAAATAATAGTAAAAGTTAACAAAATAGATTTTGGCAATATTTGTGATCGTTGAATTTATCTAGAAAAATCAAAAAGAACAGAAAAACTAGATTTGCTTTTAATGATATGTAGTAAGTGAAAAGATTTTTTACACACATATGTTTTTATTAATAATATTAAAACAAAAACAATAATCGTTTTAAAGTCAAAATATTTAATTATGTTATTTATTAATGATCATTTTAAAAGAAATTTTATTTTATTATATAATTTGCCTGTAATTTGAATATGGTCCCAGTTTTTTTTTTCTGTTTTTGTTGCATGTTACTTAATAGTTATTTTGATTTTTTTATATTAATAAAACCAAATATTGATTTTTTTACATCGCAATTAATTATTTCAGCAATATATTTTATTCTTTATTCATTCGATTAATCCAAAAAAGACTCAAATTTTATTCGATCACATTATGAAATTTTATTCCATCAACTTCAATGTCTAATAATCGGTAACCCTAATAACAATATAAGTCGTTTGATTTTACTTTACCTTTTTTCATATTTTCTATATTAAAATTCATGATGGAATTTAATATACTTATTTGAATTAAGTAGTTTTTTAAGATATAAATTTTATTTTCATAGTGCTTTAGTACATAATTTAACATATTCAAGTTATATTTTTAAATTCCATTTTGAAGAAAAAGTATAAACTGAAATATGATTTAAACCTATTATTAATTTTATAAAGGAAAAGACAACACCGTTATTTTTTTGTTCTAGTTTTCTATAGTCAATGCACATACCTATTTTAAAAATATACCAAATATTTTTTTTATGAATTGCGGATATATTTACACGGAGATAATTCAAAATTGTATACCTACGACATTTATTATCAATTTTGAAAAATCAATAACAATATAATTGATTGTAATTACTTTTTCAGAAAAAAATCTTTTCCTTTTTGTGACATATATATGCTCTCTCCTTATCCATTACTGTATAAATATAAGTGTTATAGTTTATGATTGAAAAGAGAAAAATGTGACTGTGTACAGGAAGCCCTCAATAGAAAAAAAACTTTACATTTTCATATTTATTCATTATTACGACTACAACTACATTTACTACTAATACTTCTTGTTATTCCATCAGATACTACATACAATCTTACTCTCATATAAACATAATTATTCTTGTTCTAATAATGCTATATATGTGAATGTTTTTGAAAGCAAACAAGTTGGAGAATAAAACGCATTGAGTATGATTTGTTACTGACAGCATCTCTGCGCCAAGTGTGATTTATTTCTTCCTTAACCATACATATACATTAAAAAAAGCAAGAAAAATGTATTTAACATAAGAACAACAGTATATATCGAGGATCTATATTCAAAACCCTCTATCTCTAAAAACAGACGTTTTCAGGATAGTAAATAAACTGCATATTTCGTGTATTTTTCAAGTATATAAAAATGTATTTATACAATAATTATTTAAAACCACGACTAAATCATACATATTATTTGTTTTTAATATTTTAAAATATTGGCAATCTTAAAAAGAGATAGTAGGTTTTGCACTTTTAAAATATTTAGTGTGTATAAATAAATTGTAAAAAATACATTTAATTATCATTTAATGTTTGATTTTAAAAATTCTAAAACTATTTGATTAAAAAGCAACATAATTCAAATAGACTATTTTATTTTGGGATCGGAGCAGGTGAAATGTTACCCCCACATAAACATAATAATAAATTTCGCATACTTAAAGAACTATTTCAATGAAATTTTTAAAATTTTGTGGTTCTAACTTTCTCATCAACTTCAACAATTGAGATGAAAATAGGAGGAGTAAACGCAGATAAAAAATATAGTTGTAGTGACTATAATCTAAGAGCAACATATTATGATTGGAACATATAATCACGACGAAAAATAGAAATTATTATAAGAAATAATTATGGTTATTCCGTTTCGTCATATTGTGTCCGACTTTATGGTTTGTTTTTTCATGTTATGATTTTAGTCTCACATATAACTGAACATCATCATTATCCCATTCTATCAGATTATGATTTGATGTTATTATGATATTATTCTATCTTATTATAATTTTTGCAGTCAACCATATTAAAATTTTTATTGAGTGTAAACATTAAATGACAAAATTTTAACAAGACCATTGTTATCGTGAACGTAGAATTATTAAAATTCAAGAAAATTAATAATAGTGTTGTAGTGATAATGCTGTAACCATGTTTATTTTCTCTTTGCGTGTAGATACAGAGAGAGTTTTAGCTTTAGAATTTTTGCTTTTACTGTCTCCCGAGAAATTGGAATTGATTTTTAAATTTTCCAAGATTCCGGGAATTCCCGTCAAAAATAAATAATTAAACATTTTTAAATATTTATTAAATAATTCAGTTAAATGAAGAGTAAAAAATGTTAGAATAAACTAATTAATCACAAAACGATAAACTAATTCAATTCTCTTTGAAATATTGGCATTTCGAAAATTAAATGAACAATTTTTATTATACAACAACTTATCCGAAAGTCAAATCATTTCTTCGGTTTTCATATTACCCTGTAGGTAAAACCTCCTTATAATTTTACAGAAGCAAGCTTGTTGTTAAGAGAGCCCCAAAATCTCTGAAGCCCTTTTCTTTACAGATTTATAACCCATTTCTATGAAGAACTAAAATTTTAGCTATAACGAAAATTTTGAGGCTAAAAGCAAAACAAAAAGCTAGATTTAGCCTAAAAAATGCTAAACTGGCAGTCTGTTTGCTAACAGTTGTTAAAACAATGCATCATATTTAGTGCAAAGAGAACTGAATGCAATAGAAGATTGGTTGAATGAATGGAAAATAAATATTAACACAAATAAATCCATACATGTACCATTCTCTCTATATGTCGAGATGACTGCCCTGTGGTAATTCAATACCTCAGAGTTATTGCGTTAAATATTTGGGAACACACATTAATAGCAGATTGACTTGGAAAACTCACATTCGTAAAAGGAAGCAACAGTTGAATATTAAAACTAAAATACTCTTCTGGTTGTTAGGTCCTAAATCTAAATCGAATTTAATAAATAAAATTATCACCTATAAAACTCTTCTCAAACTACTTTGGACTTACAGGAAGTAATTTCAATATTGAAATTCTACAAAAGTGTCAGTCAAAAACTCTAAAGGCTATTGTATTGTATTAAATATTTCCATTCACGATGATCTCTCTATTTCAAAGATTATAGATGAAAGTAGGCAACATAGCTAAAATTATCTTGAAATTTTAAATAACCACATCAACTCATTAGCTATTACTATTCTCGATGATACTGCAGAAGTCAGAAGACTCAAAAGACATCACATCCGGAACTTATCATTCAGGAATTAATCCTAAATTTCATTTTGTATATATGTATATAACCAAAAATATTTAGTAAATATGTTAATCAATTAAATATCTCTTATAGCTATAATATTTTGTTGTTCTCAATGTAGTTCAACAATTATTGTCACTTTTTTTTAATGTATAAAATTTACTTCTTATACTAAAATGGACAGATTGTAAATAAAATATGTGCATTGATTGTATCAAAACAAAAAATATTACAAATATTCCCCCCTAAAATTAAAGATCGATAAGTTTTAAACTAATACCCAAATGAGCAAATACCTAAAAAAATATAGTTTTCGATAAACAGTGTATATAATTTTTAAATTTTTGTAAAAAAAAATACAGTACATGATAGTAAAATGACGTTTAATACATACTGAATAAAAAATTTAAAATTTATTTTCATTTTCGCGAAATTAAAATTTTAGTAAAATTTTCTATGATTATATTTTAAATACTATTTTATTAATATTTGAATATTTTGAACAGTTTCCATCGTAATTTATATTTTAGAGCAACATTAGAAAGGTCTCATTCAATACTGTTGATATATGTATTTATTTAAACCTTTAGTTGCACTAGTAATATTTTGGGATTTCCGTTTCATAATGGGTTAAAATAATTTTTATGTAAAATCAATGGTTAAATAAAAAAATAAATATCACCAAAGGCATATATTTATACATATATATTTAAAAAATCTCTTTAATGCGATTATTAATGCGGTTTTAAAGGAACTTATATTTTTCATAAATTCGTCTACTTATAAGTAGAATAAATACTTGCATGTGACTTATTTGCAAAAACTGCTAATTTAACGTTTTGGGAAAAAAATGCATAAAATTGACCCTTTTGGTGTCAATGGGTAATCTGTAATAGTGTCAGGAAAAAATAGGACAAAAAACGATATTGAAAGAAAAACATATTTTTAGAGGTCTTTCGAAAATGGTCCAGCTCAAGTAAATCGTATAAGAACCGACCAATCTCCATTTGTAAATAGGAACATTTGCAAAATTTTTGTGTGAGGCTCTTCAATGTATATAAATAAAGTGAAAAATAAATAAATAATAATAGCAAAATTTAGTAGAAAGTGGGATTATTTGTTAATATTTTTATTATAAATTGAAAAATAAATATATATATATATATATATATATATATATTTATACATATATTTATTTATTTATTTTTCAATATATAATACAAATATTAGCAAATAATCCCACTTTCTATTAAATTTTGCTATTCTTTTGAACTATTTTGGAATATTTTTCATAGTGATTCATATTTTGGAATTATTATTTATTTTTTTATTAGTTTGAAATCTTATAAAAATTCTCTATGAAAAAGCCATTAAATATTCACAATTGTATAAGAGCTTTGGACCGAAATAACACAACCAGTTTCGATCGCTTCTGTGATAGAATCAATAGCTAAATATAATTTTTTCGCAATGATACGAAATTATTTAATGCCCGATAATGAAATAGTATTCAAATATTCTTGATTTTGGTTCTGAAATAAATTCTAACACGGGAAAAGATAATTAGGAATTATAACTATCTTGACACTCTTTCGATGTCAAAAAATTTAAATTTCGTCCTTCGTGGTTATTGGACTGTTGCACTTTTCTACTATTGGAAATTAATTTGTAAGGAAATATGTCTATCTAGAAAGTTTAGCTTCGAAATATATGCGTTTAGAATCAAATTAATTAAACTCGTTAAAATAATTAATGACCTGCCTCCAAAAGTAAAGTTGCTAGTTTGATTTTAGTAAATAATATGTGATATGTTAAAAAGATTTCCCGTTATCATATTATATCATTAAATCAACGATTGGTGACCTTAGTAGCTTTAAATGGCCACATGTGTTACTTCAAGTAATATCAAATACTACTCTATGCTATTACATAACTTTTATAAATTTTTTCATGCATTATCGTTTCAATATTGTGTATCTAAGATAATCTTTAAGCATCTTCATATTAGAACTACACATCAATATTATTTCAGTATCATCATAATAATGTTATTTTAAAATATTTCTAAATTTTTAAAAAGAATGGAGAAAAATTGTTTTTTTTAACCTTATGAATATCCTTTGTAGTTAAAATGATCTTAAATTTATGTTATTAATAGTAATTGACGGTAATGCAATCATATTATAGTTTTCAGTAATTTTCAATCATTATATTGTATAACAATTTGGAACAAAATAACATACAATAGTTGATTAAGACCACAAAATTGGCTAATTTAATAACGTTATAGCCCTAATCAATGCGATTAAAAGTCATATAGCCTAGTGTTGCTAGATGCTGTATATAATAAAGTTCTTTTTCTTTTAATGCTACACTATTAATATGCAGCTAAGGAGAATCTGAACTAAAAAATAATATTTTACATCATGTTCAGTTCTTGGAGTTTTATGTTTTCAAAAGAAAAGAAAAAATATTTTAAGATCTTTATTTTTGTTTTCAAACAATATAAATACCATATGTTCAAATTTGTATTAAAATGTATAGGGAATGGAAGCTTTATTAATATGTGGGCGAGGTTTTTTTAATCAAATTCGGCTATTACACGATATCTATGATATCTTGATAATATTTAGCTGGCATGTATTTAGATAAGTCTATTTTTAATATTTGTGCATAGGAGACATATAAGTTGATTTGAAGCGAATGATTTAATTATGAGTTAAAAGTTCTAATTTTTGTGACTACAAAATATTTTTTTTTTTTTTTACCTTAACTGCCTTCCTTGATATCTTTCCTTTTACATATATTGCGTTTTAAACTATTATTTTAGACTTATTTTACTTAGGTTTAATAAATCTTCAGATATTCCTTGAAAATGTCTTTCTGACTTAAATTTTGCGAACTCTTTAGCTAAAACTTTATGTTACTTTGCTTTTCGTTATGCAAATTCCAAAGTCAAGACCTTTTATTAGTAGTTAACAAATAAGATACCCACACAGATTAATTAGCACATAAACCTGATAAATAACAATTAAGCACTATATATTTATCAATTATAATATTGAAGATAAATGCAAAAGACTTTTATTTTGCGCTACAAAAACTTAAAAATCATTTTATGATTTTTATTTCTTGTATCAAAAAATAAAAATTTTTATAAAAATCAAAGACTGATTATTATTTTTTGTGAGAAAAAATAAAAATCACAAGTTGAATTTTATTTATTTATAAGTTTTTTTGAAATTCATAAAATATGAATCAGAAATAATTTTTATATCTCAGAAATAAAATAAAAATCAAAAACAAAAGTTTATTACACAATAGCTTAAATAGCGCAATAGCTAATGCAATAGTGTATTTATGTTATTTTTAACTAATTTCCTTCATATTCATTTTTAAGATTCAAAATTACACAAAAAATAAGGGTCCTCATGAAAACACGCAAAACCCTTGTAAACTGTGTAATGTGTACAAATTTTCACACTCGCAAATGAACTGTCAAAAATTGTACGGAAAATCATTTGCGCAAGACTTGTAAGTTTGCGCGACTATTTACTATCACAAACTTGCGCTGTATAATTGTGCATTTATAAATCAGCTGTCTTTTGTATATATTTCAAAATTATTAATAAATACGATGTAAAAAGTTATAGTTATGTTCACGAATCATGTCGGGCAAATTTGCACAAATGGGAAACTTAAGCGTTTAAATGAGTACCCCTCATATTTATTTTTGGTCTTTGAAAATATCTATACATAGATTTTGTATACATTATTTTTTATTGCTTACTATTTGCGTAGAAAAATAATGATTTTAATTCACAAAAAATTTTAAATTTTTTAAAACAGCAGTTTAATATACACTATATCTGACATAAGGAACAAGAAATACGTAAAATTATTTGCGTTACATTTGTTGATTTTTGTAATTTATCTCTTGTTTTTTTTTTGTTTTTTTATTTTAGAATTTATAAATTTTGGATTAAATGCTTTATTTTTTAACTTTCTTAATTATTTTTTTTTTGAAACTTTAAAAAAAGGTTATTTACGAAAATATTTGCTTGATTATAATTTATCATAAGTGTTTTTTTTTTAATAGAATTTATGATTTTTAGAAGTAGTAAAATTGTAAATTTTTTATTAGTTTTTAATTCCAGAGATTCCCGACAATAAATACCAGGAATCACAAAGTGAAAAATTACCAAAATTCCCTGGGAAATTCGTCCCTGAAATTCTCGGGATAAAAACCCTACTCGTAACAAAATCAAATAAAATAAAAACAAATTTAAAATTGTATACTTATGTACATTATATACATTATATACATTATATACATTATATACTAAAATAACCATATCTAAGTTAGAAAATATAAACATTTTGTACACACAAGTAATCCCGGGAATTCCCGCATAATTTTCCGGAATTTCCCGTGAAAATTCTAGTTAGCTCCCATACAAAGTAAAAATTATTTATCACTTAAATGAAGAACTATTAGGGCAAGAGTTTTAAAATTGTCTTAAAACATCATAACTGTGATGAAAATAGGGCGGGCAGCTCTATGGAATGTGTTAGTCCCCGTTCTAGGTAAATCTTAATTATTCTGTATTACAGTAAAAATCTCTAGGAAAATATTACTGCCAAGTTCCACAATTTAAATGAAAATAGTTAGAGTAGGTTTATAAGGGGTAGTAGCCGCCGTACTAAAGTAGCTAAAGAACTTATTCAACCGATTTCAAATTTGTTGACCAGATTCATATTCACCGTGTATAACTTTTCGCTAAAAAATAAAAATAAAATATCTATCTTGCAAGATAGAGTAATACAAAAATATTGATAAAATTGGAAAAGCTAAGAACTTTCATTTGGAATTTATATCACAGATGAGGGTAACTATAGGGAATATAATGACATTAGAAACGCAATTTCATAAAAACTTGAGATTGAAGGTTTTGAATATTGGCCCTTGATATGATACTGATGTATTTGTGTAGATTTTTCTCTCAGTATTCTATATTCTTTTAAGAAATTGTTATCTTAAGCCACGTGTGTATAAAAGAGAATAATTATAACAAATACAAATGATCCTTTGGGTCCTTACTATGAATTTCATTTTTTTCCTTATGTTTTCTTGCTTCCTTTTCTTACCCAGTTCGTATTGTTAAGTGTTTTGTTTAAAATAGAAATTAAGCCTATTAAAGAATGTTTCCAAACTTCCTTACTATTATTACTATTTTATTGTCATTTCTTTAACTATTGGTTTTGGTTAATTTGTAAGTACCTCAATTTTTCAATTTCCATTAAATAATTTAGCTTCACTTGTATTTGTGTCAGTCAAAATTAGTTATCTTAATTTTATTAATTATATTTTTGCGCTCACTTTGTCTTCAATTTGTATCAGCAAATAATCAATTATTGAATTACTTTAAATCATTTCCAAATATCCATTGTATATAATCTATTTGTGTTTGTTTCTTTTCTCATTTTAATATCTTTCGTGTGTGCGAATAATAATTATAATAAAATACGTTAAATATTGCGAGTACATAGGAAAAAATTTAAAAATTATTTTTTTTATAAATTTTTAAACAATGACAAATTTTTTATAATATTAAAAAACTGATGATTTTTTCCTGCTAATATTTAATAAATAAAAATATCTTATTGTTAAATTTTACCTATAAAAATATTTTAAAATTTTTTCTTATAAAAACAATTAGCTAATCAGACAAAACTGAATAAAATTTCTTTCAGTGTATATTCATAAATATAGATGTAAATATATCATTTGATATCGCAACAAACAACACATATTTGTTTTCTTTTTTTAAATTAATTTGAGTAATTGATATGTACATCTACATATTATTATATCAAATATATGAGTTACAACTGTATCAGATTCAGGAAAATATGTACCAACTGACACATTTACAAATAGTTGCACAAATAAATGGACATATGAATGTTTAAATAAATTAATGAATGAGTGCAAATAAGGATGGTCATAATAATTTTGTTTGTATGTGAGAGGGCATTTATATTATGTGGATGAATTATAAAATTACTAATGCAAATAATTTAATTTTATATGATAGATTGCTTCGGATGACCATAACGAAAATCCAGTACTCTTTAAACAAAAATTAATAAATTTAAATGTGCATAGTGGCTCAAAAAATAAAGTAAATTTGTCATCTTAAACTTGTACGTATAGTATATTATCCAGCCTATAATCTAGTCTATAGTCTAACCTATAATCCAGTTTATAGTATAGCCCATAGCCTAGTTTATAGTCTAGTCTATAGTCTTGTCTATACTTTAGTCTATAATATAGTCTATAGTGTAGTTTGCATAATCTGATCCATAGTCTAGTCCAAAGTCTGGTTTATAGTCTAGGATATAATCTATTCTATAGTCTAGTCTATATTGTAGTCTATAGTCTAGTCTAGTTTATATATAGAATATATATTATCTGGTCCATAGTCTAGTCCTAAATCTACTTTATAGTCTAGTCTATACTCTAGTCTATACTATAGTTTATAGTATAGTTTACAGTTTAATATATATTCTTGTCTATAGTTTAACATATAGTCTAGCCTATAGTGTGGTATATACTCTAGTCAATTATCTAGTCTATCGCTTATTCTATAGTCTAGTGTATGATCTAGTCCATAATCTAGTCTATAGTCTAGTGTATAATATATTCTATAGTCTACAATCTAGTCGATTATAGACTGGGCTACAATTTGGTCAATATCTAGTTCATAATGTAGTTTATAGTCTAGTCTACAATATAGTCAATAGTCCAGTATATAATTTGGTCTATATTATTATTCATAGTGCAGTCTATAGTCCAGCCTATAGTTAATACTATAATCTAGTCTATAGTTTAGTCTATAGTCTAGTCTATAGTTTGGTCTATAGTCTAGTCTATAGTCTCGTCTGAAGTCTAGTCTATAATTTAGTCTATACTTATTATATTTTGTTTATTTAATTTTCGGCAACTGTTGTACAATTTAAACGGCAATAAAAAAATACTATGCGAATGTTATTCCCCCCTCTGCCACAGTAGTTTCTTGATATTTAACTTACTAAATAACAAACAAATTTAATGTAATGATTACTGATACTTATCGCATTTAATTACATTAATAGATTTTGGTTTTTTTATATTTTATTTATTTATATCAATAATAACAATGTAAGTGGACATCAGCCATGTTTCAATAAAATACAATAAAATAAAACAATTAAGAGATGAGTTTAATTTAAATGCGTGTTTTCTAAATAATTCGATTACCATTTGTCGTTATCAATTAATTGACATTTGTACAATATGTACGCAAAACTTTTTGAATGCAATTGATTATATACATGTGTGTACTACTGTCTGTGTATTGGTTAGTGTTCATTTCAATTTTTCAACATTATTAGCAAACGGGTATTTGCGGGATAAGAGAGATTGACTGAGTCGTATCATTAAAATGTGGTTTTTATAATCTATATACTGTATACTGTAGCTAGTTATATATTATATATCAGTTCTCCATCCTCTCTTATACATACAATTGTTAACATTATTGTTACGTAGTTGCAAATAAACTTTTACAAGTGCGTAGGAGTATATAAATAAGATGTATACATACAAACACATTTAATTTAATACTATATTTATGGAAGTGTGGTTTGTAGCCACAGCAATTGACCTGTTTAATCTATTCTATTTAGTTTGCTGTACATTTTTTAAGAAAATATTTTTAATGGCCGTTAGTATATTGAATGATCGCGAATATGAGGAAAAAGATTTTAACTAATTAAAATTGTGTATAAAATAAATAAAATGTTGCAAAGAGAAATCAAGGATGAGAAAGGACCTAGTATAAATATTTCTATGAAGGATATCAAATTAATATATATATATATATATATATATATATATATATGAAACGGAAAACATAAAAATAAAGCTAATATGAATTTTTCATTATATGTTTTATGTAATGTATTCAATGATATCAATGCATTTAATGAAACCATAAGCGCACAATGGAGCAAAATCAATGTTTTTGATAATATATCTGTATTTCCTATACTACTATCCGGATCGAATTAAAATGTACGGGTAAGTTGTAGAGCCACGCTTTCAGAAAAATGTAATAAAGCGCTTGGCAAGATAAAAAACAAATATGTTTATTCACCTCGAAATTTGAGTATTTACTTTTTTTGCATTTAATGTATTTCGTTCTTTGGGAATAAGTCTTGAGGTATATGTAATTTCTAATACATTCCAAAATAAAATGCTGAAAATTGTTTGATGATCTCAATTCGTCCAGCCGTGAAAAATTTTCAAATTCAGCACACTGAAATTAGTATAAATTATTACTACTTTTTTTAAAAATATATTACCTACTCACAGAAAAAATATGGTCTATTAAACGATTTATTAAAAATAGAAACTATTCCAATAAATTTCTTAATTGTATCAATTATTCAATTGATAAAAATTTTAATTTTCTAATACCTTTTAACAAAAATAAAATAATTTATACGCTTTCACTTATTTCTCTTGTTATATAAATTAATAAATTAATCAAATATAAATAAAAATAAGTGAAAATTTTAATAATTGAATATACAATTTTTTTTCGTAGGCTTAATTTCAATAAATAAATATGTATTTTCAGTAATTTAAATTAGATTCTGGGTTTTGCTATGTAAAATTTGAATTTAATTTTTTAGAATACTTTGATTTTGAGTAATTTATTTAATTATAGAAATATCTAAAACCATTTTAAAATTCTGATTAATAATTTAATTGAAATTTTCCGAAAACATTTTTTTTCTAAACTTTCATAAAAGGTGAAAGAATACCACCTTTTCTGAAAGTTTTGTTAAAAAAAATGTTTCTTTTTAAATATTTCAAAAGATCAGCTTTCACAAATAGTTAATAAAGAAATTTTAAAAAATGGTAAATTTGAGAAAAAAAATTCATCTTTATTGAATAAAAAAAAAAATGTTACTTTTTTCATAAAATGCTGAAGTACAGATTTTATGAAAAAAGTCAACCTTTCAAAAGACTTTTTTTTCTAGTATTACTTAAGTATTGTATAAAATAAGTACCAATCTTTGATTCCTAAAAAAAAATATTTACAATAGCTTCAACAAACGATTTTTGACATTTTTTCTAATACAAATAATATTTAGAAAAAATTAAAAACTAATAATTTTTTAAGCAAAACTCCGTATATTTTCCAAAAACTTTTAAAAGAATATAAAAACGAATTATTTACCAATTTACTGATACATAATATGTCTATATTGTAGGTCGTTTTAAAAAAGATTTTACAATGGCATCAAAATTGTCAGTTCGTATCAAAACTCATTAAATTCACTATTTTATAATATTTTATTGTGTATTTCCATATATTAATATACGTAACAAATAATTATATTGGCGCATGTTCCTAGCAAAAGGTTTTTGGTTTTCGATAATGGCAACTACTTATTAAAGTGGTTTCTTGGTAATTAGACATTATAATTTTCCTACTAACTAACAACCATCGCTGTATTAACAAGCAGAAGGTTGTTGGTTCATTCTGATGCTGTTAGTTTTTTTTTTTTTTTTTTTTTTTTTTTTGTTTAATATCTAAAAAGATACTTTATACTAAAAATAGTTTTTGTCACCTAGAAAAATAAATACGAGTGTACTGAGTAAGTTGCTAGTCATTAAAAACGAATGGTTAATTCGCGTCCAAGTTCAAATCTCACTGGCGACAAAATACTACACTAACTAACTACACGAATTTTTGGACAACTCGAACAAAAACAACAGTTATTCAGACAAAAAATAAGTATTTTTTTATATACCTGCTAGCTTACCAGGAAAGCAAAGCTTTTGCTTTGCACTCCCTTGAAATCTGATTTGATCTATAAATTTCCCATCAAAAATAAATAATTAAAATTTTCAAATATTTATAAGATAATGCAGTTAAATGAAGGAGAAAAATGTTAAAATAAACTAAATAATCATAAAATGATAAAAAATTCAGTTCTTGTGACAGTTCTATTGACATTTTGAAAATTAAATGAAAACTTTTTATTATATAACAACTCATCCGAAAGTCGAATCATTTCTTTGGTCTTTGTATTGGCCTATGGGTAAAACTTTCCTCGATATTTTTATGCGAGCAAGCTTCTTGTTAAGAAAGCCACAAATAATTTTACAGATTTCTGAAGCCTTATTCTTACCGGGTTCCTATTAATAATGGTTTTTATAAAAATAAATTTTTATTCCTTCTATTTTTATGCTACACTATTATTTTATAGCTAAGAAAAACTTGAGCTTATTAATTAATTTACATCATGTTCAGTTCTTTTACAATTGGACCATTTAAATAGGTCTTATAAGTGAACTTTTTGTAATTTATCTGATATACATAAACAGTTAATAGTTTGAATACTTTTAGGCACCCATTTTCACGGGTGCTTTACAAATGTAAGCTGTTGTTTGAAAATTCCAAATATTTTAAGGAGATTTTTCTTACAATTTTCACATACGTGCATATTATATCTTCAAATCGTTTTTTATGTGGTTAATAAATTTATGAATCTTTGTATTTCGAAAGGTGTAAAGAAGAAAAAATTATTAACAAAACTTTGAGAAAAAAAGTAAAAGGTTTTTCATATTAATTTTAGAGTGCTGACTTTGAGCATTTTTCACGGCTAAACGAATTGAGATAATCAAGAAGCAAATATTTCGGAATGTATTAAAAATTACAGACTATTTTTAAAAAAGATTTTCCCTCATATATCGTAGGACTTATTCTCGAAAAACCAAAAAAAAAAAATGTTTTTAGCTGTAAGAGATAACATAGCACTTATAGCGGTATGAAAATCTTTGAAATCAGACTTGATTTTTAGATGCTACGATTTCTTTTAACTTTTATATACTCGAAGTGGTTAACTTTCACAACCTGTAGCTTATCTCATGTTAATACCGGGTAACTACGAAATGATTTTTATGAAAGAAAAGGTCCTCCCCTACAACTTACCTATACATTTCAATTCGAACCTACTGGTCGGATCGAGATATAGACTAATTACCAGAAATTTTGCGATTAGCCCCACTGTGTAGCGATAAACAATAATTTGCAAAATCTTTATAATTAATTATGATTAAAGAAAAACCGACAGCATTTTGGTCGATATATACAAAAACCTCAAAACATTATATTTTGTATTGAAATAATGCAATAAACCAAAATTCATAATTATTTTTAACAAATTTAAATTTGAATGCATTTACATTCTGCTTAATATTTTCGAAAACAACAAACAAAGAACAGATATTATAAATTGATAAAAATCGCTAAATTGTAATTTGGCTCACAGATGCGTGAAGGGAGAAAGGCATAAAAAAAATTTATATTTATTTCAGCCTACATAAAATATTTTACACTCTACAGGGGTCAATAATAAATAACTAACTTCTTCAATATTCTATTGGGTATAAACTTATTTAATAATACATACTCTTCAAAGAGAAAATAAAGAAAATAATTTTGTAAAACTAAAAGCACTAGAATTTCTAGACTTTTAAATTATTTTCCCATATGATTTATATTAGATTGTCATATGATCTATCATATTTTCTATAATTACTCATTTTCAACTTACTAACTCATCATATTTTAATCATATATTTTTATTTTCCACCTATTTTTTCCAGCGAATCAATGTAATAGTTACAGATGCTGCTCATATGAGGATAAATGTATTCTAATGGGATTCATGTTGGTTTTTAAATAATAAATACGTTGAGTAATACAACATGTAAGTTACCCAGCAAAAACTTCCATTACCAAATAATGAGTTAAAATGCTATTACAATAATACTACACCACTTACACTTTAGCAAATTAACTTATTATTTTAACACGGTGATGTCATTAGAGGCGACTAATTAATTACTCTAATATAAATGCATATAAATCTGGTCAATAGTTACATAACTAGTTACATGTAATGCAGAAAAAAGTTAACTGTTGAGACAAAACAACTTCTAGGTATTGCAGACTGGATGCCAATGTTGGTAACTATATGTCGTTACTAAGTTTTTGCTGGGTACATACACATATATATTTAATAAATGTTGAAAAATATATTTGTAAATATTTTGGAATGAATGAATAAATGATAGAATGAATGAGCAGTTGGTTGATTGTATAAATAGTCAGTATAACTGGTATGAATTAAATACTCAGCCAATTGTTTTATTGTATGTAAAACATTAAACCGTAATGAACGAAAATTTTTATCTTGTTAACATATATATGAGACATTAACAACATTTTTTGATTTTATACCTTAAAAAAATAAATGAAAATAAAACTATTTATTTGACAAAATTTATCAAAACATTTAAATATTATATAAAAGTGTGTAGATTGTATTCCAACATAGTATATGTATGGTATTTTGTTGGAAATACTTGTGAAATTAATTTGGTGTTAAATGTTTATTATATTAGGCACGTTCATTGAAAATTTGTGTTGAAATTACAAATAATATAACGATATGAAATTTATTTTTGAAAATTGCTAATATCACGTTTACACCAAAATAAATCTAACTGGTTTTAGCGAAAACTAAATTTCAAAAACCTATTCGTTTACATACCTGTTTTCCTCGCTATGTAGATTTTGTTGACATATAGATTAATTTTTATTTAGTTGATAAATGACTTTTTTAATGTTAAAACATTTTTAACAATATTTTATACATAATTAAAAATAATTATCAAAAAAATAATAAAATTTTTATATTTTCCTTCCATATTAAAGCTTACTGTTATTAAAGCCATTGAACAGGATGTTTAATAAATAGGTATTTTAGTAGTTTTCCTAAAAACTAGTTAAAAATCGTTTTTGATTTGTATGGATAAACTAGAGAAACTTATATAGTTTTCAAATCGAAAACCAAATGAGAGAAAAAATTATTAGTTTTTGTCCTCTAGCTTTTGTTTGGTGTAAAGGGCACATAACGAATATTTTTGATAAAAAATTCATAAAATATTAATTTATATATATTAAAAAAATTCTCTAAAATAAAAATATATCTCTAAAAATATAAATTTTCACGAAAAATTCTAATTTTTTCCAAATATTAAATTTTTTGTTAAAAATTCATAATTTATAAAAATTCCATTTTTTACAAACTAATTATAATTTCTTGAAAAATATAGAAATTTTTATTAGAAATACAAATTTTTACAAAATTTTAAACTTTTTCTAAATTTAGATTTTCATTAAAAAATTAAAATTTTCGCTAAAAATTTTGTATTTTCACTAAAACTATTATTAGTTTTTCACTAAAAAGCTAAAATTATTCATTAGCAATTTTATTGAAAAATAAGTCTGTTTCAATATTGTAAATGTTGAGTTATAAACATTAATTTTGATCTTTCAATTTTTGCCAAAATTCAGTAAAAACCTTTAGTAAAAAAAACCCAGTAAAACATTTTACGTAAACGAACGCACTTATCATTCATTATATTTTTCTATTTAAATTATTTATAAAAAAATATTATCATAATTTAAAAAAAATTATAAGATCCAAAATCAGCTTTTTTATAACACATCTTCAAAACCACAACAACATTATTATTATCGTTATGGTTTTACGACAACTTTTTTTAGTAGTTATCTTAATTTAACTACTGATGTTATAACAAAAATTGGTAAAATTTTACTACAGATTAGCACTTAACGAATTGTCGATACTTATCGACGAATGTTTGTCGTTAAAAAGTTACGGAAATACGATAAAAATTATGCGTAATATCAAACTTACTTAGTTATTTAAATAAAATTTATGATATTTTCAACGATTGCTAATATTAGTGTAGCATATTTTACGTTTTCCTAGTAAAATTTAATTACACAAAAAAAAAAAATAAATAAATAAACTCGATTTTAAAAAATTGTAAAAATGCACCTTTTATACCCTACACTACAGATGTAAAGTTTATCATTCAATTTGTAATTTTTACAATTTTCGTCGGGGAAATGGAAATGGCTTAAATTGCGTTTGTGAAGCCTTCCGATAATACAGATATATGATATATACATCAAAAGATCATAAATTGTTTCCAGAACTTTTCTGTCGGAAAAACCCGGTCAAAAATAGTGTAGATATAAAAAAAACGGTTTTTCAAACTAGTTTACGATTTTTTAAAGCCCTTATATGTATAAGCTAGGGACTTCGTTTATGCAAAGCAAAATATAAAATTTTTTTTCTGAATTTTTCTGCTGAAGAAATAAACACAGTCGATCAATTCGTTACAGAGATATCACTCAAAACGCATATCCAAGTCGTAAATAAGCTATAGACTTGGATCTTATATAGATCGATTACAAATCGGTTCATAAACAACCAAGTTATTGGTAAATCTGTTCTTCTTATTTATTTAATGTCTGATTCTTTTACACTTGTTGTTTTAATGGCTACTAAAAAAACAACATTAAGCTATTTTTGAAGTACCAATGTAAGCTTCGTTCTTTCATAGGAAAATCGGACATTTTTTGAGAATTTTTGTGTTAAAAAATTAATTAAGTAGATCCAGTATTAACCGAGTTATACGCCAAAACGCATTATTAGATTTTTTTAAAGCTCCTATATAAGCTATGGGCCTCGTTCTTACATAAATCTATCACAGATAATTTTTTCGTATTTCGGTTTTTTAAATCAGTCAAGTCGGTCCATAAATTTTCCTCCATATCCTTTTTCAATTTGATATTGTCTTACATTTATAAAATATTTGTTAGGCACCGAAGTGTTTATATCTTCCTTCAATATGTACGAACTTTTGTAAAATTCCAAAGTATTAAATTTGTTCTTTACCAGCTTTTGCCGGTGCGCTTCACTACCCTATTGGATGCGGTAACTAATTTACTTGATGTGAAAACTGTTTTTAATTTTTTTTTTAAGATTTTCATTGTAATAGTCCTTTAGAAGAGAAAATTTATATTTTCTTTGTATGGGAAATTTGAGGCCTTTCACAGTAATAGTTTCTTAGATATGCCATAATGAATATTTACTTTGTATGGGATGTACTACACCCTTTGCTCCGATGTATTTTAAACTAATCGTGTGGCATACGATTAAGATCAAACATAACCTATAACATTCTACAGTGCAAGCACTTCAAAAATATTCTTTATGTGCGTCAAATTTCATATAAATTGCTGTGTTAATAACGTGCAAAATTGAAAAACTAGATCTTTTAAAAGTAGGCGTAAAATGTGGTTGTGATGTCCTGTTGAAATCTAATAAAACTGCTACTATCAGTGTATCAAATTTCGTAAAAATTGATTTAGCCGTTTAGACGTGATTGATGCAGAAAAAAGAAAATAAATAAACAAACGAATTTACATCTCATGTATATAAGGATATAAGGATTTATTAAATCTTGATTCTATTTCAACTTTATATAAAAATGCAAATTATTTAAAGTTTTTAGTGATCACATAGATATAGTATAGCTAAATATATTTGTAATTACATTTAATATAAAGTATTTCATTCTCATATAACACATCGCAACACTGGTGAAGAGTATATAAGATTTGGTTCAGCCGAATATAGCTAACTTACTGTTTTTGTATTTTTTTTATAGCAAGTTGCAATTTGTACAAATCTTACATATATAGTCAAATATCTTTGATGGTTGAAAAAGGGACACTTTTGTCAAAACAGATTTCAGTAGGGATAGTACGAAATTTACAATAATTGGCATAAATAGTTGATGTTTGTAATGCTTAACGGAAATGTAGATGCGCATCAAAAAATTTCGAAAGATAAAAATTTTATGGACAAAAACTATTTAATTGGGTTAAAAATGGATCACACAGGTTATAATAAAATATATTTTCCTATATTATATGGAGAAATAATTTAGATTCGAGCAGCTTTTTTCGCAAAATTTTTTAAAATCTTGATTCTTTTTTTTTTTTTTTTTGGTATAATTAAATACACTAATATTATCAAGCATTAAAAATATCATAAATTTTACTTAAATAACTAAATAATTTTTTACTAGAATTATACATAAACTTCTGTACCGTATTTCCGTAACTTTTTAACGACAAGAATTTGTCGATAATTATCGGCAATTCGTTAAGTGCCTGTCTGTAGTTAAAAATTTTACCAATTTTTGTTGTTACATCAGTAGTTAATTTTATTGTGTAAAATAATAAAAAAATAAGTTCACGCAGTAACCCATGCTGTGAATGTAGCTCGCGAAAAACTGTCTTTTCAAAAAATGTTCGTTCTTGTTTTAAAACTTTAAGACTATATATTTCGAGCACAAGGTCCAATTAGTTTATATAAGATCGCATGGGATCAAAAATTATAAACGGGCGAACAAAAAGTGTAAAAGAATGGGAAAAATTTAAATAAGTTTTAGCCATTTCTATAAGTTTTTGAACTTTGATTATAGTGTGTAGCGTATGGTACTAAAGTTTTGCACTCTATTAATTTGAAGTCCCGTCAGTTCAGATCTGTAACCCGTTTACTTAAAATGGAATTACCACAACTACAAAATTTATTAAACATTAAATTCAGTTTTAACCAGGTAACAAAATTTTGATAATGGCCCATATATACGAATGAAAGTTAGGGTAACCGCTTTTGTTTAGAGAAAAAAAACCTTCTTTCTTATCCCAAATAAAATAAAATTTTTTATATAGTTGCATATATATATATATATATATATATATATATATAATCAAAATAATCAACAAAATGGTTCTTTTTATTCTCTGTTCCAGCTCGCGAAAGGATAAAGCCAGTCAATTTCTTTTGAGAAATGGAAGTATTCTACATTGTTTTGTGACACCCTAACTTATATGTGTATGTTTATTTCATTATTTCATTTATTTTAGCATTTAACACATGCACATATGTTTACAGTATGTGAAAAAAAATATATGTTTTCTACATATTGTTTGGGTAAAATTTTAATTTAAAACTTTTACACGAAAAATAAAACATATCTTTGTACACTTCAATGTAAATAAATTCCTACAGTATTTATTTATGACATATACTGAGTCCTTGTAGATAAGCGATTTAGCCATATCCGTCTGTTTGTTGTTAACAACTTTTACAAGTCTTCAGATAACTAAATTACCGGCACAGTGGGAACGATTGCAAAAATTGGTAATAAATATATATCTTCTAACCTACTGGTTGGATCGAATTAAAACATGATAGGTTTTCGAAACTATTATCTTATTTCAATCCGATTAGTTGTTAAGGAAATATAGATTTATTATCAATTTGTATTATGTTGTATCTTCATAAAAAAAAATAAAATTTTCAACAAAATTATATTAAATATTTTGAGTATATACTTGAGAAAAAATGTTAATATTTGAATGTAAATAAAATTTAAAAGAATAAAGATAACCCATTGAAATTCCAACGTAATATAGATAAACTTGCACTTAAATCGCAGAGCTAAAAAAGCTCTCACTTTTTGTACTAAAAAGCCTATAATCTTAATCCGGGAAAAACTTTTTCAAAAATTTACCTTTTTTTAATTAAAATTGTTTCCCCTGTTGTTATAAAGGGCGTTGGTCACCAAATCTTTTTTGTACATTTAACAAACATATGGGGAAACATATCTAATATATTTTGCCATTTTAGAAATTTGCAAATAAATTTAAAAAACTTCTTGAAAATGGACAAAGTTCGGATAGGGCTTGTGAGGACACCGCTGCCAAAGTGCCATCTGGTTTTACTTCAAACACATTTTTCTTATTGAATATTGAGAGAATATTGAGTCAGTTGCAGAAGAGTTTTATAAAGTTGAAGTAAATTGCAGTTGAAAATAGTTGTCGAAGAGTTGCAGAATAGTTGTGCAAAAGTTGAAGTGAGTTGCTCTAAAGTTGAAGTTAAAAGTTGTAATTGAGTTAAAACCAGCAGTAGCCAAACTCTAATAAATTGTAAAACTAAAATAAAGTGAAGTGAATATTTTAATTTAAGTTTGATAATTTGAAATAAACTGTGTACATTACAATTTATTAATCAAAATAAATTGTGTTTTAATTGATTAAAGCCATCAAGCTTAAATCGCAGGGATTTAATAATATAAAAATCCCACATATATGTGTCCAATTTCTCTAATATAAATTTCAAACACTTGTAGAAATTAGCTAACTTGTGTTCCATCAGTCTCTCGTTAACCAGTGTTGAATTATATTGTGCACAGTGGTCAAAAACATTCTTCCAAAATATTAATTTTTTGCAGATTTCCGATTAGAAAATTTCCACCGTTTCGAGTATTGCAAAATAAAGAATAGATGTCTATTGCTCTTGTTATTAGGAATTGTTTGATATACATCTCGTTGATGTGTCCTCAAAGCAGCGCTATAGGCGATTACCAACCTTGGGGAGAAAAAAAGGTGAATAGCTCCAAGAGCTGCCTTTTTCGCGAAGCACACTCACAGCGTAATTTCAATGAAGCTAAGGTATCGCAAGATCAAAAAGATTTCAAATCTACATTTTCAAATCGTTATGGCGCGATAAAATACTAATTTGTAAAAACATAACACTTGAAAATCGATTTAAAATTTTGACTACCTCATATTAGCGTTTTTTATTTAATTTTATATGAAATTATGTTTATAATAAGTACATATATTATATTTTAGTTAAGCGAAAGATAGGCTTCAATGAAAAAAAAAAAATTACATATAAAGTATTCTTGACTAAAGAACGTGGTGTCTTTAATATTTCATAAATCGTGAGGCAAACATAAGGCGCTAATTGAAGTCGGTAAAAATGTATTTTATAGCTTATATCGGAATGCAGTGGCATCCATAAATAATTTTTTAGTACAACTTTTAAAATTTTTGGGTGTGCATTTTTGTCATTGAAAAATTTACTTTATAATATAATAATTAGTGTAATTAATATTTGCAGCTATTTATTTATTAACATCATTTGAAGATTTTTTTGAGGTTAGAAGTGATAAATACATAAGCGAATTAAATGCAATTAAAAAAATTTAAAATCTATGCACACTTTATTTTTTATTTGATATTCTAAAGGGAGTTTTAAAAAGATATATAATCCCGATTATGTTCACTAATATAAAATTTATCGAGCCTTCTTTAATTTGTATTTTGTATACTTTTATTTATTTATTTCTGATATTGGAATTAAAATTAAATTTCCAAAATTTTTAAAATTTCTGATTTTTAACTACGATAACAAAAATGGTCATTTCAAATATTAAAAATATTAAAAAATCATTATGATCGCGATTATTTTCGACGTCATCAACTATATCATATCACTTTTAATTTGTATTTTAGTCATATTGATATGGTTACCATATGTATGGTAATTTTTTATATATTGTTGATAATAGAATTTTGGAAATATTTTACAATTTTTTATCTCAAACCTCCTAACACTGACGTCATTCGCTAAAAGTCATTTATGCGAACAGATTTTTGTTGGTGCTAAATAGCGTTGATGTGCTATTTTTTTTTTTTTTTTTTTTTTTTGAAACCCAAAAGTAAATGAGTTTAAAGGAATGCCTTATTTTTAAATGATTCTTGTAGCAACATTATTTAGAATTTTATAAGGAATCTGGTGAACATTTAAAAAAATGTACTACAGATATTATGCCCGTCATGTTAAAAAATTAAACTTAAAAAAGGCGTCAAAAATTAGAGAAAACTTTGTTTCGCCCGAAATATCTCTTAAACTAAAAGAGATAACCTACATATTTAAGCGCATTTTTTGTAAGGATTTACAATTTTTTTTTAATCATAAATGATTTTTTGACGATTTTTTTACTACATTACTACTCAAAAACACCTTCGCCTTGGACAAACAATATATCTTTTATGGATCACAAGTTTCATAATTATTTCCATAAAAAAAGTTTTGGAAACACAGTGTAAGGTTTTCTTTTCTGAAGAAAAATGTTAACTTGTTACACTATAGGTTACAATAGAATATGAAATTCGAATGTTTTGTTGAAATTTATATTTTTGGAAAAAAATGAAAATTAAAAATGATTTTTCGAATTTTTGGTGATTGTTTTTTTTTTTTTTTTTATTTTTTTAGTGAATAATTCGCAATTTCACAAAAAATCCGAATTTTGTGAAATTTCGAATTATTATAAAACTTCAAGTTTTTGGTAAAATTACAAATTTTTGTTAAAATTATTAATTTTTGCTGAATTTTAAAATTTTTTGGAAATTTTCAAATTTTTTGTGAAATTTTCTTCAAAATGCTTTCCCTTTCCCTAAATAATTTCATGCCAAAATATAATTTTATGCTAAAATTCGTGAATGATTTTTTTCTCGCGAGTTTTTCCACTTTTCCCTTTAATTTATTCACTTTATTTTCCTGGAGAACAGAACAGAACATGTAAATAGTTCTTCTAATAAGAGTAACTCGAATTTAAAGTTTAACTCCTTTAATAAGGCACAAACTGATATATTGCTCAACAAAATGTAGAACAACAGGTCGATTGCCTACGGATTTGTGAAGATTTTGAAAGACGTTTATAAATCTAATATACAGAATTAATTAAAAAGTTTTTTTGTTTTATTGAATTAGGTCACTTACAATGTATCGGGTAACTCCAAGGGGTCATATACGTCCCGCAAACCTCTACGAACAATTCGCTGGTGCTTGCTTTCCTGCTCTTGCAATAAAGTTATTGTTTCAATTCTAAATATTTTGTATACTTTAATTTGCTGCAAATTGTTTTACTACATAAAAGTTAAATAGTGCAATAAACTAACATTTCAAACAAATTTTCATTCCAATATTAAACATTTTGCTTTGTTTTTTAACTTTTCTTTAAAAAAATATATATGTACGTATATATTTTTGAACAAATATTTCTTTGCTTTTTTTTAGTTTTGTTCTTTTTTTACATTCACTGAGAGCTAATAGCGGGAAAATTTTTTCACGGGGGATTCGCGATAGCATTTTTACCTTCGAGGAGAATAAAAATCAGGATAGGGATGATTCTTTATCCGAATATTCATAAAGCTTGGTCAACAATTTTATAAATAATCATACGAAAAGGCTCTCTCATTTTTTATACTGCAACATTTAAGTAAAAAATTTTATTATATTGTAGGAATTTTTACCTTTCATTTGATATCCATATTGTTATCTTCGTAAATTATTAATAAATTTTTGTACAATTTTTATTGTGTATCGAAACTTTGAAATTCATTTGAAAGGAAATTTGGCATGACAGTTTTAATAGGTATTGATTCTAGTTTCATTCATATGTCTATATAAAAATACAGTATGCTAATAAGTATAGTAGTAGTAGTATATAGTAGTATCCATTCCATCCATGTAATTAAACACCATAAAAATCAAAGAGAAGAGTGGCTAATTGTATGGACCATATCTATAATGTTATTTGTTCTCCCAAATTTTCGATATAAATATAAATTTCTGTTATAAACCTACTTTTACCACACACTGTGAAACATTAACAATTATAGACAAAAATTTGTTTGTTTTGATTTAAACGTATCTGGCCTATTTTCGGGCCAATTTAATCATTTTTATTACAGCAGTTTTAGTTGGTTTGTTTGGCAAAATATTTATTATTGTTATTTTTTTTTCATTAGGGATTTTAATAATTCATAATATTTTTAGTCTAATCAAATTATCATTGGTAAAATTTTGCTATTTTATGAAATTTCTATTTTCCGCATTAAAGGTAAATATGGTTGGTTTAAAATGTTCAGCAATATATATATTTTTTTCTAACAATGAAAAATGATTTTATGTATACATTTTTGATATAAAAAGAACAGAAAAAAGAAATACTTAAATAAATTTGTTTGCTTAGAGAGATAAATAGAAGAAAAAAAGTTTTTATTGTTTGCATTCATTCATTATTTTTTTATTTGACTTTTTTTCTAAAACGTGCGTTCAAATAAAATGTAACCCAAAATTTTCGTAATAATTCTTACTGCGTTAACTTAAAATATGTTTTTTGATTACAATATTTTCTAGATATTGTAATGACGAATTCTTACTATATGCTGGGGTGAAGTTCACAGCTTAATGACAACGCAACAAATAATTCTTAAAAGAGATAAAACACCAAAGATAAATTTCTTTTCAGATAAACGTTACAAACTTTATTTACTCTTTATCATTTATTCTAACTTACACCACACCGAAGTAATATTTGATTTAAAGCTACCGCCGCTCTTAATACCGACCGTTCTACACTATGGTGTTATGCTAACTCCGTCGTCTACTATACTCTCTCGGGGATCGCCAGTTGACATGATTTAGTCGTGCTGAATAAAATTCTATTCCAATTAAATCTAGTCACAACTACATAAACTTGTCCACATTGAGCTTAATAAAATTCTAAAACAACGTAAATCGGTCGCCTTTATTTGCTCAGGCCGAATAAAATTCTGTGCTGATCAGATTTGACTATCTTTCTGGCAGACTCAATAAAATTCTATTCTGCCAAAATAACTCCAGAGTCTTAATCCACCTACTTAGCCCAATAAGTTTCTGATCTAAATAGATGGTGACTACCAGCTTTTTACCTTAAGCCGAATAAAATTCTGTGCATAATTAAATGTTGTCCACTTAGGTTGAGTGTCATGCAATAACTAACTTTATTTTCCTCGATCTCCTCTTTTGATGCTGTTGCACAATCGGCTTACGTATACTCATACAATCACAAGGCTCACATCAGGTATTTTTATTTGGTGATCAACGTTGTACCCTATCATATTTTTAACGGCATTATCGTTTAAATTCTATTTTAAATAAATAAACAAAACTTCTAAATTCATTTTACTTATATTTTGCAAAACATAACAAAATATAACATTCTTTTACAAAATTCAATCAATATTAAATCACTTACATCTAATGAATAATACATAAACGAAAAATATTATATTCAGAATTTAAGTATAAATCAAACAAAATAATAAGAATAATAAATTTTGTTTATATTTAATCAATAAAATAAATAAATTCATGTGCGCAAAAACAAATACCTGAATTTTATCCATCACAAGTCGTGTTAGATTTAACAGCAGATCGAATTCTTGAAATCCGATCGTTTGTCCGCATGCAGATGGCAGTCAAAGAAAAATGTACAAAATAAAATTTGGATTTTTTTTTTTTTTTTAATCTACTAGACCATGTTAAATGAATAAATTTTGATGAAAGTATTATATTTCAGAGTAATAAAAAAAGCTTAACAAGGATCTAAAGAATGAGGTAAAGTAGAAAAGTAGAAAAGCTCCTAAGAGCTATGCCAAACATGTTTGTCCGCGTAAAGGCAAGTTGTGTTCATTTATTCAATATCAAATATGAGCCATATAAAAGCTATACCTAAGCTTTAGCCAATCAAAGCTAAAAAAAAAAACTCTGAGGCAAAGAATGATAGAAGCTTCTCAAAAAAAAAATATAAAAAATATCAAAAAATGTTTTAAATATTTTGTATTAGCCTGGAAAAAATATATTATTGCTGACTTTTCTCATGTTCCAAAGTACAAGTTTTGTATACCAAATAATCGAGTAAATGATCCTGAATAGTATCGAACTAAAAATAATCAAAACTACAAAAAAAAAAATTAAATTGTCATATGACAAGTTTACTCAAAATGGGATATGTGATTGTTGCGCTTCTTTAGTATGAATGAACTCGAATAATTATAACAAAGAGTGTCATAAAAAGACACGCAACAGTATTTTAAAAATTTTCTGGCCAGATTTAGAATTTTGTCGCTACAGTAAAAGCACCCAGAATTGGGAATGTTATTTTAGTAACCAGGTTATTAGTTATTTAAACTTCCCAGAATTTTGGCAATTGTAAAAGAATTGGATCCAAGAAACAAATTTAAGAATGCTCCAGCAATGCTTAATTTTTATTATTTATTTCAAATTCTTATACAAAGATACCGCGAAAAATTTCGTAAAATTACTTTAAAAATTTTTTCAGAAGTCATTAAAAAAAAAGTAAAAATAATCTAGTTAGCAATTAATTTTTATATAAAAGTAGTTGATTTAGTTTTTATCCTAGCTTCATATAATTAAAAAAAAAAACTTGTTAATGATTTATTTGAACGCACAACTTATTTATGTCCTTTTTTCTGTTTACTTCAATTACATTTCCAATAAATCTAAGTACTTTTAGCTCTATGATGATTCCTATGGGTCTTTTCAAATATTTAGTCCTACTGTCTAAAATGATTAATATCCTACGAATAAAAAATAATATACAATAAAAGCCGAAAGCAACATGGTGAAAGAATATCTACTACGTATATATTTACAATTGTTAAACAAAGCGGAAGTCAAATAATACAAAACTGTTAAAAAAAAATATATATGAAAAAAATGTTCAGGCACTTGATTAACTGTCATTGTAATTGAAGCAAGTAAAAAAGGTATATTTTAAATATTTACTTTACCTTTTTTTGTTGTTGTATTATAAGTTTCCTTAACTAAAAATTAACAAAGTCATCATAATATTAGATTCACTTAAGAAAAAAAAAATAAAATACTTACAATATATTTATATGAAAGACAAATGAAAAGTAAATAAGAGCCAGATTAAAAGCATTTTAAAAGCTTAGACCTTTTAAGTGATTAGAAAAAGAAAATAGCACAAAAAGATCAATAATACTGCGTTATTTATCATTAAGTTAATAAGAAATTACTTAATTAAATTATTTATTGAATAGATGAGATTGAATTTAGTTTCGATTTTTATTTGACTTACGTACTCGTAAATATAAAATATAAAACCAAAAAATTAAATGAAATGTTCTATTTGAGAGTTACTTATCATTACACATATTAAATTAAAAAATTAATTATAAATTTGTTAATGATAAACTTATTAACGATTACTATTTTAACACCTGCCTTATATTCATTGGATATTTAATTTATAAGTAATTATGTATTAAGTTTCTGAAGAAATTATTGTCATAATTCAATATTAATTTCACAAATATTTTTAAAGGACATAAAATCTTTAAAGTTTAAGAGAAAATTAAAAAAAAAAATATTAACTTAACTTAGAACTGAAAATTTTAGTGGCACTAATGAATTTGATTTCCTTTTACCGATGATTTCTTATCAATCAAGCTTTAACAATTTCACCTATCTTAATAAAATCATTTAAAGTGGAAGTCTGGGGTAGCCAGAATGTAACCATCAGTCTACTTGATGTAGATTTTTACATAGAGACTCTCTACAATTTTAACAAAATTATTTAATGATTTTCACAATACATCAATTTTGAATCTGTCTTTTTTTATTCCAGAAATTCACAAAAAAAAAAAAACGAAACGAGAAGCATCCATACCATATCATATCTAAGTATTTAGAAGAAAAGAAATTTTGCAAATATAGCCAGTGGTTATGAAAAAAGAACACTTATATGAAAGTAGCGATTATTTCCCCTTCCACCCTGCATATTTTTAGCAAATATCTTAAAATTTACTAAAACGTCCATTAATGTAAAAGTGCTAAGCGTAAAAAGGCTAAGGGAACTACAACAAATTGATGGTTGTTTTGTAACAGAAAACAAATTGTAGCGTTCTAATTTGAAAAGTGGAAAATTAACGAACAATTATTATAGACTAAAGCACATAAAAAAGATTATCGTCAATTTTTATAAAAAGAAAATTTATTTTTGATTAAATGAATTCCAAAATATTATATATCGTGAAAGAGATTTTTGTATATCGACACAATATTAAGCAATATTGTTTATATTATTTATATATTTGAGACAGAATATAAATATATCAGAAATCATATAACAAAATATTTACTCAGACATTGATATTATTCTAACAATTTTTAAGAAAGTTTCGTAAATATTTTTAAAAACTAAATTTATTAAAAATTTAGAATTTAATAATTCTAAAAGTATTGGCTGATGTTCGCCTTTTTCGAAACCCATAGCGGTCGGTATTACATTGTTTGTAGCTTCAAGAATATGCTCCAACGTGCCTAAAATTATCAAAGAGGACATCATATGTATATAATATCTTGGTCAAATTTCAACTTTCTACGATGATTGTTGATAGTTTTATGAAATTTAAGCCTAAAGCCTTAGATGCTAGGGCTCATTAATTTTTTACAATTTTTATGATAACTAAACAAATAAATAAAATAAACGAACTAAGAAATTTTATGAAGTCGGAAGCTAATTAAGAATTTTTCTTTATTGCCTACACAACTTACAAATCAATAACGTATATTTAAAATGCCTACAGGATTCTTTAAATCAGTTGTACTTTTCCACTAGCTGGTGCTGACATTTTATTAAGTTGTTTAATTTCCATAGACTTACTCATTCCATATAAACCATCAAATAAATTTTAAATATAAATTTACTGGTGAAATGTTTTTAGGATATAGTGCCCATCTAAATTTTTACCTGAATTTTCTTTTAAAAATTACTAAAATGTATAAGTTTTTGTTAAAATTCACGCAACTTTTTCCATTTAAGTACTTTTAAAATACCTGGGAATCCCGGACTAAATTCCCGGGAGTGCCGACATGAAAGATTGTAAATTTCCTGGGAATCCTTAATAATAATACTGCTGTTATCAACTAAACAACACTAATAGCTCTTGCAATGCTTAATATAAATGTTTTTGTGTGTATATTATTAACAAATTATTTCAGTTTTTGGCCCACAACTCGGCTGCTTATAAAACAATTTGGCTGATTCATAAAACCAATTATGACCGATCTATATAAAAGCGAAACAAGGGCTTTAAAAATTCAAAAATGTAATTTGGTCGATATCTCGGTTATTATTACACCGATTTAGTTCATTTCTTCAGCACAAAAATTTCCAAATCTTCTTTGCGTAAACAAAGTCCATGGCTTATATATTCAGCAAGATCCCATCAGTTGCTGTATATATATATATATATATATATATATATATATATATATATATATATATATACATAAATTGAGTCTTAAATATTTAAATATTAAGTATTTAAATATTACTTAAATATTTTCTAATAATTAAACTTTATCGAAAATTCTCTATAATAAGATATATATCAGAAAATTTTCATAAAAGATTTTTTATGAATTTATAGGTACATTTTCTATCTACATAAAATTTTTAAACAGAGATTTATAAAAGAGAAAAACTTAGAAACAACTTTTATAAAAAAAAATATTTATTGGAAAATTTCATATTAAAAAACAAAAGAAATACATTATGATAATTTTCTAAAAAGAAAAAAAAAAACAAACAATTAATGATTAAAGACAACTAGCCCGGTTTGGTAATTTCCATACAAATTTCTGTAAAAATGCTTAATGTGGATCGGTTTAAAAATAAATTTTATTTCAAATTCTCTGCGGATCTTTGTAGTTTTCGTTTTCTCACCAAAAAAAAAAAAAAAAAAAAAAAAATACCATGTTTTTAAAAATTTATATGAACTTCTTAAGCAAATTTGAAAAGTATTAAAGTACAAAATAAATGAAAGAAAATAAATATTTTTTTTTTTTAATTTTCCGTTGCCGTTTAAGTATTTTTTTGATTTCACAATGCGGGCTATGTAAAGGAATTCAAATTTGTTATCTTTATATATTTAATCGAAAATTCTTTATAAAAATATATTTAACGAAAATTTTTGCATAAAAATAATATTTGTTTAAAAATTTCCACAAAAAAATCATATTGTTTTATATTCGTACATTACATTTTTTAAAGAAAATTTTTGAAACATTTTCCTAAAGAAATAAAGTTAAAAAAATATATATAAAAATCTACGTTTTCTCAAAAATGAAAATTTGTCGAAAATTTTCTAAAAAGAAAAAAAAATTGTCAAAATTTTTTCATAAAAAGAAAATATATTTACCTATTGCTAGGTCGCTTTTCTTGAAAATTTCACAATGATCTCCTGATAACCTCTAATTTCATAAAGCAGTTGCAGATTTTTTTAAAAAGACCGGAGTTTATAGTTTTTCTGATTTTCAAATTGAAAACTGGACCAAAATTTTACAAAATTGAGATAGTTGAAATTTGAAATGCAAATAACTTAAAACTTATGAGCTATATGTGGGATCCCCCTTCCAAACTTAAAATTATAGACACTTCTGCTACACTTTTATGAAATTTCATATAAATTCAGCTATCAGATTAGAAGTTATATATCTATTTAAAAAATGTCGATTCTGCCCTACTGTGTAATATAACATAATATTGTTTATTTATAAAATATTTTAGTGAACTTTTAATAAACTATTTTAATATTTTTTTTTTTTTTTTATTTTAATAATTATGTAAATATAAAACGAAAACATGAACTTGAAAGAACAAAATATGTTCAATGAAATCCTTTATGAAAGAAAAACTATACTTTGGTCAGGTTTTGTGTTCAAACGGACATTTAGTAATCAATATCAAATATTTTAAATAATAGGCCTGTTCGTTCGCATGATATTTTTAATAATTTTACTATTCTTGCAAGTACTTTACTCGAAAAGCGTTTCTGTGCAAGAGAAAATATTTTTTCTTTTACTGTATTTTACTTGAATATTTAGTACGAACAAAACTATTAAAAATTTTTATCTTAAAATTCCTACTATTTTTTTTTTTTTTTTTTTTTTTAACAAAGAATAATTAGAATATATATTTTGTGGTAAATTTTGAAATAATTCTTGCAATTTTTAGAATTCTGATTTATACTTTTGTAAAACTTACGTGCACAAAATTGTATTTTGATACTAATATATATGTATACAGATTTTCCGGAAGGTCC
This sequence comes from Protocalliphora azurea, assembly GCA_932274085.1. NCBI lineage: Eukaryota > Metazoa > Arthropoda > Insecta > Diptera > Calliphoridae > Protocalliphora > Protocalliphora azurea. The sequence goes on from OW026519.1 coordinate 9,013,019, forward strand.
GTTTTTGAGAGCCGTGGTCAATTATGGACCGATTCTTTTAAAATTCAATTTGTATTTAAATAAGATGTGTCTATTTGTCTACATTTGCCTACATATTGACGACTTTGCCTGATTAATGCACGTTTAAGTAATTTAGAGAAAGTTCTTGAGTGAAGATTATGGTCAATTATAGACCAAAACTAAAAAAATTGATGTGATGGTTTAATGTGTGTTGAATTCTGCCACATTTCAGAAACGTACAAGTAGATCAATAAAGTGAACTATTCACGACACTAAACAAGTCCAAAAACCGTTCACATTATTACTTTTTTTGTCACTAATTGCAATCATACATATCCTTGGATAAAAGAAATTCTATAAGGCAATATTTGAAAAATTGTCTTCAAATGAACATTTGTTCGTATTTTGGAGATGATTCCAAGTTTATATTTAATATAATTAAAAAATTAAATAAAATAAAAGTTTATTTTTGAGAACTTTTTTTATTTCTCTTTCCTGTACTTGTTTTACTAGAATTTCGTACAAATAAATCTAATGTATTGTATTTTTTAAACGTCGGAAATTTATATACATTTGTCAAAAATTCTACTAGCCTTATGAACTAGAAAAATTTATTCACCTCATGTTAATCAAAAACTTATTAACAAACATACTTTTCTATCATTTCCTAAAAATTAAAATTCCTTTACAAATTTTAAGTGTAACAAAATTTTATATTTTATTAAATTTTTCGAATCTGTTTGCTCTTTTATACGATAAACGTATATATTTCATATTTTGCTTAAAATTCCAACAAATATTATTATTTTACTAATTTATTGAATTGTCTTACAAACCATAAAATTTCTTTTTTTTTTTAATTTAATTATCATTAACATTTCCATATTTAATAAAAATCTAATTTGTAATAAATCTTTGTAACATTATTTATTTCAAAAACTTTGTCAACAAGTTTTTCTCAAAAATGTTTATTTTTTATAATTTATTTGATAAATATTTCTTGGTCAAATGATTTAAATTGTCAGATCATAAGCAACATTGTAATTGTTGCAAGTGTCAAGTGTATGACATTTTTCTTGATAAGTTGTTATTGTAGCCAAAGTACTTGTTTTAATAGATTTATTTTATTAAGTTTCTTTTTGTTCTATTTACTCTATTTCATGGATTTCCTTTTTTTGTTTATATTCTCCTACACTAAGTCTTTCGTAGAGTTTGTCAGTCTGTGATTCATTCGTAGGGTTCGGTCATTGATTCATTTCATTTTGTTTATAAATGTTGCTGTTGCAGGAAACAATTTAATTTGTTGTTGTCAACCATACATTTGCATGTGTTGACATATAAAAAGCAATAAATTTTACATTTTATTTACTCTACTCTCTACTACATATACGATACTTGCTAGATTTTTCTTCTTTGCTCTTCTGTTAATTTATACAAGATTGTATGTGTGTGAGTTCTTGTCCCTGCACTCAAATTCAATTGAGTTTTATTATCATTTATTCACACTTTGAAGAGTATGGACAACAGCAACGACTGCATCAACGACATTCATCTAATGGCAAAGAAAAACAGTGTGACAAACATTTGCTAAAGCAAATGAAAACAAAGTATAACAAGAAAGAAGAAAAGAAATAAATGTTAAGAAATTGTTTTCAAGACTAACGTGAGCCACTTCAGTCATACTCTTACTCATATTCATATGTTTTATCGTAAATATGTTTGTGTGGGTATTTTTTTCTTTCTAATATAAGTAATGGAAAAACATTGACAGTTAGACGGACATTCTTTTAAAATGCAGAGACGATCAGACAAATGACAGTCACTCTTTTTGTTTTTCTTTTTTAATTTTGCTTCTTACAAATGTCCATTAAAGAAAAAATATTTGCATATAAAATCAACTTAAATCTATTGGTGTAATAAATCAATGAAAGAAATCATTTTAAATAAATATTTAAAATTGAAAAATTTTAAACAAGAAAAAAAAATTAAAAAAACAAAAGGAAAATACGAGTATAAAAGTGAATCAATAAAATGCTGAAGAAGGTTAAATACTTCAAATATTTGTTGATAATTTAAGAAACACCAAAGAAAACTTTAGAAAAGCAAATAAGAAATTAATTCAATATCTATAAACTTTTAAATATAATTTTGTTAAACCATATTGTTATTTAATCCATTTAAAATTTGATACGGGGTCTATTTTAATAACTTTGATCATAAAATCGAAGGATTTGTATATATAGCTATTTTAGTTTCCGAGATATCGGGTGTTGCGAAAAACTATCAATGGTCAATTAGGGGTATGTTGTTGCGCTCATATAAGAAACAGACTTTTTAACAAATTTTACGATAAAATGATTTTTATTTGTTGTTTTAATTCAGTTTTTTTGATTTCAATGTTGCCAGAAAGCGAGAAAAGATGAGGCTAAATTGGAAATGACCGAAAAATAAGGCAAAAAAGCTAATATTTTTTTTACTAAAAAACTAAATATATATATATATATATATATATATATATATATATATATATCAGGATATTGTAAATTTAAAAATAAAACATAGAACGACTATCAACAAAACGATCCAACAAAAAATCGCCCATAAAATTTCCATACAATTTTGAATTATATTTCATACGAAAAATTACTTACCCAATGTTTTGAATTGATTTTTCTTTATTTTTGAATTGTATTTAATACTTTTTTGATTAAAGATCTCCAAATTTTTGGGCGATTTTTCGCATTTATAAAAATTAAAAATAAATTAAAATATATGTATTCATAAGTAGTTTCTATAGTTAATGAATTTTATTAAAAAAATAATTATAATTACTGATTAAGTGAATTCATAAAACGAGTTAGTTTATATTTGATTTTGAGAATAAAGCGCCGCTTAAATGATAATTCTATAAAAATAAAATTAGTAAAATAATATAAGAAATTATTTTCTTTTTTTTTTTTGCTTTTTTAAGGTAATTTAAAGAACCAAAAAAAAGGGTTAGAAAAATGCCAGAAGCTAAAATGAAAATTCTAAGGCTAAAGTTAAAATAAATAGGTTAGATGTAGCCTTAAAAATGCTAAGCTAGCAACACTGATTATTTTACAAACACATCTAGTGTGAAGCAGAAACAAATTGAAACGTAGACCATTTCAATTGAAATTTAAGACAATTAAATAATGATGTAAAAGCTCTAAATAATTTGACGGTGTAAGACCAAATAATTTCTTATAATGTATGAAAGAATAATTATTCTTTCTGAAATATGTTATACATTGAATTATTTGGAATATTAGTACATTGAATTTGATTATCTGTTTGTGCATCATCTCGATTAGGATTTACATGTGATCAGGAACGCATTTTTTTCCTTCGTACAAAAACCTTAATCCAATTTCAAGTTTTTCTTTAGATAATTCACTTTTGATTTTCTGCTGGCCCCTTCACTGGGGAATTGATGAAATTATTTCATAATAGCCACCACAACATTTTGCTTCAAACACAAGTGTTACGTAAATTGATTCTGTTGTGTTTGACTGAGTAAAACAAATTCTCACCCCGAATATTGTAAAATCGTAAATCCTGGCAAAGCACCAAATGTAGTTGTGAATAATCTGGTATATTACCCAGATAGAAAAATAGTGTATTTCGGGCACATCCCTTTTTTTCTGTAACCATTCATTCTATTGTATGTTTCAAAATTTTAATACTTTCATAACTTGTTATACACTTATTTTTATTTAATTGAAATACCAAAATGAACTGCCACTTGAGTAAAGAGCACAGGCTTTTATAGTAGAAGTTCTCTCCAAAATTATTTTAATATTAATAATATTTTGAATTAAAAAAAAAAAATAATAATAATTATAAAATAATAAAAATTAGCAAAGAAAAGAAAACATATATAATAAACAAAACCTTCAGTGAAATTTGAACTAAGGTACAAATTAATCATTCGTTTTTAGTAACCAACGTCTTGCTCGTACTTAATTTTCTAAGTTACAAAAACTTTTTTAGCATAAAATATCTTTTTAGAAATTTTGTTAAAAAAACCAACAGCATCGGAATGGGGTTAAAAAACAAACTTCTGATTAGTAATATTATACTATTGAGTACTTATTTACATATGTAATATAGAGAAGGTATATAATGGCGTCTCATTACCAATAAACTACTTTAATAAGTAGTTGCTATTACCGAGAACCAAAAAGTTTTTGCTGGGTAGTTAAAACACGGTACACCTAATTGACCATTGATGGATTTCCTATACCACAAACTTATTTATTATATTGTGCATATTTTCTTATTTTTGAAAGTCTTGGCTATCGTTTGAAAATTTATTTTGGATGTATTGAACAATTTTACAAATTATTTTTTAAATTAAAAAAAATCATCAGAAAGCCAATTTTTTCTTAATTTATTTCATCAACATTCCGAACTAAATACACATATATAAAATATTATCATTAATTTTATACTAAATTAGTTAAAATATAGGAAAAGTTACTTATACGAAAAAGTAAGAGTGGTCGGAAATGGTTTAAATTATGAAGTTATCTTTGAAATGTCCTATTATCCTCTTGATGTAGTGTTAAAACAATAGAGCATTTCATTTTTACTAGAATATATCCAGGGTGCTCCAATGCCCTTATCGTATTAAATTAAAGAAGTTCAATCGATTTGGTATACAATATTTTTCAGAAAAAGTTCTAACAAAAAATATTAGTAAAAACGTTTAACGAACCAAATATAATCTATAAAATACATAAATACCTTTCCAACATTTTCGTACAAATTCATGAAATGTATGAAATAAAAAAACAAAACATTTGCGAGTTTAAACAATTCAAAATGTTTTCCTCTATCCTAAAAATTTTTTAAACTGATTAAATCTCTGTGTAAATATAATAGTTTTATTCTGATTTAGCGATTCTTTCATTTGTATTTTTTCGTTTTTGAGATATTTTCCATTTAAGCGTTTTTTATTTTGACATTTTTCCGATTTATCGATTTTTTTATTTTGGAGATTTTTTTCACTTCGGTGGTTTTGGCGATTTGATGATTTTTTCCTAGTCGATTTAATTCATTATGACGGTTTATCTTTTTCTGTTTTGGCAATATATTTTTTCGATTTCGCGGTTTTTTCTTCTGTTTTTTAATTTGATTATTTTTTCATTATGGCGGCTATTTTTTGTCGATTTTTTTCCACTTTGGCATTTTTTCCGTTTTGGCTTTTTTTTTTTTTTTTGTTTTGGTTAGTCGATTTTTATACCCACCATAAAAAAATTATGGGAGTATATTGTTTGTCTTTCCGTGATAAGCTTATTTTATTGTACTTTTATTTTTGGATATTTAGTATCAGGGTGCGCGAAACTGTTACGAGTTTTATCATGAAAGTCGGAGGATTATTTCTTAAGTTTGTATATGTGTAACATGTCGAAATAATCATCTAAGAGCCAATAAAGTATACATATTCTATTTATTTGTCTGTTTATTTGTCTGTCTGTCTATCTGTCACTTTTTGGCTAATATCTTTTACAAAAAAGCGTGTAAGTCAGCGAAATTTTGCACAAATAGTTCTAGGACCATTGTAAACCGGAAACTTTAAATGTGCTTGTCTCGCCCCCTTTATCGTCTCTCATATAAGACAAAATTTTAAAAAGTTGCAGAAGGTGGTTATATAGATTCGCCCAAGCCGAATATAACATTCCACTTGTTTATTTAAGCATACTTTTCATTTTAGCGATTTTGTACGATTTTTTCTACACTTTGGCAATCATTCTTTTTTTATATTACTTAGAAAAAAAATGTTATATTCAGCTTGACCGAATCTGTTATACCCACAATTTGGAACTTTCTTTCCTAATTTAAAACTTCACCTTAAACGGGAGGAGGATAGTAAAGTAACCGGATGACGCCCATTTTTGGTTTCCTAGTTTACATCGATCATCGAACTATTTGTACAAAATTTAGTTGTCGTACATACTTTTTTAGATACTTTACGGTGGACATCCTGTTTTCCTGTACCAATTTTGCCTATTTTCAGTACCAAACAAACCAAAAAACCACAAATATCTGAGCCAAATTTCATTCCCCTAGATCTTCCGCCCCGAAACCTATTCTGCTTTTAACAGACAGACGGACGTAGCTATATCGAACTAGAACCTAACCAGGACCCAGAATATATATTATACTTTATGGAGTCTTAAATGATTTTTTCGACATGATACACATGGAATGACAAACTCAATATACCACCCATCTTTTTTCATGGTGGGTATAACAAAAATCATAAAATAACTGTTATTTTGTGCTCAAAAATTATAAAAGAAAAGAAATAATTTTCTAGCTTTTGTGATAAAAGTCGTAATAGTCACGCACACACCGATATTAAATATCTAAAAATAAAAGTACAATAAAATTAGCTTATCTTGATAGGTTAGTTTAGATGGACAGTTGTAAATGTATACTAGATGGCTCACTGGTATCCTATTGGTCCCGTTGTGATACCCTGATGGATCATGTGAATCTTTTTTCACATGTCCGAGAATAGATTCGAATCAAACCAACCTGATGCACGAATGAAAGATCTGATCCATCTGACATCAATTGCAGAAAGATCAGATATTCCATGCATATATGGTCTCCTAAATTCAACAGTCCTTATATTTGCAAGAGCAGGAGTGTAACAAAGAAAATGTTCTACTCCTTAAAGCAACTTCTACAATAGTCGTTAAAAGCAAGTCCTAGTCTCCTAACGTGAGCCCCAGCAATCCAATGCCAGACAGTTATGGTTACAATTGTTCGTCAATGAATGAAACTCGACCGTTTTTAATCGTACCGAGGCCATGTCCCGAGATAGAATATGCGAACTCATTTGTCCATCTTTGTTGAGCTATTCTCGACAAGTATTGCAGTATCATATATCTGCAAGATGACAGCGATACGCCAACTAGTTGGCCCGTTTCTTTACTTTGACAAACGGAACCATTAGCAATAATATTTCCCAGGGTACTTGAGTGACCCCTTACCCAGATCAACTCTCGGTTTGGATGTCTCGCCATCTTATTTGAAGATGTCCAGTTTGGATGCCGAATAGACACTCTTATAACCTATAGTACATTAGCCAATATACCGCTATCTAATGGCTGAGATCTCTGCTTAAAGAACAGTGCAGTGATCTAGCAATTTAGAGTAGATGTTCCTCCTATAAGCGGGAATGAAGACACCACCCCCAACCCCTTCAGAAAATTTGGATCCATCAGTGTAAACATGAATCTATCCCGCTTTTATAGTTTGATCGGTTGAAATTAAAACTGAGAAGTCTCTGTTCAGAAAGGTTTTGGGAATTCAATAATCAACATTGTCAGGGATGTCATCGGAAATTTCTAAAATAATTACATGGTCATAGCTCCTACCGTTCCATGCACCTATAATACTGAGCCTAGTCGCCGAAATGAAAGTGTTTTATTTGGCCATTAGATTCACTCGCATCCAGTTTATTAGAACGAATAACGCTTTGGATGGTGTTGTACAAAGCGCACCTGTAATTAGTAGCGGTAAGCTACGCATAAACTTCTCGAAGATTCTGTAAAAGGTGGATTTTTCCATTGTTTTTCACCATACAATCGCTCCATACATAAGTGTAGGCTTGACCACCATGTCGAAGAGTCATTTTGTATTCTTAGGATTTAATCCCCAAGATTTCTCTATGACCTTCCTACACATATAAAGGACAAAGCACTCCTACTCTACAACTCTCTCAATTAAAATTAGAAAAACTAATTCACTGTTATTATATCATTACAACTTATATATAACAACAATTACGCTGCTTTGAATTGAGAGAGATGTATAACATATATGAAAAATATAAGCGGAGAAATTAATAATTTGAGTCCCTCTTTTTGCTTATACACATACATATACGTGAGTTTTGTACAAGTATTGGTAGCATATTTTACCGCTTATAACTCCGAAAATACTGAATGGATTTTAATAAAGTTTATATTCTGCACATCCATGAAAAAAAGTCTTTCTAACCTTTTATTAAAATCGGATATATACTGTGAACGTAAAAGGAATTACAGGAAAAGTACCTATTAATTATGTAGATATTAAATGGAACGCAATTTTAAGAAATTAGTTTTTCTTTTTTCTAATAAATGACTTTTCCATTTTCTAATAACACGTAGTCAAGTTTTGCCTCAAACAAACAAATATTCATCAATGATTATTAAGTGCAAAATTTTTTTAGTTTTCTCTAAACAAGAGTAATCTTTGCTTCTTTTGAAAATTTGCTAAATCATTTGTAAATTAAATAATAAATGTAAACTACTTTATTCCATTCAACTTATTAATAAATACAAAGTCAGCCAAGTAATTTGCCCAATCAAAGCTATATGGTTGGTAAATATTTAATAACTTAGACGTATGATTAATATTTAATTTCATAATTATACTCCAGCAACGAGAGAAAGAAAAAATGAAAAAAAATATATAGTTTATTCTAAGTAATTTAAACATTAGATTTCTCTTAGCATACAATAATTAATGGCAATTCAACTCGTTAATGGAAAAAATATTTATATAAAAATATATGATTTAAATTTTCACAAATATAAAATTATAATATTGACATGCAAACAAAGTTTCTGATGGTTTTAAGAAAAAAACATTTTTTGTGATATTGCTTAATTTAACCTTCACAAATTTATTTTATTTTACTACATATGTATGTATGTAAGTAAATTAAATATACATACTTTTACTTTTATAGTTTATTTGGTTCTGTGTACCCAGACGTATGATTAATATTTAATATCATGATAAAACTCATGTGACAGATTAGCTACTATTTAAGTAAGTATGTATACAAAATAATTATTTCTGTTTTCACTTTCTCCTGACAAAAAAGGAAATTGTACTAATTTCATAATTCATATTATTTTATATGTAATCTAAAATATTTCTAAGGAAAATGATTTTCGAAGAAAATACGATTTGTGAAATTTGTAATTTAAAGTTAAACAAAATTCTAATAAGCTTGCCTGATTTATTGATATATGACACATTTTTGTATTACAATGGACGATTTATTAAAATTCTAAAATCAAATGTTTACAACAATGCTTTGACATCTGATGAAATTAGGTAGAATTATGAAATACATTCTGTCAAAATATGTAAGTTGTTAATTTTGTTGTAGAAAGTTGGCAATAATTTTTTATTTTGATACAAATAAACAACTTAATTTTTCAATTAAATCATTAGCTAGTAAAATTTTTACGAAGGAACCTTGAATTCTACGTATTTTATTATGTGAAAAATATTGAATTAGTATCAGATATTGCCCACAAATATTTTTAATTATAGTAGCTTTTTATTTTTTTGTTTATCTATTTATCTATTCATTTATTTATCTGATAGCCAATGAAATTACAATTTTTTACAGGTTAGCATACATATTATTCTTAACGTTATTTACAATAAAATATTTTTCATAAGCATTCAATAATAATGTTTTATTATTTAACTAAGTTAAAAATATTCCTCTTAATGCGAATTGGATTTATTGAGAAATTAGTATATGGATAAGAACTGTTCAATTGATTGTACACACGTTTAATGGAATCAAAGTTGGCATAATTGGTTCGAAAATATTTAATTTTTAGAGGAATAAATTTCTAGTTTTAAGATTTGGGATTACGAATTCGATCTTACGAAGTACGAACTCTGAATTAATTGAACCGTTTACCAAAATAATTACAAATTAAAGGTTCATGTATTTGCTCCTACTTTCAAAAGTAGAGAGATCAATAAGCTGTAATCGACTTTCATATGATGGTAAATTAATATTAGGATTCTATGGAAGATTACAAAGACTAATTAAGAGAAATTGGTTCTAACCGATTCAATTTTCTTTATATGAACATCGTATTGAGGATGAAAGACCATGGAAGCATATACCAGGATTGGTCTTACGAGTGATGTGAATAATTACTTGGAAACGTAAGGATCATTAAAATCTCTTCCCCAGCGCTTTAGGAAACCTAGAACTCCTTTTGCCTTACTTACGATTTGTAAAAAATGGGAATTAAAGGATAGTTTACAATCAAGCAACACACCCAGATCAAGAAATTCTTCGATTAGATCAAGTTGATATTCATTTATTGTGTATCTATACACTACTGAACTTCTTTTGTAGAATATCATGTGTTTACACTTTCTTAAATTCAGATCCATTAGATTAATCATATACCAATCATAAAGATTGCCAAGATCTGATTGGAGTAAGCAATCATCAGCTTACATTAATTAATGTTCTAGAATTCTTAATACAAGCAAGTAAATCATTTATAAATATTAGGAATAATAAGAGGCCGAGATTACTATCTTGCGGAACACCGGATAAAACAGGAGTGGTTTTCGATATACATTCTCTAAATAACACACATTGGTATCTATTTTTTTTATTTTTATCTGTCTGTAAACCGGAATCAAATAAAGTTATAATTCAGGTTATAAACTCCAAAAGGTTAGTAGTAGTTAAACATCCTTTTCTAAATATATGCTGGAATGGAGAAAGATAACAAACAACTTGGAAAGGATATCAGTAACTATCTTTTCGAAAAGTTTTTGAATAACACTTAATTTAGCAATACTTCTAATATTAGAAATGTTGAATCTGCTTCCGGATTTAAACAAAGATATAATATAAGATTTCATCCAAGCTTCAAGAGAATAACAACTAAATATTGATATGTGGAATTAGCAGGTTATTGGAGATATAAGAGAGTGTAAACATTTTATAAGAATACAGCTTGAAACACCATCAGGTTCACATTTGTCGGAATATTTTAGATTCTGTACAGCTGCTAGTACCATAAATTTATCTAATTTTGGACAATTTATTACGGTTGCTGCAGCAATTGGATATGGATAATTGAAAACTTGATGTAATTATTTATCAGAATAGGCGGGTGAGAAGAATGCAGTAAACATATCGCAAATATCTGCACCGTTTGAGGATTATTTCTCCTCAAATTTCATCATGGATGGTTATCCAGAGACTTGACGCTTAATCTGGTAAAAATATTTTGTATTATGTTTAGGGTTTCTTTTCACCTTAAAAAAATAGTTAATGTAACATTGGATATTTTCTGAATGGTAAAATGATTTTGACATGAAGTATTTCATATAATCATTTGTATTTTCTATAATGTTTGTTTTGCAAATTTTCTTAAGCCATTAAGCTGCTTTGTATTCCAAGGCGGTCCATGTGCAATTCTTTTTATCGTCATTAGAATTGATTTCTTAAAATATTTAAATAAGTTATCATAGTATTTATTCAAAATGATGTTAATATTATGAAGACACACTTTATTGCAAGTAATATATACAATATATTCAATATATATTCAAGAGTGGAATAATAAGCATCTTAAGGTGTTAATAATTGGTTAAGGCGAAGAATATTAAATTCTTCAGGTTGATCAACAAATACAAGATCAAGTAATTTGCCGTGCATATTTACTATGTTATTTATTTGGAATAGTCCTAAATCAGCAATAGCATCCAGTAATGTTTCCGATCTTATTGATGGGCTTAAAAAGGAGTTTCGCATAATTTAATGTTTGGAATATAAAAATCACACAAAACAATTGTATAGTCACCAGGTTTGAATTTATTAGCTACAAATTTTATCGCGTTTGCATGTTGTTCATAAATTTAAATGTTTGACGTAGGAGAAATAAAACAGCATGTTATTTGGCTTTAACACATACGGCGATAAATTCAATATTTAGATAATTGTTAAGAATTATTTCGAAATTGTTAAGAATTAAGAATTATTTAGAAATCGAAACTCCCTCACCTTCTTTGCCCACTCTATTGTGTCCTAAAATTTTAAATTTATTGTACATTATTTCATGATTATGAATTTCTTTATCAGAGTTATTTCGGAGCCACGTTTCGGTGAGTTCAATTATATTACATTTAATATCAAAACTTTCTAAATAAAGGGATTTTAACTTTGTGTTTATACCTCTAGCATTTTGGTATGCAATGGAGATAGCTGAGGAGTTTTAATAATTTTTTGAATAAATGTTACTATTTAACGGATTATTTAATTCAATTAGTTTTTTGGATTTGGAGCAGAAACCTTTGGAAGAATTACGCTATTATCATGACGATAAATAAATTGTCGAAAAATATTAGTTTTTGGCCAAAATTGTGGATGAAAAGGATGATTAATAATACTTTCTAAGACAATTACCGTAAATGAAGCACTATTACGCGCATTTATCTTGTAAATTTGGACATCAACAGGAGCATGACTACTACTTTGATTTACAGTAAACATATAGAGTCATTAAAAGTAATAACCTCTGTATTTTTTAGGAATACAAGGAGGTGTTGATGATGACTTAGCAGTTTTTCAACATTTTAATTTTGAAGAGGCAGCAAAACTATCTAAATTTGTAAATTTAGAAAAAAATTCACCGTATTTAATTAGTTTTCCTTGTAGAGAAGAAAATCTTTTTTAATTCCGTCGAACTCAGCTTTATAACTTTTGAAGAAATTGTAAAATTCAATGCCAATTACTCTGCAATTTGGACAAATCCACTGCATTATGGCATTGTCGGATAATATATTCCACATCACGAGCTTTGAGGCCACTACATTTAAATGCTAATTTCCCAAACACAACCAACAGGAAACCTTAAGTTCTTCTCTCTCTTTTTAAGCATACAGTCCATATAGAACTATTATTAAGAACACCCGTGCATTATCTTGATGAAAAATAACTTTTTTCTTGGCCATATGGGGTCGTTTTCTTTTTAAATCATCATTAAATCGGTCTAATAAGTTGGCATAATATTCGCCGCTTATTGTTTTTCCCTTTTGAAGGTAATCGATGTCGATTATCCCGCGTGCATCCCAAAAAACTGTTGCCATCACCTTATTGGCCGGTTCGCCCGGAGAAACCTATTGTTTAGACTTCTGCTTGGTCTCCGAAGTACAGTAATGGATTCATGTTTCATCCACAGTTACAAAACACCGCTGAAACTCATTCGGGTTACGGTTAAACAATTCCAAATAATCCTTTGAAACGAATTTCAAAACAATTCAAATAAAGCTATGCAGGTTTATAGACAATACTACTGTAAATAAATCTGAAAAAGGACGAGGTAAATATCTTGTATAACTAAGCCGTATCTGTGATTTGAATTTTGCGGATTTTGGCAAAAAAGCATTTTTTGTGGTTTTTTATTTATAAAATGTTAAAAAATTTACACCACATGCAAACCAAATTTATTAGATATTAGAAGCTATAAGTTGTGATGGTAAAAAAAAATGTTATTTATATTTTCCTCAAAATTCAAAATTTATGTACAATTTTTTTCGGTCTATATTACTATAAAATTAGAAAGGAAAAATTACAACTTAAGGGCAAAGCGCATTTTTCGCTTTTTTATTCTTATGAACTCACAGTGTATTAAATTTTATATGAAGTGACCAGATAAGATACATTTAATTTGGGTACATGAAAAATGTAGTTTCTATACTTAACGATTCCAGTCGTTACATCGTAATTTTTTTTATTAATTATATCGTATATTTAATTTTTGATAAAACCAAAAAATTCATACATTTTAATTGCATTTTAATTTATAACTATATTTTAACTTTAATTTTAAATAATTTAATTTAAAAAAAAATAAAGAAAAGAAAAAAATGTTCATTTGGACACCTTAATTTTTCTTCGTTACTTAAAAATATCTATGTATAATAAACTCATAATTTAAATTACATGTAAACCTGAAATACTCATAATAACCTAACACTCTACATACACAAAACATAGACTCCTAAACACATTAGTAACATATATACATATAGAAGTCTAACTTCTAACCACTCATATACACTTATGACCTGTTTATATAAACCATGTCACTCAAAATTTTTGTTGAAATGAGTGCAAAAAATTATTTTTCATTTTTGTAAGACACGTGTCAGTTTTTATGAGTAAAAACGTAAAAACTGACGTTTTTGTACACATTTCGTGGTTTTTTTAACGCATTTACAAATGTCATTAATGTCAAACACAGACAATCAGTAGAATGTAATAGTGAAACGAAATGCGTTGACAAAACTATAAATATAAGAAAACTTCTACAACATATACGTGTGTCGCAAACACTACTCTCATTAGAATCATTCGATTCGCTAAAATAATATGCCACTGATGGAAACATTATTGTTAGTTTAAAAAATATGCTCGCAATTTAGTTTTTGCAATATGGAAATTATAACCCACATCACCATAGGTAGTAGGAGTATTATGCATTTGTGCTGATGTTTGTAATGCACAGAAAAAATCATCCAACACCCATCTTAAAGTATACCAATCAACTCAGAATCACGATCTAACGATGTCCGTCCATCTGGCTTTTTGTACGGCTGGCTGACAGTCCATGTAAACCTTGTGCGCAAACTACAGGTCGCAATTTTGAAGATAGTTCAATGAAATTTGGCACGTAGGACTTTCATGACACAAGAAAATTGGTTATAATCGGTCCATTATTTCACTTAGCCCCCATACAAATATCCTAACGAAATAGGGGTTTAACGATCATAAATGCCTTAAATATAGATATATTTTGATGAAATTCGGTGTAAGAAAGTTTTGTAGAAGTTTCAATCTTTGCGGTAAATTTCAAGAAGAACGGTCCATAATTTACCATAGCTTCCATGTAAGCCCACCTTCGTGAATCACCCTAAAGTGCATAAATTCACATAAATGTTAGTATTTACGTAATATTCTGTATTCGTATATTTTATTTTACACTTAGTAAAAGTATCGGTCCTCAACAAATTTTGATGAACATGTATAATGTTGTGGGGTATCATATGGTCGGGGTTGACTGACTATATCTTTCTTACTTGTTTATTTTTAATTTAAGGATTGCCAGTTTTGTGTTCAAATAGCATAATTTTTTATGAAAAATATTTACAAGATTAAAAATTAAATATAAAGGCAACAATAACATTTGACAATAGCAAAAAAACAACGTAAAAGAACATAAGATAGACGAGTTCTTTAAAAAAATAAAAACTCATTTTCTTACGTACACGTCTGGGTACCACTCGCTTGTCTGAATCTTCACATGTCTTTTATAAACAGGCCATTAACAATCATTTAATTTCTCGTAGTATGTGCTTTTGGTTATTAATGTAATGAGTAATTTTAACACACACATACGCTATAAGCTTTTAACTCAAACGCAAAAATTTAAATTATGCTGCTCCTGCTGTCTTTGTGGGTCAATGTTAAAATAAGTTGAGTTATTTTATTTCTATTATCCTCCATATTTAAAAACTCTCTCTTACACTCAAATTTGTAGTAATATGAATATTTAAATACAATTACTCAGTTTATATATACGTAACATATTGTTGAAATATTTTGTTTTGGTTTTGAATTTAAATATTCATATATCGACACACAGATATAAATATATATATATATTACTAAACGTCTTAAATGACATTTCGTTGCTTAAATTCAAATAAAATTAAATATTTTCTTTTAATGGTTATCAAATTTTGATATTATATAAAAAAAATTTCATTTTATAATTTAAATCTATTGAATTTTATTAGATTTTATTAGAATTTTTTTGCTTTTATATTTAATACAATTAAATAAAACTGCGAGTTCTTTAAATAAATAAAATTTTGTTTATATTTATTCTAACATGAATTTTTAAATTATCTCTTTTATTACGAAAGGTGAAGTAGGGTATGGGTAGATAAGTAGGATTATTTCTTTATTTTATTATTTGGGCTGATAACAAATTGTTATGTTCCTGTCAGCATGGTGGGTGGGTATAGATTGGGTGTAGCGAATTCCACCTTAAGCTACACTTCGATCATCAACCGCTTCTTCAAGTATTTCTTCTTTTTTATCTTTTTTTTCTTTTTTTTTAATTGATTCACGTCCTTTTTATTAATTTTGATTTTGGAACACATCACACCCTCCCCCATCCTACCAGCACGGCCGATTTTAAGAGGTAACTTCATTAACAATATGAATACACCGAATCAGAGAATCGTTACACTATTTGTTTTTTTAAAGAAGCAATACCTGCTATGATAGTTTAATTTTGTGTTTAATTTTTTATAGCTTTGAAAATATGTAGATTATTTTTTTAAGTTTAAATTTGAAAGTATGAAAGCATAATTTAAGGCATAAATGGGGAAGGGTATAAAAGATTCGGCACAGCCGAATGTAGTGCTCTAGCTTATTTTAATCAATGTTGTCTTTATTTCGTATTATTATTGTTCTAGTAATTTTAAAAATTTAACTTTTCATATGACATCCCAATATGGGTGAAGTGTATATAAGATTCGGCATAGCCGAAAATAGCACTCTAATATGTTTTTTTTATTTTTTGACAAATGTTTTTCGCTGGCTATTATGCTGTGTATATATAAGGTGTTATTATCCTTATTTAACTAATATTCGAATTTAGTATATTAATGGAATTAGAATCATTCTACTGACTTTTAATTATAATCAATTTTATAATAAAGGAAGGAAATCTCTAAAAAAAAAGGTTAACTAACTGCTTTCTAAATACTCCAAATTACACATATATTCATTACTGTTACAGAGCAAAAAAGAGAAATCTACAATTAATATCCTTTATGTATGTACTCCAATTAAGTTGATTATATTAAAATAATACATTGCTTTGTTTCTCTTGTATATTTTTATTTATATTTGTTATTAGATTTATTATAAATAAAAATAATACACCCCGCTGCTAGCCCTTTAATAAAACTTTCGGAAATTTTTTTAATAAAATTTATTTCAAAATTGTATAAAAATAAAAGAAATATCAATTCTGTACTCCCTCTGTTTGATCGCACAGAGAAATTAATTAATAATTCTATACACAAATAGTACAAAATACATAGTTTAGAAATTGTATGTCTTACATTTATTACAGAAAATTATATAGAATTTTACTTATATTAAGCAAATCTACTATATTCTTTCATTTTATCTACAAAAAGAATAAAAGATTTTCCATTTGAATGTCATATAACATAAAAAAATCAGTTCCTGGAATAGTCTATTATACAATTTTGAGAACTTTGAAGTAAAAATGTTTTCTATTCAATATCTAATCTATAATTTAATTCATGTTAAGATTCCCTTATTATTTTGCATTTTTTAGCTGTTTTTAATTTATGTAGGAAAAACGAAGAGAAAACATTTTTTATGATTCTGAGGAATTATAAAAATTAATATAAAATTCTTCCTAATAAATAATTTATTTAAAGAAAATTTTAAAGGTTTCCTTGGTATAATAGCTTTTTGTGCGTATATTTTTTATAAAACAAAACAGTGTTGTCAGGAGATGAAAAAAAGGCTAAATTGAACTTTAAAAAAGCTAAAAAATAAGACTAGAAAAAAGTTAGATTTTTTTTAAATTAGAATTGATATTTTTCTAAAGTAATTTTAATAAATTTATAAATAACACCTAATAAAATAACTCAATGAATAATCGCCAAAAAATTCCCATAAAAAATTTGTGTTATATTTCATATAAAAAATTACCCAATACTTTGAAGTGATTTTTCGCCATTTTTGTCCCATAATTCCTCTTTGACTAAGCATTTCCAATTTTTTTGGTAATTTTTCGCATTATTACTTTTTTTTAATTATCTTCATAAATAGTTGCTATTATTGATGGAATATATTAAAAAAAATTATAATAATTATAGTAATTCTACAAAATGTGTTAAAGTACTTTTAATTGTGGAGAATGAAGTGTCGAAAGCGAAATTTTTAATTATATTAAAATAAAAAAAATAAAATTAGTAACAGAAAATAAGAAATTATTTTCTTCGTTATTGAAATAGTAAAATTCTTAGCCTTTTTAACGCACTTTTAAAAAACAAAAAAGCCCAGAAAAAAAGCTAGAAGCTAAAACGAAAATTTTGAGGCTAAAAGCAAAATAAAAATTCTAAATTTAGCCTTAAAAAGGCTAAATTGGCAACACTGCAAATAATCGCTTTAACATTATCTTTACAAATGCAAAATAATTTCACTTTCATAGCTTAGTTCATATTGTCATAGCTTAGTTTATCTGTCTTCACCAGAATTGATTATTGACTATGATATGATGATTGAATTTAGCTTAAGATGATATACACTTAATTAATTAGTTAAGTTTACACAGTTAATCCATTAGCTTAAACAAGAAATAAACTTTTCCCTTTTAATAATAAACAGTACCATTATAAATTACATAATTTCAATATTTTTCTAAACGTATGAATTATAAATATTTAAAGTTTAAAAATTTTAAGCAAAATAAATTATCGAAGAATAAAAATATTATTTAAAATGTAGTTTATTATTCATTCATTATTATTCATAAATATCAAATGAATAATAAACAATTTGATTTAAATTAATATTTTAGGTTCAAATAGAATTAAATCTGTTATAAATTGTCATAATGTAATATGAAATAGATTTCAATTAAATGAAATTTAAATTAAACAACAAAACAATTCAAACATATAAAATTTAAAGGAAAAATAAAACAAAACTACAGGGGGTAGCAAAAAAAGAGAAACATTTAGAAATTTTTTTATTATCATTTATTCCATAAAATAAATCTATAAAATAAAAATCCCATTCGATAAATATAAAAATTTAAAGTGCTAGTAGGCAAGTGAAACTCTTGGCTTAAAAAATATCTTTTTTCTAACAATCATTAGTTTTTTCTTTGTCACTGTCAGCTACAATTTATTTAATATTTTATAAAATTTTATTTTTATTACAGACATATAAATTCCATATCAAATATTTGTGCAATGTATGCATAAATGAACTTCAAGAAAATATTGAAATATGTATTATTTAGTATTTATGGAATTTTTGGAATTTACAGTATAGATTGTTTGTTGTAGTGCTTATGTTTTTTATTCTTAACATTTTCTAACACTCTGGAGAATTTCATTCAGTTAACGCTAAAGTGCTAAAGAAAAAGTATTTGCCAAATAAAATAAATTCCACGAAAGTAAAGAAAAACAAAAAGAATTTTTACTGTTTTACGTCAAAGTTAATAATAAAATCGACATACTTATTTACATATTTCTAATATACAGATAGAGAAACGTGATAAAAGGTCACCATCAAGATGAAGTATAATTTTTTATTCTATTTTTCACTACTCTTATTTCAGATTTCCGGGATTTTTTGCAAATTTTTGATATCTCAAAGTCAAAAACTCTATTTATAGAAAAGAAATTAAGAAATTTTCTATCCATAAAAATTGGTAATAAATTTTATTCTTCTAGAAAATTTTCTATAAATTTTTTTATAGAAAATCTTCGCTGAATTTTATTTTTATGTAAAGATTCTTTTTATATGCATTTTTTTTTTACAGATAATTTTCGATAAAACTTTCTTTTTCAAAAGAAATTTTCGATAAACTTTCTTTTTATACCAAATTTCCGATAAATTTTCTTTTTACAGAAAATTTTCGATAAATTTTCTTTTTACAGAAAATTTTCGATAAATTTTTCTTTTATAAAAAATTTTCCATAAATTTTCCTTTTATAGAAATTTTCGATGAATTTCTTAGTTATAGAAAATCTTAGATAAATTATTTATTTATAGACAAATTTTAAAAAAAATTTTATTTATAGAAATTCTTCAATAAATTTCTTATTTATGGAACATTTCCGATAAATTTATTATTTAAAGAAAATTCTCGATAAATTTATTATTTAGAGAAAATTTTCGATAAATTTCTTATTTAGAGAAGACTTTCGATAAATTTCTTATTTACAGAAAAATTTCGATAAATTTCTTATTTATAAAAAATTTTCGATAAATTTTCTTTTTAAAAAAAATTTTTTGATGAATTTTCTTTTTAAAAAAAAATTTTGTTGAATTTTCTTTTTCCAAAAAATTTTTAATAAATTTTTCTTTACAAAAAAATTTTATAAAATTTTTTTTATATTTTATTCTTTTTGTAGAAAATGTTCGATAAATTTTCTTTTAATAGAAAATATTCAATAAATTTCTTATTGATAGACAATTTTCGATAAATTTCTCATATATAAAAAATTTTGATGAATTTCTTATTTACAGAAAATTTTTAATAAATTTTTTATTTATAGAAAATTTTCAATAAATTTCTTAGTTTTAGAAAATCTTCGATAAATTTTTCAGTTATAGAAAATTTTCGATAAATTTTTTATATATAAAAAATTTTCGAGAAATTTCTTATTTATACTGGAAGAAAATTTTCGAGAAATCTTTTATTTGTAGAAAATTTTCGATAAATTTTTTATTTGTAGAAAATTTTCGAGAAATTTCATATTTATAGAAAATTTTCGATAAATTTCTTATATATAAAAAATATTTGAGAAATTTCTTATTTATACTGAAAGAAAATTTTCGAGAAATTTTTTATTTAGAGAAAATTTTCCATAAATTTCTTATTTGTAGAAAATTTTCGAGAAATTTTTTATTTATAGAAAATTTTCGATAAATTTCTTATGTATAAAATATTTTCGATAAATTTATTTTATTTCGATAATGTCCAAATTTTATTTTTAAAAGTAAATTTATAACATAAATTATGGAGTTTAAATGTAATTAACGACGCAAAGAATGTAGAGACTGATGAAAGCTTTAGAAGGCCAAAATGTTCGCAAATTTTAGGCTTTAAATCCACTATTAGAAAAAAAATGTTATTCCACTATCAAAAAGTAATTATAATAGTAAAAAAAAGGTTTTTGTAATTCTAAGACTTTTATAAAAGGACTTTTGAAATAAACTAAATTATGATATTTCATCAATATCCCAGTTGATTTGGAAATTTTTGAAGTGAATTTAATTCTCCCCTTAACTCACTTTTTTTAATGAGCTCATACCACTTTCAAATAACATCCCAAAATAACTGATACATTTATCCTTAAGTAATTCTTAGAACTTCTGGAATTTACCTAATCACAAATTTTCTTTTTTTTTTGGAAATTTTCATTAGAATTTTTTACAAAAAATTTTCAATAAATTTTCTTTTCATAAAAAATGTTCGATATAATTTTAATTTTTTTTTTTCAATTTTTTATAGAATTTTGGTCTGCAAATTTATTTACGTAAAAATTTTAAAATTTCTTTGATATTTAAATAGTTAAACTTATAACTTCAAAATTCACTCTTAAGCAGATGATATAAATGTAGGTATATTTAGCCATACTTACTTAACTTTCAGTGATATATATATATATATATATATATATATAAAACAAAATCATGTTCACTTAATTTCTTTTTGTAATGTTTCGTTTAACATTTTTCTTTATTTATTTGACTTCTCTTTAATTTTTTTCCTTTTATTTTCTTTATGAATTTAAATTAAATTTAAATTATTATTGTTGTTTTATGATTTTTTTATGTTTCATTGTTGTTATCTATTATTTCTTATAATATTTTTTATAATTATTTCTTTGTTTTCTTTTTTTTACCTAAAAGACAAGTACAAAAATACTTAAATGCTAAAGACCAAAAAAATGTAAATGAAGAAAGAAAGACTGAAAAAAGAAAGATTACACAAAAACCATAATGAAAACAAATCAAAAACCTGGTAAAAAGTATTTACAATTAACTCTTTAACTATTTACATTTACATATATGTGTGTTTGTGTGAGTACGTGTAGTTGTGTAAGGATAGGCTTTCATTTACAGAAGTAACATTTGCATCTTTATCATTTTTTTTTTTTTTTTTTTTATACCCACCATTAAAAGAATTGTCGGGAGTATATGGGGTTTGTCACTCCGTATGGAATACGACAAAGTAATCATCTGAAACCCCATAAAGTATATATTCTGGGTGATTTTGAAAATCTAAAACGCTCTAATGATGCCCGTCCATCTGACCTTCTGTCTGTGTGTTGAAAGCAGGATAGGTGTCGGGGCGGGCATCCTTTGAGAACGGAAGTTGGCTTAGATATTTGTATTGTATCTTTGGAATTGAAAATGAGCAAAATCGGCTCATAAACAAAGAAGTTATGGACCAAATACTACTTTTCGCTGGATATCTTTTGCAAACATGCATGTGAATCAACGAAATTTTACTCGAATAGTTCAGGAATGTTTCTGACTGAGGAATTATCAACATTTAAAATTATTTTATATGACTTGTTATACAGTTGCTTTGTTTAAATCTTGTTACCATATAACCATCTTTTATTGGCTATACTTACCGTCCTATAAGAAATTCTCACCATTTATAGAGTGTGTGTTGATAATATATGCAAATGTTAACAGGTTTATACATTTTTATTTAATGTTTCTTGATTTGATCATAAACTACCTTTATGCTATTAGTTTTTCTTATATGTATAAACAAATATTATTTTTATAAACATTTGCTTTTATATACACACATACACTCACAGACACACGCACAGTAAAACACTTACATACAATTACTATACTATACAAATCCTTAGTATTACTTAGAAACAAGATAAAAAAAATATTGTTTAATTTCATAATAAAACTCAGCATGAGTTTTTTTTTTTTTTTTTGTAGTTTATGTTTTTCTTGTGCTTCTTCTGAAACAAAAATAAAAAGAAAATTTGAGCATTTTTTGTCTACAGACATTTTACAAGCTTCTTTGATTTTGCTAGATTCTGACAAATGTAAGTTGTAGTACTGACTTGTAGTGGTAGTAGTAGTAGCTAGAGCAGTTTTAGCAATTTTAACAATCCGAAAACATACACACTACGGATTACAGGCAACGAGATCTGGCAATAATAACTTAACAACAAACATATACAAAGGTTTCTAGCAGTGTTGCCAAGAGCCGAGAAAAAAGGAGGCTAAATTCAATTTTAAAAAAGGTCAAATTAGGCTAAATGTTCTAGAAAAAGGCCAGGCAAAAGTTAAAATTTGTTCTTTAATTTAGAAACTTTTTTCTCGTTCTTACATTTTTACATTTTTTAAAGATATTTGTAATAAATTTATAAATGAAACACAGAACGGCAGTCAGTAAAATGACACAAATGAAAAATCACCACATTTATATTTCATATAAAAAATTGCTTAATGTTTTGAAGTGATTTTTCAACATTTTTAAACTATAATTAATTTTTAAGTTTTTGGGTGATTTTTCGCTTTTATAAGAATTTGCTAAAATTATTTTTATACACTGTTTATATTGTTAATGAAGTAAATAAAAAATAATTATAATAATCGATTTAGTAATTTCATCAAATTAGTTATTAGTATATTAGTTTTTCTTGATTTTGATAACAAAACACCTAGGGCGAACATTTTTATTAAATATAAAAAATATAGATTTTTTGTGCGAATAAATGCACAAGAATTCATTTAAGCATTCTTCTGATTCTGTAAAAGCAAAAATTCAAATTAGTAGTAGATAATAAGAAATTAATTTCTTCGTTATTGAAATGGTAACATTTTAGCATTTTTAAGGCAATTTTAAAAATGATAAAAGGCTAGAAGTTCAAACGAAAATTTTGAGGCTAAAGCAAAATAAAAAGGCTAGACTTAGCCTTAAAAAGGCTAAACCGGCAACACTGGTTTCTAACAGAAGAGCAGAAAAGTGTAGAAATTTTTCCTAAATATTAAAGATTAGTATGAAAACTTGAAAAATAATTCTTAAAATAAGTTGTTTTATATTTATGTTATTACTTAATAAAGTAGCAAAAATTAAAAGACAATAATGTCCTCTGTGCAAGATTTGCTCGTTAAAGACTCCTTTTAATTAAATAGATTTTTTTGCTTGTAGGAGCATATAGAAGTAAGTAAAAATAGGTAAAAGTAGATAAGTTCGTGTGTTAATGTTTGAATCTTAAATTTTATAAGCATATATTGTCTGTTCGTGTGTGGTTATGTCTGTTTAAGCTTTATATACATATAAACCACATATGCCTTAATCGATAAAATTTTAGTCTAAAAATGCCTTGATTTCTTTTTTAACAAAACATAAATAAAACTAAAACTAAAAATATTTTGCCAGGGGTTGTTTTTTTATATTTTTTCCTTTTTATATTTGTTGTTCTTCTTGTTATCTGTTTGTTCATCTTAGGTATTGTTGTTATTGCTGTTGTTGGGAGCAGGGAAGGTTACAGTTTTATGTAGTATTTGCACACCTTAGATAATCTAGAAAAGAAATAGCATAATATTTTTCTTTTAATAGCCTTACATATATATACCATACGTAAAACAAAAGTAAGAAATGTTTACACATATTAATATTTATGTAATTTATACAATAATATGTACATTTTCAAAGCACAGTGGGATATTCGAAAAAAACGTTTTAGTTATTAAATGAAGTTAATTTGAAATTTTAATACCGGGCATTATGCAAAACATAATTAGCTTACTAAAATAGTTAAATTTCAAAAAAACAAAAAAAAAAGAAAAGAACGGTAAATGTATGTTTAAAATATTCCCAATATAAAATATTATTCTTCTATAAACTGACAGTTTTTATTTTCACCCGAAAAACAATCTGGTGTGAGTTACAAGCCCTTTTGAGGACTTCATATAAACATTTTCTAAAATTCTTAAATATCTTCAATGAATGATATTTTTTTTTATTTTCACTCGAAAAATGACATAAAATGACACATTTAAAGGCGACCATTAGCAATAAATCTAGTATCAAAAATGCGTTTCATAATGCAATTGTTATATAACTTTAAAGAAGACATTTTTCAACACAATATTTAATCACAACATTTGTCACAAACACTTATGAGTGGTCGTGACTGAAGCCCAAATAAAACATCAAATTGTTTGAAAAATTTTATTTTTCAGCATATTTGAAAGTTTTCGTTAAAATTTTTTATTGTATATTTTTATTTTTTAATTGTTTGATAATTCTGAGCTGTTTCATGTAAGAAGAAAAAGAACATTACTCTCCCAAAATAGCTATCATTTGCCCAATTTTCGAGTACGGGAACGCTTTTCGGTAATATTGGGATCACGCCTGCTCCCAATTTAGAGTACGGAAATAAAGCTATTATAATAAAAATAATGATATTCTACTATTTATGATGACAAATTTTGTAAGGAACTAGTTTAAAAATTTTTATTCAAAAATGTACTCGCCTCATGTTCAAATTGAAAATTTATCAATTAATTATAATTACTATTATTTTTTTAAATTTTTAAAATTTTTAAAAGCAAAACAATAAAATAAATATCCAAAATTATCCATAACTTCTACATACACCTTAAAGATCAGAATGTCAAGTTGTATATTCTATTTTAATATTTTGCTTTCCAATTTCGATTTTAAACCATTTTGAAATGTTTGATGTATCTATGTTTTAATGTAACTACCTCAAATTTTTGAACAATTTGGTGTCTATAGTTCTTTCGAAACAGAAAAAATGACTACTGAAATTTATTATTGTATGTCCATTATTTCACCTAACTATCATACAAGGATTTTCCCGGAAAAGAGGTTTAACGGTTATAAATATATTAACACTTGTCAGCGTTACCGTTTGGTGAGTTTAGTCGCCAATTTCTCCTTTTTCAGCCACCTGGCCACTTTTTTGTCACCTTTTTTAAAATTGAACTAAATTGCGACCTTTTAAGACTATGTGGTAAATGACAAGAAATTATCCACTAACAACTTTTTGATTCTCGGTAATGGCAACTATTTATTAAAGTATTTTCTTGGTAATGAGGCATCATTGTTATTTGTCTACTCTATATTACATAAATAAGTACTCAATAGTAATAGCAAGCAGAAGGTTGTTGCTTTAACCCTATTCGGATGCTGCTAGTTTCTTATTTTAACAAAAAATATATTTTTAGACCTTTTTAAAGGTTTAAAAAAGTGTGAGATGGTGTATTCAGTTAGGCATTAGTCATTATAAGCGAATCTTTAATTTGTGCCCAAGTTCAAAATTTTTTGTTTTTTTTTTTTTATTTCTATTTTTGTTTAGGTACATATTTTTTACTACTCCCAGAGTTTAGAAAAAACTACAAGAATTTGTAGACATCTCGGACAAAAATAACTAGTTATTCAGCAAAAAATTAGTAGTTTATTTCTGTCTTCAATTATACCTGCTAGCTTACCAGGAATGCGAAGTTTTTGCTGGGTAAGTTGTTTGAAATATCTCGACCCATTACATGTTAATTCCAACGAAGAAATTAATTATTTAGAGGTTGCTTCACAATATAGTAATGTTAAGAAAAGACCCCGAGTAATTTATAAATGAACTTAAATTATTTAAAACTAAAACTAATGGTATAGTTTATGAAAAACTATTTAAAACATCAAATGCCGAATCTTTTTGGAACGGTTTGGGAAAATTAAAAAATAGAATTGATCAATACTTATATTCTAATTTATATCTTTACTTTGGCTCATAACAGTGCCTCGGCGGAACATTTTTCTTTTTTTTTTTTCTAAATTATCACCAATGAAAAATAAATTGTCCAACAGACTTAAGGTCAAAACTTGTGAATCCATGCTTTCAGACCTAAATTTCTTAGATGGGGATTTGAAAAATAGGTTTCCTAGTGCAGATCTGGTTTAAAAGTGCAGATGTTTAATTAACAAAAGAGAATTTTATGCCAACTATTTTCATGAATAGATCTTTACAATAATATAAATTATTATAAATAAATTATTTTGTTACTAATAAAATTGAATTTAGTAGTTTTCTTATAATACAATATTTTTTGTTTTTAACAAATAAAGAAATTTTGAAGAGTTGTTTCGGTATTGAAGCAGTTGGCCTTTTTTTCCAAAAAAATACTCTTTTTTGCGACTTTATTTTTTGAAATCTCCGTTTTTGGACACTTTTTAAAAATTCTCAATGGTAACGCTTCATATAGTCAGATTTTGATAAAATTTAACAATACTACATTTTTGGTAACTATAAATTCCTCTACGAAATTTCATTTGAATTGAACCATATTTAACCGCAATTCCCATATATAGAACTTCCCGAAATTAACTTAAAGTGCATAAATCACCAAATAATATGATTATCAGGTTCAAGTTTTGCACAAATAGCTTTTGTTTATAAGATTATATAGGCTGCATGAAATATTTTATATTTTTTATATTTTCTTAACTTTATAGTTTCCTAACATGTTGAATAAACTTCAGAATAGTATAATTTTTGGCACTTATATTTAATTATTGAATAACTATTTTTAATTATTGAATAATAAAATAATATTTGTATGTTTCATTATTTTTCAATCAAATTTGTTTGTTGGGAAAATTATCTTTTCAACGATACCAATCACTTACATATATTAAAATTCAGCATTTTATTTAATGCTACGTTTGGTATACCTTTGCCCCTATGTGTGTTCATCTGTAACATACACACATTAATATTATTTATTTTTTGGCGTTAATTTATTTTCAGTTTTGATAAAAATTTAACTACATATATGAACTCCAGTTAACAATATTAATATTGCGAAATGGCAAAACTTCACAACTTATGTTAAATCTGATACTAGAATCATAAAATATGCTTTAATTTTTATAAGGAAACGATAAAAAATATTGTATTCTTGAAAGTATGATTGACCGCACAAAAGTTGCGGACACTTTGATAGTTTACACATAGTGACACATTAAACATTAAATTTTAAAGCAACGTTGTCTTGATCCTATAAAAGATATTAACTTCAATCTTTTTATACATAATTGAGAATTATGTCAGTTAAATACATAGAAAAAAATTATTACCTTATATTTTTCAATTAACACAGTTGTTTCATTTTGTATCTAAATTTAATAAATATATTCAAGTAGATATAAAATATAAATAAAATTTAAGAAAAACTTAGTTTTTCACTTAAATTTTATTCAATCATATATTTGATTGATTTGATAAATTTTTTAATTGGAAAAATTTTTTTCTTTTTTTACAGTTTTTGGTAATTGATATAATAATTTTGGTGAGAGGTGCAAATTTAAAAAAGTTGTTCATTGAATGAATTATTTACTAATATATTTGGTGAATTTTGTACATTTTTGACCACAAATTACCTTTTTTCTTAAATATTTTACATATCTTGAACCAAAGTTGTATGGAAAAACCTTTAACGAAATTTTTAAGTCTAATTTGTGATGTCCACAGCGAATCATTTAACGTATTGTAATTTCTAGTAATGTAATATTTTATGACTAATTGTTTTAAATAAACAAAATATTATTTAAGCAGGTAGACGAAGTATATACTGTTACTAATTAAATAAGTAGTAATATAAAAATTGGTTGGAAAAATTTTGAACGAAATGGTAAATTTTCTGTTAAACTCAATTATTAACAAAAAAAAAGAGCTGTTACAAAATGACACTTTTTATTTTTACTCGGAAAACGATCTAATTTGAGTTGTAGACTTTTTTGAGAACATCAGAAAATAATTTTAAAAAAATATCGAAATACCCCTAAATTTTCAGATATTGGGGAAAAGCCATTTTTAGTGTAGTTCCTACTCTGTAGATCTCGTAGCTTTATATATTTTAAGTCAATTTATGATTTTTAAATTGATTTTGAATGCAGAAGGACGTAGCTCTTTAACTACGAGGGCGGATCGATAAATCAGTGACTTTTCGAACTTCCCTCGTAGTTATATGAAATGCAACACTATTTCCATCAAGTAGCAACTGTTATTAGACTACTGTAAAATTTTGAGCAAGTGTCGTCATTTACTTTGCGTTTAATAGCTGTTCAAAACATACAACCTCGTGTATTTTTCTAAAAATGGAAAAAAGTGAATTTCGAGTGCTCATTAAACATTATATATTACCACCTAACACAGTGCAATGCACTAAATTCAAAATCAATTACTCCGTTATTGATAAATAATGAGTACAAAGAAGATTTATGATAAATTCATACTTGATAAATATAAAAATATTTGAACTAGCTAAGGCGTAAGATAAAGTTATAAGCTTATGTTTCGTGAAAATGGGTTAAGTATAGGAAGAGATATAGGCAATTTTTCTTACATATAAAATAAATTAATATTTAATACATTTATCAAAATAAATCCTAAAAATTTAACGATATAAATAATATCGTGGAAAGTTAATAGTTTTGTGTTGCCTTCTGTCATCATTCTAATGCAGCCAACCCCTGTATGATTGTATATTTTGCACTATTATTAGATAAGTTACATACATATACATTTTTGTTTAAAATTATTAAGATAATTAATAAATTATATAATTTTGTTTCAAGAATTATGAGAAATAAATAAATGAGTTGTACAACTTAATAAGGACGACTAAAATTTGAGAAAAATTTAATTACAAATACTAAAATTTTGTTTTATGAACTTTATATTAAAAATTGCTACAAATTTTCAAGAATTCACTCTAAGACTAATAATCCATATATTAATACATATAAAATATATACTTTCGCCCTTCATTTACTAATTATATTATCATTATTATTACATAAATAATTTTCTAAATATGTACGTATATTGAACTTTGAATATATTAAAAAAAATCGTTTTGTAGTTATAAAAATATTGTGGTAAAAATTAGCAGCTAGTAGCAACTGAATTTTATTGGTGCTAAATTCTGACACTTAGGAGTATATTATGTTGTTGAGACTCAATCTCCGAAACCTATGGAAAAAATGTCTGATCTATTAAAATTTGATTTTAAAATGTTTATGACGTTAAGAACAACCAACTTTTCTACAGTCCATAAAAGTACCAAAAAGATAAATTTATGACCTGTATTTTACACCAAAATATTGGCAATAAACAAATATTCTCAAACATATATGTGACGGAAGTTCATATCATACTTTTGTATAAGAATTTAAATAGTACTTTTTTTAATATTCAAGTTTGCTTCATTATAACTACCAAACTATATTCCTAAACTGCGAAAAAAGTTATGAATCACGTTATTGGCTTTCAAATGTAATAAAAATTATATCAAAATTCAGATTTTCATTTTAAGCATTTTGGCCGGAATTTAGTACCGTGCAGTGGTTCAAAAACGTTTCTTTTTTAAAAATTCTGAAACTTGCAAATTGTTTTAAATATCTAAATAAAAATTTACAAGATCAGAGCTGAAGTGTTTCTCAGTTAATTTGTAGGAGCGAATCAAGGAAGTAGAGGGTAGATCTTCAAAATTGGTAAATTAGATTATACAATTAAAAAAAAAATCGCCAAAAAAATTACATATAGGTAATCCCAGTAAATCTTTACAGAAAACATACCTACACGCGTAAGTTATATATATAAGAATATTACAAAAAAAAAATGGAAAAACTTTTTCAAAATTGACAAAGTTTGGATAGGGCTTGGGAGGAAAACCTTGCCCAAAACGTCTTCGATTTTCCTTTACACACATTTGCGTTAAGATTTCTATGGAAGCCATTACATTTAAATTTTGATTATGTTCATAACAAAAATGCCCTTAAAAATTATTGCATATTTGCATAGGCCCTTATAGAAAAAAATTTAATAATTCGCAGTTAAACTCAAAAAATTTTGGAAAAAAAATTTTTCATAGAAGTTGTTTGAAAATTTGCCGTTAATATTTGACCAAAACAAACGAAATGCATACGGTTGAAAAGACTGTTTCTTTTATTTTCCATAGAAGTTTAAATAGAAAAAATTAACAAGAGAAAAACGGAATCAGAAATACATTTATGCAAGAACCAACTCAAAAATAATTTTTGAGCAAATTACTAAAAATGGCTTATGATGTCTTCAAAAAGGCTTATAATCTACTCTATGTCACTTTTCGAGTGATTTTCCACTGTAACAAGGTGTACTTAATACAAAAGATATTTAAAAAATATTTACATTTCCGTTCCTTTCCTACTGTGCCATTTGAGACGCTTGTAGCGTAACATAAAAGTAACATGCAATTAATTTCTTGCTACTGTTGCTCTTTATCTTTATCTTGTTCTTACTCTATTTTACTTTTCTGCATTTATTATTTTCTTTGTTGCTGTTCTAGTTTACAAATGTTAACTTACCTTCGAACTGTAAACTTTAGACTCTAAAGGATTTACACACTATTTCTATATTATTATTTTTATTAAAATGCGTTCCTGTAAGAGTGTGTGCTTGTTTTTGGTGTGCTCCTTGCTTCGGTAATTTATAACCACTATTTTAATTACTGCTCATTCACATACATTCAATCGTTTTGTTGTAGATTTGTTCTTGTTGGTTTGTTGTTCTGCTACTGGCGGTGGTTAAATGTAATTTATTATTATTTTAGGACTAAAGAGTTGGTGATAAAGCAGACTATAGTTGTAGTTGCATGTAGTTTCATTTAATGACTCGTTCTAAAATCTAAATATATACAGAAATAAATTGTATAAGAAATATAAAAAGGAAAACATGAAACAGGAAATAAAATTAATAGTTGTGTTAAAATTAAACTTTAAGTCTTAAATCAGTTACAAATTAAAGGATAATTATGATTTTTGAGACAAAAGAAATTGAGAGGAAACAAGTTAAGGTACTATATTCGGCTGTGCGCATCACCCAAGTTGAGATGTTTTATATGAAAATGAAATACATTATATAGGATATAATTACAAATATATTTAGCTATACTATATCTATGTAACTACTAAAAACTTTAAATAATTTGCATTTACATATAAAGTTGAAATAGAATCAAGGTTTTATTAATCATTATAGCCTTATATATGTTAAAAAAAATCAATAAAGAAACTAACTTATCTTTATTTTTTTTTTTTTTTTTTTTTTTTGTATCAGTCACGTTTTAAAGGCTGAACCGATAGTAGCAGTGCCGGAGGTGGTTATAGAGTTTATTAGATGTCGATTGAACATCACACTCACACTTTACACTTACTTTAAAAAAATAAAATTTTTTAATTTTACATGTAATTAGTGAAGATATTTATATGAAATTTGACACGCACAAATAGTGATTGCACTGTAGAATGTTATAAGTTTTGTTGGATCTTGATCGGATGCCATGCCCATATTTTACGCCCACGTTTTCAAAACCCTCAAAAGGATAAAACGATTAGCTTAAAATAGATCGGAGCGGAGGGTGTAGTACCACCCGTATAAATCGAGTATTCATTATGGCATATCTAAGGAACTATTATAGTGAGAGCCCTCAAATTACGTGGGAACCTTTATCCTACCATATCGCATTGATGAAATGAAAATAAAGTGGATAGGTCCAGAGGAACAGGTAGCAGCTATACAAAGAAATTCTAGAGGACTATTACAGTGAGTTTAAAAAAAAATTAGAAGTAATATTCATATAAAATTTAAATTACAATGATTATTTTAGTTATCGTATCAAATAGGGCGGCGAAGCGCACCAGTAGAAGCTAGTAAATAACACATTTAATGCTTTCGAGTTTTACGAAAGTTCGCACATATTTAAGGAAAATATAATCACTTCGGTGCAGAAAAAATATTTTTAAATGTAAGATAATATTAACATAAAGAACGGTATGAAGAAAAATTTACGGATCAATTTGAATGATTTAAAAACCCAAATTCGAAAAAAAATATTATAGATTTATGCAAGAATGAGGCCATAGCTTATATAAGAGCTTCATAAAATGTAATAACGCGTTTTGGCCTATAACTCAGTTAATACTGGATCTACTTAGTTCATTTCAATTTCCGATTTTTCTGTGAAAGAACGAAGTCTCAAGCTTATATAGGTACTTGAAGAAGTTGAAAAAAAAAACAAATATGCCTTAGTTTATTATTGTTGTTGTTTTTCAGTACCTACGAAAACAACGACTAAAAAAGGAAGCAGACATTAAATAAATAAAAAAAAACATATGTGTCAATAACGGTTGTTTAGGAACCAATTTGCTTGATTCAGAAAACCGAAATTCAAGAAAAATATTTGTAATCGATCTATATAAGAACCAAGTCCGTAGTTTATTTAGTACTTGAATATCTGTCTAAAATGCATTTTGGCCGATATCTCTATAACTAATGCGCTGACTGAATTCATTTCTTCAGTGAAAAAATTCAGGTAAAAATTTCCGATTTTTTTTTGGCCTAAACAAAGTCCTTAACTTTTATATGGCCCTCTAAAAATCGTAAAAACCGGTTTCTAATATCCCTGCTATTTTTGAACCAAGGTTTCCCGGGTTTCAATATAAAATTTCGGATCTTATCGTTATCGGGAAGATTCGCAAATGCCATTTGAAGTCGATAAAACCTCAAAAACAACGGTTTTTTTACACATATCTCCACCATTTATGAACCGATCTTGTTGAATTTCAATAGAAAAAGGATTTCCGATCGTTTATATATTATATATATGGCAGTTATCGTTGGGCTTCATAAACGTCATTTCAACCGATATCATCCTATCGACTTCATTTCTTATAAGGATCCTACAAATGTAAACTTTAAATTATGGAAATTTCATATACCCCTTACACCTGTGGTGAAGAGAATAAAAATGGATTTATTTCCGTCATTTCTACCAATAGATGTAAAATATCTACTAGGTATTTTTAACTAGTCGGTAAATTATATTTTGCATATAATCTGTATTCTTTCGCTAAAATTACCAAATATTTTTACACCATAGGTAACTGTGCACTAATAGATATCTATTATCTATTATCTTTAAGTAGAAAAGAAATTAAAAATCTCTTAATAGGGTTTTCTTGGCAAAAAATAAAAATAAAAAATAAAAATAGAAAACAAATTGTCCATAATCTAAATAAATATTCATCTGATTTTAACTTTTCTTCTTTTTACAAAATCTTTCTTAAATAATAACGAAGCTTTTCTTTATTTCTGTTTAATTTTTAAAGGGTGTATAGCTGCCTAACACTTAAATCTTTTAGATATATTTTTTTTTTATGAAAGTCTTCAATGCCAAATTCGACACATCTTATATTGAATATTTTTTTCTAGGCTTTCTCATTTAAGAGAATTTACTTTATCATATAAAGAAATCATTGCATGACTTGCATATGTTTCCATTTATTACATCAATGAATTTGAAAAATTCAAATCAATTGTAGTAAGAAAATTTTGCTTAAATTATATACTTATTACACAGTGCAAGAAGAAAAAATTGCCTCAATAATTCCAACGCAAAATGATATATCAAAGAGTTTTTCAAAATTAGACGGAATTTCTCTTTTATAACATCGCGAAGTTCGAATTATTTGGATAAATTTTTTCAATTTAATTGGAAATAACAAACATTTAAATTATTTAATATAAATTTTATTAAAATTATATATTAGAATTTTGCTGTATGCCACACCCTTTTTGAGCTCTTTTTTGTCATGATATTGTTTGCTTCTTTTGACTTGACTTCAGTGTTGCCAGGAGGTGAGACAAAAGGAAATTAAATTGATCTTTAGAAAGGCCAAAAAAGCTAAATGCTCCAAAAAATAAGGATAAGACCTTAAAGTAACTGTTAACTGTTTTCTTATTAAAAAAAATTTCTCATTCTCATTAGTTTTCTGATTTTTTTAGAGATACCTAATAAATTTATAATAAATTTATAAAAATCGGCTAAAAATGTTCCCATGTAAATTTGAGTTATATCGTATCTTATATGAAAAACTAATATGAATTATCTTAATTTTTGTGCTATAATTCTTCTTTAGTTAGGAATTTTCAAATTTTGGGTGACTTTCACTTTCTCAACAATTTTTTAAGGCTGCTAGCAAAATAACCAGAAGCACATATGGAAAAATCTCTCAAAAGTTCCCATACAAATTTGGGTCATATTTTATATGAAAAAGAAACCAAAATTTAGCGGTGATTTTTTGTCGATTTTTTTTTTTTTGCTATAGTTCGTTTTTGAGAACTCATTCTTAATATTTTGGGTGATTTTTCGCTTTTACTTTTACACGAGAAAGTAAACCGACATCCTATTCAGAAAAAGTTTTACAAGCGAAGCTAGGGTTTCAAATACGTCGAAGTTGGAAACACCTGCATTCGTCGAGAACAGAATCCTACCCAAACCAAACTTAGAACTACTTTCATTCTGAATATGGCAGATTTTTTTTTTTAATTTTATCATATAGTTTATTAATTTTCGTACCAGAAAGTATTATAATGTACATTGGATGAGGGTGATTTTTCGTAAATATTTGGTTATTTTTCACCTTTTTTGGGCAAAAATTCAATTTTTTATTTTCGGACAAATTTTTATTCCTTTTGGGTGATTTTTCATTCAATTGATTTTTTATATTTGCTTTAGGTCATCTTGCTGACAGAAATTTTTTAATAATATTCATAAATAGTTTCTATGTTTAATGAAGTATATTAAAAAATAATTATAATGATCGATTTAGTAAGTTAATAAAATTAGCTATTTTTGATATGGAGAATAAAGAATATAGAAAAAATCTCCACTTTTTGTGCGAATAAATACAAAAAACCTAAATAAATAATTAAGTAAAAATAAAATTTGTAATTTAAAACGACAATTTTGAGGCTAAAAGCAAAGCTTGACATTACCCTAAAAGAAAAATAATACGAAAGTGATTCGAATTCCTATTGCTTAAAAAAAATGATTGCCGCAATAATCATATTCGTATTGTGGAAGTTTCCCCCATCGGGAGAGATTGTGCGTCACAGGCGATACATCTAAGCAATTAAAAATCAATACGCCTGGAAGGTAATATTGCTAGATAATCATCTAAGTGAAAAAATCAGAATCCATCAGAAAATATTCTAGATGTAATAAATGTATAGAAAAATTATCATTAAATAAATCTTGAAATAATATAATAAAGAAAACTTTTATATCTTGTAAAGCATGCAAACACAAAATTCTTAGCACGAAAACTGAAATGCTCACATAAAGTATCCATTTTTTGTTAAAAGACACATAAATATCTTCAATATTTTTTTAATTTTTGAAACATTTTTCTACAACTGAAAAATTCTGAATGAAAAGTAAAAGTATTGTATTAATTTCTTCCAGATCATCTCAATGGGATATCATCAATATATTGCGGAGGTGATAATCATCTTACTGAAAACTGGTCGATATTTTGAGGACAAAAATAATAAAAAAAAATTTAAATTTTATATATTTTATGTTTTTTACTGTCTAATTTTCTTTAAACTGTTAAAAATGCAATATAAGAAAAATATTGCTTTGATGATTTTCGTCCAAATAAAAAGTTGACAATTGAAAAAAGTCAAAAAATCGACTATTAAAACATTTAAAAAGTTTGTAAATATTGAAAAATGTCGAAAGTTCGGCTTTTTATTCTAACCATAAAATCGCTAATGCTCAGATATTGAAATATAATATGAGAAGTTGACGTAAAAGTGGAGGGACATTCAATAAAAATCATGCATAATAACTAAAGGAAGTTTTACATTCTATAAAACAATAAGTACCCATAAATACATTGAAATTTACATATTTTTTTACTTTCATAATGGAAAAAGTGCTCCAAAACATACGCAGTTTAAGGGTCTATAAAATCGAAGTTCGAAGAAACTTTATAAAAGCCTTTAAAGATTTTATAAAATTGATGGTATACTTTCATATTGCAGTGGAACCATTAATGCAGTATTTGATAACCCAAAATTTGTTGCCTAGTGTTATTAAGCAAAAAAATCTTTTCTTTTAAACTGACTTATAAATTTTTGGTGCTTCCATAAAATGTTTTAAATTTAATAATTTTCAAATCAATCATGATTTTATATTATTCACAAGAGTTACTGATTTATTGTGTAATGTTTGGATTTTTCGTAAAATGTTCTAAATATTTTAATTTTCAATTTATTCATGATTTTATATTATTCCCAAGAATAGTTGATTAAGTGTTAAAAGTAGTAGTAATACCAATTTGAAATGAACTTTTTCAGAATTTTTTTTTTATTTTTTTTTTTTATTTTTATAAATTACTAATAAAAAAAAAAAAACATTAGTAAGAAGGGTTCAAATTATACAAAAAAAAAAAGAAATAAAAAAAATTTCTTACAACTAAAATTTAACTTCCCCTGCTTTTATAGCATTTTTAAATTCAATAACATATTTTAAAAAATTATGTGATATACTTACATAGAAGAAGGTTAGTATCACTAAAAGGCTACGTGGTATATGCAGTCGTGACGCTAACTCATGTTGCATAGCGGCATGTTTTTCACTATTGATGATATGTACAAAAACACTGTCGCTATCTAAATAGAGAAAGATAGAGAAAAAAATACACACACATAAACCAAGTTAAAAAAAGCAGCAAGTGAAACACTTTAAAACTTTTCACAATACTCGTATCATTGCAAAGTTGTACCAAAAATTCTCTCGTTTAAAAAAAAACCCCACTTACTTGAATTGTCTGCCGCACATGTATAATTCCCCGAATCGGTGTGTGTTACACGTGAAATCACTAAATTGCTGGTTTTCATTTGTTGTTCCGACACGACGCGTATGCCACCCCTTGTTGAGTCGTTGATTAGTTCACTATCTTTAAACCACAACATATGAGTATAGGGTCCCGGAGCCTGTGGTGCAATGCAGGTTAAATTAATGTCACTGCCACTTTGCACGAACAGTTCACGATTGGCTAGAATTTGTGCTTTGGAAGCTATTTAAATAGTATTACAAAAAATATATAAAAAGATAAAAAGAAAACAAATAAAATTTTGTTTTGATAAATACTTACTAACTACCATTAATTTATAGGCTTGACTTATTTTTGGTTCCACCGACACTTGACACTCGTAAACACCAGCATCTCTTGGTTGCACTGACACTATTTTTAATACCCATTCATCGGAATTATCTATGTGTCGTGCTAGAAACCTTTGATCATTTGTATAGGTCATTATGCCTATGGTAAGAATGTGTAGATCACGTTTTCGTATCCATGAAACTGCTCGATCACCCAAGTTTTTCACACGACAATGTAAACGCGCTGTTGTACCCACTGCAGCTATAACGTCTCGTTCTGTTGAGTTATCAAATTCCGGATGTGTGTTGTCATAACTGTCCAATATGATATTGTTATTGTGATTGAAATCGTGCAAGGTATCGTTTGTGGGCATTTTTAAGGCTGAAAATAAATATTTAAAAACAAATTTAATCAAAATCCAAACAAAATTAAATTATGATTTTAATACTAAAAAAAAAAAACAAATTAAACAGATAAGCAGAATATAAATTTTATAAAATAGGTTCAGTATTTTAGAAGTTATAAGCGGTAAAAGTTGCTACTGACATACATATGTAGTGCATAAACCTCTTTCTCTTCTATTTTATTTCTCCTATCGTACAACTCTTTGAATTCAAAGTAGTGTCATTATTGCTAGTTCTTTACAAAAACAAACTATACATGTAGCAATATAATAACAGCAGTGAGTTAGATTTTTTTTCCACTTTTAATTAAAAGGGTTGTAAGAGAGGAAGAATATACTTTGAATTGCTTCGTTTTTTCGATTGAGCAGAAAAAATAAATAATTTGAGTTGATTTTTGATAGGTGTTTTGCATTGTATTATATAACGTTCCTTTTTATTTTTATCAAATGTTCATTTTTATGTAAAATTAATTATTTTACTTGCATTATTAAGATAAGCTCATTTTATTGTTCCTTTGTTTGTCATATTTAAAATCAGTGATCATAACTGTCATGACTTTTATCATAAAAGTGAGAGGATTTTTTTTCACTTTTATAGTTTTGTATTTAATTTTTACAGTTTGTATTTATTTTTGTATTTAATTTTTATAATGTTTACAAAAGTAGACTATTTATAAAACCTTTGATTTAGCGAAGCAGGTGTTTGAAATACTACCGTATTAATCGTGACCAGAATCCTACCCAGGCCGAAGTTAGAATCATTTTTATTCTGAAAATGGCTGATTTTGTCTAGAAATTTTATCATTTTCATGCCATAAAGTCTATGGATATTAGGACATTGGGAGTGAATGATTTTTCGTAAACATTTAGATACTTTTTCCTTTTTTTTCGATTATGGTTTTCACAACAATGTAACAAACAATATAAATACTTGTAATTACAAAATAAATTACTATTAAATAAGAAATATATATTCGGTGAAGACCGACTCTATAATATCCTACACTATATGTCTTAAAGTAGTACACACTTGATAGAGAGCATTATATGGGTGCTATAGTTAATCTTATTTGAGCCAAATTTTATTAACATACTAACATTTATGATTTAACAGCATTTATGATTTAAGTACTTTTTACTGATTTTTGGAAGAAAACCCTATATAGAGGTTAGAATTAATGTTAAAACAATCCTTTTGAAACGTAATGCCATATTTTATGTATGTATATAGATTTTTTTATAGAATGTTTTAGGATTAAATATTTTTTTATTTATGCAGAATTCTTTAGAAATATACTTATATGTATTTAAAATATTTGAGCTTCAAAATATTACTCCAACAGAATATTGATTTAGAAACTAAGTGAAAAAATGAACCAATTTCGACCAGTTAAGGAGATTTTGAGTCGATTGATATACTTTAAAGGGTTTTTAAAATATGGTGCTGTAGGGAATAAAAAAATGTAACTTATTTAGTAATTAAAACTGTGCAAGACAACGTAATTAAATAATAATAAAAAATTTAAAATGTGTACCACATTATTTTACAAGTAACTGCAATAAAATTG
Organism: Protocalliphora azurea; assembly: GCA_932274085.1. Classification (NCBI taxonomy): domain Eukaryota; kingdom Metazoa; phylum Arthropoda; class Insecta; order Diptera; family Calliphoridae; genus Protocalliphora; species Protocalliphora azurea. Next base: position 9,052,720 of record OW026519.1, read on the forward strand.
TTCTATCAGTACCGATGTATTTTCAATTGAACCGCAATTTTATACACAATTTTTAAGTGAACTTATTAAAATTTAATATATATATATGAGTACTTTGACACAAGAACGATTGATATTGAATCTTTTCGACAAAACATCCAATTAAATATATTTTACTTTAACAAATGAGATAAGCTAAGTCCCTATAAAAAATAACTTGTTTGCATTCTTTTTCTGTAAATACATAATTTTAAAAGTCAACCTTATATTCTGTTACTGTTCGACCCATCTGTTTTTTAATTCTAAATTTATTACAATCGACATCATATCATAAGGACGTGAGAATAATTAAATTTTTATTATTAAACTTTATAACCCAATCCCCTACAAAAGTGGATCAGAGACCACATTGTGATAAATATTTTTCTAAGCAATTAAATTTTAAATACTTTCTTCTTCTAAAGACTGACTAAAATTTAAAAGCTGAATAAATATATTAAGATTATATTAATTTTTATATAATAATTTTGAATTTTTAAAATTTGATTAGTTTTTTCCTAATTTGGTTATTTTTTCCAAATGTCTTATAAGACATAGTTTGCAGGGCTTTGGTACATACTAACAGTCTTAATCAAATATTTGTGTGTGTCACAAAGATCAGCACAAGCGCATAAACAATATTTTGTTCATTGTTGTTGGTTTTTGTCACGGCCATAAAAAAACAATAATGTTATTTATGGAACGATCTTTTTGTTTTCTTTATATATGCCTTCAAAAACTAATAAAATACAAAGAATTGCATTAAACTTGGATTAAATTGTTATTATTGTTTTCTTAAAGACCTAAGGGTCGATTCTGTTTTCGTGGAAATATGAAATGAAAATTATTTCATTATTTCACAGAAAATCTGATTCTTGTGTAAATATTCTTCAAAAAATTTTTCGCATGAATTTTTATTCATGAATTTTTTTCATTTTTTCGTCAAATAGAATTTTTAAAAGTTTAATTTTTAATTATTATTAAAAATATTATGGTTTTACTATTTATGTGTATTAAAATATTTTAAATTTTTAAAGTTTATTTAAATTCGTTGCATTCTATTTACAATTAAGATATACTTTTGTAAAAATTTAAAAAAGAAAAAAACATTTATTTTTGTATTGAAATACATTTTGTTTGCACCATTGAATTTTCACATACATACACATTCATTCATATATATAACAAAAATTGTACTATGAAGAAGTAGATTCAAAAAGAACTGATAATGCCTCCGAAAAGGACTTTCTACAAAGTTCACTATTTTTTTGCCTCTTGTTTAAAATTAAACCCAAGGTGATATTAATTATGTTTATTTAAAAATGGGTATCTTCTTATTTTTAGAAGAAATTATTGGAATGAAACTAAATTGACATATTGATATATTGAATTAGAATAGCTGAAAATGAAAAAAATTAAATGAAAAATTTCTTTGAAGTGAAAATGAAATTATTTTTATCATAGGAAAATACTCACGGAACAAGAATCGATTTCCTAGTCTACGGAAGTCCAACTATTTTAAAAACATTTTGAAGTTTTGCTCTTTAGTGTAAATAGGTATTTTAACATTAATTACAGTTTATATTTCCTGTGCTGCAGATATATTATTAAATATTTGTTTAATCATTATTATTTAAACAAAAATCATAAAGTACTTAAACAAACATTTAAATTTTATTTATGCATTGGCCATTTGCATCTGCAAATTAGCTGTTAAAAAGAGTTTTCGTAAAGCATTATTACAACCCTTCATGTTTTAATATTACATTCTCACTAAATGCATAACAAATCATAACTGTTTTACTATTTTCATTAAGCCCTTGACTATGATTTATAGCGAAGAGTACTTATATGTATTTTTTCTGACTTAAGAGCTCTTGAAAACAGTGAAAAAAGAATTAAAAACCCCATAAGTACCTTTAAAACCATTAAAATAATCAAACCAAACTTATTCACTTCACTCACTCATTACGCTCCTGGATGATTTGTAGTGAAACAAAAAAAGATTTTGAATTAATAAATAAATATATAGGGTCAGTCAGCTGGAGTGAGAGTAACTGAGTCAATTATTATTAAAATTAAGTGCCTTTAAAACATAACTAAAGTGGTTGATGAGTTTTAAGCTATTAAAAGTGTAAAAAGCTCAAATGAAAACGTTTCAATTTGTGGAAAAATGAAAATTATTAGTGGTCATTGATATACAATAAAACTCATTGAAAAGACATTATTATGACAATTATTATTTTTTTTTTTTCTCCCTATTTGCTTTCTCCATGACTCTTAGCCAAAAAGTGTTCAAGCCCACGCAATTTTTCAATTTCCTTCCTTTGAAAACAAAAAAAAAACAAAAAAGCAATAGTGGAAAATTCCCCAAAAAAAATATTCTTTCATAAAAATTTCATGACCATCCAGCAACAATTTTGATGAACTTTTAAAACAACTAAGTAAAAAAGAAAAAGAGAATAGGAAAAAAAATTAAGAAAGAATCATGTTTTTTTTTTTTTTTTTTTGGTGGCATTGTAAAAAGTGTTGCCAGTTCAACGAACGTATAAATTTCAAACACAAATATTTTTGTGGTGATTGCTTTGTGGGTTGTTTGTTGATTTTGCAAAATAAAATGAAGTGTGAAAAAACGAAAAATTTTTACCACCTTAAACTCCTTCGCTTGTTTAATATTATATTTTTGCCCAATTTTCTTTATGATTTTTTTTTTTTTTAACAAAATTGATTGCATTCCTGTAACAAAAAAAAAAACAACTGATAAAAAAAATAATAATGAACAAAAAACTAAAAAATTGTTCAAAAACCTCATCATCATCAGCGGCACCAGAAATTAAGTTATTTCTTTTTGGGTTTCTTCTTTTTTTTTCTCATAGAATCGATTGGCTACGTGTCATAAGGTCAAATTATAAAACATAAAGTTTTAGTTGGCACTGATACAAAATACCAGTCATATATTTGGTAGCAACAACTACAAAAATAATAACAAAAACTAGAGGAAAGCATATTTCCTTAATGTAATTATATATATATATAAACATTGGCATATAAACATTTTGAAAAACAACAAAAAATTTAAGTTAAAAACACATGTACTAACATGTGTTTCTTTTAATCTTTTTATATATTTATATGAACAGTGGGTTAGAAAAAATTATATATAGTGGCCAAAAAAAAAAAAAAAACAATTCGAATTAATTTTTAAAATATAATATAATTTTCTTAGAAATTATAAATGGTTTAAAGCAACGGCTCTCAAATGGAAGACTGCCACCAATAAGGGTTCCGTAAGGACATTCGCGAAGAGATCCTGAAAAATGCTCTTGAAACCACAATTTATTAATATAAATATTATGTAGAAGTTTAAATAAAAATTCCAATGAAAATATGAAACTATTTAAAAATGAAAAGATATCTTTTTACAAAACATTCATTTTCTAAAATGTGTCCTTTTAAGAATCACCTAGTTCCAGCTGAACGAAAAATCAATGAAGGAATCCATGCTCCGATTGTTGCTCTGATAAAAGCAACAATGATCAAATAAAAAAAATTATGCTACCCACACGCAGAGGAAAAACATGATTACAGCATTGTCACTGCAAAAATATTATGTTCTCCTTGTTAATTTTCTTTCATTATAATAAATCTGTGTTCATAATAACAATGTTTTTGTTTAAATTTTGTTATTTAATATTTACACTCAATAAAATAATATGGTTGCCTGAAAAAATTTATAAGTTTTTAAATATTTTTACCAAAAACAGAATTTTATTATTATGAAAAATATCATTACTTCTACAACCAAATATTTGCAATTTTTTCCTTGTTCTTAAACTATATTATGTTTTGAAACCATGTTAATATTATTATTCCCATGACAATAAAATGCTTTAAATAATTGTATTTATTTTTTCACAAACTTAGAGGAAAAATTCAATACTTAGTTTGTAATGTTTGAAAATGTTTAAAAAATTATGAAATTTTATTCGATCAATTTGAATGTCGAATAATTGACAAACTTAGTCTTGATATATATGAGGAATTCCAAAAATATTGAAAAATTTTATAAAAAATTTTTTAATGTTTTTTTTTTCTTCTGACCGAACGTAGATCTGTGGTTTTATTAAGCAATATTTATACATGCAAAGTATGTTCGCATTAGTTATTTTTATCAATGTGCGCAAAAGTTGTAAAGGCTTAAAATTGAAACTTAAAAAAAAAAATAAAAATAAAGATATTATTTTATCGCATAAAAAAAAGACGTAATTTCATAGAACTACTGAAGTGCTATCAGAACCTGTTAGAATTATTAGTAAATCTTTAATATTTATCGAAGTACACTGAAAAGAAAAATGTTGAATTTTATTCTTTGCTTAGTTACATAAATAGCAAAGATTTTTATTGGTTTAAAATTTCTGAAAATGCGCTGTATTAATATATTTTGGGATATTTAATAAATATATTTTGGGATATTTTGCAGAAATATCAAATGAATATCAGTACTGCAACGAAAAGATTATTACATTACATTTTCGATTAATACAGTTGTTTTATTTAACATCAACATTTAATTAGTATATTCAAGCAATTTAATTAATTTTTTTTCTTATTTAAAATTTTAATTCATTCAACTGTCACAGTAACAATTTTTTACTATTTATGAAATTGTTCAAAAAATAAAATTAAGATTTTTTTACAGTGTACTTCGATAAGTATTAAAAATTCAGCAATAGTTTTGACATGTACTAATAGCACTTTAGATATTTTATAAAATCGTATTGTTTTGGTTTCGATAAAATAAAATCTCTAGTTATAAGATTTTACTAAAAGTCTCAACTTTAAATCTCGACATAAATATTGCTTAATAAAACCACAAATCAACGTTCGTGTCAGAAGAAAAAAAATTTTGAAAATATTTCTACTAAAAATTTGGAAATTTTTTGAAATATTTCTCGCCCGCTCAAAAATGTAGAATATTATATATTTTTGAAAATAGTGAGGTTTTTAAGAAGTGCACAAAAAACATATTAAAATTATTTTCTTTTTTTATTTATTATTAGTGCAATGTATTAGTAAAATAACATTATTAATTGTTATAGCTTTAGTGGATAATTTTATATAAATTTTTAAATCTAACACACATTGAGATAAAATAATTATTCATGCCAAATTTCATTAATATTTTTTAAAAATGGCCAGCCAAAGCATTCAATCGAATCAGAAAGAGATTCTGAGTATATAATTTTGTAGATATATATATATATATATATATATATATATATGTATATATATATTGATATATATATATATCAAAATATCTTCAAAATTGCCAGCCAAATCAGAATATATATATATATATATATATATATATAGATAAATTTTGTAGAAATTACAAACGAAATAAGAAACTTACACCTTTCACATATATGGTGAAGGTTATAAAAATGACAGTTTTGTCCTAACCAAAACAACTTCCTATAAAAAAGTAATACATTATAGATAGCTTATGTTGTTCAAAAACAAATTTTATTTTAGTTTCTCACTAGTACATAAGCAAAATAACAGGAACTTCTTTTCAACTACACACTGTATACACTCACAACAAACGCTTTCTATAAAAATATAATGAGTAGGAACAATCTGTTAATTAGAGTACATTTTTCCAAACTTATAACTCAGTTGTTTATTCATCGATTTTGATGATATTCAACAGTAAAATTCTCAGAACCTGCATTCTTAGTTTAATATTGCTAAGTTATTGTTGGACTTCAGAAAGTTAATTTCTGTAGATAGATGGATGGACGGACTGAAGGACGTCATTAAAGTGTGCTATAAATTAAAATTTCGTGTTCGGCAAATTTATGCCAGTTGCTATTTCGAGACTTTAATAAATACTTATATGTATTTATTTTGCTTAATGTTTACTACAATTAAGCAGGTACTTTAAAGTAGTAATTTTTATTTAATTTAAATTTTAAATTAAACAAACATCTGGCTTCAACAATACATTAAAAAAATTAATTGTTTTATTTTAAATTTTTGTATTAGCCCACACTCCGATTATTGTTTTTTTATTTTTTTTATTTTGACTCACTCTTTATAAAGCCTCTTATAACATCAAAATATTTTTAATTTTAAAAATAATAGTATTATAATATTTTTTCTAATAAAGCTTATCTATCTTTTCTTTAAACAAAATTTTAGCTTTAGTATAATATTTCTAATTCATAAAGATCTTATCTTAGTATACTTTAATAACTACAATCCTTTAATAGTCTTATTTATACTTGCTTTTTGCCAAACTAGTCGTAACCATGACCATTGTTTTATAAGGGCTTTAGAAACTCAATTAAATAAAATATAAAATAAAACTAAAAAAAGAAAAATCTAACAAATACTTGTAAAACAACATTTAGTTACAAATCCCCAAGAACTTATTATCCTTTACGAACTACTGTAAGTATTAGATTTAGTTGTAGTTCTTGGTTGTGTTAACATTCAAAAATAATAAAAAACGAACATAAACAATCTTACATCAGACACAAATACATACAATAACAAAAAAAAAAAAAAAAAAAAAAAAAAAAACACAAAAATCCCACAAATAATGTTTAGATTGTAACAAAAACAAAAACTACTTGAAATGGGTAAAAAGTTTTATTGATGTGTCAGAAAACTGCTAAACATGATGATGTAGCTGATTACTGTTTTTGTTGTTAGTTTTGGTACTATATGGGCAAAAACATAAAAATTTTAAAATAAATAAAACCAAATTAATATTTCATTGATTTCGTTTTTGAAAAAATGGCTAATAACATTTTATTAGTCCACGGTTTTTATAGTTAGTAGTTACAGTTCTTCAATTTTGAAAAATTAAAAAAATGTGATTGAAACGAACCAGCATTTTTTCATATGTTTGATTTGCATAAGAGAACTGCTCTGCGGACATAGAGGAATATTATCACTTTATATGTTATAACTAGATTTTGGGGTTTCCCGCAATATTTCTTTTCCCGGGAAAAGGAAATAAACAAATCAATTTCCCGGAAATCCCGAGAATTTCCGGGAATTCTCGGAAATATTTTAAAACTTTAGTTATAAGAAAAATCGTTATGATTTCTTATAAAGAAAATTACTTTTTTTATTAAATAAAACAAAAATAAACATTATAAATCGAACTGAATTAACGATAAATAAAATAACATAAAGGCATAATTGTATTTCTAAGATTAAAAATTTTAAATATTTTATGCAAATAAAATTTGTATATTTCGGAATTAATGTTAAAAAAGTGTCTTAAATTTTTACATTATTGTTTTTTTGTTGCTAAAACTTTTTAAAAATATACCTTAATCTATTGGATAAAATTCATTATAAATCAATCGCCGTTTATTTCCCTAAACTACGTTATTTTTTATTTTACTTGAATAATTCTTACTAAATTAAACATATATCTGGTACGCAATAACGTTTTTTGGACCAGTCATTAATTCAGAAATAATCTCATATACTTATGAATACAACATGAGATTAGCTTTTTATAATTAGTTTGAAGTTATAACATTTACATCTAACCTTTACAGATCCATTGCTTTAATAAGAGATTCAGTTTTAAAAGTAATGTTGTGTTAGCATGAAAACTCTCATAACCAAGTAATTTTTTTTATAATAGTGAGTATTTTCGAAGTTCAACTTATTTAATATTCATTTCCACAAATATATCGTAGGTGTTATTTGTGAATAAAATAAAAAATAAAAATACTTTTAAATTTATTTCCATTTTTTAATTTCTAATTTAAAATATTTTTTATTTACTTCATTATTTTTTAAATAAAAACTTTAGAGATTTACATTTATACCAAATCAAATGAATTTTTATATAATTTTGTACCTGATTGAACAAAAAAAATATAATTTATTTAATCAAAAGTAAAACATATGTTTTTACAAAAAGATAACCAAAAATATTTTTATATTTGACTACTCAAATCTTGAATAATATTCATATGTATTTTTTTTTTTTTTTTTTTTTTTTTTAATACAAAAAAGTTCAAAAAGTTTTTTGGATTTTTATTTGAAAATAATACATTAAATAGAAAAATTGCAAATAAATGTCTTTATATTTTATTTAAAAAAAAAAGGAAATAAAATTATTCAGCCATAAGATGTTTGAATAAAAAAATCATATATTTTTTTTTTAAATTATTTTTTCAAAATTTTTCAGCAAATAATGCTCCATGTAGTTTCCTCGACTGTTTAAAAAAAATCTATACAGGAGAATTTAAAGACTAAAGTCGAGTAAATAACGCAACCAATAGTCATCGAAACTTATTTAAACGTATTAAATAATTGTAGTAGTAAAAAGAATATTAGTTATTTTTCTTTTTACAAACAAATTTAAAAATATTCAAATAAATTTACGTTGAATAAAAATATTCAAAGATTTTCTATGAATAAAAAAAATTGAATATTTCAAATCACATTTTATTTAATTTTTCAAATAAAAAATAAAATAAAGAATAATTATATTCAAACTAAAGAAATAAAATTTATTATATGAGTAGCTAACCTGGCAAACGTTGTTTTGCCATATAACTTATTTCTAGTGAATATTTTAGTTTTAATTAAAAAATAACGAATGTATTGTAAGTGTGTAGGAATGGGTGGGCATGCTTTTACACTTTTTGTTTTATTTTACGCACTAAATGTTAAAGTTTATAGCCTTTAGTTCCTTCAAGATTTGAAATTATCATCGAATAATTAGTTAAGAAGACATGGGTAGGGGGATCTTTTACCCGTTTTGCCCTAAATGTTGGAATTTCCAAAAAATGTATATCTTTAAGTTCCTTTCACATGAGGAGGGGGAGCTTTTGCCCTATTTTACGCCCTAAATAATAACAATTCCAGATGTTACACTATTTGCCTACCAAATTTCAAGAAAATCGGTTTATTAGTTAGGCTTTTACCCCTTGTGACATATTTTACGCCCTCTAGCGATATGAAATATACTTTACGACATATATATATATATATATCAGATTATATATATATATATATATATATATATATATAATCTGATTTGTTAACACATAGAATAATGTTTAAATAATTTTATTCAAAATTAATTTCAAGTAACTGAAAATTTTATTATAATTGTATTTTCCACTACCTCAAATTTTCAATAAGTCTTTGAGAGAAAGTAATTTCATAAACCGATGGATGCGTATAGCTACTGCCAACTGCAAAATATTATCACGTTCCGATTTTCCTTGCAAAGGTATATAGCTTGGTGATTGTATTTGTTGAATTTAGCAAGGTAATATCGCCTCTAAAATAATCTGAAATATAATATATTAAAAACGTCTTATATACAAAGTGACAAATATTAAATATACTCACCAACATTTGATAACCTCTAGTACTTTCAGCTGACTAGGATACTGTCATAACACATAGAGTTATACAATCGAAAACACTATATCACTCCAATTTTTAAATCTGGTCATAAAGACTAAGTTGATTTCTATAGATCTTTATCAAAATTAACAGTAATTTCTAAAATCTTTGAACATGATGTATATAGAAAATTGTAATTTGATTTAAAATCATTAATTATTTCCGAATATCATGCGTTTCTTGCTGGCAGATCTACAATTACTTATTTATCAATATTTTGTGACTACTGTATTTCATCTATTAAATCTGGTTTTCACTATTTACACAGATTTTATGAAAGCTTTTGATAAAGTATCACATATTGATTAAAAAAATATTTTCAATTAGAATTCATTTACTAACAAGATGGCGATTTATTTGTCTAATTCTAAAAATTTTATAAAATAAATGTGGGATTGGAGCCTGGTCGCGTCACCAGATCTGGCAGACGTTGATAAGAAAAGGGTTAAGATAGTTAACGGACAGAACATTCTCGACGGAGCTAGTGACGAGTCACGTACGCAACAGATAAAATATGGACGAGACATCTTATAACGTAGAACGAATATTCTAAACGAGGTTCTTTAATTTTATAAACGGACTTACCATGCACAGGAAAGGGACAAATATAGGTTTCGCTCGCTAAGAAGTTTCTGGAGCTTTAGGGAAATAGCGAGTAATAGTGGATAGGATATAAATAGGAATAAAAGAGAATATTGAGTTAGTTGTAGAAGAGTTTTATAAAGTTGAAGTAAATTGCAGTTGAAAATAGTTGCCGCAAAAGTTGAAGTGAGTTGCTCTAAAGTTGAAGTTAAAAGTTGTAATTGAGTTAAAACCAGCAGTAGCCAAACTCTAATAAATTGTAAAACTAAAATAAAGTGAAGTTAATATTTTAATTTAAGTTTTGATAATTTAAAATAAACTGTGTACACTATAATTTATTAATCAAAATAAATTGTGTTTTAATTGATTAAAGCCATCAAACTTAAATCGCAGGGATTTAATAATATAAAAATCCCACATAAATATTTGTGGAGAAATACGGTTAGGTTTTCTTACTAGCATTAGACTATTTTCAGTATTAGCCTATGTAGCAAAACGAAGGGTCTAAGTTCATAAATAGCTTCAATTTAGATTGAAAAATACCACCTACAAAAATATACTTTACAATATTCTTATTTACAATTAGGTTAGAGCAATTCTACAAAAAAAAAAAAAAAAAAACAATTCCAATTGTTTCCCTTAAATGTCAAATTCCGCTCATTGGAATAATAACAAACAATAAATATTTAATATGCCTTGGTTTTTGCCTTAAAGTGGAGATATATGTATGTCAGAAAAATATATTTTAAATTATAAAATATTTTTATATTTAATTACTATTAGCTACTACAATTACAATTGGCTTTGTTGAAGCTGAATTTACATTTATAGATTATACGAACTTCGAATCACTAAAAATTACGCGACACTTATTTTTAATTAGCAAGGTTTAGTAAAGATTTATCCTAAAATCAACTGCGCACGGTAACTCAGAAATTATTTTCATTGGTGAAAGTTCAATTTTTGTTAACACTTATTTCCAATATTTTAATGTCATTCAATAATAAACATATTGAAATTATTTATACAAAAAATGTGATTTTTAAAAATTTGATCAAAATTAAATTATCATTACTCGCAAACTATTAACTATAATTGGTACATTGATATGATGTGTCACTGTACCGTTTTTATTTTTAAATGTTTAAATGTTTTCCCTGGTACTATATTTTAGTCAAATTTGAATTTTAGTGGTATAGGTTTGAGGAACAAAAGAGGTTAAACAAATTTTACTGCTGGAAGAAAGGCGAAAGTGTCCTCTTTAACCCAATACATACTTTTGTACCTGCCTTAATCCATCCGTAGAACAGTTTTTCCATTTGAATGGAATTACTCCTATTTTTATTTTACCTGTTCATATGACTCAAATATAAATACACCAAGCCCTATAAGTTATGATAGGTATCCTAAATATATTATATATTTATTCTATTATTACTAATTTGTTTTTAGCGTATTTTACCTATATTTAGCACTTTTTAGTTTTTTAGCACTTTTTTATTGTACTTATTTATGCTACCTAGGAATATAGTATAACGTAATGTAAGAAAAGAATAAAGCTAGTGGTATTCGAATAAAGACTAATTTGCTATAATAGAGATTTGGATTTTAGACCTACAGGATAAATAACAAACAATGACACCAATAAGGAATTCAGAATTTTAAAAGAGAAACACTTTGAAGACGAATTTCTCAAATAAGGATTAATTATAGCTCAAACAAAATAAATATCAGGCAATACGAAAGATGGGAACACAGCAAGAAAGTTCTTTTCAGATCCCGAAAGAATATCTGAAATAACAGGCGTTGATATAAATCTTATTACAAGATTTAAAACAATTATCGATGTACTTTTGTGCAATGAACAAATTGATTCTAGAAAATTTGGTGAAACCGCACGAACTTATACAACCAAATATTCATGAAGAAATATGTATGTCTGCAACAGTTCACAAAATCCTTTATCATGGAAAAGATATTATTAAGCATCATTTAGTAGTACTTGGAGATCTATCAGGGTAAAAAGGAATAAAGTTTACAGATTTTATAGAGGGCACAATACCAGAAAAGCACAATAAAGAAATTCTACAAATGAAGATCTATTTAATATATTACTGGCAAACTCTGATTCACTTATTTCTAGCATTCCAAGTCAATGGAAAGTATAAAATTGCGATTTAGATGAAGAAACAAAAGGGCTGCCAGACGTAAGAGATATTTTAGTACAAAATATAGAATATTTGCAGACTATTTACCAACCGAATAAATAATAATTGTAATTTTCTTTTATTGTTACTTAAGTAAAAAATAAAATAAACATTAAAAATCTTTTAGTTATTAGAAAAATAAATTTTTTTCTTTAATGTTATTTAAATAGACAACATAATTGACATTAAAAAAATCGTCATTTTTTGGCCAAAAACAAACGCTTCTAATGGAACAGGTTCCTTGAAAAACCGGTTCTAATGGAACCTATTCTAGAGTTGATAAACTTAGAACCTATAAAATTATCCTGAGTATTATTAAAATGTTTTTCTTTTTTTTTTTTTTTGTCTGCTTATAACTTTTTTATAAGTAAAACTGATACAAAAAATAAAAAATCCGCATTTTCATACTAAATGCTATAAAGAAATTAAAAGTTCAACTTTAGCCTTAAATTTCTCAACAAGTGCTGAGCCGATGTTAGTGCAATTGAAAAATTCAGCAAAATGACTCTCCGTATAAAGAAAAAATTCTAAAATATCTCCGGCCGATGAAAAACGATTCTGAGCTATTGTGCGGCGCCCTAACAATTTACGAAATTTATAGAATTTATGTACAAAAATGCACTTTCGTATTCTCAAAAATGATGACACTATATACAAAATATTTCTCTATATTTTTTATATTTTAATACGAAAATAGTTTTAGAAAATCTAAACGTCCATGTATATCGTGTAGAACTTAAAAAGAATGCTGAGCGTTCATCAAATATCATCCTAAAAATATAATAGTGTAAAAATTTTAATAGGGAGGATTTTGGTTTGCAAGTTTGCTCTCTAAATCAAATCTAGGATATCCAAAAAAGAACTACTACCAAATACAAGAAGAGGCAAAAATTAATCGTATTAAAGTTATTAAAAAATTAAAGATAAAAGAAAGGAAATCAGCAAAATTTAGGGATTTACGTGATTTAAACCCCTGTAACTTTTAAAATGTTATTGATATTAATTAAATTTTTTTCGGTATTATGTAAGGAAACTTGAAGATGTCAAAATATATGTTTTTTTAAATATTTGCATTTAATATGTTTTTATTATTTAAGAAAATTGTACAAAAATTATTAAAAAAGATAATAATTTTTCTGTTAAACTCAGTAGTAATGGTAGTTTTTCATAAGTCTTATTTATGTGTGCAATAATAGTGTAAATAAGTGAAATTTGAAATTTTAAGATTTTTTTCTTTTTAATTTTTAACTTTAAACCGCGAAAACTTTTGAGCTCCCTCGCGAAAGTGATTCACGCCAACGGATTTTAAATGTTAAAATACTGATTTTTGTTCGTTCAAATGTGCCAAGTAAAAAGGTCCGAAAAAATTTTTTCGAATTTTAAAAGTTTTTTGTTTTTGCCCATATACAAATAATGGTACTAAAAATATTGTTGTTGTTTTAGTTATTGCTGATACAGCCATGGCTCAAGATGATAAAAAATGTTGATGATGATGTGGATATTAATGTTGTTGCTACTGCTCTTGATAAAATGAAATATTGCCATAAACTACAATAAGGACTATTAAGTGGAATATCAAAATTTATTTATTCGTTCACTCAGTAACTCACTCATCATCATATAAAGTAAACAATCAAACAACAAATTATTAAACAAGAAAAAAGGATAAACATAAGCTGAGGGAACTACAATAATAATAACAAAAGACCAGCAGCAAAAAAAGGATAAAGTTTAAGTTTTACTGCTTTAAAAATATTGGAAAAATTCAAACTAAAATTTTAATTTAATGTCTTTCTTTTTTAGTTCTTGTTGATTCTTTTATTATTTTTTCCTAATGATAATTTTTTGTCATTTAATTAAAAGTCTTTTGTGTGCATTTTATTGGATTTTTGTTTGTTTTAAACTTGACAATTGATATATATTTTTAATTTAATATATTTATATCTTTTATATTATCTCTTATGAAAACACATAAAAATAATTTCATTGATTTCTAGGGATTTAATAAATAAAAAATATTTGGCAATAATATAATATATTATATAACTATCTTTAAAATAATATGAATGATAGTAGGAAAGAAGTTATTCCATATGGAATCTATAACCAGCAGTATGTACACTGTTGCATATTACTATAAACGCATTTAAAATTTTTGTTCTTCTTTGAGGTATATTCGTTTTTCTTAACCAAAAACAATGTTGTGTTGTTACAATAACTCGCGATGTAAGAACTATTTGTTTTTTGATTCCTTTTTTAATTTAGCAATCACAATATATTGGTGATCATTTCAGTGGAATATTCCTATAAACGCAGTTCAGAAAATTTTTTCTAAAAAGTTGGTGCAAAAAAAAATATTAAAAATTTTAACAATTTTATTTATTTTTCCACCTAAGGTAAGTTTCTGATGACAACATCTCTGTTTAATGGAAACATAGTATCCACTATTTTACTGGCTGGCTTGCAGTGCGGATTTAAATCCTGTGGAGAAAAAAGAAATGCACAGAATGAAACCATAATGACAACAACGGAGTTAAAACTTAGTAAGCCCGAGAAGAAATAGACAGTGATTTTCTTAAAGAATTAGTCGAGTCAATGCCAGACCGAATTTTTTAAATTATCTAAATTGGTTGATTAGTTTAAGTGCATAAAAAAAAAGTGCCATAAAAATGGCATTAAACTACGAAAATTACAGTGAAAAAAATTAATACACATTTTAAGTTTTTTATTATTAGACTTTTAAGTTAAGTCAATAAATAAATTAAAAAATTTATTTGTAGCACCTTAATTATTTTTTGCTAAGTCGATTAAAAATTAATGACTTATTCCTTATGTTAAGTACCGCTGAACTTCTTTATCTAAAATAATTTAGACTTTTGTTCGAATTCAGAAATATGCCTTACCGCATTTTTGGGCCTATTTATTTAGTTATCAAAAAATTTATTAAATATAAAGCAACAACAGTATAATAGAGAAAATTATACACAAATTTTAATTTCATATTATTTTGAATAGACTATCTTAGAAACCTTATTTAAGAATTTGTTGTAAATTAATGTAAGCATATTTCTTATGTTAAAAAAATACTAAATACTAAGAATACTGGTATTATTCTTTAAAAAACTTTGAAAAAAAAACGAGTAAAATTTTAAGAAGCTATACCTTAAAATCGACCAACTCGAGTAATTTAAAATATTTACACAATTATTCAAGTAATTTAAAAACTGTATTTTTTAAATTACTTGATTAATCGAATAAAATGAATACACTAATATATACCCAGCTGTCCACAAACTTCGGTAATGATATAGCACAATTCGCAAATATTTCTCTGATAAAACATTCGAGAATGACTATCGCACAGTGGTGCGAAAATGCTTTTCTTAAAAATAATAACATTTAATTTGTGAACAGTCGGAAATATCTCAATATAATTTCACAAGGCCAGAGACGAGGTGTTTTCAAATTGAGATAAAGGAGCACAGATTCCTAGCGTATCTGGGGGGAGTGGGTAGACCTCCAAAATTGGTCATCTCGGGTATGCATTTAAAAAAAATCGCCAAAAATTCATTTATGATTTATTTCGTAAATCCTTAAAAATAATATGCTTACATATCTTTATTTAGGTCGAGATAAAGTAAAAACTGATTTAATTTCTAAAGTTAACTTAACACAATATAACTTAACACAATATATCAAATATATATATATATATATATATATATATAATATTTTTGTGTAATCACAAATTTCTGATTTGGTCTATAGTTTAGTAGTGTTTATTAGCTCAGTTCGTTTTAATTCTCTTCTATTACATTTTATTAGAGTTTTCTTCTATTTCTAAATACTTTGTGATAAAATCATCAATTTTTATTTAATGGATCGCCAACATAAACGAAAATATCTTCTACAAACTTTTGCATGAAAATAAAAGTCAAATTTAAAAAATTAATAATAATTTATGTCTTATCTTTTATCTTTTTTTATTTTTATTTTATTTATTCTTGTGCAAGCTAACTATATCTATGTATATATTTTCCTTATACACCTGAGAGTTTGTGGTATTTAGAAAAAAACACACACTTACAAATTGATAGTGTCTTTATAAATACTTTATACAACAAGAAAACTTCATCTAAATTTCTTTAAAATATTAGAAAATTTCATGTTATTGCAAAATATTGTTTCGAATGGATATACACAGGATATAAGTAAAATAATCTCAAGAGGGAAATATTAAATTTAATTTATAATACTAGTTGGCATTTAATAGATTTAAGATTCATATGTATATATAAACAAGTAAGAAAACTATAGTCGGTCAAACCCGACAATATAATACCGCACACCGTTATATATATGAGTAAAAGTGATTTTCAGAGAGATTTTTATATGTAACCAATGGTCAGTTGTAGGCCGATTCTTGGAAACTTTGGAAGTGTGGTTTATATACTTAAAAAACTTGTTTTTATATAATATCTTGCTACCGACATTTATAAGAGATTTATGTTTGTTAAAGTAGTTTTCAAAAGTAGGCCTTATATGAAATATTTATTTATTTATTGAATCTTCACAAAATTAAGAGAATTAACAATAGATATTTAAATCTTAACACTAAATCTTAATTTATATTAAGTCCAACCACTGTCGGACGAAAAACTGTATGTAATCAAAGGGTTTAGCTTAGGCGAAAGTCTGTTGTGTTCCTCCTTTTATACCTATATGATTTTATTTATGCCAAATTTCACTAAAATGGTCATATATATTTAAAATATATATATGCGTTAAACCAAATTCTAGAAGGACATTTGTATAGGGGCTAGATGAAGTGGTGGATCGCAATCAAATATATTAATTGATAAAGAATTTTTTTTTTTTTTTTTTTTTTTTTTGCTAAAATATTTAATATGGCTGGAAAGCTAAGACTTTTCTCGATATAACTCTATAATTACTTCCTTAGTTTATGCTCTACTGAAACAAAGCTAAAATTTTAAAATTAAAATTTTATCTAAATTGGTGACCAAGAGTCAAAATTTTTAAATTTAAAATGGAATTAATCTATTTCGTTTTTTTTTTTTTTTTTTTGTTTTTTATTTAACATCATTATTTTGAAAAGTCAAAAAATATCATTGCACGTAATATTTCAGAAGATTTTTAATTTCTATATTAAAGTTATGGCTGTTTTAAATACAATGACATTATTTTAAGTCGCAGTAACCTGCAAAGTTTTAATAAGCAAAAATTATCGTACTGCTTTTTAATAAATTTCAAAAACTTATTCGACTTTGAAAGAAAAAAATTATATTTTGGCATATGTTGGCCTCTTGGCGCATTTATATGTTTTGCTTCTTTTTGCACCGCGGAAGAATACATTTGTTTTTCTAATAATTTTATATTTTTTTATGAATTTTTCTAATTTTTATGCATAATATTACCATAATATTAGCATTTACATATATATATTTTATGCATATTATTGTTACTCTCGGATTGGCGTATTACATGGTGGCCATGTTCAATTAAGAAGCGATTATCACTAAATTTATCAATAGGCTTTCAACTTTTGTTAAAATTAAATTGATTTTCAAAGCTTGTGCAGGAGCTATGATCAATTATGGGTCGACTTTAGTGAATTTTGTTACACTTATTTACGCTTATAAAACCAATTTTTGCTAAATTTCATTTAAATGATGATGAATTATAAATCATTTAAGGGCTTGAAACCAAATTTAAAGTGTTGGATGGAAATAATGGACCGATCCTAATAAATTTCAGTCCACTTTAAAAAATTTTACCTGCACAAATTTATATGGACATATAGTAAACCAGACAGAAGAACGGACATCGTTATCTCGAATTAAGATTTTATGTTAAGTTGAACGTTATACTTTGAGATGAATGTTAGATTAATTTATTTATATGTTGTAAACATTAGCATGAACACATATTACTCCAATCTCCTACAATGTAGTAAATTATACAAATTCCCATTTATGCAATATAAAATATTTTACTTATCAAATTTTGCAACAAAAATTAGCATTAAGCGCAAACATCTTCTTCTTATTTTCACATCTAAAAAACTTTCTCTTTTCAATAGCACCAACCATTCAATGCTAGAACTTACTAGTTTAGTTCAGAACTACCCCACTTTGCAGTTAACATTTTTTTAATATATTTTTTATTTTTCAGTTACTGTGAAGGATTTTAATAAGTATAACCAACTTTTTTTTAAAAACTCAAAAAAGTTTTAGGGTTTTAATAAGCTAAATTTTTAAAATCACACACTGTTAAATTTGGTAAAAATATATTAGGTAAAATATGATATACAATTTAATAGATTTCCCACCAATATTTTTTAGAATTTTGCTGAAAATATATTAAGTAATTAAATGTAATCGAATTAAACAGATCAAAAATATCATGCTTTAGTAAAAGCAATAGAATGTAGGAAAATTGGAAATAACTTAATAAACTCTACAGCTACAAGACTAAAAATTCTTAGAATCGGGGTGTACCATTATATTTATTACCTTTTTAAAGGAAGAAAATCTATATGTAATCTATAAAAGTACAACCTAGATATGGCATGAGCGGATCCACCCAATTCCGCACTCTCCTACAAAATGATTTTTTCAACTAAGAAAAATTAAACACGAAGAAAAATTTACAATAATAAAATGAAAAACTTAAAATTATTTTGGAAAAATTAGTTTGTCAAAAATAAAAAAAGGAATCTTCAACATTTTCTATCCAAAAATTTTCATCTTCTTTCGAAAAATTTTAAGTAAATCAATACTTTTTAAAAATTGCCACTTGTTTTTTAGAAAATAAATGTTGGAAATAACTACATAACATATTTATGAAATTTTTGTTTAAATGTTAAATTCTTCTAGTAGTAAATAGTTTTCTAATATCATTTATTTTTCCCGAATTTCCGAAATTCTAAATTTCCGAATTTCGTTAAATTTAAGTCTAAATTTTATGGACCATAAGATTAAAATTGCATCTTTCGATAAAAAAAAAAATAGACAAATTAATTAAATTGTACTAGTTTAATCAATTAATGGAAATTATTTTTTATTTTATAAATCAAATTCTATACAAGATTTTTAACAAAAAGCGCTTTAGTAATATTACAGAAAAATTTTTCTCCAAATTTTTTCATACAAAATATAATATTTATTCCAGATATTATAAATTACACAAAATGAAATTTTTTTGTATTTTGGAAATTTTTTATTTCGGAAGTTTAATTTGAAAATAAAAATATTTACACATCAATGATAAATATCTAAAAATATAACTTTATTAAGTAAGATCTTGAAAAAAGGTTAATTGAAAATATGCATAATTTTTGTAACTAAGAATCATTAAAAAATTTTAAATTATGCTCAAAAGAAAAAAAAAATATTTTTTTTTGCTAAGTTTGTTTTGTTAATTTCTTCTATTTAAGATTTTTTGTAAAGTCGAAGAATCAAGCTTGTCATCCATATACATGTGTATATTATTTTTTGGTCAAGTATTGAAAGAAATTTTTTAAACAACATTAAGAAATAAACTTTTCAAGTTCTAATACAATTTATTATAAATTTTTCTACAAAAGGCTATATTTTTTAAAGTATTTTTTTGTATACATAACAAAATTTATTTTCTTTTATATTGGATAAAAATTTTAGAACTTATTCGATTTTTAATGGAATGATTTACTTAAACTTTTTATACTTTTTTTGCCCCAACTATGTTTTAGATAAGCATAAGTGAAACCAAATACATGTAGTCACATATATTTTGTTTTTGTGTTTTGAAAAAAAAAAAATTCGAAAATTTAGTTCGAACTGCCTGTTACATTAATTAGTTATATAGTTAGTTATATAGCATTTAAAACTTAATATCTTTAGTGTTATTTTGAAATAAAAAATAAAATTTAATTAAAAAAAAAAAATAATAATTATTTCCAATTTTCTTTTACTTTTTTCATTCAATTAAATTAAAAAATGGCTTAAAATTTAAGTAGACGCTAGTTCTTTAATAAAGAAATATCTCAAAATTTACGGGGTATTTCGAATTTTTGAAATTTATTCAGTTTTTCGCGTTTGACAACTGTAGCTTTTTTAATTTCTTACATTTTACAACTAATGAAAAGTAATCACCAAAGAGATTATTTACTGAAACCAAATAAAAATAAAATATTTATTTTATTTTAATAAAAAAAAAAAAATATATATATATATATATATATATAATAGCGGACCCGGTGAACTTCACCTCGTCCCAATTTTAAGCCTTCGGACAAACTTTAGAGTAATAATACAGCACAAATATTTGAATTTTCAATGTGATTAATTTGAATGAAATCAGTAGAGAGCGATTTGATGAATAATGTTTTTCGATTTGTTTTCTGGCGCAAAAACAAATAGCGAAGACGGTTTCCCAACACGCGAACATGCAACGTACAGCTGACATGGAGAAAAACAGGGAAATTCTAGATTAATCCCACAGGCTTCTAGTGATTGGCCTTGCAATTTATTGATTGTCATCGCAAATGCCAATCGAACGGGGAAGTAAATCCGCTTGAATTGGAATGGAAGTTCAGTTAGAATAATGGGAATTCGTGGGATAAGGACTTCCTCACCTTTGATTTTGCTCTTGATGATTGTCGCCGGTATCACATTGTTCATTAGCTTTTTGACGGACAACCGCGTACCGTTGCACAGTTTTGGAGGATTGAGATTGCGATAGATTTTTCAATTTTCCGCATTTCCCATTTTCCGCAATTTTCATTGATTTACACTAAGAACTTTGTATTATTTGATGTGGAAAGCCATTAGGGAATAATTTCACACAAAATTTCAAACAAAAACTCGATTTTCGATTTTTCTAATTCTCCGATTTTTCCGAAGGGATTTTCCAAAATTTTCGTCCGTACAAACCTTTTCCTCGAAAATATGAACAACTGACAAAAAATCTTACAGAAATCGGCCCGTTCTCATTTTATGAATTACTATACATTTTTTACACCATTTTTACATTGATATATAATATATATATATATATATGTGAAAAAAATGTATAGCAATTTATAAAATGAGAATATATATACGTATATATATATATATATATATATATATATATATACACTTATATATATAACCTTAATAACTTAATGTGTGTTTTTATTTAATTGTTATCCCCTAAAGCATTTCAAACAAATAAATGCAGTTCAATGAAATTAATTAAAATGCATGACCTGAAAAACCTGAAAGGTTGAGCAATAACACATATATATATATATATATATATATATATATATATAGAGATTTTCGGTACGGTTCCTTTTATCAGATTAGCATCAGTAAGTTTTTGATATTAAAAAATATAATTAGATCTATTTGAGTGAAATTGATACTCTAAGTATCAAAATCTTTATTGTTCAACCTTTCATGTTTTTCAGGAAATGCTTTAGAGGATAACAACCAAATAAAAACACACATTAAATTACTATGGTGTCTTTATCAAATTAAATTATTAGCCATTAAAATCGTATACATAATTACAAATTTTTTAAAACAAAAAAACAGATAAATTATTACCTGTCTGTTTTCATCACTTACTTGAAGTTTGGTATTCCAGTGACCTCATAAATACAAAAAATCAAAAAGTTGCCATTTTTAATACGTTTCACTCTTCCCCACTATGTCACATTTTACCCCAATATAGTTGATTAAAAAAAACGCCTAAAAATATTACCAAAAGATAAAATTAATCTTATTATTTTTATTCAAAACATTACACAATAATCCATTCTATAAAACAGTTCTATTGAAGGGCTCAAAAGATTATTAGTTAATATTTTATTGAAGTAAGATGTATGCTAAACTATTTCCCAAACTCCCCTACTAAATTAAAGTAAAATTTCAAATAATGTGATTATTTTTCATACAAATTTTAAAAATATACTACAATACAAATTTTAAAAATATACTAAAATGGATACTTTTAAAAATGTAATACTTGTCATGAAAAATGAAGTATTTTATGTGAAGTTGATATGAATTTCACAGTGATGATTTTTAAACGTAATATATAATAAAATAATAACATTTTTTGCAAAACTATAAAAGTATAAAAAAATTTTGAGAAAAAAAGAGTATTTCTATATCCAAGTTTAAAGTTAATATTTCTAAACCATTTTTGTTAGTATTTCAAAATATTTGACTTTAGGACTTATATCACACCATGCTTGATTATATTGCATCAACAAACCTACGGACGAATGAAGGTATGAGAGAAAAAAATGTAAAAAAGTTAGCTTTTGAAGAAATAATTGTAAATGAAAACAAAAACATTAGAAATAGATTTTCTAATTGTTCTTTTCTTTTTATAAAATTTGCGAGATATATCTTTTATATAGATTGAATTACAAAATGTTCAACTTTAAGTAGATTAAAGTCCATTTGGTCAATAAAACGTTGATAACATTTTGAGGTAATCTAACCAGAGAATAGAATGAAAACACTCACTTTTATTGCATATTCATACCATTCGTCACATTTGCCATGCATTCATGTTACAACAACTGCGATGTTACCATTGATTTTTCTGATTGTCTTTTTCATATTCTTTTCATAATAATTATATATCAAACAACGAAATAAACTGATGATACATCAAAACACTAAAAAACATTACACCATTCATTGAGTAACCGTTGACCTGTTGATAACAACATAATTTAGGTCTATAAACTTATTTGAAAAGTTGGAAAACTTTTGTTATTTCCCATATGTCTGTAGACTTAAGTTCTGTTGTTAATAGAGTTGGCAAAAGTTTGTTACTCCTTGTTTTAGATACTTCTTGTTCATGCCTAATAATCTACAATAGAATTTTTAGAAGCTGAATTCTTTCCATTTTCTCTAATAAAAAATAAATTTTGTTTTATTTATCTTCCCTATGTATGAAATAGTAGTTTTATGTATACATTTTTTCAAACTCTGCAATAACGGAATTTCTTGGATTTCTTCATTTAATTTTTCAATTTTTTTGATCAAAAAAATGTATATTTAGTTGCTTTTGTTTTATGTATAAAAAAATATTTTGATGTATATATTTTTTCATGTATTAATATATATATATTAATACTCATATATATGTATATATTAATGTTTAATTGAAAAAAATAAACACCAAAAATATAATAAAATCTTTCAATGAATTAATGCTTTTCATTCAGCATAGAAACCATTCATACCAATCGTTATGTATTTCTTGCTTTTGTGAGTGTTAGGTAACATTAACAGAAGACATGAAATGCAATGAATGATTTTTGTCATACTTACTTTTTTTGAAAGGTATCCTGTGTTGTTTTTCTCAAAAGATGTGGTTTGAAAATATGCTCATACTTTTTGATTATAATCAAAAGCATAAAATAATGCATTTAAACCGCTCTCTGAATCTAACTACTTATACATAAAAATTCAAATTAATTTAATATTGCTCATACGTTATTTAAATTAATTTAATATTACTTATACGTCACACATACTAAATTCAATTACTAAGATCGAAGAAAAACTACAAGCATATTCTTTGTCTTTCTCTTCCTATTTCTATATTCTAACCCACTTAGCTCCTAATTTTGTTGGCCCTAAAAATGACAACTTCAAAATTACTGCAAATTGTGCAGTGAAATTTCCATTTCTATTCTTATATCAAATATAACAAAAAAAAATCCTTTTTATATATAAAAAAACGAATCCTACATTATCTGAAGTGTTAAAATACTTCATATGAAATAATAAGAAAATAATCTCTTATAAAGATAAGATTTTAGTTAAGGAAAAATGAAATGAAACATTTTTAATTTTAAAATAAAAAATAACATTGTTAGAACGTGTTCTAAGCAGATGCCGAAGCATCAAACCATAATAAGCTGCCTTGAAATGAAAATGATCAGCAAGAATGAGAAGAAGAAAAAACCAAGATACAGCCAAACATTCCCTTATAATTGTATATATATATTAGGGCTATAACTTTTTTATATTTTTTCGCAAATATCAAAATGGCTGGATGGAATAGGCCATTAAAAAATATTTTTTAAAAAAGGTATTAACTTTTGCCAAAAAATTTCACCGACAGAGCGCAGTGAAGTTTAGAAATTATTTAAAAAAAATGTCATATGAATTCTTATGTAGAACATGCTATAATAAATAGTTTTCCAATCATTGTTTTAATAAAGAAAATTTCTTAACTTTAGAATAATTCTTAACACGATTTAAGAACTCGCATGCATATTTCAAAGACACTGGGCTAAAGAACCTTCAATAATGCTAATGCTACAGTGAAGTACAGAATATATAACCATTATCTAAAACAACGCTCACGTTAAATTTGAGATTTATGTCTTCTAATAACACTGGTCAACACAATTCTTGTTTACTTTGTTTATTTTTCTGTTATTGGCAGTGTTGCCAGTTTATAATAATTTCTTATTTGCTATTACTAATTTTATTTTTACAGAATCATCCTTTTAAACATTTTTGCGTATTAATTCACACAAAAAATCAATATTGTTTATATTTAGAAAACTTCTCATATAAACTTCCAGTTGCATTCAATAGCCCTACCTATAAAAACGATACTGGCAAATTTAGGCATAAAATTAATACACATATATTAACAATGTGTCTATCGAACACTATCAAATGATCTTTTATATTTCTTTGAATGAACTACTGCCATCATATGTGAATCCCACTTTCCCCAATAAAGCTTTTCCATTGTCTGAAGATACTGATGAAATTTTTCATCCTGCTCTTCACTAAAATCATCCATATTTTGTGGAAATTGATCTAATTGCGAGTGCAAGAAGTGGATTTTTATATTCATGTTGCATGCACTCAAAAGGCTCGACATGTTCTTCAGATTTCTTTTTGCCTAGGAAATTACTCATAAACAAAACAAATGAATTTCAAGCTTTTGATTCGACTTCAGTCATTGATTTGACAAAATTACGATCTTTCACTAGTTGCCTTATCTGTGGCCCATCAAAAGTACCAGCTTCCAATTTTTGGTACTTAATCCTGGAAACTTGCCACATTCGCCACTTTTGCCAGGCGCCTTCACAAATTGTTTTATTATGGTAAATTTAATATGAAGTATAATACAGTCTCGGCTAATTAAAGGCTTGTTTATAACATTTTTTGTACCAACCTTTAGCTCTTCCTGCAATGGCCAAACTTTTTGTGGCCAATGGTGATATTCGTCACGACTATCCCAGAGACACATGAAACAAGGGATCTTCGTGTGCCCCCTTGTTAACTTAAAAGAAAGATAACCATTTTCAGAACAAAACAAATGATAGAGTTGAGGTCTTTATACTTAATTTTTCCGTAACCTTAGAAACATTTGCATATTCTTCTTTTAAAGTCGTCAAATGTGCAACAGCTATGGATCCTTACTTGTTACCGTTATAAAGAAAAACACACTTTAAACTTCGTTTGCTACTGTACATGAAAAGATGCCAATCATTAAGTTGGTACTTTTTTAAACGCATCTGTTTCAAAATAGCATCAACATCGTTACAAAAAACTAAATCTTTCTCTTGAGATAAATACGGTAACAGGTTTTTTTCTCTATCACGATAAAATGTGACATTGGTTTCCGGAATAAGTAAATTTTTTTTTTCTTAATGAGATGCTAAAATTTCAGAAGCTTCTTTTGATAAGTTCAGATCTCTTACTAAATTATTTAGTTCATTCTGATTAAATCGTTGAGGTTCTTGATTTAGTCACTTGATTGTAGTCACTTGATTTATTTCGTTAGGGTTCACAGAGATTTGGATCATAAAAAGATTTAGATGTGCTGGATTGTACCTTTCGTGATTTTAATAGAGCTCGTTGAGCAGAAGATAAGTTTTCAGGACTACTTTCGTTTAGTTTTTCAACGCAGAAGTAGCAGCCGTCATGATGGTCTCGAGGATCTTGTCATCCATTGGATCATCTCTTTTTCCATTGGATCATAACCGCAGACATACCACATATTTCTGACATACAATATGAGGAACCCATAACTTGTCATTATTACACAATTTTATTTTAAAGTATTGATAATACGCAGTTTTCACAAAGTTCGATATAGGTTTTCGATATTGTTCAAATATATATTCACCACAAATATAGCAGAAACAAACTTCTAGAAGAACCCATATCGAAAACAATAAGAAAATATATTCTAGCGTCCAATAAAAAATTAAAATCTAAGGAAAAATAGTAAATTCAGGTAGTTAGCTATAACTAAAACAAAAACTTTTAGGGAAAAGCTGTTTCCGTATTTAAAAAATACGTCAATTTGAGATAGAAACAGAAAATCACTGGAAGAAAATATTTTTTTTTAAGCAACATTTTTCACTTTACTATTTTACTTTATTAATAAAATATTTTCCATTTTTTATTTAAAATGAATGTACTTTTTTGGGGAAATTTTAGAAAATAGTTTTTGCAGATGGGGTTTTTATTCCAAGAAGACTCAAAAAATGTTTTCGTTAATAACACAAATTTTGCCATTGCGTAGTGATAGGGCCAAAATTTATTTACAGCCCTAATATATATATATATATATATATATATATATATATATATATATACATGTTTTATATACATACAAACCCGATAAAATAGTCATACAAAATAAAGCACATAATAATCTTATACTACTATAATTTCAATCTTCATAGAGAAAAGTATCTATGTCAGAAAAAATAAACTACAAGACATCAAACTAATAACATAAAATTAAATTTACTTCAAATAAGTTTCAAATAAGAATATGATGCTGAATAAGCCAAGGATTTATTCCTTAAATATTTTCATACATGTATATGTGTATCCATACATACTTTTTCATAAATAAATCTTAAGCTTTAAATAAACTAAATAATTTGGTTGTATTTTTTTTTTTTAATTTTCTATTTAATACCCACCATATAAAGATGTGGTCACATTTGTTAACTTGGCTTTATATGGAATTAGAGTATTACTTTATAACACAACAAGAGCGGCAGACTGGTAGACAGAGAGAAGGACAGACTAAAAAACAGTCTGAATTTAAACAATGAGACATATGGTTTACCTTTGTTAACTTAAGAACTCATAGAATGAAAACTACATCATCACCAGCATTATTATTGTTCTCATATTGAGTTCAGTCTCATGATTTTGTATACGTAAAGAAAGGAATCAAAGGAATATATCCAGGTTAGCTATTTTTCCTTATAAAATCACATATGGTCACGCAGAGTAGTGCTTAAATAAATGCGTGGGAATTTATAACTATTAGGCAGCTGTATGAGACAAAACAATGGTATCCTGTTTTAAATAAAACATTTGGGTTTTATCCTGCTTCATGATGGGTAGATTTATAACAAAGTTGTTTTTCGTTTAGCAATAAATAATCGGTATGATAATTTTAATGTTATACATTAAAAAAAAAAAATTAGAATATGGATGTAAATTTCATAGCACAATTGTGCTGGCTAAGATCACACGTATTCTTACGCTATTTCATCTATTCTTTTCTAAGAGTTCAATGAGTACAAAGTGCACTGGAAAAAATGTATGTAAATAAATTGTTTGGTAATTAATAACCATCAATTTCTTTCATATTAATGTTACTAATACACTTACTAATAATATTACTAAATTTAAGCGTACGAAAATGTATTAAAAAAAATATGTTTTATGTAATAAAACAACAATAATAACTAACGTTTTTTTCATTTACTAAACATAACTTTTCTTTGAGTGCATTTATTCCACTCTCTGTATTTTTTATTATTGATAGTGTTGCCAGGCTATGAGAAAAAGGAGACTAAATTGAACTTTAAAAAAGTCAAAAAAGGTGCACCAAAAGATAAGGCCAAAAGAAAGTTATTTTTTAACTTTTTTTCTCATTAGTTTTTGATATTTTTTTTTAAAAAATTGTAATAAATTTATGAATAATACCCAGTAAAATGACTCAATAAAAAACCGTCTAAAACAATGCCCATATAAATTTGGATTATATTTCATATGAAAAATTACACAATGATTTTTCGTAATTTTTGAACTATAATTCCTCTTTGATTAAGCATTTCCAAATTTTTGGGTGATTTTTCGCATGAATAAGATTTTTTTTTTTTTTAATATTATTTTCATAAATATTTTCTATTTTTGTATTAAAAATGATTATAATTGGCCTAGTAACTCTAGTGCTAAAGCACTATTAATTTGGAGAATGAAGTACCGCAGGCGAAATGTTTTATTAAATATAAATAATTTCGATTTTTTGTGAGAATAAATACATTGAAATGTATAATTGGATGATTCTATAAAAATAAAATTAGTAATAACAAATAAGATATTATTTTCTTCTTTGTTGAAATAATAACATTTTAGCCTTTTGGGGGATTATTGAGTCAAAAAAGTCTAGAAAAAAACTATAAATTATAGCGAAAATCTTGAGGCTAAAATCAAAATACAAAAGCTAGATTTAGAATTAGAACAACGGTTTTTATACGTACAAATTTTAAATATTTATAATTTATGGTTCAGTAGTACAAATTTGATCTTCAGAGCAACTTAAAATATGCAAAATCATATATTTTCCTGGTCTTCAAACGAACCAAACTTTTAGTTATTTTTCCATTCCAGACAAGAATTTGGCATCGATTCGTTTTTGCATATTTTGGACTTAGTAGCATTTTTAGTCATATTTTCATATAAAATCTTATATTATAAATCTTTATTTTAGGGCATATTTTAGCAATTTGAATGGCATATTTTTGTATAACTTAAAGTTTAGAGAATAATTTTTAATATTTTACACTTTAGAAAAAAATGTTGCATATTTTGCACCCAATATAATTTTTTTACATAATTTGTCATTAATGAAATTTGCTTTTTACTGTCACCTACGTTTTTCAAATGCGTTTCCCCAATAACACAGGTTAGTAATAGAGTATAAAAATTCTATCGTGAATAACTCTGCGAAATTACTCGTATTATTTCTTCGACTAGAATTAGACCTAGACTAGTGTAGAAAGTTAAATGAAACATTTGCACCATGTCACATTTTAACCCATTGACGACCAAAGGGAATATGCTCCTTTCAGGAATTTTTTTGTTTATATAATTTCGCAGGTAATAGGTAGAGCAAATTAATTCATTTCTTAAGCTTTAAAATTAATTAAAAGGGTTCTACGGCAGATATAATCTATCATGAGCCAATTTTGACCTACTATTTATTTCTGTTTGGGGTAATAAAATTAGAATTTTTGGAGTGTAATTAGACATATTTTCTGTTCTGCAACACACTTGATTATCATTCTTGATGTCTTTAAAATTGTATTTTTTTATCGATGTCAGTTAAATTTGGAAATAGAAGACATTAAATTTATTATGGCTTTTTAGTACAAAATTTTATTGTTGTAAATATATACGAGATTTACAGAGTAAAACAAATGGTACTTTAAAACAAATTTATAATAATTAAATTTTAGTTTAACAAAAAAAAAATAATAACAATAATAACCAAAATGGAAAAAAATCACCATCTACACATTGCAAAATACGTAAAATAAAAAATAATTTTGGTTAAAAATAACTAAAACAACAACCTAGGTGCCCTGTGGATTGTGAGGGAACTAATACAAAGAAAAATCAAACAAAAAAATACCTACAAATATTTAAATTATTAAGGAATTTTACACTTTTTTTTACACAATCGCACTCTATTTTAACATTTTTTATAACTCTATTAGCCCACTTTTTGAAAAATTAGTCGTTTTCTCAAAAAGCATAGACAAATTGATTTGTTTTTTCATATATTTCAAAGCCAAAAAACATCTCAATTCAAATTATTTAATTATTTAACACACACAAAACATACTAAATTTCCATACACGGAAGAAATTTTTAGTATTTTCAGTACATAAAAATTTGTTGAAAAAAGAATTTATAAAAACTGTCAAACAGTTTAAAACCAAAAATTTAAAAATTATGAATAAAATTTATATTTATAAATAAATTTTTGAGCAGGATGTACTTTAGTTAATTATTATATAATTTTATTTTTTTGTTAAAATAATTAGAATATTATATATTCTACTAATATTGGTGTATATGTATATATTCTAGCATATACTGCTAAATTATCGTGCTGCTTAAATTCAGCGATATCATTACTAATATAGTTATTTTAAAAAATTAGGATATCATTTTCTAGTGTATCTTTTAAAAAGTAAACTATATCTTTATAAAATTTTAAACGATATTATTATCGGGCTTCTTTATTATCGAAAAGATATCGTTTTGATATTAACAATATGAACTGTTCATTAAAATACTTTAAAAAAGCTTAATCAAAAAATATCAGTTCAAAAAAATAAGTAATTTTTCATATGAATTTATTATTTATTTATTTTTTGGCCTTTCTTAAAATTCAATCTAGCCTCTTTTTTCTCATCTGACAACATATAATCATTAAATGATTATCAAAAAAGAATAGCTGCCAGTTTTTTGTTGAACTCGTGAAAAACGCTTCTTTGCAAAGGCGTTTTTTTTTTAGAAAATCAAGTTATTTTATGAAAATTTACAAAAAGAGCAAACTTTGAGGTAAAGAAAAAGTTTTTTTTCATTATTTTTATTTATTAAATTATAATCAAAAAAGAACAGCTGCTAGTTTTTTGTTTAATTTGAGAAAAACGCTCTTTTCCAAAGTCAGTTTTTTTTTTGAAAGAAAATCAAGGAAATGGAAAAACTATTGATATTTTTTTAGTTTTAAGATTTTGTTCGGGGACTACCCGTTTTTTAAGTAAAGCAATAATGATCTTTTGCAGCTCAAATTAGTATTTTTGATTTATTTTTAGAAATGGACAAACCGTAGGGTTAGGAAAAAACAGAATTTTTCTTAATTTTTGTAATACATATAGTAATGATTAATTAAAATTAAAAAAAAGAAAACTTGTTAGAATTTGAAAAAAGTGATTTGTTTCTTAAAAGGATTAATTTTTATTTTGTGTTAATTGTTTAAACTAGGTAAACATTGAGATAATAAAAATGTGCAAATGTGTTAATTTCTCTCTTTAAATTTCTTTATTATAGAAGATAATTAATCTATTACCAAAAAAGTAAACCTACCAGAATGGTTTTCAAACAAATTTAATATTTTTATGTGCTTAATATTCAATATGAATATCAGATTAATTTTGGAAGATTTATAACAGTTTTAAGAAAAAAGTTATATGACAGGTACAATTGCCATTGCTTCGATTCAAAAAACCTGTAGAAAATATAAGTACAATAATGTTTATGAAACGTTGACCAACTTTCAGATTTTTTACCCGAAATATGTAGAAAATAAAGAATTTTCAGAAAATTTCATAAGTATATGTATGGGAAAGTATCATTGTGTTAAATAATTATTTTAAATGAACAGTACATCTCGAATAGAAATGTTGGATTGAAGGATAAAAAGCTGTTTTTTTTTTTTTTTGAATTTTTTAGAATTTGTCCATATTTATTATAAACGAACTATATGAATTTTCCATATCATATTAAAGGTGTTTGAGATATGCATCGAATGATCTAACAAAAACCAAAACTAGATCCAAATATATGCAAAATTTTGAATTTTTTCACAAGAAATTTACATTAAATTTTTTGCATAAAATGTTTTAAAGAAATTATGCTATAATGTCTACACAAGTACACCAAAGCTATATTTTTTTTTTTTTAATTCGAACTCATTTAAAATTTATACGCACTTTTTTAACATATTTTCCACCCCTTATATTATGAGAACCAAATGACATTGATAGCATAATATAATTATTTATATAAGATATGTGTTTCCTTTGCATGACAAAACGAAAATTTTAATATAGATCTAAATTTTAATCCACATCTATAGGAGTTTTATTTATCTAAATTTGACAAACCGTTCTTTAGTTATATAAGTATGACCGCTAAATTAGTTGGTCATATTAGTTATGCCCATAAAAAATCAATACGTGATAGAAAATAAAGTGAAAGTTAATTCTTGTTAAAGTTGTCAAATTGCATTTATTCCACCTTTTTCGGTTTAATTGATGAAATAAATAAATAAAAAATCAAAAAGAAAACAAGATGAAAAATAAGAAAAATTAAAAATGAAATAACTTTTTATTAGTCAGTGGAAATTTAAATACTATTGGGAATTAAATTTTGTATTTCATGGATAATTATCTATTTGTCATTTATTTGTTTGTTTACGTCTACTTTGAAGCTTAATTTAATTATTATAACACTTATAAATATATATATATATATATATATATATATATATATATATATATATATATATATATATTTAGACTGTCAGTCTATCTCCACTTAATTACTTAATAAGGTATATATGGGTATTTTCACTTATCTGTGAATAAAATTATCAAACATTTTTGCCGTTTTCACTTTTTAAAAAACCTTTAAAAAAAATCTTAAATTTTGCAAGAACACTTTTTCGGACAATAATTCCAAAATAACTCAAAAATTATTTATTTATATATATATATATATATATATATATTTATTTATTTTTAGTCCGCATCTTTTGGTTTATCATTTATATAAATCATGCATACCGTTCTTGTACTACGGTGAACAGTGTTGCCAGAAGATGAGAATAAAAGCTAAATTGAACTTTAAAAAAAGCCAAAAAAAAGGCTAAATGCTCAAAAAAAAAAATAAGACCTTTTTATTTTTTGAAATTTTTCTAAAGAAATTTTAATAAATTTATAAATAGCACCCAGTAAAATGACTGAATGAAAAATCACCCAAAAAATTCCCATACAAATTAAGATTCTATTTCATATGAAAAATTACCCTATGTTTTGAAGTGATATTTTATTTTTGAACTATAATTCCTTTTCGATTAAGCTTTTTCCAAAGTATTTTCATAAACAGTTCCTATTGTTGATGAAGAATCCCTTAGTTTAAAACGATATCATTTCGGTGATAAAGAAGACCGAGAATGATATCATTTATAATTCAAAAATGATTTTGCTTTCTAAAAGGTAAAAGGTAATAATAAACTAAAGTTCATCCTGCTCAAAAATAATTTTATATGTATAACGAAACTTTAGTAATCCGAAAACAGTTCTCCTTAAAATCTATCCTGATATTGACTGCTTTATTTTATCCTCTTTTATTTTTTGCATTTCTAGTAAATTATGCTGTAAGAATATAATTTTCGTGTAATACATGATTTTCAATTTATTTTTGTTTTCCTGAAAATGTTTGAAGTTTCTTACTAGGGAAAAAAAATTATTGTTTCCGTTGTTGAAATAATAACATTTGATTTTAGAAAAAATCAAAAAAGGCTAAAAAAAGCTAGACGCTAAAACGAAAAATTTCAGGCTACATAAAAAGGCTACACTGATGGTGAAATGTACTCGTTATGGCCTTATTATAGACAAAATATTAGATATGCCCATAAAAAAAATTCAGACCTTATGGAAAAAAAACTGAAAGCATATTCGTATTTAGCATATCAAAATTCATATAGTACAACTATTCGTATGTAAAGGACATATTTTATTTTATTATTTTTTTTTTTTTTGAATAATTTATTTTATTTTTATTTTTTTTATTTTTTTTTTTTTTTTTTTTTTGACGCAAAATTACCCAAAAATGTCTATTGTGAAAAATTTTCAGTTAAATTAACATTTAATTAAATTGCATTAAAACCAGTGTTCAAAAAAAAATAAATCAAACTTTAATAAAAATATATTCAAAAACAATTGGTTTCTTAAAATACATTTTGTAAACTATTTCCAAATAGCTTTGACCCTACTTTTAACCTATTTTAAAAGTTTTTGTCTTAGATATTGTCCATAAAAAACGAAAATTGTATTTTATTTTTAATTTTAGAACCAAATCCAGTATATTTTTAAGTTTAGAATGAACCCAGAAGAGAACATAACACTCCTTGCCGATATCCTTTTCCACATATGGTAAATTTTAAAATACAATTTATTTCAGATATACACCCAAAAATAAAAAAAGCGTATCGGGTATCTTTGTATTAAGAGACCATTCGATTGCCTATACGCTAACCTGATGTCCACAATCGCTTTTTTGTCTTTTTCCGTGTTTTCCTGTTACGCTAAATCAAAATTAAATATTTACTTTGTAGAATAAGTTGCTCTTAATCCAGTGTACCAGTTTCGCTTTAAAAATTTAAAGTTTCATTTATGGTTTCGCATAAAAATTCACAAAAATTTGTAAAAATAACAATTTAATAAAATAATTTGTTAAATAGTAATTTTAATTTTATCACAAAATATTCATCATTCAAATACATGTCATTCTAGCTAACAAAAATTAAAAACGAAACGCTCACTATTTACACCTCTGAACTGATCATACATATAGATAAGCTAAAGACTGAAATTTATTTCCCAATAAATCCGCTTCTTTATTAAAAAAAAATCTTAAAAATAAAAATTAAATTAAAAAGTTAACGAATAATGAATTTCAGCAATTAAAATACTAAAAAAAATGCACAGAAAAAAGTTTTGTGCATAAATATAAGAATTTAATTTCATTGATTTTAATTCATAATATTTAAGAATAATGTCTTAAATATGAACACCTTTTTGCATTTTTTGAAATGATTTAAAAGTCAAGAAGACTTAATATAAATTGTTTAACTTTTCATTTACATTTTCAATATGTACAAAAATGTTTGAAATTTTCTTTGTAAAATTTTAGGTTTTTAATGACTTTTAGCTACATTATTGGAACAAAAGAGAAGAATAAAGAAAAAGTGAAAATGATTGCCTGCATAAAATAGAAAACAGTATATTAGTCAAAACATTAACAATTGTTTTTGAATACAATTCTTTTAATAATGATTTAAAAGGCTAAAATATTTGTTAACTATTTCGTATTTAAAAAAGTGAAATAATTTTTTTTTTTTTTTGGAATACGGCCGTTAAATTTTATTATTCGAAAGCATTATTCACTTTACAACCTAGAATATCAGTTTTTAATATATTTTACTTATCCTAAATAAATATATATAATATCTCATTTTGTTTAGTTTAAAACCCCCAATTACAATTTATGCATAATAACATACCTTTTACTAAATATCGTGTCCTTTCAATGTGTGTCGTTAATCCAAAAATAAACAGCATTGACAAATATTCCAGCAACATTTCATGTGAATATTTTCACACAAAAACAAAATGAATAAATTATAGAAAATTTATTACACACTACTACATACAACATATAAATCCAATTACAAATTTCACTTATACAATATATATGTATATATATATATATTTTACTTTGTTCACTCTCTTGCTCCTTGTATCGCTATTTTTATTATATGGGTGAACTATTATAATGAAAACAACGACATTGACACTGTACGAATAATTAATATTAACAATGTTGCTGTCGATTATGCTGATAACAAGGGCGATGTCACTCATACACTCTTAGTTGTAGATTTAAGTCGAAATGAAAGCAGAAACAATACACTAATACATACACTTCTAGAACTTGTTTTACATCGACTCTCACTGTTATTATGTTATTGTAATTGTTGTTTTACACTTTTTATACGAGAGTAATAATCATTAGAAAATAAATCGAAAAAAAAGGTAAACGTTATTTGCGGGAAATAAAAAGTCGGCGATAACAACAAGAGCAATTCGAATTATAAAGATAATAAAGAAAAAGCAAATCTTTCAATCTGATTAGACTTGGTTCTGTATAATAAACAGATACTTTATTCAAATTAAAGTAATTTAGAAATGTTTTTTTTTTTATTATATATATATATATATATTTTTTTTTTATTTTGCTTTACATCACTTAACGCACACACTTCCAGTCTCACTAATTTATTCAAATTAAATTTGGCATCTAGTGCCTAAAAGACTGTTATGAAAATTTTCTTTTTTTATCTTTGTTTTTATATTATTTTCCTTTATGTTATTTGATTATTATTTTTTTTTTATTAATTTTGAGGTTTATTTTCTGACGTTGTTTTCCTTCATAACTCACACTTTAGTTAAAATAATTAAATTAAGCTTCAAAGTAATCGTATGCAAACAATCAATGACAAATAGATAATTATCCATGAAATATAAAATTCAATTCCCAATGATATTTAAATTTCCACAGACTAATAAAAAATTATCTTATTTTTAATTTGTATTATTTTTCATCTTGTTTTCTTTTTGATTCTTTTTTTTAATTTTTTATTTAATTTTATTGTTTACAATTCCACGGTTTTCATAGAAAAACAATTTTGTTATCAATATTTTTTAGATATTTTGTAAACTTTTGTTTTTTTTTTAGGAATAAATTAGAATTTAATATTTTGTATACCACCTCAAGTTGTAGGGAAATATTGATGAAATGTTAAAGATGGCAAGAAGACGTTAACAAGAAATTAATAGTTTTGTTATTTAACAAAGAATTTTACAAATGCAAAATGATATTAAGTAACTTTGTTTTTTGCGGAAATTGTTGTTGTTGTTGTCTTCGCAAGTATGATAATGTTGTTTTTGTTGTTGTAGCTGCTGCAGATGATGAAAATGAGAATAGTAAAATTTTAAACACTTGTTCATGCTGAATCATGTTTTCCATACAACAACAGCAAAAAATTCAACAGATTTTTGCAAGCTCCACTAACTACTTAATTATAAATTTTATTAATTTCATTTAAATCTCATATACAAAAATCATTAACAGCACATTTGTAAAATATTGTCGAGCTTTTGTTCAATCCTTAAAGAAACCATTATAATAAACTTAATTAATTATATCTTTCAACTTTATTTAAATAATAATGTAACGTATTTTTACACTAACACATGAACACTTGGTATGCGACAACGGCAACGACATCGCCTACTACACAATCAACGACAAGGACGTTTTTATTTTTGTTGCTTGTTTCTTTTAAAGTTTTTAGTATTTTTTTTTTCTTTTTACTTTTTGCAACTGGGCCACGATTTTTAATTTAAAAACGATTCATTCTCACTTATTTATGTGCTCGTGTGTATATATAATAGGAATAGCACAAATAGGAGTTTAAATTTATATCTTCTACCGCTTAATAAAAATTTCAATGACCTATTGTGGGCACGTATGTTTAACTACTAAATGTTGTATTGCATTCAAACGGATTTGTATGTTGTCTAAGGACTATTGTTTTATAACTCCACTTAAAGCGCATGTTCTATGTGAGACATGAGTGCCGCAACTTTAACGAGAGTATGGTAAAACTCTTCTAGGTCATATACATTTAAAACGAAAACAATGTTGTTAAACAATGTATAACACATGCATGTTTTGTTGACAAACTAAGGAAAGCACTCAGAGCAATAGAGAAATGGAGAAACACTATAAAAACAAGTTTAAATTAAAAGAATATAAAAGAAGTAGTAATATAAATATTATTTTTTATATTTCAATTTTTTCGTTGGAAAAAATATATTTCTTAAAGTGAATGCATTGCGTGTCTTAGTTTCGTTCAAAAATCTTTTTTTTATCCCTTCAAATCTTTAATCCCAAATTAACTCAAAATTGTGTATTAGTATTAAAAGTATTAAAAGTTGATCAAGCTTTTTCTACTTGCTACCGGTGTTGTAGAGGGTGAGAAAAAAAAATTATAAATTGGACTTTAAAAAAGGTTAGAAAAGGCTAAATAGCCCAAAAAAAGCTTTTTTTTAATTTAAAAACTAAATAAAATAAAATAAAATAAAATAAATAAATTGAAATTGCATTACAAAAATTAAACATCACTCGACAAATGACTTAGCCTATATTATGGGCCTTTATGAGGACAACATAAATCAGCTTTAAAAATTTCTAAAATTTCTTATGCATTTTGATTAATGCTCAAGATAATGTTTTTGGATAGGTTCCTGCATTCTATAATACATATAATTCTGTTTATGATTTGTTGATTTTTTATTTTTAAAATCTTTTAAGAAATATAAGAATCAACTTTTTAACCATATACATCTGTTTGTGTTTTAGTTAAATATTAAAATAAAACTTTTTAAGAAAATTAAAAAAAATACCTATATAATAAAAATTTTCCACAATTTCCATTTTACCTTCAATATGTTATAATTTTTCTATAAAGCCTATACAACGATGAATAATTTTTAAGGACATTTTTGTTGTAAACATAATAAAACTTTGTTTTTAAAAATGAAGAAAAGCTGTAGAACTTATTTAGTTTATCTGGAATGGCTTACCATAACCTTACATTTTTTATTTTTCCCCAAAAAGTATGCACCGAATCCAACATGTTTTTGAACAACTTTTCAGTAGAGCGGAAAAAATGAATTATTTAATGTATTACATATTAATCCTTTTGATAATTTCGGAACTAATCTAAATATTTTGAAACATATTATAATTGAAAATTAACGATTAATAAATTACACATAGAACTTTTCGTCAGCGCGCCGACGTACTTTATCTTAAAATACATGTTAGAAGATGTTTAAATACTTTTTGAGTTTTTAGGCTGATATAGTCACTGAAATAAATATATTATTTTGAATTCTTTTAATTTTTTCTTTTAAGTTTTTTGAAAGTAGATGAAGTTTTACAAAAAAAAAATTATTATTTCTTTCCTTATTTTATAAAAATATTGTTTATTTTTTAAAAATAGCCAAAAATTGGTTGTTGAATCAATTTAAATGATTTTCGGAGAAATGAAAGACTAATATTTATTTTATACAAAGCATAAGAAATAATAGTAAAAATATTATACTGTTTTTTTGTGTAAAAAGTCCTTTGAAAAATTTACTTTTGTCATAAAATTTGAGCGTGACATTTTTTCTAGATCGACAAACATGAAATTTTTTTCAAAAATTCTCCATTTTCGACCAATACTGGTCGAAGGGTGTAAATACATATATTAACCATTACCGTTTGAAATATATAAAAGTAAAAAAAAATATTTGATTGTATTATGTTTTGTAAAAAAAAAAAAATAGTAATTTTTCATACTAATTTCAAAGTGCTGACCAGTGTTGCCAGTTTATCCTTTTTAAGGCTAAATCTAGCCTTTTCATATTGCTTTTAGCCTCAAAATTTTCGTTTTAGACTCTAGCCTTTTTTAGCCTCTTTTGATTTTTTAAATTGTCTTAAAAAGGCTAAAATGTTAATATTTCAACAACGAAGAAAATAATTTCTTGTTATTTACTACTAATTTTATTTTTACAGAATTATTCATTTAAGCATGTTTGTGTATTTATTCGCACAAAAAATGTGTATTTTTTATACTTAACAAAGATTTTCTCCTGCGGCGCATTATTATCCAAATCAAGAACAACTAATATACTAAAATATTTTATGGAATTACTAAATCATAAATTATAATAATTTTATTATTTGCTTCATTAACCATAGAAACTATTTATAAATATAATTTTAGTAAACTTGTTTAAAACCGAAAAATCGTGAAAGAACTTAAAAATGCTAATCAAAAAGGAATTATAGTTTAAAAATGTCGAAAAATCACTTCAAAACATTAGTTAATTTTTCGTGTGAAACAAATGTGTATGGGAATTTTTTGGGCGATTTTTTATTTGGTCATTTTACATTTTATTTATAAATTTATTACAATATCTTAAAAATATATATATAAAACAAACTAATGAGAACGAGAAAAAAAATACCAAATACCTCGGGACTTATTCCCGAAAAACGAAATAAAGTAGTGGCAAAAAAATCACAATTCAATCGTAAATATCGTTTTAACTGTAAGAGATAACTTTTCTGAGTAGCCTAGGCTTACTTTTTATTTATCTCAAGCCAATCACTTTACAGAAATATAAAAATATTTTAAATCGAACTTAATTTGTAGTTTAGGAGAAATAGATTTATTATCAAAATTTTTGCGATCGGTCCCACTGTGAAACTTTAAATATGTTTAAAAAACATAAGAGGAATATTAGTTGATATTTTATGATCTTGTTGAACTATTATTTAAAATTTAAAAAAAGCATTTTAAGATTAATTTAGGCCCTGCCCTAGAACTACTCTAGGCATAAAATGAGAATTTTTCTTATCAAATATCTCTTAAAGTAAAAGAGATAGATGTGTTACAGATTTGTGTAGGTAACTGCCATAACGCCCTTACCTACAGTGGTCTTAACACCGGATGAGTACAATGCACCTACCAACACCCTCAAGTGCAACAAACTGCCACACCTGAGTACCAATTTCAAGTCATGTATTTGGACATGCTTTCCCCCTTGGTTAGGAGCGTTGCACACCTAAAACTCCTGCCGTTCTATGGATAACGCCACCCGGTTGGAAAATGCAAATCCACATCGATCCCAAGCAACAAACTGTCACACCTGAGTACCAATTTCAAGACATGTATTTGGACATGCTTTCCCCCTCGGTTAGGAGCGTTGCACACCTAAAACTCCTGCCGTTATATGGATCACGCCACTCGGTTGGAAAATGCAAATCCACATCGATCCCAAGCAACAAACTGTCACACCTGAGTACCAATTTCAAGTCATGTATTTGGACATGCTTTCCCCCTCGGTTAGGAGCGTTGCACACCTAAAACTCCTGCCGTTATATGGATCACGCCACTCGGTTGGAAAATGCAAATCCACATCGATCCCAAGCATAAACCTGAAACCTACCCGGGTTTTGGGTGTAATCGCACCCATCACTAATGGCTTTCCAGGGGGCCACTTCATTGTCAGGCTAAAACCGAAATTCCTGGGGCTCCTGACACCCATGGTACCAGATTTAAGCCTCCTGTCAGATTTTGTAGCCACAATGACTACTTCCAGTTGAACTCTAAATAGTTCGGAACTGGTGGTTGCCACAAATCAATATACAAAAAGATAAAAACATAAAACACAAATGGACAACAGTTCACACACAAACATTAAACAACCGTACTCATGGGCGATTCATTGGCTACATGGTGTGACACCGGCAAAGGACAGCGTGAACTAAAAAATAATAAAGACAATAATTCACACAAAACACAACAAAAATAACGAAGGAGAAAAACAACAGCGATAGCAGTAACCTGCAACATCTACCAGGAACGCAGCATTGATTCACGTTAAGTGATTGTTTAGTCACGAGAACGGAGTAGTAATAATAGTCGTTAAGTGATTGTTTAGTCACGAAACGAAGTTGAAAGTATTAAAAAATAACGTAGTTAAAGAATCGTTTAGTGATTTGTCAGTTAAAGACGATTTAGAATTTTAATAATTAAAAGAATAATTTTGTTTAGTGATTCGCTGGTCACGAAAACAGAATTAGCCTAGTGATTTTCTAGTCACGAAAGAGATCAAGCAGTCGATAATTCGGTAGTAGACAATAATCGTTGTAATTTTGGAGTAGTAACTGTTAGTTCAGGTCCACTAAGTGGTTAACTAATCATAAAGCGGTTTTTATTTCTTTTTTATAACGCGCATAGTGATTATTAAATCACGACGCGTATGAAGTCTCATCTGTGAATTACAGTGGAACCTTGAACAACTTTCGGGTTCTGTTCACCTGGAGTAGCAGTGGAGGAGAAACACGTCCAGAGCTGGGAAGGACCAGAGGAGGTACGGTAAGGAAGGTAGAGAGCCGAACATTGCAACTTGTATTAGAGAAAGAAGGTTTTGTTATTTCTTGTGGCGACTTGGAACATAGGCTGAGTATACCCGAGAGAATGTCGTTACACTACATATAAATTTCTTTTGCTTTTTCTAAAACCATACCGATTTAAATAAATATCTTAATAAAATTTTCTTCTATATCATAGAATACAACTAGAAGTTTATGTGAGAAGCAGTTCAAACTAAATTTTCAAAAACTTTACTGTTTTTTTTTTTCAAAACGTAAAAACAAAATATATGTGACTACATGTATTTTGTTGTTGCATGAATTAGGTTTTTGTCTCTCACATAAACTTATAGTTGTATTCTATGTTCTAAATAATTATATATCTTTAATTTAACTAATTATTTAATGTAGTCTCAGCTATAGTAGAATCATAATAACATCATTTCATCATAGTAATTTTCGTAATTATATATTTCACTTCGCTTAGTGCCGATTTATCATTAAACGTTTATTTACATTTCGACAGCTGGCACATTCAATTTTATAAGAGTATTAAAAATTAATTAGGCTCACATTTTTTTCTTGCAAGGCAACAACAGAAAATAATTACCTTATTGGTCTACTTATTTTTTTCCCATCAACCTAAAAGTATGACATTTTTACCACCTGTCTGTCACAATGTGCCATTTTTTGTTATTGTATTTCAAATTTTAATTTACTAAAAATCTCTGCTTTTGATAACAAACAATTTATCAACACACACACATATACACACTATCATATTCCCTTTAGGATTTAGTTGAAATCCCTGAAAAACTAATATAATTAAAATTATGTTTTATGTGAGAAGTATTAAAATATACATAAACATGTGTGTAAATACATAAATATATGTATGCATATATGCATGTACGTATATTTAAAAACATTCGCATATACGTTTAGATAAATACTTTTTTATCCATTAACATTTTTTCTCCCTTTCTCTCTCTCTCTGTGTGAAAATGAATGTTAAAATTTAAATACCATTTGGTATCTATAATACGTAAGCATAAAATTGATTAGAATTTTATTGGCAGCCATAACACAAACATAGAATTCTACTCAATAATATCAACCAAAAAACAAACACTAACAAACATACAAACAAATAAACAGTTAAATACATAAATACATACACAGGTAGTAAATAGGAAATCAAATTTAAAATACACTCAAATA
This sequence comes from Protocalliphora azurea, assembly GCA_932274085.1. NCBI lineage: Eukaryota > Metazoa > Arthropoda > Insecta > Diptera > Calliphoridae > Protocalliphora > Protocalliphora azurea. The sequence goes on from OW026519.1 coordinate 9,095,855, forward strand.
GAAACACACAAACACACTTAGCTACGACTGCCGCCATACATAAATACACTTTGAAATTTATAAACTTACACACACATTTACCAATACTTATGTACTTGAATCTTTGAAAGAACAACAATTGAAAATCTGTTTTTAGGCTTTAATATTAAAAGGTGCCATGTGACTTCTATTCTAATTTATTAAATTTATTTCAAATGTATGATTGTTTAGTTAAATGCCAATTGTTGTTGTTGCCATCATTATTGTTCAGTTCAGTTGAGTTAAAATTTTGTTGACTCTAATTTTATGTCTCCGCTTTCAATCTATTGTTGTCCAGTTATTGTTTGTTGTTATTGCTGCTGTAGCTAACACTTTTCTAAATGCTTTTTCATCTTTATCTACTTCAATCTTCTTATCAATTTTGTATGCAAACAATGTCCAAATTCAAGTGGTAAACAATGCAGAATTCAAACATTTTCTTTCTACCACTTCTAAAAGCACTATAACCAAATCATTATCATCCACATCGTCATCATTATTATGATAATGATGATGATGATTATCATATCAGTAGTCGAATAATTTGTAAGTAGTAAAACAATGTATTAGATTAGAGTATAAGTAGATACTAGGTAAATGGGTCTGTGTGTTTATGAGGCTATGATAGAAATCAAACACGTTTTCATTTTAAGGACACAACAGAATACAGTGGTGTGAAATGTTATAAATATAGATTCTTCTTTAACTAACACTTTATACCGCCCAGTCGTCAGAATACACTTGTCTGTTTTGTCGATCCAACACGGTGTGACAGTCATTTTCACACATGAAAAAATTGATATACGCATGAAGCTAGGAACCATACGTAGTACAACTACGTACTCAGTTTCGCCAGAAGGTCAAATTTCTTCTTAAAAGGACCTCAACGATACACATTTAAAAAAATATATATGTAATATTTACGAATATTATGTTATGGGTGTCAAATGAAAGCTAAGAATCTTCGTAATTCAAAAATATTTTTTTTTGCATCTTTGTGCTTAAGGAAGTTTTACCTCCAACAATTATTTTCAAATGTGATTTATTATACGAATAAAAACTAGAGATCATCCATGAAAAAACTCAGTTTTTCAACAGTAGGTCAAATTGCCACTCCAATGGACTTAGAAGTTTTAAAAAATGTGCAATTTTTAAGAATATTATAAAATATTTATGAAGATTATATCAACCCAATATGGATATTAAATGACAACTACGAATCCCTGCAATATAATAATATTTTTTGTTAAAATTTTATATGAACAGAAAAAACTCACAAATTACAAAATATATTAGTAAATAACTCATTCAATTAAAAACTTTTTAAATTTGTACCTCTCGCCAAAATGACTGTATCTGTACTCTGTAAAAAAATTTAAAAACGGAAATTTTTTTTCAATTAAAAAATTGATAAAGTAGGTGATGGAATGAATTAAAAATTTAAGTAGAAAATAAAATTTTACTTTTTTTCTATTTTATTTATACCCTACACTACCCCCATAGCTGGTTAGGGTATTATGCGTATGTGCTGATATTTGTAGTGCATAGAAAAGTATACCAATCAACTCAGAATCACTTCTTGAGTGTATCTAATGATGTCCGTCCGTCCGTCTGGCTGGCTGGACAGCTGTCCATGTAAAATTTGTGCGCAAAGTACAAGTTGCAATCTTGAAGATAATTCAATAAAATCCGGCACGTACAATTTTCATAACACAAGGACGAAGTCTTTTGAAATTGGTTATGATCGGTCCATTATTTCACCTAGCCTCCATACAAATGTCCTCCCTAATATTGAATATTTTATTAAAAACGAATAAAGATGAAAAATGTAATTAGTTTAAAATTTTTGGAGGATTTAAGGTCTAGGCATTTAATTTATTATATCATCTAATTTACCAAATGATCAGAATACGAAAATAAATTAAAATACAAATTTTATTTAAGAAAATAAAAACTAGAAATGATGCCTTGAGTCACCCTTGACCATTAGAGGACTAAAGTAAAATTTTGACGACAATCATATCATTTCTTTTTATCATACCACTGTGCCTTCCAATATTACCAGCCTGGAAAAGAAGGACATTTACACAATGAATACGTTGAGCATTATCGAAAATTCTTACAAAATATGCATTAAATGTCGTTGACAAAAGTGGTAAACGACCAATTGCTTAAAATATCAATACATATGCACAAATATATTATCTAACAAACATACACATACAAATAGAAATACAGACATAGATAGCCCTAGATATTCATACCAATAAATACACAAATTTATAGAATAAACTTGCAAACACGAAATGACGATAGAATCTTTTCTTCCTTTTGTGGCTCTTTTTTTACTTGTTTTCCTTTCAACACTTGTCTTTGTCATTCAATAATTTTCCCCTATTTTTGGTCTTACTGATAAGTAAACGAAAGTTTTGCAAAAAAAAAAAATCATGAATAGTAAAAAAGAAAACAGAATCAAACATGAAATGAAAAGAAAATTGTCTTCAAGTACTTTTACAAATTTGCTGCAATTATCCAAATCTAAGAGATTTGTGTATATGTAGGTATGTACGTGTGTATGTATGTAAGTATGAATGTGCCATTCTATAGAATACTTTTTGTTTGCTTTTTTTAACTGATTTCATTTTATTATTATTGCTACGGCTGCATAAATTTTCTCAATATAATAATTTTAGCATAAATAATAAATCAAAAGAAACTTGCAAAATCAATAGTTTGTTCATAATTGAATTAATGCAAGATGAAAAAAAGAGAAAAATGTCATAGACTTTATACTGAGATTGTTCTTCCTATTCTATTGAATAAAATACAATGTATGTTCAAGAGACTTTTTTAATTTATTATAGTTAGTCAACATAAACAAGTATTCTTTTCAATGTTAATGTAATAATAGCTTAAAAGTAAATTTTAAATTATATAAAAATGTAAATTAGAGCATCTGAAAAAAAACTAAAATATTTAAAAAGTGCATTACATTTCTATCCAGTTGTTATTTTTTCTATCCTTATATGACATTATTTATAATATTCATATATAATATATAAATAATATATATTTTGGGTTCTCATAGGTAAGCAAGTTAAAATAATGATGTACTTTTGTCTGTCCGTCTGTGAAATAAAATTTAAAAGTTCACAAGAAGTTCTTTCAGTTTATAATTATTAGAATATTAGACTGAACCTCACATATAAGCTACAGAATTCATTCATTCATGGATTTGTTTGGATTTTTTCCTATATTTCTCTGGTCGACAAATAAATTCCTCTTAAAACAAAAATAGATGACCTAGATAGAATTTTAAATAAGTTTTTTTTTCTAAGTCACACCAGTATAACACGAAAACAATTTGTCCAACTTTGATAATAAAAGAATAGATACCGACCAAAATCAGTTTCAAGCTATCGTAATATTATTTTTTTATCCGTTCAATAGTCTTGGAGTTATTTGGAAATTATTGGCACAAAAATCAATATTTTATGCAAAAGTGGATAAATTTTTCTTCTTACAAGTTATTAAAAATTACAAATTTATTAACAAATAAGGATTTTATTCACAATTAACTGAAGACAATTGTTTCCAATTACGTAATATTTATAATATTTACTATACGTAATATAGGTTGTACGTAACATTTTTAATATATGTATATTTACTTATTTTTATACTACAATGGTCACCGAATTTTTCTATTTGTTTATGAACCGATTGTGCCCATGTTTGATAAGTTAAATTTGAGTCCTCAAGGTAATCTGTCCCGAGTCCTATTGTACTTCCAATGGACATACCAGAATAAAGAATGGTCCAAAGTGTTTTTTGTCATTTTCAAAATGCAATAATTAAGAAACTAATAAATATATTTTCATATTTCTTTCACACCATTACTCACATAAGTGCAGACAATATGTGTGAAAAATATTATACTGATCGCAATTATATTTACTAAGTTATTACAAAAATAGGAAAAAAGGAGAAAAAAAATTTAGAAGATTTTGGCTAGAAATTATGGTTTAATTTAAAATAGAACCAATCATAATTCTTACGTGTACGTTTGGGAAGAAGAATTATATATTTTAAATATGCAATAAATTTGACTATCAAGTGGAAAAAAAAGTTATTCGTTCTAACTAATTGTATATTTGGCTAATTTATAATACAAATTAATAGAATTTATATAGAATTTCTTATATTTTTTTTTTCACCGATATTGTTAGAAAATTAAGTTGCGAAATATATTTGCAAAGAAATTAACTAAAACACAATCACGATATCACTATAATAAAAATAACAGTAAATTAACTTAAAAACTATGTACACTTACATGCTAATGAATGACCACCTGAATGCCATTTAAATATTGAACATAATAATAAATTATAAAGTAATGCAAAACCTAGTGCACAGAAATTATTCTGAGCATGACAGCCCAAGTTTTTGTGTAATTTAGAATAACTCAAGTCTCAAAATATATTTGAACATATTTTTTTTTTTTCAATTACTTAAAGACCTAATATCGTATCGTTTGGTTATTTGTTGGTATGTTACGGATAATTTCTAAAATTGTACAATGGTATAGATTATTAAGTATTTAATTTATTTGACTATTTCAGGTAATCAGTCATTGTAGTGTACGGGTTATATGTTACCAAATTTTAATTAGCGTATTTTTGATACCAAAGATGATGTGACATGTTTTCGCTTTAACCAAACCAAGACTTTTTATGCTCTAAATAAATCTGCATTTGGTAAATCTCCCATACTTAACAATTTTATACAAACATTTTGAATTTAACTGAAAACCTCTGCGTAGCACATAGAGTAATAATTGTCCAAATTAAAAAGCAAGATTATGAGACAAAATCGCAAACTATTTCAAAGTCGACAAACACTCAACATTAGTTTTTATTTAAGTCAAAAGTATAGATAATCTCCTTTAATTGAATATAAATAGTTTTTTCATAGTACAAGAACTGTAATGAATAGACCATGACTCTATTACCTTTTATTATAAACTAAATTATTTTAAAAAGTCTTGAATGGTTTATTAGGGAATTTATTTTTACTCTTAGAAATTGGTAAGACTTATGACAGCAATTGAAACTGCTATTTAACAGACGGTTGGGGGGTTCTTCTCTCACAAATTTCTACTTCCAAAAAGAAAATTAGAACATAAACGTTGTTATAGATCTCTTTCGGAAATTTAACTAGTAAAATGGACTAATAATTTGATTTATCGAAAAAGATGTTAGAAAATATTCCAAATTTAATCTACTTCACAATTTGGAAAGAAGGTGGTCAATCACTAAATTAAAAGTTTTTATAAATTATCTCTAGATGACAATGGGGATTACGCCTCTATACCCGCCCTACCTTTAATTTTATGGCGTTTCATATTTAACTCAAAAATTCCAAAAGTTACCTTATTCGTCAACGATCACATATGTAATAAATTATAAAAATTTATAGATAATTTTAAATAATTCAAATTTATTTCACATTATGTGCAAACACGAAATTTTCAAAACAATTCGTAGTAAATGAAGGTTTCTTCAATGTGACATTAATTTATGTTTATAAACATTCTGAATTTACTTAAATAGAATTAAAAAAATATATCCTAAATTCACACTTAAATTATGTTTATAAACATTTTTATGCCTACGACTTAATATTTATCGTGAGATGTAAGAATTTATAACTTAGTAAAACTAAAAAGAAATGAAATAAAATAAGTACAAGTAAAATAAAAATATATATATATGAGAGTAATTATAAATGTAATCTCCCTCTCTCCCTCTCTCTTATGGTTAATTAATACATGTAAGATTTATGAATGATCACGGATCAATGAAAATATGCTCACGTATTGAATAAAAGTATTAATGAGAGTAGTAAAATGAAACAAAAACAAAAAAAAATGGAAAGATATAACAATGAGCAGATACTACGGGAATTAGAAAAAAAATTAACAAACAGATATCCCTTCTTAATCATGGTATGTTAATTATATTATTATGAATGAAAAAAGACACAATTGTATTGAAAATAAAGATGTAAATTGTTACACAATTTACTCATAAATGTTTAATAAAATAGGTAATAGTTAGATTTAATAAACATATAATTATAATTGCAAAACAAAAAAAATTTTATTTCATGATTCACCCTTTAAAAAAAACATGTGTGTGTTTCGGCAACTGCTGGATGAAGAGGTCTTTTCAAACTGCTGATAGCTGTTGACTGAAAGGGGTTAAGACACGGTGTTTTGCTTTGCAATTATTTCTTTAGATTTGACTTATGATTACACCATGTTTTTAAATAGACATTAAATTTACATACATTATTTTAATAAACAAATTACTAGATATCAATTATAGATTTTAAGTTATATTTTATTCCACTGTGCAACATTTAAATTTAAGGGCAATAGTAGACAAGAAGAAACAGTAATTTATTTGTAATATTAAAAGTAGAATTAGTTTGAATTAGTTTTAAACATTTTAGCAGTTCTTTTTTATGATTTTAGATTTTAATATTTAGTTTTATTTATTTTTTTTAGGATTTAAAAAAAGATATCATTCTTAGATATTTGGTTGGAATTTAGTATAGATTGCCAAAAAAAAATGCATGTAATTATGATTTATATGGTTTATATGATGTAATAACCATAACTTGAAATTTGCACTTTTAGGATTTAAGTTTTAGTTTTTTATACGGTTACTGTTTGAAAATAAGAACGATTTTCAATTTAACTATAATTTTAAATAGTAACTGTATGATTAAATAGTATTTTATGAAAAGAAATTTTGCATACTGATTTATTAATAAAATTAGTTTGGTTTATCCAGAAACAAATCTGTAGACACTTTTTCCCGGATTTTACCCAATGGATGGAGAGGAAGAACTGGGTAAGAGGCTGTTACGATGATGACAATTACGATTATTGTTTTCGGAGAAAATTACCGATTTGGTTTTCGCAAGTTCACTAATAGTTTGAAATATATTATTTACTTTTATTTAATTCCACTAGCGTCTTTAACGAATTTTGTTTTTTAAGCAGCTTTTTGTAGTTTGTTCTTAAGAAGTGTATGAAATAATGATGTAATACGTATTTTTTTCTTCTTCCGCTTCACATATTTACTTCGCTCTTTCCAATAACGTCTTCAAGATCATGTATGGTAAGATGATTTTCGATCTCGAGAAAAAATTACAGTGGGTGCTCATAGAATGTGACACCCACATTTAGAAGGGATATATAAAGTTTTGTGGGCACATTAATACCTATGGTAACGATAATGCAAAGATAATGAATAACTAATTTTAAATGCGTTTTTTAACTATGGAAGCTTACTTTACAAGTATGTAATGGGGTAGAAATATAAATAATTTTATAGAAATGGCTGTCATCAATTAAGTACTGAAAATAAATGCTGAGAGTTTTAATGAAATTCTAGCCCGAAACGAATTCCCAAAAAAATGTGAAGCCGCCAATACAATACAAATATACAGGTCTGTTGAACAAAAAATTACATGGTTTAGTAAAATATCTAAGGTTATGTTTTTTATATTTTTTTAATGACCATTTTGACTTTCGCGTAATAATGGTTTATTTCTTTAAATCATCTTTTGCTAAAATTCAAGCAAAAAATAAAAAAAAAACATTAATTTTAAATAAAATTAGCGATCAACAAATATATATGATGTAACGGCACTTAATTAGCACTTCTGTTCTTGTAGAAAGATCGACGTAAAAGAATTATGCGAAGCCAACATTGTGGCTAATGAACATATTTTTTCCACATATGCAGTTAAAAATTCGATTAGTTATCGGGAAAAATAGCGTTTAGGCAGATTTGTTTGGTTTAAACAAGTTGTGTTAGGGTGCGTGGCATTGCGTTCCTGTGCGTTGGTCTATTTTTAGGGATGCCATTTTTATGACGATATAAAATGTTGTTTTTTAATTATATGTTGAGGTTACGGATGCAGGTAGAAATTTAATTAATTTAGATATTTATTATATTCGAATGATTTTACACTCTGTGATATTTATGCAGTTGTTGTTCTTTATTTTTGGTAGTTAATTATTTAGATTTTGATTATGAACATTGTGATATTACATGTTTTCTCAATATTTAACCCCTAATATATTTATATTAAGTTAATGATATTTGAGATCACTGTTAAGAATTGATCCCGGTGTTTATTTTAAGACTAAGCAAATGATGTTATGATTTCTTTTGTTTTCATTCATTTTAATTTACTTTAAATGATTTTACGTCTTTCATTTATTATGTTTAACTTATTTAAGTGATATTTTGTGTGTTCTTTTTTTTACTTCACATTTTATTTACACTGTTTCCATTTGAAATGGAATTGACTGTTTTTTATTGGGAGTTTCTGGCAAATTTATTAAAAACTACTAAATTTAAATTTAAGAGCAATTTATATCAAATTCTAACTGTTTTTAATACAAACTTAAAAAAAATATAAAAAAATTTTTATGTGATTTTACCACTTATTTTAAGAATTTATGTTTGTTTTTTTACTAAAATTGATAATTTTTGGAATTTGATTTTTTTTAGCCACTAATTTTTTTATGCTTTAATGCTTATTTATATATTGATTTCGCTCAGATTTCTTCCGTTTTCAACTGGATTTTACAAATGCACTTGGTACAATAGCAAATATATAAAATTTTTTTGCATTTTCTTTACACATTCTATATAAATGATTTTTTTTAAAAATGCTTTTTTTAATTGTTGTGTGTTTTTGTTTTTGAAGATTCCCCTTTTTATGTGATGAAACTATTTCTTGAATGTTGTAACGTGATGACCTCCAGTGGACAAAGGGCCTCTATCGAATTTTGTATTAAAGAAAGCAATTAAGGATGATATGTAAATAGAATAAAACCTTTCAACGAAACTCTCGAAGTTTTTATTCTATAATTTATTTTCTTTCAAGGTTTTCCAACTAGGAATTAGAGCCTAATTTGTCAGATATTTAGAGCAGTTCTGCAGTACTTCTACACGTAGGTATTGAGGATCTTGGTAGACCTAAAGGCTGGGTATTTAATGATAATAACAATTTGATCCTGTGGATGTGGAGTATTTCACTCTAGATCAATGAATATAATTTTATTTAAAAAGATAGCCAATGATTACTAAAAAAATTACTAAAATAATTTTTAAGACTCGAAGTAACGTGGTTTTATAATTTCTATAGACGGTTCTGGTAAAATATCAGGGGATAAGTAAAAAAATAAGAAATAGAAAAATAATCAATTGATCGGATAACATCCGGCTATTGCCAGATAAAAATTATTCGTCAATTTATACTATTATGAAATTCACCATACCATATGATAAATACAACCACACAAACGAAACCGTTAATTTTCAAAGTATTCGGAATAGCTGAATATTGTATGATTGTTAAAAGTGTCATGTTTGAATTAGTAAAAAGCAAAGAAATTATGTAAAAAGAAAGATTCTAAAAATTTATTTTTAAACAGTGATCAATTTTGAAAAAATATCCAGTACAGGTTGCCATTTGAAGAATGCTCTTCTTTTATGCTTCTTGTGCATTGCTTTTGGAGTACTTCTCTTAAAACAATGTTTATAAAATTTTATAATAAAAATTCTGTTTTAGCCTTATTAAAAAATAATAAAAATGTTTTAAAATTTGTAAAATGTAAATATACTTAGAAATTATTAATTTTTTTTGTTCCTGCTAAAAATTCATTTATTTCTACTTCTTTGGAAGTAATCAATAATAACTCCAACAAAATATGCAGTAAATTCTACTTTTGAAGTGGTGAGAATGTACTCTTTAGAAAGGACTTAATCGTTATTTTTTTTTTGCTGGAGTATTTTGCTTTTTAGATGACGATATAAAAAAAGATAGGTAGTTACGATTTTGATTTGCAGTGAAGCAGAGTATTTTCTTTTTTCTTCAATAAGTTTAATACATTTTAAAATTAAAATTATCCATCTATTTTTGTTTTCTAATAATAATGATCTTTTTTTAACCTCCCAATTTTTTTTATTTATTTCCTTATTTTAACACACATACACATACATATTTCAACTATTTTTATTTTCATTATATTAAAGTAATTTTATTGTTCCCCCTTTCTTTTGTTGTCTAATGAATTGTAAGTTTTGTCAACTTGAAAAGACGTTTAACATAAAATTAGACTTTCAAAGTCAACAAGTATGAAATATTTTTCCAATTTTCCTTTATTTTACATGTAAATGTCTATTTTCATTATACCTATGTATAAAGTAAATTTGTATCTGTCTATCTATCCGTTTGAGTATGTGGGTGTATGTTACATTGACTTGTGGCAATTTGCCGCAATCATAAATGAGTTTCTGAGCAATTTATTTAAAAGAATTGATGTTGCGCTGTATATTGTGATGGAATCCTTTTTTATGGTTTCATTCAGTTTTACATATTCAATACCTTTCTATTAAATATTTTACATATCATCATATGTTTTCAGCCTATTGATAATACATTTTCAAACAAACGGATTTTCAGATAAAACTATAATCACAAGATTTCACAAGAAAAGGGTCTTTCTTGACTAAAGCAAGTAAATATGCTTATCGGGGATATACGTATTTCGGTATGTTATTATATGGTTTGTTTTTATAAGTTTTTGAGTGGAATTATAAAAAAGTGGTTATAAAAAAAATACTTACATCCTTACAATAACTAACAACGGAAGAGAAATTTATAGAATTCTAAGCTTTATATAAGAACTGAAAACATGTTTGAAAAAGATTCAGCTAGTGAGGGAAATGCACAGAAAAAATTACAGGATAAAATTGTTTAATAAATTTCTTTTTTAGGTTCAAATTTATATTAAAATTATATTTATTAATATAATTATTATTTGTGAACTTATACTTTGACTTGAATATAATTTGAAAAATGAAAAAAAAAATATTGAAAATTCTCTGAAATATTAAAAAGAAAAATAAAAGGAAAATAAACATAAAAAATACACATTATGTATTTTTATTAAATGTAACCGATTTCAGATTTTTTAGGACTTTTTGATGTATTTTTATCGAAAAGGATGTTTATAATAGGAAGAAATAATAAGTATTTTCTTTGAATGTTTAGAGCATACATATTTATTGATTGTTCCTTTAAAATAATTCCGTGTAAGCACACATTTTTAGAATTTTCATAATTTCATGAAATGTCATTAAATGTGTCTTATGGCCTGATTTTATAAAATGAAACGAACATTTTTTTCAACAATTTTTATTGAAAATAACAAATAAATTTGAATTTTTTTTGTTATTTTCAATATAAAATTTAAATATGAATTTCATTTCGTTTTACAAAATCAGTCCCTTACTTTGTATTACCTTTTAGGAAGTTTGTGAAATGTTTAGTCTTTATTGATATTTCCAGCCAAAGAGTATTCCGTACTTTTAGAAAATACATATCTGCATAAAGATAAGTAATTGTGTATTATTATTCTATTTTTTATTTATTTATTTATTTATTCTTTTTTAATTTCCAATCAAATATATTTTTTATCTTTATAGATGCGTCATCCATCATTTATTTTGTGCGAATTTTATTCGAAATTGGTATAAATACATTAAACTAATACCCTTATTCAATACATTACATATGCAAATTTTATGACATACATTAGTTGCCAAATTTACGTAGATGTGACATTTTATTATATTTATTTCGCGGATTAAAGTTTAGTGGCTTTTATATAAAAAGTATATTTTTATTATTTAAAATAATAAAAAAATATTTATATTAAGTTTATTGAATTTGTCCATGGAATTAATTTAGTTTTACTTAAATCAATGTAAATAGAGTAACACAACAATAACCACTTTTTTACAACATGTTTTATAAAACTGGAAGCTGCTGAATTTCAATTTGTCACAGTTTTAACGTGAGCACAACTTTTACTTTTTCACAACTTAATTTCAACTTCTATTTTAGCACAAGTTTATTTCTCAATAATTCTTCTGCAACCCTTCAAGATCCCTTAACTTATTATTTTATATTGTCGTCCTATTCTACAAACATAGTCATATACTTGTCCTTTTCCTATCCCTACGTTGGTTTACAATACAAAATGTCATCTAGAATGTTAGTCTCTCATCTTGATACTTCTCGTTGTAGTTTGTCCCTTAGAGTATGCAACTCGTCACTAACTCTATCAAAATAATTTGGTCTTTTACAAACTTTAACCTACGTCTGCCTGATCTGTTGACACTATCAGTAGTTCGTTTCTGCATTTATTTCACAATGCAAAGTGTGAAACATGAAATTCCCGCATTTTTCAATTTGTGAATAAAACGTGTTTCCTTATTACGAAACATGTTAAGAATTCAATGCCGGCAAATAAGAGATTCCACAGACTAATTTACAATTCCGCAACAGCGTTTTAGGGAATTGTACCGATTAAGCAAGGATGCAGATCTTATCCTGCTTGATGAAGTAATTCTCTATATGTCCAAAGGGAGAAAAACATTTATTCCTCAACCTCTACAAATGTGCTCTGCTCACATCTTTTTTTTTTTTTGCTACCGGTCCATTTTATAGGGATATTGGGCAGGACTTTATATATATATATATATATATATATATATATCATTTAGATGAATAAATTCCAGATTTTATGAAGAGACTAGCTTTCAAGGAGTATAGGTGCCATAGACTGTACGCATGTACGTATTAAAAAGCCAAAGGAAGTAGTTAAGTGCTCTTGTTTAAACAGAAAAGTCTACCATTACAAATGGTATAATTCCTATTTTACCATTACATTCATCTATAATGTAAAAATCCTTAGAGGGTTTGCGAGGTTCGGAGGATCTGCATATGATTCCCATATTTAAGAAGCTTGTCGCACTAACCAATGATCGCAAGAGAGATATGAAACTTGCAGAAGCAACCATTCTTGGCTGTTAGGTATGTGTATAAAAATGTTTGTTTCATTATTGTTGGGATATGCTAATTTCACTAAATTAACATATAGGTAATACCGGGTACACTTTACGCTATTGGTTATTGGCGCCATATCGATCCTCAGATGAAAATGATAGACAATTCAACACAGTCTAGCTCAAGCTAGAAATTGTGTAGAGCGTTTAAATGGTGTAGTAACACAACACCATAAATGGCCGGTAAAATTATAAACGCTTGCACTGTGCTACACAATTTTAGGCAAGAACATGTTCTACTAATTGGGAACGATATAATGTGATGAATTGAACTCCCAAGCAAAATAAAACGTAAGTGATTCGAATTCATATTGCTTAGAAGAAAAATTTTATTGCCGCAATAATCATACTCATATTGCGGAAGTTTCAACCAACGGGAGAGATTGTGTGTCACAGCAGATATATCTAAGCAATAGGAAATCAATACAACTGGAAGAAAAATAGGCAATGCTTTTAGATAATAATCTAGGTGAAAAGAAAGAAGAAACCGCCAGATAATCTCCTGGAAGACTTAATAAATACATAGAAAAAATATCACTAAATATCCTTTTTTTCTAAAAGACAAACGAATTTCTTTTTTAAACTGATAAAAATTCAATATTAGAAAAATATTGCTTTGATGATTTTCGTCCATATAATAAAAAGAAGATATAGCATAAATTACTTCAAGGAAGATATCTCTCAAATGTAAGGCTTCTGCAGATATAGAGTTCGCAATTAAAATCTCAATTTTTTCCAATTTTTGTAAAATGAAATTGTTTTGTTTTTCTAATATTTCTAACTTCTTTTCAAGATCTTTTCGTTTTTTTCTTGCTTCACTTTAAGCTTTGGTATGTTTTGATGATATGGCTGTGGATGATGTAGTTGGTTTTCGCAAAGCCTTGGACGACGTTGATGATAGCAAAGTATTTGTTGATGTTGTCTTTGATCTTCATCACATTCAAGTATTTCAACCGATGAAAATTCCTAAAAATAAGCTTGATTATTAACAGCGATTACGAGATATAAAGGAATTCATCTTTAAATTTAAATAGGGTTGTATTCCCAAAATGAACGCATTGATTCTGAAACTTTTATTAAAAAAACAAAAGTCAGCTGAAGTCAAAACAAAGTGGTATCTTGTAATAAAAGTTTTCAAAAAAGTCCTCAAATTGTACAGCTTTATACAGAAACTTAATTTACCTCAACAGTACAAAAATCACCTTCAACTGCGTCAACCGTAATAATTTGTAATATTTGCCCTTCCAAAGAATTTAAATCACGGGGTTTATTCATAAATTTTCTTCTGGCGTTATTGATGTTCTTGACGCCGTATTATAAGAAACAAAGTTAAGATCGATTCAAAAAATATCAACACTCTACCTACTTTTTTCCAATATTCCATAGTTTTTTCGATTCCACCTAACAAGCTTAATGAGACTCTGAGAGTCTTCCACTGATCTTTACTATTTATATTAGAATTTAAGCCCCTAAACTGACCCCCACCGAATTTCAAATGGTTGGACATATATTCCACTAGTTTTTGTTTTTTATTTCTCAAAATTCTTTCTATTTTGCTTAAAAATTCTGAAGAATTCATACTTTATTTACTTTTTTTACAAATTTATAATTTTCACACCGTTTTAAAATGTGAACAGTTTTGACAGCTCGAACGCAAAACTTCTCACAAAATATTTTTCAAGAAACACTTTTTTCATATATCTCCAATATATATTGAAAGAAAAGTCAATTGTCAGATTATTTTCGCAAAGTTGAATTTCAGAAACGCTTTTTTGTTTTAATTATCCTCGTTTTTCTTTCAATTTGATGATTTCATGTGCAAACTTTCTCCGTTTGAAAGCTTCAGAAACTAGCTACAGGCTAAAATCCTACAAACATTAATCACAAATGTCTGTTAAATATATTACATTACAAACTACTGGTATAATAAACGCAGAGGCAAAATATAGTTGTAGAACACCATAATCTTAGAGCAACCATATTATGATTGGAATATATGATCACAACGAAAAATAGAAATGATTATAAGTAATAATTATTATGATTAAATTTTGTCATATTGTGTACGGTTTTATAGTTTTTTCATGTTTTGATTCTAGTTTTATATATAATTGAACAATCTTACCACATCATTATCGAATTCTATTAGATTATGATTTGATGTTATATTATTATTATTATTATTATTATTATTATTATTATTATTATTATTGTTATTATTATCATTTTCATTATTATTATTCTCTAATATTGTCATATTATTATTCCATTTCATCATATTATTATCCCAAGTTATCATATAGTTATCAAATCATATCATATTATTATTTCACCTTATCATATATATGAAAGTAAAACAAATTAATACAAAAAATATTTTTATTAATTTTTTATTGAAAATTTGTGGTTCAAATGCCAAATATGTTTTTTTTAAATAAACCCTTTAATGGTAGTTAATCAATATCTTATATTGCTTGAATCACACCGAGTATAGTCAAACCTTTTCCATTTATATTTATTGATAAATATTTTTTAAAACTAATAAGTTCCACTAAGTTTGTGATATTTATATAAAACATTTATTAAAAACAGAATATGGTTTAAGAGCAAGGCAAAATACTACAAATATATAATGGTTGTAGAAGTAATTATATTTTTCATATTAATAAAATTTTTTTTCTGGTATAAATATTTAAAACACATAATTTTTGCATTCAACCATATAAAAATTTTTACTGAGTGTAAAGATTAAATGACAAAATTTAAACAGAAACATTGTTATCATGAACACAGAGTTATTAAAATTCAAGAAAGTTAACAATGAGAACATAATATTGTTTTAGTAATAATGCTATAACCATGTAATGCATACAAATATTACATGGATTTCATTTACATATATTGTTGTAAAATATTTCAATAAAATTTATAGTTTTGCAAAAAATAATGTTAATCCCACTTTTTATTTTAATTTGGTAGTAATAAAGGTAAAAATTAGGTAATTTTTAAATTTAAATCAATTCATGTTTTTCTTAATTTTACGAAAAATTTTAACCATAAATAAAACTTATTTAATAAATGAAACTAACTGAAATTTACAAAAAAAGAATCAACTATTTTAATTCATTAATATTAACATTTCGATGATTGGCGTAAGATCAAACAAAATGTTAACTGATATAAGAAATTTCATAATTGAAAGACATTTTAATTTTTTTCTGTGTGTATATACATAGTATTATTCAACAAAAAATGTTTCATGTATGAAATTGTAAAAGTGGTTAAAATGTCTTTCGCAGCAATCTAATAAAAAAAAGTACAAAATTGTCCTATGAATTTAAATTTTCTTTTTTTTTTTATAGTGCAGTTTTATGAGAAGACAACAAAATTTTTGAGTTTCTCCAGTCAATCTTTTTCGTTTTCGCTCTGCTATACCATGTAGCAGATTGTTATGGTTGTTTTAAAAAAACAACTGGTTTTGTATTGTACTAAAGATTTCGTCTGTTGTAAAAGGACAAAAACATCTTAATCAGAATTGCAAATTACATTTTATTTCCAGTATTTGTAACGCTTGAATAAACAAAATGACGTACCGATAACGGAAACTGTTTAAATATAATAGAAAAATATCACAAAATCAAAAACAAAAAAGGCTTTATAACTATTTTTTTTTTTTTTTTTTTTTTTTTTTGGTTATATTTTTCTTTATATAAATTTCTTTCTTTGCTTTTAGCTAAAAAGCTCTTTTTCTTTTCTTCTAAAGTCTTTTTTGAGATTTGTTTTTTGTTTTTATTTTTGGGAAAAAAATTTCGTTTCTTGTTACTGTTCTTTTTTTGCTATTAAGTTGCAAAACAAAGTAAATCAAGTGCTAGTTTCCTTAAAAAAGGAAAATCCAAGTGGCATAAGAACTTATGTTGAAATGAAGCTCTTTTCCTTCTGTATTTTTCTTTTGAAAAGTACGTTTTTTTCTTTTGGTTAAGATAACACAATAGTAAAAAATGTTTACAAATATTCATTATTTTCCTAATAGTCTAGGATTTTGTTTTATAAAGTATTTCACAAATTGTTCATTTAATCGTATCTAATGATGCAGTTATCAATTTAATATTAAGCAGATTAGGAAAAATAACATTCGAACGAAGGTAATTTGTTAAATGTGATTAGTTCAATCTTTTAATTTGTTAGTCATAGTTATAACTTTAAAAATATTTAGATTAAAAAGATTAGTATAAATGGTATCATCTGAGTTCCTTATTGGGGTTTACTTTGCATAGCAATAAATAATTATTCTATTATTCAAATTATTCATATATCATGAGAATTTATAAACAAATATTAATTTTATTCACAATTAAATAAAGACATCTATATAAACAAATTTTACGTATACTTGATAGTGCGTTTAGTTAATATTATAAATATTACGTATACGTAACCGATTTACATAAAATATTTGCTAAGGATATTTCCAGTTATTTAAGAGTAAAATCATGACTTCTTCATCAATTTTCATGATATATCGCTTGTTTTAATTGTAGTATCGCTAGCTTTAAGATTAAAATATTAAAAACCGCAATTTTTAAATTTTTAATAAGTTTTAAGTAGCAAAATATTTCCAATTTTGCATGAAAAATTGAATTTTTCACCACTAATTTCAGACCGAGGTATTGTCACAAATATTTTCACCATTTGTAGCACGTTGTTCTGTTCTTTTATAATTATCTTTAAATGTTTATTATGTGGATTTTGAAAAAATTTCATTAATGTATTCTGTTGTTAAGATGTTGTTGTAGTTTTGTGGGAGAGAAATGCACCTTTTCTCATTTTACCTCACTTTATCCAAAAAGTACGGATACAATCCTAATATCAAAGTTTATATTTTTATAATACGAAATCAAATGAAAATATTTTATAAAATTTATTTTGAATTATCATACTTTTTTCTTTCCATTATTTAAATATTTTACGGAAAAAGTAATAACTAGAAATTTTACAAAATTAAAAAAAAAACTAAACAGCACAGAAAAAAGTAAAAACGGATTTAAATTACAATTAAAATTTTGTTTGATTTTGCTCCAGTCATCAAAATAATAATACTAATTAAGGGAAATATTTGATATGGTATAGTGTGATTAGAATTTGACTAAAAATGAATCAAGGTATTAATTGCATCGATTCTAGTGTTATCAAAATCTGTATTATTGCATAAAAAATAAGATACAATAAAATTTTAAAACTTTCAAAAATTTATTTAAAGTATTTATTAAAATAATTATGTATTTAAAAAATATAATATATTAAGTATGCAAAATTTATACTTAGAGTTTGGCAGTACTCTTTACCAAGCAAATGCGGTCATCCCTTCGGAACAGTGCAACATGGGGTGGGGGAGGGGATTGGTAAGTTTCGGTTGTAGTGATATCTGCACAAAAAAAAAACAATGAGACATATGTTAAATTATGTTTTCACCAATAGTCGAGAATAACCAAAGCATATTTACCTTTTATTTAAAAAAAAATAAAAATTTCCATAAGAGCGCTGATGATAAACTCCAGCTTTAAGGACGGAAAATTCTGCAATAAAACTAAAATTCTTAACATCTCTTAATTCAGCCAAAACACTAAATTGTTTTACTTACCTACAACAACAACAATTCATTGGAATCCAAAAATTCTTCACATTCCATCAAGATTTCTAAAATCCAAAAGATTTTCCGCACATGACATAAATATTATTTTATTTCTTTAATTTCTTTTTTTTTTCCCTTGTTATTTTATTTATTTTTTGCGATTTTGGTTGCATATTATCAACATATTTTTCTTTTAGTTTTGAATTTTTTGAAAGGTTTCCGTTTATGTAAAACAGTGTTTATAATGAATTAAAAAGTTAATTTAGTTAATCATTAATATAATTAAATTTCAAAGCAAAATAAAACAACCGATTAATAAAAATGTCTTTCGAATATTTTTTTCCGTGAAGAAACAGGGAAGTGCAAAAGCACATGAATTTAATTTCTCGTTTTCCCGGGAATATAAGCAAATTTTTCACGGGAACATTATATGAATATTTCGGAAGAACTCCCTGCCGAGAATTCCCGTTACCCAAACCATAGTAATTACATATACTAAGTTTATTTAATGTATCTTTAAAAGTAAAAACGCAACTAAATTTGACAAACAGACAGATAGACATCATCATTCTTTCAAAAAATCTTAAAATTCCAAAACTCAAATTATTAAAATATTGACATCACCTTTTCCTCAATTAAGCGCTATTTTCAAACCTTTTTACTCTGATGAGATGTGGTAGGGAACTGAAGACCAATTCCATTTATATCTTTATTTTGAAAAAAAATAACCAAATTAGGAAAAAAATTACTGTATTCTAAAATTTCAAAGTTATTATATAAAAAGAAATTAATATAATCTTAATATATGTATTCAGGTTTTAAATACTTTCCATATCATAATCTTTAGTTAAACTTTAGTACAAAAAAGTATTTAAAATTTAACTGCTTGGAACAACGTTTATCAAAATGTCAGGATATAAAGTTTAATAATAAAAATTTAATTATTCTCACATCGTTGTCGAAAACAAACCAGATTGTAATAAATTTAGAATTTCAAAACAGCTGGGTCCAGCAGTAATAGAATATAAGGTTGACTTTTACAATTATGTGTTTAGAGAAAAAGACTGCAAATAAGAGTTCTTTTTTATAGGGACTTAACCAATCTCATTTGCTAGCATGAATTTAATTTTTAAGAAGCGTTAAAATCTAAAGATTTAAAGTAGAAGATATTTAATTGGGAGGTTTGTTGAAAAGATTCAATATCAATCGTTCTTGTACCAAAGCACTCAAGTATATTAAATTTTAATAAGTTAATTTCAAAATTGTTTATAAATTGTGGTCCAATTAAAAACAAATGATAGAAATCTTTTATTGCAGTTATTTGTAAAATAATATGGTGTCCCTTTTAGGTTTGTGTAGTCATTTAATTATGTTGTCTTGCACAGTTTTAATACCTGAACATGGTACATTTTTTATTTCCTACAATACCATACTGGGGAACCCCCTAAAGTATACCTATCGACTCAGAATCTCCTTAACTGGTCGAAATTGGTTCATTATTTCACCTAGTCTCCAAAATAAATGTTCTCTTGGAGTAATATTTTGAAGCTCAAATATATTAAATACATATATGTATATTTCTATAGAATTCTTCACAAATTTGTATTTACCTACATAAAATATGGCAATCAATTTAAAAATGATCGCTTTAAAATTAATTGTAGCTTCTATATAAAGTTCTCTCCCGAAAATCAGTTAAAGGTACTTAAATCCCACATAAATGTTGATATTTTAATAAAATTTGCCTTAAATAAAATTAACCATAGCACCCCTAGTGTACGATATCATATGGTCGGTCTTCACCGAACATACATTTTTTTTTTTTTTTTTTTCATAGTAATTTATTTTGTAATTACAAGTATTTAAGTTGTTTGTTACATCGTAAGAACTTTCTCACAAAAATATACCAGTTCATTTCACTTTTTGGTTAAATATTAGAAAATCTTCATATTTTCTATTGATTTAAGTTGTTTTTTTAATTGTCAGTTAAAATTGGAATGAGAAGTTATAGGAACCTTTAATAATTAAATGTACGATGAATTTTTAACACACTATCTTCTTATTGTTTTTTTTAAATGTTGGAAAGATTAACAGAGTAAATAAAATTTTTAAAACTAATAAAAATAAAATTTTGATTTAATAAAAAAAAATAAACAAAATGGAAAAAATTCATCATCTCCACATTGAAAAATCAATTGGAAAATCCCCATTGGAAATAACCGAAACGGCAACACTTACTCTAATGAACAGCCAGTCGGACTGAATAACAGATATCTTTAAATCGACTAAGAAAATAATTCTGTGTCGAACAGTGTAATTTTAGGTTAGAGCTAAAGATTATGTTACAAACTTCAGTACAAACATAATACCCCAACCAACCAGCATAATATCACAACCACCTTTGGTGGTATAGGACAGGGTTTCCCAAATAGAAACCGAAAAACGTATATGGAATTTAAATTTTTTTATTTTATTTTTCGGCATACATAATTATGCCAAAGTTGGATTCTACAGGTGCCTTTGGTTTGAAAAAGCTGTTGAAGCTTTATGCGAGATATTAATGTTAAAAGTAAAGGAAAAAATAACCTTTAACAAAGCTATTGATTACATACTCGACAATTTTCAAGACTTGAAGATTCAAGTCAGCCAACATAGACTTTGAGTATATGTTGGTTGGATATTTTTGGTTAAAGTATTACAAAGTTTACCCATTAGTTGGGAATATTTATGCACAACTACATTTTATGTTTACACTTTATACAAATTTTAATATGAATTGAGTGCAAAAATTATATGATTTGAATTTTTTTTTTTTTACCAGAAACAAAATTTTATTATAATGCAAAATATGATTACTTCTACAATCATTAAATATTTGCCGTCTTTTTTCTTATTCTTAAAACGTATTCTGTTTTTAAATCATATTAATATTATTATTCCCATGACAATAAACTGTTTCAAATAAATATAATACTTATCCTTTTCACAAACTTATTGAATAAATTCAATACTTGTTTGTTTTTAAATATATTTCGATTTTAATATTTGTTTTCAAACTTTATTGTAATTCTCATTTGGTTTATATATGAATAAATGCAAATAGACAAGGTTTGGTTATACTGGATATGATTCAAGCAATATAAGATATTGAATAACTACCATTAAAGGGTTTAGTTAGGAAAACATATCTTGCATTTGAACCATATATGGTGGTCCAGATATACATATATGATTTTTTTTTTCTAATGAACACTTTTTTCTCCCTTACTTTAGATAGAAAATGTATAAAAATAATTTTTTATTAATAAATTTTATTCTAACATATGATAAGATGGAATAATAATATAATCATATATAACTATAAGATAACATGGGATAGTAATGTGATATAATGATATAATAATATGATAATGTGGTATAAAAATATAATAGGATAGAATAATAATATAACAACATTAAATCACAATCTGATAGAACGGAATAATGATGTAGTAAGACTGTTCAATTATAAGTAAAACTAGAATCATAACATTAAAAAACAAGCCATAAAATCGGACACAATATGATAAAATAGAATTTTCCTTATTACTTATAATCATTTCTAATTTTCGCTGTGATCATTTGTTCCAGTCATAATATATTTCTCCTGCATTGTGGTCAATACAACTATATTCTTTCTCTGCGTGCATGTAATGAGTTAAGAAGCTAATATTATGGCTCTTCACTACTTTATTATTAGCTGAATAACCCATTATTTTAACACAGCGCACCGTGGCTCAGAAATTAGTTTCATTGGCCAAAAGTTCAATTTTTTGTTAACAACGATTTATAGGGAAAATAAGTTACAGATTCCATTTTCCAAAAAGTTGTAGGTTAAATATATAATGTTTATAGAGAACACGACGGTGGGACGCTGAAGAGTGCTGATGACGGTCGTGGCGGATCAGAAAATGCATTCTATTCTGCCGAGTGTCCAATAAAACTTTTAAACTGTATTCTTCTACAATCATTCAATGAACTTAAGCCGAATATGCAAAAAATTCTATAAATAACTATTAAAAATTTTCAAGAAAAAAAATCCAAATTCGTCCTACAAAAAATTTACCAAAGAATTAAAGGTCTGTCTTCAAACTGTTTCCAATATTATTAAACAGTATCATTAGAATTTTACCATTGATAGAAAACCTTCGTTTGGGAAGAAGAAAAGGTCCACATGATATTGGGAATGCCAATAAAATTGAAAGCATATTGAATAGAGCTCCAAACACATCTGGTAAAAAAGCAGCCCGCTTAGCCCAGTACTCTGACTATTTGGTGCGAAAAACTAAAGCCAATGGCACGGAAATTAAAATCAAATTTTATACAAAAATGTATGTGCTGGCAAATTTTTCGCAGTTTCCGTGTCAAAATTTTTATGTTGCTCGAGAAAATGTTGAAGATAAGTTTAGGACTCAAAAGCACACAAAATTTCCAAAAAAAAAAAAAATCCTAGTATGGCAAACTTTATGCGGTAAAAGAAGCAAGTCATTTGTTACAGTGGGCTCTATAAATACCGAAATATCCATCAAAGAATGTTTGCAAAAACAGGCTTCTTCCTTTGATAAAAGAGCAAAATGTATCCACATATTTTTGGACCGATTTAGCATCATGTCACTATGGTAAAAATGCTCTGGAGTGGTACCAAAACAATAGCATAATTTTTGTACCAAGAGGGGTCAATTCTCCAAATTGTCCGGAGCTAAGACCAGTGGAGAGACATTGGGCTCTTGTGAAAAGAGAATTGAAGAGCACAAAAAGTTGTCCCAAAATATAGAAGATTTTAAAAAGAGATGGACAAACTGTTCCAAAAAAAGTAACCGAAACAACTATCAAATCTCTAATGGAAGGGTTACAAATAAAGTATAGTTCCAAGTTGAAACTATAAAAGTTATATTTTTCTGTAATCTGTAATACATTATCAATTAAATAAAAAATCAAAACTCTAAGATCAACTGTTTGCAAATTATTGAATTTTATATATGATAAGATTTTTTCGATCTCCCTCCATATATCTAAGCGATAACAATCAAATTTTAAAATCTTTATAAAACATGGAGAGTTTCAGCTATAAAGAATTATCCGAAGAGTATTATAAAAACAAAAAGCTGGAAGATGTTCTATGTTACGTTGAAAGAAAAGTAAACTTATATTCATGCAGCATCCAAATATAATTGCACAACTATAGCGATGAATCGTAAAGACGGAAACTTAAGTATATCAATGAAGAAATCGGATGTGGAAATATTCAATTTCAATCACAGAAATAATTCACAAAAATCAATATCATTCAAAAAGTTGTTTGTTCAGGATAACTTACTCAAATATGGGTTGATTATCGATCAATAAAAACAAGGATCCGGCAATACGAATAGTAGAAACAGAGCAAGAAGATTCTTTCCATATTCCGAAAGATCACCCGAAATAACAGGTGTTGATATAAATCTTATTTCAAGATTTAAAACAATTATCTATGTACTTCTGTGCAATGAACAATTGATGCTAGAAAATTTGGTGAAAGAAATATGTCGGCAACAGTTCACAAAATCCTTTGTCATGGAGAAGATGTCATTAAGCATCATTCAGTACCACTTAGAGATCTATCTGGAAAAAGGAAATAAAGATTACAGATTTTATAGAGAACATAATACCATAAAAATATCTCGAAATTCTACAAATGAAGGTCAATTTAATATATTATTGGCAACGTAAGATCAGCTCATCTCTAACATTCGAAGTCAATGGAAAGTGGAACATCGTGACTTAGATAAAGAAGCAAAAGGGCTGCTAGAGGGCAGAAATAATATAGAACTAAAAATGGAAATTTGTAGGCTATTTTCCAGCCAAATGAATAATAATTATAATTTTTCTTTTTTATTGTGATTTAAGTAAAAAATAAAATAAATATTAAAAAACTTTTTGTTATTATAAAAAATAAAAATGTTTCTCCTTAATGCTATTTAAATTAAAAGCAAAATAAATATTAAAAGCTGTCATTTTTTGTACAAAAACAACCGATTCTAATGGAACTGGTTCTTTAAGCATCGGTTCTAGTGGAACCTGTTCTAGAACTGATTAACTGGGAACCTGTACACAAAATTATACTGAATATTATTGAAATGTTTTTTTTTTTATCTGTTTATAACTTTTTATAAGTAAAGCAGATTCAAAGAGCTAAGAAATTAAAAGTTAAACTTTAGCCTTAAATTTCTCAACAACTGTCGAACCGATTTTAATGAAACTAAAACTATAGAAAAATTCAAGAAAATATCTCTCCATCAGAAAGAATTCTAAAATATTTCCATCAATTCAAAAGTCACAGAGTTTTGGCCGATTAAAAACGATTCTAAGCCACTGTGCGGCGATGACATTGGAGGAAACTACTTACCTCATATTATTACAAGTAGTCATTTTAGAATGTCACTACCTAGATATCATTACCAGAACTAATAACTTTCAAGCTGTCCAATAACTCATTGATTTTAAAGTATTACTGAAGTTATTATTAATAAAAACAAAACAGTTCCATTTTAGTTCACAAGTAACTAATAAAATATCAGGATATAATATATAGCTGTTTCTTTTTAACGTAAAAAGATTTTATAAATATCAGTTTTATACAGATTAACTTGTGCTATTTTCATATATAGAGGTTTTTTGAAAAACGAGTCGTTTTCTTAAAAAACATTAATTTATTTTTTCATATATTTCAAAGCCAAAAACATCTCGATCTGAATTGTTTAATTATTTAACACACTAAAAATATACTATATTAAATTAAAAGTATACTAAATTTATATATACTAAATTTTAGTACATAGAAATTTGTTGGAAAAAGAATTTATAAAAATTGTCAAACAGTTTAAAAACAAAAAATTAAAAATTACAAATGAAATTTATATTTCTTCATAAATTTTATTTGTTTAAAAATTTTATTTTTTGAATTAGAAACTGTTTGTGTGTATAATTTTTATTTAAATCAAAAAATTTTGAAAATATTTTGGCAAACGAAAAACATGGCAAAAGAAAATACAATAAAATGGTGTGTGAACAGTGATGCTTAAACTTATTGTGTTTTTCAAAAAAAAAAAAAAAAAAAAAAACAAATGAAAAACTAATGTGTTTTAATATAATATTAACAATTACCAAAAATTTTATATTTCAAAAACTATTTCAGATTAAAAATTAATGCATACGAAAATTTTGATTTTTTATCCCTTCTGTAAATAAATGTATTAATTGGTTAAATGAAGAAAAAAAAACATAAAAATTCATAATAAGTGTATAGAAGTAGTTACTAAACTAATTCTATATAATGCAGATGGTAAGTTATTGTTACTGAAAAGTAACTACATCATTAACTACATGACATTACCAAGTTTTTGCTGGATTTGTTTATACATACGTATTTGAATTTTTTATAACATTAAAAATATTTTATGAAATTAATATTTCTGTGATCTCAAACATTATTTATGAACTTTAAAATGTTCATAATTTCTATATTTGATAAATAAATTTTATTTAAAATAAATACTTTTTGAGTTGTTAATCCTATTCATTTCTACTATACTAAAAATCAAAATGTGCCAAGGGATCCGAGAAGAAATAAAAATTTGTAAAGGGTCCTTGAAGTATGAAGAGGTGGGAACGACTGGTGTAGAGTATAAGAAAGCACAAAAAGCTATTTAAATAATAAACGTCCCAATTTAATAAACATTAATTTGCCAAAAAAAAAGGTAAAAATTATCAAAAAAAAAACAATTTAAAAAAGTAAAATATTCTAATTTGCCGAAAAAAGATCTCAATTTCAAAAAAAAAAAATCATAAAAAAAATAAAAATACTAAAAAGATAAAATTATTTAGAGAACTTTTTTCCAATATGATTATTTTTTTGTTCATTTAGTTCCGTTTCAGAAAAAAAAGACTTACCTGAAGGTGTGTGAATAAAATGTTTCTTCAACTGCAATAATATAAGAACATTATTATTTAACTTTCACATTTTTAAAATACATTAGACAGAGAAAAGTTTGTACATAAATATAAAAATTTACTTTCATTGATTTCAATTCATAATATTTGAGCATAATTCCTTAAGAAAAAAAAAAAAAAAAAAAATCTTTAAATTTTCATGTTTATTTTCAATTTGCAAAAAAAAAAAATTTTTTTGAAATTTTCTGTGGAAAATTTTATATTTTTAATGATTTTTAATGCAAATTCTTAACACTTTTTTTTACATATTTTCCTTGGAATTTGGCCATTTTAAGGCATTTGTTGTTGATATTTTCATGTATAATTACTTTCATTTACCATTTACAGTCAAATTAAACAAAACTAAATCAAAGATTTAACAAAATTTTTGCAAAATTCCAAAAATATTCATTAAGAACAATTTAATAAAATCTATGAACAAAATTTTATTTTTTATGAAAAAAGTTTGGGAAAAAATTATGTTCGATTTATAAAATTTATGAAAAAAAATGTTCAAATATACGCTTTTTTCTCTGTGTAGTTACGAAAAATATTAAATTACAAAACTTACTATAAAATCGTGGGTGTATTGTACAGGTTGGTGCTATTAACTCTTTTAAACATGAATAAAAAAAACTTAATTGTAATCGAAACACATAATATACAAAAGATAATAAACCTTTTTATGTTATTCAGTATATATTCTCATAATTTGCTACAAATTTCTTCTTTAAAAAATCAATTAATATTTTTCTGTCTTATGTTTCAGTTAAAGCTAAAAATATAAGCATTTAAGTTTATTTTATGAACTAAAATAAAAAATATACTTTTCCTTAGGTTAATCCTTAGGGATTTTGCTTTAGTCTTTGTTTATAAGCTCATAAAAACAAAAGAATAAATAAAATAAAAATTTGTAATTTCATTGTCATATTTTTTTCAAAGACGCCCACACCTTATGTTTCTAAGGCTTTAAGGCCATAATAATGGTTTTTATATCATGTAAAACAGGCCAATTTTTTTGTTATATTGTACATAACTTCCAACGTTGGTAGTATCATGGCATGACAACAGACAATATGAATTTTTTTTAACATTTTCTGTTTTATGTTGATTGAGAGTGTTGAAAATAATAATAATAAATTATATGTTCGCTTAATTAACCAACCTCAAATCTGTCATGATTCCACGTTGCGGGTTGTCCTTTAACGTTTTGTTTTTGCTTGCCTTTATTTTTGTTGTTCTTGTTGCTGTTTTCAATGGTAGTTTATGTTTTACAACAGTATTAGGGAAAACTGAAACGAGGCAGTGGCAACGAGATAAAGATCAAGTTGTAATACACTAACAAAAAGGAAAATTTTTATCTGATATTCGAAAGATATAAAAAATATAAAAATTTAAATATTCACAAATATGCAGAAGTTTTTACAAAGTTAAAAAGTTTAAGCTGATTCAAAACACCATAGCTCAAAGTTAATGTAATGGATTTCAATATTACAACTTTAATCATTATTAAACTTAATTTTTTTTTAACTGTAATAGTTAGTTAAAATTTCATATAGATTATAGAAAAGCAACAGTATGAATTTCAGCAACAATTCACATGAAATACAACAACAGCAAAGTAGAAAGAAAAATGAAAAAAAAACCGACAACGGCAACAAGGACAAATTGTATGCGACTAAAGAGTTACTCATAGTGAGTGAAACAGTAATTATAGAGTACAAATTAATGTCATTACCAATATACACATATACATACAACCACGCTTATACAGACAAGAAAATATAAAAAATGCACCATTAAATACTCATACATATACAATTTGCAAATTTATAAATGTCTGCAGATAAATTTAATGGTTAAATGAATAAAAACATTAAAGACAATCCATAAGAATGAAAATTAATACTTTCATACAAACATACATATGTTAAACGAAAGAACACACATACACATACATATACATTTGCAAACTAACAGACAGAGCGGAATCATCATCAGCAACAATACCAGCAATGAATAAATTTTATGTTTATGTGAGCGTATAAAAGCAGCTAAAAATACTAAAAGCGACAGTCAGTACCAGTAAAGTCAAGAGAAAAAAACTGAAACAGAAAACGTAAATTGAAATGGTTTATAAAATTTTATTATGCATTGCGGTTAAATACAAACTTACATACTTATGTGTGTATGTATGTATATATGTATTGACATATTTATGTGTGCATAAGTAGCATGTGTTGAATTTAGTTTATGTATGCGTGTGTGTTTAAATATGCTGCTCTTAAGTATTCCTCAATTAGTAACTTTGACAAATGTTCATTTTATTTTTTAATATTTTTTACAATCTTATAGAGATTAGTAAACATCATAATAAATACATAAACTTAATCACACACACACACATGCATCCATAATTACAGTTGATAATGTATGTGTGTGTATTTATAATGGTTTTTTATTTAAAACCCCAAAAAGTATTCTTCATATTTGTTTAAGTAACCATGATACATAAAATACACTCGTTCACTGTACACTCAATAAATTGTAATTAGTTACTTTGGGGGAAAAATATTAAATTAAGTAGTTTTCTTCATGGTTCTCTAATATACTCATTATATGAAAAATGTATTAAAAAAACAAGTGTCTTTGATAAGACTTTCTCCCTAATGTAAAATTCCAGTCTAAGTATGCTACAATCTTCTTAATTAAGAATTTTTTTTTTTTTTTTAAAAAGTAACATCTTTTAATTTTCTAAATTTAAATCTTTCGAAAAATGTATACTAAAAAAAGGTTCTTATTTAAAGGCACTAATTTAAATTTTCGGAAAATTAATACATTTTTGTAAGAAATGGTCCTTTTTTTAATTTTACTCTAAAAATTGGTGTCCTTTTTAATTTAATTTTAATTCGAAACAAGTAGTACTACAAATAAATTTAAATGATCTTATTTTAAAATACTAGTTTTAGTTTTTGAAAAATTTGCAGTTTTTCATTTCCTTTTTAGTTTAGCACATTTTTCAGAAAAATTTACTTGTTTTAAAATTAGTTTTTTTTTAATTTTTTTTTTTTTAATTTAGCACTTTTTTCACTTTTTTATTTGTATTTTTTTTTTTTCTTTTTTTCAAAATATATATATATTTTTATAACAATGGTACTTTTGCAAATTAATATTTATTTAATTGATACTTAGTAATTATTTTAAAACACTAATTTGAAATTTTGGAAAAGGAGTAGTTTTTTATTATTTTTTTTTTTTTAGTACTTTTTTGGGAAAATGTACGTTTTTGAAATTTTGGTATTTCTTTTTCTTTTTTTTTTTGAAAATTTATACTTTTTATAAAAATTGTACTTTTTACAAATTAATACTTTTTTTTAATTAGTAGTTTTTGAAAATTATGTTAGAGTTATTATTTAATACTTAATTTTTTAGTACTTTTTTATTTTTTCTTGAAAAATAAAAAAAACTGTTTTAACTTTATTTAAAATTATACCTGTTTTAAAATTGTTTTTAAAAATAAAATAAACTAAATTAAAATAAAATGATACTTGATTTCATTGAAAACTAGCCCTTTTTTAATTCGGTACTTTTTTGGAAAATCGGATTTTTTTTTTTTTTTTGTTTTTTTATTGATACCAATTTAAAAAAATTTATTTTTTTAATTAAATTAAAACTAAAATTAAAACTTAAAAAAAATGAAATAGTTTTTACAAAAATTTGTCTTTCTTTGTACTATATTTGAAATTTACCTTTTTTGGAAAATCGATTTTAAAAAAATATACTTTGAAAATTTTTTCTTTTTTTAAATTTACAACTACCTGAAAATTTTTATATCATAATTTGTACTTTTTGTTGAAAATTTTTACCCTTTTTAAAAATTTACATATTCTTTGAGCTGTTTTGAAAGATTGTGCTTTCTTTGAAAATAAATATATTTTTTTAATTTTTATTGATATTTTTGTGGATAAATGGTGCTTTTAATTTTATTTATTTATTTATTATTATTATTATTTTTTTTGAAAATTTATACTTTTTATAAAAATATTTCAGTTTTACAAATTAATACTTTTTTGAAAACTTGTACTTTTTTAAAAACTGGTTTTATATTTGAAATTATACTTTTTTGAAAATTAAATTTAATACTTTTTATTTGTGTTTTCTTGAAAATTAAAATAACTTTTTTAAAAGTTTGTACTTTATTTAAAATTGCATATCTTTTAAAACTGTTTTTGAAAATAAAATTAAAATAAAAATGTACTTTATTCATGAAAAAATTTTCCCTTATTTAAATTTTGTTCTTTTTTGAAAAGTTTGATTTCCACTCTTTTTATTGGTACTACTTTGAAAATTTTAATATTTTTGGAAAATAGGCTTTTTTGAAAATTAACACTTTCTAAAAATTAAAACCTTCTTTTAACAAATTTTCATTTTTTTTTTTTAAAGATAGTACCTTTTATAAAAATTTAATTAGTTTTTTTAATTAATGTTTTTTAAGTTGTTGCCTTTTTTAAAAATTTTTGCTATATTTCAAATTTATTACTTTTTTTTAAATTAATATTTTTTTAACTGATCTTAAAAAATGCGCCCTTTTTAAATTTAAATAATTGGTATTTACTTATTTACACAAATATATTTGAAAAAAATTAATATATTTGAAAATTTTTTTATAAATATTATGAATCGAGCGTGACTTTTTCACCAAATTTTGTTCATAAAAAATAAAATTTTGTTCATAGGTATTATTAAATTGTTCTTAATGACAATTTTACGAATTTTGCAAAAATGCTGTTAAAATTTTAATTTGGTTTTATCAGATTTCATTCAAATGCTAAATAAAAATACTTATGCATGAAAATATTAACAATAAATCCCTTTAAATGGCAATTTTCCAATAAAAATCTCTTAAAAGTAATGTTTAGAAATTTGCGTAAATTTGCTGCCATTCTGTAGCACATGCATCATTTCAATAAAAAGTGCTTCTGTTCTTCTGCTCCCAACATGTATCAAAAAATCATTAAAAACTGAAAATTCTCTAAAGAAAATTTCAAACATGCATTTACAAATTAAAAATATAAATGAAAATTTAAACAATTTGTTAAAGTCTACTTGACTTTTGATTCATTTCAAAAATGTAAAAATGTGTTAATATTTAACACATTATTGTTAAATATTATGCACTTAAATCAATGAATGTAAATTCTTAATTTATACACAAACTTTTTTCGGTGTAGTTATTTATTTTTTTTTTTTTATTTTTTCTTTTTGAAATGAGTATTTTTGGGAAAATTTATTCTCTTTTAAATATTTAAAATTTTTTTGTGTTGCTGAAAAATTATACTTTCTCTGAAAATGTATAAATTTATTTATTTTTTATTTATTGGGTTTATCATCTCGTATGTAACATGTCGAAATAATAATCTAAGACCTCATAAAGTATATATATTCAGGGTTCACGTGAAAATCTAAGACGATCTGCAAATGTCCGTCCGTCTGTCTATTGGAAGAAGGATAGGACTCGGGGTGAATCACCTTGGGGGACGAAATATTTGTCTTGTATAAGATTTTTTTGAAATTAAAACTGATAAAAAACGGTTCAAAAAAAGTTATGGACCAAATACAGAAAAAACAGAGTGTCCGCACTAAAACCAGTTTCAGAAACCAAAATAGGCGTGATCCGCTCGTTTCAGTTGCAGATTTTGATTATATAAATTCGGCCAAGCCGAAAATAGCATTCTTGCTTGCATTTTCTTGATACTTTTTTGGACAAGTGGTACTTTTTTAAAATTTCCAATAATTAGCTGAGATTTAGAGCCGCCTCCAATAACTTTGTTCGGTGCAAACTTCTGCTGGTTGCGCAAACAAGTCTTCAACTTCTATGAATATGGACCTTAAAAGTCGAAAAATATCTGTGCTACTAAATTTTTTTATTTTCATGTACAAAATAAGGGTTTTAAAAAAAACAAAAAATAATTTCCGTCAAATAGAATGAATTTTAACATAATATTCAGAATTGCTAAATATATCACTCCAACTTCCCTTGCCTTTGCTTTCACTACAACACAATTTTGACCTTTTTTTCTGTTGTTCCAAGTTGTAATTCCGTTTTTAGTTTCTATAATATTCATTTCATAAATCAGTCGAAATAGCAATATCCGTCTGTTCGTTCTTCCGTCCACTTTTGGGTCGGTTTAATTGGTATTTTAAAAGGCCTCCGATAACTGAATGTGTAATACATTAAATGTTGACAATGATCCCATTTATTTTGCTCTTTAAAATAATTAAAATTTTTCCATAAATAGCGGATATAATTATTCCATTCTGCTGGTGACTAATTACAGTTCACCAACTTTGCTTTGGTACCGCCATACGGAGATAACAAGTAGTATTACGGTACCATGAAATAACTCCTAAATGAAATAAGTCCCAATAACCTAACCGCCAATGAAAATAGTTCCAAAAATAATAAAGAAACTCTCATCATTACTTACACCATTTGAGAGTTTTATCATAATAAAGAAATAAGTGCCAAATTTAATGAAATAACTCTCTACGAAACAAGTCCCAAAATAAATTAAATAAACCCCAATTATTAAATAAAATAATTAGTTAGTTGTAGTTTGGGATTTCTAAAAACTTTACATAGCGGAGCTGGTGTTTTAAATACCACAGAGGAGAAAATCCTTGATCCCGACCGAAGGCCGATTATGCGGAAATACTTTCATTAGAGAAGCCAGTGATATTCAAAATAAACAGACGAGAAGACCTTTTGGCCAGGTCCAAGAAAAATTAAAAACTCTCAAACAAAATGAAATAACTTCCAACAAAATATCGTCATTTGGGAGTTATTTCATTATTCCATAGAAAAAAATTAAATAAGTTCCAAACCACTGAGTATTATTTCATAATGAAATAAAACCTAATTTGTATGGAAAAAAGTTTGGAAGTTATTTCATCTTTTTGCTGAGATTTATTTCATTTGGGTGTTATTATTTCACGGTACCGAGAATTACTGACTTTCTTTATAATCTTTTGAACCGGATGTCGGTTGACATTAACAAGTTTTATCTACACTGAGAGAAAAAAGTTCATTCAAAATTCAACACGGTTGTGGTCACAATGGTAATTTGCGGTATCGGCTGTTTGATAGCAAATTTAATAGAAAACATAATGCAATTTAACAATTTGATAACGACTTGGTTTCAACTTGATGCCAATTAGGTATCGATTTTCATTGAATATGCAGTGTTGAATTTAAACATATACGGGGCAGTTTCACTATTGACACTCAATGATATCGTTTTGTTGGGTGTATTGTTTTTCTTTTACAACTTTTTTTTATTTATTGAATTTGCCAATAATTAGGCCTAGCAATAAGTATTTAAATCTTATAACTAAAATTAAACTAAAATGTTAGATTTCATTTCAGATCTACAAAGACTAATAAATCTTAACTTTATAGGTTTGCGTTGACCAGGTTTGCATTTTGGTCAGTGATCTTGCCAGTGGATTAATGGTGAAGAAGTAGTTTCGTAGAGTTTCTTTCACGAATTTTAATGTCAATGTTATTTCTAAGTCCTTGTGGATATTTCCATTTTGCTCCTGTCATGGTCCTAAGAATTTTTCATTGGGCTCTCTGTATAATAACAATATTGGTATTGCTTGATGTTTCCCATATTTGATTCCTTAATACTAAATTGATTTTAAGTTGCTTTTATAGAGGATGACCTTGCAGTCAAGGCTTCATTTTGATAGATGGTTGATTAGCCAGTGCATATTAGAAGCTTTAATTTTCACATGTAACCTCTTGGCTTTGATATGACGATGCCAAGTAAGACGTCTGTCCAATGTATGCCAAGGTATGTCACATGGTGAGACTGTCGGATGTTTACGTTGTTAAGTATTACAGGATGGCAATTTCCCATCTTGAGTGCAAATTTAACGTGTTTACTTTTGAGTTTTACTTTTATTCTCCAGTTCTTTTGAGTTTTACTTTTATTCTCCAGTTCTTCAACCACGTCTCAACACGTCTTAGATAGTTATTGAGCTCTTTAAATAGGTTCACATGTGAACTAAGGATTGCAGTATCATCTGCAAATGTGGAGACAATCAATTTATCATAGATTGGAAAAACAGAGGTGTATATTAAGTAAAGTGTTGGTCCAAGAACACTTCCTTGTGGTACATCAGCTTTTATTTTATAATCTCTTGACACGTGTTCATTACACTTTACCCTGGATAACTGTTTCAATAGGTAAGACTCTAGTAATCTATGTGCACTAGGGGGAAGTAAACATTTAATTTTATGTATTAGACATTTATACCAAACTTCACCAAAAGCTTGTGCCAAATCTAGGAAAATAGATGAGCAATATTTCTTTTGTTCAAAAGATTTTCTTATCTCTCTAGTTAGACGATTAACTTGTTCAATATTGTCATGATGTTCACGGAAACCAAACTGCTGAACTGGAGTAATACAATGATAATTTAAAAATGATATGATTTTGAAATGATATGATCTTGAAATACTTTTTCCAATATTTTTAACAGATAAGGCAGCAAATTTATTAGTCTTAGGATGGAACTGATAAGTTTTATCCCGGTTTTGTATGTATTGTTGTTGTAATAAATATAAAATAGGTAATAATTATAATGGTATTACGTTTAAATAAATATAAGGAGAATAATAAAATATATACAAAGTTTAATGGAATCATATGATATTATTTCTATTTATTATTATTATTATTATTATTATTATTATTATTATTAATTTAGATAACAAAGAATGTTAGCATGATTAAAACGAATTAACAAATTCCGAAAATCACACACATTTTCCTATGAGTGTAGGCCAAATTAAAAATCATAAATTAAGGTTACATGGTTCTACTTCGTTTTGCAAACAATGAAGAGAATGGCGTTGGAGCTATAAGCGAAGCTGAAATAAAGAACATACATATGACGACAATGATGATACATATATACAATCACGAAAAATTTATGACATGTGCCACCCAGCCAGTTATTTACTTGTACACATTCATGAAAATACATTTAATATATGACGACTAAATAAATAAATATACAATATTTGTAAATAATATATAAAAGAAATCAACAACAACAAAAATAGAATTGTTTTAACCAAAAACCAAATGTCGTGATACCATGTTACAACCATGACACAACACATCATATTCCTACAAGAGTAGTATAAATAAATATGAAAGCGATAGTAAAAGTTGAAAAAACAAGGAAATTTGTCTTACATTCCTACAATTTCATGGTTCTTTTGTTCATTTATTTATTTATTTATTTTTATTTATTTATTTCTTTTTTTTTGACTTATATATATGCTGAAAGTCAAGTTGCCTTTAACAATGTCATAAGCTTCAATTTACGAGCGGATTAACAGAATTTATGTCATCTTTTTTCGTTAACAACATTTAATGTTCTAATATAAACACAGTGATTCTAAAACATGTTACACAAATACATATGTATGTATATAAACAGACAAAATATACTTACATATTATACATATATACACACATACACATACACACATACACACATACATACATACATTCATACCTACATTCATACAGACATTTTTTTCAATATACTTTACTTTAATATACAAATGTATTTATTATATAATAATATGAGTACAATATCACAGAATATTTATATAAAAATATGTGAGTATTTAGAAAGTGGTCTGGTATACCAGATTGTATTTGTATACATGAATGTGATTGTGTATTTTTGGTAAGCGTTTTTATTTCATTTTAGCTTTTTTCTTTTTTTTATAAAAAAGTAAACAAGTTTAAAAAAATTGACATAAGTAGGCAAATCACAAATGTGTATATTTATAAAACCAAGTTTTATTTGGAAAATATTCATTTTATGTTTTTATGAAGATATGTTTTAGGTTATCCAATTATTCGGGGTTTCATGCTAATCGGTTAATACGACAAATAATTATTCGTGGTTAAAAGTAGATCAGTTAATAACTAATTAATAGCAAATTATTCGATTAACCGAATAGTCTAATTAATACATGTGAAACATATAAACAATCCTAATTAAGGTATTTATACTATTGAAATAGCTTTTTAGAAACATAATATAGAGCAGATTATTTCAAAATGGTTTCATTTTATTAATTTTTTTTTACCATTTGTATGAAAAATTTAAATTTTTTGACCTAATACCACAAAATATTCTCCTACCCAGCAAAAACTTCCCTTGCCAAATAATGAGTTAAAATGCTATTATAATAACACTATACTACTTACACTTTAGCAA
Source organism: Protocalliphora azurea (assembly GCA_932274085.1). Classification (NCBI taxonomy): domain Eukaryota; kingdom Metazoa; phylum Arthropoda; class Insecta; order Diptera; family Calliphoridae; genus Protocalliphora; species Protocalliphora azurea. The sequence continues at coordinate 9,132,827 of OW026519.1, forward strand.
GTTAACTCATTATTTTAACACAATGATGTCATTAAAGGCAACTAGTTTTCACATACAGTGACTGTCATTAATATTTGGTTTTTTGTTTCAAATTAATTTAAGCAAAAATTTAACTAGAAAATAATGAAAAAAAATGATTTTTATTTTTAGGATCTAATTAAGTATTTATTGAGATCAAAATAAATTTTTTTCAGGATTAGTATTATGAATTAAAATACATAAAGGAAACAAAAATATAAAAACTTAAAAATAATCATACTTCATTAATATTCGGTTTTAAATCATATTTAGTTATAACATAACAAAAAGTTTTTTTAATAACTAGTATTTGGTGGGAAAGCCTTTATTTTTTATAACCTCCGAAAAACGGTTGGGCATATTAAAAATATTTTTTTTAAGCAATCTTGTCAAATTTTTTGCCACTCTTCTTGTAGTATTTTTTTTTTCCAATTTGTTTTTCGAAGTAATTGGATTTCTTCAAATTTGTCGATCTAAATGATCCCAAAAATTTTCAATTGTAATCATGTCGGGAGATTGGGCAGGCGTGTCGATTACTTTTTAACAATTATAGAGCAGCCATTCTCGAACAATAAGTGCTTAATGTTTTGGGTCGTTGTGATGATGTAATTTAAATGTTAATGAAATCGCAATTTTTTCAGCTGATTGCTTCAAACTGTCCTTCAAAATTTTCAAATATTGTTCCTTGTTCCTTCTATAAATACCAGATTTCCTACACCCTTTGTTGAGATGCAACGCCAAACCATCACGTGTTCACCTCCATGTTTTTACGGTTGCAGTAATATTGCTGCCTTTTAATTCTTCATTTGGCTTTCGCCTCTCCATTGTTTTTCCGTCGCTTCCAAAAATATTAAATTTGCTTTCATTGAGGAAAATAACAACTTTCTTTATGTATTCCTTAGCAAATTTTAGACGATGGTTTCTATTCTTCAAATTCACAAAGAACTTTTTGCGCCCAACTTGACCGTTAAATCCTTGTATTTTATAGTCTGACGTATAATTGGTTCTCATACGGACTTACCTAATTCCGCTTTGACTTCAGTCACAATTGTAGGAATACTTAGGCATGGATTTACCTTGATTTTCTAAATATAAGGCTCTTCCATTTCTGTTAGCTTTTTTGGCTGACCAGTTTAAAAAATCAATTCGGTTCTCAATTTCATATCTTCTTACAATATCACCAACAGTATTAATTTTCTCATTGAACATTTCAGCAATTTCTTTATATTTTTCCCTCTTTTCGTGATGAAAAACTACTAATTTTCTTTTCTTTTTTATTTGATTATGTTATAATTCTTTAATTCTTTAAAATTAATATGATTTATTACAAATAAAATTATTTATATACATATATATATATATATATATATATATATATATATATATATTAAAATATACAAAAACTGTTTACAAATATCTGCATTTTCATTGAAATAATTGTAATTCTAAAATCTTAAAAAACAAAACCGAATATTAATGACAGCCACTATATGTTTCAAAATACTCTACTCTTATATAACTGCATACTAATCTGGTCAATAATTACACAACTAGTTACATGTAATGCAGAGGAAAGTTAAACGTTGACTTAAAACAAATTCTAGGTAATGCACGAGGGATGTCAATGTTGGAGTTGCGTTAGAAAACATATAATTTGGTAATTATATGTCATTACCAGGATTGTGCTGGGTAATTCGGCTTTATTTAATAAATCAGTCTGTATAATATAATTCTTTTTTTATCTGTCTGCATAAGATTTTTGTCATAAAAGTCAAAATTAATATTGGTATTTTTTTTTTTTTTAATTTCTATTGCCACAAGTTTAATAAGTATTTATGAAGTTATAACCATTATTAAAAATTCTATGCAGGAAAAAGAGAAGATGAATTTAAGTGTTTTCTTTTTTGATACCTATTCACTAATATGTTCACGTTTTCATACAAAATTGCAATGAAAATTAAAATTCTTTTATATCAGCTCAAGGAAATAAAAACATATTTGTTTAAGTAAAGAAATATGCATAAATAACATTGTTTTTTATTTATTTAAAACAGCTCCTTTTAGTAACAAATATTTTCAAAAATAACAACCGAATTTCTATCTTTTGTAGCAGAACAAATCATTTTAAACTCTTTTTAGTAATATTTTTGGATGATACTTGTATTAGTTCTTAAGCACAAGAAAACTTACACTTATTGAAACTTTGGTAATAATGTAAAAGTACTTTCCTAAAAATGACTTTTATTTATTTGTTTATGTATAACAGACATATAAAAAAGATGTAGTTGACATAAATTTATCTCTAAAATAAAAACTGTTCTAAAATTTATTACTTCAGAAAACTAACTTTCGGTTAATCATTTACTTAACACATATTATTTGGTTTATTCATTATTCAAAAATATACAATTTTTAATTATTAATCGATCAAAATTAATCGGATAACCGAATGACGGTTAATTGATTGGATACCCTAAAATGTATGTATGTACAAATTAAATTAATTTAATATTTAATAATATGTTGCTCTAATTAAAATCAAAGGAATTAGTTTATTTTTGTTACAATTTAAAATATGGTTTAATTAATAAATTTAGCTGACAGACCAATAATTTAATAAAAATAAAAGAACAGTAAAATGTATTAAATTCTTTAAAAATTAAAAAAAACCTACGTCCTTTCTTTAAAAAAAAAAAAGATGAAGGCTTCAGCAGCCAATTCCTTATTATATATTGATACGTAAATTTACGAATATTTATTATTAATGAATAAAAAATGAAATAAGTAAAATAAATCATAGAGTGATATATTAAGCGTCAAAAAAGGTCAACAATTCATAAACTTTAATTTTATTTAATATTTCATTAATAGATTCTTCAGTCTTAAGACCCGTAAAACTTAATTATTTAATTAATTGTACTCATCGGAAATATTCAAAACTGGTTGCAATTAATTGTAATAATTTCGTTTAGCTGATTTTTTCATGTTGGCTATTTTTGTTTTTTAATTTTTTACGTTAATGTGATGTAGAATTTTTTTTTTATTTGGGTGCTTTTATTACATTAGCGTTTTTTTCGTTTTGGGGATTTATTTTTTGGAAAGTAGATTTTTTTATTTTAGCAGAATTATACGTTTCTGCGACTTTTTTATATTTAGGCGTTTTTTTCATTTTGACATTTTTTCCGTTTAAGATTTTATTTTTTTTTTTTTTTTTATTTTGGCGATTTTTCTGTTTTTTTTTTTTTTTTTTGATTATTATTCAATACTATGAATAATAATAGAAAATAACTTTTATTTTTATTTTTCCCCAAAGAATATAAAAGTGAATTTTATAATTCAAAATATCCATAAATAAAAGAACAATATAAAAGCTGAAATTATTTCTCCACTTTTTTTTTCATTATACATAGGACTTAAACAAAAAATAAATAAAGCAATTCAAAGTATTAAACCAGTGATAGGCACAAAGAGAAGACGTAAAAGTTTTAATGTGTTAGTGTAATAGGTCTGTTTACATTTTTGTTGCAAATATATATCTCACATACAAAAAAAATAATAATTTTTTTCTTACGCTTTTGTTACGTGTTACGTGCGACATGAAACTGCATTGTGAAAACTAGAACAAAACTAAATGATATTTTGTTTTTTATTCACTCTCAATTATTTAGCTTCGTTAACCTTCGTATTGTGTATGTGAAAATGCTGAAAACACACGGCTACGGAATGCTATGTGCACCGGTGTCTATATTAAAAAATTTGTCTATGTTGTATAACACTCCTCTCTCACAAGTCACTCAATTAAAATTTGAAAAAACTCTAATTTAGTGTTTTTGTATCAATACAACTTATGTGATTTGTTTTTGTAAAGAAATAACAACAATGATACTGCTTTGAATTAGGAGAGCTGTATGATATACATTAGTAATATAAGAGGAGAGATTGATAATTTGAGTCGTTCCACAGTGAGTTAGAATGCCCCGAAAATGAAGATTAATTCAGATTTTGCTTTATATTTAATTTTGTTGAACGATCAGTTCATATTGGACCATAGGTCCATTAGAAGCCCCTCCCTTTGGTGTTCATATAAATGCTAGTGCCTAGATAATGTATATGCATAAGAAAGTTTTACAGAAATATATTGCACTTCCAAATTTCATTAAAAATCATCAACTTTTGACAAGTCCCATATTAGACTGCAAATTTTTTTCCATTCTTTTTCCCACAACGACTTAAAACATATGGAAAAAATTATTAAATTATTAAATTTTACAAGTGTCAAACTATTTATTATTCGCATTCTCAGATATTTAATCTAAATTTAAACCATTAACAAAATACTGGACCAATTTACTAATTATTTAATTATTTACAGCAAAATAATAATTTGAAGACTGAAATAAATAAGTGTTATGTATTGTGAAATAAACTTAAATATTTTCCGAAATGGCAAATATTGACAAAATATTTTTTCGTAGTATACAAGCTAAGATCCCATATTTTATTGCGGTACAAACCTTTTTACCAGATCTTTTCCGATAATCCTATTAAACACAGGAAGTATCTCTGAAATATTATTAGGGTTTTTTCGAAAAATTATTAAAAATATTTATACAACATATATCCGAATAATTTTTTTTAGAAACATAGCACAGAGGAGTCAATTGCAAAATTTTTGTCAACAAATCTTTATCTCATAAACTACTATGGAAAGTTGTAGAAGAGAACCTAATACTAAATAAGCAACAGGGTGTCAAAGTTGACAGTACGTTTTAAGTTTCAAAAAATCGTAATGGTGGAAGGTCAATGTATGCGGGGAATTAAATTCATGACAATTAAATTCATGACAATATTTTAAAATTTCCCTTTGTCAATTTTTGTAAACAATGATTGATTTTTAAGTTGGTAATAACGCTGCCTCTCGCAGTCGCGTGACGCATACATTCTAATTTCTCTCTAATTTCTAAAAGTCAAGTGCAATGGAACAAACTCTTTAGAAAAGATGCATTAATGCATTCGTTTCTGGCCGGGCGGAAGGCAGTTTAATTCCAAATCGATTTAAATATATTTTGGATTTAATCAATGTCAATAAATTTTTAATCGATAAATATGAAATTTTTTCCAAAATTCTCCATTTTTTGTGGGGTGCAAATCTAAGTCAATTTAAAATTTCTTTATTAACCTTCATAAATAGTCTTATGTTTTGAAATATGCAAGGAAAAAATCTTATATAAATAAAACTTTGGGAAAAAATTGAAAGAATTGTACTATATTTTTGTTAAGAAAGATGCAATTTTTCGTGCTAATTTCAAAGTGCTGTCTTTGGAAATTTTTAACGGCTAGACGAATTGACATAATCAAATAATTTTTCAGCATGTTATTTCGAAATGTGTTAGAAATTACAGAATATTTCAAAAAAGAACTTATTCCCGAAAAGCTAAATAAAGTCGTGGCAAAAAATAAAAATTCAAAATTCAAGCGTAAATATATTTTTAACTGTAAAAAATAATTTAGATGAGTAAACATGTTTTTTCTTTATCTCGCCAAGCACTTTGAAAACGAACTAAATTTTTTGAAATTGAAATTTTTTAAAAGGTTTATCTCTTTTCATTACAGGGTGGTTGAAAGATGACTTTTCTGAAAGATTATATTCTCGTCATTACATTATATAGAAAATTTCAGGAGGTGATAGAGGTTTGTATTTTTAGATGGCATATAACAATGTATTGACTATTTTGCCTACAAGTGTCGACTGTGAAAGATGCTTTTCATCCGTACCACGCATTGCACAGTGGGGCAGAATCGAAATTTTGGAAATAAATCTGTAACTTCTGATTGGCCGGTTGGATTTTCATGAAATTTGGTATAGCCGTAGCAGAGGAGTGTGCAATTTTATGTTTGGAAGGGGAACACAACAATCCCCAATTGTTTCTCGTTCGATTTCAAATATTTTTATATATTGTTGTAGGCCCTGATAAGACCTATAAAAAACATACATGTCCTATTTATCTCTTATAGTTTTCGAGTTATTTGCGTTTGAATTTTTAAGCACCATAATTTTGCATAATGGTCCAATTTTTGCATATATATCCTAGGATTTCCGACCGATTTTATTAGTTTTTTTCTGAACTTGTTAAAGAACAAAATTATCTATTGAATAAAAAAATTTGGAGTCGATATCTTTACCGAGTTCAAAAATAAACGATTTTGAATTTGAAAATTGCAAAAAGACGACTTTTTGAGTTTTTTTTAGCCGAAAAAGTATCTACACTCTTTTTTATCTAAAATAAAATTTTCTATAGCAACATTTTTCTGAAAGCTAACTTTACAGAGATGACTTTAAGATAAAAAACAAGCCCAATAACTCAATTGGTCATGGTACACACCCTCCCGAATTCGACTCATTTTATATGAAAATTTTGATTTTAGACCATATTTTCTCAAATCCCAAAGTACGAATCGACAAGCGGAATATATTTTAAGAATCTTCAATATGTTGTTAAAAGTTTTAAATCGAAATTTACGGGACTTCGGAAAAATGTAGATTCTATAGCCAAAAATGTAAAAAGTACCATTTTTTGGGAATTTTGATTAGTTTATTTTGAAAATTCAGGAAAACCCTACCCGTGATTGCAATTTGGTTAACGCGCTTTTATTTATATTAATAAGATCCACATTTCCTGCAAATTTTATTAAGATATCTTTATAAACAAATATGTTATTACAATTAAAAAATTTGTATTTTCTCCCAAATTGGGAGAAGACTAGAAGGACCTTTATTATATGTGAACAAAAAGAACAAGAATAAGGAACAACTTGGCATTGTTCATAGAACTGAATTGTTCAATTGTATATGTTCGTCCATGAACAACTCAACTCTATTACACATACTATAATAATATATATTTATCATTTAATTTACACATTAACAGGAAATGTAACGAATATAATTTGTTCTTCATAAAGTGAACACCATCATCACTAAAAATTATTTTCTGTATTTGATCATTGCGGAGTTCATTACTTCTAAAAATAAATTAACGTTGTTTAAATTTAATTATGTATTTTAATTTAGCCATTATTATTGTATCTTATTTTTTTACATTTTTATTTTTAATATATATTTTTCAATGTCAAAATAATAAATCAAATTTTTGGTTGAGAAAACCGAATTTTGGATTTCTTAATTAATAACGAATTTCGAAATTCTTATAACAAATTTATCATTGTAACTACCGAAAATTTTTTACTTGAAACTTAGATATTATATAAAATTCTATAATCTCTTTCAATTTTTTTTTTTAAATGAAGTGATCTAAATTACTGAATTTACTATTGGAAATACATTGATATCATTATAATTATGTTTTAAATAACATAAACATAGATTTATTCAATTAATAGTTTTGTTATAATTTAAATAGCATAACAGTTATGATTATTAAATATTAGATATGATAATTGTTTTCCAACCAGTTCTTTTTCTGTGTGCACTGTAAACATAAAAGTGATTACAGGAAAATTGTTTGCCTATTAATTACATAGATGCTTTTGATCCCGACGATTTCTTCTTTTTGTATTTTTAAATTTGTATATTTAAATTTCTGAAGTGATAAAAAAAATAGAGTAAATTCTCCTAATGGGTGCGTGCTAAGTCTACATCAAGTATGTACCTTGTAGCTAATTGGCACGTTCCTGGAGGATAAGTTGCGTATGGCCCAAGTATTTTTCAAAGTCATTTATTTTTATTCTCTATCTCTAATCATCTATAAACATTCTATCAAAGTAGGGTATTTACTCATAAAAGTTTATTCTCTCTCCTCTTCTTAGGTATTAGGCTTATCAGAAATATTATCATTTGTTAATAGAATAAAAAGACATGTCGCTTATACAACCATTTATTATTATTTATTTTTTTTTTTATTTTTTTTTTGTTGCAGATAAGAAAAACATTAACGTTTAGATTAACGTTACGTCTGCGACAAAATAAAATTCACATAACAAACACACAAAAAGTACAAGTTCCAGGACATAAACCATTCATTAAAATAACGAAATTCCTCACAAAAAAAAAGACATAAATATATATATAAAGAAAGAAAACGAAATAAAATTTAGCACCAAAAACGGAATTACAACAAAACCAGTCAACATAAAAAAAAGAAAAGAAACAAAGCCGAAGTTAATAAATTAAAAGAAATCAATTAATTGTGTGATATAAAATCTTATGATGTGTGACTAAACTGAATAGAACACAACATTAACGAATCAATTAATTCAATATGCTCGGATCGTACACAGAGAAAACAGTTTCTTTGTGGCAACCGAATTTTAAGCCAATTGAATTTGGTCGGTTGAATCAACTATCTCAATAAATTGTTGTGATAGTCGAATATTTCATTTATGTATTTAATTAATTTAATTAAATTGTCTTTTCAAGGGTTTTTTAGTTATAATCACTAAAATTAATATCTAAAAAATTCGGTTCCTAAAACATAATTGAAAATAAAATGTCAAAAATATTATAAATATTTTATTTATGTATAGACAATATATATATATATATATATATATATATATATATATATATATATATATATATATATATATATATATATATATATATACATATATACTGCCTGGCACTTGAATAAGGAATCATATTTTGTTAACTTTAATTAAGTATATCTCAAACTAAAGTTGTGGCTTTAGTTTCCAGAAGAAATAAAATATATACATATTTTGTTATACTAAAATTATGCATATATTTAAAGACGTGTATTTCTGTGGTACTTTTTTGTGTGTCACTTGAATAAGGAATATTTTAAAACTAAGCAAACTGTAACTTATTTTTAAATTTTAGGTTATAAAAATGAAAGTTATTATTTTCTAGCATTCAATTAGTAATGAATGTTGCCACCATTTTTAGAAATAACCTCAAAAATGCGATTTGGCATCGACTTGTAAAATGACTCTAAGTAATTTATCGAAATTTAACTCCATGCTTCCGTTATTGCATCCTTTAAGGATTCTATCATCTCAAATTGTTTTCCTCCTTCATAAACTTTTAATTCAAGCCAACCCCAAACATTTTCCATTGGATTCATGTCTGGTGAATACGGGGTCTAATGCAAAAGTTGAACACCTTGTTAATTAATCCATTGGCGGTATGAATCGGAGCGTTGTCGTATTGGTACTTCCAAGGTATGGGTCCAAAGAAATCATTAAATTTTGGAAATGCTTCATCCAGAATATGTTTGTAAGTCGTTGTAGTCATTTTGTTGGATACAAAAACCAACTCTATGGTACCATAATACGAAATGGCACCCCATACCATTATTCCGCTCTCTCGGCTGTGTCTGCGGCACAAAAATAATTCCTTCTTATTTAGGTCATGGAAGTAATAGTTATACCCGTCGGGACCATCAATATTAAACTTTCTTCCATCGGAAAATACAACTTAAACCATTTTTCAGACCATGTCATTGTATTTTTGGCAAACTGTAGACGTTGTGATTTGCGTTTTTCATTAAGTGGTGTTTTTTTCTTTTTTTGCAGTTTTCGCCAGACTATGTATAGGCACGACTTTAAAATATGGTACACTGTTCTTAGACTGGCACTGACTGCACCTTTTTTACGACATGGCAAAATTTGATGCAATTCTAGGAATTTTTCGTCTTTCTTTTGGAGTATTGCCATTTTCTTCAGCCCTTTCATGTTTTTTTTCCATATCTTTCCACGTTATTTAAATAATTGTACACAACTGTCTTTCCTCTATTAATTTTTTTGGCTATTCGGACCGGATTCTGACCGTGAGATTTCAAAATAAGAATTTTTTTCTTTTTCAGAGTTATTAAGAGCCTTACCACTTTCCATTTTGAATAAAAACTATTTAAGAACTATCAAATTAAAAATTCTCTATCCGTTTATATTGAAAGAAATTCAAACCATAGCCTTCCTGATTAATATTAAAAGAATTCCTTATTCAAGTGACACACGAAATAGTACCAAAGAAATACATGTCTTTAAATAAATGCATAATTTTAGTATAACAAAATGTGTATATTGCGCAAAAAAATATTTTTTTCTGAACTTTAGTTTAGGAGATATACTTAATTAAAGTTAAAAAATATTATTCCGTATTCAGGAGGCAGGCAGTGTATATTGATAAATAACATCTATGTAGCTACGTATGTATGTATGTATGTATAAACTTCCCATTTTAGTAATTATGTGCTATGATTTTTGTTAATGGAATATGATTAAATATTCCCACTTTTAAAGACAAAACCAAACACAAACGTTTTCGAAGGCGAAACAAATATTTTAACAAGGAACCATCCTATAAAAAAAAGCAACAGTAGCAATAGTGGGGGCATTTGTTTACATTACTAATCATACTTATTTCATTTATATTAGTTATTGATTCGTCTGTCCAACATTTGTAACATTTCCATCAAATAACGGAAGTTGTATATTGTAAAGAGAAAACCCAATATGTATATATTTATCTTTTCAAATGATTATCAGTCAACCTACTCGCATAATTTGTAGCTACTGGATGCAATTAGTGGATCTTCTATTAGCTGTATTTCATTATTTAATGTATTTTATGGAACATAATATTTTTTTATTTTTTATTTTTTTGATTGATATTTTTATACCCTTCACCATAAATATATATGTATATATATATATATATATATATATATATACATTGTAGAGAATAGCTTAACATCGAGATCGATATGACCCCAGTACGATGAAATACGGTCGAACTTCACAAGGGGTTGCCAACGCGTCAGCTACGAATACTTGTGCCCATTATTACCGTGCACGGAATTGCTGATGGCCACGATCGAAGACTATTATAGACTATTGCAGAAGTTGCTTTAACGAGCAGGAGAAATAAACAGTGGACCATTTTCTTTGTCACTGTCCTGCTCTTGCGAATATTAGCACTACAGAATTTGATAGTCCACATATGAATGGTTTATCTGATTTCTCTACAATTGATGACAGACAGGTTGGATCTTTTATTCGTGCGTAAGGTTGGTTCAATTTCTACCTAATTTTGGACGTGTGAAAAGAGATTCACATGAATCCTCAGGGTAGCACAATGGTACCAATAAGGCCCAAGTGAGCTGTCTATTTTATATATTCACAGCTGCCCATTTAATCTATCCTAACTTAAAAGGGTATATTTGTTATTCCGTTTCTAATTTCCACAATTTTCGTCGAAGAGCAAAAATGTTCCTATTTTCTGGATCTATATAAGAAATGATGTCGATAAGACGATATCCGTTATTTGTCGATTGAAGTGGCGTTTATGACGCTCACCGACAACTGCCATACATATATAACGCCTTAATAAAATACTTAAATAAAAAAATTAATGGTGGATATTAAAAGTGTGTTAAAAGTGATAGATGATATTTCATTATAAATTAATATTTAGACAAGTTTTTTCTTTCTTTTTTAACTGGTCAAGTATTTAGTCTCTACAAATTTTATTTTAGAATTCATTTAAATTTATATTTTATATTTCTTAAAATTTAAAATTTTTCTTTTTATTTTAAATGCTTATTTAAGTCTTGGAAAGCCATTCATATATATAAGCATAGCACACGAAAAATATGAAAAAAATATGTATGTAATTCTGGTTATAAAAATTAAACCAATAGATTAATTCTTGTAAAATGATATTTTTATAAAAGGCTGTTGTATTTCAGCTTTAAATTTAAAAGAATTATTTATTTTTTTGTGGGCTTTTAACAAAATGTTTAATCTTTTCTGGAATAATGAGAGCTATTGCTGTATTTTTATTTCTTTTTTAAACATTATTTCAGTTTTTGTTGAGCCTTTACTGCTCTTTAAATGTTTTTTAATTATGGCCGAGTACCTTTTAAATGGACGGAATCAGGACTGTTTGATAGATTTTTCTTCTTTGCTACATAAAAATACCTTTTGTTTAATACCACTTAGTAGATTTTTTTCTGTAATGAAAAGTATCAGAATCAGGCCAGAAAAACAGACTATGTTTTCTTGTGAAAGGAATAAATATTTTCCATAGGCACTCATTCAAGTATATTTCTGTCTTAATGGAGCCATAGCTATGAAGTGCTTTTTCCTCGCACAACAGTGGGACATATTTGTACTTTTCTGATCGTATATCTATACCCAGCAAAAAACGAACAAGTGCTTCCAAAAAAAAAAAAAAAAACTTTTTCATCATTTCAAAAGTAGAACTAAGTGCATATTTTGCACTTTTTTGGAAAGGAATAAAAATTACTTCAAAAAAAGTGAAAATAAATTTATTTTTGGCTTTTTTATGAAAAAGTAAAATTTCATAAATTGATAAGTTATTTTATTATCCACTAACAAAGCTAAAACCATATATTTGTTAAAAAATTTTATAAATATAGTTTTAAGAAAAGTACTTCAAAAGCAATGAACAAGAAACATAAAAGAATAACACCCCACCAATTGCAAGCATTGGTTTAAAAAAATAACTTCTGCAGCTCTTTTTCAACACTAAGTACCTTCCTTCCGATGACAACTAATAATGACTTTTTCATCATGAATATTTCAGCTCTTTTTCATTTTTTTTTTTTTTTTTTTTTTTTTTTTGTTGCTGTGTAACAACTTGACTTTTTGTAATAAACTAACACAATTTTGCACCAAAAATCCTGAGAATATTTTATACAATATTATTCAATATGAGCTAAATCCATTTTCGGAGTGTTCGATTATCTTTTACTGAAATTTCCGTTTATAATATTTACTATAGCTATTAAAAAGGCGAAAATTACCTTAAATATTTTGAAAATTTAGGAGAATTTGATCTTTTTAAATGATATTTCCCCTAGTATCTGCGATATAGAATTTCCAACCAGGAAGTTTCAAAAATTTTGCCAGTTAGAACATTTTGTAGCCCATTATATAGTATTCTCTTAAAATTTGTATTATTTGGTCTGCGGTTGTATAGTCTGAAAATTAAATTTTTCATATGCTAACAGGTTTGCCTTCGATGGTTATGAACTCTTTATATTTTTTAAAACGTCCAAAACTTTATTTCGTATCACGCCTGCATTTTTAGCAATTGGTCGAAACTAATTTTGCTATTACAAGAAAATTTAGCATATGCTTCCTGAGAATAATAAGTAATATTTAGTTCATTAGTTCACGATACTAATTTTATTTATAAATAATAAAAGTTGTACGCATACATTCTTGTTGTGCGCACACCTCAAACAAATTTTAGATTTAAGCAAATTCATGCACACAGAAAAATATGGTTGAGCCTGATAACAGACAATTATTCAGCAAGTTTAAAAATTATATAATAATATTATGGTTAAGACACAATAATATAAATTTCGCAACCATACTTATTATGGATCAACAATCCAGCACACGGTTCATGTAACCATATAATATTTGTACATAATAAATATATGCTTATTACATCCTTTTTGTATGATTACAAATTAAATAAAAATATATAGCTCTTATGGTATGATTGCAGAAACCATTAGTAAATTATTAAATAATGTTGCAAAATTGTCAAATATTTTCTTTTTTGTATGAAAAATTTTTAAAAATGTACAAAGATCCGACAATGTCATCTAATAAAACATATAGATATACATATATATGAACATTTGATATATAAATAAAACACTATTTTAAAAGGTTTTAAACACAAATACATAGAAGGCTATATAGGTAGAAGTGCAAATAGTTACCCAGCGGTTCGCCGAACTATTTCGGTAACGTCGTATTCGTTAGCCACTAAGAAATAAAACTAGTTATTTTTCAACCCCCTCGAAATGTTCTTAACTGGTGAATTTAACATGGGGATGTCATTGGAAGTAATCAATTGGCAACCCTACGCATTACTATTCACTAGTATTTCGGAAGGTACTGTGAAGCTAAATATATTATCATAAGTAATAAGCTGTAATAATCTGCATAAAAATTCACTAGTAATTTCGAATGAAATATCATTATACAAAACAAACAAGCACTACCACCATAATAAGTCACTAGTATTTTCAGTAGTACCAAAACTTTCATATTTAGGACGAAAAATCCTGAAATATAAAAAAATAAAATTATTTGTATTATTATTTTGTATTTATTGAGCTTTAATTTCCCTGATAATTATTTTTATTTATTTTATTAATTTATTTTTATTTTATTTTTTATTTCTGATGTTGTAATTTTACATTTTTCTCCATCGATGTCTTCAGCTGGGCTTGAACTTCAAACTTTCTGGTTTGTAGGCACGCGCATTGTGCATTGTGCTATTGATCTCTTTATATAACATTTTGCTATGTCCTCTTTTGAATTTCAATGGTTCCTGTAATTTATGCACCATCTGTCCCAAAAAACTCATAGTGAATGGAAATGGATAATTTAAATATTATTTTATTATTTTTGTATTATTTATTTAGACAAAACGTGATCATTTAACAACCAGTTTGTCTGGTTTCTCAGGATAATTCAAACCCCATTCCATGCTTGGTTAAAATATGCCGATTTCTTTTTTAAGACTATTTCAAAACTCCAATCTTAAACTTTTAAAAATTTTGTTAAACAAATTTCAAAAAAGTTGGAATAAAACTATACAAATTTATAGACAATACTACAGGAAATAAAATTAAAAAAGTACTAGGTCTATACCTTGTATGACTAAACCGTACCTGTGATTTAAATTTTGGGGATTTCGACAAAAAGGCATTTTTTATGGTGTTTTAGTTATAAAGTCAATTTGTTTTAGAACTGATATTCAAACTAAGCAGAATTATTACAGAGTAATTCCATTTTAAATTTAAAAATTTTGACCTCTCAAATTTTCTCTGCAGCAATTATACAAAAAAAAAATATACAAAATATTAAAGATGGACTTTTTTAGATGAATGTCACTAAAGAAAATTCTTACAAAAAATTATGTTAATTTTTCAAAATTTTCACGTGGCATCTTAAAATACAATATTTGATAAATCCACTCCAAAAATTTATTTTGATATTTTTTATATAACAAAAGTTATGGCCATCTAAATAAATGTGTTAATTACTTTCAAAGCTGTAGAGTTGCCACAGTTCTCAAAATAACAATGAGAAGAATTCATTTTACATGTCTCTGTATCCTCCTCTACACATGCACCAAATTTTATCTAAATTAGTAACCAAGGGTCAAAATTTTTTAAATTTAAAATGGAATTACTCTACAGAATAAGATAAGACATATCTCAGAAAATATATTCTGAAGTTTTTAGGATAATTTGACTTATTATTCAAGGTCAAAGGTCAAAATTTGAAATATTTGAAGGTTTTAAGGAATACATAATGAAAAATCTTAATTTTTATGTAGATTTCAATAAAATTTTACGGAAATATAACTAAAAGACCTTTATTGATATGAATTGTAGAAAAGGCAAATATATCCTTCAAGTGAGCTTGGGGTCAGCATTTTTTTAAACGCATCGTTTCTTAAATATTTGTAAAGTCAATGTTATTAACTAATATCATAGACAAATTGAGGATAATTACCTCATTCTCATTCAAGTTAAGTCATGCTAAGTCATCAGAATTCTTCACAGAAATCATTGTATCCAAATCCAGATAAAAAAGATATTTCTTCATGATGTTTTCCTTAAAAATTTTAAATATTTAAGATTTTAATATTTGACCATCTTATTTTAAAGATAATCTTTGTCAAACTTTCTTAAAAACTGCAGAATATATTTTCTGAAATATAGTTTAACTTATTGTTCAATAACTTTGTTTAGTCTGAATATCAATTTAAAGAAATTGACTTTATAACTAAAAAACTGCAAAAAATTACATTCAGCTGAAATCCGCAATGTTCAAATTGCAGATGCGGGTTATTTATACAAGGTATTGACCTATTTCTTCTTTATTTTTATTTTCTGTAGTATTGTCTATAAACCTGCATAGTATTATTTAAACTTTTTTGAACTTTGTTTAACAGTCTTTAAAAATCAAAATTTTTAAACCAAGCATGGAAAGGGGTTTGAATCAATCGATAAAACAAAAACATATTTTTCAGTAATGAGGGTTAAAATTTAATTGAAAATAGTATTTCATTTAAACACAAGTGTTCTAAAATATATTAATGGTATATTAATGGTAATAAAAAAAACATTTTTTAACCGATTTTACGAAATTTTAACATTTTGTTACAAAGCAAAGTATTTAATAGTAAGATTTTTCTAAAAACTGTATAAAAGCCATATTCTCTCCATACAAAACTCAGGTCCGATGCGGCACGGGTTAACAATATCCGATTTTGCTAATATTACACACAATATATTTTTAGAACCCAATGAATGATTCTAAGCGAAGTTACGGTCAAAAGCCGGTAAATTTTGGTCCAATCTATATATATATATATATATATATATATATATATATATATATATATATATATATATTTATACATTACTAACAAAATTATTTAATATTGTCTTTAGTAGATTGTTGTATACCAATCGGTTCAGAATCAATTTATGAGTCGGTTTAACGATATTAGCTTGGCTGCCCGGCTTTACATGAAAACCTTGTGAACAAAAAACTAGTCGCAATTTTAACTCATTTTATCATAACTGCGAAGCCTATTGAAATTCGTTATGATCGGTCAATTATTTCACATAGCCCCCGTACAAGTGTCCCACCGGAATAGGATTTTAACGCTTATTATTACCTCAATTATGTCAATATTTACAAATAAGACTGATACAAGCTTCAAATTTCAATTTTTATGTAGATTAGTCCATAATTGATAACTGCACCCATACAAGGCCCATTTCTCAAAATCACTTTAAAGTACATAAATCACAAAAATGTTATGTATGCAGAAAGCACTGTGATAGATTTTAGGAGGATCGGTCCATCATTGACCATAGCTCCCATATAAGACATTCTAAGAAAATTACTTGTACGCATATACATAATGGTATAGGGTATGATCTAGCTAGGCCGATTAAAGCTTTCTTGCTTGTTTTTACTTTAAGTTTATTGGGGTCCTAATCCAACTATTCAGATCAGTTTTTTTTACTATTTAAGGTTAAAAAATTTACACACATATTTTTAAAAATTTTTTTTTAATAATTAAAACAGAAGTAGTTTTATTTAAATTTCCAAATAAATTGCTCAAATTACCTATGGCAACCACTAAAATGATTATTTAATTAATAATAGGTAAATATTTGTGTTAATATAATATATACATAAATAAGTATCATAATTAGTTAGCATTTTAATTCGTTTTCATACTTGGTTTTTAAAAATATCTCTTATAAATTTAGTAAAATCATATTTTCTTGTGAAAGTATACACTATGTAACCGAATTATAAATACACCCTATTATTGCGGATTTCTGGAGACATAAAAGTCATATAACAAAGAAAATTGGCAATAAGTAAAAGCAATTGAAGTAGAAAATATTTCTATGATTTTTTTTTTTCTACTTTGAATTTTATTATGTATTTTAAGGTGATTCTCATTTAAGTAAAGTCATGCTAAGTCATCAGAATAGCCCACAGAAATCATTTTATCCAAATCCAGATGAAGAAGATATTTTTTCATGATGTTTTCCTTAAAAATTTTGTATTATGTATTTTAAGGTGAAAATTATTATTTGCTAATAATTTTCACCTTAAAATACATAACTAAACTAAAAACTTAAAATTTTTGAAAACAGAAAGAGGAAAATATACAGGGAATATAAATTAATAATAAGTACGTACAGTTATATTTTTAAAAAATATATTAAACTCAAAAAAAGAAAAACAAATATCACCGACGTCTACCTCGCAAGTGTTGCCATCATATTTTCACTTAAGGACCTCCTTGCATCAATTATTGGTTATTTTGGATGAAAGCAATTTCATATATCTGATTTTCAAGGTAAATCCAACTGATTAACATTAATTATTTTCAAATGGCTTCTGATTTATAATGTATCAATATTTTTGTTAGGCCAATTGTGTGGACTAAAGCGTGGGAAATTGGCTCATATCTGCGAACATTTTCTCCGAAAGGAACAAGATAGTCTTATTATACTCAAATATACTTTATGGGATTTGTGAAATGACTAGAAAAAGCCATTGAAAGCACACAGAAAAACCCAAACAATTGAACATTCACTACCAAAATGTATTTTTGTGGAAATGTGGAAAGTCCTTTCGTAGGTCCCTACCATAATTATTAAACGTGGCCCAGGCGTGTTAAGTTAAATATCTCTATATCCAAAAAAGATATACCACTGACATACTAAATGATTTTTGACGTTGAATTTACGTTTAAGATCTTTCTTCTGAACTAACCTTTCTTCGCAACCATAACGGTTGTTCAGAGACCTTGACCAAAATATGAATAAATTACAAAAATATTTTTTTTTTTTGAATTGCCTGAATGATTTCCGAATCAGAGCTCATTTTACAATATTTAAGGAATGTCAGTCCGTCGAATTTACTCTAAAAATCAGATATATGAAAGTGCTTTTCATCCAAAATAAACAATAATTGATGCATGGAGGTCCTTAAGCGAAAAAATGATTGCAACACTTGCGAAGGAGACGCCGGTGTTATTTTTTTTTTTTTAATATATTTTTTAAAAATATAACTCTAGGTACTTATTATTAATTTATATTCTTTATATATTTTGCTCTTTCCGTTTCAAAAAAGCTGAAGTTTTTAGTTAAGTGCATTTATAGTTTTGAAACGCTGCTAAGTAATTTTTACCTTAAAATATATAGTAAAATTCAAAGTAGAAAAAAAAATTCATAAAAATATTTTTTAATTCAATTAATTTTATATATTGGCAATATTTATTATTCTACGACTTTTATGTCTCCAGAAAACTGCAATAATAGGGTGTGTTTATAGTTCTGTAACGTAGTATATATACGGACCAACCTATTTGAAAAATTATATACGTATATAGGTACTTAAAGTGAAATGATTTTAATAATATAATAAAAACTGGTTATCTTCCTTAAATATCTCTGTTCGAATATATTACAAAAAGAATAGCAAAAAATTTTCTTTTATATTCTTGGTTCTTTGTAACCTTTGGCACGTCACTTATTGCATTACATTTCACCAGAGCCTTCACTAATTTAATAGTTGTAATAAATGAATGTAATGAAATTTCTAGAGACAAACTTAATAGTTCTTGGCAGGTTGTCAACTAACTGAATTATATTTCAACAGTGAATTCACTAAATTAATGGTTGTAACGAATTCATATATATTATTGTGAATTTCTGAGGCCGAAGTGCCTCCAATTGAACTATATTTCTATACTGATATCACTAAAAGAAATGGTTCTAACAAATTCATATATAATATGAGAGTAAATTTCTGAATTAAAATATTTTTAACACTCTCAACATGTATACTCTATTACTTATTTCAGTAACGAAATTTGGTGCGGAAGGTGATCGTTTAGCAACTACTTGCACTACTAAGAATAACTACTGAATCATCTAAGTAATTATATATCTAGTCCTAAAGAGTACATAGGCACCTTTAGAACCGTTGGGTATGTATTTTGTTAAAATTTCCTGTTTAATTATAGTATACATATACGTATACATGCATCTGTGTTGTGGTAGTTAAAATATTTAAAATTCTATATTCTTTTGTACAATATTCATTTTTAAATCTTTTATGCGTGTTTATATTTATGTAGTTATTTTTTAAGAAACTTTAATATTCTTATATATTCGTAATATTCTTACCTTTTAGCAAGTAAATTTCAATTTACATGTATATATTACCCATGTCCATGATGATATACTTATATAAACTAGGTTTAACAGGGTGTATTACAATAAGAAACATTCTTGATAAAATTTAAAACTTCATTATTTTTCTCTTTTACAAAAAATTCATTTTATTAAATATTTTACTCCCTAAACAATATATTATGGAGGAGTGGTTCAAACTTAGACCAAACTATTTGACAAAATAATTTTTGATATGGATATAAAAATTATTATTAATAAATATACATTTATCAATTTCATTCCCCTTACAGTAACCCTCTTTTCAGTTTCTAAAGTATGTTAAATCATGTAACTACAAGTAGTAGTGTAAGAATACATGATAAGTTCAAAATATAAAAATGTATATGGAAGATAGTTGAAAATGTTATATGAACATGATATACAAAACTTTGCATTTCGACATAGAATTATTTCATCTTTTCTTTCTTCAAATTTATTACTTTATATAAAACACAAAGAAAAAAATTTAACAATAAATAAGAACTTTGTTTAAGTATCATAAAATACTTGATAACATAAATTAAACTTTGTAAGTCCGAAAACTCTTTTTACTCTTTCTTCCACAAAATATACAGTAATATTTATAACTAAACTTAAGGATTATTTTTCCATTTAACAGAACATAAACGAAAATCTACTTTGATTCAAGTGATGTGGGAGAAAATTTAATATGTAATTGATTTCGTAAACACTTTCCAAAAGTTATTTATATACTGAGTTATTTATACACTGAGTTATTTATACACTGAGTATCACTTAACCCGAAACTGCGTCAGTCGACTAGCAGGGCTCTTATATATAGATCAAAGATAAAATTTTTACTTTAGAGCTTCATGTTTCCATATAAACTGAGATTCATATAAAAAAATTCATTTTTGGTTTCAAATATACGTAATCTCAGATTTCTTTATTTTTGCTCTAGCGCCTATAGGTTCCTAATAAAATGAGATTTTAGTTTTTTATATAAAAAGTAAATTTTTCGTGAGAAAGATAAGTGATCATAGACTTTCATTATTTTTTCTCTATATAAAAAGTAAATTTTTCGTGAGAAAGATAAGTGATCATAGACTTTCATTATTTTTTCTCTAGAGCCCCTAGTTTCCCTACAAATCGAGAATTTAGATTTTCATATAAAAATCGATTTTTGATGAGAAAGATAAGTGATCATAGCTTTTCATTCTTCCGCCTCTAGCGTCTCCAGTTTTCTTATAAATCGAGATTTTAAATTTTCATATAAAAACTTGATTTTTGATGAGAAAGGTAAGTGATAACAGTTTTTCATTATTTTTCCTCTAGCCCCTCTAGTTTTTTTATAAATCGCGACTTTATATTTCCATATAACAAATCGATTTTTAGTGAGAAATATGAGTAATCAAAGGTTTATATTCTTTTTCATCTAGTGCATCTATTTTCCTTATAAATCAAGATTTTAAATTTTCATATAAAAAATCGTTTTTTAGTGAGAAATATGAGTGATCATGGATTTTCATTATTTTTTCGTCTAGCGACTCTAGTTTCCTTATAAATCGTGATTTTAGATATTCATTAAAATAAAATGATACTAGGTGAGAAAGATAAGTAATTAAATTTTTTTGTTATCCTTTTCACCCTAGCGCCTTTGGTTTTCTTTTCATAGGGATATTGGATATAAATTCTTAAGCATTATTATACCTTATGTTTAATGAATGCCGCTGAGAAATACTTTTCCTTTATTAACCTTAATTGAATTTGTCAAACAATTGCAATTAATTCTAAATTACTTCTAATTACATATTACAGGTACGAGTATTGATAAATATTTAATTTAGGTAATTAGTGTCTGCAATAAGTATGAAAGAAAAAGGAAAAGAAATGCTTTAATTCTTATATTATGTACATAATTAAAACCTGCTCTTATATGTATATGTATATATATATATATATATATATATATATATATATATATATATATATATATAATAGTACTTACATCTAAAATATTTACCTCAGAAAATGTTTACCATCATTGTGATAAAATTTAAACAATATTCCTTATGGTAGGGTTAAAAATTTTAATAAAAAATATTTAGCATTTTATTTAGTGATTGATATTGTCAGAGGAATTAATATAAAATTCAGCATTTTATTTTTTCACTAAATAAATAAGTAATTTATATATAAAACTGACATGCATCCCTTTTTTCAAACTCGTATATATACAGGAACATTTAAAAACCAGCTGTCAATTTGCAAATTCCTTGCAAGTTGCAAATAGTTTAAAAACATGTTATAAAATTTATTTTTACCCCTCATTTCAATGCAACATATAAATCTACTCATACTCTTACAATTTTTGTTCTATATACCTGATGTGGTCAGTTTCATTTGTCATATGCACTCACACATTTAAACGCTTAGTTGAACATACTCATTAGACTGGTCCAAAATAGACGACTTTCGAATTTGAATGTTTGTAGGGTACATTTATATGAAGAAATTTTGACATTTTTACAGTTTTTTAAAAAATTTTGCTATTACCAATTCTTTTTTGCAATTTAGTGTATAGGAATCGTAATCTATACATAATTATATATAAAACGAAATAAAAACAGTTAAATCATTTGGAAAATATTAAACTTATTATAAATTCTCCCGATCTTTAAATTACTTTCGAACACTTGTGTAAAAAAAAAATACTATTTGTGGTCAAATTTGTACCATAACTACTTAAAACAAGCTTTAATTCCTGTGGGATAAATAATCCCCTTTTCGTGCTTTATTGAAAGCGTTAATTTTTACTATAGATGTTTCAAAACTCAAATTTTATTTATATTGTTTTAATTTTGTTAAACAAATTTAAGATAAAACTATGATGTTTTATAGACAGCATCACAGAAAGTATAACTTTTTTGACAATTTTTGCATTGTAGAGTCAATTTGTTTTACTTGTATACACATTAATGAAAATTAAAGCATAATAATGTAGAGTAAATTATATAAAATATATAAATATATTCCAAAATTTTTAACGAATTTCAACAATGCTAACCTCTAAAACAGGAAGGTCAAAAGTCAAATTATATTTGAGATTTTTAGTGAAAATATAATTCAAAATTATTTACTTTTATCGAGATTTTTATGTAATTTCTCAAAAAAATTAAGAGACAGTAGATGATATATGCAGCCAAAAACATAAATTTAAACTTCAAGTAAATTTGGAGTCAATATTTTTTGAAACACCCTCCTTTCTTGATTATATGCAAAGTGAACTTTATTAACTGATATCATGGGACAAACAAACCGTTTTCGACAGTATTCAACAACATACAATATGTCAAAATGAAGTGAAGTTCTTTACAAAGACGCTAAAAAATGCAAAAGCCCCAGGTCTAGATGGGATAAATGCAATTCTATTAAAAAATATGTCCGATAATTTTTTTAATTGTATTACAAAAATATTTAACTGGTGTTTGAAAAATGGATATTTTCCAAAAATTTTTAAAACTGCAAAAGTTATACCAATCGCAAAGCCAGGAAAAGATGCCAAATCACCAAATAGCTATCGCCCTATTAGTATGTTAAACGTTTTAGATAAAGTGTTTGAAAAAATAATACTGGAAAGACTAAGGGAATATACTGAAACCAATAGTATTTTACAAAATGAACAATTTGGCTTCAGAAAAGAGCATTCGACTATCCACCAGGTAAAAAGAATTGTTAATCTTATTCAGCACAACAAAGATAACAGAAAAAGTACTGGAATGGTCTTATTAGATGTCGAAAAAGCATTTGACTCCATATGGCATAACGGACTAATTTATAAGCTTAGCAGGTTTGGCTACCCAATCTATTTGCAAAAAATAATAAGAAGCTTTTTAAATCAAAGATCTTTTGTGGTGAATGTTGACAATGTGTATTCTAGTGATCGTAAAATTTTAGCTGGTGTGCCACAGGGATCCATCTTGTCACCAACTTTATATTCAATATACATAGCTGATTTAAAATTATTAAAAAACCATACGTCAGCGTTGTATGCAGATGACACTGCGCTCATAACAACTGGTAAAGTCTCAAATGCAATCGTTAAAAATTTGGAAAAATCTTTATTACAAACTAAGAAATTCTTCTTGAAATGGAAAATTAAAATCAACGAGTTAAAAACTCAAGCAATCATGTTCCCTTTTAATAAATCACCAAAACGAATACCCAGTAGAACGCTTTCAATTCAAGGAACTGAAATACCTTTTCTAGATTCTGTTAAATACTTGGGGATTACACTTGATAAAAAGTTGACCTTTAAACAGCATATTTTACAAACCTGTACAAAAGCAATTAAATGCGGCAGAGCTCTATTTCCGTTATTAAATCGCAAATCAACTTTAAATCACAAAAACAAAATATTAATTTATAAAATGTGTATTAGACCGATAATGACCTATGGATGCCAAATATGGACAACAAAATGTGCAAAAACTTATTTAAAGAAACTACAAATAATACAAAATAAAAATTTAAAAATTATATATAATTTACCACGGAGGTACTCCACAATTCGTTTACATAGGAAATATAAAGAAGACTTGTTTGCAACGGTTACTAGTAAACTAACACAAAGCTTTGAAGATCGTAACAGATATTCAAACTACGTTTTAATAAGAAATTTGCATAGCTAGCTCTTTTCCATCTTTAACTCTAAAGATGATAAAAGGGCTATCATAAGAATTTCTTTTACATTATTTTTTTAGTAATAAGGTTTTTTCTATCTTTTTCCCTTAATTTGTAAATAATTTATTTATAAATGTATATATCATTATTTAACAAAACTTTTTAATTTGCTGCAATACTATTTAGTAATACCTCAAACACTGTAAATATATAAAGATTTTTTTTTTTATATATTTTTAACTTGTTAATGATGATAGATAAATAAAAAAAAAAAAAAAAAAAAAAAAAAAAACTGATATCATGGACAAAGAAGAAGAACTTAACTCGTTTTGACAAGTCATTCTAACAAAATAAAATATATTATAGAAATCTTTACTTTGAAATCTAGATAAAAATAAATAAATTTGATTTATATTTCAGTTAAAGTTCTCAAATATTCCAATATTTGATCTTTGACATTTCTGCTTTAAGATTTAACATTATTGAAATTCGTTAAAAACTTTGGATCGTATTTTCTACTACAATCTATATTATCTTGCTATGTTTTAATATTTTAATCTCTATACTGGTACAAAAAAATTTGACACAAAAATCGCCAAAAATGCCTTTTCGTCGAAATCCGTAAACTTCAAGTCTAAGGTACAGCAAATGTATAAAACTTATCAACGTAATTATTTATTTTTTTTACTTTTTATGGTGCTGTCTGTAAAACCGCATAGTTTAATCATAACTTTTTTAAAATTTTTAAAAAATTGAAATTGGAGTTCCGAAATACCCATAAAAAAAACAACGTCGCTTAATAAAGAATGGGATTATATTATCCTGCAGAAGCCAAAGTTTATTTTTCAGTAATTAAAGTCCAAATTTGACTAAAAATAGTAGTTTGTTTAAACATTTCAAATTTCTTTTTTTTTTTTTGTAATTTTTTGTATTTCGCCTTAAGTTCATTGAATAGTTGTAGAAGAATACAGTGTAAAAGTTTTA
This sequence comes from Protocalliphora azurea, assembly GCA_932274085.1. Taxonomy (NCBI): domain Eukaryota; kingdom Metazoa; phylum Arthropoda; class Insecta; order Diptera; family Calliphoridae; genus Protocalliphora; species Protocalliphora azurea. The sequence continues at coordinate 9,158,293 of OW026519.1, forward strand.
TTGGACACTCGGCAGAATGGAATGCATTTTCTAGTCCGCCACGACCGTCATCAGCATTCTTCAGTGTCCCACCGTGGTGTTTTCTGTAAACATCATCTATTTAACTTACAACTTTTCGAGAAATAGAATCTGTAACTTTATTTTTCCCTATATGTTATTAAGTAAGACGAATGGTTTACGATAAAGCTTTTTACCATTATTTTTATATTCTTATTTTTCAATTATTATTGTTTATTTGCTTAAAGGTACCAGATAGCTAGTAAATCATCAAGCAATGTATAATTGTTATTATTTAACCACTTATTAAGTAGCAATGAACAATGTTGTTGTTACTTGACTTGTTCCTTATGTTTGTTTTCTATTTTTAGAAATACTTAACAGTGGAATCAAGTAACATTTTTTACACCGTGCTTCGGCCTTGTGTTAAGTTAATTAGTTTATAGTTATTTTGTTGAAACAAGATAAAACTATAAACTAATTTCTAAAAAACTTAAAAATTTGTTTGTACGTTGCTTACGCAATAGGATGTATCGAAGAAACGCTTTTTTGGGATTTCGATATAGGAAGACCCTTCAAACAATGCGTATTGTTGAGCTGAATATGAAAAGATAATTTAAAAAAGTTTGAAATTCATACTCAGTTCCAACAGTGATTGAAAATTTCAAGTCTGGTACATTTTGACCAAAAAAAAAATTTGGAGTTTATTCGCGAAATAAGACTCAAAAAAATCGTAATTTTCAGCTCGTTGTGGAAAAAATATTTTTCAATTTTTTCCCATGCGATTAAAACTTTCTTAAGTAGTTTATTATGGGCTATTCTTATTACAATACAACTTTTTAATATTTTACCCATAAAAAGAACAAAACTATAAAAAATGTATCCATTTGCAAAAAAAAAAAAAAGTCGAAAAATTTTTTGCATGATGAACTAAAATGAAGGTTTATGAACCAACATTTTTTTGATACCCATTTCGAGACAAATTTTAAAGACCTTTTTGAACAAAATTTATATATATATATATATATATATATATATATATATATATATACGCTTTATATGCATTATTTGAGGTTCCTTTTTTCTACGGGACACTCTATTACACAAGTTTTCGAAATTATATTATTGTTCGAGGGAATTTCTAATAACTTTAACATTTTCCAACCGATTTTAGCTTTTCTTTCATCTTGTTTAATAGATAATTATGTCTAGATTACGATTCATTTACAGTAAATTTCATTGTAAGAGAAAAGTTTTTTTAAAAAACTGTGAAAAAGTCAATATTTCCCCATGAAAATGCACCCTACAAACTTCAGGGTCGAAGCGACGTATGTTAGCGATATTCGATCACTCTAATGTTATGCACACTTTGTTTTTGCATTAAAAAGAATAATCCTAGATGAATTACGGTCGAAAGTTGGTTCCTTTTTTTTTTTTTTTTTTTTTTTTTGGAGCAGTCTGATACTCATAGATATATATTTTTATTCTTATGGTTGTTATTGCTTTTGTTGTTGCTACAATAACATTAAAAGTTGTTAAATTGAAAAAAGAAGAGATTTATTTAACACTACACCATACAACAAAAAGCAATTACAAAAAAAAAAAATATTAAATAAATTTTATTGAATTTTAAGGTTTTTATACTTGTACTAAATTATTTTTGTATTGCATGCAGGTTGTTGTTCTGAAGTTATTTAATGTTTTTATTCTTTTTTTCTTACCAGAATTTTCTTTTGCACAACTAATAAATGTATGGATATGTATGTGTTTAGCAAGAGTTTTTGTATTTGTTTTTAAAGTGAGTGTTAGGGTAAGAGAAAAAATGAGAAATGAGAATATTTGGGGCCACACATGTTATTAAGTTTATAAACTTTGTTTTTATTTTCTACATCACTCACAGTTTATGGTGATTGTTGGTGTATTAATCATAAAGTACCCTATGGTGAAAGAAAATGATATTAAATTTTGTAAAAAGTTTTGTTGCAGCAATTATGACGTTAGCGATTTTCGTAAATTCGTCGATTTTTAATTAAGTTTATAAACAACTGACAATGTTGAAATGTTGCCAAGTTTCTTGGATAATAGAATTAACCACTCTAAATCGGTATATAAGTTTGTCATCCCGTTTGTAATTTACAAAAATTTCTCCTGGATCCTTATAAGAAGGGAAATCGAAACAATGATGTCGGTCTGCTCGTCCATCCATCCTTCCGTCCGTGTGTCGGTTATTACGTCAATTGTTTAATAACTTCGATATAATAGTTAAATATATATATATATATATATATATATATATATATATATATCTACCGGTAAAACATCCGAGAATTTTTCTGCTAATAATCTCTAAAATCGGTCTATGTATTGCAATTTTTCAAGATAATTTAATTGAATTATCCTAAGCATTTATTTAACATAACTTACAGTTTATACCATTCGCTTTCTGTCTACACTTTATATACATAGACTCCAAGGTATAAATACTTATTGTTTAAAATTATAGTTAAATACCATTAAGAACCTTATGTTCACTTTACAATATACAACTTTAACCTCAATTGCTTGCTCAATGCGGTCTTTTATAACAAAATGGTTGCAACTTGCACATACACACATACTCACACACACAAGTACGCATTTGCAATATTTCTTCCTTAAAGGAAGTATACACAAAATAAAACCAAAAACAAATATATAAAGAGAATAAAAAAAAGCAATAAGAAAACGACAAGAAAAAGTTTATTTTTCATTTCCTTCTTTTTTTATAGTTTGCAAAAGTAAACACACACTTCTGGTAAATTAAAAGTTTGTGGATAGTTGGCAGCTGCAAATTTAAGTCATTAAATACACATTCAATGGAATTTGTAACAAATACAAATCACAGAATCATGTTCATGTACAAACTCAGTCAAAAAAAAAAAAAAATAATAAAATCAACAAAAATTATTAGTATGTATGTTTTTATATTTATGTAAAAGATATAAAGATTTAGATTGGGTTTTTAGTTTAACCAAAAAACAAAACAAAAAATGAAATAAAAGACTAAAACACACATAAAAAAGTACGACAAAAAGAATGTTGCAGAACACAACTACCAGAAGAGATTTGGGAAAATTAAAATTAATGCAATTAACTGGGTAAAAACTAAAAGCAGCAACTTAACAAAGGATTGATTTAATTGCAACAACTAGTTAGTTGTGAGTTTAACTGCTGCTATGATGTTGTTCTATGTGAGTATAAATTAAAACTATTTACCGCGTTAATTTATTGTTCTATAGGTGTATTTGTTAAATGAGTTCCTTGAAGTAAAAATAAATTCTACGTAATGAAATTTAAAAAATCACTCCTAAGAAAATTTATATTTTTTATTTTATTAAATTTACTTTCAACCAAGTCTGTTTCTTACTGCTTTAATAATTATATTTTCTTAGTTTGCCAAAAACCACAAGAGAGCTAAATTCTTGATTAATCACTGCCTGTAAATACCTTCTTTAACTACTGTTTATTTTGCTACTGATTTATAGAATCAAATACACTTATATCAAAAAAAAGCAACTAATTACACCTAAAAGTAGTCAATAACAAGACAAAAAGTAATGTCACCTTTAATTTTTAATACGTACAAGATACACTGCAAAAATTATTGTTTTACGTGCATATGTATCTAGAGATATGCGAAATGTTTATGAACAAAATTTAATGTCTCTTAGCACTTTTACCTTAATTTCAGAAGTACATTACACTGGGATATGATCCCTAAATTTTAACAAAAAATTAGAATACTTGGTTTATGCCACGATAAAAATAATCTAATTAGAATTTTTAGGGAGAGTTGTCAGTTTCAAGCCTTGTTAAATCAAACCATTCAAAAATAAAAAAGAAAAAAGTAAAATTTTTAGCACAAAATTCAATGTAATAAAATTGTTTAATCAAACTTTTTATTTTTAATTTGAATAAATCGTTCATTTCAAGAAAGGTATGCCTAAATAAAAATTGTTCTTAGGTCTTCGGATTTTGTTAATATTCGACATACGCATACCCTATGGACCCATTTGAATATTCCCGTTTTTATTTTAATTCATTTTTCTAATTTTAAAAAATCCGCAAATTAATTCGCGATTTTCATTTTTTGAAAAGTTAAAAAATAGAAAAAGTGTGTAAATTTAAACATGAATATCTCTATAAAATATAAAAACAGATTTAATGATTTAAATTACATATAAAAGATGGATATGTCCTTTTTTAACGAAAGCATTCAAAAATCCGTCCTAAATTTGCAAATTCAAAAAGTCTACCCTTTTAATTTTTGTTTTTCTCTGATATTATAAAAATTATAATATATACTAAAAATTGCAATATAAATTGTTCTGTAACAAAATTATTCACTATTTTATAAAATGTTTCCTAATATATTCTGCCAGATCTTTTCATACAACAATAAAAATTTTGTATATTTTTTATGTTTTTTATTTATTGTGAATTTATTTTAAAATTAATTTTAATCATAACATTTCATAATTTGTTATTTGTAATAATACCTTTTTTTATAATACCTTTTTTTCCAAAAATAATTACTAAAGAACAATGTTACAAACATATTTTTCTTCACTATTAAGTACAAATATTTCAAATAAAAAGGGTAGAAATTTCTTAAAAATTCATCTGAATATTGCATTCTCGTTGTAAGTGCATCTTTAGCAAAAATAACATTTTTTGTACTATACAATATCATTTACAATATTCATTGTAATAATTTCTATACTGATTTTTAAGTCAATAAAATCCATATTATAGATTGATATGTTAAAGAGTTATGAACACTTAAATTTACATATTACTGCATAATAATAACCAAAAAAATAATAATATAAAACAAGAGTATTACAAAAAAAATTAAATTTTCGTATGAACAAACTGGTAGTAATTTTCCAAAAAATATTAAAAATAGTGGATTACCTTGTCCCAGAATAATTATTATTGCATTTTGTAGTAAAGATTTTGCTTTTAAACATGCTTAAAAAAATTGAAAACAAAAGGGTAGAAATCTGTCAAAAATGCACTGTAAATGCATTGCGATTACATTTTTAAATAAACAATTTACCTTTGCATTATATATATATATATATATATATATATATATATATATATATATATATATATATATATATATATATATATATATAAAGAGATGTTAATTTAAATCGTGAATAAATTCGCGTTTTTTAAAAATTGGAAAAAATAATAATGAGAAAGACTGAATGGTTCCATAGGTTATATAGGTCCCAAATATGAACAAAATCTGATGACTCTGACATTGAATTATATAAGAGTTTTTTCCTCTATATTCATTTGTACAAGGCTGTAATACAATTTGTGTACTTCTACCTCTTATACTACCATTATCGACATGTGGTCTTAGACGTTTATGTTCAAGATGAGTTGTCGCAATACCCCCTTGTACTATGGTAGGCTTTTTATATTTCCAAAAGGCACAACACTATAAAAATATAAATTATAATATACTGGTCATATTAAGATCCATAAATAGTCCCAGAATACCACTGAAAGATACCAATTTATCTGTGCTTTGTCTGATGGCCTGACGTCTTTTATATATTGTGGCGAAATTTAGGAGTTTAAAATCCAAAGTTAATATTTTTTGCTCTATCTCATCAGCTATAGTTTCACTTAAAAAAGAAATGAAAATAATTAATGAAGTTAGTTTTTGTTTTTTTTTTTTTTTTTATTTCTTTTTTTACCTATAATAAGCATTTTCTATAACATATTCTGAATCTTCACAAGTCAGCAGGCCTTTCTTTATAAGCATATTATTACTTGAAGACATAGATCTAGGATTTATGAAACCATTTTTCTTTAAACAAGCATATTGAATGAGACTACAAAGGATGTCTTCTGCAAACATAAAACAAAATATTTTTTTAATTATTTTCGAAAAATTAGGTCCAATGATAAATTTTTTTCAGATTCGAATTTATATCAAAAATTCGGGTTTTTGATGCATTTTTTAAGCAACATAAATTTGTTTTTTTTTTTAATTGAAAATTCGGTATTTTGGTAAAAATATGTTTTTCTTTTTTTTTTTTTTTTTTTTTGAAAGTTCGTAAAAAGTTTACAGTTTTTATAAATCTTATTATTATTATTATTATTATTATTATTATTATTATTGAAGTTTTGCTTTGATTTTTTTATATTTTCTTTTGTTTTTTAATAATATTGACTTTTCAGGGAAAATAAAATTTCTAACGTTTTCTCTAATAATTGTACCTTGTTATTTATTGTACCATGGGTTTATGTAACATAAACATCTCATATGAAACTTTTGGGGACGGTGCACACTATGACATTTGCCCAAGCTAGTGTGGTAAATGTAAAAAATTTATGATAAAGCGATGAAATTTTATAAGCTGCTCTTTTTCAAATTTTTAAGAAAAATTGTCGTGAGTACTGTTTGCCACGCTCACTTTTTATGTAAAAATTACATTTCATGGTTATAGCCTACACCACTTTTTCCGATGTGTACAAAGTACAGGAAAAATAACCGTTCTTTCAAAATCATTTTTTGATTCCACATAACAATGTCCGTCCATCCGCCTGGCTGGCTATCTGAATATGAAAGTGCATCCATGTGTATGAAGATAAAAAATGTTGCAATTGTACCCTACTAAAATTAAAGATTGATATATTATAAAGTAATTCCCAAAATATTTCGGTCCAATTATTTCGTTCATGTGACCTGGACCATTTTTAAAATACCTCCAAAAATATAGTTTTCAATAAACTGTGCACACAATTTTTAACTTGTTTATAAAAAAAATACAATATGCAATAATACTAATACGTAATCAGTAAAAAGTTTTTTAAAATTAGTTTTCATTCTCCTGAAATGAAGATTTTAGTAAAATTTTCTGCGATTTTTTTTAATACTATTCTATTAAAGTTTATATATTTTAGTGATTTTCCATCATAATATAGTAATTCATTACTATTGATATATTTCTTCATTTAACCCTTTAGTAACAAAAGTAATATTTTGGGATCAACGGTTCATAATAGGTTAAGTTAATTTTTATGACAAACAAATGGATATTTAAGAAAATTAATGTCACAAGAAGCATAAACTTGTCAAAAAAAAAAACTATAAATTCATGTAAAATAGCGACTAAACTTCAAAGACTCTCTTTTGTTCAATTATAAACGCTGTTTTAAAAGAATTTATTGTATTTTTCATAAATTCGTTAATATTTATAAATATAATAAATACTTCTATATAACTCATTTGCAAAAATTGCTGATTTAACCTCTTGGGAACCTACTGTATAAAATTTACCATATTGCTCTTAAAGGGTTAATTATATGAAATTTTCAATAGTATCAAAATAGACTTGTCTTAAAATCCAATATATGTTAAAAATTTTCCAAAATATATATAACTATATATTTAAATAATCAAATTACGACAAAAAATAATAAAATCTTGATATTCCATGAATGAAAAGATACGTAAGGATTATTTAAATGCATATTCCAAGCGTTAATATGTCTTTACAATATTTTGAAGTTAATTTTCTTATGATGAAAATATTTATAATACTATTGAAAGAAATACGCATTTTTAAAAGTATTTTAAAAAAGGCCCAGCTCACGTAAATTTAAAAATTCGAACGTAATATTTTGGGAATCATATAAAAACATACTAATCTTCATTTATACATTTGCAACCTTTTTTCGTAAGGCACTTTACTGTACATGTGAAACTTGGAACAAAGTACAACAAAGTTGCAATTTTGAAAATATTTTAATGAAATTATGCGTGAATAATTATTTTAATTTAAGTAGAAAGCTTGTTGAAATTGGTTATATTCGTTTCATTATTTAACCTAGATATCATACAAATATCGCTGAATAAATTTTAACGCCCATATATTTGTTAAATATTCCAATGTATTATTAAAATATGGCGCAAATAAATTAAGTTTTATTATAGTGCTAAATTTTATAAAGATCAGGTTATATTGACTATAGCCTTGTACATCCCACATAAATGTAAATTTTAAGAAGTTATTTAAGGCAAAAAAATTTTTCCATATATTTTTTTTTTTTTTTTTTTGAATATTTAAATATAGTTCAATGAACATATTTACATTATATGTATTATATATTTCAAAATAGAAAATCAAAATCTAAGACATATTTAAATTCTTTAATAATACAAATGCAAAATAATAATAAAAAAATGTTTACAGGGTCGCCAAGAAAATATGTTTGTATATGCATTAATTCCGATCATTTTTAATAAAAAAAATCAAACACTTTTTAACTGTTCGCGCAACTTTAAACCGAGCATGGTAGTGATGGAAGCCTGCTCCCATATTCTGGTAATTTTTCGTTCAAAGCTTATCAATTGTGTACAGCACAGCTCGCTCGTGATCTTTTCACCCTGTTTTAGCAGTGCATAATAGATGACATACTTCTTATACAATTAAATACAGAGAATCATTGATATTTGGCTTTAATGACTATTTTTCTGGTTGGCCGGACTTTGGATTATCATAGTGGGACCCCTTTTCGTCGCTCGTAACAATTCGATGCTTTTGAATACATTCAAGTACTTTTATAACTTGAAAATTGTTTCCTAATCTACTCCCAATTATTTTGTAAGCATTTGGGATGAGTCATGATTGAACAAACCCATTCTTCATTTTTTTCAAACCTTTTTCATACATTAAAATTACCACAAAATAATAAATAAAATTTTTGAATCAGGCTTCTATTCTAGACGAGTACTAGATAATATATGTACATACTGTTTAGTGGCTTTATTATATATTTTAAAATCTTATTATTATATATTTTATATTTATTATATATTTTAAAAACAATTGATTCTTTTATTGCCCTCATATTCCGACAAAAAAAAAAACAAAACACAAATGAATTTATATACTATTTTAGATTCTAAAACGTTACTATGGACCCCTAGGGGTCCGCGGACCCCCATTTGGGAACCCGAGCGTTAGACAATGCAATTAAAAAAAGAGCAGAAAAGCTTCTGATTATACACTGTACCAATAGGACTTTAACAACATAAAGGCGTAACTTTGATTTAGCAATATAACATATATTTTTTGCGGAACTATGCGGAATTTAAAAGTTATTGATTGTTAAAAATTTTATAAAGTAATGATCTAACTTTATTTTAAAATTCTACAAGTTAAAAAAAAATAATTAAGATATTTTATTTTAAACTATAAGTATTTTTAACAAGATTTTAACAACATTTTTACAAGGATTAAAATATCTACTTTTGAAATTTTCTACATATTTCTGACTTAGTTGAAGTGTTTTCGAACAAATATCAAAAATTTGGTTCAATCGGACCACTTATTTTTCGACCTTTATCAAGATATTTGGCTAAATTTAAGGTTTAAGGTTGGATAATAAAGGCAAACTTTTTATATTTTATTTATAATAAATACAAAATTTCATCAAAAATATGACATTTTGACTTTGACACCTTACCAGTAAAGAACAATAAGTCACATTAATACAAAAAATTATTGACATAAATTTTAAAGTATCTAGATTACAAATCTGTAAAAATTTCTTTCCTCTAGTTGAATTGGACTTTTTGCCAAGAAGTCGAAAATCTTATTTTAGATTTGAAATTAGCGGACTGTAGAAAATCTCCAGTATTTTACCAATTTTCTAAGGCTTGATTCACTGCGGATGATTTGAGAATCGTAAAAGTTTTTCTTTTTACTAAATTAAAATTAAAAATTACTCATTTCTGAAAAAAAAAACTAACTTATTAGGATAAGAAAACCCTTTGAAAAAAATATCAAAATTAATTTCCCAATAAGTAAACAAAAATCGCAAAATTTGCAAAAAAAAATCACAATTTTAAAATATCTGTCTTTTAAAATAAATGATAGAAAACCAATTTTTTTAAATATTAATGTATTAAAAAGAAGAAAGAAAGGCCACATTAGGATTTCTAAAACTGTGTCAGCTTTAAGATTGAGAAAAAAAAAACTACACAGGTTAAAGTAAAAATTTTTTTTTACAGATAAGCACAAAATTATATTATATTCGTTAACATTTTTTTAGTAAAAGAAGAAGGGCGATGGTATTTTTTGACATAAAATATTGCACAAAATACTATTTTTTAATCCCAGAAAATATATTCACTTAGAGCTTAATTTATTTAATTAACAATTTTATTTAATAATTTTTGAAACAATATTTTAATAAATTGTGGAATTTATTAAAATTTAAACTAAAATACAAAAAAAATTATATTCTATTCCACTTTTCTTTATTGCCTATCTGTTTTAAAAAACCAAAATTAACTAAAACCATTATTATTTTTTGTAATTTATTTTTAATTAAGATCTGAAGAAAATACATCTAAAGCATTTAATATAACATAAGTACCATATATGTTTTTAATATTACAAACTTTTTCGGTTTTACTTATTTCTTAAATCTCCATTCTCTGTGTATCTAACAATAAAAATAAAAAAATAAAAATTTAGTTTTCTTTAACAAATTCATCTTTAACACACACATAGATTGATGGCCACTTTAAAACTTTTTTTAAATACAACAAAAATACCACCCCAACAAAGACAACAACAATCAAAATATAACAGCAATGAGAAGAAAGAAAGTTAATATTTTAATGCATTTTTCCATACAAGCCGTTTATTTTTATCAACCAATATCCTGATTTTGTGATACATTGGAATACGTTCTTATATTCATCCTTCACAGACAAACACACACACACATGCATACATTCAAAGGATATACATACGATGTGAATGGATAACGATTGAAAGTTTTATCAACTTTTATTGAAGCATAAAAAGATTTATTGAACGATGAAGTCGATTTTTTACTCATTTTTGCTTTCTTAATTTTTCTCTTAGATTTTCTTCTTATTTGTGCAGGAAATATTGAATTATATAAGTTTTTTTTTCCTCTTTACTCATTTGTTCAAGGCTGTAAGACAATTTGTGTACTTCTACCTCTTATTCTACCATTATCGACATGTGGTCTTAGACGTTTATGTTCAGGATGAGTTGTCGCAATACCCCCTTGTACTATGTAGGTAGGCTTTTTATATTTCCAAAAGGCAAAACATGATAAAACGATAAATTCTAATATACTGGTCATATTAAGACCCACAAATAGTCCCAGAATACCACTGAAAGATACCAATTAATCTTTGCTTTGTCTGATGGCCTGACGTCTTTTATATATTGTGGAGAAATTTAGGAGTGTAAAATCCAAGTTAATATTTTTTGCTCTTTCTCATCAGCTGTAGTTTCACTTAAAAAAAGAAGCGAAAATAATTAATAATGTTAGTTTTTGTTTTTTTATTATTTATTTACTTTTTAGCTATAATAAGAATTTTTCATAACATATTCTGAATCTTCACAAGTCAGCAGGCCTTTCTATATAAGCATATTATTACTAGAAGACATAGATCTAGGATTTATGAAACCATTTTCCTCTAAACAAGTGAGACTACAAAAGATGTCTTCTGCAAACATAAAACAAGATAAAAGGTAATTTTTGTCAATGACCAATCATCTGTTCTTCATATTTTTTTTTTTTTTTTTTATATTTATTTTCGAAAAATTTGGTCCAATGATGATTTTTTGTTTTTAGACTCGAATTTATATCAAAAATTCGTGTCTTTGGTGCATTTTTTAAGCAACATATATTTATTTTTATTTTATTGAAAATTCGGTATTTTGGTGAAAAATATGTTTTTTTTTTTTTTTTTTTTGAAAGTTCAGTGTTTTTTGTGAAAATTCCAGTTCAGATCTACTTTAACTCTAAGTGTTTTCAATTCTTCAATTCAAGTAGTTCATTTCTAGTTAAGCTTTAGTTTAGTTCTAATTCGGTTCCAGTTCAATTCTAGTTCAGCTCTAATTCAGTTTTAATTCAATTTGAGTACAATTCTGTTCAATTCTAGTTTAGATCTAGATCAGTTCTAGTTCAATTCTAGCTCAGCTCTAGTTTAGTCCTGGTTCAAATCTAGTTCAATTCTCGTTCAGATCTAGTTCAGTTCTAGGTTAGTTTTAGTTCAGTTCTAGTTCAGTTCTAGCTCAGTTCTAGTTCATTTCTACTTCAGTTCTCTTTCAGATCTAGTTCATTTCTAGGTTAGTTTTAGTTCAGTTCTAGTTTAATTCTAGTTTAGTTCCAGTTCAGTTCTAGCTCAGTTCTGGTTCAGTTCTACTTCAGATATATTTCAGTTCTAGTCCAGTTCTAGGTTAGTTCTAGTTCAGTTTTTGTTCATTTATAGTTCAGTTCTAGTTCATTTCTAATTCAGTTCTAGTTCATTTATAGTTCAGTTCTAGTTAATTTATAGTTCAGTTCCAGTTCATTTATAGTTCAGTTTTAGTTCATCTCTAGTTCATTTATAGTTTAGTTCTAGTTAATTTATAGTTCAATCCTAGTTCAGTTCTAGTTCATTTATGGTTCAGTTCTAGTGCATATCTATTTCAGTTTTAGTTTATTTCTAGATCAGTTCTTGTTCAGCTCTTTGTTCAGTTCTAATTAATCTCTAGTTCATTTATAGTTCAGTTCTAGTTCATATCTAGTTCAGTTCTAGTTCATTTATAGTTCGGTTCTAGTTCATTTATAGTTCATCTCTAGATCACTTCTAGTTCATTTATAGTTCTAGTTCATTTCTAGATCAGTTCTAGTTCAGTTCTAGTCCAATTCTATTTCAATTACAGTTCAGTTCTAGTTCATCTCTAGTTCAGTTCTAGTTCAGTTCTAGTTCATTTCTAGTTCAGTTCTATTTCAGTTCCATTTCAGCTTAGTTGTAATTTATTTTTATTTGTAAAAATTCAGTATTTTGAATTTAGTTTTTTTGAAAAAAATAATATTTTTACTGAAAATCATTTTATATTTGTATTTTCTTTTGTGTAAATTATGTTTTTTGTATTGATATTTTTGGTGAAAAATAAATTTTTTTTCTGTGGGAACCTATTATTTTTTGTGAAATCCAATTTTTTGTTTTTTAATGAAAATTTGTTTTCTGCATTTTACTTATAATTCATCCACTTTTGAACCAAAATCCTTTTTTTTATTATTTTCTTACCTTCTAATACCGGATAATATAAATTTCTGCACTTACAGCTGCTCCATAGCTCTACATAAAAATTTTCAGTAATACAAGTAGTATAGCTATCAAATGGATACAATCTCTTGTCTTTTCGTAAAATTATATCATCTGTAAAATTCTTGTCCGACTTGTCAGTAAGTTTGTATCTATTCAATGGTGAAATTGTCTCCGGTATATCTTTGTTGTTTAAAATGAAAATCTAATAATATAATAATAAATATTTATAATAAAAAAAAATAAGAAAAAAAACAAAGGAACACACTTACTTACTTACTTACAGCTTTTGTAAATTTAATACTTAAACGATATTGTTCTTTAAATATTTTAATTTGTTTGACCATTTGGGCAGCCTCTGGGCTTTAATTTGAATGTTTTTTTTTTTTTAATATAAAAATAATAGCAATCAATATTCAAAATCTTATTTTTTTTAATTTTACTCACTTGTATGATTGATTTGAATTAAATACAAAACATTGGCCCATCATTGTTGAAATACTTTGAAATATATCACAACATTCAAATGATTCTTGCAGCCATTTGCAGTTGATGAAAAATTCCATACAGTTACTAATTATCTGAAAAAAAAAGTCCCAAAAGCCATCACTTTATTTACACATTTATAGATTATTACAACTTTTTGTAGTTATAATTTTTCAAAACTTCTCTTATATTTGACGATAAAGTCTTTGCATAATTATGAATTGTAACCATTTTATTTCTCCCTCTACGATCAAGATTTTGAAAAGTCAGCATATGAACAAAATCTCTTAACATAACATTCGATCTCAAACTTGGAAATTGTTTATACAAAGAACTTGAAATTATAACTATAAATATTAGTATTTTAAACAATAAATTTATCATTTGACAATTTTACCCATTTAATATTTGTTCCACTCTAATTAATGTTTCTTCATCATCTTCGACACCAATTTCACAAATCCCTAATGTGGGATAATTAAATTCTTGATTACGTCCGTGTCGTTCAATAACAACACGATAGACATTTTTCGAGTAATTGTTCATGTAATAAAGAATCAAAGTAAAACCAATTGAGCTCCGTACAATGAAAAGTGCAGACCAAAGAAGACGTTTACAAACACGATAACTACAAACATCAGTTTAGAGTGAGATAAATAAAAATATTTTGACAAATTAGTTGTGTATGAGGGATTTATTTTAAATTTAATACTCGTTTTAGCTTTACCAAGTACCGTGAACCAATTAAGCAACCCTTTTGGCAATATTCAATAAATCCCTGGTAGACTGCTATCTGACATCTAATAATAAAGTTCAAAATGCAACGAGAAAACATAATCCCCTCTACGAAAGCAAATGCAATTTGGCAGCAAAAAACCAAAGAGAAAAGAAAAAAAACGTATAGTAAAAAATTAGTAAAGTTACATGTCAGTATAAATAATGTATTGTTGTATGCCACCAAATGTTGCAGTTGCTATATGAAAAATGTTCAAGTTACTCTTCAAAAACAAAAAAAAAATAATAATAAATAAAAATAAAAAAAAACAGAAAGAAAAAACAAAACTAATCTAGCAACCAATAGCAAAGAACAAACCCTTTTTCCAGCTGCTGCAGTAAAAATAAAACATAAACTTATACACAGATACATATACCGATTCCTATTCATACATACGATTTACTTTTATGTATAAATTATTTGAAATTCAGCACTTGATTTACGTTTAAAATTTGACATTATCTCAGTTGAAATACCTCGCAAATACAAAAAAACAAAAAAACAGAATACGTAAAACGTATCGTGAAAAATATAAATGACTACAAGTACTTACAACAACATCCATAAAAAATAACAGAAAAAAAGGATTTCAATTTGAAATTCGTGCGTTATGTTTTGTTTGGTAGATATTCCAAAAAATATAAGTGTCTTCAACATTATTTTTTTAGCGTGTTTTGTTTTATTTATTTTTTTTTTTTCTTGATGTGAACTGTACGTGTTTGCGATAAAATATCAACAACAATGTAGCAAACTGCTAGTAGGAACTAACTATGTGCTGTCGAACGCTCCTCACTTACACGTACGCATCAACAAATAAGTTTTACAAACGTCTGTAATTATATGATCGCCTGCACAACGTAAATCTATTCTGAGAGTCCCTATACCTACAGAAAGGAATATGATAGTTGAAGATCATTTTGTAATATAAAGAAAAATATAATTGTTAATAAAATAAATATTTTTAAAGTTCTTGCGAACTTTTGCAGACTATAGTCTAATCTAGGCCAGACTATAAAAATTTGAAAAATTTCGATTTTATGATTTTCTATAAGAATTTTCGTTTTAACGATTTTCTACTATAGAAAATTTTTGCTTTTACGATTTTCTATAGAAAATTGTCGCTTTAACTATTTTTCTATAGAAAATTGTCGCTTTCACTATTTTTCTATAGAAAATTGTCGCTTTCACTATTTTTCTATAGAACATTTTTGTTATTATTATTTTTCTGCAGAAAATTTTCTCTTGAATGATTTTCTACAGAAAATTTCCACTTTTACGATTTTTTTAATTATTATTTATTTTTTTCAAGTAATACAAAGCCTTTAAGGCCAAAAATGTATATTATTTAGTAATAAATTCAAAAAATATTCATCTAGTCTAGAGTCTAGTTTATAGTCTAGTCTATAGTTTAATCTATAGTCTAATCTATAGTCTAGTCTATAGTCTAGTCTATAGTCTAATCTATAGTCTAGTCTATAGTCTAGTCTATAGTCTAGTCTATAGTCTAGTCTATAGTCTAGTCTATAGTCTAGTCTATAGTCTAGTCTATAGTCTAGTCTATAGTCTAGTCTATAGTCTAGTCTATAGTCTAGTCTATAGTCTAGTCTATAGTCTAGTCTATAGTCTAGTCTATAGTCTAGTCTATAGTCTAGTCTATAGTCTAGTCTATAGTCTAGTCTATAGTCTAGTCTATAGTCTAGTCTATAGTCTAGTCTATAGTCTAGTCTATAGTCTAGTCTATAGTCTAGTCTATAGTCTAGTCTATAGTCTAGTCTATAGTCTAGTCTATAGTCTAGTCTATAGTCTAGTCTATAGTCTAGTCTATAGTCTAGTCTATAGTCTAGTCTATAGTCTAGTCTATAGTCTAGTCTATAGTCTAGTCTATAGTCTAGTCTATAGTCTAGTCTATAGTCTAGTCTATAGTCTAGTCTATAGTCTAGTCTATAGTCTAGTCTATAGTCTAGTCTATAGTCTAGTCTATAGTCTAGTCTATAGTCTAGTCTATAGTCTAGTCTATAGTCTAGTCTATAGTCTAGTCTATAGTCTAGTCTATAGTCTAGTCTATAGTCTAGTCTATAGTCTAGTCTATAGTCTAGTCTATAGTCTAGTCTATAGTCTAGTCTATAGTCTAGTCTATAGTCTAGTCTATAGTCTAGTCTATAGTCTAGTCTATAGTCTAGTCTATAGTCTAGTCTATAGTCTAGTCTATAGTCTAGTCTATAGTCTAGTCTATAGTCTAGTCTATAGTCTAGTCTATAGTCTAGTCTATAGTCTAGTCTATAGTCTAGTCTATAGTCTAGTCTATAGTCTAGTCTATAGTCTAGTCTATAGTCTAGTCTATAGTCTAGTCTATAGTCTAGTCTATAGTCTAGTCTATAGTCTAGTCTATAGTCTAGTCTATAGTCTAGTCTATAGTCTAGTCTATAGTCTAGTCTATAGTCTAGTCTATAGTCTAGTCTATAGTCTAGTCTATAGTCTAGTCTATAGTCTAGTCTATAGTCTAGTCTATAGTCTAGTCTATAGTCTAGTCTATAGTCTAGTCTATAGTCTAGTCTATAGTCTAGTCTATAGTCTAGTCTATAGTCTAGTCTATAGTCTAGTCTATAGTCTAGTCTATAGTCTAGTCTATAGTCTAGTCTATAGTCTAGTCTATAGTCTAGTCTATAGTCTAGTCTATAGTCTAGTCTATAGTCTAGTCTATAGTCTAGTCTATAGTCTAGTCTATAGTCTAGTCTATAGTCTAGTCTATAGTCTAGTCTATAGACTACAGTCAAGTCCTTAGTCTAGTCTTTAGACTGGTATGTAATTTAATCTAGTCTGTAGATAAGACTATGAGATAGCCCGTAGTAGACATTAAGTGGTATATTAAATTCTACTTTAACGTTGCAAAAAGTTTTCTTTGTATTTGTAGTAGTACGAGTAGAAGTGGCAAAACAGTACCATTTATTTAGATCCTTATCTAAATTGAAAGCAATCCACTACTCTACTCTGTTGCACTTAAAATTGATTCGAGCAACGAAAAAACAGCAAATAAAAATGTGTTTGAAATCTAAAAAGCATCAACAATATAATAATAAATAATTGCTTGCATTTTCATTCAAAAGCCATATAAAAATTATTCAACAGAATAAAAATAAGAGCAAAATTTAGAACTCAACTACTTGGGACAATAATAATAAGTGAATTTAAAAATATATATTTCAAAATATATATATTTATGTATATTTTACATATATTTGTATTTATATTTAACATAAAAAAAGTACTAATTAATTAGAGAAATTGGAAAATTTTTGATATAATTTTTGTTTACTTAAATCATTTAATTTGAATTTATATTTAAAAATTATAAAGTGAATTTTATTCAAAAGAAATATAAACTACTGTTAAATTTTTTATCCAATTGTATTTGCTATAAGCATTGTTACGTCATATGTGGTGCAAATATTTTGAACGCATCTAGTTATTTTAATTTGAAAATTTTAGTTCCTTAAATATTAGTTCAAATTTAAAATTTTATTTCTATGAAATTCAAAATTATTATAAAAAATACATAAAGTTTCGACCAAAAACCAAAAAAAAATAATAATAGTATAATGTTTGCTTTTTTTCTTGTTTTTCCTACAAATAAAAATATTGCAAATTTTTCCTTTTTATACCTTATACAAGTTGATAAATTAATAGCAAAAAAAAAGAAAATTCGAGAGAAAAAAATTAACTTTATTTAAAAATGGTGTTTTTTTTAACTCTACATTAAAACATCGACAACAATGTTACGTCATTAACCTTTGAAACACTAATAACAGCAAGGAGTGTCGTAGCAACTGCCACAAAAAGTTAAATAAACGAAAAGTACTGAAAAAAAGTTAAAAAAAAAACAAAAAACGTAAATAATGAACATTAAAATTCTTTTTATTTAACGTTAAAATAAGGAAGAAAAAATCAGCAATTGTTTAATGCAAAATGATATTATAGTATCAGTGTTAACTGTCAGCAAGAACACAATGAAAAGGAGTGAAATCATTTGCAGCTTAAAGCTCTTTACATTTTATGAAGAATAGGTAAGAAACTAAAGAGTTTCTCTTAGTTAAAGTCATTATATTCCGACTGTGTATATCACAAAATCTGTGAATTTAATTGCAGTAAATATCCATCATAAATATCGATTCGGTACTAAGGTGTGCGTTCAAATAAAATATAACACAAAATTTTCGTAATACTTCTTACTGCCGTTAATTGAAGTATCTTTATTGATTATAATATCTTCTAGAGACATGTCAGATTTAATAGCAGATCGAATTCTTGAAATCCAGTTTTTTCTCCACATGCAGATCAAAAAATATACAAAATAATTTTTTTTTACTTACTTTTTGTTACATTACAGGGTTATAAGAAACTTAGTCCAGAAAAATAAAAAGTCAAAAGAAGGAATTCCAAGTCCAAAAAGTAGAGAAGCTAGAAAGAGCTATGCTAAACATGTTCGGCCTCGTAATGCCACGTTATGTTCATTTCTTTTTAATGAAATATGAGTTAAAGCTAAGTTTTAGTAAATCAAAGCTAAATAAATTTTGCATAATAAAGCTGAGAAAAACTGTGAGGCAAAGAATGATAATGATATTTTGTATTACCGTTACCATATCATTACCTTATCGCTAAAAAAAATCCATTCAATTTGACTACCGTTACCTCTAAAGTACCATTACCGAAATAATTTAAAATAACGTTACCGCTAAAATACCATTACCAAAATAAATCATATTATCGTAACCGCTCAAATATCATTATACAGTTTGTGAAAAAAATATTATTTGGAATAAAATTAAGATAAAACTTGTAAGAATGTTATAGTCATACCAGACCGACTTTTAAATGCTTAACTCCGCTTCACTCTGTGTTTCAAGCTCGATTTTTTGGCAAAAATTCCAATTCAGATAGAGAGAAAAAAATCGATTCATGTTATCTAGGGACTTAGGATTTTATGCCCAAAATATTGTATATTATTGCGGGTTAACGTTTCTTAAATATTAAGAGGTCAAAGTCAAAATATCATATCTTTGCTGAAATTATTTTATTTGTTAATAGTGTATATAATTCATAATTACTCAAAAAGGTACACGGAAATGATCTCAAGTGAAAGAGTGAAAATATATACATTCTTAAATAAAATAAAAAATGGTGACATTATAAAGCAATTTCGTATGAAATAGTGATCTTATTTGTCAAAAATATGATTTTTCTAAAAAAAAAAAGAATTCTCAAAGCCTAGATCCAAGCAGTTCCAAGTGATATTTTCATACTACTAATACTGGTGGACTTAGATAGAAATTGGATAGAAATCAACTCACGGATATTTTCTATATAAGTTTTTGCGACCATCCATAAATTCAAAAGCTATAGCCCTTTAACTAAAAAAGGCCTTGTAGACATTATTCATTTATACGATGAATCACTATGCAAACATTTTTTTTTTTTTTTTTGATAAAAGTTAAGAAAAAATAGAAATTGCTATGTTAAATTGTAATATTTATATATTAATATATACTAAACTTTGTAAAATGTCAATTACTCTTGTTTACATAAAATATTAGACATAAAAATTGGAGGATATGAATTTGACTTTAATCTGAAAATATTCAAAATCGTTTCGTAATTCGGAAAATCAAAACAGTATTTCGTATTCAGTAAACACACATCTCTCAAATGCGCTTATTTCAAATTTTTCTATGTTATAAAATTATTTTTTTTTTTTTTTTGTTAATAATTTTTTTTACCATAATGAATCCGCAGTTTTTGAATTTCTTATTTTTCATTGCAGAATCATGATCAGCGCCCCAAGAACCTTATATTTGATATAAATTTTTTATGCACATTAAGTATTTTAATTATAACCAAAATTGAGGGACCGTGGACCACTTTGATTATTACTTCCACCTTTGGAAATTCGGAAAATTAAAAACAAACACAAGTTTATTAAATGTAATTATTTAAAATTTCATCAAAAAATAAAATAAAATTTTTGGCTGCCATATTGGATCTGTCATTTTGAATTTATTATTTTTTATTACAGAATCGTAATAAGCATCCTCAAAAACTTTATTGTGATATATATTTTTTTAACGTTCACCAAGTATTGTAATTGTAGCCAAAATTCCGAGATTGTGGCCGACTTTGGTCCGCCATATAGCCCCCGACTTTCCGAATTCAAAAAATCAAAAACCATATTCGTATTCAAGGAATTTAAAAAGCCCCAGCAGTGCTTAATTCTAATTACTAATTTTAAATTCTTATAGAGAGATGCCGTGACAAATTTCGTGAAAGTACTTTAATTTTTATTATTATTTTTTTTTTTTCAGAAGTCATACATAAATAAATTGAAATTAATCTCGTTAGCAAAAAATTGCAAAAGAATTAAAAATGTTCTAATTTACCCAAAAATTAAAATAAAAAAATACAGTTGAATATTCCATACGTTAAAATATAAATCATTTTATGTGAGGTAAATTCAAAAATAATGTAAAAAATTACAAATTTTTGTTTTTTTCAAGATATTCCTTTCTTGTTACCACTTTAAAGAAAAAAAATTAGCATGTTATAATAGGAAAGCATGTAGTTATTTAAAATGAATGATAAAATATCGTTATCATAATCATACTATTATCAAAAAATAAAAGTCAAATTAGGTTTTAGAATTGTCTTTACCTGTTTTTAATCTGCTCCGAAAATTTTGTTGCAATTTTATTCCGCCTACGTTAGTTTTAATTCTAACTTATTCCGTTCATTTTTTATTAAAAAAAAACATTCTATATTTTATTTAAATGCACACCTTAGTATTTGTTTAGCTACCAAACAACTTAAAAGACTTTTTTTTAAGAATTTCTTCTTATAAGTTTCTGCATCGCAGGATATTCATTAAACCATTAAAAAACGAACAAATCAGAATATAAAGCGAAAAACTTTAAAGTTACTATTTGTATTTGTAATGTTCGTATTGAAATTTTGCATTTGTATTGTAGAAATGAAAAAGAAACTTTGCCTGCAACAATATTAAACCAAAACAGTGCAAACTTGTATTTGTTTCTTTTTTTACACAATGTAACCCACAAAAAAGCACCATTAAAAACTCACTAAAATAGTTGCTCTAAATAAAAGATAAAAACAAAATTTCAGCGGCAACATCAACTTCTTGCCTCAACAATTATGGCCCTTTAATGCCTACAAACCATTATACTTATATTTCCACTAGTTCGATGGTTTCAATGGCTGACAGACACGGTTATTCAGCCCACGGTGAGTCAGCCTATCGGCGTCACTTACCAAACTATCAGTGCATGTCATTGCATGTTTTTTGTATGTGTGTGAGTGCAGCATGGCCTTCTTTTCTTTTTGTTTAAAAACTATTCTATAATGAAGCATAAAATTAAACAAAATTTATTTGTTCGTTTCACTTTATTTTCTCACCAGGTTTGACATGAACATTAAACACATTTAACAAGTAAAATAAACGTTGGTAATTGTAGCTGTTTTTCGTTTTTCATCTTGCTCTTTCTCTTCCTTGCTATATTTTGATATGTTGTTACCCTTTTAAATCCCTAAAAGCGAAATAAATAAAAAAGACAAAAGGCTTAAATGAAATTTTGTTTGGCGTTTATATGAGTATATACTAGAGTATCCAAAACCGAAACCGAAAACCGGTTAACTGGTTTCTGGTAAACGCTGTCGGTATCGTTTTTTTTTTCTAATTTTCGGTTTTTTTTCAAGACCGGTGTTCTGTGGTTTTTTTTTAAAGCATTTTATTTAACTTTTTATGTAATTATACTTACAAAGAGAATTCCAAAAAGAAAAATTACATAGCTAAAAATAAGAAGTTTAATGTAACTTACTAAATGCAATAAAAACGACAAAGAAAGATATAGTCGATCAAGATCGATTATATCTCACCCTACATAAAAATTCGGAAGAGGACTTATATTACACCAGCAGCCAATTTTACTAAATGTAAAATAAAATATACAAATACAGAATAATGCGTTGATACTAACATCTAGATGATTTTATGCACTTTAGGGCGATTCCTGGAAGTGGGTTTATATGGGAGCTATGGTAAATTATTGAATGATTCTCATAAAATTTGCAACGTTGTTTCTACTTACATAAAACTTATTTGTGTCAAATATTAACTTGATACTAACATTCGTGTGAGATTTATGCACTTTAAAGTGATTTTCGGAAAAGATGTTTATATGGTAGCTATGGTCAACTGTGGATCGATCTTCTTAAAATTTGGTATAAAGAATTATATTTGTGCAGAACTTATTTGCACCGAATTTCATTACAATATTCTTATTTCTAAGGCATTTTTTGAGTGTTTAAACTCAATTCCGAGGGACATTTGTATGGGGGCTAGGTGAAATAATGGACTGATCACAACCAATTTCAATAGACTTCGTCCTTGTATCATAAAAATCCCACATGCCAAATTTCGTTCAATTATCTTTAAAATTGCGACCCGTAGTTTGTGCGCAAGGTTTTCCTCGCCAGCCAGATGGATGGACGGACGGAAAGTGATTCTCAGTCGATTGCTATTCTTTAAAGTGGATGTTGGGTAACTTTTTCTATGCATTACAAACATCAGCACAATATCCCAACCACCTATGGTGGTGTAGAGTGCAATGAAAGACGGCTTATTTAACTTGGACAATTCTCTTTAAATATTTTAAATAAATCAAACTATTTAGTGCGCACAATAAAATTAAATATTTAAATTTTTTCTTATATTTTTCATCATGATGCATAGGTACCAAATGAGCGCCGTCAATCAAATTGCCTCAAACTGCGATCAATTATAGATATATTGGGACTTATGCTACTAATATTTAAAGGATACTAAAAGCTTAAATATACATCATTACAGTAGAAAAGATGTCGATTGCACAGTGAAAGTTTTGCAGAAAAGTTTACAAATTTTATTAAAAGAAATTATTTAAAATTTAAAACTTTCTTTCATAAAAAAATAGATGGTTCTATTGGTATAATTTTTATAACCAGAATTATTTCAATCACAAAATTTATTTTATTTTGGAAAGACATATTATCAAATACCAGGACTAGGAGTAAAATATTAAAGAAAGTTAATTAAATAAGGTGAATCAAATAAATAAGAAAATTTTCAAATTAAAAATAAATAATTTCTTTAAAGTTGTAACGTGAATAAAAAAAAGAATTTTAATTTTGAAATTATGCACATCAAGATGTGAAATTTTTTGATTAATCGGAAAACCGGTTTTCTAAAAAAGTTGGTTTTTTGGATACTCTAGTATCTACTTGTATTTATTTACTATGTAAATCATTTTCCGCTCTCAGGTGTTAACACAGCTACACTTGTCAGTTTGAGTTTAGGGAAACTGGGCTATTATAGACACCTAAGGTCAACTTTGTTGGAAGGCAGCATTTAGATCATATTTTTGTTTAGTTTATTTTTGTGAGTTTTATTTAAGTAAATTATATTTAAATTTGAAGTAAATATTTTTTTAAACGTTTAAAGAAAATATTGTAAGCTTAGCAGAATTCCTTAAAAAAAATTGTCAACCGATTTAACACTGATTTAACACAATTTGCTTCTCAGTCTTTAATAAACAGATGTACAGAAAGACGGATCTCGCCTTGTCTGCTTTACCTTTAATAAATATTGAACTAAAATCAATGTTTGTGAAAGCCATAAAAAATTTCCAATTTTACTAATTATGACTGCAATTTTCCATTCTTCATAAGATTTTATACTCACCATAATGAAGAACGCTCTCAAGATTTTTTTTCTTTTTTTTTTTTTTTTTTTGTTACTTCCTTTGAAATCCAACAAATTTTTTGCCATTTTTTCTATTCATCTTTTCACCAACAGCACTTTTACTTATTGATGTAGTCAGTTAATCAAATCAAAATATAAAGAAAATAAAATAATATTTTCCTTTTAACAACACTTTCCTAGGAAAACCTGTTATTTCATTTTTTTTTTCAACTTGCTTATTGTCACTTGTTGCCATGTCAAGAATGACATTTGAACAACAACGAAGAGTTACGTATATCAGCATGTGTATTAAAATACATTTTGAATACAATAGAAATAACAGCAACCCTCTATTTTAATAATCTTGTCTTTAATCTGTAATCGGATGTAAACTTATTGCGTAGAAGGGAAGAATGTAAAATATGCTTTATTTTCTTTATTGTTTATTTTGTGAAATCAAATTGGGGAAATTATCATTTGAAAAATTACTTTAAATAAATATTTATGTAATAGTGAGTTGGGAAATTAACCATAATCTCCAAAAATGTATAGAAGATTTTCGCTTTAACGATTTCCAATAGAAAAGTTTCGCTTTAACGATTTTCTATAGAAAATTTTTGTTTTAAAGATTTTCTACAGATAATTTTCGCCTTAACGATTTTTAATGATTTTCTCTAGAAAATATTGACTTTAACAATTGTCTCTAGAAAATTTTGACTTTAACGATTGCCTCTAGGAAATTTTCGCTTTAACGATCTCCTCTAGAAAATTTTCGGATTAACGAATTTCTCTAGAAAATTTTCCCTTTAACGATTTTCTCTCGAAAATTTTCGCTTTAGCGATTTTCTCCGGATAATTTTCGCTTTAACGACTTTCGCAAGAAAATTTTCGCTTCAATGATTTTCTATAGAAATTCTTCGCTTTACAATTTTTTAATGAAAAATATTCGTTTTACTGATTCTTTATAGAAAATATTCACTAAAGGTTTTCTATAGAAAATTTTCGAATTTACTATTTTCGCCTTACTATTTTCTATAGAAAATTTTCATTTTCGCCTTTACTATTTTCTATAGAAAATTTTCGTCTTTGCAATTTTCTTTACCAAATATTCACTTTTACGATTTTCTTTATAAAATATTAACATTTACGATAGAAAATTCTCACTTTGACAATTTTCTATAGAAAATTGTCACTTTGACAATTTTCTATAGAAAATTTTCACTTTGACAATTTTCTATAGAAAATTGTCACTTTGACAATTTTCTATAGAAAATTCTCACTTTGACAATTTTCTATAGAAAATTCTCACTTTGACAATTTTCTATAGAAAATTCTCACTTTGACAATTTTCTATAGAAAATTCTCACTTTGACAATTTTCTATAGAAAATTCTCACTTTGACAATTTTCTATAGAAAATTCTCACTTTGACAATTTTCTATAGAAAATTCTCACTTTGACAATTTTCTATAGAAAATTCTCACTTTGACAATTTTCTATAGAAAATTCTCACTTTGACAATTTTCTATAGAAAATTCTCACTTTGACAATTTTCTATAGAAAATTCTCACTTTGACAATTTTCTATAGAAAATTCTCACTTTGACAATTTTCTATAGAAAATTCTCACTTTGACAATTTTCTATAGAAAATTCTCACTTTGACAATTTTCTATAGAAAATTCTCACTTTGACAATTTTCTATAGAAAATTCTCACTTTGACAATTTTCTATAGAAAATTCTCACTTTGACAATTTTCTATAGAAAATTCTCACTTTGACAATTTTCTATAGAAAATTCTCACTTTGACAATTTTCTATAGAAAATTCTCACTTTGACAATTTTCTATAGAAAATTCTCACTTTGACATATATATATATGACAAAATATGCTGCTAATCGCAAAATATGCAAAAAAAAATGCTGTTATGACCAAAATATGCTATAACAACGACGCCAAAATTCTTAAAATTATGTGAAACGGATAAATAATTAACAGAATTTTTTTCATTTGAAGTCCAACAATATCATTTTATTTTGTATATTTTTTAATGTCTTAATAATTGATTTCAATATTATAAAATGCATTTAAGCTTATAAACCCACCTCAACTCATTTAGGCCCTTCTGCTAAGCAATCTGTAAGTAAAGAAATAATTGAAAATATTTTTCTTATCGAAAAGGCAATTCAAACCTAGAGCCTTTTTTACTTAGTTATATTTATTCATTTCCTAAGAACAAATAAAATTTCTCTTTATTTTTTCGTTCCATAAAAACAATCTTTTTATCTTTGGTTGGCCAATAAAATCGTTACACCTCATCAACTTTTCCATGGTCATAAACTCATGCATATATTTATGATTTTATATAAAACCAATTCTCACACTCAATGTCATCATCAGCATTCTCATGGAGCGTCTACATCCTTAAACAAATGCCAATGCAGACTTACACACTGATAATTTCAAACAATGGAGTTAAGGGAAATGGTTATTGGCTGAATTTTTATTGTTTAAAAACGCAATCATATGTAAACGTGTTATGTTGCCCAATGTGCAAATGTAGTACTTGCTGGTTTTACAATTCAAGTTTATTGTTTGAGTTGTTGTTAGTTTTTTCTATCTATAGTTACAATTAATACTTTGTTTTTGTTGTTATTGGCCGTGTGCATGTGTATTGACTTTTCATCTCTATGGATGAATTTATCCCATGGGTATTAATCCAAATACAAACACAACTAAAACAAACACAAATCATATGGAGGGAAACAAAAAATAAGCACAAACCTTTACTATTCAATTTAGAATTTTCAATTGAAAATGATATACGAGTTGTTTGCCTGTGTGCGAGTGCGTTGATGTAAAATTGCAAACAGAGGTTTCCAAATGTTGCTCTGAGTTACAGCTTTTTTTATCAGTTTGTTATGGATTGTTATAAAAAATATATGAAAATAAATTTAACAAAATTGCATAAATTTGATTGAGAATCCTTTGATTATAAACTTCGAATTAAAAACATTTTTATTCAAATAGGATTTAGTCTTAAACAAGTAATGAAATTAAAATAATGTATTGGTTGACACTAACAAAATTTTAAATAATTATTTTTTGTCTAATTCAAGAAATAAGTATTTGACTTTTTATATACAAACATTTAACATTTTCTCGTTTGCTATTTTCTATAAAGAGTTTTAGCTTTCACGATATTCCAAAATAAATTTTTGCTTTTTCAATTTTCTCCAGGGGATTTTTGCTTTAACGATTTTCTGTAGGAATTTTCGCTTTTACGTTTATCGCTTTAATGTTTTTCTTTAAAAAATTTTCTCTTTACCGATTTTCTCTCGAAAATTTCCTCTTTGACGATTTCTACAGAAAATTTTCTCTTTAACGATTTTTTATAGAATATTTTCGCCTTAAAGATTTTCTATAGAATATTTTCGCCATAATGATTTGCTATAGAATATTTTTGCTTTAAATATTTTCTTAAAAACAATTCTCGCCTTAACGATTTTATTTAAAAATTTTCACTTTAACGGTTTCTATAGACAATTTTCTCTTTAACGATTTTCTATAGAAAATTTTCGTTTTAAAGATTTTCTATAGAATAATTTTGCTTTAACGATTTTATTTAAAAATTTTCACTTTAACCATTTTCTTTCGAAAATTTTCGCTTTACGATTCTTTTTATTTTTTATTTTTTTTATTTTTTTGCTTTAATGATTTTCTATATAAAATTGTAGCTTTAAAGATTTTCCTTAGAAAATTTTCGCTTTTTCCATATTTTTAAAAGTTTCTGCTTTAACGATTTCCTTTAGAAAATTTTCACTTAAGCAAATTTCGAATTTTTATTTATTTATTCACAATTTTCTATAGAAAATATTTGATTTACGATTTCTTTTTAGAAAATTTTCCCTTCACGATTTTTTTTTTTTTTTAAATTTTTCGCTTTAACGAAATCTTTAGAAATGTTTTGCTTTTATTATTTTCCATAGATAATATTTGTTTTTAAAATTTTCAGTAGAATATTTTTGCTTTTACAAATTTCTATAGAAATTTATTACCTTAGCGTTCTTTTTTATATAAAAAATGTTCGCTTCTACGATTTTCTCTAGAAATTTTTCTTTAGAAAAATTTTGCCTAACGACTTTTTTAAGGAAATTTTTCATTTAACTATTTTTTAAGGGAAATTTTCGTTTTTGCTATTTTCTCTAGATATTTTTGTATTTTTTAAAATTTTTTTCTTTTACTATTTTCCATAAAATATTTTCGTTTTAACAATTTCCTATAGAAAATTTTCGCTTTTTCAATTTTATATATACAATTTTCAATCGCTTTTACCATTTTATGTAGACAATTTTCGTTTTACAATTTTATATTTCCTATAGAGAATTTCCATCTTAATTCAACCTTCCTCGTGGATAATTTATTAACCATAAATTACTTATTTTGCAAATTTAAACTGCCTTAGCTGTCATATTAATTGCTTTTTTTCGTTGCTCACTACACACAGCTATTTATACATTTTCATATATAATTAATGGTCAAATCAATTTTTATTACAAACATAAAATTTATACACATATTTTATCATTTTAACACAAACAATTTAGTTTAAAATGCATTTTGTCCGACTAAAATTACCCTCCCTCAACTAATTCAAATTTATATAAAAAAAGAAATATTTGGAAGAAAAAAATGTTATTGAATTGTTTTTTATTATGCCATCGCATAATAAAATTATAATAAATGATCATTTTTGTTAATGAGGTGTATGTGATAATCGTGTGAAATGATAAGTGAAATTGTAAAAGTTTTTTTCCCCCCGTTTTGTTATATTATATTCTTGCTCTATGTCTGTCTTTCTGTCAGTCTGCATGGTTGTCTTGCATAACTGTTTAGTGTAGTTATAACTTATTTTTTGAAAATAGTTTTTCTTTCGCCATTTGATTTGTTTTTATTATTATTATTTTTTTCGTACTCTTTTGTTCTTTCTGCTGATGCCAATAATGGAAAACTTTATTATGTTCCTGCCCCTGCTTAATGCCCGCTCCCCCCCCCTTCCAATTTGTTTTCAATGCTATGAAAGCAAAATACTAATATAAGAAATGTATAACTTTATTAAACTCAAACTATAACAATGATATCATTTGGCTCACATTATTTTCTTTTTTGTTTTTGCTAAATGTTTTAAGTGAAATAAAAATTCAAATAGTTTTGGTTGCTAAATAAAAATTGCTAAACATTTTAAACAATTTAAGAAAAACAAAAGAAATAAAATCAAAGTTAAACCAAAAATAAACAACAACCAAAAATATAAAACTTAGCGTGTTTGTTCAAGTTAAGGGACTAAAGAAATGAGCTACCACGATTTTAATATAGAATGTTTTGCTTTAACCATTTTCTATAGAAAATTTTCTCTTTAACCATTTTATATAGAAAATTTCTCTTTAACGATTTTCTTCAGAAAATTTTCACTTTTACAATTTTCTATACAACTTTTACGATTTTCTATGGAACAAATTCGCTTTTACGATTTGCTATAGAACAATTTCGCTGTTGCAATTTTCTATAAAACATTTTCGCTTTTACAATTTTCTGTTTTTTATAAAAAAGAATTTTAATTAAATTTTTATATGCTCCGATCACTTTAACTGCCCAATGTAGTATTTTCTAATGTAATCGTTTGTGTTCCCTTAAGAGACCAAACAACACAACAGAAACAAAAAATGTTATACACTGCAAAAAAAAATTTAAATTTAAACATGGACTTTTATTTATCCCCCATTTTTTCCCCCAAAATGTATGAGCAATTTATATTTATTGAATTTTTATTTAACTATAGACCATAATCTGGTGTTTTAAAAATGATTTATTAATTGGTTGTTTGCTTATTTGTTATGCGAGTATAAATGAATGTGTGTTTTGGTTTTATTCCATTTTTTTTAAACATTTGGCTGCTTTTATTGTTCTCTTAGCAATTTATTATTAAAATTTTTATTTGTTGTTTTGTGTATTTTTCTGGCCTCTTTTTCAATAGAAATTTTATAAATAAAAATTAAATTGAAATAAATAAATATTCATAAATAATAGATAAATAGAGTGTCTTTAAAGAGTGTTAATACAAATTAATATTAAACACAATATAAATTTATATTGCAGGGAGAAAAAAAGTTATTTATTATTTAAATTTTTTTCTCTCTATTACGAAAGCAAATTTTTCTGGGTGTAAAATTAAATTTTAAATTGCAAATAAAAAAAAGAAAAGAAAACAAAGCAACGCATCCAAATCAGCATCAATAAAAGCAATAACAGCTGAAGAGTGTAACGAAGAGACCCTTCGGGGATATGAATTGAATGAAAACAATACAAAAAAAAATATTCAATTCAGATTCACATGCACTCTGAAACAATAACAGCAACAAACGTTCATAAACTTGTGTATTAGTAAACAGTTGACATTAAAGGATTTGCTAAATTGAAAATTTCTTGTATATGTAAACACACAAAGGTAAAGCATCCCTGCAAACATTTTCTATCAATAAAGTTATTCAATCACAGGTTTAAAAATATTTGAATTAATTTTTAAATTAAATATTTATGTTGAAGGAATAAATTTTTAGTAACTTCAAAGAGTGTCAAGTTAATAAGTCAAAGAAGTGTTAAAATAATACGCAAAAAATGACATTTTAAATTTATAGCGTTAATGACCATTATATCTTTTCCTTAAAGTATAGTTTAAGAAATATTAAGAAGATTAAAAATTGATTTTTATGTAAAATATTTATCTAACTAACATCTAAAAGTGAGAAAATAGATACCTTTTATAAAATTCCTATCCAAAATGCCTACAGGGTTTCAGTAAGATATAAATCTATAGATGTGGTTGATGTCAGACAATAAAAATAAAAGCATGTTACAACAACAGTGACTAACAAAACTGGTTAAAACGATTTAGCAATATTATAAGTTTATTAAGATGCAGCCATGAGTATAGTAAGTTTTTTAAATGTAAATTTTTTGCAAAAACATATAAAATTTCGCAACCGATAGAAAACTTCTGTTATACTATTTTCAAAGGCTTGAAAACTGAAAAAATACTAATGCCCTTGGACAACGTCTCTCATTGAACCCGATCGCAAAAAATTCAAATAACTCTGTCATCTCAAGCTGCTGGTTCGATCGAAAAATAATGCATACGAAAGCTGTAGAGGAGAACCAAAGCTTTAAGAAAAATGATTCTATATAAGCTACAAATTATCAAAGTTACCACAGGCTTAAAGAAAATTTAAGAGCTCGTAACTTCCATAAATAATAACATAAATCGACAAAATGAGAACTTTTTTCTGCATGTACGAAATTTCTCTGCCAAATTGGATACACATGATCATGAAGTTCTAATCCTATAAATCACTTTTTCAGTTGACTTTAGTTTTCGATATAAACCGTTTTATAGAAAATAAGTAAGATTGCACCATATAGTGCAGTATCTCGAGAATTATTTATCTGATTTGTATCAATGAATTTGCAAAAAAAAATTCTAATTTAAATTATCATGCAAATTATGCCTACATATTTTATTAATCTGCTCAATAGCTTTGGAGTTATTAAAAAAAAATTGTGAAAAAAAAAACAAAATTTTAACCAAATTTACAAATTTTTGTTTTTCAAAAAATAGTAAAAATTCTAAAACTACCAAAAGTTTTTTACTTTATCATAAAGCTGTATATCATACAAAAAAAATAGCCATATTTTATTAAAATTGGTGTATAAAAGTTGACTTTATTACAAAGTTTTCATTTTGTTGACCTGTATAATTAATAATTAATTGATTAAAATTCATTAACTAAATTTTTGCAGAAACTAATCACACAATCAAAATAGACTTACATCCATAAGTTATCAACTTTATAGTTTAAATATATTTCTGTTTGAATTTAAAATTATTTTCTTGGCTTTAATCCATAATAAATATATCTATTTTTTAATTTTGCTGTAATTTTCTATTTATAACATTAATATGAAAGTTTATTGCTTTTTTTATTTTTTTATTTTTAAAAAAGTTTCAAAATATTGAAAATGTTAAATTTTTTCCGAAATGGAACCCAATTTTCTTCTTTTCTGAAAAATTTTATTTGCAAAATAATATGATTTCTTTCTTACATATTTCAAAATCATATTTCACTGTACTCGCGTAAACTTTAACAAGCTGGCCACTCCACAATAGAGGCAGCCGTTTTTTGAAGTTAGCGCTCGTATCCTCGATATTTGGGTTTAAACTTAATTATGTAAGTTGCACAAATAATAGAAAATTATAAATAAAAAGTACACTATTTATGTATGGGAAAAACAAAAATTCTCAAATAAAAAAAACGCAATTTTGACTCATTATCACCGATTTTAAAAAAATTTGACGTACGCACTTATTACTTCAATAAAAAATTTGAAGTTCTTTAAAATTAATTAGTTTATAGTTTTTTGTCTAACTTTTTTTCATATAGTTTTTTAGAGTTTTTGCATTTCGGCTTAAGTTCATTGAATAATTGTAGAAGAATACAGTGTAAAAGTTTTATTGGACACTTGGCAGAATGGAATACATTTTATAGTCCGCCACGACCGTCATCAGCACTTTTCAGTCTCCCACCGTGGTGTTCTCTGTAAACATCATCTATTTAAATTCTTCAAAATTTTCAAATTCGTTGGAGTTTATTTGCTACTATGGTTCAAAATTCAATTTTTTCAGTAATTTTTTAAAATACATAAAATTCACATCCATATATCTTCAAACTAATTTGTGCTACTTAGGTAAACTTTATGCCTAATAAATTTAGTTTCTAAGAATCTTTGTAAAAATGCCATTTTTGCAAACAAAAGAATAATGAAATCAACATTCTTTCTAGCATCAAGGATATCTAAAAAAACATATATTCCATTTTTATAATTTTTATTTAAAATATTTATTAAAGTATTAGCAACCACATATACAAAATTTAGAGTGGAAACATGAGGTCATGCTGAGAAAATTAAAATATAGTAAAAAAAATATTTATTTTAATAATAATTTGAAAATTTTCCAATGAAACAATTTATACATGTATAAAACAACTTCGGCTTATTAAAAGCGACTCTATTTTATTAATTTAAAAAAATGCACCAAATAAATATATTTTGAGGGAATAATACAAATAACTTTAAAAAATAATCCTTGAAACCAGGATTCTCAGTGCAACCTAATGGAAATATTTTGAAAATAAATTGGCGATTTTTAACTCACTGTTTTGATTGATAAAGAAAATCTGAGCTGTTAAAATTTATTTATGTTTCTTTTTTAGTTCTGCGAAATCGTAAAATTTCGCGATTGTTTTATCTATTGATATGATGAAAAACTTTAAAAATCATAAAAGTATGTGACTTTAAACAATAAGATCTCAGAGACAACATAACGAATTCTAACTGCGTTTAAATTTTATTGTTGTCATGTTCAATTAAAGAATTTGAATATTATTAAAATTTTGAAAAAAAAAATATCAAATTATTACTGAAAGAAATGAGTTTTTTTACTAAGTGTTAATTTTCTTAGCAACACCACATGTTTCCACCCTCAATTTTGCTAACACTTTAATAAATATTTTAAAGAAAAATCATAAAAATGGAAGATATGTTTTTTTTAAATATCCTTGATGCTAGAAAGAATATTAATTTCATTGTTCTTCTGCTTCCAAAAATTGCGTTTTTACAAAAATTATGCATCAGTTTGAGATAAAGTTGGCTCAAATACACAAATAAGTCCCAATATATATGGATTTGAATTTTATGTATTTTAAAAAAATTTCTGAAAAAGTGAACTTTAAGCCATGGTAACAAATAAATTACAACGAATTTGAAAATTTTAAAGAACTATAAATTATTTGTCTTCTCCCATATAATCAATTGAATATATACTCCAAACATAAGCTAAAGCAATTTCAATCCGATTTTTAATGCATATATATATATTTTTTTTTAATTTCTATTTATTTATCTCAAAAATGAATGCTATCTTTTAAAAATGGTCAACGCCGTTAAATTCAGCGTCATATGGTTAATTTTACTGAATGGGTGCTCATCTTGTTAAGAAAATAAGTTTAATTTTCGAGCACAGTGTAATTAAAGTGAAATTTGAAATTGATTGAAACTTGAACCTTAAATCTATAATTTGTAGAAAATATTAGATTTATTAAGCAAATTAAAACTTAAACAGTACAGAAAAAAATATTTGTTTTAATCTTGTACATTTAGACCAGTAGTACTGGACTGTTTCCCGCCCCGTCAAAAATGTAAACGGAAGATTTTAAGGAATTTTTTATTCTTTCTTTCAAATCTTTATAAAAAGAAAAAAATCAATTTTAATGATTTTTTAATATTGAATAATAAAACATACCCAATTTTTGATAAAAATTCGCTTTTTCACTAAAATTTTAATTTTTCATTAAAATTGCGGCTTGTAACCAAAATTACGATTTTTCACTAAAAATATGAATGGAAAATAGTTTGCCCCTTAAAATTTATTAGAAATTTTTAAATGGCGGTTTTTAATCTTTTATCAGAAAGCTAAGTATACTATGTTTAAAATAAACCATAAATCGTATACTTAATATCACGTATAATAAATATTATGAACATTACGTATACGTAACCAATTTTCACAAACTATTTACTACAGACAGTGATGTCAGATGAAGGGAATTTTCTCTTTTTGAGGGAATTTTTATAGAAAATTTTAAGCAAAGGGAAAAAGGAGTGAATTTTTTAATTTTTCTAAAAATGAAGGAATTTTTTAATGTTACTATTAAAAAATCCGAAGGAATTTAGTATTAAAACTGTTTTTTTATAAAAATTATTTATATGCAATTTGTCCAAACGTAGTATAGCCAATAATATTGTTCTTGTTTAACTAAAAAATTTGCTATTTTTTATATACGAAATATTGTATTTATACTTACCTACTTTTAGCATATTTAAATAAGTATGTAAGCCTTGAATTATATACTTAAAAATTGTTAAACCGTTTTATCGATTTTTGTGTTGCAAACGATAACTAAACTAATGTATCTAGCCTTGAATTTAAGTTGAAGGTAATATTTTTTATTTCATTGTTTACCGCCGACAGAACAAGTAAATTCACCTCTACAATTTTTGTCTAAATTTAAATTTCTACATTTTAACATTATAACCTAATAATTGAAATTGTTTAAGTGAAGTTAATTATAAGGAAAATGTAAAACAATTTATAATTAAAAATTGAAAACAACGAGAACCTCAAACTTCTTCTAAAGGCGGGGAATTTTATATCTCTACGACTATAAATTATAATTGATTTCTTTTTCTCTTCCCTAAAATTCAACCTCCAATTATAATTATTGCTGCTGAACATAATTATAATTATACACAAAGAAAACCTGTCTTTCTTTTATTGACCGGATAAAAAAATCATGTTAAGATAACTTGAATATAATTTTAGTCGGCATCTATTGGAGTTTAATTTATATAAATTGAACAAACCGTTTTCGAATTTTAATAATGTGAACGAAGGGTCATATAAAAAAACGAGAAAGAAAGATATAGTCAGTCAATACCGACTATATGATACCCTACACCATTGGTTAGAGGCATTAAAATTCGGGAAGAAGGCCTGTGGCCAATTTTGCTAAATGTACAATAAAATATAAAAATACAGAATAATGCGCTGATACTAACATTTGGATGATTTTATGCACTTTAGAACGATTTCTGGAAGAGGGTTTATATGGGATATATGGTAAATTATGGACCGATTCTCATAAAATTTGACAATTTTGCTTTTACTTACAAAAAACTTAATTGTGTCGAATATTAACTTGATACTAATATTCGTATTGGATTTACGCATGTTGAAGTGATTTTCGGAAGAGGGGTTTATATGGACCGATCTTCATAAAATTTGGTACAAAGTTTAATACTTGTACAGAACCTTTTGCACTGAATTTTATTAAAATATTCTTATTTTTAAGGCATTTTTGATATTTAAACTCCGGGGGGAACTTTTGTATGGGAGATAACTAATTTCAATAGGCTTCGTCCTTGTATTATAAAAGTCCCACGTGCCAAATTTCATTGAATTATCTTTAAAAATGCGACCCGTACTTTGTGCACAAGATTCACATAGAAAGCCAGCCGTCCAGTCAGCCAGACGGACGGACATTGTTAGACCGATTTAAAAAGTGATTCTAACTCGATTGGTATACTTTAAGGTAGGTGTTGGATAACTTTTTCTATGCGTTATAAACATCAGCACAAACGCATATTACCACGGCCACCTATGGTGCTGCAGGTTATAAAAATCATTACGTAATAAAAAACTGAAAGCAGATTTTTGTTTAGCACATCAAGTTTAAAAAATAAATAAATATTATTTCTCCAATGTTTCATTTTTGTGTAAATCACAATAGTACAATTTTTACCATACCTGACATATGGCTGAGAATATTTTCGCTTTGTTTTGTTTATGATCCTGCATGTAAAAATGTTATGTAACCAAGTATGTGTGGGTTTTGTGTATGTATGTTAGAGAATAGCATTTTTCTGTCTCATTGTATTATCGTCGATGTTTAAATTTTTATTACAATTGTTTTAGTATTTGTATTGCTTTATTTTCATTTTTTTAATGCTTTCTGTTGTTGTTAATGTTATTGTATTGGTTCGGGTATGCTGTTTAGCTAAAACTAAATTCATGGTTGTTTCTAATCTGAAACTAATTCAATTGTTGTTTGGAAAAAAATCACATTTTCTATTTGTTGTTATTATTGTTACAGCTTTGCTTTTTTACATTTTGCTGTCGTTGTTCATTTCTCCTTTGGGAGGGTGTAAGCATTTGTGCATTTGTTTATGTGTGTAGCTGTTTTAAAAGCTTGAAAACAGTTAAAGGCGTTTACGCAATAAAACTGTAACGAAACGCACTTGTACGTGCTCAAGTAAAAGTTTGTTGAGTTTATTTTTTTTTTTTCACAACTCTTAAATAGCAACTGAACTAAAACTAAACAACAATTTAACAAATACAAAAACTAAGGCAACTAATGAAATATTTATTCAATTCTAGGGAATTTTCATTTTCCCCTCTATCCTCCAGTATTAATATTATTGCAAATATATAGTTGCCATGAAAAAACAATTGTTTGTTTTTATATTGTATGTATGGTGTGAATTTGTTACTTTAGGGGCCAGTTAAACTTTACAAGGGTTTTCCTACTAAAGTTTGATGATGAAGAAAATAAAAAAATCAAAACGCCTTCTACTTATTTTGCTGACATCAACACATCTTTTTTTTTTTTTTTTTTTTTTTTTTTTGTTCAAATTAAATTTTATGATTAATATTTAATGGCACATTGATGGTTTGTTTTCCCTTGGTGGCTTTTAGTTTAATAATGATTCTAGTGTAAGTAAAATTATTTAGTAAAAAAATATCAAACTTGTTTATAAGTTTGTGTAAGCTAAGATCAACAATCCTTTCAAAGTTCCAGTTTTTTGGAAACTTAAAAAAATTAAGCTTATAGTAAATATTTTAGCTTATTCTGTTTACATTTAAAAATTACATTACTTTTTTAACTTAATTTTGTTAAATCTAACAGAAAATTTAAATTGAAAACTTCATTTATAAAAATATCTCTTTTATCTGTTTTTTTTTTTTATTACACCCTTAAGCAAAAGACGTCTACAAAAATTTACATTTTCAATATTTTCAAACAAAAATAAAACAAATAATTTTGTTTTCTTTCAAAAGAAAACTTTGCATAATACTCGCTTAATAATAATAATGCCAATCCCACTCATAAAGTCTAAAAATATTTTATATAAAATGTTTTTCATACTAGACGTATGATTAATATTAAACAACTATTTATCGTATATGGCGTATAAGTAATAAATAAATAAATATAAATTTAAATATATATATTTATTTATTTATTTATTTATATATTTATAAATATATATATATATATATATATATATATATATATATATATATTTATATATATATTCAGTTTATGGCAAATGATTCACAATACAAACAGCTAAAATCTTATTTTATTGTATGTATATTGTTATCGTATTAAGGAATAACTAAAAATGTATAGCATTGTTCGTAAAATAAAAGAAATATAAAGAAATTTATATGATTTTGTATAGCTTAACACATTTTTATGACAAAGATAGTCAAGTCAAATTACACAGAAAAAAAATAATATACATTTTAAGAATTTTTTTAATAAATACTATGAATCAAACATTAATTTTTTCCCAAATAATTTTCATTTAAGTTAAATTTTTTCATACATATTATAAATTGAATATAATTTTACTTTTAAATAATTTTTCCAAATTTATTTGTATTGTTTTGTTACATTGAATGAATGAAAATTAAGAAAATATTCATAAATTATATGTATTTTTATCATTCAATAACAAAACTATTATTAGGTAGTATGAAATTTTTAATAGAAAAAACACTAATTTTTTTGTACGAGGGTGGATTTACTGACTTTCGTTGCGGTCGCACAAGTACAAATGACGCTGAACGTTCTGGACGGCCAATTGAGGTCAGTACACCCGAAAATGTCGAAAAAATCCAAGATATGGTGTTGGTCGACCGAAGAGTAAAAGTGCGTGAGATTGTTGATACCATAGGCATTTCATATGGCAGTGTGATTTCGATTTTAAATGATCAGCTGGGTTTAAGAAAGTTGTCTGCAAGATGGGTGCCGCGTTTGCTCTCAATTGACCATAAACGTAAACGTGTGACAACTTCAAAGGGTTGTTTGGAGTTGCTTAACAGCAATCCGAATGAGCTTTTGCGGCTTTTTGTAACTGTGGATGAAACATGGATCCATTACTGTACTCCAGAGACCAATCAGCAGTCTAAACGAAGAAGGCCAAGGTAAGTTTGTCGGCCAATAAGGTGATGCCAAGAGTATTTTGGGATGCACGCGGGATAATCCACATCGATTACCTTCAAACGGGAAAAACAATAAACGACGAATATTATGCCAACTTATTAGACCGATTTAATGAGGATTTAAAAAGAAAACGACCCCATATGGCCAAGAAAATAGTTCTTTATCATCAAGATAATGCACGGGTGCACTCGTGTGCAGTCTTAATGGCAAAACTCTATGAATTGGGCTACAAATTGGTACCTCATCCGCCATATTCTTCCTATTTCCAAACCTAAAGAAATGGCTCGGTGGAAAGAGATTCAGCTCCAACGATGAAATTATTGACCAAACAAATGCCTATTTTATGGACCTCGAAAAATCATATTTTTTAAGCAAAGTAAATGACGACACTTGCTCAAAATTTGACAGTAGTCTATTAACAGATGGTACTTGATGGGAGTAGTGTTGCATTTCATATAACTACGAGGGAGTTTCGAAAAGATAAGGACTTATTGATCCGCCCTCGTATTATAATGCATCTTTATTATAATAAAATTCAGAAATTAAATAGTAATATTAAAAAATGTCATTTATATTATTAAATACATGTTATTACTAGTACTAGATTAAATAAAAATACATAATTCATAACAAGAAAGAAATAAGAGTAAAAAGTACATATAAGTAAATATCGTTTAGAACTCATCAGAAACAATAGCTATTTTTAGGTTAATTTTTAAAAAATTTATTTACTTATTAGTTTCAATCTATGGATACAATATTATCCTTACAGACATCAATCATAATTTAATGTACATAATTAAATTAATTATTTTAACAAACTATTTATATATTTTTTTAATTAAAGATTTGATCTACTTAAGCTTAATTCATTGGAATATTTATTGAATGATCTCATAGATTTTATTGTAGATTCATTCAAAGCATATATTGTTCTATGAACATCTATATAAAAAAAATAATTATTCTACCTTAGAGGCGTGGGAGGTACATATAATTTTATGGTATAAAGCAAATCAGGACAATCAATAAATCCATAAATTATAGCATATAGGAAATATACAGAAAAAATTTTACTTCTTATTTCTAAAGTTTTCATAGAAATCATGGCACACTTATCAGGGTATATAGGTGTTGAAATATGAGGGTTTTCAAATGAAAACAATTTAAAATAAAAGAGCAAACTTTATAAATTTTACCTTAATTTTTCGAGTTCTATTTATCTGTAATTGAGTACTAGGGCTCTAAAT
Source organism: Protocalliphora azurea (assembly GCA_932274085.1). NCBI lineage: Eukaryota > Metazoa > Arthropoda > Insecta > Diptera > Calliphoridae > Protocalliphora > Protocalliphora azurea. The sequence continues at coordinate 9,198,702 of OW026519.1, forward strand.
AAATTATGCATATTCTAATCTAGATCTCACAAAATATGTAAATAGAACTTTTTTTGTGAAATGATCAAAATTATTAGAATTACAGCATAAAAGGCTTAACATTTAATAAGTTATAATATAATTTAAGTGAATATTGAATCATAATTTTCTATCAAATAATATCTCTAAATCTAAAATTTTATACACAGATATGATAGTAAATGTTGATGTATTCTATATCGGGATAGAAGAAGAAAAATATTTGTATAATTCAAAAGGTAAACCATTGCGGACTGATCAAGAACTCACCCTATCTTAATCCTCCTGAAGATTAAAGAAGTCATTGGCGTCAGAAATTGTTTTGAAAATTTTTAAATCATCAGCATACAATAAGTAATGAGAATTTCTAAAATATACGTCAATGCCATTAATAAATATATTAAATAACAAAGGACCCAAAATAGTATCTTGTGGAATACCAGAAATAGGAATAAATGATATAGAACAAAAACCATCAAGAGAAACTACGAATTGTCTATCCAACAATTAATAACGAAACCAAGATAACATTCGGGAATGAACGCCCAATTTTTATAATGTAGTACTCGGTTAAATGCCTTAGCAATGTCCTTGTAAATCGCATCAATCTGGAATCGGACTTCAAATATATCAACACAATACTTGGTAAAAACAGTTAAATTAGTACAGGTTGGTTTCCAGTTATCCATGTTGAGATGAAGAAATATGTCTCTTTACACTGAAAAAAAAAAGCCTATGATAAACAATATGCTCAAGAATTTTTGAAATATGGGTTAATTTGGAAATTGATCTATAATTAATGACATTATTTTTATCACAATATTATAAATCTTATGATAGGCAAAATTGTAATAAATTTCCACTTTTTAATAAAATAGCCTTTGCTTAAAGACATATTAAGAATAATTTTCAATGGTAAACATAATAAAGAAGAACATTTCTTTATTAAAAAAAGCTGGTAAACCATCATTATAACCCTAAAATGAATTAGAATACCTACAATACTTTGTGCAACATCTTGTTCAGATAGTTGCAAATTACCGAAATCCATAATGGAGTTTATTTCATTTTAATCAAAATTATCGTACTGTAGATATTCATCATTAAAATTGGATTTAAAATAGAATGCGAACAAGTTCAGTGAATCAAGTAGATTATTTGAAGTTAAGTTATTATAGTTCATACATAAAGGAATGTAAGAACAATTTTTTTTAGAATTTATAAAAGTCCAAAATCGTTTTGGATTGTATTTTAAGTCATTCTTAAGACTCATAATATACTGATTGTATAGAAATTTATTGAGAAAATTAAATTCTTTTTAAAATCGAAGAAACTTTTCTTTACAAACTTTATTATTTGTGGATTTAAATTTTTTGTAATATTTATTTATAAGATTTTTTAATTTTTTGAGTCCTTTGATATACCATGGAAGCTTATGTACCCTAGGATTTACTAAAGGGATATTATCTTGAAAAATATTAAGAACATTTGATAAAAAAAAAAAAATATCGTAATATATATTAAAAATTTTACTTTCTAATAAATCAAACCAATTGACATTTTCAATAAGCATATTTAATGTATTAAAGTAACATTTATAATAATTATAACATATATCATTATTATTATAATTAGATAGATATTCATAGAATTCAATATTAATTTCTAAAGAAAAGTGGTGACAGGTTGATGGTGATATTGAAAAAGCACATAAATTTAAGGTAAACCTCAAATCAGGACTAAGTAATACTAAAGGCCTGATTTTGTAAACTAAAACGAAAATTCGTTTCGACAATTTGTATTAAAAAAACAACAAATAAATCTGAATTTCGTTTTTGTTTTCAATATTAAATTTGAAAACAAATTTTCGTTTCGTTTTACAAAATGAGACATTAAATCAAGAATTCTATTTAGTTTATTATAAAACGTTTAACTTGTTGTAAGTCAATACTAAAAAAAATGAATCAATTAGATTTATCGCAAAAGATTTATTTAAATTATTGGGTAAAAAAACCTCAGAGTTTGATACTTCTGAGCAAACAATATCACAAAGATTAAAATCTCCAATAACACATAACTTATTACCATTTCTTATACTTTCAGAAAGAATAATTACATTTGATATATAACTATCATATAAATCATCAGAATTATTAGGTGGTATATCTATATTACAACTATAAATAATTCATAATTAACCGACTTCACTGCCATACAAAGTTGATCAAGTATTGAAGCCATATTAGATAAACTAATATTTAAAACAGCATAGAGACTTTTTAGCAGCTATAAGTACACTTCCACCTAAACATCTTTACGATAGACTACATATGTGTATGAATTAAAGAATTCTTCACTATAAAAGTCTGTATTTAATTATGTTTCCGTAATAACAAAGACATATATATATATATATATATATATATATATATAATCAGCTTGGGATATGAAAGTATTAAATGACTGAGATTTAGATCTCATACCAGAGACATTTTGATAATATAATTTTAATAAGTTAGAGCTGTGCATTACATATGTTGCTGGGGATTTGGTTTTTTTATAAAAAACTTAAAGGACAAACTTCAATTGCCGCTGTCCAAAGTTCATGCTGCTGAAACACCAAGTTTAAAGTTAACAAACTTGAGATCATCAGTAGAGGCATATTTTTTCATTAGTTTATAGCATGATATATATATTCTCATTAACACTTTGTAAATGCTTTTTAACATACGATATTATATTTTGCTCTGAAACTGAAGGATTGATGGCAGATAAGTGGACCTATCACAATTTTACAACCACATCTAATTCGGAATTATTGTTTGCTCCAATTACAACTTTTCTTTTAACAGATTTTTTTCTATTAGTAACATAATTCCAATTAGAATCAGCATTTAATTGCATTGAATTACTACTAGTGATACAAAACGCATTATTTACATTAGTATCAGTCAAATCAGCTAAATTGATATTACTGGCAATTTTGTCATCTCTAAATGAATTTACATTATTTACTGCAAAATCATCTGTTTGATTAGCAAGTGAGAGTGTGTTTGTCGCATCATTGACAGCATAAGTGAGAATGGTTTTTTCACTTTTTGCATTGTTGTTTCCTAGCAAAAACTTTGCTTTCCTGGTAAGCTAGCAGGTATAATTGGAAACAAAAATAAACTACTTATTTTTTGTCTGAATAACTAGTTATTTTTGTTCGACTTGTCCACAAATTCATGTAGCTATTTTTTGACTCTAGGAGTACTCAAAAATATGTACCTAAACGAAAACAAAAATAAAAAAAAAACAAAAAGATTTTGCCGTCAGTGAGACTCGAACTTGGACACACACTAACCATTCGTTTTTTCTGACTAACGTCTTACTCAGTACACCATCTCGCACATAGCATCCTAAGCGACAAAAACTCTATTTAGTTTAAAATATCTTTTTAGACATTTTGTTATAAAAAACTAACAACTTCAGAATGGGGTTGCACCAATAACCCTCTGGTTGTTAATCCGGCGCTCTAGCCAACTCATCCACGTGATTGCAGTATTATTGTGCTATTATACTATTGAGTACTTATTAATGTAATACAAAGTAGGCAAATAATAATGACGCCTCATTACCAAGAAACTACTTTAATAAGTAGTTGTTATTACTGAATACCAAAAAGTTTTTGCTGGGTTATTACATTATTTTCCACAAATAATAGAGAATAGAGATTTTAACTGTTCAATTTCATACGACTTATTTTTTTAATTAAATCCCGAGATGTATGTAAATAATTATTGCAATTAAAAACAATATTTCAAAAATTAACAAGAGTATTAAATGCAGTATCATCTTCTATTTTTGCACATACATATTTTATGAAACTTGCATCTGCAAATTTTACCTACAATAACAGAGTTTTTTTTTTTAAATATTTTTGTAACATTTGGAACAAATTACTTTAACCGACATAATGAAAGCGACTTTGAACGTTTTAGTTCATAAAAGTTTCTGTAAGAATCCACAATGTTTCAGATTCTTTTGGATATTTTAAATCAAACGTTAAATAAATTTTGAAAGAAATATCTAAAGCTCTTAAAATACCTGTAAATGTGTATCTTATTTTATAAAAATATAAAAAAATTTCCTAATTAGAATAAAAGATATGTTGATGGATTTATTTTTGAAAAAAATGTATGTTTTCTCCAAATATTTCATGATTTTCTACAATTATTGCAAAAGAATTTTGTGAATTTTTGAACGTAAAATTTTCAAGCATTTTTTCCCCATTTTGCAAAGGAACTTGAATCGAACCAATTACTTTCAGAGGTGTGGCAATTAATATTTTATATATACAAACTACTACATTGTTTAGAAAGCTTCTTTTTTTAAAGTTGTTGAATTTTTTGTGAATATAATTCCCAATTTTCAGAAAAGTCATTTGCTGCAATTTTTGTAGTAAAATCGATTTCAATCTAAATAAATGTAAAATAAGTTTTTATTTAAAATATATTTTTATTATTTTATTTACTAATCTATAACCAATTGGTTTCTTGTATTCAAACCATAGTTCCAATATTTCTGATATGCTGTTTTCTGAAATTTTCTTAAATATTTCAAATTATTCGACATTTAATTTATCATACTTCAAAACTTTTTTTTGAGAACTTTTTGTATTCTATATTGGGAAACTGTAATATACATTACATAATATATTTTAGTTAAGACTTTTCGATTCTAATGGATTATTTATTCCGAAATCATACGAATAAAGAAAGTAGGGAATTATCAGATTATCAGGGTACAATTTCTTTTTCTTTTGCCATAACTTGCCATTAACAAAATTTTTTTAACATACCGTTGTTTAAATTGCTTTAAACTAAACTTCGTGAATTATTCAGAAAATTATGCCTCACAAACAAACATTTTATTTGTTGTTTTATTGGTAATAGAACGCCCTCTGGTTTTTTATTTACTAATTGTACTTTACTGTCCAATAAGTTGGTCATACGTTCTTCGTTTATAATACAAACTGTTAGTTTATCGGTAAGGTTTTTTTTCACAAGGATGACTTTGAAATTTGTGGTTGGAATCAAAAATATCAAATAATTCACTGATTAGGTTTATTTCAACCAATATTTCATCTTTATATTTAATGTCCTCATCAAAAAAAAAATCATTTAAAATTTTTTGAACGACTTTTTTAATTGGTGTTAGCAATAGCCTTTTAATTATATGTTGTATTTCACCTACATTATGCCTCGAAAGAGTATCCTTTTCATGCAGTTCTAATAAAAATTTAAGAGAATTTTCTTCCAATTTATAGAATTTTTCTCTAAATTTAAATAAAGCAACATTTGATTATTTTTAATCATATTCTACAACATTATTTTCAATCGTAGTTTCAATTCTAATCTCCATTGAATACACTTTATCATTTCGGAGAAAATTGAATTTATTGTCACGTCGAGCATTCCACAAATGTACATTTAAATGTTTCTTTTCAAAATATGACCACAAATTGGACAATTCACATTTTTTTTTTTTTTTTTTTTTAACAAACCTCTTCATAATCAAATCATGATTTTATAAATTATTGTAGAAAATTACTTTTTTATAAAATAATACAAATTCCCATTTATTTTTTATTTTCATAAATCATTTTACAATTTCCTTCGAGCAACTTATATATTTTTAACAAACAGATTAAAAAATACTATACATGAACAAATTTTTATATATTAGTAATTTAAAACAAAAAAAAAAGTAATTCATATTATTTATGTACAAATTTTTTTCCGTGTATATAATTTTAGTAATTTTATCCAATTAGAAAAGATTATGGTGATTTGTCAATATTTTAATTGATATATTAAATTTGATTTATGATGTTCATAAAGTTTTGCTTGATTAATATTTTGGAAACTTAATTATATCTGTGGCCAAAAGGAAAAACTACGTAACTTAAGTTACGTCATTTTACACTTTATTAATTTTTAGAATTGTTATATTTCACAATATACTGTGAAAATTTTTTACAAGAATCTCTTCATTACTTTAAGAGATAATGATCTGATTTTATTTTTTTTTTTTTCGAATTATAAAAATTTTATAAATTAACATATGCATTTTTTCATATTTTCTGTATTAAAATTCATCATTGATATTAATATACTTATTTGAAATATGCAGTTCTTTAAGACACAAAATATATTTTCATAGTATTTTGGAAATGGAATACGTACATAATTCAACATAAACGAGAAAAAAAGATATAGTAAGTCAAGACCGACTATATGATACTCTATACCATTGTGTACGAACACAAAAGTTCAAGAAGGGGACTTATATTACACCTGTGGCCAATTTTACTAAATGTAAAATAAAATATACAAATACAGAATAATGCGTTGATACTAACATCTAGATGATTTTATGCACTGTAGGGAAGTGGGTTTATATGGGAGCTATGGTAAATTATGTTCTTGTTTCTTCTTACATAAAATATATTTGTGTCGAATATTAACTTGATACTAAAATTCGTATGGGATTTATGCACATTAAAATGATTTTCGGTAGAAGTGTTTATGTAGGAGCTATGGTCAATTGTGAACCGATCTTCATAAAATTTCATATAAAGATTGGTATTTATACAGAACTTCTTAACCTTAAACACAAGGCACGGTGTAAAGTGTTACTTGAAGACTTCCTCTGTTAAGTATTTCTAAAAGATAGAAAACAAACCGAAGAGACAAATCAAAATAACAACAACATTGTTCATTGCTACTTAATAAGTGGCTAAATAATAACAAATAATACATTGCTGACTTACTACCTAAAACTGATAGCTTTAACCATAAAAACAATAATAATTGAAAAAGGAGAATACAAAATAATTGTAAAAAACTTTATCGTAAACCATTCGTCTTACTTAATAATATATAGGGAAAAATAAGTTACAGATTCCATTTCCTAAAAAGTTGTAAGTTAAATAGATGAAGTTTACAGAGAACACCACGGTGGGATGCTGAAGAGTGTTGATGACGGTCGTGGCGGACCAGAAAATGCATTCCATTCTACCGAGTATCCAATAAAACTTTTACGCTGTATTCTTCTACAATTATTCAATGAACTTAATCCGAACATGCAAAAATTCTAAAAAATAAAATTTTTAAATATTTATTTGCTTTTAGATATGAGTCACTGGTATCTGTTTAATATTTGTTTCAATATTCTTCCAGATTCGCGGTTTATCATAAACATATGGTAATTTTTCGGGGGGTAACAAAATCTCTTTTTCTCCTTCCTTACTTATTGTCACACGAATAATCTTATCTTTTATTGCAGTATCAGTCTCAATACGCACTACAAAGATATTATGTTTTCTTGAGTTTTAATATCTCTGTGTTCATGGCAACAATGTTTTTGTTTAAATTTTATCACTTAAGGTTTACGCTCAATAAGAATTTTAATATGGTTGACTGCAAAAATTATATGCTTTTAAACCATATTTGTATTATTATTATTATTCCCATGACAACAAAATGTTTAAAATAAATATAATATTTATCTTTTTCACAAACTTAGTGGAAAAAATCATAACTTGTTTGTTTTTAAATATATTTTGTTTTTAATGTTTGTTTTGCAACTTAATTGTAATTCTCATTTAGTTTACATATAAATAAATTAAATAGACAAGGTTTGGTTATACTCAAGCAATATAAGATATTGATTAACTACCTCTGGTGGTACAAATGAACATAAAATTAATTCTCTATTATTTTCAATAAAAAATTTATAAAAATAATTTTTTATTAATAGGTTTCATCTATGTATGATAAGCCAGAATAATAATATTACAAAGTAAAATAATAATATTATAAAATGGAATCATAATATGCCAGTGTGGTATAATAATATAATAAGATCGAATAATAATATAATAACATCACATAATAATCTGATAGAATGGGAAAATGGTGTAAATTGTAAGATTGTTCAATTATATGTAAAACTAGAATCATAACATGAAAAAACAAACCATAAAATCGAACCCAATATGACAAAATGGAATCATAATAATTATTACTTATAGTCATTTCTATTTTTCGCTGTGATCATATGTTTCAATCATCATATGTGGCTATCATCGTATTAACCTGATTTCAAGGCAAATTGAAATTTTGGAAAATAACTATCTAAGTAAAATTGAAATTGTATAATTCAGGCCAGTAAAGTTAAATAGGCTTATAATTAAAAAGAAATAATGGACTTCCTTTATGATGAAAAACGAATGAATTTCGATTTGACTACATAAAAATTCTTTCAACGAAATTTAAAGTTCGATTTGTGTTAAAGCCTAAAAACGTGCTTCATGTTTGAACTAGCTTTCAACTTTCCATTAACACAAACGTAAATTCTACTATTACGTACAAAAATCAGTTGCACTCAATCTTTAATTATTAAACAACATTATTCCCAAATTGTATTGTATCTGCGTTATGCGTATGTTCTTGTCAAAATTAACTTGACAATACACCAATCTCAGGCAAACCAAATGGTAAAGACTGGCAGTCTCACATCCACATGCATACACTAACATCATGTACTTAACATTCATCTAAACTGTCTCTGACAATTATATTTTGGAAGAATGTGTCTTCACTTTTGATGTATTCAGTTTAGTTCTATCAGCCATCTCTTACAATTGTAAGCATTTCAATTCATTTTCATGTTACTCCTAAAATTTTTTATGTTTCTGTTTCCATTTGAATTTAAAAATATCATTTTTGATTTTTTTTTTTTTTTTATTTTCATTTTCCTATTTCGATATAAGTCTTTCTTTTTGTGATGTTTGTTCTCTTGTTAAAGGAATGTAAGTATGTCTTCATTATTGTACACATATTTAGAGATGATGTTCAGACTAAAGCTCGAACTGCAGCAATAACATCATCTAGCCCAAAAATTTTTATTCAGGCTAATATCTATGTAAGCATATAAATATTTCTGCTTGAACCGAAGATAATGAAGAAGTTGAATATGATAAACACAATGACGAGGATGTTACTGTTGCTGATGATGATGTTACTTTTGCTGTTGCTGATACAATTGTGTCAGTTTGTAAATCTTCAAATATCACATGTCCTACTCCATTGTCGATTATATAATGTTTTTTATGGATAAAACGTGCTTCTCTTCTGGTTCTGTAGAAAACTGCTCTTTTTTATTTTTTTTTTTATTTTGACTTGAAATTACTTTTACTGTTGATATTTTTGTATTTGAAAGCAAAAAGAAGAGAGTTTTATACGAGTAATTGCAAGAAGAAAAAATGCTTTGTTAAGCAAAACAAGTTGCTGAAATATAAAAACAAAGCGTACATAAATTCAATATACCTTCGAGGAATAGTTTTATATTCATACTAGAATCATTTTTGCTTGTAGCCTTAAAAGAGTTATAAAATTTTATTTTATAGAAAACTAAATAAATAAAAGGTTTTTTAGAACGTTCAATAAAACTACGTCCTATTTTTTAGCTTTTAAGTAAAATTTATGTAATACAATTAAGTTTAAAAATGTATGTTGGAAAATATGAGTTGATATTTTCAATAATTTTTAAAAATGTGGGAGGTTTTCTTGGAATTGTGAAGAAACATACACATATACAAACGTTAATAGATAACACAGGGCGTTCATAGATAACACAGGGCAACACCGTTTCTGCTCAACGAGATTTCTCAGTCAATTTTAATACACTTGATAATGGAATTCTAACTGTATAATTCACCTTTTTGAATTGACTATAGTTCTCGAGATAAATCGTTATATAGAAAACAAATGAGGTTGCACCAGATATTGCAACATATCTCGATTGGCACTTGCATCATTTTTTAATCTGCTGAATAACTTCAGAGATATTGTGGTAAACAATTTATTTACAAAATTTAAAGTTTTATTTTTCAAAAAATCATAAAAATTCGAAAACGACCAAGAATTAAAAATGTTACAGATAAAACAAAGAATCGATGTTCCCAGCTCAAATAAAAATCTACTTCATTCTAAGATACCATTTCTCAAAATTTTTATCTTGAAATAATTCCTTTGTGAGCTAGAACGAAATTAAAAAGGTCCTTTTTCGGGTCTTTCAAATTTTTTTCATATTTTAACCAAAGGAAAAATATGAAAATTTGGTATCGTAAGAAAGACCTTTAAGACGCGCCTTTAATGATATATGATTGAATTTTTTATATATAAATATTAAAAAAAAAATAATAAGGCCAAAACAATACAATATAATCTTCCAGCATTTATACCGTTTTTTTTTTTTTTTTTAATTCGACCTTTTATTAGAATTGAATTTAGCATAAAAATACGTGTAATTTTATAAGCTTTCAAACGATATACAACACATTTATATCTCTACTAACAAATAACGATATAAATTTAGTTCAACTTAAAAAAATAAGGCCAATCCTCTTGAAACTTTGTTTTTGTTAAAGACTGTTAATTTCAAGTTTTAAACGTAAAATTAAAATTAACTTTTTATTCTTTTTTAATAAACTATTTAATATTTTTTTGGAATATGCTCTATAATATCTTGACTGTGTTTTCGGTTACTTTTTTTTTTTTTTTTTGTTGGAATGGGTCCACTTTTGTTTAAACTCTATTTTTTTTACTCAGCTTTAAGTGTTTTTTAAATATTTATTTACTATGACCCAATACACTTCAAATGGACTGAGTTCTGAACAGTTTAGTGGATTGGATACCTTTGGTATATAGCAGTATCATTTCTTTGTAATTATGAGAAACAAGTCAGAAACAATAAATATAATTCGTTGTATTTTCTTATGATAGGTAGGAATATTTTCCGAAGGCACTCATTTGTGTACATTTCTCTGTTAAAAGTGCCATTTGTTATGAATGAAGCTCCTTTATCTTCGCACGTAAAAATGGCTTGCCAGACAGTTTTGGATTTTTTCACACGATATTTATCTGATACGTTTCCTATTACAAAATGTTGAAAAAAATTCTCCAGTATGTACTTTTTGTCGCCCTTTAGACAGTGTTCATATTTGTAAACAAAATTAATCTCAATAATTTTCGTCCCCCTTATTGAATCCAAATTTTGTATGTATCGTTGCTATTAGGATTTTTTTTTTACTTTGTGGGTCTTTAGGTCAGCTTTTTTTAATTTTTTTAATACAAAAAAAAATACATATTAATTTGAAGAATGAGTCACATTTCATAATGAAATGTAGAGTTTTTCTCTTAAAATTTATATTATATTGTCCGTGATCCTAGAGTCTGTAAGTTAGATTTTTCCGTTATCAGGGTTTCCTTCCATGCCTTTGCATTTTTTGTGACTCAAAAATCTGTATTTCTTGACTCATCTATATTCCTAGCAACTGTTTTATATTGTTGACATGTTTGCATAAATTTTGCTTCTTTTAAGAAAAAAATATTTTTTATATGTAATCAAATATAAACAAGCTAACGGTATTAATTTTTATATGTAGAATAGTCTTTAAGCGTACACCAATATTTAATTGTGCAGTCCTTATTAATTTTGTTTTGCTATATTTCTGAAGTAGGGAAATACTGGTTGCCAGTACTTTTTTGGACTAAATAACTCGTAAGTGCTTTTAAAAATCCCGGCAATTTCGTCCAGGATTTCCAGGAATTTTAAAAAGCGCTTTAATGGAAGAAACCTGCGTGAATTTTAACAAAAATATTTTAGTAATTTTTAAAAGAAAATGAAGCTAAAAATCCAGCTGGGAACTATATCTTAAAGAAAATTTCATCAGTAATTTTTTATTTACAATTTACTAGCTAAATAGGAATATGAAAAATGGAAATTTCCCAGAATCCCGGAACGGGAAATGCCGGGATGCATTCCCTAATTATGAGACAGTTGTGATGAGATTTTTCTACACAACTATCTTATAAGATGAAATGTGAATAAGAATTATTTATGGTTATTTTACATTAAAAAAAATATTTTATTAAAAATATTTTATTAAAAAATATTTATATTAAATAATATTAAATGTTTACCCTGTATTGATTGAAGATAATGATATCTTATAAGATTTATTAGAATAAGTGTAGCCCTTTTTTAAAATTTAACATAATATAAATAAAATTGTTACTCTCCTACTGGCATTATCTCACATATTATATCAGCATTAATATCAGTTGTAGACCGAATATTAATTCATTCGGTTATTCAAATTTATAAAAAAAAAAGATTTTACAAAATTGTTTCTAATATTATTATTACTTAGTAAAGGATAGAAAATAAGGGAAATATAAAAAGTTTAAAATAACAAACACTGTTAATTTTCAGTAATGATTAATTATTGAATGTACATCGCTGAAGCACTTGTTGTATTTTTGTTATTTTTTATGTACTTCTGTGTATATACTGGTGCATATTCCTATAAACGCACAACAATTTTTTTACTCAAATTACCACAAATGGGCCTAAAAAATAATTGATGTGCCAAAAATTATTTTTTTAAATTATTTATTAACTTCACTTAAAACATTAATAACAAAAAATTTAAAATGTATATTGTAATTTTAGTAGTTTAATACCATTTTTTTTAGACGCATTTAAACTTTTGAACCATTTAGCATTATTAATAATGTGTTGATGAAGCTTTGTTTTGGATAAATACAAAAATTCGGTCTGGCATTGATTTGACTAATATTTGAAGAAAATCACTGTCAATTTCTTCCCAGACTTGCTTAATTTTTAGTTTTAATTCCGCTATTGTAATTATGATTTCATTCTGTGTATTTCTTGCGTAAACTTTATGGACTATGTTCCCCTATAGATTCTCCAGAAACCAGAATTTAGATTGGTTGGAATATGCAATCTTCATCAATTTTTTATTCATAAATGAGAGAAGAGCATCCTCCAGGTAGTTCATTACAAATTTCACTGTTCATTTTAGATGGAACAAAACATATTTTTGATTTCAGAAAAGGCTGCCCAAACCATAACACTGCCTTCACCGAAATTGCGTTTCGACATATGAATTTCGTTCGACCTCAAATCATGCCAATAGCAAGAATATGAATCGGTTCCATCCAAATTAAATTTCTTTTCATCACAAAAGATTACTTTATTCCACTTATGTATTTGCTTCATGCATTTGTGCGCAAATTTTAAACAATTTTCCTTATGATGCTGTTTTAGCATTGGCTTATATTTTGGTTTCTTCCATTTTATGTTACCATCTGTTCACAAAATTTATGCAACATATTTGGAAGTGACAGGAAGGTCAAGTTTATTTTTTATTTGTGTAGTATTGAATTTATTGCGGTGGTCTCTTTTATTTCATTAATTTGCTTTTTGATAACTTTTGATTACCTTTAGTTGGTTTCCACACTCTGTATTCCTTAAGATAGTCTCGAATAAGTTCTTCTGAACAGTTAATTTTTGGTCCAATTTCTATGTTAGAACAGCTTTGATCGCGAAAAAAAATTTAATTAGAATTTTTTCCTGGTCTGTAAGAAAATTCCTTTGGGAATCCTTTAAGCTGACGAAATTTCCCAATTAAAACAAAAACATTTCCTGTAAAAATGTTTTCATCAGAAACTTACCTTAAGTGAAAAAACCACCTAAAACTCTTAAATTTTTTTCATATTTTTTTTCTTGCAATAATTTTTTTGACGACTACATTTATAGGAATATTCCACCAAAACGATCACCCATATGTTTTGATTGCTAAATTAAGATAAACAACAAAAGCAATAAATAAATATTTCTTACATAAAAGTGTACCGTTATATCACGAATTATTATAACAACACAACATTGTTGATTAAGAGAAACGAATATAGCTCAAAGAAGGACAAAAATTTGAAATGCGTTTATAGGAATATGCACCAGTGTATTTTTAGATTTTTTTCTCTAAATATTTACCTAGGATAAAAGAAGAAGTAGTATGTAGAAGACTGGAATAGGGGGATCAAACGAATATTATTTGCAAAACATAAACAAAAAAATGGATACAAATCATATTGTCATTAAATTAAAAATATCTTTGCAGTCTGAAAAGATGCGTTAAGATTTTTTACATACGGCTATTAATGCTTAAATAAATAATTATTATGTAGTAACTTATTTAATAACAAAATTTGTTTAATTTTTTTTTTAAGATATTTTTATTTCAATAACATAGTACAGTAAATATTTACATAACTATATAATAATAAATAACTAATTAATATAAATTGATATGGATAAGAAATATTATAATTATTTTATTATAACAAATTTATGTATTTGTAAATAAAATTTTTGAGATTTATCCTGTAGTTAATGACCTATTGTTAAAATTGTTTGTTTTACTTATAATAAATTGTCTAGAACTTAGTTACATAAAAGTTTTATGAAAATCAAATAAAGAATTTCGTAAAATAACAAAAATACATATTACGAGATAAATATTTGTATAGTTAAATATATATAAAAAATATAACAATTTTTTTATTATTTTCAACAAACATAATGAATCATATATGGTCACTTAATTTAGTATACCAGATAAGAATGCTCTATTAATGATTTGTCAATTACTATGTTTATACGTGAGTTAGTTATTTAAAAATAAAAGTTTAACAAAATTTAAATTTTATCAAATGAACGCTAAGTAAAACTATTAATTTTTTTCTATCACGTACAGATCGTCAAAATGTCTGATGATTTTATTTGATAAATTCATGTATCTATCTAACATACCTATCTGTTATCGAAGACCTCCGGAAAGTTGCTTTCAACAGACGGACATCATTATTTCGGACATAAATATGGAGAGGAAGTAAATATTGTAGAAATTAGAAACCATCGTATGTATCCTTATTTTCCCTCAATTTCTCAATTTTCATTGATCTTCCTACAATTGAACACAACAATTTTATGTAAATTACATGTATTGTCCATTATATTTAAACGAATTATGAAAAGTGTCAAAAAACCTTGGGAATTATTGTAGACAATGGTCACCACATATCCTGACAGCTTAGTTTAATACATTGACAATTGCAATTGAGCAACAACTTTATTTAATTAATAAACACCACCTGCATAGATTAATAACTAGATACTTACGTGAGAGAAAAAAATTTGAATCAATTTTCATAAACCTAATTTATGCAACATCAAAATACATGTAGTCACACACATTTTATTTTGTTTGGTAAAAATATAGTAATTTTTTTGAAAATTTAGTTCGAAATGCCTCTCACATAAACTTCTATTTGTATTTTACGACCAGATGGATACATAAGCTGACATTAGCATTTGGGAATGTCATTCAAAAATTACTTAAACAATAGTTATTGCTATGTTTTTCTATTAAAAACTTTGAATTGAAATTAACACTCTAACAGTTAAATCAATTTACAATTAAAAATAATTAATTAAATTTTTAAACCATATGATTAAAATACCTAAACAAGTTAAAATATACATAATTTTTTAATTTTTCCTCACATGAAAACAAAATAGCGACTCTGAGGTAGCCTTGACGGCTAGAGGGTTAAGGTAATTCTAAATAATTTCTTTAATGAAATAATTTGTTCTTTATGGAACTTCCTAATTAAGTATCTTATTTTTAATAAAAAGTAAAAGGTGTTATGATTTTTGAAATTAAAATTTTTTTTATTAAAAATAAATGAAATTTTTAAATAAACTACACAGAGAAAAAAAATCATATATTTGAAATTTTTTTTAATAAATATTATGAAACGAACATGACTTTTTTTCCCGTACTTTTTCATAAAAAATAAAATTTTGTTCATAGATATTATTAAATTGTACTTAATAATACTTTTGCGAATTTTGCAAAAATGCTAAAAAAATTAATTTTGTTTTAATTTTGTTTGCCCTTTAAATGGCAATTTTTCAATAAAAAACTGTTTAAAATTAAGGATTAGAAATTTGCTGCCATTCTATAGCACATGCATCATTGTAATAAAAAACGCATCTTCTGTCTTCTTCTGCCTCCAACATGTGCCTAAAAATCATTAAAAACCAAAAATTCTGTAAAGAAAATTTCAAACATACATTTACAAATTAAAAATATAAATGAAAATTTAAACAATTTATTTAAGTCCTCTTGACTTTTGATTCATTTCAAAAAATGTAAAAAAGTGTTAGAGTTTAAGATATTATTCTTAAATATTGTGAACAAAAATCAATGAAACTAAATTCTTATATTTATGCACAAACTTTTTTCTGTGTAATTTCATATTTTTACTTTGGGATATTATTATGTATTGCTTATCTTAAAACGTTACAAAAAAAATCATCATAATTTTTTCTTCTTAAAAAAATAATATTAAATTAAGAAATTATTTTTTTTTTTTTCAGTTCAGTAAAAGCCAGCAAGCAGAAAACTTCCTCCCTATCATCGTTATAAATAATTTTCAAACATTAATTGGTTAAATTGTCAGTAAAGGAATAAAATTATTATTAAACAAATTATGGATATTATTACTTGTTATTGCTTATTTTTCGTTATTATTTTATCATTTCAGCAAAAATAAACATAAATAAATATATGTAAGTCACAATCAAACAGACTAAACTTTGTAGTACACAGAAAAAATTAAATTACATATTCCAATACTAAATTTATAAAATCAATTATATTTTTTGCTGAAATCGTACCTATTACTGAATTAGTAAAACCAAATAATGAAATTCGTAAATGTTTTATTGAAAAGAATTATTTTATTTAATTGCACATGGCTTAACGAAATATTTAAAAAAGGACACTAAAATAAATAAAAATGATCCTCAATATTATTTATTTTACAAGCTCAAAAGATTACTAATCGACACACCAATTCTTAAATACCCATATTTTAAAAGAAAATTTAAATTAGCAACAGATGCCAGTGATTTTGCGATCGGGGCAGTATTAATGCAAGACAACCACCCCATCAGCTACGCAAGCAGAACTCTAAATGAACACGAAAGAAAATACTCCACAACAGAAAAAGAGCTATTGGCGATTGTTTGGGGTGTGAATTATTTAGGCCCTATGTATATATATGGTAGAAACTTTGACCTCATGACAGACCACCAACCATTGAAATGGTTACAAACGAAACATAAAAGTAAGGATATAAACCCAAGACTTCAACGTTGGTTACTTAAACTTGGCGAATACGATATCAACATCGGATATATCAAAGGAAAGGAGAATACTCTGGCGGATTTTCTGAGTAGAATTAACGCAAACACGGGAGAAATTTGCGCAATAGATGAAGGACCAGAAGACATTGGCCCAGACAACATAAGTACAGCCGCTACTATTCATTCCCAAGAAGAAGAAAGAAATGATCACTTTCCCATACTAGAATCTGTCGTTAACCGATTCTATACCCAAATAATTCTGACAGAAAGTAAGACAGAAGAAATTAAAATAATTGATAATAAACGAAAAATTTTTGTAAGTCTAGACGACATTACAAGCGGATTTTTAGGAGATTTATTAAAATAGGAAAAGTAGGAATATATTCAGACATTTCAGATTCCGATTACAATATAGTACAACATAAACTAATAGAGTTATTTAACACAAGTGTAAAATTCTATAGATGTTCGTATCATCCTAAAGACATGAGAAATGAAGAAGAAGCCTTCAGATATATTCAAAAATACCACAAACAAGAAACCGGTCATGCTGGAATAAACGAAAAGTAGCCTTTTTAAGTAAAACAATAAAAATGAAATTTAATTTTTAGTAAATATTCAAACAATATTTATTATTGAATCAATAAAGATTTTAATAAAAATGTATATATTTATATATTTAAATATAATAATGTAAAAATGTTTGTGAAAATTCGATATAGAATTCATGAAAGAATACATGTATATGAAGTCTAATGTAGGTATTTTGTGACGTTAGTAAAACTGATGCAGAAATAAGAGTATATATATATATATATATATATATATATATATATATATATATAAACATATATAAACAAATTAATAGGAAAATACTGATCCTTTGACGCTTTCTTCGCGTTATATAAATTACCAAATCGACTTAAAAACAGAAAGCTAATCATTATTGGAATTTAACATTAGTTCCAATTGACAACTACCTTATAATTCTTATTTGTGGTTCTGATATCTAAAATTGATGATTTCGATGGGTATGATAAGAAGCTTTCGGGCCAGTCAAAAATGTTTGAAGATGAAGAATTGAAGATTGGCACAAAGTCTCCAAGTCTGCAAAAAGTGCTAAAAGAATTGTTGCTTGTAAATCAAACAATAGTTTCCAGGCTTGAAAAAGCACTTGGTTTATCCAAAAGCAAGGAAATTAGGTGCCACGGAAAAATTAAAAGTGGATACATTATGATAATTCAAAGCGCAAAAAATAGTTTATGAAGCCCGGACAACTAGGAAAAGGATTACGAGAGATCTGTATCGAACACAATTGTGCATCTATCTATAAGGATGGACATTTCTAAATTAACTCACTAGATAATATGGATAGGAGATAATAAAACAATATTACTTACTTATAGTTATTTTATGATGTAAAATACAGTGATGACATCTATCTAATAATAATAATCTAATAATTTGTTTTATTAAATTTTATCTACAATCAAATAATGATTTATTAAAAAATATTTTAGCTATAATTTTTTCTGTGTATGTGTTAGTATTTTTGCTATGGTTGTTTATATGTTTTAGTTTTTTTTTTTCTCTTTTTCACTAGTGACAGTTATGAAAGTTTAGAAAGTTTTATAGAATGTTATTCGCTTAATTAAATTCCTGACTTTTGTCACATTGCGTGTGGCCTTTTAAAACAATAATATACATTTAAAGTCGCATAAATATGTACAGACTTTTATACATACATATGTATATGTGCATTAGGGTCGTCCCAAAGCAAAAGTTGTCAATGTCAGGTAGGACCTCAAATGAATGATTACTTTATTTTAAGATACAATTACACAAACATAATTTTTATTTGTAATTAATTAAAATTTTATCAGAATTTTTCGAAACTTTCTTTTTAATTCGTATGATATATATGTATAATGGAAACTTACTCAGTATTGATATCATGCTATACATATTTCCATAATATTTCTAATGTATATAACACTTAATACTTTCTTTACAATATAATGTAATATGTAATATGTAATTTATATGTAAATTATACGATTTTTTTTTTTGGCTAAAAGGTTGTCTTTATTCTGCCCTTTGCCTTCTTTTGTGCTAAATTTTGAAAAATGTTTCAGATGTTCCTTTTTAAATAATGTTGCCTTTAAATTTAAAAAAATATGTTACATGTTTTACCCAAAAATTAAGTAGGGGTAAAGATGAATAATGAATTTAAGTAACAGCAAACTGAACAATTCAGTGGATTTATTTTTAATATTAAAATTGGCATTTCACCAAATTATGCAAATTTCACAAAAAATTCGAAACTTCATTAAAAGTGCTAAAATCTGAAAATTCACTATAAATTCAAAATTTCACCAAACTGCTACAATTCATAAAAAAAACTTTAAATTTCACTAAATGTCCTAAAATTCACAAGAAATTCAATATTTCACAAAAAAAAATTAAAATTTCAGCAAAAATTCGAAATTTCAATCTAAAAATTTTAAATTTCACCAAAAAGCCGAAAATTTACTAAAAAAAAATTTAATTTCACCAAAAAAAAAAACGAAATTTAACAAAAAATTCGAAATTTATTTCGAAATTGCGAAATTTCACCAAAACCCAAAATTTTACAAAAAAAAAAAGAAAAAAAACGAAATATTACCAAAAACTTAAAATTTTATAAAAAAAATTGTAAAAAATACAAATTTTTACCAAAAATTTGAAATTTCACTAAAAATCCGAAATTTCGCCAAAAATTAGATATTTCACCAAAAATTTCCAAATTTAGAAAGAAATCCGATTTCCTTCAATTAAATTTTGAAATTATTTTCATAAATACTTTAACAAACAATACATTTACAGAATAGATCACACATTTTTGTGTTTTATTGTAATCATAAAAAGGTACTATTTTATGAGGGTATCATTGAAAAATGTTACATAGTAACAAGGATCTTTCTTCAGAAAAGATAACGCTATAACTTGTTTATTCAAGGAAAATATTTAGTATTATATACACTTGTTTGTGAAAATAATCGTATTTTGATACTAATATTATTATTATGTTTCAAATATATAGAAATTAAGTATTTAGCGAAGATTGGAAATATAAGTTTTCGAACTAACACGAATTTCTGAAATATAAAAAACACCGTTTCGTTATAACTTGTGAGAATCTAATTCCTGTGAATTAGGCCCACATAACAATGTACTGTATTTTCTTTTAGTTTTAAGAATAAATCAGGGACCGGAATTTTTATTTTTTTTTTTTTTTTTTTTTAATTTAGCGAAGACTGGAAAAATAATTGTTCGAACTAACACGAATTTCTGAAATATAAAAAAACACCGTTTCTTTATAACTTGTGAGAACCTAATTCCTGTGAATTAGGCCCACATAACAATATACTGTATTTGCTTTTAGCTTTAAGAATAAATCATGGACCGGAATGATTATGAATGAAACTCAACAAATAATAATTATTTTTGATTTTTACTTTTTTTTATTTTTTATTTATTTATTTATTTATTTATTTTTTTTTTTTTGCTCAAAAATAATGATTATTTTTAATTTTTATTTTTTTGCTCACAATTTAAAACTCAACATAAGATATGAAACTATTACGCAATTTTTAGTAAAAAAAATTTCTCATCGTAAATTAGATTTATTCAATAAATATAGTGTGGACTATAGACTAAACTATAGTCAGGACTATAGACTAAACTATAGTCAGGACTATAGGCTAAACTATAGTCAGGACTATAGACTAAACTATAGTCAGGACTATAGACTAAACTATAGTCAGGACTATAGACTAAACTATAGTCAGGACTATTGACTAAACTATAGTCAGGACTATAGACTAAACTATAGTCAGGACTATAGACTAAACTATAGTCAGGACTATAGACTAAGCTATAGTCAGGACTTTAGATTAAGCTATAGCCAGCATTATAGACTAAGCTATAGTCAGTATTATAGACTAAGCTATAGTCAGGACTATAGACTATGCTATAGTCAAGGACAGGACCAAAGACTAAATTATAGCCAAGGACTTTAGTAAAGCGTTTGATACCCTCTGTCATAAAAAACTAAAGCAAATATTATACAATAATGGAATTAGAGCAAAAACATATAACAGGTTTAAAAATTAAAAATAACAATAATCTAAGCGATAAACTGCTATCACAATACGGAGTTCCTCAAGGATCAAGATTACTTACTATATGCTAATTATATGTTAAGATCTTTAAAGGAAAGCAAAACATTTGCTTATGGCTATGATACTGCAATCGCAGTCTCTAATAAAAATATGCACATAAAATCAGGTTTTTTTTACTAAAAAATTTAATTTGTTACTAGAGATCCCGTTTTTTATTAAAAATCGTATTTCTAACTATGAATCAATTTTTTTACTAGAAATCTATTTTTTACTAAAAGTCAAATTTTATACTAAATATCAAATTTTTTTACTAAAAATCAAATTTTTGACTAAACATCAAATATTTTACAAAAAATAGGATTTTTTACTAAAAATTGGATTTTTTACTAAAAATAAAATTTTTGACTAAAAATGAAATTTTTGATTCAAAATCAAATTTTTTTACTAATTTTTTTTTTACTAAAAATAAAATTTCTTTTGCGAAAATTAAAATTTTTGATTTTTACTAAATGTCAGGCTTTTACTAAAAATAAAATTTTTTATTAATAATAAAATTTTTTTCTAAAAGTCAATTTTTACTAAAAATTATTTATTAGTCAATTTTTTTACTAAAATCAAATGTTTTACTAAAAATATAATTTTTTACTAAAAGTAAAATTTTTTTATTAAAAGTAAAACTTTTTACTATAACTAAAATTATTTACTAAAAGTCAGATTTTTTATAAAAAATCAATCTTTTTAGTAAGAAATGTTTAGTGACAATTGACTCTTTTTTGGTGATAAATTTCACTAACATCTAGCAACGTGCATAACTTCTAACTGTCCCCTAATGATCATGATACAATTACCACTACTGGCACTATGTTATTTTTAGTAAAGAATTATAATTTTAGTAAAGAAATTAGATTTTAAGTTAAAAAGTTTATGAAAAAAGTGAATAAGTGAATAAGTGAATAAGCCTAATTTATGATGCAAAATCCTTTTTTACTGAAAATTGCCTAATAGTTTCATTTCTCATGTTCAGGTTTATATTGGAGCAAAAAAGTAAAAAATCAAAAATAATCATTATAAGTTCAGCGAAAAAATAAAAATCAAAACTAATCATTAAAATTGATTCTTTTAATAAAAATCAAAAAATAAAAATCATTCCAGATTTCGACAGAACCTGTTAACACTTTTATCCGGTCGTTCCTTGTATTTGATTTTTTTGTTTAAAATTTCAATAATAATGATTATTTTCTGACTTGAAATAAATTAATTAAAAATGAAATTAGAGTTTTATTAGAAGGGAGATGGATTACATCCATCCATAGACGAATTGCATTCGCCTATGAACCTCTTTTCGTTTCAGATGGTCCGAGGGTCGAACGTAGAGTTATCAGCAGAGCAGAACGGAATAAGAGTAAAGCAACCCACAGAAGCAGCAGGGACTGTAAGCAGTACCAAGTGGATAAACAGGAAATATCACAAAACATAAAAGCAACCAATATTATCATAATAAAAAAAACAGAAGCCACATACACACGCACTCACAAAAGGATCGACAGTTACACTAGTGAAATCCAACAGTAAAAAAGCATCAAGAGGCAACAGAAATGAGTAGTTCGACACAACAACCGCTATCGGTTCGAATCCATAGCTAAAACAATACAGCAATTTAATTCTAAGAATAGTATATAAGCCTATGTAAACATACAATCGGCCTCTTTTGTGCTGAGCTGTGAAAGAGGTCAGACGTGGTAAGTAGGTAAGTAGTAGAGCAATGTTAGGAAAGAAAAAAAGAAAAGTTAGTTATATTGATTACAAGTCAACCGAGAGCAACTGATTTATAATCAGTAAATCAAAAAAAGAGATTTAAAAATCAATAGGAGCCAAAGAATCAGAAGGTGTATGAATGGCAAAGCAACACTGAGGCTTCACAGAAGAGCACAATTCTCAATAAAGAAACATTCAATTGGAAAATGTCTCAATAAAGATGAAATATTGTGATATAAAGTAGGAAAAAATTAATAAATAAAGTAAGAAAAATAGAATTGAAAATATTCAATAAAACAAAGTGTTATAAATTTCATGTAAGAACCTTGACACCAGCTACAAATCCGGATAACCGGAGGTTCCTTACAAATTATGTAAAGAATGTATTTATGTTGCGTTAAGCCTATTCCTTTAAATACCTCAGACCTGCCCGAAAATTTTTCTTCTGTTATTAAAAAACTCTCTCAAGACCTTTCATTTGTTACCAAAATTTATTATTTCCCCTGAAATTAAATATGAAAAAAATCAGAAAAATGTTCTTCTAATTCTAATAATGGCATAACAAAACTATGGAGAAACAGTATCTTAAAATAATGTCTACTTTTATAGATACTTTTTCTCTTCATACAAACTAGACCACCCTAATACATATACTATATTGTTGTACATGTGGATATGGAAGGTATGTACGATTATTTTTGGTAGACAATCGGTAACTAGTACTAGAAAATATACTTAAAGAAATTTTTGGTTAAACATTTTTTAAACAAAATAAAACTATCTGCCAGTATTATGTTGCACACTGGGCATAACTACTAGCCTATTTATATGTTTAAAATTTATAATTTGAGAATATTAGAATTTAAAATTTCTGAACTGTACTTGTTATGTTTTCTAAATGCTGTTGGCAGATATATAAAATATTTATTATTAAAATTATAATTTCTAAAATACTAAAAATCAAGTAACTGAACTGGTAGATAAAGAGGGTGATCATTCTCTATAGTATCTCTATAATATCTAATTGATACAAACTTTTCAAAATTTTTCCTCTCAGCACCTCTGTGTACGAGTACATACATATTTTAAATATTTATTTACCGTGTACATTTTTGGCATTATCATTTATATCCGTTTTGCTGTAACTCATTTAAAGCCAAAAAATATCCTGATACAACATAGTTGGCTCTAAGCCAATATTATTATTATTATTTTATTTTTTATTTTTTTTTATTGTCATTTTTCTGCTTTATTTGTCGTTTTTGCTCTTTATTTCTATTATTATCCCTATTGTAGTGTAAACTAATATTTTACGTATGTTTGTCTGACTGCTGACATGTTGTTTTCTTGCTCTTTTATATTTTCTCTTTTCTTGTGCATATCTCTGGCTTTCTCTGTCATATTCTTCTAATAATCAGACTCAATATGGCCCTCAAAGTAGTGAATTAACAATAAGTGACTTAGAAAATATTAAAAATAAAGTTTATAAAAATATAGTTTTTTAACAGTTGCACTTTTAATATTTTTTGTCTCACAAACTCTTTAAAGTAACCAAAATTTGTTCCTTAAACACCAATAAGTTTATTTTAGCATTTTTCATTTTTGGCTAAAAGAATTTTGAATTTTGCTCATTTTTCTTGGCCAAAGTTATGACTTTTTTGTGTTACATTACTTGTTCTTTTGTCTTTTGGCAACATTTATGTTATAATTTCGATTACAAGGATATTAATTTTTTGTTTCTTTTTTTTTTCTTTTGAAATTGTAATATAAAAGTTTTATACAATCAATCACTGGAAAAAAGTTAATAAAATAAAAAGCAATAAAATATTAAAAGAAACAAAAAGAGAAATAGAAAAAAATTTTAAATATTTATTATACTCCTACTTATTTAATGTGTATTTTGGTGATATCGATATCTTTTATGCTGTGGTTATAATCAGTGTTGCCATTTTGGTTATTTTTAACCAAAATTGGTTATTTTATTTTCCATTGTGATTTTTTTTTTTTTTTTTTTTTTTGTTAATTCAAAATTTCATTTTTATTAATTTTTAAAATGCTATTTCCTCTGTTAATTTGTCAACAATAAAAAACAATAACTAGAGGGTGTTCTACAAATTTTTAATTCATACATTTAAAAACTAAAGGTTCCTATAACTTCTCATTCGAATTGAAACTGACAATGAAGAAAACAATTTATATCAATAGAAAATACAAAGATTTTCTAATATTTAACCAAAAAGTTGATCATTTGGGGGATTTTTTTTTTTTTTTTTTTTTTTTTTTTTTTGAGAAAGTTCTGACTATTTAACAAACAACCAAAATATTTGTAATTATAAAATAAATTAGTAGTAAAAAATGGGTGCTATGATTAATTTTATTTAAGACAAATTTTACTAACGTTTATATGAGATTTAAGTACTTTTAACTAATTTTCGGGAGAGGACCCTATATAGAAGCTACAATTAATTTTAAAGCGATCCTTTTGAAACTGAATGCCATATTTTATGTAGGTTCATACAAATTTGTGCAGAATTCTGTAGAAATACACTTATTTGTATTTAATATATTTGAGCTTCAAAATATTACTCCAAGAGAACATATTTGGGGGACTAGGTGAAATAATGAACCAATTTCGACCAGTTAAGGAGATTCTGAATCGATTGGTATACTTTAGGGTGTTGCCCAATATGGTGCTGTTGTAAGGAATAAAAAATAAACCTTGTTTAGTTATTAAAACAACATAATTAAATAATAATAAAAATTTTAAAAGGGCACCACATTATTTTACAAATAACTGCAATAAAAGTGTTCCAACAGTCCCGATATATTTTCAATTGGAACAAATTTTACACAATTTTTAAATTAACTTATTAAAATTTAATATATGTGAGTATTTTGGTACATTAACGATTGATATTGAATCTTTTCGCCAAACGTCCGAATTAAATATCTTCTAATATAAATCTTCTAAAAAATGGAATTTATATTACCAAATGAAATTGAGTTCCTATAAAAAAAAATAAATGTTATTTGCATTCTTTTCCTGTAAACACATAATTTTATAAATCAACCTTATCGTCTATTACCGCTCAACCCAGCTGTTTTTCAATTCTAAATATATTAGAATCTGGTTTGCTTTTAATATCATATTAAAAGAGCGTGGAAATAATTAATTTTTTTTTTTATATTATACTTTATATCCTGACCCCCCCCCCCCCCCTCTACAAAATTGGATCAATGATCACATTTTGAGAAACATTGTTCGAAACAGTTAAATTTTAAATATTTTTTTCTTCAAAATACTAACTGAAGTTTATGATTAATATACAAAATATTTAAAACCTCAAAACATATATTAAAATTATATTAATTTAATTTTTGTACAACTTTGAATTTTTAAAATTTGGTTATTTTTTCCAAAATTTTAGTTAGAAAAAATTTTTTGCCGTAGCAACACTAGTTATAATACTAACAAAAGTCTCTTAAAAGGGTACATAAACAGAAGCTTAAGATGCAGAAGTAAAAGTAATTTTTTGACAGCTAAAACAATATATTAACTTTGTTTTTCTCTTTTTTTTTCAAATATACAAAAATATTTTTATTTGCTTATGGAAAAATGTAAATTTGGAATATTATATTTATTACCAGTTGGCTCCCAAGAGATAAGTTATTAATTTGGTACATTTCTGGAATTCCAAAAGTGAAACGAAAAAAATTTAAATTTTTGTTGTTGATTACATTAAAAGTTTTTTATTTAAACATCTTTGATATATGTCATTTAAAAAAAGAGAACAAAATTAAAGAGTTTAACTATCTTGATAAGAATCTGTTTTCATATTTTTATATCATATATAATTTTTTTTATAGGCATGACTAATATAACCCCCTTAATGTATGCATAAACACATCAAGTCCGGATTCTATTACATTGCCCGCATTGTTAAATTAAACAAAAACTTAAACGGCAGTGGAAAATAAACAAAAATTTTATTTATTTTCTTTTCATTTCTTTTTTTTTATTCTTTAAAAGTTTTTCAATTTTGTTTACGAAATTCATATAAATTTTTAAAAATTTGGTAATTTCTTTTGTGAGAAAATAAAAGCAACATAAAATACGGAGAGAATTTTAAATAAAATTTATTTTTAAAACGAGCTGCATTGCGCATTTTCTTATCAAATTTGAGTGGAAATTACCGAACCGGACTTGTTGAGTTTATATATTTAATTAGGCCATTGCACTAGCATACTCTGGAAAGTTTTTAAAACTTGCTTTAGATATCTTGTACTTCTAAAGTTTGTTTTAAAATCAGGAAAACTGTTAACGAATTTGGTGAACCTTGCAAAGTAACTAAGAAATCTAAAACTTTACATCAATCACCTACAACTTCAAAGAGCTACATCTATTTAAAGCTAAAAAAAAATTAGTTCAAAGTTTCGATAATTTTTTGATTCAACTCACAAAAATCATTAACCAGTATGGAGATAAGGCTTAGGATATTTATAAGTTGAATAACTAGTAGGGTTATCAATTATTAATTAATTAACTTGATCAAATAAAATTTAATGATTTTTTAAATTATTCGTGTGAATGAATAAAATATGAATTTTCTTCGATTAATATCACGAATAAAGAATAAAATATATTGTTCAAATAATTATTTACAAGTTTAAAACATGCAAAAACTAGTATTTTTCAAATCAATTTTTGGTTTTATTAACATAACATAAACCTAAAAATAACAATTTATTAACATACTAGGGCGGATCAATAAGTCCGTGACTTTTCGAACTTCCCTCATAGCTATATGAAATGCAACATTATTCCCATCAAGTACCACCTGTTAATAGACTACTGTCAAATTTTGAGCAAGTGTCGTCATTTACTTTGCTTAAAAAATAGAATTTTTCGAGGTCCTTAAAATATGCATTAGTTTGGTCAATAATTTCATCGTTGGAGCTGAATCTCTTTCCACCGTGCCATTTCTTTAGGTTTGGAAATAGGAAGTAGTCACTAGGGGCTAAATCCGGAGAATATGGCGGATGAGGTACCAATTCGTAGCCCAATTCATAGAGTTTTGTAGAATAAAAAAATATACAAAAATTAAGACCATATTCAAATTAGAGGCAAATCATATAATTCAATTAAATTAAATTTCTTTAAAAATAATCATTCATAAAGAATATAATTAAGCATTCTGGCTTTAAAGTGATTATTGCTTTTTTTTAATCAGATGTGGAAAAAATCCTTTCACGCTCTGTTGATAGTGACAATACAGTAAGACTATCATTAAGTTTTTTTGAAGTTTTCTAAATAAAATCAATGATCATCGATATTGCTAAAATCTATTTTTAAAATTTTTAATATTATTTATTTATTGCTTGATTAAGTTCACTTAACAAACCATCGTCATATATTTCAAAATCTTCAGTTATTTTCACATCAGCTGAATCACTAATATAATTTTTTAAATAAATAAATGAAAAAAAAATATCTAAAATAAAATATTTACATATACTTTTGTTTCACTTTTTGTTGAATATTTAAAAAAAATTAAAATACGCTGGAAAATTTCTCCTGAATATTCTAACTTTAATACATTTACTTAAATCTTTAGAAAAGCTATTCTATTTTTTTCCAAATAATACAGAGACTTCAACACGAAATTAATACGTGGTTTCACATTTACATATTCTAATGAATTTTTTAATAATTTTCGACATGATTTTCCAACTGAACAAAACTTTTTACACATATAATTTAAAAAAGGAATTTGTGTACAATATTATAACTTAACAAAAACTCGTTTTGAAAAATTATTCGATTATTCGATTAATCGTTAAAAATTGATCGTATAATTTTTTTTATTCTTGTGACGACCAAAATTCACTAACTTTTTTTTTTGAGTCACATGGTGAAATATATTTTATTGCTAATTTTATATATAATCACTTCAACTTAATAGTACTCGTAGCATCATCTATCTAAGAATAGCAACTACATATATGTAAAGAGCTGTAACTTTTAATTATGTTTGTTAGTATGTATGTGTATGTTTAGATAAGTGATCGAGTGTAAAGGAGTGTAACAAACAGAAAGCAGTTAGTGAGTTAGCCTGTGGCTGTCGACAGGGTAAGACATTATTTAATCTAAGAAGAAGTTATGCTTCCGTCAGAAAAATAATATTTATTTTGTCATTTTTATAACTTAATTAAATTAATAAAATTATATTTGTATGGCTGTTGAGTAGTTTTGAATGGTTAATTTTAATGCTTCTGCCCTCAATCTCAGTATTCAACGAACGTTAATGGTGCCACAGATGGCTTTTTTTTTTTTTTTTTTTTTTTGTTCGTTGTTATATTCTTTAGAATAGAGTTTAAGTACAATAACAAATACGGCTTATAAAGTGTTTTTGAAAAAAAAAAAAAAAGAAATTGTGTGTGCGCTTTTTCTTTTTTTATTGTGTACCAAATCCTGGAAGCCGGGAGCTGTACTGCAGCATAAGGTAGAAACACGTCGTTATACTCCAAATTGAAAATTTTTGTACGTTCGATAAGAATAAGAACTATCTTGAACCTCTGTGATGATAAAAAATTAAAAAATAATTTACAAATTCCTAAATATCGTATTTTTTTATTGGAATTTAAGTTAGAGAACAGAATTTAACGTAGTGACTTTCTGTAGTTTAAGGTATATAACGTTAATATAATGAAAACCAGGCATGGGATTGCATTTTTAGTGCTAATTTTAGATCCAGTGCTTTTTAAACTCATTCAGCACGAAAAAAATTAATGTAGCATTTTTAGCATATTTTGCACATGTTTTTATTAATTTTTAGTTTTGTACTATAAAAAGTTTATCAGTAGTATATATATATAAGCTTACGCAGTAATTCGAGTAATTTCATTAGAACTGTGAATGTGTCTCACGAAGAACTGATATATATATATATTCTTACTTTTCTTATATATATATATATATTATATATATATATATATATATATATATATATATATATATATATATATATTCTTACTTTTCTTAATCAACTATTAAAATATATGTGTTGCTTAAAGCAGAAAACGAAAATGAAAAAAAAAATGAATAAAAATGGTTCTTATTTACTAGTGTTATCGGTTTTTCAAATAACTTGGAAAAAGTAATTGAGTATTTAATAATAATCGGTACTTAGTGTTAAACAGGGTTGTTCAAGGAACAGAGCTCATCATTCCCATCGCTGGAGCGAACTCACCTGAATCTTAACGGGATTCGAATACGCCGACCACTGGATGTTGTTTTATGCAGGTTGACTTCAGGTGGAAAGCTTACCCTTGCTCTTGAATTTGTGGCTTTGTTTTTACATTTTGTAGATTTGTCTGGTACTTCTTGAAGACTAGCGGGAACGTCTAGTAGTTTCTGCTGACTAACATGAATGAATGGTGATTGTTGCTGACTAGCTCGGATGTCATTCGACTCGGTACTAGTCACAAAAGCTTATTTTAACCTGTCTATACTGATGATGTTAATACGATCTCGTTTGTAAATCCGAAAATGTTTTTGAAACGTTTTATAACCAAATAAGGATTATCGTATGGATGAGTAAGCGATGGTCGGACGGAGTCTTGGCGAACAAAAATGTGCGACAAGGACCAAAGACTCTTTGAGATGAATATTGGCGGTGTTGTGTGATGGACGGAATCAGTTGACCTAAGCTTTTGCATCGCTGCTCATTAACACAGCCGCTGCCGGAACTCGTAGCTTTTGCCGGTTGAAAAATTCTCCTGGAATCTTGAGCGTTGAGCCGTAAACAAATTCTGCTGGTGAAGCATTTAAATCTGGTTTAAAAGCGACCCGTAAACCAAGCAGGATCATGGGTAAATGAAGTACCTATTTGGCTGGATTATGGCAAAGGATTGCCGCTTTAAAGGTTCGGTGTCATCTCCCAATCATACCATTTGCTTGCGGATGGTATTGTGTAATGCGGAGTTGGGTTACTCAGATCGTCTTAATTAATTCGGCGAAAACTGATGTCTCAAATTGACGACTACGATCTGATGTTATATGCATTGGAACACCGAACCTGCCAATCCACTGGGACAAAAGGGCTTTTACGATGGATTCTGAACTCCCATCGGGAATTGGGACTGCTTCAGCCAGTGCGTGAAACGTTACGATATCGTTAAGAAATATTTTTGACCTTCAAAATATGGAAACGATATCGATGTTGATACGGGTGAAACGCTGTCTAGGGAGCTCGAATTTGATCAGAGTTGAACGAGTGTGCCATTGAACTTTTGATCTTCACATTGCAGGCAGTTCCGAATGAAAACTGAACAATCTTTCCGAATCCCAGGGCAACAAAATCTTGTGGTCACCAATTTAGTGGTGGCCCGAACGCCTGGATGAGACAAGTCATGTACTGCCGTTAAAATTTGTTGACGAAATTCTCTTCTAGCGAAGCTTTCTCCAGCTTTGGTTGAAACGCGATAATCAGTGGTCGATGATCGGTAACCAGATAACATTGTCTACCTTCCATCATATACCGGAAGTGGCATACAGCTTGATACATTGCTGTTAGCTGTCGGTTATATGTTAAGTATTTTCGTTGCGTTTTGTAAGTCAATTTTCGAAAGAAAAAAAACTTTTTTACCTCTGAGATTCATGGTGAAATCTGATAAATACGGCAGTAGGTAACGATCCGATGCGTCTCCGTATGGTCTCCAAGTTCCTTCACTTTTCCTTACTAAGTGCAAAGGACTGGGCCAATTTCTGTTAGATGGTTGGCAAATACCAGCTACCCCAGTAATGTAGTCTATGAGGCGTCTATCAGGAAATTGTAATGCTGAATAAAATCACATCCAATAATCGGTGACGTCACGTCGGCATCAGCAAACGACCAAAAAAATCAAGATCAACTTTAACACGCTCATCGCCAATCACCTTGATCGGAGAACTGTTTGCGGCGTATAAAAAGATTTGTAGAGGGAGGCCTTATATTTCAGAAAATAGGGTATAAGTTACAGAAAGTCAAAGTTGACTACCTCGAATGATAAGTAAGAGTTTCAAAAAATCGTAACTTCAACAAATCGTAACTTCTAAAAATTTTTTAAAAAAATTGCCAAAAATTGGTTTGGCCAGGCTGGACGCAATTAGTATCAAGTCGATCTAAATCTATTTGAAGAATAAATATCGTCAAAAATTTTGAAAAATCTTGCATGACTTTTTTTTACAAATCGATAAAAATTTCTTTTTTCTGTAATTCAATTTTTCGACCAATGCTTGATGTAGGGTGCAACCCTAAATAAATTTAAAATTTCTTTAATAACCATTTGTGAAGCCTTTTTTATTGACAAAACTTTGAGAAAAAAGTAAAACAATAGTACTATATTTTTGTAAAAAAAAATAGCCAATTTTCATACTAATCCAGTCCAGGCAAAAAATAAAAATTCAAAATTCAAGCGTAAATACCTTTTTAACTGTAAGAGATAACTCAGATGAGTTAGCTTATCTTTTTCTTTATCTTGCCAAGAACTTTATAGAAATATAAAAATATTTAATATCGGACTAGATTTGTAGAAGTTACGATTTTTTGAAGCTTTTATATACTCGTGGTAGTCAAATTTGACATCCTGTAGCTTATCTCATGTTGTCACAGGGTGATTGCAAGGTGATTTTTCTGAAACTTAAACCCTCTTCTACAACTCTTTCATAAAATTTAATTCGATCCGATCAGTAGCTTAGTAGATACAGATTTATATCATTGATAAATGAAAACGGGACAATTTTATAAAACCAGATTTGGCTATAATAATTGGTATAATGAGGTGGTATTTGTTATGATTAACGGATCACAATATTAAATGGCATTTCTTTGTAATAAACTCTAATAAAATATATTTTCGTATAATATGTGTAGAAATAACTTCAAACACCATTTTTCACAAAATTTTCAAAAAATCGTGATTTTTAGTACAAAGAATTTTTTTTTTAACTTTTAATTTTACTAGAAAAACCTAAAATATGTTACTCTAGGGTGGGTCGAAAAAAAAGCTGTGCGAGTCACCCCTTAGAAGCAAATAATAGTTAATAAGTTTTCATTCTTTTTTCACGCCCCAAAATACCGGCGTTTTGTTATATATATATATATATATATATATATATATATATATATATATATATATGTATATATATATATATATATATATATATATATATATATATATATATACAAATTTATATATACATATATATATATATATATATATATATATATATAAATTACTTTTATATAGAACAAAAAGCGCGGTATTTTGGGGCATGAAAAAATAATGAAAACCTAATTAACTATTATTTCCTTCTAAGGGGTGACTGGCACATTGTCGCGAATTGACTCTCTACATGCATTGGAATCAGTTTATATTTATACAAATGGATTTTAATGAGCCAACAAAAAAATATTTTTTTTATTTTTTTTTAAAGGCCTAAAACAAAATTTTTTGGTAATGGCAAAAATGTATTTTATATTCGCTAATAATTTAACTATTTTAAATTTCAACTGAATTTCCCTTTCCACCCCCTTAAGAAAAGTAAATATATTAATTCCTGACATTATAAACCAAATTAAAAACCATAAACTACACAGAGAAAAAAGTGCATATAATTGAAAATTTTTTCATAAATATTATAAATCAAACATGACTTTTTTCCTACTTTTTTTCTTTCGTAAGAAATAATTTTTTTTTTTTTTTCATAGATACTATTAGGAATTTTGCAAAAGTTTTGTTAAATCTTTGATTTTGTTTTATTAGATTTTATGGCAAATGAAAATAGTTATACATAAAAATATTAACAACAAATGCCTTAAATTGGCAAAATTCCAAGGAAAATATGTTAAAAAAAATAATGTTTAGAAATTTGCATAATTTTGATCGCTTTTAACAGCACATCATTTTGATAAAAGGCGCTTCTGTTCTGTTCCTAAAATGTAGCTAAAAATCATTAAAAACTTAAAATTTTCCGAAGAAAGTTTAATTTTTTTTCAAATATAAATGACAATTTAAACAATTTTTTTAGTTTTCTTGACTTTTGATTCATTTGAAAGATTATATAGAAAAGTTTTAATACTTAAGAAATTATGCTTAAATATTAAGAACTAAAATCGATAAATGTAAATTTTTATATTTATATACAAACTTTTTTCTGTGTATATTTTCACTTTTTTCTACAATTTTTTTTTTAACATTTCAAAAAATTTTAGCTTGAAATAACTTAAAGTGTTAAAATTCTGGCAAAAGCTTACATAAAAATAATAAAACTACACGTCATATGTACAAGATTTCGGAGCGGAAAACGCATTTTATATCATCTACATTACTTAAAGCGATTAAAGTTTAAACTAAAAACTAAAATACAAACAGCAAACACAACTAAAGCAATTATAAACATAAACATGCGCTGAGTTGCAGCAGCAAGTTTTAATAACAACATACAATAACAGCAGCAACATAAGTTTGTGGACATATTTATGTTGGTATTATTGCTCATTTTTATGTGTAAAAATCTGAAAAAAATAAAGTTTCTGTTTAATGAAAAGAACAAAATATAAGAAGGATCATTTTAAATTTAAGGTTAAGTATGATTTTGGACGTTGACATACTTTACCCGGTAATGAAGCAATTTAATATTAGCGATGCAACATTATTCTTAGTGATGCTCTATCTGAAGAATTATTCTCCAATGATATTCTAGGTCAATAGAACCATTTTTTCCCTATTTTTTTTTTTTATATCCAAAAAAAAATGTACGATTTAAATTGTTTATTTCTCATTCATGTCTATTTATAATGGAAATTCTCTTATGTAGTAAAGTATAAAAACCTAAAATAACAAAAAAGGATATTTTCCTGTCACTACTCCTCTCTTCAGACAAAGGCGGATTGAGAACAAAAATAT
Organism: Protocalliphora azurea; assembly: GCA_932274085.1. Taxonomy (NCBI): domain Eukaryota; kingdom Metazoa; phylum Arthropoda; class Insecta; order Diptera; family Calliphoridae; genus Protocalliphora; species Protocalliphora azurea. The sequence continues at coordinate 9,233,723 of OW026519.1, forward strand.
AATAAATCCAAGTGTTATTTTTTAATACAAAGTTGAAAAATCCAACACTTGATAAGCTATCAAGGTAGTTTAAGGAAACAATAATAACAACAACTACAATAGCAACAAATTTGCACAAGTAGCGTACAGTGTTACCAGGAGGTGGAAAAAAAAGAGATTAAATTGTAGTTTAAAAAAGGTCAAAAATAAGGCCAGAAAAAGCTATTTTTTATAGAACGAAAATGACCCAGTAAAAAATCGCCCACAAAATTGCCATACAAATTTGAATTATATATCATATGAAAAATGTCCCAATGTTTTGAAAAGATTCGTCATATTTGAATTATAGTATTCATTTTTGATTAATAAATTTCAAATTTTTTGGTGATTTTTCACTTTCATAAGATTTTTTTTTTTTTTAATTATAGTTATTTTTATATTATTTAGTTTCTATTTTTAATAGTGTTTAAAAAAATTGCTATAATAAATAATTATGTAGGTACATATAATGTACATATTTGATTTTTGTAAAATGTAAATAATCTGTCGTTTTTTTTTTCTTTTGTTTTTTTTTTTTTGCGAATTAATACACAAAAAATAACTTAAATGCCTGATACTATAAAAAAAAAATAGTAAATGCAAATAAGAAATATTCTTCTTTGTTGAAGTGATAAAATTTTTAGCCTTTTTAAGGCAATTTTAAGAGCCAAACAATGCTAGAAAAAAAGCTAGAAACTAAAATCAAAATTTTGAGGCTAAAAGCAAATAAAAATGCCTTAAAGAGGCTAAAATGGCAACACTGGCAGCATACATGGTCTATGAGAAAAAAGTATATTAAACACAAAATATCTTTGATAGAATAAGAAAGAAACTTGAGTTGATTTCAGAGTTTCTTTCATTTTTTCTTTTTTGTACTTTCATCTTGCGTAATCTTACAACATAAAGTTGCTTGGTAGCAAGCTATATTATTGTTACTTGCTACCTTACCACACGCAGTAATCATAAAATTTACATTATATTAAACTTGATGCTAGCGTCGTCATGTTGTTTTTAAAGCTCCAAAAGAAAGTAACAAAAAAAAAGCACATGAAAAACTATAAGAAACAATAGAAAGTTTTAAGTTTTCCTAAAAATGTTTTTTTTAGTCTTCCTTCTTATAAAGTGTTCGCAGAGTTGGTTTACTGGACCAGAGAGTAAGTTGTTTTAAACAGCAGCTACCACTAACACAACTACTTGCTTGCTTTTTACTACTACAACTAAGGACAGCGAACGAAAATATGAGTGCATATAATTCATCTTATAAAAATTATACTACTGAGTTAATCTTTTCGAAATTTTGTTCAGTTAAAGACCGTTATATTCTAGTTTTAAATTTAAAAGAAACATTTATAAATATTTTCTGAAACATCTTAAATACAAGCTTTATTGTGTTTTCGGCTATTTTGTTGTGGGAATGAATCTACTTCATTTTAAATTTTATTCTATTTTTTACTCAGTTTTGAGTGTACTTTAAATATTTGTTTACTATAACTAGACTTTTTCTTTTCCCAGTCTTTTCTGCTCCGGGAAATCGGGATTAATTTAAAAATTTCCCGATACCTCGGCAAAAATAAATAATTAAAAATTTTAAAATATTTATAAGATAATTCAGTTAAATGAAGGATAAAAAAGTTAAAATAAACCAATCTTCTATATATGTACACAGAAAAAAATCACATATTTAAGATTTTTTCTTCATAAATATTAAAAAACCTTTTTTCCCAAACATTTTTCATAAAAGATAAAGTATTAAATTGTACTTAATGAAAATTTAGCGAATTTTGCAAAAATATTGCTAAAATTTTAATTTAGTTTTATTACATTTATTAGAAATGCTAAATAAAAATAATTATACATATATATATCAACAATAAATCCCTTTAAGTTGCAATTTTTCAATAAAGTTGTTAAAAAGTAACGTTTAGAAATTTGCATAAATTTGCTGCCCAAAATTTGGCTGAAAATCATAAAAAAAAATATTAAAATTAAACAATTTTTTTTTTTTATAAAATATTTTTTTAAACCCAATAATGATTTATTTAAAAAAAATCTAGTCATAATTTTTTCTGTGTAAGAGAGCCTCAAAATACGTGCAAATTATATCTTCAGATCGTTTAATAAATATACTTTGAAATGTAGGATTTTACATCTTACTAGACCCTTTTCACCATATTGTTTTTAACTACAAGGCCAATTTTTTCAAATATTCCCAATTTTTTGAAATATTTCCTATCAAATATATTTTGATATTTCCTTAAAGGTATTTATTTAAACTCCTAACAAAATCAAATAAAATAAATAAAAACAAATACAAAAACTATGTCCGCATAATTTCCCGGAATGCGGGATTAAAAATTTTTGCGGAATTCCCGTAAAAAATTCTAATACGAGGGCGGATCAATAAGTCCGTTACTTTTCGAACTTCCCTCGTAGTTATGTGAAATGCAACACTATCCCCATCAAGTACCACCTGTTAATAGACTACTATCAAATTTTGAGCAGCTGTCATCATTTATTTGGCGTAAAAAATAGGATTTTTCGAGGTCCTTAAAATAGGCATTTGTTTGGTTAATAATTTCATCGTTGGAGCTGAATCTCTTTCCACCGAGCCATTTCTTTAGGTTTGGAAATAGGAAGTAGTCACTAGGGACTAAATCCGGAGAATATGGCGGATTAGGTATCAATTCGTAGCCCAATTCATAGAGTTTTGGCATTGAGACTGCACACATGTGCACCCGTGCATTATCTTGATGAAAAAGAACTTTTTTCTTGACCATATGGGGTCGTTTTCTTTTTAAATCCTCATTAAATCGGTCCAATAAGTTGGCATAATATTCGCCGTTTATTGTTTTTCCCTTTTGAAGGTAATCGATGTGGATTAATCCGCGTGAATCCCAAAAAACTGTTGCCATCACCTTATTGGCAGACAAACTTACCTTGACTTTCTTCGGAGCAAGTTCACCCGGATAAACCCATTGTTTAGACCACTGCTTGATCTCCGAAGTACATTACTGGATCCATGGTTAAACAACTCCAAACAATCCTTTGAAATTGTCACACGTTTACGTTTATGGTCAATTGGGAGAAACGCGGCACCCATCTTGCAGACAACTTTCTTAAACCCAGCTGATCATTTAAAATCGAAACCACCTGCCATATTAAATGGCTATGGCATCAACAATCTCACGCACTTTTACTCTTCGGTGGGCCAACACCATACCTCAATTGGCCGTCCAGAACGTTCAGCGTTATTTGTACTTGTGCGACCACAACGATAGTCAGTAAACCACTTTTTTATCATTGAAATCCATGGTGCAGAGTCTCCATAGTGTTTATCGAGCTTTTCCTTGGTTTGATTGACGGTTTTTTTTTCGCAAAAAATAATGTTTAATAAGCACTGGAAATTCACTTTTTTCCATTCTTAGAAAAATACATGAGGTTGTATGTTTTGAACGATACTTACTCAAAATTTGACAGTAGTCTATTAACAGGTGGTACTTGATATTGCATTTCATATAACTACGTGGAAAGTTCGAAAAGACACGGACTTATTGATCAGAGTTCTAAACAGTTTAGTGGATTGGTCTTCTTTGGTACATAGCAGCACAATTTATTTAATATCACTCAGTAATAATGAGCAGATAGATGAGGCAAAACAAATTAGAATTCATTGTATTCTCTAATAATAGAAAGGAATCTTTTCTAAAGGGACTCGTTTGTGTACATTTCTCTATTAAAAGTGTTATTTATTAAGAAGATAGGATTTTTTTCTCCCGCATGTACAAATGTCTTACCAGACCAAAAGTTTATTTGACAATTTCGTTTTTTTTTTTTTTTTTTGTTCTTCACCATATTTATCAGATACAGTTCCCATAACATCTTTGATATGGATTTCAACCTAAGATGCTAAAAAAAAAATCTACCAGTACGTACTTTTTATCACCCTTTAGGCAGCATTCATACTTAAAAATAAAATTAGTCTCAGTAATTTTCGTCTTCTCTTGTTTGCTTTACATTTTTTTTAGCGTTCCTATTAGGAACTTTTTTATTTCAACTTTTCTTGTTAAAGATGCAGAGCAATTAAAAAAATGAGTCATATTCCATCCAGAGATATGGAGATTTTCTCTTAAACTTCGTATAATTTTGTTTGCGATCCTAAAGTCTGTAATTTAATTTTTTTCCGTCGGTTATCAGAGTTCCTTTTAGTAATCATGAACCCTTTGTATTTTTTATGTTTCAAAAAACTGAATTTCTCAATTCAACTGCACTTCTAGCAATTGTTTTATATGGTCGACATACTTTTTGATTATAAATTTTGAATTATGAGTTTGCATGAATTTTGTCAAATTTTCATAAAAAACAATAATTATGCTCTTACAACAAAACTTAACACATAGTTAATGAGAGTAATAAAAAAAATGTTAAGAAGATAATGGCAATAATTCTTTTCACGTATAGGCACGTTATAAACCTCAAAATTTACACTGATTTTTTCGCGTGCAGTCCTTACTTCCACTACTACTACTGTTAATGCACCCTAAGAGTTCTTTTGTAAATGTTGTCTTTAAAGTTCAGCACTGTAACAAACATATTTCTCACACCAGTGTGGCATCATAATGTTCTTATGCAACATACTTTAGTTTATGAAAAAAAAAAGATACAGGAGTCCAAAACTGACTAAGGAAGACACAAAGAGAGAGAGAGAGAGAAGGAGGAAAAATAAATGCCAACTTTTAAAAAATATGATGAAGCACATTGAGATTTCCTGTGGCAGGAGGTGAAAACAATTTCAAATGTAGTAAAAATAATAAAATAATATAGAAGAAAGTTCAGTTTTTTTTCCAGAGTGTGTTTTTTTAATGTTTCCCTAAGACACTGGTAAAATAGTTATTTAAGTATTTGTATAAGTAGTTCCAGTTGTAATGATCGTCATCGTCATAATAGTGCAAAGAGTTTGTTACATGAATTATTTAAACATTTGTCTTAAATGGGAATTAAAATTAAGCCATTAAGGTTATAAAAAAAATATAAAGAATTGAATGTGTTAACGTGAGGTGAAAAAAATGATAAAATGATTTATATTGATGGAGTTATTAAAAATTCAAAGAATTGTTGGAATACTAAAATTTAATTTGAGGGGAATGGGGTAAATGGCACTATTTTAAATAAAAATTGGAAAATATTCTTCTTTTTATAAGGCATGAAAAAAAGCAGTACTTTTGCGAACATTTTTTTTAAATGCTTAATATATTTTATGATATAATGAAAACTTTTTGGGTGAAATTTCGATCAAATGTTTTTACTGCTTTTATTGCTTGTACAGTTGATCTTCGCTAATCAAATTTATAATATTTTTCAAAAAAAAAAAATGAAATTTTGGAAAAAAAATTTGCGATTTTTTAATAAGAAATGTTAATTTCAAATTTTACATATTTCAAATTTTAAAACGAATTAGTTGTTTACACAAATATAAAATCTACAAAATCGATGTTGCCAGAAGATGTAATTGGAAAAATGCTAAATCATCAAAAAAATTATGCTAAATTGTTCTACAGCAGCAAGCAACAATGCTAAATTATTTTGTAAAGTAAATTCATATTTTCGTTGCTCTTGTTTTTTGTAAAATTGAATTCATATGACAATTTATAAACAATTTTTCTTCAGAATTATTTTTAGTCTTGGGCAATAAAGTAAAAGGTAGTGCTCATATTTTAAGAATGAAAACTAATATCGTTATATTTACCAAAAAATTCTTTAAAAAAATCAATATTATATTGAGTTAAAAAAAATATTATATTGAATTAAAAAAATACTTTAAAAAAGTGCTAAAAAGCATTTAGCATATTTTTATAGAATTTCAATGCATTTTAAACTTTTCAAATGTTAAATCTAGCACTGAAAGTGCTAAAATAGCACCACTGTACAAAATACATTAAAAGAAATTGTAAATTATGTAATGCTGTTCTCAGGCGATTATAGATTTGATAATTACCATTATAGCTCAATTTATAAGGGTGCGATTGAAAGAAAACTTCCAGATAACTAAATTTGAAAAAAATATACACTTTTTTTCTATATTAAACCTACGCCGCATTTTTATATTTTTTTAACTTCATTTGCTGAAATAACGCCGGCGGAAGAGATTAACCATTTTATTTATATTATATTAAATCTTAAAAAAGGGGGTATACGTACTCTAATAAATCCTATAAGATATCATTATTTTCAATCAGTGACAGAGTAAAAATATCCTTTTTATATAACAAATTTGCACTTTTTTAAAACTCTTTTTATAAACATGTTTTTTTTTAATTAAAAAGGAAGCAATTTTACAAAAAACATTGTTTTTCAGTAATTTCCAAAATACACATGTACACACACAAACAAACTTTCCTATATGTGTATTTTTTGACAATTCATCTTATAAGATAGTTGTGCAGAGAAATCTCATCACAACAGTCTCAAAATACTTCTTATAATACTAATATTTGAATCTACGCGTTAAATAATTCTCTCAGAAGCGAATTCTGTTACGTGTAGATGGACTGTTACTAAAAAAAACGAATATTTTTTAGGTAAAATTTTTGATCGATTAAATATCACTCTAGAAATGACATGGTGTACATTATAAATCAGTTTAAAAAATGTTCTATACAACCTCAAAATCTTGAGTTATGCCCAAAAAACCGTTTTTGGATAGGTTCCTGTATAAATGTAATCCTAATTTTATTATTCTTTTCTTAATTTTTCTTTTAAAACTTTTATGGAAATTTTTAAACAACATTTAATAAAATAAAAATTTTAAACTTTTTTTTACCAACAATGCAAAATTTTAAAAAGTATTTTTTTTAAACACAATAAGGTTTAGTTTTTTTAGACATAAACTGTAAAACTTATTCGATTTTATCTGGAAACTTTCCAAAAAGTATGTACCAAATCAAACATCAAATAAAATACTTTATCTTAAAATGTATGAATAGCTTTTTTTCTGGAAACTTTCCATACATTTTTCATTTTTGCCCCAAAAAGTATGCACCAAATCAAACATGAAATAATATACTTTGTCTCAAAATATATGAAAAACTTTTTTATACCCCACACCACCATAGGTGGTTGGGGTATTATGCGTTTGTGTTGATGTTTGTAACACGCAGAAAAAATCATCCAACACCCACCTTAAAGTATAACAATCGACTCAGAATCACCTTTTGAGTCGATCTAACGATGTCCGTCTGGCTGGCTGGACGGACGGCTGGCTGACTGTCCATGTAAACCTTTTGCACAAAGTACAGGTCGCAATTTTGAAGATAATTTAATGAAATTTGGCACGTAAGACTTTCATAACACAAGGACGAAGCCTATTGAAATTGGTTGTGGTATTTGACCTGGCCCCTATACAAATGTTCTCCCTGAATAGGGATTTAACGATCATAAATGCCTTAAATATAGTAATATTATAAAGAAATTTGGTGCAAGGAAGTTTTGTTTAAGCATCAATCTTTGTGCCAAATTTCATGAAGATTGGTCCATAATTGACCACAGCTCCCATATAAAATCCTCTTCCGAAAATCACTTTAACGTGCTTAAATTTCATACACATGTTAGTACCAGGTTTATACTTGACACAAATAGGTTTTATATAAGTAGAAATCATAGTGACAAATTTTATGAGGTTCGCTCGATAATTTACCATAGCTCTCATATAAGCCGACTTTCGGGAATCATCCTAAAGTACATAAATTCAAATGTTAGTATTAACGTAATATTCCGTATTCGTATATTTTATTTTACACTTAGTAAAAGTATCAGTCCACAATTGACCACATGTCTAATATAAGACCCATCCAGGAATTATGATGGACATGCACAATGGTGTGGGGTATCATATTTCTTTCTCGTTTTTTTTTTTTATAAAGTTTAGGAAATGTTTAATAACTTTAAGAGATTTTAACCGATTTTAAATATTTTTATTCTAAACAAAATTGCATTTAAAACTTTTTAAATAAATATGTTAATTTTGAAGAAAAATATAAAAAAATAATGACCTAAAATTCGATATTTTGAAATAGAAATTGAAAATAAATATAAAAATGTTGAATAAATCATTACTAATTTGGAGTAAATATAAAATATTTTAATATAGTTAAAAATTACTTTCCTCTACTATCTAAGTCAATTGTCTTAAAATATAAAGAGTTACGAGATTTTTAGTGCAGAAAATACTCTCAAAACGTTTTTACTCTTTTTCTTTTATCTCAAAATTTAGAGGAATCGCTCTAAAGTGTATAAAATCATATAGATGTTAGTATCAACGTATTATTCTGTACTTGCATATTTTATTTTACATTTATAAAAATTAGCCACATATAAGTTCCCTTCCCGAATTTTTATTCTCGTACACAATGGTATAGAATATCATATAGTCTTGACCGACTATATCTTTCTTTCTCGTTTTCGTTTCTATTCATGCAATATTTTCCTAATTATTATTTTATTAATTTCTTATTACTATTATAAAATTGTGAAATAATTTTCTTAACACTCTTTCTTATATTTTGTCCTTTTCTTATTATTACCACTAACTTATACATTATTATTTTATGAGATTTAACAAATATGTAATTCTTAATAAAAATTATTTGTCAAGTTTATGCTGTTGAAAGAAGTTTAAAATTTTCTTAAATAAATAAAAATAAACATTTTATGAAAAATTTAAATTGTTGTTGTTTTTTACATTTTTTTTTTTTTACTCTAGTAGACATTTTTATGTTGGCAATTGTCAAATTCTATCTTTCTCTCTCTCTATAAAATGCTACGTGTGGACCAATAAGAAATCTATTGCGCAATCAATTTTGAAAAAAATGTTTAAACACAAAGCTGAACAATAATGTTTAGCATAATCTGGCAAATTTATTGTTCTCTTTTAAAATTTTGACCCTTTTAACAAAAAGAAAAGTTCAAAATAATTAATTTTATTTTAAAAAGACAAATAAAGAATAAAAAAGAAATAAATTACAATTTTCGATAAAAAAGAAAGATATGTATGTTTTCTCCACCCCTTAATAAAAAGTTGGAAATAAAATTGTTTTCTCATTATTCTGCCGATGTTGTTTCTAAATTTAAATTATTTTAAAAGTTTTGCATTTAAATAAAGTTTAATATAGGGTTCCTTAAATCAACCTTCGAATAATAGAATAATCGACTTTTGGTTGAAAAAAGTCAAAATATAGAAATCGACTTTTTCGTTGCCAGATACTTGAAAAAGTTGACTTTATTTAAATGGATTAGTTTATTAGCTTCTTGAACAACATCATAGGCTACAGTCATAGTTGCCAAAGTTGACCACATCAAGTATGTAAAAATTTCAAAAAATCTTAACTTCTACAAATCAAGTACGATTTCAAAGATTTTTATATTTCTGTAAAGTGCTTGGCATGATAAAGAAAAAATAAGCTTACTCACCTAAGTTATATGTTAAATTTAAAAAGATATTTTAAAGAAAAAATAAGCTTACTCACCTAAGTTATCTGTTAAATTTAAAAAGAATCTGAATTTAAAAGAGTCTGAATTTTGATTTTTTGCTCCTACTTTGTTTCGTTGTTTGGAAATAAGTCCTGAGGTATATTATGAGTGAAAATTTTTTAAATATATTCTGTAATTTTTAATATATTCTCATATAATATGCTGAAACAAACATTTAATTATCGCAATTCGTCTAGCCGTACAAAATGCTTAAAATCATCACTCTGAAATTAATATGAAAATTGGCAATTTTCTTAAAAAAATATGTTACAATTCTTTCACTTTTTTCTCACAGTTTTGATAATAAAAAAAGTTTTCTTTACATATTTCAAAAGACAAGGCTTAATGGACAATGGTTAATAAAGATATTTTAAATTCATTTAGATTTACACCCTACATCCAGCATTGGTCGAAAAACGTGAATTTTAGAATTTTAGGCACTAAATTGCTTTCCGCCCGGCCAAAAATGAATGCAGGAGAATTTTAAAAGACTTTCAAATTGCAGAAAAAACATATTAGCATTATTTTTCACTATTATTTCTTATTTAGTGTATAAAATAAATATCAGTTTTTTATTCCTTCGGAAATCGTTTATGTAGCTTCAACAAACAATTGTTACAATTTTTCAAAAATATATAATATTTAAAAAAAAAGTTAAACACCTAAAAAATAATAATTTTTTTAGCTAGACAAATTGAGATAATCAAAAAAAATTTCAGCATATTACTTCGGAATGTATTAGAAATTACGGAATATTAAAAAAAAAATTCTTTCATATGCCTCAGTATTTATTTCCGAAAAACAATATAAAATCAAGGCAAAAAATCAAAAATTCAAAATTCAAGCGTAAGTATCTTTTATGTCAACTTAGGTAAGTTTAAGTTAAGTTTATTTTTTCTTTATCTTGCCAAGTACTTTATAGAAATATAAAATCTTGGAAATCGGACTTGATTTGTAGAAATAATGATTTTTTTTTAACTTTTACATACTTGAGGTGGTGAACTTTGACACCTTGTAGCTTACATCGTATTATTACAGAATAACTACAAATTGATTTTTCTGAAAGCTTAGGTCCTTCCCTACAACGCTCCCATCAGGGTTGACAGATTTTTTTGAACCTCTGTCGAAAACTTACTAATCAGAAATCGCCAAGACTCGTTAAAGTTAAATTTAATTTGGTTTTTTAAAGAAAAAATAAAAAGTTAACAAAAATGTTTTAGTGTCGTATAATTTTTAGTGATTCAAATTTCGTATAATTTATATAAGTAAATTCAGCTTCAACAAAGCCAATGATATATATAGTATCTAATAGCAATTTAAAAGAAAATTAAATTATAATTTAAAATGCATTTTTCTGGCATAGACAAATACATATATCTTCATTTTAGGGTAACAACTTTAAAAATTTATTGGCGTTTATTAAAAAAAAATAGTTCTAACATTGTTTAACAACATTTGTTCTCTTAGACTATGCTTCCACTGAATTAAAAGTAATCAGTTTTGAGCAAAACACCTAAAAGCGTTTCTACCGTCTTGACTTGTTTTTGCATTATCGAATTTTCGAGCTAAATTGTAACATTTCTCAATCTAACTTTATAAATTAAGGCCCTTCGTTTTGTTAGATAGGCAAATACTAAAAATAGTCAATTGCTAGTATGAATACCTAATCGTATCTTTACATAAATACCTATTTTAAATTTGAATTTTTTTTTTTTTGAAATTAGCCAAAAAAAAATTGCCAAAAGTAGTTAAAAAGCGCCACGTTTGGCGAAAAATCACCACATCTGACAGCCCATACATTTCAATGCGATCCGACCAGTAGTTTAGGAGAAACAGATTTAGTACTAAAAATTTTGTGATTGGCTCCACTGTGCGGTCGATCTCATTGATATGTTTTAACTACAATAAGTATACGACAGTACCCCTATCATATCAATATCTTATAAAATATTTCTAAAACTTCAATGTTAATGGGACGAATGAATAACTAATACTTTTTTATTTAATTAAAGTTTTTATTTCCAATCAATATTTATGACAACCTCAAAAAAAACAGAAGAAACAAATCAATAATAATATTATCATTTTTCAATAACAAATTTCGAACAATTGTCATTTAGTGGTTTTAACACCAACTCCATTTAACTTTATTTACACTATCTAACAATCTCCAATTGAAAAAATAACAATAAGTGTGACTACTCTCCCTCCTATCCATCCGTTCGCCATTCTGTCTGTACGTCCTTGCGATGACTATTTAAAAATTCTCAAGTTGTGCGAATTGAAATTTTGTAGCGGAAATTAATGTTGTTGACCGGATGTTTAATTTAATAAACGTTAAAAAAAATTACAACAACTATAAGATATACAGAGATGAAGAGAAGGGAGTAGAAAAGAAAATTTACTGTGCGTTTTTCTTGTAACATTTGTTTAGTTCTTGTTTTTTATTTTGAGGCCCTAGTGGCCTGATGTTGGCATATTTATTAAAGAAAAGCGGATGTTAAAATAAGAAAAACGGGAAAGAAAATAACAAAACAAAAATGATAATATTGCTAACGAGCAGAAAAACTAATTTTACTAGGTTTTTGTTTACAACAAATTGTAAATTTTAGAAAATTATAAAAAAAGAAATAAAAAAACACCAAAAACCCAATTTAACTATAGCAAAATTAACCTCAAGTAGTGAGTGACTAATGATTAGAAATATTAAAAAAAAAGATTTTTTTTATTTTTTTTTTTTTTTTATTTCCTTTAAATATTACAATTTTCTATGTATTTTAGTAAAATGAGCACATGGCATTGAGTTTATCAGGGTAATGAATATTTTTAATGCAAAAAAGATGTTACATAATTGAAGACCTTGTTATACAATTGAAAACAATTAAAGGATTCTTATTTCTTAATTTTTGCACAACTCAATGACATATTCAAGTTTGTTAATCTGGTACGAGTAGTTTATTTAATTTGTTTAAGTATGTAATAAGTATGTGATTATAAGGAGCTTTATTTAAAAGGAAAATGATAACGAACTGTTAGAAAAGAAGAAAATAAAAAATAACGGAAAACTTAAGTATTCTCTTAAGTAAGTTTCCATTTTCAGAGTCTTACTTGTCTTGTTGTTGTTGACAACATAAAGTTGGCTAATTAGTGACAACATTCTTTTCAACAAACGTTCTGTTGCACAATGCCGTTTTTATCGTCGATGTTCTGTGAAAGATAACATTAATGAAATCATGAGCATTTCATTAAAAAAGGTCAAAGAACTTGTGTTGTATTTATATTTTAATAATTATACGAATAGTCACTTACTAGTCAACCCAGTAGTAGTGTGCACTTTTGGGTGCTTGTATCTCTCGACTATAGGATATAGTGCTACTAGTGCTACTTAAAGAATTTAGTTGGTTACTGCTAACACTCTTGCACCATTACTATTACACTACTTCAATTATATACGAGGGATGGTTTAATGGTGATTTTTATTATTATTCGCAAACGAAAATTTTTCAAAAAAAAATTCCAAAAACCAACTTTTTTCAAGTAAAAGTACCATTTTAGAAAAACGTAAGTTTTTTACCCCTTATGGTAATTTTATTAAAAAACTTTTTTAAAATTTCAAAAAAGAACACCAAAATTCAATATCAAAAGAATACCTTTTCACAAAAGTAATATTAAATTCCGAAAAGTATTATAATTTCCTCAAGTACTATAAAAGGAGACAACAAGTTAAATTATTTTTTATAAGAGACTACCATTTAAAAATAAACAAATTTCAAAGAAAAATGTACCACTTTAAAAAAAAAAAATACAAATTTCAAAAAAATAAAATTTTTCAACACAAAAAACTACTACACAGGTCAACACTAAAAAAGTATCGTGAAAAATATGTTGCAGATATTTTAGGTCAAGTCATTCCAATCACCAGGAACATTTCGGTTTTTCTCACATTTTTAACCCATTGACGACCAAAGAAAATATAATTCCGTGAGAAGTTTTTAAGTTAGGTTTTTGATCATCTACACCTACCTACAAAACCATTTTCAAAAATCTGTACTAGTTTGGAAATTATTGCATATTATTGCGGCTAATTTTGTAAAGCTTTCATATGAAAACTTAACTTTATTTTTGCTTTCCTGAAAATTTGTTGAAGAACACATAACGTTTTTTGTCGGAACATCAATGATATAACCAGTGACCAGCTTGAAATTTTACACGAGCAGAGAGAGAAGTTATGTCAATATTATATAATTTTTTTACGATTTTAAAAATACCGATATAATGGTTTGATGGTTATATGTCCAACTTTAATCTTTGAACTTTTGATATAAACACATATTATTATACAGGTAATATCTTTGCCCTTAATATCATATAATTAATACCACAGATCTACCATCTATAATTTAAAAGTTATTAGCAGGGGCAAGAAGTTCATACACTTAAAAAGCGTGTTTTAGACGCTTAAAACATGCACTAAAAATGCTAAAATATGCCCCCAAAAAATAAGTAAAATATGCATTTATTTTTAACTTTTAAGTAAAAAACATAAATGTTCAATTCAGTCTCGTACTAAATTAAAAATATATATATACCCAACAACAAAAAAATGATAAAGTGCTTCCAAAAAATAACGTTTTCACCACTTCCAAAAAGTAAAAAAATATATATTTTTAGCAAGAAAAAAGGTTAATAATGTCTAATTTTAAATTTAATAATTTCTAATTTTAAATTTAATAATTTCTAATTTTAAAAATATTTTTAACATATTTAAATAAGGTTAAAACAGAATTTTTATTAAAAAATTATATAAACATAGTTTTAAGAAAAGTACTTTAAAAGCAATGAACAAGAACCACAGAAGAAGAACAATCTACCAATGACAACCATATGTTAAAAACGAACTTCTGCTGCTCTTTTTCAGCACTAAGTACAACACAATGTTAAAATCATGACTTTTTCAGCTCTTTTTCAGTTTTTTTTTTTTTTAATAACAAATATTTTTATTTACAAATATAGTTAGAGAGAGTTTGCTAGAGAAAATTTGCTTCCACTTTAATATCTATTAAACTGAAAGAGATAACCTACACCTATAAGCATATTTTTTGTAGAGGTTTATAGGGGCTATACATTTATAGTTTTTTTTTACATTCCAATCATAAATGAATGAATACCCGAGGTGATCAACTTTGAGGGTCTACCTCAAGCCCCCTGACCCTCTAGGGATTTGTACTCCTCCAGATCAACTGTACATACTAAATAATATGTTTTATTAACTGACAAAGTCTTGTGTTCGAGTTTTTATATTTCACGCTATAGCGAACAACTTTCTCCGGTCCCATAGATTTTACCTAAATTTTCCATACAAATAACTATGTTTATAAACAATACGGTTATAATTGTTAATTAATATAATTAAGATTATATTAATTCAGTATTTTCTTTTATTATCCGATTTCTAATATTTAGCTTTTAAACCTCTTATTATTTCAGTTTCCTTTTTTCATGTACACATTTTAGATAAATGTATGTGTATGTGTTAAGTTAAAAAGGTTAACAACTATAAATATAAAATTCCTCTTATATTTGTCCAATAATTCAAATTGAAATTAATGCAAATTATTTCTATTTGTCCGGTAATTTAAATGGAAATAAATAAAGATTATTTTTGGTAGTCTTTATATTTTTGAAGCATTTTGAAATATGCAATTTTATTTATCTAAAACTACTATTTGTGGAAGTTCGTTACAAATGTAGTTTTTTATATGAAATACACTGGTCAACACTATTCTTGTTGACTATGAAAAAATACTAGGAGATTGCTAACAGCTTTATTTTTTGAAATATACAGTTTTATTATTTTGACAAAAAATTATGTATTAATTTTTTGTTATATTAACAAAATTTCTATTGCACACTATCAAATTATCTTTTTTAATTTCCTTTCCTTGAATGAACGACTTTAGGTAGATCTCGTTGCAAACTTCAGCAGTAGTTTGCCATCATATGTGAGTCCCACCTTCCCTGATAACGCTCTTCCATTGTCCGAAAATCCTGATGAAACCTTTTACCCTGCTTTTCACTAATATCACCCAGATTTTATGGAAATCGGCGTAAATCCGAGTGCACGAAGTGGATTTTTATATGCATATTGCACATAAGCTCGACATGGTCATCAGATTTGTTTTTGCCTAGGAAATTACTTATAAACAAAACAAATGAATTTCAAGCTTTAGATTCGTCTTCAGTCATTGATTTGACAAAATTATGATCTTTCACGAGTTGCCTAATCTCTGGCCCATCAAAAATACTAGCTTTCAATGTTTCTGTACTTAATCCTGGAAAATTGCTTTAAAGAAAATTGAAACATTTGCCACTTTTGTCGAACGCCTTCACAAACTGTTAGTTATGGTGTGTTTAATATAAAGTGGTGGAAGTATAATGCGGTCTCGGCTAATTAAAGGCACGCTTATAATATTTTTTTGTAACAACTTTTAGCTCTTCCCGCACTGGCCAAACTTTTTGTGACCAATGATGTTGTTTGTCACGTTTATTTTCACAACGCTGAAGTAGTAATCGTCATGATGTTTTCGAGGTTCTCGCCGAATCATGGATGTTACGAACATTATTGCATCTCTTTTTCCACTGGACTATAACCGTGGACATGCTACACATTTCTGGCATGTATGAGGAACCCATGACTTGTCGTGATTACACAATTTTATTTTAAAGTATTTATGATATGATAGTGATATTTTTCTTGTAACCATAAAAATGTGTTCGTTATAAAAAAAGTTCGCTATAACCGTATTGTTTATAAACATAGTTATTTGTATGGAAAATTTAGGTAAAATCTATGGGACCGGAGAAAGTTGTTCGCTATAGCGTGAAATATAAAAAACTCGAACACAAGACTTTGTCAGTTAATAAAACATATTATTTAGTATGTACAGTTGATCTGGAGGAGTACAAATCCCTAGAGGGTCAGGGGGCTTGAGGTAGACCCTCAAAGTTGATCACCTCGGGTATTCATTCATTTATGATTGGAATGTAAAAAAAACTATACATGTATAGCCCCTATAAACCTCTACAAAAAATATGCTTATAGGTGTAGGTTATCTCTTTCAGTTTAAGAGATATTAAAGTGGAAGCAAATTTTTCTCTCATTTTTAGCTCGTTTTTTTGTACTTTTTTAAACTTGGCGGGTTTAATTTAGGTCCTAAAATTTTTTGCAAACCATTAGATTTTCTACAATATTCTAAATACACAGAAAAAATTATGACTAAAATATTTCTAAATAAATAATTATTTGGATTTAAATTAAATTTAATAAAAAATAATATTTGATTTTAATGTTCTATTTTATTGCATAGAAAAAGTTATGTCTAGAATTTTTTAAATAAATCATTATTTAGCTTTAAATAAAATTTTATAAAAAGTTTGTTTGATTTTAATATATTATTTTATTGCTTGTAAATTTTTCTAAACTAATACAAAAAACAATAACAATTTCTTGTTTTTTGACAATTAAAAATATAGAAATAAATAAAATTATAAAAATGTTGACACAAAAAATATAAAATCCATCATTTGCAGGATTCCAGAGGTAATTTACCTTAATTTTCGTATATATTTCATTACCAAATATGTATAGAGATTTATTTTTGTGTATCTTCTAAATGAATCGAAAGCGTATGAAATATGCATGTATATTCGCATAAATGATTGGGTCTATTGTATATTGCTGTATAATCCCCAAGTCGATTAAACTATGCCCTTTCAATTGTGTCTCTGAACATGTAGCTCCCTCTCGTGATATAATTATGCGAAAGTAACTGGACTTCTTGAAGATAATTAAATGTGTTTTATTTTTTGTAATTCAAATCATTTGAAAGTGTTTTGCGGAAATGGTTTTTAGCGAAAGTGGTCCTTAACAAAATGGTACATGTTTGCAATCGTAAAATGCCCTGTTGTACGGTTTTGGCGGTACGAAAGCAGAGTTTGTTTGCGCATTTGTCATATCCCATATATTTTGGTTTCATTGAAACTTAGATATTTCACTCCATTAAAAGGTATGTACGTTAAATTCATTTAGAAAATACTTCAATTGACAACGATTGCGTTTCTGTTTTAGATGGATTTAGCCACTAATGAAATTCGGAAAAGGTGTCGTGTCTTCTTTCATTTCATATATATCGCTTTATTCATATATGTATATACTATACATGAATACATAAACTATCGGTTATGGCGCCATTATTTTTCACCAGCATAATTATACATTATCTTCATAATAAACACTGCGTATTATCGTTAAACTATATTTCATCTAAAAAAGTCTCCACTAATTAGTTAGTATTATATAAAAGTTTCGCTTCTCATACATGAATTTACATGATAAAATACAATACTAATATCCCAAATTATTGTATATATTATAGAAAATGTAAAAAAATATTAAATAAAAAAATAAAAATTGTTTGAAAATCTGTAAAAAATTTAATATTATTTTTATTGATTTTAATTACTGAATAGCAAATATATTTTAATAAGAAAAAAATTAAAATTTTTTCAATAAAATATTTACGAATTTGAATATTAGATTTTACTAATTCAGTTATAGGTCCGATTTCAGAAAAAATATAATTAGTTTTATGATTTTAGCAATATAATACGAAATTTATTTTTTTCTTTATAATAATCATACAAATATTTGTATATGAATCCGATAAAAAGTTATATTATTTAAACTTTATAAAAAGTTCACAATTTTGCGTTTTTTTTTTCAAAATATTTTATTTATTTATTTATTTATTATTATTTTTTTCCGGACTATATACCTTTTTATGTTTTCAAAAGAAATTTTAACGGAAATGTGTCCCGGTAAAACTTTAAAAAGTGCTTAAAATTTATTTGTAAAATTTTCAAAATCAAAGCTGGTAACAACAAAAATATATGTCACATAATAATATATATCTATATGTTAATTAACCACAAAAGACTACCAACGTCTTTTATAACGACAGCGTGACGGTTTCAATGAAAAAAAGTAAGAAAGATATAGTCGGACAAGCTCGAACATATGATGCCCCACACCATTGTGCATGTCAAAATTTGTGGAGGGGTCTAATATTAGACATGTGTGCAATTGTGGACCAATACTTTTACTAAGTGTAAAATAAAATATACGAGTACAGAATATTACGCTAATACTAACATTTATATGAATTTATGCACTTTAGGGTGAATCCCGAAAGAGGGCTTATATGGGAGCTATGTTAAATTATAGAGCGATCCTCATAGAATTTCGCACTACTACTACTTACTACTTATGTAAAACTTATTTGTGTCGAATATAAACCTTGATACTAATATGTGTATGTAATTTATGCACGTTAAATAGATTTTCGGAAGAGGGTTTTATATGGGAGCTATGGTCAATTATGGACCGATCTTCATGAAATTTGGCGCAAGGATTAATACTTCATCAAAACTTCCCTGCAAGGAATTTCATTAAAATATTGCTATATTGAAGGCATTTATGATCGTTAAACTCCTATTCTGGGGGGACATTTGTATGGGGGCTAGGTGAAATAATGGACCGAACATGACCAATTTTAATAGGCTTCATCCTTGTGTCATTAAAGTTCAACGTACCAAATTTCATTGCATTATCTTCAAAATTGCGACCTGTACTTTGTGCACAAGGTTTACATGGACAGCCTGACGGACGGACGGACATTGTTAGATCGACTCAAACAATGATTCTGAGTCGACTTTTATACTTTAAGGTGGATTTTTGATGATTTTTTCTGTGCGTTACAAACATCAGCACATACGCATAAAACCCCAACCACCTATGGTCAACTTTTAAAATACATTTTCTAAATAATATTATTCTGAAGTTTAAAATTCAGAATAATATTATTTAGAAATTGTGAAGAAATCTAGTGAAAATTTTCCAAAAATTTTGAGAACCAAATTAAGCCCACCAACTACAATCTAGCACCCTGATCCTCTAGGGAACTGTGCTTCTCTAAATCAAGTCGAAAAAAGTTCAACTCTGTCAAATTTTATTGGGATATCTTTTACAGGTCAAAGGTTACAGAATTATTTCCAAACAAAAAGCGTTTTGGAACGAACCACTGTGCGCTATTCAAAAAGTATTTTTTTAAGATATATTCAGAAATTCAGCACAGCACTCTAACTGATTATATCATAACATTCATTAGTCCGTGACTTCATCTTCAATTCACCCTCGTTTTTCGCTGTTAATGACTACTAAAAGAAAACTGCATTTTAACTTTAAATACATTATGTGACAAAGAAATCAGCAAAAAGAAATATAAAAATATTCACAAAACAAAACACTAAAAGAGCCATTTACACAAATCTTAAGAAACTGTGAAAAAAGTCATTAAAGTAATACGATTTTTTCCACAGAAAACAAGAAGAGAAATCCGTGTCACATTGCAAAAATATTGTGATGGTAAATTTATCATTGCAAAAAATAAAAAATAAATCAAAATAAAAAGAAGCTAAAAATTGCTTGTGGATTTAATGCCATCAAAGGGACATAGCTAAATACAAAATTTAGAGGGAATAATTTTAATTTCCTAGAATTTAATAATGCTTAAAACTAAAGCAAAGTTTTTGAGGGAAAAAAGAATTTCACAAAATAAAATAAAGGTAGAATATTAAAAATGGGGTTCATTTGCATATTAATATTACAAAATTTTAATACCTAAGAATTAATTTCAATAAATTTTATATATAACAATTTTCAAGCCATATTTAAAAATATACTTTAACCTTCAACATCCTATAATATTTAAATAGCTACACAGAAAAAATAATGTCTAAATTATTTTTTTAATAAATAATTTTTTGGTTAAAATATTTGATTTTAATAATTTATATTATTGGTTTTAAATATTTTGAAAACCAAATGAAAATTAAAGACATTTCATAAGTTTTGACAATAAATAAATCAAAAAAAATATATATTTAATAAAATAATTTCTATACAATTTTTTATGGGCACTCAGAGGTAAGCTATGTATTATTTATTAATTGGTTGGGGGTTATCTAATTGCAATTTTGTACTTTTTCAAAGGTTTCTGACAGGGACTTTTGATAGTTAATGGCGTTTATAAAAATTGGTAAAACGAAATGCGTCCCGCGCTTATTGACTAAGGCCCTTTACGATATTTTATATTTTACAAGGTAAGTAACAGTTATTGAGTTATTTAAATACACTATATGGGATACAATGTGTCTGTGCTAATGTTTCTAACACAGAGAAAATTTGTAGGACGTACACCGTAAAGATCTGAATTCGACCGGAAAAAAATTTAGTGATATCCGAACATTTGCTAGCTTAGGACCAAAGTATCGGTCGCAAGGTAAATGAAATTAAGAAGGCAATTGCTCGTAGTCCAGTTTACACACAAATGTTTTCCGATAAGTGTTTCAGCGTTTATCTCCATGTTTTTATAAAATTACATTAAATCACTCTATCAAATTTATAGATCGGTCCATTATTGAACAATGGGTGAGATTTTATTTATTTATTTTAAATATATTTATTAATATTATATATTCATGATTTATTTAATATTTTTATTTGTTTATTTATAAAAATCCAATAATTATATTAATTAATTTTAAAATATATTTCCATTACTGCTTTTTGATCTTTTTAATTTAATAAAATCGTTCACAAATCTCATAATTTAAATTTTTTGAATTATGGTTATTTTTCGATTTTTTTTTTTTTTTATTCTAACGATTTAATTGTTTGAAATTATTATAGATTTTCAAATATTATGTTTTATAAATAATATATTATTTTAATTAAAAAAATCTTTTTTTTTTTTTTCAATTAACAATTTACGTATTAGATACGAATTTCATGATAAGTCCTCTTTCAGTAAAAAAAAATTATTAACTTTATGAATTTTATTATTGAATTTGAAATTTATTTTTTCTGTGTAGAACTAAATAAATAACTAAGTACTTGTTGTTGATTACCAAGAGTTACATAAACGTGCCACACCGGTAAAATTAGTTAGTAATTTCAATTTTAAATTCAGCTACTGCTAAGCAACACACACACTGTTGCCAGATTTTCCGATTTATCTGCATTTTAACGATTTTTTATATTCAAAATTTCAAAGTGCCATTTGACAATCTTTATTCAATAAATAATAATTGCACGAAATGTTCGCACAGGCCAATTTTTCTTGTTTAAATCTGATTTTGTATTGTAGTAGATAGAGAGAGAGAGAGAAAGTTTAAACTTTTACTTAGAAATTCGTTTGCATTTTAACCAGTATTAATGAAACTAAATATTTGTGTGAAATGAAAAATATTATGGCATAAATCAAGGTTACCAGCACACTTGATTTTTAAATAATTTTGATAACGATTCAGTAACATTTTTATTAGTGATTAAAGTAATGTAAAAAATTTTGACCGCTCACTCTTAGTTTTCCAGTTAAAGTTACTTTAAGTTATGATGTAAGAATGCAATTTTCTCCTTCCTCCTTTAGTGAAAATGAACAATATTATGGGAAAGGTCTTAAGAAGGCCTTTCGATTGATATAATAAAATGTGCCAAATCATTAACCCGTGTTGATTACAAAAGTAGCGTTATCTCAAAAATATATCGATATAACGGTACTGTCATATACATCAAATCATTAGAGAATATTTCAAGCTTTCATACGACCCCCATATCATACCCCTAGCCCATTAAATAACAAAACTATAGCACTTTAAAAACTATATTTAGAAAAATGAATCGATTTTTACTCGTAATGTATTTGTTAATATCTTAAGAAAATCAAAAAAAGTTTGTTCAGCGAAGCCGCTGTTCGATATATATAGCCCGGTCGAAGACCGGCTACACAGAAAAACCATTATTAACATTAAAAAAATATATCTTAATTTCAACTGTGCTGGTAATCTTGATTTGTTCCGAAAATTATTTAAACTCTTGTTTTAATTTATTATATCTATAATTCAAATAAAAATGTAAATTAAGTAATATTTAGTAAGTTTTTTTTATTTATTTTTGTTTGTTTATTTATTTATTTATTTATTTATGAGATTTAGAGACCTTTCCAGTTATATATATTGATTATAGGCCTTTTCAAAACCTTTCCAATGATATCCATATTACATATATAGTCATAGTTTATTAATTATGAGTTAGGCTGTAATACGGAGATCATATGAAAGCTCAGAGAGAGGAGACAAATTTTTATGTAACTTTTTTTAAACCAAAAATAGTACCTTTGCCGAAAACAAGTTTTTAAAAATCAATAGTTCTGGTAATCTTGATTTTTTTTCCGTAAAAAAAATTTTAATTGAAAATACAAACAATACATATGATTTTTTGAATAATTTTTTCAATTGAGGTTATTTGCGTAAATTAAGATCACCGGCCCATTTGATTTTTAAAAAGAATTTATAATGATTCAGTAGTACTTTTAATTATGATTAAAGAAATGTAAAAAAATTTGTCCGCTCGCTCTTAGTTTACGAGCTATGGATCTCTAAAGTTTTCATATATTTTTTTGAATATCTTTTTTAATGCATATGCGATTTAAATTACATTATTATTTTTTAAAAATTCAAATACCTTTTGAGTGATATATAACATGACCATATTTATTAAATCCTTGAGAGGATTAATGCAATTTTTATTTTTTATTGACTTACCAGAAGTTACAAAATTTTGTTATTAAAAAAAAAAAAAGTTTATTCGGCGAATAAATATAAAAAAAGTCCCTGATTTTATTCGGCGAATAAATATAGAAAAAAGTCCTTGAGTCCGGCCAAAGGTCGGCTAACTGGAAAACCTTTATTAGCGTTAAAAAGAAAATATTTTTATTTTAACTAGAGCGGTAATCCTAATTTGTTCTGATTTTTCAAATTTTGTATAATATAAAACAATTATTTTAATATGAATGCCGATTTTGACGATTTTTTCGTCGAATTTTGACGATTTTGTACTACAATTATCTGGCAACAGTGCACACACACTCTGCTGTTACATTTTGACTAACTACAACTACACCAAAGCTTTTACACATATGTTTTGGTACTAATTAAAACTATCAATGGACCGGTATAATTATTTTTAATTTCTAAATGTGGTACTTAGCGTGTGCAGTAGTATTTTCAATAATGGAATTTAAATTCATGTACAAAATCGTAAAATGTAATGTTGCATAAAAAAAATCACACATACACTCATATAACATATAGAAAAAAAAGAAAAGAGAAAGGAAAAACTTTTATGTGGCACTTGTATCAAGATGACGCTGTTGGTGTGATAATGATGACGAACACAAAGACAAAGAAAATGATAATGTGCAACTTAGAAAATGTAATTAGTAAGAAAATGAAAGGAACAAGTAACTTGTACTTCAGCAACCTACAATTAGGTGTGTGCGTGTGTGTTATAAAAAGGAGAACACACATATGAAGGTGTAAGTGTAAGTACATACAAAGAATATGAATGCACCAAAACCATATAAACATTTTCCTTTTGTGAGGAACACATGCTGTTTACGTGTATTTATAAACAACTGTGATAACAACATTGCCGTAGTCATCGTCATCATCCTACATTTCATTATTTAACAATTATGTCTTTAGATGCATGTAGTTCAACATTTTTTCTTTTATTATTTTTTAGAGAATTTCATTCAAAAAGTAAAATTTTATTGTGTGTAAAAGCTGCAGATTGAAAGAGATTTTATTTTGTTTGCTAAAATCAGTGGCATGGTATTTAGCAAAGATAAAATAAATTACAACGAAATTGGTGTAACTGCATTTGAAATGTTAATGAAAAATGCTTAAATAGTGTATACAAATGAAAATTAAGACATGCTTTTGTGTTTTTAACGTGTATTTGAAAGAAAACAGACTTAATAATAATAAAGTCATGAAGAAGTGTTCTAATGCTGCAAATTAAAAATAAAAAATTAATTAAAACTGTCATGTTTTAACTTAATGGTTATGATGAATGGGTATGTTTTCCCTCAGAATTTAAAACTAATCCCTACCTTTCGATCAGTCACTGCGACACTGATAACTTTTTATATGGGCACGATTAGGCTCGCAGGCATAGAGTGTGGTTCGTTGCAGTGAGGATTAAAACTTGACGATCAGAATGTGTCAGTGCCAAGTAAAAAGACAATATCAAATTTTACAACAGCCCCTAGATGTTCGATGTTACTACTTCCTTCCCCTATACCTAGGCAGAGTATCCAAATTTTAACTGCCCTTGATCACAATTACCACTCAAAACTTTACCTTTGTTTTTACTTCTTAATCAGTACACATTCACGCAGAGAAAAAATATGGTTCTAATGACCATAATCTAAGATCAACATATTTTAATTGGAATATATACAGTTAAACATTAATATACAGTTGAACATTAGTATGTTTGTAAATAATTATTATTTTTCCATTTTATCAAACAGAAGTACAATTTTATTATGCAATGATTCTATTTAATAATATTATGAACTTCTTTTATAATATTGCTTCCGATTTTATCATGGAATGATAACTTAATGATTAGACTTAATCATATTATAAAACTCATTTTATCATATTTTAAGGTGCTTTTGTCATATCGTAAATCAATTATATCATATTATGATTCTATTCTAACATGTTTTGATTCCACTCTATCATATCATAATTCCATTTTGTCATAATGTAATACCATTTTATCTAATTATAATTCAATATTTTCGCAATATGATCCCATTTTATCATATTACGATTCCATCCTATCATATTATAATCCCATTTTACCATATTATGATTTTATTGTATCAAATTGCTAGTTTCCTGTATAATAAGAAAATAAAACACATTAATTCGAAATTATTATATTCATTATTTGATTATTAAATATATTACATGTTTTCCAAAATAAGAGGAAGAGATTTTTATTAGCTATAAAAGTTAAGTTATTACATTATTATGTTACGGCCTTTCGATTTTTGTTAATATTGACGTCATTTTTGGAAATATGATTATGAAATTTTTTGTGTAGATGTATTTCGGATCAGTACATCATAATACAATAAAAAGCATTTTAGGTGACGATATGTATGATGAACGTACATACCTCTGTGGCTGGCAATGCTTCATTTAAAAAATTGTTGTAACAATGTAGAAATTTTTCCTGTGCAAAATTTAGAAACTCTGTAAGGGTAGTGGTAGTTATTGGATCTTCTATTACGTGTCTCATTTGGGTTGAAATTTGAGTCTGAAAAATATGTAGTAAATAATAAAATTGTTTTCGAATATATTTTATCAGTATTTATTTTGATGTACATCTAATACAAAGTCCTGGCTTAAAATGTATTGAGAAATAAAACTAGCAAATATCTCGCTTGTATTTAAAAATTCATTGAAAAGATGAACACTTCTGCATAATTTTGTAAGTTATACACCTTTTTTACTGCAATCAAACGAAAACAAAACTTGTAAAAATGTGTGTTACTTAGATTTTCTTCTAATGACACCTTGTTTTAAAAATAAATCATCATCGTCTTTTCCATTAGAATAGACACCAAATATTTGTTTAATATTTCCAAAATTATCTTTAATTAATCTGAACCCGTAAGAACGTAAGAGTAATAGGAGCCTTTTGTCAAAGGCACAAAGGTGTGCTTCGATTGGCATTACAGGTGCAATGAGAAGCACAGGCCTTGGGGACACATTTGGTGAGATCCAGGCTAGTAGCTGCCTGTTGGAAGACACTGAGAGAGCTGATGGAGGACTTCATGGTGAGACTCTGCTGGGTGCCTGGCCACTGCAATATTTCAGGCAATGAATTGGCTGATGAACTGGCAAGGCAAGGTGCGGCAGGGAACGTCTCGGGGAGAGAGACATATGTGAAACCACCACTAAGTTTCTTCTATGGGAAGATCAATGATTGGATCTTGGTCAGAACCAATTCGGCTTGGGAGAGTAGAGAGGACTGCAAGGCAGGCACTAGCACTCTCCTGGGCATGAATAGGAAGAGCTTGAGGGTCATGATAGGGGCCATAACGGGTCACTGTTTGATAGGGAGGATGAGGTCTAGATTGGACGCTAACAGTTCCGATTTTTGTAGACTGTGTGGAGACGTCGACGAGACCGAGTCTGTTGAGCACATTGTGTGCCATTGTCCACGATTACAGCATCGTAGGATGAAGTGGCTGGGTAGCCAGTTCCTCGACGTGCTAAGTTACGTTCGGGACGCAGATCTTGTTGACGTCATAGGCTTCGTCATGGGAATCGGCTGCTTGAGGGAGAATCAGGGGTATAACCCTAGGGGGATTGGTAGCATTGCTGGTCCCCCTTTATGATTCGTTGCATTTCTATTCCCTTTTTATCTTTCACTCTACTTTTTCTGTACTCTGTATTTTCTATTTTCTGTATTCTATACTCTTATTTCGCAGATATTCTGTTGAAGGGACTCACAATGGACCGGGATCGGTCTCTGGGTGAAGATGTGGTACTATCTGGTATCACATCTACCTTCTCTATCTATCTATCTATCTATCTATCTAATCTGAACCCTCCTACAGGACAATATGTAAAATATGCTTTTTTGCCTTTTTCATTAGCATTTAATTCACTTTTATTTAATTTTACAAATATTTTCTAATTCACCACGAATTTTGAAGAAATATATAAAAACTTATTGCTCACAGCTTAAATGATTGCTTACTGACAAAGTACTGATCTGATACACAAAAATGTGCATTCAATAACTGTGCAGAGAACAAGAGCAAATTCAATATTTGTAGTAAACAAAACATAGTCTAAAAACAAATATTCTATATTTGAGTGAAACATAACATGTTCCAAGAACAAACATTCAACAGTTGTACAAAACAAAATATGGTTTAAAAACAAATATATGTAAGTATTGATGACATTTAATGTTTGTAGAAATAATATTATTTCTGCATTTTGATAAAATTTGGTTCCTGATAAAAATGTTTAAAAACATATTATTATTGTAGACAACCATAATAAAATTTTTATTAAGGGTAACCATTTTAGAACTGAAACAAATACGTTGTTATCACGAACACAGTATTATTTTAATCAATGATAAATAAATATGGAACAATATTGTTCACATAACAATGTCGCAACAATGTTTTTTCTCTGCGTGTTTTTTCACAAATACATTAAATTTTATATTTATACACAAAAAATGATATTCTTATGGCATAGGTTAAATAAATTCAAAGTAAAACGCTTTAAAGCCTTACGTAAGAATGGATAAAACAATTCAAAAAAAATCTTAAACTTATTTTATATACAATAATGTGCTTACATTATTTTTTTATTATGCATAAAATTATGTTCATATACTCTTATATAAGTATTATCCTTATTCTTTATAATTTAGGGTTAGTATTATTTATTAAATTGTTTCTCATTTGCAACAAGACAAATTGCAGTCTTTTATTTATTATGTTGATCACCCAGTAAAATGTTTGTTTCTACACAGGAAAATTTTGCTTTATGTAATGACTTGTTTTTAAAATAAATAAAAAAATAAAAATATCTTAATTGTAATTTTTATTGTTTTATTTCATTGTTTTATTTAAATTTCAAGGAAAATTTATTGTTAAAAAAACGTTGATTTAAAAAAAAAATATATTAAAATTAATTACCAGTCGATTGTATTAAGTCTGAGTTCACGCAAGAGAAAGCGAGAGGGAATATGAAGGGGAACAAACTTATCTGTACTTCGAAATTCGTTTTGTTTTTGTTTTTCGTACTTCAAAACAAAAACAAATCTAGGCAATTAAAGCAAGAATTGTGGAAGGAAATTTTTTTTATGTGAACGTAAATGCAGTTCAGAAGAAAACAAGAAAAATTTCAGAAATAAAAATTGCTGTGTGAACTCAGACTAAGACAGAAATGAATATGTTTTCAGCAGTGCTATAGGTTACTCTAAATCGAGGGGACACAGAGCCCTATAAATGCCTAGACCAACTTGGTAGTGCTACCAGTTAGTAATGAGCTTTGCGGTATATAGATAGCCCAAGCCCAAAACTAACGGCCTCTCACCAGACTCATCCCTAGCGCGACCGCTCAAAACGATCATAGACAAATTGCCAAAAACACAAACACCTGACCTAAATTATTTTTAGGTAATTTCCAATATTCAATAACTAACTACGACTATAATATTATATATCGTTCAGTATTCATAAGAGCTTCAGGGTAATCCACTGACCAATCACGATTATAAGTTTTCGAACATAATGTGGTTAGAGTTAACAATGGTCTTTCCGGTAAACCTCTGCTGAATTTTAGCTATTGATAAGATTCCTCTATCGATGCAAAATTAGCTAGATGAAGTAGTTATTGGAGCCTTTTGTAATCCCATAGTTGTTGGTGTTTATGATACTGGTGTTACTTACTTAGGTTAATTGGCTTAACAGACAATTAACCTAATACTGGCATAAACTTTATTTTAGCCTTGGTTCGTCCACTGTTACTGACGAACACTCCGATCATTTCAACTTTTCCTACTAATGTTGCTCAGATTTCATCGCAATACTTTTGCGCTCTTCTGATGGTTTAAGTATAGGTGTTGTAGTTTTTGGTTGTTCTGTTTCAGTTGATGCTGTTTTAAGTGTTGCAGTTTTTAGGTGTTTAGATATTGTCATTCCCTTAAATGTATTATTCCTTGCTAAGTTGCACCGATCTTTCCTCGTAGCTAAAGTGAGCAGTGGGCAATTGTCTGAAAACTATTAGTATGTTTTTAATATGAATTTTCACTTCTCTACTAAGAAACACCCATTTGATAAGGAAAATCCCATATTATCTTACTGATAATTTTCCAAAACCTTTTTATTTTCCATGTCTTATCAGAAAAGAAGGAAATCGACCATTATTGAAAACAAGATGGCCACCAGACGTTTACACTGCAACCAACTTCACTTCATCAGTTGATTAAAATAGTAGTTTCTCCCTGAGATACGAATACTATTTATACTAACTTATAGTCGGGGATGCTCCCCGAATTACTAACAAACCGAGAGAAACCGTACAAAACCTGAAATTTTACACATATAAAAGAGCAACATTACTGAATGATTGACTGATTCAACATCGCCCAGCCCAAAACGACAAAACGTAGAGGTATGAAACTTGGGCATTAGGTTTATCCCCTAACGTAGACATCCACTAAAAAGGAATTTTTAAAAATTCGAATGTTTGGGGTGTAAAAAAAAGGGTAAAAACAGGTAAATTTGGTAACCTTTTATCTCCTAAAACAATATAGATAAAAAAAAATTTGAATATCTATCGTTATTCTCTGGTACATTTTTTAAATTCGGCACTTTTTGGGAGATAACGGGTAAGAATTATATTTTAGTATTTTTTTTTTTTTTTGTCACCTATGTATCTTTCAAACCACAAAACATAGAAACAAAATATATTTCATATGCGAAACTTATCGAAAAATAACAAACATAAATTTGATATTTTTGCTTTTGGTGCTTTTAGTACTTTTTTGGTAAAATATTTTTTATTTATTGACATATGTATACACTTAAATATTTTGAAATTCATTTGAATACAATTTCTGTTACATCCATGGGGGAAAAAAGTACCAAAAAGGGGTAAGAATATATATGATTTTGAGTGAGTCTAGAATCAAGTAAAGTGGTTCTTAATGGTTAGTTTTGTTATCTTTAATGGTGCCAAAGATAGTAGTATAATGGTACTTTTTTTTATATATTTTTTCTACAATAATGAAAGTAGGAGCATGATATTTGAATTTCATATATATATATACATATATATATATATATAAATGTACATCGCTCAGGTCGGCCAATCGCAAGCTGTTAGGAGATAGCGGAGGCATTAAACATCAACCACGTGACAGTTTGGAATTATTTGAAAAAGACTGGCTGCTCAAAGAATCTCGATGTTTGTGTGTCACATGAATTATCGCAAAGAAATTTTATTGACCGAATTAACATCAGTGAAACGTAACGAAATCGAAGAAGCCTGATTTGACGGCAAACAAAGTTAAGTTGAGTGTTTGGTGGGATTAGACGGAAATTATCCATTATGAGCTGTTACAATCTGGCGAAATGATCAATTCTGAATTCTTCCGTTCACAACTCAACCGTTTGAACAAAGTAATCAAAAAGGAACGACCAGAATTGTCCAATAGAAAAGGTGTTGTGTTTCATTACAACAATGCCTGGCCACACACATTTTTGATGACCCGCCAAAAATTTACTGCACTTGGCTCGGAAGTTTTGATGCACTCACCGTTTTTATTTTCGGTCTCTTGATGGTAAAACTAAAGAGCCGCTGAAAACCACTTGGCCACGGAAGTTCTGCAGCGATAGAATTATGAAGCTACCCGAAAAATGGCAAATAGTGAATATAAACTTGATTAGAATTTATTTCTAATAAAGAAATTTTTTCCAAAAAACCGCAGATACTTTTTATAGGACCCAATATTTTTTTTTAACAAAAAAAAATATGTGCGTTTACGTAATACACAATTTTACTGGCGCATGTTGTTTCTTAATAATCTATTAAATTTATTAAATATTGATTACTTTTGAAAAATTGCCAAAAATTTTTTTTAAAACTTTTTAAATGATTTTTGGAGAAATCGAAGACTCATATTTATTTTATGCAATATATAAGAAATAATAGTAAAAATATAATGCTAATATATATTTGTTTTTTTTTCT
This sequence comes from Protocalliphora azurea, assembly GCA_932274085.1. Classification (NCBI taxonomy): domain Eukaryota; kingdom Metazoa; phylum Arthropoda; class Insecta; order Diptera; family Calliphoridae; genus Protocalliphora; species Protocalliphora azurea. The sequence goes on from OW026519.1 coordinate 9,265,033, forward strand.
GATTTTTTTTTCTGATTTTTTTTTTTTGCAATTTGAAAAAGAGCATTTAGACTTTCTTCATAAAAGCTGCAATCCTGCATTCGTTTTTGGCCGGGTGGGAAGCAGTTTATTGCCATTTTCTAAAATTCTCCATTTTCGACCATCCAGCATTGGTCGAAAATGGGTGCAAATCTAAATCATGTTAAAATTTCTTTATTTACCATTCGTGACGTTTTGTCTTTTGAAATATGTAAAGACAACTATTTTTTATTAAAAAAAACCTGTGAAAAGGAAAAAAATTTACTAAATTTTTGGAAAAAATTGCCATTTTTTCATATTAATTTCAGAGTGCTGACTTTGAACATTTTTCACGGCTAGACAAATTAAGATAATCAAAAAATATTATTTCGGAATGTATTGAAAATTGTAGAATATTTTTAAAAAATTTTCTCTCATATACCTCAGTACTTATTTCCTAAAAATGAAATAAAGTCGAGTCAAAAAAATCAAAAATTCAAAAGTCAAGCTCAAATATATTTTTAACTGTAAAAGCACTAAGAAAAACCAAGCACTTTACGGAAATATAAAAATCGTTGAAATCGGATTTGATTTGTAGAAGTTACGATTTTTGGAAACTTTTACTTACTCGAGGTGGTCAACTTATATATATTATATACTCATTATAGTAGTTTAGGAGATACAGGTTTATTACCAAAAATTTTACGATTGGCCCCACTGTGCACTATTAAGCAAAGATATATATATATATATATTATATATTTTATTTTAATTTTAAATTAAAGAAATGGTCTCACTATCATACAATAATTGTAATATCAATTAAATCAATTAAAATTGTTCATTAATTAAACAGTATGTTAGTCAGGTAAAAAGAAATTAAAATAACTATTTTCATTTTAAGCATTTTAGATATAAATTTTTAGATGTTATTTATTTTGTTTTTATCCAAAGCTCTTTTAAATATAATTTACTATCATATCGTACAAAACCACATGCTCCTATGTAAAACCACTTTCGTCTATAGTTTTATCTATAAGTTTAAGATTATTACTACAATGATGCATTATGCATTAATTTATATTTATCATATTTTATTCAGTAAAACCAATCATACAAATTATATTGTATTTCAAACTCAAATATTTCTTCACTTAAATTATATGAACCTTTTACTATGCATTTTAGCAAAAGTATGTCAATTTATATATATTTATGTAGGTGTGTGTGTGTGTGTGTGTGTGTGAATTATTAACAACATAATCATCATCTAGCAAAATGGATATAAATTGTGGTATTTCTCTTCTTTTTCTAATTTGGTTTCTATATTTCCCAATAGTGATGACAATTTACTGAATGTAGTTATGACAATGATTTGACATCGTATATTATTTTTGATGACTGTCATAATCATAAAAGAAATAATAGTGATAATGATGATGATAATAATATTGTGATAAATGTTTGTTCCATATGTGAAAGTATAATTTTATGTTTGTGTGTATTATTATCAGTGTTTTGTATGTGTTTTATATTTCTACATAAAATGAGCAAATTGATCTAATATATTCAATGGAAGAAGAGAATAATGCAACAATAAAAATCCCTTCAACAATAAAGGGATCCAAATAGAATGAACTATTAGAAAATATGTAACAAGACATAGTATATAAAATATGTTTATAAAAATATATAAAAGCGTGGGTTGTTAAGAAATTTGGTTTTTATAATTATTATATGAAATTTATCCATTTCTTATTACAAAATTACAAGATTTTTTTACAGCAACCCTCTCTCTCTCTCTCTCTCTCTCTGATTACTTTTTATTATATCATTAATCATTACGAATATTGGTATACGCAAAGAAATGTGAAACACCCTATAACAGAGGTTTTCAAAAGCCCTCTTGAGACATTATAACTTGAGATCGACCCAGCACAATTTTTGTGCAATAAGTAAATACTAAGTCAAACGTTTGAAAGATAATTATGTTTAATATCAAATATGTTTTTTAATGTTCATGTGTTTTTAATGCTTAATGTTCAAAATGATTTTCACTTTACAATTAAATCTCAAATTAATCTGAAATCTAATGAAAATAAATACAAATGAATATTTGAAAAATTAATTTTTCCTTCTTGTTGAGGAATTTTTTATTTATTTGATATTTGAGGAGAAGTTTAATTTTATATCTTTATCAATTTTAAATCAAGTTCACGTATTAAAAAATATATAAAGTACTAAAATTTAAGCCAAAGTAATTTTGATCTGGCTGACCTGTTTTCCATTCGAATCTAATAACGCGATGCTGCAATGAAAAAACACTTGGAATGTAACATAGTGTAGTTTGTACATATGGGTGAGAAAATTATTATACAATTTTTAGAATTTTTGATATACCCGCAAAATCGGGAGCTATATTCAAAAAACCGATTTTTCGGACTTCCATTTTTTATATCCTTCACCACAGGTGAAAAGAGCGTATTATAAATTTATCATTCCGTTTGTAATTTCAACAAGTTTCGTCGGAGAGAAAAGAGTTTACATTTTCTGTATCCTTATTGTTGAAATGGCGTTTATGAAGCCCACCGATAAGTGTCATATATTACATATATATCAAATGATCGAAAATCCTTCCCAGAAATGAAATGCTATTGAAATTCAACAGAATCGGTTCATAAAGGTTTTCGATCTAAACATGGTTTAAATGGTGTTTGTGAAGTCTCCCGATAATACAGATATATGATATATACCAAAAGATCATAAAATTATTCAAGAACTTTTTCTATTGAAACTCGGAAAAATCCGGTTCAAAAATAGCGGAGATATTTAAAAAAACGATTTCTCAAACCGGTTTTCGCTTTACTGAAGTCCTTATATAAGTTAGGGACTTCTTTTTTGCAAAACAAAATGGCAAAATTTTTTCTGAATTTTTCCACTGAATAAATGAATTCAGTTGGTGCTTTACTTACAGAGATATCCACTCCCAAAATTTACGAAATTGCTTCTTTTATATATCAATCACAAATATTTTTCTTGAATTTCGGTTTTTTGAATCAAGCAAATCGGTTCATAAACAACCGAGATTTTGGCAAATCTATTTTTTATTTATTTAATATCTGCTTCCCTTATAGTTGTTGCTTTCATGGATACTGAAAAACAACAACAATAATAAATTAAGACATATTTGCTTTTTTCAACCTTTTAAAGCACCTATGTAAGCTAGAAACTACGTTCTTTCACAGAAAAATCGGAAGTTTTTAAAGAAGTTTTACGTTGAAAAAATGAACTAATTAGATCCAGTAAAAACCGATATATAGGTCATAATGCGTTATTAGATTTTTTGAAGCTCCTATATAAGCTATGGGCCTCATTCTTGCATAAATCTATCATAAATATTTATTTCGAATTTCATTTTTTAAATCAGTCATATCGGTCCATAAATTTTCCATCATACCTTTTGTTAAATATTTTCTTACATTTATAAAATATTTGTACTGTACCGGAGTGATTATATCTTCCTTAAATCGAACTTTTATAAAATGCCAAAATATTAAACTTGTTATTTGCTAGCTTTATCGGTGCGTTTCGCTAAGCTATTTGATGCGATAACTGATATTTACTTTATATGAGGGATATTGCTCCCGCTGGACCTATTTACCCTATTCGAAATTTTATATGAAAATTACTTTTAATTTTTTAAAACTTTCACTGTAATAGTCCTTTATATAAAAAAAATTATATTTCCCCCCTGGACCTATCCGTCCTATTTTCATTTCATCAGTGCGATATGATAGGATAAAGGTTTCCATGAAATTTGAGGGCTCTCGCTGTAGTAGTTCCTTAGTTATGCCATAATGAATATTTGTTTTTTATTGGGGGGTACTCCGATTTTAAGCTAATTGGTTCATCCGTTTGAGAGTTCTAAAAAAGTGAACGTAAAATATGGGCATGGTATCCGATCAAGATCAAACATAACCTATAACATTCTACAGTGCAATCACTATCTGTGCTTCAAATTTCATATAAATAGCTTCATTAATAAGTTGTAAAATTGAAAAAATTAATTTCTTTAAAGTAGACGTAAAATGTGGGTGCAACTTCAAATCGAGATCTAACCAAGCTACAACCACCATACATCTCAACACGGGTGAAGGGTATATAAGATTCGGCACAGCCGTATATAGCGCTCTAACTTGTTATTTTTATTTTTTAAACTTTATAGCCATTTTTGATCCACAGTTTGTGAGGAAAAATATATTTCCATATTTTTTTTTTTTTTCTATATTTATTTTATTCTATATTTTATTTGGATTAAAATGATAAAATCAGATGAGAATTGTAGAACATATGATTTTTTAAAGTTGCAAAACTCATAAAATTCTACTATTTTACGTGTATTTTGTTGGTACCCATAAATATCGCAACGACAAAATACACGTAAAATAACAGATTTTTATGAGTTTTAATACGATTTTATTAAGTGATGACTCATTCTACTCCCAATAAAATATAGTATTACAAAAAAATAAAATATGTTTTCTAACAAAGTGTCGGTCAAAAATTGCTAAAAAGTTCATAATATAAGACTAAATAATAAAAAATCAAGTTTTTGAAATCAATATCTTACACAGTTTTGCTATGAATATAAATGTTTATATACTTTTCAAAAAGTGTAAAATCTTCTCTTTCTAATGGCGTTTAAGCAATTTAAATTGGTTAACAGATATTCGAGAAAAAAATTTAAATCTGCGATGTCTGAAAAAATCAGTTTTTTGGAATAACTCCCGATTTTGAGGATATAAAATTTTGTTTAGTATTGAAAATTCTAAAAATGGTGTAATAATCTACTTACTCATACTTACAAACTGCACTATCTTACATTCCAATTCTAAAATTACTTTAAACCTGCCAAATTTATTTTGAAACATATGAGTCCACAAAAGTTCATTAAGTGCAATAATCGATTGAAAAATAATGCTTTTATTCAAATTTTATGGATTAGAATTGTTTTCAAATTATTCTAAAAGCTTTTCTTTACCACTCAAAATATTATATTTCTCGTCCAATTTATTCAAAAGACGGATATAATTTCAATTTTGGTTACTTTTTACAACTATATGAATTTATCAATTCATTAATATTTTTACTAAATTTCAAGATATTTCATAAGAACCCAGCAAAACATTTTGGTTCTTGGTAATGGCAACCACTTATTAAAGTAGTTTCTTGGTAATGAGGCGTCATTATTACTTGGCTACACTATATTACATAAATGAGTACTCAATAGTGTAATAGCACAGTAATATAGCAATCACGTGGATGAGTTGGCTAGAGCGCTGGATTAACAACCAGAAGGTTCTTGGTTCAACCCCATTCTGATGCTGTTAGTTTTTCTTTTTTTTCAACAAAATATCTAAAAAAATATTTTATACTAAAAATGTTATTGTCACTTAGAAAATGTAGTACGAGATGGTGTACTGAGTAACACGTTAGTCATTAAAAATGAATGGTTAATTTGTGTCCAAGTTCAAATCTCACCGACGGCAAAATTTTTTAGTTTTTACTTTTTTATTTTTTTAGGTATATATTTTTTAGTACCCCTAACTATATGAATTTGTGGACAACTCGAACAAAAATAACTAATTATTCAGGCAAAAAATAAGCAGTTTATTTTTGTTTCAAATTATACCTGCTAGCTTACCAGGAAAGCAAAGTGTTTGCTAGGAACATAAAAATAAGTAAATTTGTATTATCGACCTTTAAATACCAAAAAAATAAAAAAAAAATAAATTGTTTCTTTAAATAAATGGTCCAACTAAAATGTTTGTACGGACCCTTGTAGATCGCGGAACCCCATTTGAGAACCGTTGATCTATTATATGAAAAATGAAATTTTCTACTAGTTCATTTAAAAGTTTTAAAGTATTTAAAGTTCTTATGGTTAAAACGATTTCTTAGATATAACATTTTTAGTAACAAATAAATCGGCAAAAAATCATAACAAATTTAATAATTTTTACAACTGATCATAGCTCATACACAAGGCTCTCTCCCTCTCTTTAATACTTTGGATTTTATTATATTTATAACTAATTTTATATATTTATTTATTCAAAAATGTATTTATGAATTTTTTCTTTTTTTATGACCCATTTCTAAAATTATAGTTTTATCGCACAATCCTCGTATATTAGATAAATTCGAATAATATTTAGTTTGCTGTTTCTAATGAATAAAATCTTTAACATATACAAAATGTTGCATCTATTCGTTCAATTTCTACATAAATACATATGTATGTTGTAAAATACAAGCATACCATCTAACTACATAAACAAATAAACACAACATCCTTAGAAAATATTCAATAATACTCACACAAGTACACCCATTCACTACATACATTCATCCGTTAATAGGGAACACATGCAATGTTTACGAGTGCCACATTAAAGTGTTTTTTTTTTTTTTTGTTTTTTTTTTTTTTGCTTCCTTTTTCTAGTTTGGGTGTGTTATTTTATGTCACATAAACGTTGTTCAAAAGTTAATACTATTTCAATGAACTCTAAATAGTTTCCACTTCTCTTCTTATGCTCCTACACACACAAACAGATAGTAGAACATGAACAGATAATACCTACATAGAATATTGCAGTAATTGTAGTAAAATAGTTTGCTCTATTTGAGCAAACTTATCAAAAGCATCGCCATAATTTTCACTAAAAATATCTATCTTACTGCTATTATACATAACTAAAACTAATAGTCTTACTATCTTAGCACTTTTCTACCAAATGGTAGTTTATCTTCATAGAAGTGTATGTGTTTATAGACACACACATAGAGAGATATAGATATATATACATTGAATCATACATCCTCTAAATTCTTGTAAAATTCTTTATTTTTACGGGCGAAATGCTCAAAGGCAAGTTGAGGCATCTAAAAAACTTTAAAGGCTACACTGAAAAAAATATCATATTTATTTAATTGCCTTTATATGAAAAAATTCTTAATATTTTCAAATAAGTTCTAAATAAAACTAAATTGAGACAATATCAAGACCTTAGGTTCGAACTAATTTTAGAGGTTTTCAATTGATGGCAATCCTAAGAAACTTTCGATTAAAATTATTCTTGAACTTTACAATCAACTACAAAATACAACATATGATGGACAAAAGACGTTTCATACATAATGAGGAAATTTTTTTATGCATTTTTTTGACATTTCTAATTCCAATTAAATTCACCACAGATATTGGCTATTGATATTGTTTCTTAAATATACATTTTTAAACTCAGGCCCTTTCTGGTCCAAAAATTTGACGTTTTGAAAATTGAAAAGATGTTAAGAAAATTTTATTTTTTTAATTGCTAATAATTTCCAAAATATAGATTGGAGATCTCTGGTTTCATACTATATTACCTTTCCAACGATATTTATAAAGTTAATTTTGTTCAAAGTTTAAAGTTTAAAGTTGGATATATAAAAATGAAACCATTATATCTCAAAAAACAGTATTTTTAAATTCTTAAAAAAATTATATACGTAAAATATTGGCGTATAACATTCTACAATGCAATCATATTTCATATAAATATATTTTTTTTTAAAGTAGGCGTAAAATGTGGGTGTTACTTCCAATCGAAATCTAACCAATCCTATAACCACCACACATCTCAACACGGGTGAAGGTTATATAAGATTCGGCACAGTCGTATATAGCACTATTTATTTTTTTTTTAACCTTACAGCCATTTTTGATCCACATTTTGTGAGGAAACATATATTTCCATTTTTTTTTTTTTTTCAAATACTATATTTTATTTGAATTAAAATGAATTATTGACTTATAAAATCAGATGAGAATTGTAAAACATATGCTTTTTTTAAAGTTGCAAAACTCATAAAATTCTACTATTTTACGTGTATTTTGTTGGTGCCCATAAATATCGCAACGACAAAATACACTTAAAATAACAGATTTTTATGAGTTTTAATACGATTTTATTAAGTGATGACTCATTCTACTCCCAATAACATATAGTATTGGAAAAAATAAAATATGTTTTCTAATAAATTCAACAATTGACCGACGTCAAAAATGGCTAAAAAGTTCATAATATAAGACTAAATAATAAAAATCAATATCTTACACAGTTTTGCTATGAATATAAATGTTTATATACTTTTCAAAAAGAGTAAAATCTTTTCTTTCTAATGCCGTTTAAGCAATTTAAATTGGCTAACAGATATTCGAGAAAAAATTTAAATCTGCGATGTCAGAAAAAATCGGTTTTTTGGAATAACTCCCGATTTTTGTATGGTATTGAAAATTCTAAAAATGGTGTAATAATCTACTTACTCATACTTACAAACTGCACTATCTTACATTCCAATTCTAAAATTACTTTAAACCTGCCAAATTTATTTTGAAATTTATGAGTCCAAAAAAGTTCAATTAGGTGCAATAATTGATTGAAATATAATGCTTTTATTCAAATAAATGTTGCCGAATTTTATAGATTAGAATTATTTTCAAATTATTCTAAAAGCTTTTCTTTATCGTTCAAAATATTATAATTCTCGTCCAATTTACTCAAAAGACGGATATAATTACAATTTTGGTTACTTTTTACAAATAGAATAAGCATGATAATACTACTCTAATTTCAATTAAATAAGACCTATTAGAGGAATTTTATATAAAGAAAATATAGTAATAAGAAAAAATAGTAATATAGTAAGGTACAAGTTAGACACCCAGACGATTGGAGACTATTACCACAAGAAAGAAATAAAAAAAACTCCTCAAATAAAATTGTATCTATGTATGAAGCAAAAACCCAAAAAAGAGGAAACAAAATTTCACAGTTTACATTCTTAAAAAATATATGAATAAAGATTTCCATGCATTTTATGAAAATTGAAATCACTTAATCATTTTTAATTAATATTTATTAACTTAAAAAAATTAATAAGTTATTTAATTTTTATATTATATTCTTTCTAATTTATATATTATTACTTTTCATTAAAAAAAAAACAATAAGAAAATAAAAGGAATAAATCGGATTAAAAAAACTATACACCAGTCGACTTTTATACAACAATTTACATTTCCGCTGATTATATAATGCTCTTAACTTATTTCTGCTGTTTTACACTTATTAATATTAGGGACATCATTAGAGAAAACGTAAAAGTTAGAAGAAAAAAATAAATTAATTAAATTAAATTAACATATCCACACTGAATAAGCTATTTCTTGGAAACTTTATCAAATTTTCAAAGTAAAGTTCATTGTTACTCATTTTGTTGAATTAGTGGCACATATTTCTTTCAATTATCCTTATTTTTTATTCATTACAATTTTGAGATCCTGTTATATTTTTCCTTTTCTCCCTTTTCTTTCATCTAAAAGTTATTTTTTTTTTATAAGTTACATTATTTTGTTTTCTTTAAAAAATTAACTTTTTCAATAAATTCCTTTCAACGCAATTTTATATTTCGTGCAATTCAAGGTATGTCGCTATTTTTAAACGCGTTGTATTAAGATCGCGTTAAATAGAAATGCGTATGTCAAAATCGTGTTATAAAGAAATCACATCAATGAAGTATCGCGTAAATCAAGGGTTACCTGTTACCCTTTATTATGGGATTATTCTAATTCTATAATTGAATAAAAGTCAAAAACTGTTTTTTTTTTTTCCTCTTTCCAATTACTAGAGTGGGATCTTTTAAAATGGTTAAATGGTTTTTTTTAAATGGTTCTCCACTATAATATTTAATATTTCTCCCTCCGCATAGCAATATACATATATATTTTGTTTAATATCAGTTTTTTTAAATCCTAAAACGTATCTACTATTGATGTTATAACATTTTAAATTTTTTTCTCAATATCACAAAAAAATCCTCTCAGTGCCGTCATGTTAAAGCCAATTTGTTGTTCTGGGTGTGTGTATATGTCTTCAAAAATTCTCAAGTTCGTTTATTTGTATTTGTTGTGATTAGGGTTTGGGGTCCGGGAATTCCCGGCATTTCCCTTCAAAATACTCTGGGGAATTCCCCAGATGTATTCGTTGAACGAATTTACTTACAAGTTGTTTCACATGAAATTTTAAATCAAATTTATTTTTGTCATGTTAAAATTTTAGATACTTTAGTTATATTATAGATTTCATAACTGTTCCTTGTGAATATTATAATTCAAAATATTTGTTAAAAATAAATTACTTTTATACTCAATATATATTTTTAGAAATAAAATAGTTTCAAATCATTTTGTACTCTTTATAATATAATTTCCTTGAAATTAATTCTTTATAAATAATCATGACCTTTTTTCTTATAATTAAAGTTCTAAAAAATTCCCGGGAATTACCGGGAAATTGATTTCTTTGATCCCGTTTCCCGGGGAAAAGAAATATTGCGAGAAACCCCAAACCCTAGTTGTGATGCGAAAATATTGAAGTAATCAACAATTTAAAGTTACTTGTTTTGCGTTGATGTTAAATGCATTAAAACATTCCTGTGAACATTATTAAGCCTTAACAATAATTTTACCAATTTATAACGAAAATATTATTTTTAAAGTGAAAAAATTTTTGAAACAATAAATATTTGCAACAAAATTATTTCTAATAACACAAGAGTCTCACTGAAGATCTGCAGCTTTTAAAAAAGTACACAAGAAATTTTAATAGATTCTGACGCCTTAATATAGATGGGAAAGTTGAAGTGCCAATGTTGGTCTATCTGTCATTAGAAATTAACTTTCCGAGAAACCAACATGAGAACCAACATAAGAATTCTATTATTTAAAATCACAACGGTCTCTAAATAGCTGACTTATGAGCAAAATCCTAAAAAAGGCTTATTTATTATTCTTTTTTTTCTGATAAATACACTTTTTAAAAGCGCAGATCAGCATTGAACTTTATTCCTTCTTATTAATAAAAATTAAATTTAATGATAAAGCAAAATTTAAAAAAAAAAAATACATATATATATATATATCATAAAATAATACACTTTTTTAATAAAAATTTACTTTTGATATTTTCAGAAATGTGCCTTATTTGAAACTTATTGCCAATTATAGATCGATCCTAATGATATTTTATATTATGATTCCTACTTATACAAAACTTATTAGTGTCGAATATTATGTGATATTTATATACAGTTGCGAGCATAAAAATGTAACGCTATATGATATGATCTTTGTTCGCATATATTTTGTTTATAGCGAGACAAGATATAACAATACCATTATGATATTATAAAATCCTGTTGTATATAATTTTGTCAAATATTTTTGTACGTAAAGAAAATTATTAAATGTTTAGTAAAAGCAGTTGTAAAATTGAGCGGGCAAAAAAAGTGCAACTCTAAAAAAATTAACATGATTTTTTTTCAATTTTGCTAAAAATCGTTTTTGGAAAAGGTTGCAAACTATAGAATTGTTAAATACCATGATTTTCTATTCTTATATATAAACTAAAATACATGAAATCTACAGATAATATAAATATTAGCAAATAATTCCATTTTCTATTAAATTTTTCTATTTTTCTAAAATATTTTGGAAATTTTTCCATAAAGATTGATATTTTAGGAATTATTATTTATTTTATTATTAATTTGAAATCTTACAAAAATTCTATATGCAAAAGCGATCAAGTATTCATGATAGTTTGGCTTAACTTGATAATTTATAATTGTATAAGATCTTTCGGCCTAAAAAACGCAGCCAGTTTCGATCGCTCCTGTGATGGAATCAACAGCTAAATACAATTTTTTCGCAATGATGCGACATTATTTAATGCCCGATAATGCAATAATGTTAAAATATTCCTTGATTCTGGTTCTGGAACAAATTCTAACAGAGCTGAAGATAATTAGGAATTATACCTATTTTGGCACTCTTGCTATGCACTTTTGTACTATTGAAAATTAATATTTAAGGAAATATGTTTATCTAAATGGTCTAAATTCGAAATATATGCGTTTAGAGTCAGTACTCGATACAATAATAAATGACCTTTCTCCAATAGTAAAGGTGCTAGTTTGATTTTAGTAAATAATATGTGGTGTGTTAGAAGGGTTTCCCGTTACCAATATTACTATCATTAAATCTACCATTAGTAGCTTTAAATGGCTACATGTGCTCATTCGAGTAATATCAAATATTTACTGCTATATGACTTGCATCAATTTTTTCAGGCATGATCGTTCCAATATTGTGCCTCAAAGATAATTTTTAAGAATCTTAATATTAGAACTACACTTCAATATTATTTCAGTACCGTCATCATAATGTTATTCTTAAATATTCCTAAATTCTTAAAAATAATGGAGAAAGAGTGCATAGAAAAAGTTATCCAACACCCACCTTAAAGTATAGCAATCGACTTAGAATCCTTCCTTCTGGCTGGCTGCACGGATTATTCAATGAAATTTGGCACGTGGGACTTTTATGATACAAGAACGAAGCTTATTGACTTTGGTTGTGATCGGTCCGTTATTTCACCTAGCCCCCATACAAATGTCCCCCGAAATAGGGTTAAACACTCAAAAATGCCTGAAATGAAAAAAATTTTATGAAAATCGGACCACAATTGACCATAGCTCCCATATAAACCCTTCTTCCGAAAATCACTTCAACATGCATAAATCCCATATGAACGTTAGTATCAAGATAATATTCGACACAAATAAGTTTTATGTAAATAGAAACAACATTGCCAAATTTTATCAAAATCGGTTATAATTTACCGTCCTAAAGTGCATAAAATCATCTAGATGTTAATATCAACGTATTATTCTGTATTTGTATATTTTATTTTACATTAAGTAAAATTGTTCACAGCATATAGTATTGACCGATTATATCTTTTCTTCCCGTTTTTTTGAATAACTATTCCTATTTGTAACAATTTGGAACAAAATGACGTGGATGGTTAAGGCCACAAAGAATAAAATCATAACAGAATTGGCCAATTTAATTACGTTCTAGCCCTAATCAATACGATCAAAATTCATATCTAGGATTTTCATTTTTTATGCTCGCTACTGTATGTTTAATTTATTTGCAGAAATGTGCGTTATATGGGAACTATGGTAAATTACGGATCGATCTTCGTGTTCGACATACTTATTTATGCTCATAAGGTGTGCGTTCAAATAAAACATAACATTTTTTTAATAAGAGATGAACGGAATAAGTAAAGATTAAATTACTAAATCAACTATTCGTAGCATTTCTTCTTCAGATTTTTCTGATATGTATCATTTTATATAAAAATTAGTTGCTAACTAGATTATTTTTAATTTTTTTAGATAAAACTTTTGAAGTACGTTTACGAAAATTTTCGCGGTATTTCTGTATAAGAATTTAAAATTAATAATCACAATAGAGCACTTCTGGGGCCTTCTTAAAGTCGGTTTTAACTTGGATCCAATTCCTTTACAATTGTCAAAATTTGGGGTAGTTTAAATATTATTAGTTTAAAATTTATTTATTATTATTATTTATTTTGTGGGACTAAAATAACATTGCCAATTCTGGGTGCTTCTACTGTAACGAGAAAATTCTAAAAAAATTAATAACAATGTTGCATATCACGATCGCCATCAATGTCTTTTTATGACACTCTTTGTTATGATATTTCGAGTTTTTTCAGACTAAAGAATCACATATCTTGTCACATTTTGAGTAAACTTGTCAACGACAAATTATTTTGAAAATTTTTATTATTTTATTTCGATACTATTCATGACCATTTTCTCGATTTTTCGGTATACAAAACTTACACAGAAAAAAATTAAAAATGGACTTCAATTACGAAATTGCTTATTTTAATTAAATTTTTGTTTGAATTTACTCCAATCACCAAAATAATATTAATTAACTTGAATAATTGATTGATGATGATATACCAATAAAAACATTAAAGAATATGACAGATGCCAAAACAAATCGTCAAAAACAATAACTATGATCTGACCTTTTAATAATCTTTCATAAAACAGTTTTAAAACAGGAATGGATTTGGAAATTGAATCTAACCATCGGTACCAATGAAGGGAACATCTACAAATATATTTAAACGATTAATAATCTCATCAAATATTTATATTTCGTACATACCAAATAATCATTATTAAACTTGACTCTGAACACTGATTTAATCGATATAATCAGCCCAAAACGTTGAAAATTGACTTAAGATTAATTTAAATATATATATATATATATATTTATATATATATATATATATATATATATATGTATATATATTTATAATCTGCAAGTGGACAAACGACCGCTTTTTCAAGAATTCGATCTGCTGTTAAATCCTAGAAGATATTGTAATCAGGAAAGATATTTAGTATTAACGGCAGCGAGACTTGTTACTCAAATTTTATGTTATGTTTTATTCGAACGCACACTTTATAAAACTAATTTGTATCGAATTTTAAAAAAATAAGTAGTTGCATATTTAAGGAATTTATGAGAGTAAAAATTCCGGGAGGATATATGAAAAGAGGCTAGGTGAAAAACTGGACTGATCATAACCAATTTCGATAGGCTTCGTCCTTTTAGCAAAATAATAATTTGTACTAAATTTCATTACTGTGTTCATAAATCGGACATCGTAAAATCGACTCGGAAAGTAATTTTTAGTCGGTGAGGCGCAACAATTTTTTTTCTGTGAGTTATAAACATTAGCACAAATAATACGATTTTTTTTTATAAAAATTCGATTTTTCACCAAAGATTCGATTTTCTATTAAAAACTAATTTTTCATTAAAAATTCAATTTTTTTTTACTAAAAATTTAATTTTTCACTAAAAATTTTAGTTTTTTTTTACTAAAAATTTTAGTTTTTTTACTAAAAATTCAATTTTTTACAAAAACTTCGATTTTTCACTAAAAATTTGATTTTTTTTTTTTTTTTTTTTTTTCTAAAAATTAAATTTTTCGATTTTTCACTAAAATTCGATTTTTCACTAAAAATTCGATTATTCACTAAAAATTCGATTATTCACTAAAAATTCGATTTTTCACTAAAAATTCGATTTTTTTTTTTTTGCTAAAAAATTAAATTTTTTCCAAAAATTTGATTTTTCACTAAAAATTCAATTTTACACCAAAAATTCGATTTTTCGCTAAAAATTCGATTTTTCACTAAAATTCGATTTTTCATTAAAAATTCGATTTTATTATTATTATTTTTTTTTTTTTTTTTTTGCTAAAAATTAAATTTTTCACAAAAATTCGATTTTTCACTAAAAATTGAATCTTTTACCAAAAAATCGATTTTTTATTAAAAATATGATTTTTTTTTTGGTAAAAAAAAAATCAATTTTTCACTAAAAATTCTATTTTTCACTAAAAAGTTTATTTTTCACTAAAAATTCGATTTTCCACTAAAAATTCGACTTTTCACCAAAAATTCAATTTTCACCAGAAATTCGATTTTTCACTAAAAATTCGATTTTTCACAAAAAATTCGATTTTTCACTAAAATTTTTATTTTTTGATTTTCACTACAAATCCAAAATGCAACCATCAGTTTCGATTTTAAAATAGTGTATTTCTCATTTTAAGAGGAAATTAATTAATTTGCACCACTTACAAAAAAGCATACAATTTATTTTTTGTACGAAAGCCATACATAATTACATTTTAATCCTTTTTATAACATCTAAATTTTTGAAAATAAATTAAAACTGAAACTGGAGAATCAATAGAGCTTTCAGAAGGTCCAATAAAAAAAATTGTTAACAAAGTCACACATAGGACTTTTCGTCAGCACATCAACGATGTATAAAATAATTCAACTTTCTAAAATAGTGTTTTAATAAATAATAAGTAAATAATAAGTAAATTTCTCTCAAGTAATCACTAACGGTTGGTTTAGGGTTAAAAGTCATATATTATTAAGAAGTCAACAAGACAACTAAAATGCAGATATTAAAATTTTATTGATGCTGAATAAAATACTATAAGATCCTATATTTCTAAGCACATATACTCACACACATGCATTTTAACTGACTACCAAAGGCAACCAACACTCGTAATTTTGGGTACTTTTATATATGCTCACAGGGAAAACAGCTAACCAAACCCAAATACATAGAAATGGACAGACATTATTTTGTACTTACTTTCTTATGCTCATAAGTGTATTTATTCCCTTAAAGGTGAGTTTTAGTCAGTTTAATAGACTTATATTCAGCTCCTAACTCCAATTTCTACTTTGTAAAAGATTTATTAGTTAAACATTGGGATACAAAGGAGAAGAAGAGGGACACACACGAACATCAAATTTCTCTACTAAATAACGGCTAAAGTATGTTCTCCATTTTATTTTATTTGTTTATTTATCTAACTCTCAAGTAACTTTGGCACACAAATATGAATGTTTTCCTTAAGGTTTCCTATTTTTTTTTTTTTTTTCTTACATTTCCATTTTTATTGTTATGAAGCTGAGTGAGTAGTAGTTCCCAGTGGTGACATAATAAAATTATCTATTGATTAGATTTGTGTATATTTTGAGGCTTTTTCTTCTATAACAAGCTAAAATGAATGCTTAATAGGAATTTTTTTTATGTGTGGAAATCTTTATGTTTATGAATTTCCCATTATACATATCTTTATATGAGAAATATACCCGTGTTAAACATCAAAGATAATGAGCAAAAGATGGTAGCAAAAAATAATAAAACAAAACCACAAAAGTCCCTTAAATTAAGGTAGCAAATTTCTATTAAAGAAATATAAAATTTTAACATAAAAATCTCTTTTACACAGAAATTTAAAATTTCAAAAAAGAGTTTTTCTTTTTCAGTTAAAATAACCTTGATAATATTTTCAATGTAAATCCAAATGGAATAATATACATTTTTAACCATGCCTCATGAATTATTAAAACATACGCTAATCCAACCCCCAAATTCATACAAATGTTGAAATCTTAATTAGTATATAGAAAAACAGTTGAAACTTTGAAAAATACTATAAATGCATATAGTTGATATAAAACATATTTAAAGTGAGAAACAAATTATATAAAACTCCTGTCTAAAATGTTGGCAAGAACGTGTGTACTACCCTAACCACCCATACAAAATATTCATATTTGAAATTTGAAACAATATCCGATTTTAACAATTGATCACTTATTTAACAGATAATTTTGCTGGTTTTCAACTCTATGAAAAATAAGTAAATTATTTTTTAAACTTTTACGTAAAAAATGAAAATTGTTTATAAACCTAAATTTATATATTTCTACATAGAAAAAATATGGGATATTAAACGATTTATCAAAGGTAAGTGTTGCCAGTTTAGCCTTTTCAAAGCTAAATCGTGCCTTTTTATTTTGCTTTTAACCTCAAAATTTTCATTTTAGCTTCTAGCCTTTTTGATTTTTAAAATTGCTTTAAAAAGGCTAAAATGTTAGTATTTGAACAACGAAGACATTTAGCCTTTTTTGATCTTTTTTTAAGTTCAATTTAGCCTATTTTTTTCTCGTCACGTGGAAACATTACCAGTGTTCCAATTATTTTTTAATTGTATCAATTATGCAATAAAAATAATATAAGAATAATAAATAAATAAAAATAAAAAAATTTATCAGCATTCAATTAATTTTCTTATTGTATCAAACAATAAATAAATCAAATATAAATAAAAACAAGTTATAATTGGAATAATTGAATATACAACTTTTTTATAGGTAGAATTTCAATTAATAAAATAATTGAATACGTATTATTCATAATTGAAATTGAATTTTAGATTTTTCTATGTAAAATTTGAATTTAATTTGTTAGAATACTTTTGAGGAATTTATTTAATTATAAAAATATATGAACTCATTTTAAAATTCTGATTAATAATTTAATTGGAATATTTTCGAAAATATTCTTTTCTGAATAAATTCGTACTCTAAAGTGTTGTTTAATATAAAGTGGCATCAGATTTTAATTCGTTTATAGTATTTTATTTTTATAATTACCAAGAACGGAAGTTCATGCAAATGTGTGCTTTTTGCCTTTACTCCTAGAATAGTGAAAACTAAATAACTTTCCTTATTAGAGAATTTTCTTTAAAATGCATATTTCGGCATATTTTATTGAAAATACATGTTATTGCATATTTTGTCACTTTCGATAAAGCGACTTAAATTTATTTTTCAAAATAATAAAATATTGAAAAATACTATAGAAGAGTTAACTTTTGGTAAGCTATATATCGAAAACTAACTAGCGTGAGCGATGCGCCATCAAAGTTAACGAGTTAAGATGTCAAAATTCCACAAAATTAATAATTACGTTTTCTCTTATTTATTAAAACTTTTAGTATAAATTTATTGCAATTTTAACATTGAAGGTGATATGTGTATGTCAATTAAGAATATATTTATTTTTAATGAAAATGTCAAAAACGTTCATATATACATATGAAACATTTGTTTACGAGGTCGTCTGTTTTTATAAAACAACCATACCTTGATTAATTTCTTAAAGAAGCTACCAATGAGAATATTCAGTCTAAGAGAACAATAAGCTGTATAGAACTTAGTATTATTTTAGAAAAATCTATCTATCATGGAGACAATAGTCATCGAAATAAGTTTGTTGCCACTATAGTTATTGCAATTTTAGATTCAGATGAAGGAAAAATAAACACTTTCCACAATATAAAAATCATTTAAAAATGCACTCATCAAATCTGTTACTGTCGAATAGGTTAAATTTTACATTTCAAAATAAAGAGCAAACTCTCTCTATCTATGTATGTAAAAATTATTAATGCAGAGTAACAAAAAGTAATGAAAAAGAGCTGAAAAAATCATGATTTTAACATTGTGTTGTCATTGGAAGGAAATACTTAGTACTCAAAAAGAGTTGCAGAAGATAAATTTTACATTAAAGAGCAATTTAAAAAGCAAACTCTCTCTATCTATGTATGTAAATAAAAATATTTATTAATGCAGTGTAAAAAAAAAGTAATCAAAAAGAGCTGAAAAAGTCATGATTTTGACATTGTGTTGTAATTGGAAGGAAATACTTAGTGCTGAAAAATAGTTACAGAAATTCTCTTTTTAACCCATGGTTGTCATTGGAAAGATGTTTTTCTTTTATGCTTCTTGTTCATTGCTTTTGAAGTACTTCTCTTAAAACTATGTTTATACAATTTTTTAATAAAAATTCTGTTTTAACCTTTTATTAAAAATATTTTTAAATTTGTGAAATTTTAATTTTCTTAGAAATTACTAATCTTTTTTCTAAACAAAAAATTTTCTTTTTTAGAAGAACAAAATATGCACTTAGTTCTACTTTTTAAGTAGTGAAAATGTTCTTTTTTGGGAGCACTTTTTCGTTTTTTATGCATATTTTATTTGTTTTTTTGTGGCATATTTTAGTATTTTTAGTACATATTTTAAGCGCCTAAAGCACACTTCTTAAGTGCAGACACTTCCTGTCCCTGATAATTACTTTATTTAAATACGTTGAGCAATTTTGTGTTTAAATCGTAATATGATCTTTAGGTACGGTTTTTTGATCATTTGCTTAGTTCTTACACCTCCATAGATTGGATTTAGTTAGACCTTTATTAGACATAAGCAGTGTAATATTACTAACATCATTTTTTAAAAATAATTTGCTGAAATTTTAAACATACTAGCTAAATATTTCTTAGCGGAAGAATTTAAAGGAACTGACCAACTCTTGTAAAAAATTTTGCGGTTGAGTGTTGCTTATTAATAAATTGGTTTATAGTAAGTGAAATATTCACAAGTAGTTAAAAAGTATCATAATTTGGTTTCTATAAGCATAAGTATATGTTAATTACATATCCTAGAAAAATAATGCTAACTCTCTTAGGTATTATCATAAGATATTAAACTATAACTTCAACAATAAAAAATGATTATAATTGACAAATAGGCCTACGGGTACTGAACATAAAATGTTGTTGCTGATTAATCCAAATTTACACCGTTTAAAGGGAATTATTGTATAAATGTCATTCATACAAAATCGGTTGTATCATAAAACTTACCTTAGACGTGGAATAAAATTGTATGCTACTGCCCAGATTTTGTATTTTATGTCTACCAAAAATAAGAATAGCTTTCCTTTCTAGAAAATACAAATTATCAATGCCATAACTCAAAAAATCTGAGAAAAAGTATAAAAAAAGTATAAAGTATAATGTTGTCAATATCATACATACCATTGGTTAGAAATCTGTCCCCTTCGTTAAAATTTAACAGGATGAAACTTTATTATTTCTACTACCCAATAAGCAAATAAAAAATTTAAATTCAAGTACTTGAAATTTAATTAGTATTCGACTTGAATTACAGTCCTCCTTTCCAGTATTTTTCAAATAAAATCTATTTATAAAATTTGCTTCTCAGAATATATAAATCCACATCGATAAATAGACTTCAAGTTATACTTAATTTGCACGGGTTAATGGAAATGAATCTGAAATAAAAAAGTTTAATAAACGGTAGATATTGAAATGATCATTTAAATTTTAAAGAAAACTAATTTATCTAGGAAAAAAATCAAGAATCGGAAGAAATTATTTATATTCTTTGATCATGAATCATGCAATCTAAGTTTTTATTTTTTTACTTATTTTTGTAATTATATACATACTTTTTTAATGAATATATTTAATTTGGATTTATTTTTACAAAATAAGAAATATTAACAGGTTTTCTTTAAATTTATTAGCTTGAATTCCATTTATTTGAATTGCACTATTAATCCAGGCTTGAGTTAAAGAGTATTTTCAAGCTTGAATTGAATAACTTGTTCGACATTAATTCAAGTTTCCTGGAGTGTGCTATTGAAATAAAGTGTGATACAAGTGTATTTCAAGACTTGAAATTTGAAATTATGACTGGTATTGATCTTTTCTTACACTTTAATTCCAGCAAAAATGCTTATTAGGAAATTATTACTGTCTAGGAATATAAAAATACTACTACATTCAAAATATAGTTTTACTTATGCCAAATTTGGATATTCCAACTAATATGTACTTTAACAAAACATCATTTAGTCTGTTTGTAAGGTACAACTGAATGAAATCAAAATAAAATATTTAGCATTAAGGACGTGTTTCTCTGTTAAAGATCTTTATAACTAAATCCGTTTGCTCAATTTTATGAGAAACCTCAAGTTCGATATTTAGAAAATATTTTCTAATATCCTCAAGATTGTATTACATCAGGTTATTGAATTCCTTATAAGATTAGATAAACTTTTCAGATGTTATGAGTATATTATTTCCCAAATCCATGTCACAAACAACTAACATACGAACAACATATATCGACATCACAAGGAATCTTTTGAACCATATTATTAAACTAATAATATGTTGTTTCTGCTATTAAAATTATTCTAAATTTTCATTCACTCCATTCTGTACGTAAAATAAAGAAATTAAGAAAAAAATATTTGATTTTTTAAAAATTCACAATAGAGATTTATTATTGTTGTGCCACTGATAAATTCAATTGTGAGTACAATAGTCATACCAGTTATAACCATCGAATTTGGGATCGTACTCACAACCGACAAAATTCGATTGTAAAAAATTCGGTTGCCATAACGAAAAAGTTTTCTCTGTGTAGCATTTATTGTAAAATACATTAAAAAAGAACCAAAATTAACAAAAACAGTTAAAAATTATAACTCTAGCATCTTCATATATCTAACATCCAATGCAGATCTGATTTCAACCAAGTCTGTAGTAACAGATTTTAAACTGTAGACACTGAACTATCTTTAAAAAACAATTTCCGATTTTAAACAAAAAAAAAATACGATAAATATCCGATTTTAATTTGTGTATTGAGTAGAAATCTTTATTAAAATATATTTGACAAACAATTTATGCTAAAGTAAAAGTCAAATATTAAGTAACTTAATACTATAAAATTTTTTGTATGCCGCACGAACTTAAAATTATCTTTCAATTTAGAGGTCAATTGTTAAAATCGCAAAATTTTTGTAGGAAATACAACCATCTAAAATTAAAATATGAATCTTTTGTAAGGTTGTACGAACTTTTAGTGGTTTGGGTAGTATGTTGCGTATTCCTATATAAAAAAAATGTTTGTACTTGTTTTTAAAGACACTGTTTAACAACCTCATTCCCCACTATAATTACAAATTAAAACATGAGTGCATGCATACACATTTATTCATATGAAAAATTTTCACACATACATGAACTAGTTAGATTTTTACTTTCAGTTATTTTCTTTCTTTTCAACTTTTGTTTTTCTTTTATTTTCTTTCTTTTTTGAGTTCAGTTTTACTTTTTCAACTGTTGCAGCATACTTAAAGCAAAAACGGATGATGACGACCTTACATTGCGTCTAATTAAAATTTTTGTTAGATTTTTAGACAATAAGTCTAAACACTGAAAAATACTTAAATGTAGAACTGCAGAAATGAACCAATCAACCAACCAGCCAACCATATTTCACTCCATTTCCTCCTCTCCTTACTTACAAAATTGAGAGACAAGAAGTCACAACAGTGTATTGTGATGGCAACCACATGTTGTAATGATTACATTCATGATGAGGCAGATGACAATGGTGATGAAGAGGAGCATGGTAAAGCTTAAAATCACATTCAAAACAAAACAACCTTAGATAATGTAAATTATGACTTTGGTTGTGTGTGTGTGAGGGAATGCGTCAAATTAAAGTTGATGCTTCTAATTAAGACCGAAAATAAGCGTGGGAGGAACAAGTAAAAGTATGACTTTTAAACAGAACAAGATACATATATATTTTTTTCATATGACTGCAGGTAAGTTTCCTTTTCGCATTCGTTTTCATTTGACTCATATATACGTGAATTAATTAAACATACCAACGCCGTAATTGTCAGCAATGACTGATTTAGTACGTATGACCTAAGGACAAGAAAAGAATTAAAAATTATTTGTTTTAGTTTAGCTTTCTGTAAGTGCTGCATGTGTGGCAATACGTACCACGGTATCATTTTAGTTATTTAAACAATAAAAAGTAGAACTTAAACACAACAAAGGGAATGAAACCAAAAAAATTAAATAAGAACTTTTTAAATTTAAGGGGTAAACTATAAGGTAACTTTACTACCATAGTGCAGACTATGGAGCAAACCATAGAGTAAATTATCGTGTAAAATATAGGTAAAGTAGAGTGTTAACTAAAGTGTAAACTATAGCGTGAGCAATAGAGTAATATATAGATTAGACATTAGAGTAAACTATAGGTCAGCATATAGTGCAGACTATGGTGTAAATTATAATGTAAACTAGAATGTATGCTATAGAATAAACAATAGTGTAGACTATTGTATAGACTATAGTGTAGACTATAGTGTAGACTATAGTGTAGACTATAGTGTAGACTATAGTGTAGACTATAGTGTAGACTATAGTGTAGACTATAGTGTAGACTATAGTGTAGACTATAGTGCAGACTATAGTGCAGACTATAGTGCAGACTATAGTGTAGACTATAGTGTAGACTATAGTGTAGACTATAGTGTAGACTATAGTGTAGACTATAGTGTAGACTATAGTGTAGACTATAGTGTAGACTATAGTGTAGACTATAGTGTAGACTATAGTGTAGACTATAGTGTAGACTATAGTGTAGACTATAGTGTAGACTATAGTGTAGACTATAGTGTAGACTATAGTGTAGACTATAGTGTAGACTATAGTGTAGACTATAGTGTAGACTATAGTGTAGACTATAGTGTAGACTATAGTGTAGACTATAGTGTAGACTATAGTGTAGACTATAGTGTAGACTATAGTGTAGACTATAGTGTAGACTATAGTGTAGACTATAGTGTAGACTATAGTGTAGACTATAGTGTAGACTATAGTGTAGACTATAGTGTAGACTATAGTGTAGACTATAGTGTAGACTATAGTGTAGACTATAGTGTAGACTATAGTGTAGACTATAGTGTAGACTATAGTGTAGACTATAGTGTAGACTATAGTGTAGACTATAGTGTAGACTATAGTGTAGACTATAGTGTAGACTATAGTGTAGACTATAGTGTAGACTATAGTGTAGACTATAGTGTAGACTATAGTGTAGACTATAGTGTAGACTATAGTGTAGACTATAGTGTAGACTATAGTGTAGACTATAGTGTAGACTATAGTGTAGACTATAGTGTAGACTATAGTGTAGACTATAGTGTAGACTATAGTGTAGACTATAGTGTAGACTATAGTGTAGACTATAGTGTAGACTATAGTGTAGACTATAGTGTAGACTATAGTGTAGACTATAGTGTAGACTATAGTGTAGACTATAGTGTAGACTATAGTGTAGACTATAGTGTAGACTATAGTGTAGACTATAGTGTAGACTATAGTGTAGACTATAGTGTAGACTATAGTGTAGACTATAGTGTAGACTATAGTGTAGACTATAGTGTAGACTATAGTGTAGACTATAGTGTAGACTATAGTGTAGACTATAGTGTAGACTATAGTGTAGACTATAGTGTAGACTATAGTGTAGACTATAGTGTAGACTATAGTGTAGACTATAGTGTAGACTATAGTGTAGACTATAGTGTAGACTATAGTGTAGACTATAGTGTAGACTATAGTGTAGACTATAGTGTAGACTATAGTGTAGACTATAGTGTAGACTATAGTGTAGACTATAGTGTAGACTATAGTGTAGACTATAGTGTAGACTATAGTGTAGACTATAGTGTAGACTATAGTGTAGACTATAGTGTAGACTATAGTGTAGACTATAGTGTAGACTATAGTGTAGACTATAGTGTAGACTATAGTGTAGACTATAGTGTAGACTATAGTGTAGACTATAGTGTAGACTATAGTGTAGACTATAGTGTAGACTATAGTGTAGACTATAGTGTAGACTATAGTGTAGACTATAGTGTAGACTATAGTGTAGACTATAGTGTAGACTATAGTGTAGACTATAGTGTAGACTATAGTGTAGACTATAGTGTAGACTATAGTGTAGACTATAGTGTAGACTATAGTGTAGACTATAGTGTAGACTATAGTGTAGACTATAGTGTAGACTATAGTGTAGACTATAGTGTAGACTATAGTGTAGACTATAGTGTAGACTATAGTGTAGACTATAGTGTAGACTATAGTGTAGACTATAGTGTAGACTATAGTGTAGACTATAGTGTAGACTATAGTGTAGACTATAGTGTAGACTATAGTGTAGACTATAGTGTAGACTATAGTGTAGACTATAGTGTAGACTATAGTGTAGACTATAGTGTAGACTATAGTGTAGACTATAGTGTAGACTATAGTGTAGACTATAGTGTAGACTATAGTGTAGACTATAGTGTAGACTATAGTGTAGACTATAGTGTAGACTATAGTGTAGACTATAGTGTAGACTATAGTGTAGACTATAGTGTAGACTATAGTGTAGACTATAGTGTAGACTATAGTGTAGACTATAGTGTAGACTATAGTGTAGACTATAGTGTAGACTATAGTGTAGACTATAGTGTAGACTATAGTGTAGACTATAGTGTAGACTATAGTGTAGACTATAGTGTAGACTATAGTGTAGACTATAGTGTAGACTATAGTGTAGACTATAGTGTAGACTATAGTGTAGACTATAGTGTAGACTATAGTGTAGACTATAGTGTAGACTATAGTGTAGACTATAGTGTAGACTATAGTGTAGACTATAGTGTAGACTATAGTGTAGACTATAGTGTAGACTATAGTGTAGACTATAGTGTAGACTATAGTGTAGACTATAGTGTAGACTATAGTGTAGACTATAGTGTAGACTATAGTGTATAGACTATAGTGTATAGACTATAGTGTATAGACTATAGTGTATAGACTATAGTGTAGACTATATAGTATAGACTATAGTGTAGACTATAGTGTAGACTATAGTGTAGACTATAGTGTAGACTATAGTGTAGACTATAGTGTAGACTATAGTGTATAGACTATAGTGTATAGACTATAGTGTAGACTATATAGTATAGACTATAGTATAGACTATAGTGTAGACTATAGTGTAGACTATAGTGTAGACTATAGTGTAGACTATAGTGTAGACTATAGTGTAGACTATAGTGTAGACTATAGTGTAGACTATAGTGTAGACTATAGTGTAGACTATAGTGTAGACTATAGTGTAGACTATAGTGTAGACTATAGTGTAGACTATAGTGTAGACTATATAGTATAGACTATAGTATAGACTATAGTGTAGACTATAGTGTAGACTATAGTGTAGACTATAGTGTAGACTATATAGTATAGACTATAGTATAGACTATAGTGTAGACTATAGTGTAGACTATATAGTATAGACTATAGTGTAGACTATAGTGTAGACTATATAGTATAGACTATAGTGTAGACTATAGTGTAGACTATATAGTATAGACTATAGTGTAGACTATAGTGTAGACTATATAGTATAGACTATAGTGTAGACTATAGTGTAGACTATAGTGTAGACTATAGTGTAAACTATAGTGTAGACTATAGTGTAGACTATAGTGTAGACTATATAGTATAGACTATAGTGTAGACTATAGTGTAGGCTATAGTGTAGACTATAGTGTAGACTATATAGTATAGACTATAGTGTAGACTATAGTGTAGACTATAGTGTAGACTATATAGTATAGACTATAGTGTAGACTATAGTGTAGACTATAGTGTAGACTATAGTGTAGACTATAGTGTAGACTATATAGTATAGACTATAGTGTAGACTATAGTGTAGACTATAGTGTAGACTATAGTGTAGACTATAGTGTAGACTATATAGTATAGACTATAGTGTAGACTATATAGTATAGACTATAGTGTAGACTATAGTGTAGACTATAGTGTAGACTATATAGTATAGACTATAGTGTAGACTATAGTGTAGACTATAGTGTAGACTATAGTGTAGACTATAGTGTAGACTATATAGTATAGACTATAGTGTAGACTATAGTGTAGACTATAGTGTAGACTATATAGTATAGACTATAGTGTAGACTATAGTGTAGACTATATAGTATAGACTATAGTGTAGACTGTAATATAGACTATAGTGTAGACTATAGTATAGACTATAGTATAGACTATAGTGTAGACTATAGTATAGACTATAGTATAGACTATAGTGTAGACTATAGTATAGACTATAATATAGACTATAGTGTAGACTATAGTATAGACTATAGTGTAGACTATAGTATAGACTATAGTATAGACTATAGTGTAGACTATAGTATAGACTATAATATAGACTATAGTATAGACTATAGTATAGACTATAGTGTAGACTATAGTATAGACTATAGTATAGACTATAGTGTAGACTATAGTATAGACTATAATATAGACTATAGTGTAGACTATAGTATAGACTATATAGTATAGACTATAGTATAGACTATAGTGTAGACTATAGTGTAGACTATATAGTATAGACTATAGTATAGACTATAGTGTAGACTATAGTGTAGACTATATAGTATAGACTATAGTGTAGACTATAGTGTAGACTATATAGTATAGACTATAGTGTAGACTATAGTGTAGACTATAGTGTAGACTATATAGTATAGACTATAGTGTAGACTATAGTGTAGACTATATAGTATAGACTATAGTGTAGACTATAGTGTAGACTATATAGTATAGACTATAGTGTAGACTATAGTGTAGACTATAGTGTAGACTATATAGTATAGACTATAGTGTAGACTATAGTGTAGACTATAGTGTAGACTATAGTGTAGACTATATAGTATAGACTATAGTGTAGACTATAGTGTAGACTATATAGTATAGACTATAGTGTAGACTATAGTGTAGACTATAGTGTAGACTATATAGTATAGACTATAGTGTAGACTATAGTGTAGACTATAGTGTAGACTATAGTGTAGACTATAGTGTAGACTATATAGTATAGACTATAGTGTAGACTATAGTGTAGACTATAGTGTAGACTATATAGTATAGACTATAGTGTAGACTATAGTGTAGACTATAGTGTAGACTATATAGTATAGACTATAGTGTAGACTATAGTGTAGACTATAGTGTAGACTATATAGTATAGACTATAGTGTAGACTATAGTGTAGACTATATAGTATAGACTATAGTGTAGACTGTAATATAGACTATAGTGTAGACTATAGTATAGACTATAGTATAGACTATAGTGTAGACTATAGTATAGACTATAGTATAGACTATAGTGTAGACTATAGTATAGACTATAATATAGACTATAGTGTAGACTATAGTATAGACTATAGTGTAGACTATAGTATAGACTATAGTATAGACTATAGTGTAGACTATAGTATAGACTATAATATAGACTATAGTATAGACTATAGTATAGACTATAGTGTAGACTATAGTATAGACTATAGTATAGACTATAGTGTAGACTATAGTATAGACTATAGTATAGACTATAGTGTAGACTATAGTATAGACTATAGTATAGACTATAGTGTAGACTATAGTATAGACTATAGTATAGACTATAGTGTAGACTATAGTATAGACTATAGTATAGACTATAGTGTAGACTATAGTATAGACTATAGTATAGACTATAGTGTAGACTATAGTATAGACTATAATATAGACTATAGTGTAGACTATAGTATAGACTATAGTGTAGACTATAGTATAGACTATAGTATAGACTATAGTATAGACTATAGTATAGACTATAGTGTAGACTATAGTATAGACTATAGTATAGACTATAGTATAGACTATAGTGTAGACTATAGTGTAGACTATAGTAGAGCAGATATATAATGTCAACTGTAATGTAAATTGTAATGTTGACTATAGTGCAGACAATAGTGTAAACAAAATGTTGTAGTAATTTTTTTTTTTTTTTCACCAATTTTCTTCAAAATATTTAATCTTTTAATTGGATTATGAATATTTTTGCAAAATAATTGTTGTTAAGAATCATCAAATGAAAGATCATAAAGTAAAGTTATTTTTCAGTTAAACTTCTTTTTATAAGTGTAGCATAAAATTGTTAAATATGTATTTAAGAAACAAAAAAATACAGATGAAACTTGAAGTTACACAAAAGACAAACATTATGATCTACATAATTACATACTCGTACAGAAGTAAATATTTTATTTTATAATCAAACTTTCTTTCTGCTGTCTTTTGAAAATTTTTAAAGAAAAATATTTACAAGATAAATAGAATAGAGAAAAGAAACAGAAAAAATCCTAATTGTATGTTAAATGCACAAATTCAAGATGTTTTACGAGTCTTCATGTTTGAATTCAATTTAAAATATTTTTTTCCTTGTATTCTTAAAGTTGTTGCTTTGCTTACAAGTGCATTGGGCACTTAACAACAACAGCATTCACTTAAATCGAAATATTGCCCTGTTGTAAAAAAAAAAAAAAAATCACAAAAAAAATTTGAAGTGCTCTCATGCAGAAATTTGATTTTTCTGCATATTTCATGTTGCTTTTTTGCAATTTTTTAATTCAATTTAACATTTTTCACTTTGTAAATATTACGTTTTGGTTTTTTTAACTACTTTTATTATTATTTTTGTTACAGTTGCTGTTGTGTGTATATTTTTGTATTTGCAAAAATGTTTACATTATTTTTCAACATTTTTTAATTCCAACGAAACGAACCGGAAGTTGCACAAACGCCATTAGGGAAAATGAATTTTATTTCACATCAACACTCAAAGTTAAATGCAATTTTACGAAAAGTATGCAAAATATTTAGAAATTTAAAAAAAAATAGTAATAACAATAATATCCCACCGAGAGTATGAACATTTGAAACAGAAAAACAAGAGAATGTATATACATATGTAAGTATTTTTTAAAATATTTAAATACGTTAGTAATGGCTGAAAGGCCCAAAAGCAGTAAACTGCATTAAAATGATTGTTATGAGGAAAACATTTTTATTTTATACTTTAAAAAATATGAAAGAAGAAAACAAAATCATATGTACATAAGTATGTATGTATGTATGTATACATAAGCAAACAAAGAAATGAAAACGTACATACATACCTACATACAGAAATAAAAACAACCCAACAAATACTTAAGTTTTATCTAAAATTGATAATGATTTGAAAAAAAACTATTTGTTAAACGTTTTACATTTTAAAATAATAATAGTATTATCAATAAATGGGAATTATTTTTTAAAATTTTAATTTCTGTGTTTGTGTTTGTTTGCTGGGAATAGAGATTGAATATTATTGTAAATGTATGTTGGCGTGGTCGAGTTTAACAAACAAAGAAAGACCTACAAACTAGTGATGCCAATTTTTATTGATTTTTGAAAATCCCTGTATTCGGAATTTTGAAAAAATAATGAAATTCCGATTTTTCATAAATAAATCTTTTTAAATGAAGACAATAAAAAATAAACATAGTATAATACCCAAGCAAAGAAGAGCTTAAATAAATAATTTTTACATAGTGTCCTTTTAATTGGAAGAAAGTCTTAGTGTTACAAGGATCTCCAGGAGTAAAGTTTAATTCTACGGTTTTCTATAATATTTTTATTTATACTTGTTTCAAAAATTTCAGCGATATTAATTTTATTAGTGATTTTTCAAAAGAAATTTTTAACTCACTAATTTAAATTAAAAACACCTCCGTTTTCCTCATATCGCTCATTTGCTGCAACAACGTCATAACCAGGAAAATCACAAATATGCAATTGCATGTTTTTTCCTGGACGTTGAATGAAGCCATCGATTAAATATTTATCCGTTTCAGAATAAATAAAGCATAATTACGTCGATTTGTAGGTACATATTTTATCCTTAAAGGCATATTTTTGCATGTAACGATATTTAGTGCATATTTATAACATATTTTATTGTTTTTAGAGCATATTTAACGCTTTTAGAGCATATTTTGATATATTGAAGATAAGTTTTTTATGCCTCATGGAAAAAAATAAAAAAAAGAAAACCAGAAATATTTAGTATTTAAAACAAATTTTATTGGATACCATTTTGCGCGAAAATAGTACACAGATATCTAAACTCGCGATTTCATTTCGCTTTTTCACTTTCTAAATAACACTTTCTAATAATAAAAATCTCTAAAGTATGCAAATTGGAACAACAATATTTCCGGGAAAGTTTTGTGGAATTCAATGATTTAAATGGTATTTGAATTGTAACTACATCAGCTTTAATAGGAATACCTCTTCTTTGGACGTTCTTTCATGGAATTTTCGATACATATTTTTTATTATTATTATTATTATTATTATTATTTTCATGAAAGCATATGATAATTTTAATAATTTCCAAGGACCAGGAGCGGATCCACGGTGGGGGAAGAATGACATTATTTAAACAGTGCTAAACTATGTTTAAGAAATAATTTTCGTCTTCCGAAAAAAAACTTACTAAATAGGTTTTAAAAATTAGTACTTGTTTAAAAAAACTTGCACAAATACGAGTTTTAAATGATTTTTCAAGTGAATTTTTTTAATAACTACATAACGTATTTATGAATTTTTATAAAACGTTAAATTTTTTCAACAGCGAATAATTTTGTAACTTCATTTATTTTTCCTGGGTTTTCAAAACAATTTCGTTAAATTTAATCTTACATTTTACGGATGATTAAAATATATGTTTCGTTGAAAGGATTTTGTTACTTTAACAAATGTTTTAATATTCCTTAAAAATTTCGGCTTCGTAAAAAGTATTTTTTTATTTTATAAATCCGATTTTATAAAAAAAAGTTGTTAACATGGAATACAAAAGCATTTCATAAATTTCACAAATTTTTCCTCCAACTTTTTCCAGACAAAATATAATAATTTTTTAGATACTATTAAATAAAATAAATAAATAATAAAAATGATTACACATTAAATTATTCACGATAGATTTCTAAAAAATTGTGTCTTTTCAAGAAAAACCAAAAAAAAAAAATGTTTAATTGAAAATATGTATAATACTTCGTATTCATTATTAAATGTCCATTCTCAAAATAGATCGTGGCTTTGAGAATGGATTTCAAATACAATTAAAACATTTAAAATTTGTTCATTCATATCTCTTGTTTTTTCTGTTTACATATTTTTGATTTTTTAATTATAAAATTTTAATTTGTCAATATTTTATAACGATTTCATTTTACACAACACAAATGGGAATTTTTTCTCACCAAAGAAAAAACATTTTCTACCATAGAACATTACTCTTATTTTTATTATCAAGTTCACCAAAAACTAAATAATTTTTTCATTTCATTTCGAAATCCAAAATATACCTTCAGAATTATTTTGCTTAAAGTGATCATTTAAGGTGTGTATACGTTTGCTCAATCCTCTCGAATAAAGGATTCTCCCAAAAACGTTCCTATTTATTTTAGGAATTGCCTTTTTTGGAAAAAAATTTTACTGATTAAATCAAAGGTTTTGCACTAAAATTAAAAGAATATAACCGAAATAACATTTTTATGAATTTACGAGTAAATTCTTGGAAAAAGCTGTTATGAATCTGGAATTTTAAATGTACATTAAATTTTACCGTTTACTTCTGTAATAAAAACACCAATATAAAATTTGATTCAATTCAATTTGAATCTGCTGAAGTCAAAATATTAAAAACAAAAACAAATATTGACCTTGTAATGTTAAAAAAATACTTAAAAGGAGCGCTAAACTGAACAAATTCCTTTAATTTGGTACAATTTAGTGCTTTTTAGCGCGTTTTGGATTTTTTTCCTACGCGTTTTGGTTACAAATAGTTGACAACTTTTTATGTGCGGACCAGTGTTGCCACGGCGAAACATTTTTTGTGACCAAAATATTGAAGGAAATAACCAAATTAGAAAAAAAAAATAACCATAATTAAAATTTTGAAATTATTTATGTAAAAGTAAAAGTTGATATAATATTTATATATTTTATATTTATATATATTTCTAATATCGGCTATAAAGTTAAATTAAGCTTAACTCGCTTTTCATAGCACAAAGAGTACAAAATGCACTGGAAAAAATGTATGTAAATAAATTGTTTGGTAATTAATAACCATCACTTTCTTTAATATTAATAATATTAATAAATTTAAGTGTAAGAAAGCAAAAGTGCATTAAAAATATGTTTTATATAATAATAAAGCAACACGTATAACTAACATTTTTCATTCACTAAACCCAACTTTTCTTTGAGTGAATTTTTAGTAATTGACATCCCAAGTTTATAACAATGGTTCTTATCCATACAAATTTTAAATACTTATAATTTATAGTTCAATAATACAAATTTAATCTTCAGGGCAACCCAAACTATGCAAAATCACATTTTTTCTTGGCTTCAAATGAACCAAACTATTAGACAATTTTAAGAACTGGCTTCTATTTATTATATATAGTATGGATATATGTCCGATAACTATAGTTTTCTAAAAACTGATTTTAACAATCAATAAGGATCCAGAAAACAGCATGTTTTTGCATATTTTGATCTTAGTAACATATTTTGTCATGTTTTCATATAAAATATTGTATTACAAATCCTTATTTTAGACCATATTTTAGCAATTTAAATGACATATTTTTACATAATTTATATGTAAAAAAATATTTTTTAAATTTTATACTTTAGAGAAAAATGTTTTGCATCCAACATAATTTTTTATATAATTTCCCATTAATGAAATTCCTTTATAACACAGGTCAACAATAGGACATACAAAACTATATCGTTAATAGCTCTGCGAAATTATTTTTCCTTAGACTAGATATAGTGTAGAATGTTAAATGAAACATTTCCATCACGTCACATTTTAACCCATTGACGACCAATGAAAATATGATTCTCTCAGGAGTTTTTTTATTTTATAATTTTCTAGCTAATAGGTAGACAAAATTAGTTCATTTATTTCTTAAGCTTTAAAACTAATAAATACGGATTCTATGGGATTTATAATCTATCATGGGTCGATCTATTTGTTACTGTTTTTCTGTTTCCCAACACACTTCATTAGTATTCTTGATATCTTTAAAATTGTGTTTTCTTCAACGATGTCGGTTAAATTTGGAAAAAGAAGTCATTGAATTTATTATGGCGGTTTAGCACAAAGTAGTATTAATGTCTGTTTAGGTTTAGGTTTAGGTTTCAACAAACGCAAGATGGATGATGAAGTGTGTAGCGACAAAGAAAATACGTATTCCATTTTCCTGGTGTCTAATTATAGTCCACAAACTCTCCTTTTTTACTGTCAAACAGAGATAACAAGGCAATTTATGATTGCAAACTTGTTTATGGTCTTTCGAACTGGATGTCGACTTACGACATTACTGTAACCGCATCTATAACAGCGTTTATGATGCTGGGTTCTCATTTACTTGCCATAAACGCCTGGTGATTCTAACTGAGTCCCTCAAGTTTAGGTTTCAACGAAGCCAAAATGGATAAGACACCACAAATGCTGATGAAGTGTGTAGCGACTCGAAAATACGTATTCCATTTTGCTGGTGTCTAATTGTAGTTCACAAACTCTGCTTTGGTACTGCCAAATGGAGACAATAAGGCAATTTACGATTGCAAACAATAAAATGGACATTAAATTTTATTATTGGCAAATATATACAAGATTTACAGAATAATTCAAATGGTACTTTAAAACTAAAAATGCCAGGAAATAGGCTATCATATGTTGTTATACAGTTGATATATTACAATCACCACTTGGAAAAGTTGTAGAGCGCATAACTATTAGAAAAATCACCCAAAACACACGAATTTTGGCAAGAACAATTGCACGAGAGCTTCCAAAAGAATGTGGCAGAATATTGTTTCTCATGAAACAGAAAACAAATACTTGTCAAGAGTAGCACGAAAGAAACCCCTGCTTTCATTTGCCACTCTGAACTTTACATAGCCGATTAACTACTGAAACAACGTTATTTTCTGTGACGAAACAAAGATTATGTTGTACTATAATGATAGACCAACTAGAGTATGGCGTCAGACCAAAACCTTACTAGAAAGTCGAAATTTGGAAAACTTTCTATAATGGTTTGGGGGTGCATCTTGAGCGAAGGTATTCATAGAATCAACGGTGGTTGCTTACCAATACTTAAAAATTTTGAAAAAGAATTTGAAAAGCATAAATTTTTACAGGACAACAGTATAAATTTTTACAGGACAACGATCCAAAACATAAATTCCATATGGTTCATTTGTGCCTCGTTTATAGCTGTGGAAAAGTTATAGATACCCCTGCTCAAGTGTGTAGCGACTCGAAAATACGTATTCCATTTTGCTGGTGTCTAATTGTAGTTCACAAACTCTGCTTTGGTACTGCCAAATGGAGACAATAAGGCAATTTACGATTGCAAACAATAAAATGGACATTAAATTTTATTATTGGCAAATATATACAAGATTTACAGAATAATTCAAATGGTACTTTAAAACTAAAAATGCCAGGAAATAGGCTATCATATGTTGTTATACAGTTGATATATTACAATCACCACTTGGAAAAGTTGTAGAGCGCATAACTATTAGAAAAATCACCCAAAACACACGAATTTCGGCAAGAACAATTGCACGAGAGCTTCCAAAAGAATGTGGCAGAATATTGTTTCTCATGAAACAGAAAACAAATACTTGTCAAGAGTAGCACGAAAGAAACCCCTGCTTTCATTTGCCACTCTGAACTTTACATAGCCGATTAACTACTGAAACAACGTTATTTTCTGTGACGAAACAAAGATTATGTTGTACTATAATGATAGACCAACTAGAGTATGGCGTCAGACCAAAACCTTACTAGAAAGTCGAAATTTGGAAAACTTTCTATAATGGTTTGGGGGTGCATCTTGAGCGAAGGTATTCATAGAATCAACGGTGGTTGCTTACCAATACTTAAAAATTTTGAAAAAGAATTTGAAAAGCATAAATTTTTACAGGACAACGATCCAAAACATAAATTCCATATGGTTCATTTGTGCCTCGTTTATAGCTGTGGAAAAGTTATAGATACCCCTGCTCAAAGTCCCGATTTAAACCCCAATGAAAATTTGTGGGTTTATTTGAAGCGGATAGTCGCTAAACGGCGACCAACAAGCAATGCAACCCTAATAACAGCGTTATTAGAAGAAGGGTGGACATACTAAATAAAAAATAATAACAATAATTAAATTTATGTATCTCTAAAAGCGATATAAAAATAAGTTTTCAATTTTGAGTAAAAAGTTATTTGACAGTCCCAAAACTAAGTAATATTTAATTTTGTTAACTTTTTGTTTGTTTCGAATTGAATTTTGTTAATTTTTTTATTTAAGATTCTTGTAAGTATGCAAATTAATGTAAAAAATCAAAAACATAATTGGAATATGATAAAAAGTATACTTAATTTGCTAATAAATTAAAAAAAAAATAATAATTTTCCTTGTGTATAAACTCATTATTGACAGACTGTATTTCATTTTACTGTAAAAAAATTAGAATTTAAAGCAAAACGAAAATTCCTTTGGAAATTTTATATTGAAAACAACAAAAAAAAATAAAATTTATTTGTTGTTTTCAATACAAATTATAGAAACAAAATTTTGTTTCATTTTACTAAATCAGACTATAAAACTTCATATAGAAATACGTTTAGTCTTAAAAATAAAAGGATCGAAAAAATTAACATCATTGTCGAAATTTTAATATAAGAAAGGAAAATAATTTGAAAAATGTTGAATAAGTCATTAATTATTTGGAGTATATATAAAAAATTTAAATACAGTTTAAAAGCTAAGTTCTTCAGCTTTTTTAAACCAATAAAAAGCTAAAATTTTCTTAAAATTTAGTGAGCTACCAGATCTTTATTACAACTACCCTAGAAAAGTTTTCTTTGGAATATCTCAAAATTTAGAGAATATTTCACAATTTTTAAAATTTGTTTGATATTTAACCCACATTATGTCGTTTTTCGATTGAAAGTAAAAAAATATAATTTTGCAGCAGAGATATTATTACCTGAGATCAAATGGTAATATAGTACTTACTTTATTAAAAGAAAAAATATCTGTGAAATTTCAGACTTAAAATAATCAAAAAAATAAGTTTTAGATATTAGAGAACCGAATTAGATATATAAGTTAAAAAAGTAAATAAAAAATTACATTGCACCTAAAATCGTATTAAATTTAGCTCATCCTTTTGTTTATTAATTTTTTTTTTAATTCTTTAGAGGATAACAATAAAATATAAATATATCTTCAATCATTAATATACTCCAAAAAATATTTGCATTTTACGATAACAGATTTGTATTTTTGTTTTCGATCGAATCAAAAAGTAAAAAAAAAAATCGTTTGTGATATTTATCACAAAAGTTGAAAATTATTTTGAACTATTTGAACAAATGTTAACAACAATTTTACTGTACAACAAAAATATTTGAAACGTATTCAAACAATACATACAAAATTCAAATAAATAAAAAAAGTTTTTTGAAGTAAAAACAAAATTATTTTAGAAGATACAAATATCTTTTCATCATGATGTATATTAATATTTAAAAAATAAAAATCCTTTAAATATCTTTTTAAACTAATTCAAATTTAATTAGTAAAACTAATTATACAGTGATGCATATTCCTATAAACGCATTTAAAATTTTTGTTTTTCTTTCAGGTATATTTGTTTCTCTTAACCAAAAACAATGTTGTGTTGTTACAATAACTCGCGATATAACGATGCATTTTTATGTAAGAAATATTTGTTTCATGCTTTTGTTGTTTTCTTTAATTTAGCAATCTGAGCATATTTTTGATCATTTCAGTGAAATATTCCAGTAAACGCAATCGAGAGAAATTTGCCTAAAAAGTTATTTAAAAAAAATATATATATTAACAAATTTTAACAGTTTTAGTTGTTTTGTTAAGGTAAGTTTCTGATGAAATTAAACGCTACACTAATAAAAAATAAAGTTGACCTTCCTGTCACTTCGAAATATTTTGCACATAATGAAAGAAACCGATAAAAGATAAAAAATATGTCTTATTCCAACTAAAATGAACAATGCAATTATAATGAACTGCTGGAAGTTATTCTTCTCTCATTTATGGATGAAAAAATGGATAAAGATTGCATATTCCAACAGGATAACGCTGCAATCTATGTCTCGAACCTAAATCATGATTTAATGAACATAATATTCCACTCCTGGACTGGCCGGTGGGGATACATGGCCCGCAAAGTTTACGCAAGACATGCGCAGAATGAAACCATAATGACAATAACGGTGTTAAAAATAAAAATTAAGTATGCCTGGGAAGAAATTGACAACGATTTTCTTCAAAAATTAGTCGAACCAATGACAGACCGAATTTTTGAGTTATCCAAAACTAAGGTTCAACAACACATTATTAATAATGCTAAATTGGTTTATTAGTTTAAGTGCGTATATAGGAAAATGTCATAAAAATGGCATTAAACTATTAAAATTACAATGAAAAAAATTTAATGTACATTTGAAGTTTTTTGTTATTAAATTTTTTAAGGAAGTCAATAAATAATTTAAAAAATTAATTATTTTTTTAGCCCCATTTTTGGTAAATTGATTAAAAAATTTTATATTCCTTTATAGGAATATGCACCAGTATATATTAATTGAATAATAAAAATAAAACGTTTTCGGATTGCTGATAATTTGT
This sequence comes from Protocalliphora azurea, assembly GCA_932274085.1. NCBI lineage: Eukaryota > Metazoa > Arthropoda > Insecta > Diptera > Calliphoridae > Protocalliphora > Protocalliphora azurea. The sequence goes on from OW026519.1 coordinate 9,303,829, forward strand.
GAATTAATAATAATGTCTAGTTAACGTGACATAATAAAAAAAAATGGAGAATCAAATTTCGACATAGTTAATAATTTTCTGTTTTTCCTTATTTTATAACATTAAAATATTAACAAAACACTTTGTTTTAATGTTCAACATAATTTTTGCAAATTTTCGCGTTTTGAAAACATATTTTTCATTTTTTACTGCATATTTAAGGCGCATAAGACCCTTTTTTTAGAACATAACTCAAAAATAAAAAAAAAATAATTTTTCAGGAAACTCCTTTTTATACCCACCTCATGAAAATCTGTGACGATCTAGCTATATCCGTCTGTCTGTTGAAAGCAGAATAGGGCTCGGAGCGAACACGCTGAGATACTCAGTTATTTCTTTTATATAAGGTTTATTTGGTGCTGAAAATGAGCAAAATCGGTTCATAAACAAAAAAGTTATGGGTCATACACTAGAAACAAAGGGTGTCCATTGTAACTCCAGTTCATACTTTTTCGCATATCTCTTAAACAAAAGCATTTACAACAACGAAATTTCTGGCAGATAGTTAGAAGACCGATATAAACTCTGAAACTGGGCGTGATCCGGCTACTTTAATGTCCAACTCCCATATAAGGTGACATTTTAAATTAGGGTGGTACAGAAAGTTACAGATGGGTGGGTATAAGAGATTCGGGCAAGCCGAATATAACATTTTTACTCGTTACTTTTTAAGTTGATATATATTTTTTATGTGGAATGAAAACCATATTATGGTGAAATTTAATCACTTTTCTATGAAACTTTACGATGTTGACTACAAAACAGCATACGCACAAATAAAAACGAGAAAGATATAGTCAGTCAAGAGCGCTATATGATACCCTACACCATTGTGTACTACCATAAAAATTCGGGAAGGGGACTTATATTACATCTGTGGCCAATTTTACTAAATGTAAAATAAAATACAAATACGTAATAGTGCGTCTAGTCAACTAGCCGTCCAGCCAGCCTGATGGACGGACACCTATGGTGGTATAGGGTACAAATACGTTGTTGCAAGGAATACAAAATAGATTAATAAATTTTGACAAAATGCTTTTATCGCAATCCTGGGTGAAATATAAAAAAATTGTGCGCAACACATAAAATAAATAATAAAACATATTGTTTTCTACTAAGGTAAATGGCATTTGAAAACGTTTAATGTGATTTTTGCAAAACACTTTTTTTTTGAGTTATGACGTTGTTGACGTAAATAAGCGATATGTAATTTTTAGTTAAATATTTCCAGATAACTTTCAGCATTTGTCTTGCCTTATCAGTTATAAATTTGACAGTAATTTCAGTTTCGTTGTCATCTAAACATAAACAAATAATGACAGTTCACACTTTTTAAAAGTGTTTTCAAAATAATAGGTAAATACAAGCTTTATGAAAATAAAAAGCATAAAAAATGGGATTTAGAAATTATGAAAAATCTCGAGATTTAAAACTTAAAATTCCCTGGAACTGGGATTCGAAAATACCGAGATTTCTCGTATGGCATCCCTACTACAAATACACTTGGCATCATTTTGCACTTAAAAATAATTGCCATAGGAAATACAGTAAAATACGAAAAAAAAACAAAAAAACATCACATATAAACTCATCGCAAATAACAAGAAAACTAAAATTATGAAGAAAAAGTAATATGTGTGTTGTTTTAACCAACATCCATTTTCAATTAAAGAAAAAGGAAACTGAAAGACAACCACAAACAAACGTGTTTATTTATGTTTGTGTGCTACATTGAACTAAAAAAAACATCCCTTAGCAGGTTAAAGAGCCTCCTAAGGGAATAAAAGTGACCTAAACTTGATAGTTATGAAAGAAAAATTAAATTAAAATTATTGAAAATACAAAAAAATTATTGCTCATATTAAAAATATGTATTATATCTTTTGTAATTTCTATAATTTTCACTTATTCTGGGTCCTTATACGTAGCAGAGTCGAAATAATGATGTCCCTATTATGTCCGTTCGTACATGTGTCGGTTGATATGGCGTTTATGAAGGGACTCGATAACTTAATTTTATGATATATGTATACAGCAAAACATCAGCAAAGATTTCGAAAAATTTGATATTGCAAATAAGTCCATAAATGGCGAAGATATCACCAAATAAGTCCTATTTGTATTCATCGACTTTTTTACGCAGATCGTTTTTTCATAGATTTGTTCGAAATTTGTTCTATATTTTTGCTGCAGACCAAAATCAACATTTTTTATAAACAAAATCAATAATTCCACACAATTATAAATAATAATTGTTATGATTCTATTTCATCATATTGTATCCGATGTTATGGTTTAATTTTTTCCCGCTATGGTTCGTGTTTTTTATATTATTATACCATCGTACTACATTATCATTCCATTCTATCAGAATTTGATCTCATTTTTTATATTACTATTCCATCTTATCACATTATTATACCACCTTTACATTCCATTACACTTGTTTCAAAATTATGAATCACACCAAATATAACAAAACCTTGTCTACTTATATTAATTCATGTATAAACTAAATGAGAATTATAATGAAGGTTAAAAAAACATTTAAAGCAAAATATATTCCAAACAAACAAGTTATGAAGTTTTCAACCATATTTATAAAAAACATATTTATTTGTAACATTTTATTGTTATGGTAATAATAATATTAATAGGGTTTGAAAACAAAATATAGTTTAAGAATAAGGAAAAAGATTGATAATATTTAAAGACTGTAGAAATAATTATATTTTTTATATTAATAAAATTTTGTTTCTGCTAAATATATTCAAAAACATAGAATTTTTCTAGTCAACTATATAAAAATTTTGATGGAATGTAAACATTGAATGGTAAAACTGAAACAAAACATTGTTATCATTAACACAGTATTATTAAAATTAGTGAAAGTTAATAGCGAGAACATAATATTGTTGTAGTGACAATGCCGTAACCATGGTTTTTCTCTGCATGCATAATATTGTTATTGTTGGTTTTTTCACGAGAAAGTAGGGTTTTTATCCCGATATTTTCCTGGGAAGTTTGCTAATTTTTCACTTCCCGGTTCCCGGGATTTTTTGTCAAGAATCTCGGGAATTGAAAACTACAAAAACTGAAAATTTTGACCATTTTTAAAAATACAAAATTCCATAAAAAACGTTGATTGACCATGATCAATACGTACACCCAGTTCGATGTAATTAACTCTAAACAGCTTATTAAAATATTAAAAAAAATAATTTCCGAAATAAGAAATACTGAAATGACAAAACTACGAGGGCGGATCAATAAGTCCGTGACTTTTCGAACTTCCCTCGTAGCTATATGAAATGCAACACTATTCCCATCAAGTAACACCTGTTAATAGATTGCGTAAAAAATAGTATTTTTCGAGGTCCTTAAAATAGGCATTTGTTTGGTCAATAATTTCATCATTGGAGCTGAATCTCTTTCCACCGAGTTTAGGTTTGGAAATAGGAAGTAGTCACTAGGAGCTAAATCCGGAGAATATGGCGGATGAGATACCAATTCGTAGCCCAATTCATAGAGTTTTGCCATTGTGCATCCCAAAAAACTGTTGTCATCACCTTATTGGCCGACAAACTTACCTTGGCCTTCTTCGGAGTAGGTTCACCTGGAGAAACCCATTGTTTAGACTACTGCTTGGTCTACGGAGTACAGTAATGGATCCATGTTTCATCCACAGTTACAAAACGGTATAAAAACTCATTCGGATTACGGTTAAACAACTCCAAACAATCCTTTGAAGTTGTCACACTGCCTTATGAAATGCCTATTGCATCAACAATTCATATCGTGGATTTTTCGACATTTTCGGGTGTACTGACCTCAATTGGCCGTCCAGAACGTTCAGCGTCATTTGTACTTGTGCGACCACAACGAAAGTCAGTAAACTACCTTTTTACCATTGAAATCTCCATAGTATTTATCGAGCTTTTCCTTGGTTTGATTGACGGTTTTTTTTTCGAAAAAAATAATGTTTAATGAGCACTCGAAATTCACTTTTTCCCATTTTTAGAAAAATACACGAGGTTGTATGTTTTGAACAGCTGTTAAACGCAAAGTAAATGGCGACACTTGCTCAAAATTTGACAATAGTCTATTAACAGGTGGTACTTGATGGGAATAGTGTTGCATTTCATATTCATATCTTTTCCTAAGTGTTGTGCCTAAAGTTACAAAGGTTAACTCGAAAAATTCCCTACTATGAACATTTCGCAGAAATTAACGCTTTTATCGAACAAGTTCATTTAATATCAATTTATGTATATGAAACAGTTGTTTTTGTTGTCATACGTTTTTGTAAAACATTGAGAATTGATTAATTCTTTTTAAAGAAGTTACCAATAATATTATTCTGTCTAAGAGCACAATTAGCTGTATAGAGCTACCCTTAATATCATTTTAGTAAAACCATAGCCATCGAAAGAAGTGTTGCCAATACAGTTGTTACAATTTCAGATTCAAACAAAGAAGCAATAAAATCTTTTCACATCATTTAGAAATGCATCCATCATATCTGTTGATGTCGAAGGGTAAAAAGCTGTCAAAGGTCTTTACTGTATATTTATTTTAAATTTAGATCCTTTGTGAAATAGTAGAAAAGTATGCTTGTGAGTAAATTTTTGATAATTATAGGCGAATAAAATTTCACTAGCTCATAGGACTAGTAAAAATTTTGACAAATGAATATACATTTTTGAGTTTTAAAATTTATACAAAAATTTCAATTGAACAAAATATTTGGAAAAATAACATATATTTTAAAATCTTTTAACATTTCAAACACATAACATTCTTCAAAATTCTTCATATTCAGTATTCACATATTTCTTTTTGATTTTTTAATAATAAAATTTAAATTTGTCAATATTTTTCAGTTTACAATTCACACAGCAGAAACGAAAACGCAGACCTTTTCTAACGCTTCACACACACTCTTAATATGATATTGAATTAAAATTGTATGTTTTTTTAATGAAAGTTAAAAAATAAGTGCATATTTTATTTCTTTTTAGAGCATATTTTAACATTTTTAGTGCATTTTTTAAGCGCCTAAAACACACTTTTTAAATGCATGAACTTCCTGTCACTGGTAACTAAAATATAAAATATTGAAAAAAATTGGACGCAATTTTTTACTTTATATTAAAGGTACAGATTTAATTATTTTTTTTGTTGTATTAATTAATATTTTAGTACATTTCAAGCATATTTGATCAAGAAATTAATTTGACTTAATTAATGTTATCATTTTGATGATTGGAGTCAAATGAAACAAATTATTAATTGATATAAGCAATTTCGTAATTAAAATCCATTTTTATTTTTTTTTTTTTTTTAAGTAAATTTTACTTAAATAGTAAAACACTTTAAGATTTTTTAAAATAGATATAGGTATGACTATATTTATTAATATAACAATGAACAAACAAATTTAAAATGCCTTTTAAAATAAATTTTTCATGCGCATTTTTTCTCTAAAATATATTTTAAATTTAAAATTTGTTTATGAATTATATAATTATATTAAAATAATCTTCTTCAAACATATACTTTTATTGTGAGTAGTTTTCATACAAATTTTATTTCTAAACAATTCTTTTGTTGTACTGAATCAGACCCTTAATTATTTGAAAGTATTTTTCATTTTCATTATGAACTAATAAAGCTTTAAAACAGCTTTAAATAGATTTATAGGTTTTTCTTTTATGAACCATTCTCTCCTTCTTCCTTTTTATGGGTTAAGTAAATGAAAACCTGTAGAATTGCTCCTTTTTGATTGAACAAAACTCAACCTAATCCAGAAAGCTTTCTATTGCTTCTCTTCTAGTAATTGATTCAATAAAAGAAATCCATCATATTATTAATACAATTATAGCAAAAATATCTTGAGATACACTCTTTACCCACTTCAACAAATGTGATATTTTGTACAAAACAGGAGATAGTCGCTACTTCCAATAACTTTCCAATTTAATTAATTAAAACAAAAATAGAAAAAAAAACATTATTTTTCAAACAATTTTTATTAAGCTGAAGCAAGAATAATATAATATGAATAAAATTGATTGGATAATAAATATGTACTACATACTACACATGATACAATAATATAAAGATAAAACCTCTCTTCTCTTATAGTCCTAGCGTTTTGACATTTAAGCGATTTAATATTTTATTATTTATTTATTTTTTTTTTTTTGTTAATTCGAATTAAAACATTAATATTTTTTGAATTATTGGTACATAATCTGCTTGTGATCATACTAGACATTACTTCCATATACATAACAAAATTTTGCAAATATCAAACACGTCTGTAAGAACAAAGCTTCCATTCCATCTAGCCCCAACAATAACTTTAAAAATTTTCAACTAATGTAAAGGACTTTTCTTAGTGCACATTTAATAGCACTGATACAAAAGTTATTTTTCATACATTTTATTGAATAATTTCAATAATTAAAATTCGATAACGTTCACGAAATATCGAATACAAAAATTATTATTATTATTATTATTATTATTATTATTATTATTATTATTTTCAAAATGTGGTTAATGTGTATTCTTTGGTTACTGTAATGAAATAGGGGAACAAAAAGAATTTTGTTTTCAACTTCAAACCACCAACAACAAATGACGTTAACTTGAATTTTCAAAGGAAGAAGTTCATTTTCCAAATAGGCTTGTAAGACCTGTAACATGCTTAAAAAGAAATTCCGAATTACTTAAGTCCCTTTTAAAATTATTATAAATTTTACATTTCTCTTCATTAATTTTTTTAGGAAGGAGTATTTAAAAGAAAACTACTAAGAAGCTAACTAACTAACGTATGAAAAATAAGTTTAATCGAAAATTTTAAAACTTCATTTTTAAATGTTATCGTCTAAAGCAAGGGTTCTCATAAGATCTTTTTTCGCGGTCCCCTTTTGAGATTTTAATGGAAACGCGACCCACTACAACTTTGACTAGTTTAAACATTTGTTAGAATGTTTTGTAAGAATAAAATAATTTAAAAATAATATTAATAATTGCGACATTGTTTTTGCTCCATGAGATCTTTAATATTAAGAGTCTTTTCGGATAATGCATATTCAATATCATTCTCTGTGTCTACAGAAGATTGAATATTTCTTTTGATGTACAAAGGAACGCAAAAGATAGTTTCCAGTAAAAATATATATTGATGAACATTGTTCTAACAGTTTTAGGGCTTAGGAGTCAACAATCGTATAAACCTAGCTTTATTTGAAGTAAAATGCTTCAAAATCTGTTGACTCAAAACTAAATTTAACACATGAGTTAGATTTTTACTCTTTTTGGTATTCTTATTGAAAGAATTTTAATGCCTTTAAATTACAAAGTCATTTAAGTAAATTTTCCCTTTATAGCCCACAAACTTCTCTACGAAATAAAAGTTTTGAATACTCAGCTGTGAGAGGTCGCGCCATTCGAGCCAATTTTAACAATCTTATTGCACAGTATATTATTCAATGGTTAAAATTCGGAGTTTTTGACATAATATATGTATTTACAAAAAATAAAAGTAGGGTTTCATGTGAAAAATTGATAGTTTCATCAAATTAAAGTTCATTGGACAAAATAAATTTCTTTATTTAATCATTGTTGCTTTTATCAAGCATAATATTTTCAATCGAAGCAAAGTACGTGGTCCTTCTTTGGTTTTTATTGCAGCTATCACTAGTTGAGTTTTAAAAGAACTCATTTAGGAAAAAATATATATTCATTTTTATCTTTAATTTGGGTATATTTTGTATAAGATGTCTTTGTATTTTAAACATATAGTTTCATGGTTTCATTGGAATTTTTATTTAAAATTCTAAATAATATTTACATTAAAAAATTGTGCGTTCAAGTATATTTTTTTTTAGGATCTCTTCACAACCCCCTTTGAATGACCTTACGGACCTCTTGTGGATCGAAGACCCCCATTTGAGAACCGTTGCTCTAAAGATCAGGTTATAATTTTAAGGTTATAGTGTTAATTTATGTGAAATTTATGTGAAATACACGAGGTACACCTTTTCTATATTAAGCCAACGATACATACAATATACATATGTAATATGATAATTTCCCAATTATTTAATCAGAAAAGTTAAATTTTGTAGACGCACCCATCTCTGCACGATTAGTGACTTTGAAGCTCACAAAAAAAAATAACTTTTCTTCAGTACATGTTGAGTTTTTAAACAGTTTTTAGCTCTTTTTGTATATTTAAAAATTGGACTTAAGTTGTTTTGTTAAAAGTCCACATAATATTTCCCCCTATTTTTATAAAACAAACAAAGAATTCGTTTCGACAATTTATATAGAAAACAACATATAAATTTAAATTTATTTGCTGTTTTCAATACAATTTGCCGAAACGAATTTTTAGTGCGCTTTATAAAAGCAGGGATAAATATTATGTGGATTTTTAGCAAAGCAACTTAAGTCCAATTTTAAAATATTTCAAAAGAGCTAAAAACTATTTAAAAACTCAACATGGACGGGGCGTCTTCACACCTACGACTTTTTTATTTGTCCTAAAAAAATAATAATCATAATAAAAATTTATATATAAATTTATATGAATTTCGTAAACAAAATTGTTTAAATTAAAAAAGGAATGATAAGAAAATAAATAAAATGTTTGTTTATTTTCCGTTTCCGTCTAAGTTTTGGTTTAATTTAACAATGCGGGATATGTAAAGGAATCCTGACTTGTTGTGCTTATACATAAATTGTTCGTATTCCAAAAAAAATCCTATTCTGAGAGAGATCGGTTCTAATTTTTTTTTATCATGGATACTACTACTATGTATGTATTTTGATTTTCTAAATGAAAATCTAATATAAATATATGTATATTCCCAACAAACCAAATGATTTCATAACTATATCATTTATAATTCTAAAATGATATACATAGGTCTCTTCCTTAAAAGCACAATCGAAAATGATATCATAATTTTTGAATTTAAGCAATGTGATAATTTGGAATATATCTGGTATGTTTATCGTTACTATTCTAAATTATATTCTAAATAAAAATTGTACATCATTAGAGAAATTTGATAATAAAAAAAACTTGATACATTGATTTTTCTCCTGTTCCAAATAAAGAGATATTACAGTTCTCCTCAAACCGTTCTTCTTTAAATGCATGCTAATTATGGACATTCCTACATAATTTGATGTCTCAAATTTTTGCTGGAAAAGTACAATATATATATATATATATATATATATATATATATATATATATATATATATATTTTTACATACATACATATATTTTTAAAATTATGTTATCATTTACGGTACGGTATCGTTGTTTGGTTTGTTGGGTTACTAGTATAAATACTAATACAAAAATGCATAGCAACAATTCCAACAATTTAATTCCATTCCACATGCTTGCGTCCAAATCTGGCTCTGTCAGCCTCTGTATCGGGTGTAACAGCACGCATTTCACGCTGTTCATTTGTCTTTTTAGAATCCAAATCGCATGCAGAATAAGGAGAAACATCCGGGTTTAAGTTGATAAACGAATTAGAGCCCTTACATTCTGGACACATATTGTTGTCACAGGATTCATTACAATTACGACGACAGGAATTCTGCTTTTCTGTAATTTCCTTTTTATCCATTTGCAATTCCTCCGATTTATCGGGATAACTTTCTTTTAGTAATTCAAGTTCTTTTTCCAATTCATTAAAATTGGTTTTGCAATGTTTTTCCTTCTCTTTTAATTCATCAGTTTCCTTTTGATGCCCTTTTAGTTGGGTCATATGATGCTCTTGCAGACAACGTATTTCTCTTATATCCTTTTCTGCAATTTCTGTTTTTTCCATTTGCAATTCTTCAGATTTATCAAGCTTTTGCTGGAATTTCAATTCTTCTTTTTCTTCTTTGCAAAATTCTTTTCTTTCCTCTTTTTCGGACTTCTGACCCATACTAGACATAATTTATTAAAAACAATCTGTTTAAGGAAGAGAAAAAGAGAAAAAAATAAAATTGTTTAATTTTAAAATATTTCAAACAATAAGTATTTTTACAATTCGTTAATGAAAAAGATAATTTGCTAATTGAAAACCCGAAAATCTTTTTTTTTTCTCACCTATAAAAGAGGAAAATATCTCTGTAAAAAGCAAAGAATATAAGAAATAATACTTAATTGTCTAGGATAATTGTAAGAGCGGAATAGCCGAAACGCAGATATTTTATTTATTAGGCAATTGTCAAATTCTATTTCATTTCTCAAAATGTTACATCCAAATAAACAATAATGGTTAACACAAGCTGTTAAAGAAAGATTCAAAATGAATTGTGTTTTATAAAAAGATAAATAAAAAGTACAAAATAAAATTAAAATGGTAAAAAAAAGTTATTTGAAATTCAAATTTCTCGTGTACGTATTCCCTACCCATTGACATAAACTTGTATATAGCCACCTAAAATGCTAAAGACCGTAACCAATGAAAAATGTTGTTTTTTTTACTTATACACAAAAAATTTCATATTCATATCTTCAAATGTGTCATCAATATTAGCAAATATTAACAAAGTCAAAAGGCCGTAACAGCAACTTCTTAAAGGAAACATTCGTAAAATTTGTTTCATTTAAGAAAAATTTGATTTGAATAGTGTTTTATGCTTTATCTAATTTTGCTTTAAGTGAGCGATTTTCATTTTACTTAAATGATTTATTTTAAAACAAAAAATATAAAATTGTTTTTAAGACCTTTTGCATTTCCATGTTTCTTGCTTCTGCTGTAAAAAATAAAAAATGTATGGTTAAGGCCTTTTGCGTTTTTTGTGAGGATATAAACATTTTTCATGTTATTCTGTTGACATTATTGCTTATGTTAGGAAATACAAATTTTGTAAACGTAGAGCTATTGACACAAAAATATTTTTTCTAAAAATTCTCAATGATAAATTGAATTATGATCATAGAAATGTCAACTAGAAAACCAAAAAACCTAACTCAAAAAACCTAACCTTAGCCGTCAAAAAAAAAAAAGAAAGTAATTTTATTTTGATGAACGAACTAAGAGTTGGTCATTTAGTTGACTTTTCTATGGTTATAATAGAGTGTCATAGAGTAAAACATAAAACCAATGCAACAAAAAATATGCAAAATCATATTTTTTCCGGGGCTTTAAATAAACGAAACTTTTAGTTATTTGTCAGTTTCAGACAATTTCAAAAAAATTTTCCATAGATTTGTTGCAGCATATTTTTGAATATTTTAAGTTTAGTCCCATATGTTGTCATATTTTCATCAAAATCCTTATTTAAGCAGCATATTTTTGCAATTTAAATGATATATTATTGCATATATTATACTTATATTAATATTTTATACTTAAATGGAAAATTTTGCACCCAATAAAATTTATTATATAATTTATCATTAAAGAAATTTTTTCACATACGTTTTTAAAATTCGATTCCCTATTAATTTTCCTCTTATAAATTGAAAGAAATTTTGTAATTTCCGGATACAATGTATTAGCTTTGCATATTTATAAGTGCAAAAAGGACATATTTTTTAGCAATTGCTAATAAAAATTAAGTCAATTTTAGCATGAGTACTATATAATTTAAAATTTAGCAAAAACAACAAACAATATTTTAAGAGTATATTTTTTAATTTTAACGTCATATTTTCCCATTTTAAGAGCTTTTTTATGTTAGTTCTTTTTCCGATGTTTTTTATATATATTTTTATTTTTATTAGGAAACATTAGTGATCACAGATATTCGTGCTTTTTGCTCTATCTGATCTGTCTTAGCTATAAAATTAATTTTTGTTATGAAAAATGAGTGACCACAGATTTTCATTTTTTTACTTTGTATGATCTGGCTTAGCTTTAAAATCGACTTTTAGGTTTTTTATATAAAAATTGAAAAATTTAACATTTCATACTTTTTACAATAATTTACCAAGTAATACCAACATCTCAGTTAAAACAAATAAACCATTATTATTATTTATTTTTTTTTTTTCAAACAATTTTTATTAAGCTGAAGCAAGAAGAATATATATATGAATAAAATTGGTTAGATAATAAATATGTACTACATACTACGCATGATACAATAACACAAAGATAAAACCTCTCTCTCTCTCTTATAGTTCTAACATTCCGACTTTTAAGCGATTTATTATTTTATTATGTAAAATCGCGATATCAAATCTATTCCAAAATTTTTCAAATACCATACACCTCCGTAAAAACAGAAATTCCATCTGGCCACAATTACATTTAAAAATTTTCAACTAATACAAAAAACCTTTTTTAGTCTACATTTAATAGCACTAGTTGGTCCCGTACATATATTTCTATTTCAACAGTTATGTTATGTTATGTTTTCAAATACATAACAATGGCTTAATATAGAAAAAACGTATCTTGAATTTTCAAAGGAACAAGTTCATTTTCTAAGTAGACTTGTAAAACCTGTAACATGCTTAAAAGGAAATTCGAAAAAAAAATAAAATAAATTATTAATAAGAATTTTAAAATGATTTTTAATATTTTTATAATTAAATAAATTACTCAAAATCAAAGTAGTCTAACAAATTAAATTCAAAATTTCAAATAGACAAATCTAAAATATAATTTCAATTACAAACAACACATACTCAATTATTTCATTAATTGAAATTCAACCTGTGAAAAAAATTTTATATTCGATTATTCAAATTATCAAATTATATATTTTTATTTAAATTTGTTTAATTTATTAATTGAAAATATTGGAATAATCAATCAATTGAATAATTGATACAATTAAAAAAGTAATTATAATAGTTTTTATCTTTGGTAAATCCTTTTATAGACCACATATTTTTTTTTTTTATTTTTTCATTTTATCAATTAATAAAGTGATCAAAATTATAATTTTATTAATTATCTAAATCTAATTATTAAATTAATCAAATATAAAAAATAAATGATGATTTGAAAAATTGAATTTACAATTTTTTTTTAATAGGTTGAATTTCAATTAATAAAATAATTGAATATAAATTTCTCATTATTGAAACATTATTTTAAAATTTTCTGCGCAAAATTTGAATTTAATTTGTTAGAATACTTCGATTTTGAGTACTTTATTTGATCATAAAATTTATTAAAAGAATTTTAAATTTTTGATTATCAATTTATTGAAAATTTTCTTAAAATAATATTTTCTGCATTTAAAGGAAAACTATTAAAAACACAGAAAAAATATGTGGAAAAAATATTAAACGATTTATTAAAGATAAAAACTATTTTTAATTTTATCAATTATTCAAGTGAACAAAATTAAAATTTTATAATATTTGTTACCAAAAATAAAGCGATATATCGCACAGAAAAAATATGGTTTATTAAACGATTTATCAAAAATAAAACCTATTCCAATTATTATTATTTTTTAATTGTATCAATTATTCAATTGATTAAAATATTAATTTTTCTAGTATTTTTTACTAAAAATAAAACAATTTATCGGCTTTCAATTATTTTTATTGTTGTATCAATTAATAAATTAATCAAATATAAATAAAAATAAGTGATAATATGAATAATTGAATATAAAATTTTTTTTATATGTTGAATTTCAATTAATAAAATAATTGAATATATATTATTCGTGACAGAAATTGGATTTTAGATTTTCTATGTAAAATTTGAATTTAATTTGTTAGAATACTTTTGTTGTGAGTAACTTGTTTAATTATAAAAATATTTGAAATCGTTTTAAAATTCTGATTAGTAATTTAATGGAAAATTTTTGAAAATATTTTTTTGTGAGGCTTTCAATTATTTTTAATTAGTTATAATACTTAGATTTTGAATAATTTGTTTAATTATAATTAAAAAAAAATAAAAATGTTTCAATCATTTTAAAATTCTGATTAATAATTTCACTTCTGTGAAAGTCCAAATGTTTATTAAAACTAAACGTTCTGATAGTACGGATTAAAAATACGTTTATATCTAAATTTTTAAAACATATATATATATATATATATATATATATATATTATACAATTTTCCTTATAATCGTCTACAGTGCTCATAACTATGTGATTACACTTAAACAATTTATGTGAAATGACGGTTTTTGAGTCATAATATTGTTTGTGAATAGATATAAATTTCGAATTACGCTTTTTCTATATTAAGCCAACGAGACATACAATATATGTGAACTTTTAACAAAAAATCTTAAGTCAAGATAAGGCAACTTCTAAGTTTTTTAATCGTAAAAGTTAAATTTTGAAGACGCATCGTCTAGTTGTCTTTCTACGATTATTGGCTTTGAAGCTCACGAAAATTTGTTAAGTTTTTAAATAGTTTTTAACTCTTCTGAAATATTTGAAAATTAGACTTAAGTTGTTTTGTTAAAAGTCCACATAATCTTAATAATATCCTTTTTTCCTTTTTTCTGAATGTGGCTACGACTTTTTTATTTGTTCTAAAAATAAAAAACAAATTACAAAAAATCGCTTATGTTCCAAAAAATCTTTCTGTGAGAGAGATCGGCTCTACCTTGTTTTTTTTTTTTTAATCATGGATACTACTATGTGTATTTTGATTTTCTAAATGAAAATCTAATATATGTAAATATATATTACTAGTATAAATACTAGTACAAAAAAGCATAGCAACAATTCCAACAATTTAATTCCATTCCACATGCTTGCGTCCAAATCTGGCTCTATCAGCTTCTGTACCGGGTGTAACAACCCGCATTTCACGCTGTTCATTTGTCTTTTGAGAATCTAAATCGCGTGCAGAATAAGGAGAAACATCTGTGTTTAAGTTGATAAACGAAGTTGAGCCTTTACACTCTGGACACATATTGTTGCCACAGGATTCATTGCAGTTACGACGACAGGAATTGTTGGTATTATCTCTAATATTAACCCTGCGACCGGGCGAAGAAAAGGGAGAATTATCTGATTCCTCTGTCTGACTGTGTATGATATTATCAGTTGCTTGATGTCGTGGTGGAAATTCCAATTGCTTTGTTTCATCTAACAAGTCATCGACTGGAGATTTCTGATAAGCTGGATCGTTGTCTTCCTCTTTCAATAAAAGTTTAAGCCTATCACTGGAATTTTCTAAAACGTTTAAGTGAGTGGCACGATTTTCCAAAAGAGTATCATGTTTTTTCATTATCTCATTCAAAGAAGTCTTCATTAAGCGCTGTTCATCTACTAAAATGTTTTTTAGATTCTTGTAACGTTCAGTAAGATCTAGCTGCCAATTTGTTTCATGACGTCGTAGACTAGTCTTCGCTTCGGATTCATACATGCTCTCAATTTTGTCGTGCTTTTCGTTCTCACTTTTTAACTGCTGCTCCAATTGAGTTTTGAAATTGTTGACGATATCGGGGTTTTCAGCAACATCTAAAGTTCTTTGCAAAATGCTTAAACAAAGTTTTATTTGATTACGATACACTTCAGATCTTTTCGTTATGGCCAATTTTACTTTATTTGAATAGTAGGCATCACTAAAATCTGCTGGTGCACTTAGGATAGCATAACTTTCTTCCAGTAACTCAAGTTCTTTTTCCAATTCATTTAAATTGGCCTTGTATTGGTTTTCTTTCTCTTTAAGTTCATCAGTTTCCTTTTGACACTCTTTTAGATGGGTCATATGATACTCTTGGAGACATTTTATTTCCCTTATCTCCTTTTCTGTAATTTCCTCCTTTTCCATTTCCAATTCTTGGTTATTATGGAGGTTTTGCTGAAATTTCAATTCTCCTTCTTTGCAAAATTCTACCTCCTTTTTATGTTGCAATTCCTGATTCATGCTGGACATGATTTATTAAAAACAGTCTATTTAAGGAAGAGAAAGAGAGAAAAAATTTTAATTGTTTAATTTTAAAAATTTTAAACGGAAAATAAGAAAAAATTAATTACAATTAAGATAAAAAATAAAAAAATATAACGAAAGCATTTTGAATAAGTATTTTTACAATTTGTAATTAATGAAAAAATAATTTGCTAATTGAAAACCTAAAAATCATGCTTTTTTTTCTTACCTTTAAAATAGAAAAATGTCTTTTCAAAAAACAAAGAATAAAAGAGATAATACTTTATTGTCCAAAAAAATTGAAAGAGCGAAAGAGTCGAAGAGAAAATGTTTTGTTTATTATTATTGACACTGAAATATTTTTTATGAAAAATGTTCAATGAGAAATTGTGTTGTGATCATAGAGTAAAACAAGGAACCATAGAATACAACTACAAGTTTGTGTGAGAGAAAAAAAACTTAATTCAGTTGTGAAAAACATAATTCACGCAACAACAAAATACATGTAGTCACATATATTTTGCTTTTGTGTTTTGAAAAAAATTGATAAATTTTTTTAAAATTTAGTTTGAACTGCCTCTCACATAAACCTCCAGTTGTATTCTATGCAGGAAACTAGGGTTAGAATGAGTAATAATTAAAGTTTTGAGTGTATACTTTAATTCCCAGCGGTTCCGAGCGGTTCATTTTGACAACTATGCCACGTGAAACTACTGTTATTATGCTTTATTATTAAGTATTTGTCATTCTGTTTTTTTACGCTTTGAATGTGGAGAGTTTGGTACCAAAAACGGAGCAATAACGAAGTTGTACTTCGTTATTTTTTTTTTTTTTTTTAAGAAAACGGCTGCGGAAAGCCATCATATTTTGTTGGAAGTTTTGTTGCTTTAGCTGAAGCAACTCGTTGTGAGTGGTTTAAACGATTTAGAACTGCCGATTTCGAAAAAGCATCCCAGCCTGCTGTAAAGTTTGAAAATGAAGAACTGGACACTGCATTCGATTAAGACTAGTTCCAAACGATAGAAATGCTTCCAGAATTGTTTGAAGTAGATCAAGCAATAATTTTCAGGCATTTAGAAAAAACTCGGATTCCACACGAACTGAAGCCAAGAGTCGTCAAGTGGCGATTTTGCATGTCTAAAATCCTGCTTCAACGCTACAAAAAGTTGTCGTTTTGTATCGAAATGTCATGGGCAATTGATAGTGGATCCGTTACGATAATATAAAGCGCAAATAATCTTAAGTGAAGCCTGGACAGCCACGAAAATCGACACTAAAGCCGAATATCTCTGTCTAAGGTTATGCTTAGTATTTGGAGGGATCAGAAGACTCCCATTTATAATAAGCTTTATTAAACCGCCTGAAACGGTCACGATAGATATGTACCGAATACATTTGATCCGAGTACATTGAACGAAAATTGGCCAGAACATGACACCAAACACGAGTCCAAAATTTTCCATAATGGTAGTGATCGGCTATATGTTGCGCCATCAGTTGAAAATTATATAAGTTTTACCTCACTTACTGCATAGCCCTTTCTGACAACTTTTTGTTTGGTTCGATTCGGTATACCCTAGCTAAAATACGCTTCACTTCATTACAAGGTATTAAGAATTGGCTTGATCGGCACCAAAAATTGAGAATTGGTTTTGGGATGAAATTAAAAATTGCTAGAAATATCTGAAAAAGTCGTAGCTTCCGATGAGCAATACTTTGAATCAAATACATTGACCTTTCTATTGAAAATAACATTAACTTTTCAGCAAAAAGAAATCTATCGAAATTAATGCATACACCCAATAATTGTACTCTCACATCAGAAAATATAGCTTTTTATATTTTTATTCGGAATTTATTTTTATTTTGTACTTTGAATGAGATCTTTTTGTAGGGCAAAACCGAAACGGACCTAAAATTCGGGGAAAAATTCCGAAACTAACTAAAACTTTTTAATATTTACCTGAGTAAGATTTGCATCCAAATTTTTTTAAAGATGTTATTTAAAGATGCATAAAATTCTTAATCATACGTAGATATTTCTATAATTATTTACGTTGAAACAAAAAAAGAATTTAAAATTTTTCTTCGAGATACATTCCAATTTGCTTAACAAAAAACGTGAATAAAAATACAATGAAGTAAAATATTATAATGGCAGAAAAGAAGTATCTGTGCAATAATTCATTTCAGATTAACTTTTCTATCCGTGTAAAGTCTTCCAGCTATTGTACTTCTTTCGAAGATTGAACAAATGTAGAAATGACTGATCCAAAAAATAAAATATTTCATTTTTCTCAACTTGAAGTTGAGCTTCGTTTAAATATTTTTATTAGCGAGGATCGAACAATGTTGCAACTATTAATAAGTAAGGTTATATAGACTACAACTCCCCCTAGGCTTAACCGTCATATGTTCATCTCAATTGTGGAATTTGATGTGGAAATTATTCCTATTAAATCTTTGGATTTACGCTACAATAATTCTTTGAATATACGATAATAAATATTTGCTCTGTATAATTAATCTGGACTACACCGAGAGCACCAATCTTTGTCCGAAGCTATTTTTCGGATTAACGGATTCTTTGATTTTCAGCAAATTATATTTCTCAGTAATAGAAAACCGTTCTACAAAATTACAACTTTATAAAATTATTTACTCTTGATCGGCGAAAAAGTATGGACCAGAGTTAGGACAGACACCGATATTCTCTGGTTTTTAGCCCATAACTTTTTGTTTATGATTTCAATCCACATTTCACCAAACAAACCACCAAGCAAACCTTATCGTATGTGAATATTTGAGCAAAATTTTGTCCCCCTATATGATCCGACCCAAGCTTTATAGTGCTTTCAGGCATGTATATATATGCTATACCATCTTGTATCCACATCTTGAACAAGAGAGTGTTCCCTCAACACTTGTCCTGGATAGTTTTAAAATATTTCCAACATTTCCATGAAATTTCGTAATAACTTCTTGACATGCTTTTCTCACAAACTTACATCATAAGCTGCACAACACATTGATGTGATGTTTCTGAATTTCAAAGGTTCTCCCATATTTCGTGCATTTTTCATTTAAATAGAAATTAAATAAGTTAAATTAACACTAACATATTAAAACATCGGTAAAACGGTTA
Source organism: Protocalliphora azurea (assembly GCA_932274085.1). Classification (NCBI taxonomy): domain Eukaryota; kingdom Metazoa; phylum Arthropoda; class Insecta; order Diptera; family Calliphoridae; genus Protocalliphora; species Protocalliphora azurea. Next base: position 9,322,861 of record OW026519.1, read on the forward strand.
ATTGACCATCAGATAGTGCAGAATTAAAAAACTAAAAGCTGTAGAAATAATTACAGCTACGAGCAAATAAATAAGTTCACTTTGTAAGCACTTTTTTACTTATAAAATGACTCTTAAGTCGCAATATCTAAGAGATATTGACACTAAACATACCTCGAGTATAATAAACGATTAGTTTAGAATGGAAAACTTTAACCTCATGGAGTGGCCTTCTTATCCGCTATCTAAATCTAAATAAGAAACTTTGGAGAATTGTCCAGGATGATATTTTACTTCTAAAAGTACAAACAAAGTTAAAATATGAACAATAGCATGGAATACTTGATACTCGATTTCATCAGAAACGTGTAAGGCTTTGGTTAACTGTATGGCTCAGAGGTTCTTGGGAGCTATATAAAACAAAGGATATTTAACTGAATATTGCTAAATATTCCTCTCTTGAAATATTTTTGTGTTAGAATAACAATTTTTTTCAAATGATTTTTTTTTTAATTTTACGTATATCTCCCCTTTCTCTTATTTAATCTAAACAAATGTTATAGTTAGTCAAAAGCTGTCATAAAACATTGAAATAGAGGTCATAAACTCTTTTTGCAATCTTTGTATTTTATTTTTTAGGAATAAATAAAAAAAGACCTAAAAGTGGACCTATTTATTTGGACGTAATTGCAAATCCTAATTTTAATTTTCAGCACTCACAATACCTCAGTGCTGAAAAGGAAGTAACACACATTTTAAATATTTTTCATGAGTTACAGTCGCTCTAACCTAACACTCTTAACCCGTCGAGCAAAGGAAGGTATTTACAAATAGGCCCAAATTTTATTACGTAAAAGGCGCAAATTTTTTCAAAGTTTTAACCAGAATTTTAGCAGAAATTCTGTTTTTAAAATTTTGGAGGTAAACACAGATTATACCTTTTAATTTTGTTTTTTTTTTTGTTATATTTAACTTGGGGTCCGAAGTAGTTTGTCCCAAGTTAAATTTTTTTTATGACACCTCCTTTATTCTTGTAAAGTTCTGACCAATATTTTAGCTTAAAATTGTTTTTTTTTTTTTAATGCAAGGATACATGGATATCTGACTTATAAAAGATCTACTTCTAATGGCTTTCATACATTTTTGTAAAGTTTTTAGTAATTTGGAAAAATGCGTTTCTTCCTGGATATGTGGGAGGTTGTCGAATCTTCGCATAAATTTTTTCAAAACATCGTATATGTCATTTTAAGTATAAGGCAGTGTGGGGCAACACATATTACTTTGCATTTACGATTGTGTGTAGAGTAGCAAAAAACGAATTTGAAATGAAAGCTGCCCAGTTTTCCACTGAAAAAAAAAAAAATTATCAAACTACAAGACATATTGAAGTTATTTTTTGTAATTGAGGACTTTATTTTATATTAGAAATCATTTATTTTTCTGGCTATAACAAATATTTATTCAGAAATATTAGTAAAAAATAAACATTTATGACTCAAAATGCGATAACATATAAGACATTATGCTTAACCACCCATATTCTCTAAAAAAAAATAAATCAGTTTCCGATTTTTCATCAACAATTTTGCGTTTACATTCGTCCTTAAAGTACTTGCACAAAATTTCGTTGATGTTTCATCTCATATTGGAGGTGAGCAGAGAAGTAGGCGGACCAAGCCCATTTTTGGTTGCCAAGTTTATATCGATCCTTGAACTATCTGTACAAAATATCAGCAGAAAAGCATGAGGTGAAGTTACAACAGACACTCTGTGTATTTAGTACTTTTTTTATTTATCAACCGATTTTGCCCATTTTCAATGCCAAGCAAACCTTATGTAAGATAAATATTTGAGTCAAATTTTGTCTCCCTATGTTGTCCCCCCGAGCAGTATCCTGCTTTCAACAGATGGACGGACATAGCTAGATCGACTCAGAATCTTACCAGGACCCAGAATATATAAACATTATGGGGTCTTGACAAACAAAATTTACTCCCCATCATTTTTTAATGAAGGGTATAAAAATGGCTTTTTTTTTACAAAAATATAGTACTATTCTTGCACTTTTTTGTCAAAGTTTCCTTAATAAAAAAAATTGTTTACTCTATATATTTCGACAGACAAGACTTCATAAATGATTAATAAAGAAATTTTAAATTCGACACTAAATTGCATCCCGCCCGGCCAAAAACGAATGCAGAAGTGCAGATGTTATGAAAAAAACATCTTTTCAAACCCATTTTGGCAATTTATCAAACATAAACAATATACATTTAAAAATATATATTTTTTAAAGCAAAACTCCCTCTAATTTTCAAAAACTAACAACTCAAGACAATTTTCACTAAATTCTTACATACTAAATTCACTATTTTATAATATTTTACTGTCCATTTCCATATGTGCGTATACGTAACACATAAAAATATTCGTAATAATCAATTAAATTTATTATTGTTAACTTTTTAAAATTTTTCAAAAATTGGTTTCTAAAGCTTTTTAAATGATTTTTGGAGGTATGAAAGATGGATAATTATTGTACACATTACATGTGAAATTTGAAAAACGTCGCTTAAAAAATTCACTTTTTTCATAAAATCTGTACTTCTGCATTCATTTTTGACTGGACATGAGTGAGTTTATTTTTTCTTTGTCTTGTGAAGAATTTTACAGAAATATAAAAATCTTTGAAATCGGATTTGATTTGTATAAGTTACGGTTTTTTGAAACTTTTACATACTCGAGGTAGTCAAATTTGACACCCAGTAGCTTATCTCATGTTATCACAGGGTGACTACAAGATGATTTTTCTGAAAGCTTAAGTCGTCCTTTACAACTATTAACCCATTTCAATTCGATCAGACCAATAGCTTAGGAGATGCAAAACGATATAAATATCAATGGAATATTTGCGTGCAAAATTTTCTGAAAATCGAAAGACAGTCGGAAAATTTTTGGGTAATCTTTCATGGAATTGTCGATATAAATACAAAAAATATTTTTTTGACTCCTAATGGTGTAGCTAATATTTTGTATTAATATAAATGATTATACAGTGATTGTTTGATCCTTTTACTTTCCTGGCATTTCTTAAATCTCATTTAAAATAAATAAAACATTATTATCTTTTTAAAAAAAATTTTGATTAAGCTCAAACTTATTAAAGTTTATTAAATTATTTAAATAATAACTTTTATTCGTTATTCGTTCGCCTAATCGAAGAACTTCAAAATTTTATTTGATGAAAATTCAACTCAAATAATTGACAACCCTAAACAATTCCTATTAATACCAAGCCACACGTTTGCGTCCAAATCTGGGTCTCTCAGCTTCTGTCTCGGGTGTAACAACTTGCATCTTACGCTGGGCATTTGTCCTTTGGGAATCCAAATCGCTTGTAGAAGTTTGCCAAACATCCAAGTTTAAGTTGTTAAACGAATTTGAGACTTGACATCTTGGAGACATATTATTGTTAGTGGATTCATTACAATTGCGACGAGAGGAAAAGTCAACTTCATGGTGTGGTATTTCCAGTTCAATAGGTTTAGTATTAGCTACACGTCTGGGCGAATATAAAGGAGTATCAGCTGATTCCTCTATCTGAGTGTGTATAATATTATTAGTTGCTTGATCCCGTGGTGAAAGTTCCACATGTTTTACTCCATCTGGCGTGTCATTGCCATGAGATTTCTGATAACGTGGAGAGTTTTCTTCTTCTTGTATTAAAAGTTTTAACTTATCACTTGAATTTTCTATAACGCTTAAGTGGGTGGAACGAATTTCTAAAAGTTCTTCATGTCTTCGCATTATCTCATTCAAAGAATTTTTCAATAGGCGATGTTCATTTATTAAAATGTTTTTTAGTTTCTTGTAACGTTCAGTATGGTCTTGCTGCCAAATTGTTTCATTACGCTGTAGACTAAAGTTGGCTTCGGATTCATACATGCCCTCAATTTGGCCGAGCTTTTCATTTTCTTTTTCTAACTGCTGCTCCAATTGAGTTTTAAACTTTCTAATTACATCGGGGGTTTCAGCAAAATCTAAAGTTCGTTCTAAAATACTTAGGCAAAGTTTTATTTGATTACGATATACTTCGGATCTTTTTCGTATATAAATTTTTATTTTATTCAAATTGTGGGCATCACCAAAATCTACTGGTGCAATTAGGACGGCGTAACTTTCTTCTAGTAACTCAAGTTCCTTTTCCAATTCATTTAAATTGGTTTTGAATTGTTTTTCCTTTTCTTTAAGTTCATCGGTTTCCTTTTGACGCTCTTTTAGTTGAGTCATATGATACTCTTGCAGGCAACGTATTTCTTTTATCTCCTTTTCTCTAATTTGTTGTCTTTCCATTTGCAATTCTTCAGATTTATTGAACTCTTGCTGCAATTTTAACTGTCTTTCTTTAGCAAATTCTTCCTCTTTTTCACGCTGCAACTGCTGATCCACCTTTTTGTCCAACCAATTCAATTTAGCTAATACTTCATTATCCGTCTTCGATTCGAATACCAAATTGTCATCATCCACACCATGACGCCATTTACCATAGAGTTTGGCCTCTAGCTCCAATTTACGTCTCATTTGCTGTTGTTCCTTTAAATTTTCATCAATTTTCTGTAAAGTTTTGCTATCCAAACTTCTTCGTGGATTCCTACGTCTTTGTTTTTCTTGCATTTCCTTTTCGTAAAATCTCTTTTCCATTTCTAAGAGTTTGGCAAGGTTTTGCTGCCTCTCGGCTAATTGTTTTTGTTTCTCCTTTTGCTGTTTTTCAGTGGCTAGTTGTTGCTCAGCCTGTTTATAGTATTCGGGTGTAGTCCAGTTTTCGAAGCGGGCCGTTACTTTGCCCCAATGATCGAAATATTTATTAACCGCTTCGGTGCGTTCAATACGATTGTGTTCATTTTCACGTTGTCTTGCAAATAAAGCTTGCAAGTGAGCAGATTTCATAGACATTATGGACAAGACTTATAAAAAAGAATCTATTTTTAGGGAGAAAAGAAAAATAATAAATATTTCTTTATAAATATTTGTAAAAAGTAAAGTAAACATTTTTAAAATTCATATAATTAATGAAAAAAGAAAATGTTTTATTTCTAAACTATGAAAGAGAAAAATGCCTCTTTACAAAACAAAGAATAAAGAGAAGAATGACTACGTTTATACGCCAGGTTTTTGACATAAAAAATGCATTTACTTATTATTCATGCCAAATGGGAAAAATATTACTATTATCGTAAAAAATTCTACGAATGCAAAAAAAAAATGGCAACGTTGTAAGCAAATAGTTTCACTAATCAATATTTGTTTTCGTGAGTTAGTTTTTTCGCAAACAAAAAATTATTTTAATTAATTGTAATTTTTGTTGAACTTTTTTTAGAGAATTGAGAATTATTTTTAAATTATTCGAGCTCAAATTCTTTAAAATAATCTTTAAAAGAATACATTGTAAAAGTTTATGGGACACTCGGCAGAATGAAATGAATTTTCTAGTCAGTACGCTCGAGCGTGCATAGTAGTCTCTTTTTTTATTGCCAAAAATTGGTTGTTGAAGCAATTTGGAATGAAAGATTAATATTCAACAATTACGTAAGAAGTAATAGTAAAAAAATAATATGTTTTTTGTGCAATTAAAAAAAATCTTTTAAAAAGTTGGCTTTTTTTCTTAAAATCTGCACTCCTACATTCGTTTTTGATTTAACAGTATCAATAAAATTTAGAAAAAACTCGCTGACATTTTTTTATCGACAAACATGAAATTTTTTCTGGATCTAGGGTGCAAATCTAAATCAATTGAAAATTTCTTTATTAACCATTATGGAGCTTGGCTTTTGAAATATGTAAAGAAAAAATTTTTTACCACCGAAACTTTGAGAAAAAAGTTAAAGAATTTTACCATACTTTTGTTAAAAAATAGTCATTTTTCACACTAATTTCAGAATGCTGACTTTAAACATTTTTCAGGGCTGGACGAATTGAGATAATCAAAAAAGTTTGTCAGCATATTATTTCAGAATGTATTAGAAATTACAGAATATTTTTAAACAAAATGTCCCTCACATTCCTCAGGACTTATTTCCGAAAAACGACATTATTTCGCTTTCGAGGTAAAAAAAAATAAAAAATTTAGGTGAGTAAACTTGTTTTCATTATTTTGCCAAGTACTGTGCAGAAATATAAAAATCTTTGAAACTGTAGTTAATTTGTAGAAGTTACGATTTTTTGAAACGTTTACATACTCGAAGTGGTCAAATTTGACACTCTGTAGTTGTAAGCTTTGTAGTCACTGTAATAATACCACAGTGACTACAAAGCTTAGGTCCTCCTCTACAACTTTCCCAGTTTAGGAGATACAGATTTATTACCACAAATTTTGCGATTGGCCCCATTGTGCACTCAAGCAAGACTCTTATCAACGGTTGAATAACACGAAAACAGAGTTGTAATCTTGTTGTCAGTGTTATCTACTCTAGAGTCGAAACGATTTTCAAGTCGTTAAGAACTTTTTGAACAAGCTCCATTGAACAAATATACACACAACTAGAAAAATCTGTGACGTAAAACAAGAGCAGTTTTAACAAAACTACGGTCGGGATGGAGCAGTAGGCTTAATACTTACCGGTCTCACATAACCGCAAAGTACATGTGAGACACATGACATTCACTTTTGTCCGAGCAATCCTAATTATTTTATGGGGAGGCTCATGGGTAAATACATAATGCCACACTGTTTAAATAAAATCACCAAATAACTCATTACGATTATTAATTAAAGTACATAGTATCCAATTTATTATCTGCTTTCCACAAATTGTACACAAGGATGCTTGAGATATTTACTGATTACTGATTATTTTAAAAGATAATTTTATAAGTATTACGCAGTTTGATGATAAATTAACGTAAAAACCTTAAAATATGAAAAAGTTCATAATAACGTCACTAATTGTTTACATTCTATGTAAAAGCATTCAATGACTGTCAAAGTTTTTAATTTTTTTTTTTTTTTTATCACAAAATTATGAAGAATATGAATATTGTTTTTTGCAGTATTTAAGCATTTGCAAAATTAAACATATTAATTTAATTACATTAAATCTTAAAAAAACAGCATGAAACTATATACGCTAGTTGTAACAATTGTGAGTTTTACTAAATAAAATTTCATCATAATAACAAAAATAATAAATACACACACATTTTTTGTTTTAGTAACTACTAATGCCATTACTGGCATTTCCATCATTTCCAAATCTTCTTGGGGCGGCCGTGTTGCCATCTTAGAAATAAAATTGTCCATGAATTTAGATCACATTGTTATTCATCATTCGGCTGGAGTCAATTGTACTACTAAGGCCTCTTGTAGTACTCAAATGCGCAACATACAATCGTATCATATGGATAAGTTGGGTTGGGATGATATTGGCTACAATTATGGCATTGGTGGCGATGGTAATATTTATGAAGGTTGTGGTGCTGGTGTTATGGGTGCTCATGCCATCAGTTGGAATAGCAAATCATATGGTATCATGTTTATTGGCAACTACAATGAACGTCTACCCACTACTACTCAAATTGCGAAAGCTAAGGAATTGATTGGTTGGTTGGTAACGGAAGGTTATGTTGTATCCAATTGCACTGTGTATGGTCATCGCCAGGTGCGTTCTACTGAATGTCCGGGCAATAAATTATATGATGAAATTAAAAATTGGGATAACTGGAAAGCATAAGCTAGGTTAAGAAGTGAATTAGATAAATAGATATCAAAGATTTTTTTATATAACAGCTTCCAAAGTTTGTATATATAACAATATATCGTTAACATGGGACACATACATATATTTGCAATATAACTCTTAAAATGAAAATATACTTCAGGAGATTTTTAAAAAATATTACTGTCTATAAATGTTGTAACACGTACGATGCATTATTATTGAGTTATATGAAAAAAAAACTATTATTTTACTATCTTAAATGTTTTCTTAGCAAAAATATTCATTTCTTAACATTTTACAATAAATTAAAAAATAAAAATTCAAACAAACTATAACAATTTTATCAAAAATTTAAAAATTATGGAATTTTCTCCAATTAGGAAGTCCTTTTGTTAATAAATAGCAAAGATTAGTGTGCGAATATTATCGATAAGCTTTTAATTTTCTTATATTTCAGCAGAATTTGTTAAATGATTTTAAATAGTTTCAGAAATACAACAATCTAAATGGCAGGAGGATGCTCCAATATCAGGAAATACAAGTGGAGGTAAAAACATTTTAAATTATTATTATTATTATTTTTTATATTTAACGAATGACAATACTTTTCAGATAAATCTACAAGTTGCAATCGTAAAGATATTTTAAGAAGGATGTAACAACTAAATGCCATCTAAAAGAACAAGTCCAGTGCTATTTCGACAAAATGAATGTAGATAGTTTTGATTTAATATATGTGTTAAATAAAGTAATTTAATGTATATTACGAAATTAATAGCAAAAAGCAAAAACGAACAAATAGATTTTCTGACATATGTATGAATATATGTGGCCACATACTATCAATTTTCGAATCCAAAACATATATGATAAACCATATATACATATACACTGGTGCATATTCCTATAAACGCATATAAAATTTTTCTTTTTCTTTGAGACATATTCGTATATCTTCACCAAAAACAATGTAGTGTTGTTACAATAACGCGAAAAATATTTATGTCTTGCTTTTGTTGTTTTCTTTAATTTAGCAATCATAACATATTGCTGATCATTTCAGTGGAATATTCCTATAAACGCAGTCGAAAAAATTTTTTCTAAAAAGTATATATATATATATATATATATATATATTAAAAAATTTTAACAGTTTTATTTTAAGTTTCTGATGACAACATCTCTGTTTACTGGAAATAATTTTGTTTTAATTGCGAAATTTTATCAGCTTAAAGGATGTCCAAAGGAACTTTTCTTATTGATTAGGAAGAAATTCAAATTCAATTTTTTCGTGATCAAGGCTGTTCTAATAAAGAAATTGGACGAGAAATTAATCGTTCGGAAGGAATTATTCGAGGGACTCTTAAGAAAGGGAGTGGAGAAACCAACAAAAGGTAATCAAAAATTAAAAAGAAACAAATTAAATGCTACACAAATAAAAAATAAACTTGACCTTCCTGTCACTTCCAAACATGTTGCACACACTTTGCGAACAGATAGTAACATAAAATGGAGGAAACCAAAATGCAGCCAATGTTAAAACAGATGAGTGGAACAAAGTAATATTTTCTTTGAAGTCGAAAGAAATTCTAAACTGAATTTCGGTGGGGGCTTATGGTTTGACCAGCCTTTTCTGCTGAAAGAAAATCAATATATGTTCTGCTCCAAATAAAATGAATAGTGTAATTTATAATGAACTATTGGAAGATGCTCTTATCTCATTTATGGATGACAACATGGATGAGGATTGCATATTCCAACAGGATAACGCTGCATTCCATTTTTCGAACCAATCTAAATCGTGGTTTAATGGACGTAGTATTCCACTATTAAAGGAAATTTAAAAATGAATTTTTTAACTAAAAATAATTAAACACGAAATTTACAATAGGAAAGGGGAAAAAATATTAATTATTTTGGAAAAAATTAAAATGATGAATTTATTTTCAACATTGACTATCCAAAAATTTACAATTTCTTTCACAAATTTCTAAGTAAATCAATAGGTTTTAGAAATTAGCACTTATTTAATAAAAAATTTAGGAAATGCACATTTTTATATATTTTTATTTAACTTTTTTTAAATAACTATATAACATATTTATAAATTTTTGCAAAATGTTAAATTCTTCTAATAGTAAATAATTTTATAGTTTCATTTATTTTTCCTGGGTTTCGAAATTCTAAATTTCCAAACTTCGTTAAATTTAAGTTTAAATTTTACGGACCATATGATTAAAAATGCATCATTCGTTAAAAAATAATTTTTCTAAGTACTAGTTTTATAAGTTAATGAAAAATATTTTTTATTTTATAAACCAAATTATCCAAAACTTTAAAAAAAAACCGCTTAATAATAACGCAAAAAAAAGTTTTCCCCAAATTTTCTCATACAAAATATAATATGTATCCTAGATATTATTAAATTATACATAAAGACAATTTTTCGTATTTTGAGACAATTCTATTTTGGAAGCTAAATAAAAATATTTACACATAAATTATCAACGATAAATTTCTAAAAATGGTAATTTTTTTAAGTAAAATCTTAGAAAAAAGTTTAATTGAAAAAATGACTAATTTTTTAACTATAAATCATTAAAAGTTTTGAATTATGTTTAAAAAAACAGTTTTTTTTTTGGTAAGTTCCTAGAAAAATTCTGTTATTGTTTTATTAATTTCTTCTTTTTAAGGTTTTTTCGAAAGTAGAACAATCTAGTTTGTTATCCATATACATTTGTATATGTTTTGCTGAAATATTGAAAGAAAAATTCATTATAAATTTTTCTACACACAGAAAAAATTAATACCGAATATTTTTCAAATAAAAGAGTTGTTTCATTTTGCATCTAAATTTAATAAATATATTCAAGTAAATATAAAATAAAATTTAAGTAAAATTTTATTTCTTACTTAAATTTTTAATTTATTTAATCATCTATTTGATTGATTTGATCAATTTTTTAATTGAAAATTTTTTTCTGTTTTTAATTTTTTACAGTTTTTAGTAATTTGTATAATCATTTTGGTAAGAGGTGCAAATTTAAAAAACTTTTTAATTGAATGAATTATTTACTAATATATTTGTTCATTGGTATTTTATCTTTTTTCTGTGCAAAAGGCCATGCAGCGATGTAATATTTTTTAAAGACTTTTCTGTAAGCATAACAAGATTTATTTTCTTTTAAATTGGACAAAAATTTTAGACTTATTCGATTTTATATGGAATGATTTACTTAAACTTAAACTTTTACTTTTTTATTTTTGCCCCAAGTATGTTTCAAATAAAGCGTAAACTGATTTGCTTAAAAATATAATTAAAATAATTTGATAAAGTTTTATATATATATATATATAATTTTATATAATTTTATAATTTTAAAATTTGCCTTCAATTGTTTTTCCAAAAGTCCACAGATATACAGATCGTCACCTAAAATTCATAAAGCCTGTAACCACACTTTTTAATTTTTTTACAGCAGAAACAAAAAACATTATGGAAATGCAAAAGCCTGTAACCATAAATTTCAATTTTTTGCTTTAAAATTAAACAATTAAATAAACTTTTTGCAACGAAATTAAAAATATTCTAATTTTTTTAAAAATTAACATAAAATCTCATATTATTTTTGTTTTTATATGCCCAATATTTGGATACCTTTTGTGCACTTTTGGAGCACTTCTGAAGGACTTCTTTATCATGGGTTTAAAAACTCGATGTTGGAATTTTTTAAACTTGTTATTCAGTTATTATATCCTAGTTTACATTAGAACTCTCCTGTTTAAATTGGTCCAAAACTTATTGATCGATTTTAATTTAAAATTATTTGGAGATTTTTAATTTTAACACTTTAATTTAAAGATTTTTCTTACCACTCAAAATCATTCTGTCATTATATTCAGATACTGAAGTAGTTTAGAAGATATATCATCATTGGATAATATGCTTCGATATTTATTTTTATGAAATCCGGTACCTCTACGTTACACAGCTTAATATATTAATCAAAAAGTGCATTCAAATCAGAATTTTGAAAAGTTAAAAATTCGCTTAAATTCACTTTGATCCATAAAATTGTTTTCTTCGTTTAGCCTTAACTTTTTTATTTATATCTAATCAAAAGAAAATAAATTTCTTTGACACTCTTTGCCATCTGAGTTAAAATATAAATCATTTTATGCGAGGTAAATATAAAAATAATCTAACGAAAAATTACACATTTTTTGCTCAAGGTAATTCCGTTTTTGTTAACGTTGTAGCTATCCATGTTGAATTTCTGAATCAGTTGGATGTAGGCGCAAAAAAAGTTGAAGTCTTCAAAATGTGGAAAAATAAAGTGCCGCGTATTCTCCTGCGGACTTTCACGGAAAAGGAAGATGTTATAGGCCGATGTAGAGTTCGGTTGTAGTCTGCTTGTTTGCCGAACCGGTCGCCCAGTTGACTTTAAAGGACGACTACAAATTTTCATACCATGGAGATTTGGTATCGGTTACTGAATAAAAGCAATAGATTTTACAGACGCCGCCAACACAACATACCGCCAGAGATTGTCGACATCGATCCACTCTTATTAAAAAAAAACCCTTTACATAAGTTTGACAATCCATTTGTAATTTTTATAATATTAATTCAAGACCCCATATGATGTATATATTTTGGATTTTTATATGTGGATAAATCGAAATAATAATGTCCGTCTGTTTAAATCAACTTTCCACCGATAACTATGATTCAAAACTCAAGACTTTTGGCGATGTATTCTTCAGAATTTTGCTATTGAAAATCATTAAAATAGGCCCATAAATATTTCGAGGGAAAAAAGTAATTTTGTTCATAAAAATCAAAGCCTCACGATATGTTAAGGACTTCATTCTTTCTGCCACAAATTTTTCCAAGGATTGTTAACATGAAACCGATTTGTTGACCATGATTTTTTAATATGATTTTTCAACAAAATCATTTCAAAAAATAATCGAACTATCACATTTTTTTTCCAAAAACCAGTTTAAAAAATCTAAATGATTTTTCAACAATAAACCGAATTTTTACCAAAAATCCTATTTTTCAATATACAAAAAAAAAAAAAAACGATAAAACAAATTAAAAAAAAGTAATATTCAATACAAAAAACTAGTTTTCGACATAAAAAAGGTTAAAAAAACGATTGCTAACCATAAAAAAAATTAAAACTCCCAGGAAAAAATATATTAGTTCTACAATTCGTTTTAGTTTGGCGTTACGATTTTTGTTCGGGATTGTCACCCTAGATCTAGTTCTATGAAGTGTTGACCAGCCAGTACCCACATTCTATAGAACGGTTCTAGAACTAATTCTTTAATCAATGATTTTTGTTCGAAGTTGTCACACTCAAAGCTAGTTTAGTAGAATCTTTATGGAATGGTTGTTAAAATCAATTATTTTTGTTTGATTTCATTTTTCATTGAGCCATTTGCTAAAGGCCACTTTAAATTTTTATATCCTACACCACAATAGAGGATTGCAGTATTATGCGTAACTGCTGATGTTTTTAACGCACATAAAGAATTATCCAACACCTACCTTAAAGTATACCAATCGACTCAGAATCACTTTTTAAATCGATCTAACGATGTCCATCTGTCCATCTGACAGGCTGGCTGTCCATGTAAACCTTGTGCACAAAGTACAGGTCGCATTTTTGAAGATAATTCGCTGAAATTTGGCACGTGCAATTTTTATGATACAAGGACTAAATTTGTTATGATCGGTTTACTATTTCTCCTAGTCCTCATAAAAATGTCCTCCTTAAATATAGGTTCATAATTAACCATAGCTCCCATATAAAGTCCTCTTCCGAAAATCACTTTATCGTGCATAAATCCTAAACTAATTTTGCTATCAAGTTAGTATTTGACACAATATGTTTTATATAAGTAGAAATTACAGTACCAAATTTTATGGGGATCGCCCCATAATAGACTATAGTTCCCATATAAGTCCCACTTTTGAGAATCACCTTAAAATACATAAATAACAATGCATACGTATGCTTCTTAGAAACAAACACTACGTTTATTACAAGTATCGGTCCACAACTGGCCACGGGCCCCACATAAAAGACCCATTCCCGAATGTTGCTGCATATTCACAATGATGTAGGGTGTCTTATGGTCGGGTTGGACCAACTATATCTTTCTTATTTGTTTAACTTTTTTTAACAGTTTTAGGAAGTCATTTACGGAAAAAAGTCACCAATCACCAAAATAATTAATTTAATCAAAAAATTTTAAAATTTGCACCTCCCACCAAAATGATTATATCAATTACTAATAACTTTAAAAAATTAAACTCTAAGGATGTTATTAAATGATCTGAAGTGGTTCTGATTACATCAGTTCTAGAAATAGTGATTTCAGAACAAGCTCTAAAATTTGTCCTGGGCTATTACTTGTTATACCCACCATCAAAAAGATGGGGGTGTATTGAGTTTGTCATTCGTGCGTAACATATCGAAATAATTTAAGACTCCAAAAAGTATAAATATTCTGGGTCTTGGTAAGATTCCGTGTAGATCTAGCTATGTCCGTCCGTCTGTCTGTTTAAAGCAGGAAGCTCGAGAGAGACTACCTAGGGTGACGAAATTTGGCTGAAATATTTATCTTATATAAGGTTTGTTTGGTATTTAAAATGGGCAAAATCGCTTAATAAACAATAAAATTATGGTCCAAATACTAGAAACAAATTGTGACCGTTGTAACTTCAGTTCATACCTTTGGGCTGATATTTCTTAAACAAATGCACGTACAACAGCGAAATTTTGGGGGGTAAAATGAACGTGATCCGCCCAATTTACCGCTCACCTACCATATAAGGTAAAACATCAACAAAATTTTGTACAAATATTTCAAGGACCACTGTAAACTAACAAAAAAAATAGGCGCGGCCCGCCCACTTTACCGCCCTCCTCACATATAAGGTGAAATTTTAAAAATCGGTTTATAAGCAAAGTTATGAGCCAAATACTAGAAACACAAGATGTCCGTTGTAACTTCAGTTCATACTTTCCGTCTGATATCACTTAAACAAAAGCATGTACGACAACGAAATTTTGTACAAATGGTTTAAAGGATAAATGTAAACTCGGAAAAACAAAATGGGCATGGCCAGCCAATTTTACCACCCACCTCCCATATAAGATAAAATTTTAAAAAGTTGCAGATGGTTGGTATATAGATTCGACCAAGCCGAATATAACATTCTCAGTTGTTTTATAAATTACATTGTCTAAAAGTACTCTTACGGTTAAAAGACTGTGGGCAAGGGGTCTCGCAGACCTCTAGGTTTTTAATTTTTATGATAAATAAATTATGATCAAAATTGGTGATTGTGTTTTCTTTGTTTATAAATGTTATGTTCTCGAACATCTTGGAAGTCTGTTGAGAACCCCATTTTCAGTTTCAGTATAACTTGATTAATATTCACAGATAAAGTATTCAGAAACCTAACGACTCACTTCCCTGGCTAAAACTGCTCGTAAGTGAGAAGATAAAAAGTGAATGCGACAAAGAGAGAATTAAATGCAATCGTATTTGTTGTAGTTGTTTTGTTTATAATTCACCATTTAATTCTGTTGTGCAGTGTGACCATTACAGCATTTATGCAACTAAATTTAGCATATTTTACTCAGATTTAGCCGCAAATTTTTCATATAGCATTTAGAATATTTTTTAGCATTTTTTAATAATTAATTTAGCATTTTCTAGCATTTTTCATAATAAGGATAAAATTAGTAATATAATTATTATATAACAATTTTTAAATAATTTTTTTAGCACATTTTAGCCTTATTTTAAATACGATTTAGCTGAAAATTTTTTTCGCACCTGGTCACACTGCTGTTGCGTCAATAAAGTGTGTTTATAAAAAACTTGTTTACATATATTTTTGCTCTTTTATTTTAGACTGTATAATTCATTCATCTTGAAAAATAATTTTAATATTCATTATTATTTATTTATTTTCTATTTTATTTTCTCTCATTCACTTACTACAGCAATTTGATAGTAAAAAAATTATCAACACAAACAGTAGCAAACCAAATCGCAGAAGACAATAACGTAAAGGTTGAATGGGTATGTATTTACAGTTTGATTATTATAAATTATTAATTATGTTTGTTTTAATTTATGAGTTTATTGAACAAAATTAACAAACAAAAAAATTTGCCTAAATATATTAAACAAAAAAAATTTACGACAATAGAGAAATTCTTTGAAAAAAGAATCAGAGAAACAAAAAAAGAAAAAAAAACAACATAGACCAAAAAACTATAAATAATCAAATGTTAATGAGAAACAAATACTTATAAACATTATATTAGTGTTGTTGTTTATCAGATATTTTTAAAATAGACAGAATTATATTTATTTATAGATTTGCACAAAAAAGACAATTTGGTGTAAAAAAAAAAAAAATTTAATCTAAGTGTGATTCTTTTGTGTTTAATAAATTTACCACCTTTTAACAAGTTTAAACATAAAACTTAAATAAATTTATGTGCGTTTTTTTTTTATTTTTAATTAACTGCCTTTTATTCTAAACTGGTATCTATATATATAAAAGAAAGTGATGTTAGTTACTATTGTTATAACTCAAGAACGACTAGACCGATTTTGATGATTCTCACCAATTCGGACCGGTCACCGGCCAGAAAAGGATAATACGAAAAAAAATTAGCGAAAAATCCGCGATAAAAAAAAAACTCTTTTTTGTCATAATTTCTTTGCCTTAATAATCATTAAAAATATTTTTTTTAATTCAAATTATAACAATTACTGTTTCTGTTTCTATCGAAACGCTTACTTTTTTGTGCAATTTGTTTTCTGGTGGTGGTGTAGAATTCTATTTCCAAACGGTAAGTTCCAAGTAAAGCTCATCATTTAGTGAGGTTGTGATATTTAAAACCATTTGTTGTATTTTTGGCATTCGTTATTAAGTGTTATTCACAATGCCGCGACCCCGGAGATCTAATATTTCGCGTCGAACACGTAATGCAAGTACTTATCGTAATATCGTCAATCAATTGAATATATATGAACGAGAAATCGCACGAGAACAACCCCGTATTAGTTTGGCCCGACTTCGTACATCACAAACGCAGGAAGAAAGGCAGGCGAGAAATGAAACGGCTCGGTTAGCAATGAGAAATCGTCGAGCAAATGTAGCAATTCAACAACTTTAAAATTTTTAATCAACGCATAAGAAGAATTGCTTCAAGTTCTGATTTGAATCAAGCAGCGTTCCATTACAACTGCAATTTCGACTACAGCTCTCATCATTCCGTTCAAAAAAAAGACATTGTCTATCCGCTAACCTTAAGATGAAGCAATAAATAAATATAAATTCAAATTTGCCTTAAATACATGCGTATATTTTTTGATTGAGCCCACATCTACATCATATTTAAATTCTTCTGTAAAAAACACTTTATAATAGGTATTCCTTAGATTTTTATTTAAAGGTCGTAAATTTCGTTAAAATATCAATTTAAATCGTTCAGTAATACAACACTAATGTTTGCTTAGGGCCAGCAACGCGGCTCGGGTCAGCTAGTTTTATAATAAAATATTTCATGTCAGTCAAATAAATTTAGCAAGATTTGTTTTAAGTTTATTATATTAAAAAAATGTCAATGTATCAATAAAATAATCCCATCATGTATAGATTGATTTTATATCTAGATGCGAGTAAAAGAAAAGAGATAAAGAGAATGAGAACTTTTATCGTTGTTTGTTATTATAATACATTTACTACACTGAACGAATAGTTGAAATAAATTTCGAATTAATTAAATTTATTTTAAAATTTTCTAGATACATATACAAGAAGAGTTAAAAAATTTATTAATAATTTTTTTATTATTAATAAATTTTATACCTTAGATTTTCATGTCTGGCCAAAGTGTTAATTATTTAAAACTTTTTGGAAAATTGTTAAGCAGTAGTAGGGAAATGGCAAGGCAATAGTTGTTTTTGTTTTTAATGAGGAGTAAGAGCAATTTTGAAGAACAAATTGTTTGTATGAAATTGAATACCAATGAATTTGTTTTTGTAATTTTTTCTTGTGAGTGCATTAATAGGAGGAAAAATTGTTTTGCATTTTATGAAATTGAAAACCTTTAAACCTTTTTAAATCCAAAATAAAATTTTCTTTCTTTTAAGTAAGAACGAAAGCCTCAGCTGTCAGTTTCTAATTATTTTGATATTGATATGGAAATTTATTTACTATTAATAAAAAATAAAAACATAGTTTATTTTTCAAATATATTTTGTTTAATAACCCAATAACAAAATATTTACAAAAATCCGATATGTAATAACACTCGTGTTTTGACCAAAAAAAAAAAAAAAAAATTACGCAAAAAAAGGATTTCATTAAAAATGAATTTTAACTAAAACAGTGAGAATGTTATATTCGTCTTGGGCGAATCTATTATACCATCTGCAACTTTTAATGCGACCCTAATTTAAAATTTCACCTTATAATAGACGTGGGTGATTCACGCCCACTTTATATTTTAATTTAATTCCAAAAATCCGAAAAACTATAGATATGAAACGCAAATAACTTGGAAACTATAGGAGATAAATAGCACGTGGGAGCATGTTTTTCATAGGTCTTATCAGATAAGATACAAAAATTTGACAATCGGTTAAAAATTTTCTATGACAGAGGTACCCTATCTTGAGACCCAATAGCTCCGCTCCTGAGGGGTATGTGGTTCCTCGCTCTCCAAACTTAAAATTGTACACTCTGCTGCGTCTGAGTGAAATTTTATTTAAATCCAACCGCTCGATTAGTTACAGATTTATTTCCCAAAAATTTCTGTTCTGCCCCATTGTGCAATGATTAAATAGACTATAAAAAATCAGTTTTTTACCGAAACAACGAATTCGTCAAAAATCTAGTTTTCAACATAATAAAAAAAACAGCGTATTTTCAAAGGTTTTTCACTAAAAGTCTAATCGAACCAATAATCGAATTTCACTAAAAAATAAATTTTTACCAAAAGATTAAATTTTAAACAGATTTAAATAAATTTGTAAAAACTCAAAATTCAAAATTGTTAAAAAAGATATTGACAAGTTAGCCATTTAATCTGCAAAACAACCCGATTGGCCCAATTTTGTTTTTTCTGAATACAATTAAGGAATAAAGTCATATAAAATGTAAAGGTTTTCGAGGACACTACAAAAATAGATGTAATATTCGATCCTATTTTGTCATATATTCGATCTGAATTTAAACTAAATACACATTTTCAAATCCTGATTGAAGAACGTTAGCACTGCCTGAAGATAGAACTTAAAGGCTTCAGAGTGTTAAACTGTTTTAAGATTGATATAAACTTTTTTACTCGCAAGTCGAAAGCTTGACATTAACAGATCAGAATGTTTCGAATAAGAAATAGAAATATGTTACTCGTAATAAGAAAATAGGATAAAATAAAAAGCTTTTATAGATCCTGCAAGAATCGTAAATCCTTTGTTACGTTGGATTCATTAAACTTGAATATTTACATCAAAACAGTGCCTTCAAAAGAGATTACAAAACAACCACCCACCCATAATTTTAAGTTGCTGCACTATTTCCATTGACTTAAGTCCTTATTCCTTTAAAATATCATAATAGGAATAGGTCTAAATATAATCATTTCATAAACTTGTTCCTAACCTCTAAAATATTGTATAAAATGAAAGCTTAAATTACAACAAAAGTTTTTAACTTATACAATTACAAACTATTTTTCAACTAAATTAGAACATGTTCAAAGCCATTAAGTACAAGGCAATTGAAAAAACAGTTAAACGGGAAAAAAATATAATTAAGAAAAGCTTTTTTTAAATTTTATCAATATTGTGTATGTATTTGCAGCAAGATTCGGTTAATCAGGTTTGGCTGATATTGCTAATTTATAAAATCTTGTTTAAATCTCTACAAAAAGGTTAATAAAAAAAAAAAAATAATTGTTACTAAATCAGTTGATCTGTAAGAAGGTGAATCCCCAAAATGAAACAGCAAAAAAAGTAAATATTAACAAAATTTTATTAACAATAATTACGGAACTAATAGTATTTTGTATTAATTATTTTTTTTTTTATACTGTTGATATTTCATGCTTCGCGAAGTATTTTTTTTCCTGAATACAATTAAGGAATAAATTAAATATAAAACATAAAAGGCTTCCGAAGATACTACAAGAATGGATGTAATATTCGATCCTTTTTTGGCATATTTTCGATTTGAATTTAATATTAAATACACATCTTCAAATCATCTCTCTGATTCAAGATCGTTTGCACTGTCTGAAGTTAAAACTTAAAGGCTTCGGAGTGTTAAACTCTTGAAGCTAAAGCTTAAAACATTAACAAATCTGAATGTTTCACTTGGAAGAATGTTAAGAAGAAAATAGGACAACAATTTTTATGAACTACGAAACAGATTTTTAAATTATGTTGGGCATTTACTCGAGTAAATGTTGCACAAAAACATAAAAAGCTTTTGTAACTCCTGCAAGAATCGTAAGTCTTTTGCTACGTTGGATTCAAATTTATGAACTATCGTCCATAATTTTGTTTTTTAAATTCCATTGACTTAAGACCTTATTCCCTTGAAATATCATAACAGGAATAGGTTTAAATATAATCATTCATAAACTTATTCTTAACCTCTAAAATATTGTAGAAATTTAAAGCTTAAATAACAACAAGAGTTTATAAATTATACATTTACAAGCCATTTTTTAACTAAATCAGAACAAGTTCAAAGCCGTTAAGTGTAAGGCAATTAAAAAAAAAAACTGTTAAACTAAAAAAAATAAATTAAATTAATTATTATAAAACTCTCACAAGGAAAAGCTTTCTTATGAATTTTATCAATACTGTGTCTGTATTTGCAGCAAGATTCGTTTAATCAGGTTTGGCTGATATTGCCAATTAATAAAATCTTGTTTAAATCATACAAAAAGGTTAATAAAAAAAATTAAATACTTGTTACTAAATCAGTTGACCTGTAAGAAGGTAAATCCCCAAAATGAAACAGCAAAAAAATTAAATATAAAAAAAAAATTAATAACAGTAATTACAGGGAACTAATAGTTTTTTATTATTTTGTATTAATTTTTTGTTACACTGTTGGTATTTTATACTTAGTGAAGTGTGCTTTTTTTTGCAAGTGTCAATTGAATTTAAATATATAATAAATAGAAAAATAAACAAATTATATTAAATTTGTATGCACAAAAAAAAGAGTTCACAGTGGTAAACACAGTCCGTCCGATCAACTAACCAACGTCTGTCCGTTTGTCTGCCTATCAGTTCAAAACTAAATAATCAAAACTAAACTTCCCAGCAAACGCAAATATTTAATATCAAATTGAGAGCGATTTGAAATCAAGTCCTTTCTCAAATGTCAAACGTTCGAAAATTATTTGAAAATAACATTAAAATAATAGCTTTCTCAACAAAAAGGGGAATTAATTGTCAAATTGAGAAATGCTATTATTATCAAATCATTGTTAAATGTAATTCTCAAACTTTTTCAAATGAGAATTGTGTATGCATGTGAAACATGTATAAAATTAAATTGAATTTTTAATTTTTTGTGAAGTTTTCTTTTGTATAGACTTGTAATTTTGTCCTATCAGTACACGTATCAATTAATTGTAAAATATTTGGTTTAATAATTTATTTATTTGTATATATTTCAATTTTTTTTCAAAAATCTTTAAGAATGATTTGATAATAACATTTGATATTAAATTGAGAATATACCACTTTTCAAATATTTGTTAACTTGCCTCTTTAGATTTATGAATGATTTGATAATAACATTTAATAACAACCTAGGAATATAATATTTTTCAAATATTTTTAAAGCTATCTTTAGGTTTGAGAATGATTCAATAGTAACATTTGATATCAATTTGAGAACGTACAGTTTTTCAAACGTTTTTGTCAAATAGTTATCAAATTCAAATCAAACTTAAAATTCAAACATTTACCTACATTTGAAACCAGTTCGAGAAACACATTTGATATGAAACGTTAAAGTTATTATATTTCAAACGTTTGACATCGTGTTTGCTGGGTTGAAGCAATTACACTCACATACACGTACGCACTCTAAACATCACATTAGCAAATAGCTCACACAAAAATTATATTTTAAAAATCAAAAAATAATATTTGGTGGGATTTACATTTTTTTTGATTTTTTTTTTTTTTTTTTTTTTTTTTTTTTTTTTTGTTGCCAGTGTTTGTTGCCACTGATGCACAAAAACAACAACACACTTTGCACCGCCATCAGTTTATAATTTGAGAATGTATTTAATTTACACAATTATCACACACAAACATACACACAACCTCATATATGATTTTTTTATTCACTTTGTGTGACAAAAAAATATAATAAACGAAAAACATACAAAGTGCTGAAAATATTCCAACAGCAATTTAAATCATTAAATTATAATTTTCTCTTATCGATATAAAAAATAAAATAGACCCTAATTGTCACTCGTAAAACTCACTAATTTTTGTAGTGATACGTTTTTGAGCAGATCATGCAGTCTCACTGGTTCTCAAATTTTTTTATCAACATATATTTAAAAGACTTGCCATATATCATTCACGTATATATCTTCACCTAAAATGCAAAAGGCCATAATAACCATAATTTTTAATTTTTGCTTCAAAATTAAGCAATTAAGTAAAATTTTTAATCATTCATTTAAAGCGAAAATAGGTAATGCAGAAAACACTCTTGAAATATATATATATATATATATATATATATATATATATATATAAATTTTATATATATATATATATATATATATATATAAATTTGTGTATATGTAGCTTGGGTCAGTAGATTATAATACAGTAAAAAACATTTCATTTTTCAGTGGTTACGGGCTATTGAATTTTAGTTGACGATATGTATATTGCAATTTCGAAACATACTATAAATTTTAAGATATTCCGATAAACATTTTGAGGCTAGTTCCACTAAAGATCTTATAGCTCCCCAAATTTTAAATCAATTTTAGATTTTCAAACTATTCTAGAAAACAAAAGCTTTTTAGCTATGTATATATCTATAAGTACCCTTTAAACATTTGGAAGATAAATTTGTTGCCAATCTTCCAGACGTCACTTATTAGTAACTTCTATATGATTGTCGGAAGATTGTGTGAAAATTAGAAAAACATACGTCTTTTTTGTGACTTCTGGATGATTGTCAGAAGTGTTTTCGAAATTTACAAAAACAAAATATGTTGCTATCGTCCTTTCATATTCCAAAGATATACTTTAAAGTAACTTCTGGAAGATAATATAATGACAATTCGAAATTTAACAAAAACAAAAAAACATTACTATTGCGCATTGATCTTCTTAGCGTATGTTAGGAAGATTGTCAGTTTTTTTTTTATAAAAAGAAAACAATACAATAAAGAAGCAGGTAAAACATGTATTTCAGTAGTAATTTAACTTAGGTACAGTTTGGCTATAATAAATATAAGACGAACAATTTTCCTCACAGTTAAGTGTTCCATTATCAACAAAGGATATTTTAAAAAAGAAAGCAAATCTCATTAACATTTTATTTACTAAAACTAAAAAATACAGAGAAGTATTTGCATGTGAAAAAAATCCAAAACTTTGCTTGTAAATATGTCTTGTCACATTCTGTGCATAAAAAGTAATATAAATATAATTTAATTTTAATAGTTTTGGCGACTCTTTTTAGTGGGAGTTAGTTCATATTAGAAACTGAATGTGAATGTACCTGAAAAACTGATTTTTTAAAAAAATGTTCGCTCTTGTTTTCCAAACTTTGAGACTATCTACTGCGTTGACTGTTTTGGGCACATCAACGAGACAGCGCAAAATAAGTATAATTACAACATGTACCAATTCCTGTCTCAAAATTTTTATTCCGTTGAGGGGTTCACAGACCCTGCCCAAAAAAACATAAAATTTTAAAAATTAAAAAAATTTCGTCATCAAATTCAACTTCCCTCTTATATAAAACTGTTGAAAATCTGTACAATAACAAAGAATGTGTATAATTTATCCACGAAGTCTGATTAATCCAAAGAGATTAGAATCGAATGAAAAAGCGAATGAGAACAAAAAGTGTAGAATGGAAAAAAGTTAAGTAATTTTAAACCCTTTTTCTAAGTTTTTGAACTTTGAACAACAATCATAATTACAAAATCAAAGCTATGGTGCTAAAATTTTGCACTCTATTAGTTTCAAGTCTAGTAAGTAACCCTTTTGTTTAAAGTAATAATACCACAAAACTTATTAAAGAATAAAGTCAGTTTCAGTCAGGTTAAAAATTTTTGATAAAGGCACATACACAATATTTTATACAGCTTTAATCTTTTAATCAACTGAAGATATAAGGCATCGCTTTTAAGGAACTGATCTTTGAAAATATAGTTCAATTTCAATTTAACTTGATTTTGGTTTCTAAAATAGGACCGAAAGTACAGTGAATGTCGTATTTTAACTAATTTTTGTTGATAAATCACCTGCAACGAAAATACATTCGCATTTTATACAAATTTTGTTTCTAATTAAAATACCAAATTATTTCTATAGAATTTTTTGTGGAATTTTGAAGCTGTCTCCTGATCTTAACAAAATATTTAATATAAGATGGTAGTACAGCGTAAATTATTTTCCACTAAAAAATACATATTTTAAAATTTTAATTTTCATGTAAAGAATAAAATTTAAATTCCCAAAAATTTTCGATAAAAAATATCCCAGAAATTTCCCGAATAAGAACCCTAGTTATAAATAATAGATGTTATTTTGTTTTGATGTGTTTATTTAAGCGAATAGCTGCATCAGGTATGAAATCGATCGTACTTTTTTTGATACTATTTAACATTCAAAAGTACCGATGTTCTCCCTCGAGTCTTTTGATATTCTCAAACAGTTGGTTATTATACAATTCCATTCATAAATGAAAATATATTTTGGAGATATTTAATATCTATTTTTTTGAATAAAAACTTATAATAGTATTTTATGTATTTTTTATAGAGATCTTCCGTTCAGATTTACACACTTGCTGTTCAAAAGTAATTATGGTATTGTAGTGACCAGAGTAACCAAAAATATGCATTATAAAAAGTGCTCTTAAAATCGAAAAATATGTCCTTAAAAACAAATTTGCTCTTAAAAACTTAAATTATCGAAAATTCTTGCCAAAAATAACTTGATTTTTATTAGAAACTGCTAAAAATATTTCCTTTATGCACTTAAAAACATTTAATAGTAATACATTGTATTAGGAAATGTGCAAAATTTTTCTCTAATATAAAGTTTTTCTAAGAAAATATGACATATTTTATATTTTGCTAAGCCCAAAAAGTGCAAAAATTTGCTGTTAAGACCAAAATATTCAAAAATATGCAGTAACAAAATCGATGCCAAAATTATTAAAATTGTCTAAAACTAACAGTTTGGTTCATTTGAAAAACAGGAAAAAGATTTTTTGCCTTGGTGATGATTACCATTGGCTAAATACTGGTGTTGGCGTTCCCAAAAAATTAATGAAGACAATTCAAATATGTTTATAGGGCAAATAAATTACATTATAGAAACATTTGTGATGTAAGGGGATCTTTTAATCTATAAAATAAATTAATTTTTTTTTTTTTTTTTTTTTATAAATATACTACAAATTGCAAGTTTTTATGTTATGTAAATCGAATTACAGTGAAAAATAGAATAAGTGAAAATGTTCCAAATTGTAGAGATATCAGATAACGTATTATTTTTTAACAAAACTAAGTATTAAGTGCTTGCATTTTATTAATTGATCTATGAAGACTTATTTTTCTTAAATATTATTTCATAGACAGGGCCATTTTATAAAGATCTTCATATTTTTCTATAATTTTTAACCTAACTAAAGCCATTAAATGATTTAGTATCATATTTAATCCTTCATTTTACATTCTTTGAGTTTTGCTCTAAAAAAATAAATTACTACACAAATTTTTAATTTTAGTACTCCACACTGCAGTGTGCACTGGTCAAAAAACTATTTTTTTTTTTTTGCAAAAATTCCAAGATAATAATTTAAGAATTTGTAAAAAGTGAATATATTTTATAAATTATAACAGACCAAGTAATCATGAATGTGTATTAAAAGATATAACATGGAAACGTCGACAATCTGATCTAATATTTTTCTTTAATATTTTTACTGAAATAGATTTATAATTATAAAAGCTGTATTTCATTACTAGAAAAATATATAAAATGTTGTATAATGTAAATTGCAGGAGATGTATTTTAAGAACTTTATTTAACATTTTATTCAAGTCATGTATTTGTCATTATTTTTTAGTTTTATGGTCATATGCGTTGTTTATTAAGATAATGTATAACTTTGAAGGATGAAAAGTTATGTTTAGGCATGAACTTGCACGAATGTAAAAACGCTATAGTGTTCGCCAAAGCGTTTACTTTATGTAACAATTTAAACAGTGCCAACTCATGCAATCCAATTTTCTTCCAGTTAAATTTTGCTAAACCTGAGCGAAAATTTCTTGGTTTTCACACACAATTAGGAGGAAATATTATGTTCTAACCTATTGGGTAGTTCACTAATCAATAAAATAAAGACTTGCAAATAATTAAAATGTGTACTCTGTAGGTGAAAGAAGTACCATTTTCATTTTTCATCCCTGAGCTGCTTAAATCCCCGAAAAATTCATATGGCAACTCATTATTATGGCATTAAACCTGCCATATAAAAACATAAGAAAAAGCTTTAACTATTTAATGAAACTTTTAACTCATGAATTGACAAGTATTTAAATTTAATGATTGAACATTTAACGGAAACAAACATTAAATATTATTTTATCTGTTTTAATTTGAAAATGGATTAATTCACAAACATTTCAATAAACAACATTATCACCAAGAGTTAAAAACACAGGCACAATAATGAATAAATAATTATACATATGTATGTAATAATTATATCTAAATACCCTTTAATGTAATTGTGTGATAAATTGAATAAATTTGACAACTATATTTACAGTAACAACTACAAACAACATACTAATGTAATTCCCATTTTGACGTTTGAATGAAATAAATTGAATTGTTCTGCAAATAAAAAACACATACACACACATAAACACATAAATAAATAAATAAAAATTATTGCACCAAATTAATAATAAATAAATTTAATTTGTACCAACAACAAATATGTACGACAAAAGAACAGCAGCAACAACAACAAATGTCCATTTAAACGCGCGATAACGCCAACCAAAAACAGCCAATGACAATTAAAAATAAAATAAAACAATAAATAAATATATAATAAATATATAAATTTCCGACTCATACCAAACACTCAACTTCCGAATTCATAAGCAATCACAGTGTTGGAACATTTGTGCTCTACTCCAAACCACCAACCATACCACACCAAACTTTACTCTTAGACAACAATTTACTCAGCATTTCAGCGAGACTTCAATTTGTTTTTATTATTTTTCTTCTTTAAGAGAGAGTGTTGTTTGTATGATTCTAGTTTTCTGGCAATTTTTTCACGTTATTTAATTCCTTACTTCTTTCGATTTAACACAATTGATTAGTTGTATTTAACTAGTCAAAATATTAATAACAATTTAATAATTAAAATAACAAATATGTGAAATATTAAAACAAAAATAATTACTGAAAAAAAAAAATAAATAAATTAAGAAATACAAAAATAAAATTAACATTGAAAATATAACTGTTCATAGTACAAAATAAATCTAATTAAAACCGTAACAATATTCTTGCCAATTTTAAAGAAAGAAATTTCAATAAAATAAAGAAACAACAGAATTAAAGATCCTAAATTATTTTCTTATCAGTTAAAGAAAAAAATTTAAACAACAAAAGTTCCTAACGCAAAAACTTACACGCAAAAAAAGTATTTATTTAAAAGAAAGTAAAAATGTTTATAAAGTTATAATAATCAAAATAATAAATTAATTTTTTTTAAATAACAAAAAACAAAAGAAATTAAAAATATAAAAAATAAAATATCAAACGAGAAACAAAAAATATGACAGCCTTTGGTTTAGTTCTGTTATCAGTAATGGGTAAGTCGAGTTATCAACATGATAAACATACTTGTTCATTAATTTATTTAGTTATTTTTTATAAATCTTAAATTATAGTAAGATTTTAGTTTAAAAAAATAGTAAAATAGGCTAAAATCCTTTTTAAGTTCTTCGTTGTTTCGAAATATATTTTTTTGGTGCGATGACGATATGTCCTTTGTGTTTTTATACAACTTTTCAGCAAAAAAAAATATGAATACATATTCTTTTGAAAACTTTGGAACTAATCCTGATACTTGACAAAATATTAAAATTAAAAAATTTGATACGATATACAAACTTGTGAAAATTATGCAGGAAAAAAACTCTTCTTGCAAAATCCTTTTTCAAGTGCCAATAAACTTAAAAGCAAGGCAACCAAAAAAAATATGCAAAATCATATTTTTTGATTCATCCGAATCAAGCAATTTTAAGAACTTTGGCATTAATTTGTTACCGCATACTTTTGCATATTTTAGTATTAACAGCATATTTTTGCATATTTTTGGCTTAACCGCATATTTTATCATATATTCCTATTTTTGCATATTTTCTACTTAAGAACATAAGTTTGCATGTATACATAATTATACATATTTTACACTTAACAGAACAATTTTGCATATTTTGCTCCCAATAAAATTTTTACATAATTTGCCATTAAACACTGATTAAAAATCCAATTTTTTTTGACAGAAATTCCAAAATAATAAATTAAAAAATTGTAAATAATGAATGTATTTTACAAACAGGGCAAGTTTTTCAAGCTGATTTTTTTAAGATGATTTTTTTTTAAATTTGATTAACTGATTTGTATTTTGTAAATTTTTTAATACTTCGTATATAATCGTACAAAAAAATGGAGAAATAACAAAAGTGACTATCAAGGTCTATTTACTTTTAGTTTAATTTTTTTTTTATAAGAAACCGAAAACTATCAGAATTTTAAAGTTAGATAAATACTTATTTATACATATTTATGTAAGAGAACACATGAAATTGTTTATTTTTCTTTGCATATTATCCGATTTTTTTTTTTTTGTACTTTTTCAAGAGCATATTACCACTTTATTCGTGCATATTTAAACTTGCCCTGTTTATAAATTATAACAGACGAGGTAATCAAGAACATACATTAAAAACATAATGTAGCAACGTTGACAGTCTGACAAGGCATTCAAGTTGATAATAATTAATATTATTGTTAAAATTTTTATTTAAATGGAGTTAGAATTATAAAAGCCGTATATCATTACGAAAAAAATACATAACAATGTTTTATAATGTAAATTGCAGCCTAGGATATGTGTTTTAAGACCTTTATTTTAAAGTCGTGTATTTGTCGTTATTTTTGAGGTTTGTGGTCATATGGGTTGTTCATCATGATAACCTATAACATTGAAGGAAGAAAAGTTATGTTTGGGCATGAACTTGCACGAATATAAAAATATGAAAGTGTTCGCCAAAGCGTCTATTTTATATAACAATTTAGATGAACTATTAGTAATCTTGTGTTCTTGTTTTTATGAATATCCAACATTATCCAAGCATGTGTTGTTTTATTCACTGGGAGCATCTTGTTTCAAAATTGTTGAAATAAAAAGGTGTTTGGATTAAATATCGTAGAAACTTAAAGATAAAAATGATTAGAGTTTCATTTATATAAATTATGATAACAATTTATAAATTATTATTTCTTATTGAATTCTTAAATGATTTTTATTTCTTCATAATTCTATCATAAAGTGA
The DNA here is from genome assembly GCA_932274085.1 of Protocalliphora azurea. Taxonomy (NCBI): domain Eukaryota; kingdom Metazoa; phylum Arthropoda; class Insecta; order Diptera; family Calliphoridae; genus Protocalliphora; species Protocalliphora azurea. The sequence goes on from OW026519.1 coordinate 9,352,496, forward strand.
TTAAGAAGGATAATTTATTCATAGTTTCTATTAAACAATTAATATTAATAACACAAATTACTGATGACAATATGTCTCCGAATATTAAAGAGTCTATAAGAATCTATTTTAAAATAAAAAGCTGAGACTGGGTATCAAGTATAATCATAGTGCTTTGTCTTAACGAATTTGAGATTTTTTAAAACATTTTTGTAATTAAAGTTGAAATTTGGTTTCTAAATAAGATGATATCCTAACTTTATAAAAAATTTAATTTAGAAACAATTTTAAATTGTACCAAATTGGACATTAGTGTAACATTGTAATTTTAGGTCTCGAATTGTACCCTTCAATGAACTAAAAATATTAGAAATTATTAAAAAACAAATTGGTTTTGAAATTTGCTTTATTGAAAAAATTAGGTAAAACATAAAAGAATTTAAAAGCAAAATTTGTGGTGCCGTATCTGCAACAAAATTAAGTTATTAATTTTTGACCAATATGCTAAGTCCGAAATCTATTATTATTTTTTGGTAACTTCAAAACCGGGAATTCATACAAATTCTGGACATTCGTTGATAACAATCAGCATGAAAAAAGTGAAACCAATTCTCCCAAAATCAAATCGACATTCTTTCAAACTAATTTTAATATAGTATAAATTAAATTATTTTCCTTAAAATTCCGATTATACTTACATATTTAGTAGTGATGATACATTTAATTTTAATTACATGCAGAACATTTTTTTATTTTATTAACTTTGTTAATAATTTATTTAAAATATGTCAAAAATAAAATCACCAATTATCGATTGTGAGCCCCAAATTTTATATTCTTAAATTAAGCCTGAATTTTTTAAATATTACAATAAAAATTTATTTTAATTACCATTATTTAGTAGTAAAATTTTAAAAAGTAATTTAAACTCGTTGGCCCCTTTTAATTTATTTAGTCAATAAAATTTTACTATTGTAGGAACCATTGTTTCATCACAATTAAGTTCAAAATATTAAGAACATTGAAATTCTATTGTATGACTATTTAGTTGTTTTTTAATATTGCTATAAAATATCAAGTATTATAATAAAATTTTTGTTCACGTAATTGTTTTCCAATGAAATGAAATAGAAAGAAATGTGAGGCTAATGCTATGTTCACATATAGAGGGTTTTTGAAAAACGAGTCGTTTTCTCAAAAAATACAAACAAATTGATTTGTTTTTTCATATATTTCAAAGCCTAGAAACATCTCGATTCGAATTATTTAATTATTTAACACACAAAAAAACATACAAAAAACAAAAAAATTATGAATGAATTATGAATGATATGTTCATAAATTTTATATATTTGAAATTGCATTTTTTTTTTTTTTTTTTTTTTTTTTTTGGAGATGTTCAAATAGGTTCATAAGATGTGCGTATGCCGAATATTAACAAAATCCGAAGAACTAAGAAACATTTTTGGCCGTTCTTTCGTGGAATGAACGATAATTTTTTAACAAACTATATAATTTTAAAATTAACTAATTTAGTTTAATTACAATATTTTCATTCATACAATTTAATAATAACTTAATTATTTTTATTTATCACTAAAAAAAATCACTTTTTCCAACAAACTGCTAACAATGAAATAAAATGATTCTCTAATAATTTTCATAGTTGAAATGACAATGTGAGGATTTTGTTTTGACATACAATCAATCAAATTTTTATTCCAATATTAATCTCTTTTACTTATGAGTGAGAAAGAGTATGTATGAGCATATAATTTACTTTCATAAATTTTAGCTCATTTTTATACCCTACACCATCATAGGTGGTTGGCTGGCTGGCTAGCAGGTCGGCTGGACGGCTAGCTGGCAAACCAAGTAAATCTTGTTCACAAAGCACGGGCCGCAATTTTAAAGACGAAGCGTATTAAAATTGGTTGTGATCGGTCCATTATATCACCTAACCCTCATACAAATGTACTCCCGGAATAAAGTTTAAAGACTCAAAAATACCTTAAAAATAAGAATATTTTAAAGAAATTCGGTGCAAAAAAGTCCTGTACAAGTATTAATCTTTGTACCAAATTTTATGAAGATTGGTCCACAATTAACCCTCTCCGAAAATCACTTTAACGTGCATAAATCCCAGACGAATGTTAGAATGAAGTTAATATTCGGCACACATAAGTTTTATATAAGTAGAAACAACATTGCCAAATTTTATGAGAATCGGTCCATAATTTACCATAGCTTCCATACAAATCCACTTCCGGCAATCGCCCTAAAGGGCATAAAATCATCTAGATGTTAGTATCAACGCATTATTTTGTATTTGTATATTTTACATTTAATAAATTTGGCCACCGTGTAATATAAGTCCCCTTCCCGATTTTTTATGCTCGCACACAATGGTAGGGTATCATATAGTCGGTCTTTCTTACTCGTTTTTATACAACAAAACTTGATATTGGTTAAAGTCTGTTATGATTGTGTATATCTAGGGTTTGATTAAAATTAAAAGTGATTAAAAAAATTTTGTTAAATAAAGTTAGTTAGTTGATATGTATTATTTAATAAAAACAACGATTTAAAAAAAAGAACCGCTTTTAATTTATATTAATTGTTTTTCATTTTTTATATAAATTTTTTATAGTATATGTATAAAATATTATTTTTTAACTTCTGGTATAATTAAATAATATGCATTAATTTTTGTAATAATATTTTTAAGTATAAAAAAAATATTTAAATAAATTTTGCTAAAGTTTTGTTCTTTTAAAAGATACATTTTTTTTTTTTTTTTTTTTTTTTTTTTTTAAAATATGATATAAGTTTGTTATTCCGTGTGTAACAGTAAGAAATATATGATTGATATATATCGTTGCCCTTATGAAATTTTGAATCAATTCAGCTATATCCATTAGCCCGTCCATCTGCAGTAAACATTCTCACATCCAAACTACTAACCCAAATTAAGTGAAATTCTCCTGTATTGTTTGTTTTCCTAAGCAGTTTACTATTTGAAATCAATTCAATCGGTTCAGTAGAAACAAAGTTAAAGGAAAAAAAATTGGACCAACGTGCAAAAAATGGAGATTTTTTTATAATTTTCAAAGTACCATTTCTACTATTTTTCTATTTAAAATCACTAAATATTGAGTAAGTTATTACAATCTGTTTCAGACAATTTTAAGAATTTTGGCATCGATTTGATACTGCATATTTTCGATTTTTTTTCGTTCTAATATCATACTTTTGCATATTTTGGGCTTATCAGCATATTGTGACATATTTTTTGCAGTAATTGCCTGTTTTAGCGATTATATGTTTTTGCATATTTTTTACTTAAGAGCATAATTCTACATACGTTCCACAAAAGAGCATAATTTTGCATATATTTTACACTTAAGAGAAAAATTTTGCATATTTTGCACGCAATAGAATTTTTTGCATAATTTGCCATTAGTGACATTTTTTACTGTTTTTCAAATCCGATTCCCTAATAATTTTTATAGTATAAATTGATAAAAATTTTGTAATATCCTGACACAATATATTAGCTTTGAATATTTTAAAGTGCAAAAAGAAAATAGTTTTAAGCAATTTTTAAAAAAAGATTTAAAATTTACCAAGAAAAAGTAATATTTTAAGAGCATATTTTTTAACTTTAAGGGCATATTTTCCAATTTTAAGAACATTTTTTATGCGCATAAAATATTTTTTAGATCATATTTTTGGTTGTCCTAGTTAATACCAAAAGTCTGTTGAACTGTTGAAGCCCTGAGATATGCTAATATTTATGTTCTTTTATGCCAAAAATTGTTTCTAGATCCGTTGGAAACGAACGCATTCCAATCGCTTTATAGAGTCAAAAAAAGCAATTTTTCACAAAATGAAAATAAAAAAAAAAACATTTCACCAAAAACCCGTTTTATACTAAAATCGTTTTTTTACCAAAAAAAATTATAGTGCATAAAATAATCGCAACCGGCGAATATATCACTCAAAATTGTTTTTTATTTTTAGAAACGTAATAAATTATTTCATTTATTTTTATTTTATTTATTTATTTAATGGTCTTGCAAAGTTGCAAGGGGTAGCTTGGAAAAAATTACAGATTTTTGTCAAAAAAGTTAAAATTTTTCCTGAAAAGTAACATTTTCGGAATTTGAAAAAATAAATAGTCAATAGGTATTTATTTCCTATTCAAAAATTGGAATAAAATAATAATAAAAAATTTCGGTATAAATCAAGATCACCAGTAAGCACACTTGATTTTTAAATATTGTTGGTAGATTCAGTAGTGCTCTTAATTGGGATTAAAGTAATTTAAAAATTCTCCTAGTTTACGAGTTATGAGCCTATAAAATTTTGATAAATTATATTAAATGTTTAAAAGTACGTAAAAACATCGTTATAATGGCATATAACATGACCATATTCAATAAATATTTAAGAGGAAAAATTACATTATTATTGATTATATACCGATACTTACAAAATTTTTTGATTTAAAAAAAAAATTTATTCAGCAGTGTTCGATAAATATCGAGTAGAAGGTCCTTGAGGAGCAACATAGAGGAACCCTTATTGACGTTAAAAAAAAAACTTTTTAATTTCATCAGTGCTGGAATCTTTATTTGTTTCAAAATTTGCTTTAAAAGGTCCTTATTTTTTGGTATTCAACCGTTTACGATGATTTGATTTTATAAGTTTTATCAACTAAATACTCCCTAAACATATGCATTTTAAAATACGCTTTTTTACTTTTTTTATATTGTTGAACAATGACAATAGTCATCGGTGCTTAAATAAGTATATAGTCCTAATGTCTTGTTATCGAGAAGCATATGCTGCCAAAGTTTTTCCGTGAATAAAACTTTTTATTCTTTTAATAAATCAGTTGTGAACCTTCAGGTCAAAATATCTAGTCTTGTATAGGTTAACTATGGTTTAAAAATATTATTGTTAAAATCAAGTGTAATATTTTAATTTACAAAACAAAGACACTATTTTCTTAAGTGTGATAATTCGTCTGGATATTTTTTTATATGACAAATACTTCACGAAATCTTTCATTTGCACAAGTTTAGTTTTTAACACTGAGTCTTTCTCAAAAAAAAAAAAAAAAAAAAAAAAAAAACACTTTATATTTTGGATTCTAATATAGTTTTTAATTAAATCATATCTAAAGTTACTTTTTGTGTAATTTTATAGACAAAAATGTATTAAAAAACAAAATATGTATTTTCATCTGTCACGAAAGAAAGAAGATTGCCACGTACAAAAAAGGAATATATTTCAAATTTTGTTCTCTTCAACAGAAACGATGTGCTAGGAGGTAAATTTTTTTGAGAAAGTCGCAGAAAACTTCTAAATATTGGTAAATATTTGCCGTCAATGATATAATTTTTATACATAGTACTTAATTTTATTGAAGGGATCAAAAGTTACGAAAATACAAACAAAAAAACAAAAAAAAATGATATATGTTACGTGGAGCGTTGAAAAGATACGAACTGTTGTTATTTGGAACTATTGTATAATAATTTTTCTTTAAAAAATATGTTAAAAGCTCTTAAAACTTTTTCTCTACAAAGTAATTTCACCCTTGACTTTATTTTATGTTTATAATGATTTTGATCTTTAATCAAAAATAATTTGTAGTTTTTTGCTAACAATAAATGATAAATTAATAATGATTAAACTCTACTTAATTAAACTATTTTTAATCAAATATTTAAAACGTAAAATTTGTATAACAGATAAAACGTTTTTTGAAAAACTCAACAAAATTTATAAAAACAATTCATTCTCCCATTAAGTATAAATGAAACACATTTTTCTGCTCTCTCAACTCTTTAAAAGTAAAAACGTTTGTCGTAGAATAAAACTAGAACTTTATGTGAGGGGCAGTTGAAGCAAAATTTTCAAAAAATTTACTCATTTTTTTCAAAACACAAAAACAAAATATATGTGACTACATGCATTTTGTTGTTGCATGAATTAGGTTCTTGACAACTGAATTATGTTTTCGTCTCTCACGTAAACTTCTAGTTGTATTCTATGCGTTTGACAACATTCCATTCAACATTCTGTGGCAATTTGTAAGTAATTGAATATTATGTGCAAAAATAAAATATAAAAAATTACCATAAAAATTACCATAATGTGTAACAAATTATTATTATTTACAATGTATTTATTTTTTACTTTTTCTATAAAATTTTTATTAAATTTTATTAAATACATACATACACTCAATAGGGCAATTGAAGTGCTCGTGTTGATATTTATGTAAATAAATACAATAATATTTATTTGTTAGTACTAAATTTAAGTAGTATTTACCTCTTATCAATATAATAAAATCATTCTAAATCGTAAAATGTAGTTTTTTATGGTTATACAATTTTTTTTTTTTTTTTTTTTGCATTTTTATTATTAAACGTACTTTTTATAGAAATTCGAAAATATTCTTGGTTCTTGTTACTAATATAAATTTCTTTTCTATTTATGTTTGTAATATTTTTTTAATGATATTCAAAAAAATTAATATTTAAATAGAAAATTGTATTACATCCCAGAGATTTTAATTGAAGGACCCAAAGAATATACAAGAAATAAATATATTTCTACTAAAATTAAAATAAACATAAATGGTGAATTTTTTTTTTAACTTTAAAATGAAATTTTAATCATTATTATGTTTATTATGTAGAAAACCAAAAACATACTCTAAAAAAAATGTTTTATGCTCATAAAAGTGCTCTTAAAATTGGAAAATATGCCCTTAAAAACAATATGCTCTTAAAATATTATTTTTCCTGGTTAAATTTATATTATCTACTAATCATGCTTGATTTCTTTTTAGCAATTGTTAAAAACATATTTTCATTTTTCAATTGAAAATTACAAAATTGCTATGAATGCACAGTGGGGCAGAATCGAAAATTTTTAGAAATAATCTGTAACTCCTAATCGGCTGGTTCAATCTACATAATAGTTTACAGAGCCGTAGCAGAGAAATATACAATTTTAAATTTGGAAGGGGGACTCGACAGACACCTCAGGAGCGGAACTATTGGGGCTCAAAATAGGGTACCTCCGACATAGAAAAATTTCAACCGCTTACTAAATTTGTGTTTCTTATCCGATTTCAAGGAAGATGTAAAAACAGTCTTATTAAAGCTCCTGGTAAGGCCTATAAAAAAGATGGTTGCATGTGCTATTTATCCCTTATAGTTTTGAAGTTATTATTTTAAATTTCAACTATCCCAATTTTGCAAAATCATGGTCAAGTTTTTTTAAATATATAGCCCAATATTTTCATCCGATTTTGTAATTTTTTTGCAGTTAAAGAACAAAAAGAACAAAATTATCTATCGTATAAAAGAAATTTTAAGTCGATATCTTTTCCGAATCCAAAAATTACCCAAAATTTTTCGAGTGGCCTCACTGTGTGACGGTAAAAAAAGAATTCACTAATTTTCAAAAATGTAAAAAATTCTATAAAATAAGCAAAATTTTTCTCTAAAATTTAAAATATCAAAATTATGTTTTTTAGTGTAGTATATGCAAAATTATGCTTTTAACTGTAAAATATACAAAAATATGTAATTTAAATTGTTAAAATATGCTCTAAATTAAGAATTTTCTATGAAAATATGATAAAATGCAGCTAAGTCAAAATTATGCAAAAATATGCTGTTATGTCCAAATAATCAAAAATATGCTGTAACATATCGATGCCAAAATTCTTAAAATTGTCTGAAACGGATAAATAAGTACAGTTTGGTTCACTTAAAGCCCAGGAAAAAATATGATTTAACATATTTTTGGTTGCCCTGAAATAACAATTTAAAGACGCATTGTTTAACCTAATCGTCATCATTCTACGATTATTAGATTTGATGATATTTGTAGCTATCAAAAAAATAATTTTCTTCGGTATTTGTTTTTTAAACAGTTTTTAATCACTCCTGAATAATTTAACAATTTTAAGAAGAACTAATTATGCTATTACAACAAAATATTGAACGTACTTACGGAGAATAATAGAAAATGTAAACAAGTTAACGGTACTAATTCCAGTCCTTACAAATCGACTAAAATATTTAGCTTTTTGTGGTATTTTAAGGTCCAAAAAAGTTATAACCAGGGTAACTAAAAATGTGCTCTAAAAAGGTGTTTTATGTGCATTAAAAATACTTTAAAAATCGGAAAATTGCCTTTAAAATTTAAAAATATTTTCTTAAAATATAATTTTTTCTGATTAAATTGTAATTTGTCTACTTCCCCATGCCAAAAATGACTTTATTTTGATTAGCAATTACTAAAAATCTATTTCTTTACGCTTAAAAATATTCATGTATCCTGCAATTACAAATTTTCTAACCGAGGTTAATTGAGAAATTTGAATTTAAAAACGATTTTAGCAGTAAAAAGAAAAATGATCTAATTGCAAATCATATAAAAAAATTCTCTTTAGTGTAAAATGTACAACGTTTTGCTCATAAGTGTAAAATATGCAAAATTAAGCTCTTAGGCATAAATATGAAAAGTATGACATTTAAATTGCTAAGATATGATTTAAAATAAGGATTTTCCATGAAATATATAGCAAAATATGCTCTTAATTTCAAAATATGTTACAAGGAATCGATTTCAAAATTCTTAAAATTGTAAGCACAGGAAAAAATAGATAGATGTCAGGAGACGACTTCTGATAACTGAGACATAAATGTATCGTATAGGGTCCTAAATACTTGGCTATTGAAAATCATTGGAAAACACAACAAAAAAATATTTTTTTCGGAAGTCGACTTTTTAAAGAACCCACACAAGCTACGGTCTTCCTTCTATTACATATCTGTCAGAAAATTTCTGTATATTATTTCGTCAAAAACAAAAAAAAAATGTCAAAAGCCTAATTGTTCTTATAAATCCGTTAACTGAACATAAACATAATTAAAAAATATATATTAAATTTAAAAAAAAACAACAAAAAATCGAATCTTCATTAAAAACATAAATGAAATATAAATATTCACCAAAATATCGCATTTTCATCGAAAAAATCTAGTTTTAGAAAATATAATTTTTCACCAAAAAAAAAAAAACAGATTTTCATAAATAAAGAATTTTTATTAAAAAACTTAATTTTTATCAAAACCCGTTTTTTTAAGCTAGAGAAATGATTCCAAATAATGACCGCAAACAGGACCAAAATAACATATATATTTCTTAGTTGGTTGGTCTGATTGCGTTCAGGGCTTTTGTATTTGTAATATTAACTTAAAACCAAATCGTCGGAGAGCTGACGAAGTGTTTTTTTTTTTTACTTTTCAGGACAAAAAAAAATGGCAACACTGGTTATTATACTGCGCACTTAGTGACAAAATCGTACTTAAGTTCTTAAAATTTCTTTATGATTCAAAACTTAAGTATTCTTATTCCATACCTTAAAGTTTTCCTAAGTATGAAAAATGTTTAACGTCTTAAAAAATATTTATTGAAAATAAATAAAAAAAATGAAATTATTTTAAATGAATGAAATGAAATGAAATTATTTTAAATTTTAAAAAGATTTTAAAATATGCTGTAAATTTAGATTTTCTTTGTGATAAGATATTTTGCACCAACACCTTTTTAATTTTATAGCCCATAAGCTTAAGATTTCTTTACATCTTTAGTTATTTCAAAAATAAATTTTTTTAAATTATTAGTTTTTTATTTATTTTTGGTGCCATATTACGATTTTTAGTTAAAGAAAAATATTTGAAAAGTTGCAAATACATAAAACCTAGAATACAACTAGAAGTTTATGTGAGAGGCAGTTCAAACAAAATGTTTAAAAAAATGTACTATTTTTTTTTTCAAAAAATAAAAAGAAAAATACATGACTACATATATTCTATTATTGCATTAATTATGTTTCTGACAATGAAATTAGCTTTTTGTCTCTCACATAAACTTCTAGTCGTATTCTATGGCATAAAAGCTTAAAGCTCTTTGTTTATATTCTTGTCAACTTAAGTTTTAAACTGCAAAACGAAACATTACTTAAGTATGAGCTATAACTGAAATGTAACTTAATTAAGTTTTCACTTAAGTATACGCTAAGGAAACAGTATAAAAGTGGGACTTATTGCATAGCTTATGCAGTATGTATCTAAGGGGTGCTTTACAATTTAATTCTCCAGTAAAAATTAAATTCAAATCTAAGCAAAATTCATTTTACTGAAAATTTTTGTCAATCAATTCAAATCGAATTTCAGTACATTTTCTAATGCGAAGTAAAATACTGTGGGAACCCTTGAGCTCCACTATAGAACTCTAAATTATTTTCAATCAATAGTAATCAACTCAATAAAATCGAACCGAAAGATGTTACAAATAAATACACAAAATACACAATACATTTTTTTCCAAAATTTATTACAATAACACACTTAACAATTTGTTTTTAATTCCAGAAAAAAACTCTGAATTTTTTATCAATTAATCAATCAATTATTTGACTAAAATCAATTTTAAATTTAACAACTGTAATCTTTAAATCGACTGTTATTTTGTTACTAAGAAAAGGGGCTTTTTTCCTGTGTAAGAACATATTTCTAAGAAATTTTCACTTCATTCATGACTTTAAAAATAAATAGCATAAACAGATAATAAAAAAAAGAACTAATAGACTACTACGGTCACTATTGAACCCAACATACCACCAACCACAAATATTTTCATTTCAAAAAAACCCCCGAATGACCGACCACGACAATTGTGTTTATATTTAGTATAAAAATACTAGAACTTGAACTTTTTATTCGAATGCCAAACTTATAAAACAAAAAATAAAAAATAAATAAGAAACATACAGATAGAATAGTTATTGTTATTGGTTAAAGTATTTTTGTTGGTTTTCAAAGGCCAAACCCCGTAAGAGTGCTAAAAAACTGTACTGAGTAATAAAATTAACATAGATTAAATAGTTAAAACAAAATAATTAACATACTATTTAAAAAAGAATTGCAAGTTGTCGGTGTTTATAAAAACTTCAAAAACTTTAAATTAATGAATCAACAAATAATGTCTGTAGAAATTTTTCCGGATATTTATAGTAAGTTATTTATTATTCCATAATAAAAATACATAAAACATATTTAGAAATACCAGTTTCTAGTCACAATAGTAGTTATTCAAATATATGATAATTCTTTTGAAGCAAAATTTGCAACATTTATGTTAATTAATTTTCTAAATATTTAATTATGTTTTCTAATTAGTTTAAATAACTTTAAATAATTTGTTTATTCAGAATTTATACAAATTTATTTTTAACAATATTTACATATTTATATTATATGGCAACCTTCAATTTGTTTACTTTAGAATAAAAAAATTAAATAAAATTAAATAAACTATTATTTGTTATTCCGTTAATTTGAAATTAATATTTACAATTGAAAGAAAAGAGAGAGTGATCTGTGAAGCCAGCCAATACACAGTGGTTTCAAAACACTTTTTTTTGGAAATAATTCTGTTACTTACGAACAGTTGTGAAAAGATATATCTTAATAAAATTTTACATGGCCAGAGTTGTTGCATTTTCAAGTTGGAGGAACATAGATCCCTAGTGAGAGAATAAGGGTATAGGACAGACTACCAAAATGGGTATATAATTAAAAAAAATCTACAAAACATAATGTACGATTTAATTTCTAAAGAAAAAAAATAATAATAATGATAATAATAATAATAATAATAATAATAATAATATAAATTGTCTGCCAATTACTATAAAAATACACTTACATGTGGAATAATCTTTTTTAGTTTAATAGATTTTTAAATTTGAAAAAAAAAATTCTCTCGTTTTTTTATTTTTTTAAACTTGGTGGGTTCATTTTGAATCTTAAAATTAATACAAAATTTAAAATCGCAACAAAAATGATAAAAATACATGGGTATCGATAAGATTTTATATTAATCTGAATTTAAACTCGAAAAAGATCATAGTTAAAAAAGAGGTGGTAATATTTTTTTTACGTATAAATAATATTTTTTATACCCACTATGAAAAAAAAAAGGGGGGGGGGTGGGTATATTATGTCGAAAAAATCATTTAAGATCCTATAAAAATATATATATTCTGGGTCCAGGTAAGATTCTGAGCCGATCTAGCTATGTACGTCTGTCTATTGAAAGCAGGACAGGGCTCGGAGCGGACCACCTAGGGGGACGAAATTTAGCTCAAATATTTGTCTTACATAAGTTTTGTTTGGTATTGAAAATGGGCAAAATCGGTTCATAAAAAAAGATATGGATCAAATATTAGAAACACAAGGTGTCCGTTGTAACTTCAGTTCATACTTTTATGCTGATATCTTTTAAACAAAAGCATGTACTACAATGAAATTTTGTACAGATAGTTGGAGGATTGATGTAGTCTCGGAAACCGAAAATGGACATAATCCGCCCCCTTTACCACCCACCTCCCATATAAGGTAAAATTTCAAATTAGGCTGGCACAGAAATTTGCAGATGGGTATAACAAATTCGGCCAAACCGAATATAAAATTCTTAATTTTTCTATTTCAAATGCTTTCAAAAGAAAAAATATATTGCCAATAAAAAGTTATTTTCGTCTGAATTTCACTTATTTTTTTTTTTTTTTTTTTTCAAAAAAGTGGTAATACTCTGTCATTTGTAAATTATTTTTTGTTCCAACCTATAACACTTTTAAGTTTCCAAAAGAAAACTTAACATCGATGCGTATAAATCAAAACCTAAGACGTTTTAGCCAAGGATCTTCCCGCAAACACTATTTAAACCTGGCCACTTTTCAAGAATTTTTTTCACATTGAAAAAATTTTCAAAAGTCAAAACATAAAGATGTTATATTTCTATACCTTTAAATGTTAGTTAAACACAAGAAAAAATTTTTTAAATCATGCGTCAAACAGGCAGTTTGAATATTTTTTTTTGAAAAAAAGTTAATTTTTCAAACATATTTTCTCGGATTGAGATTTTGGCTATTTTAATATAAAACGAATAAAAAAAAATAGTATGCTTTAATATTTTCATATACCCCCAGCTAAAAAACGATCAAGTGCTTTCAAAAAGAACATTATCACCACTTCAAAAGTAGAACTGAACGCATATTTTGAGCTTTTCTGAAAGTTATTAATAATTACTTCCAAAAAAGTGAAAATAAATGTATTTTTACCAGAAAAAAGAAGAAAATTTCTAAGAAAATTAAAATTTCACAAATTTTGAAGCATTTTGATTATCTCTTAATAAGGCTAAAACAGAATTTTTATTAAAAATTTGTTAAGAGAAGTACTTCAAAAGCAATGAGCAAGAATTATAAAAGAACATACTTCCAATGACGACCATGGGTTAAAAAAAGTACTTCTGCATTTCTTTTTCAGCACTAAGTACTTCCTTCTAATGAGAACGCAATGTTAAAATCATGACTATTTCAACTATTTTTCAGTTCTTTTTTTGCTGGGATTAGAAAAATAATATATAAATTTGTTTCACAAAAAAAAACACAACATATAAGAATACATATATTTATATATTTTTGTATGTATATACATATATGTACAAAAAACAACAAGACTAAAAATCATAATACTGCTGTTGTCAACTAAACTGCTTGCTTATACAAAAAACAACAACACTAATAGTCATTGCAATGCTTAATATAAATGTTTGTGTGTGTGTATATTATTAACAATTTTTTTTTTTTTTTTTGGGTTGCTTATGAACCAATTTGATTGATTCAAAAAACGAAATTTTAGAAAAATATTTATGATCGATCTATATAAAAACGAAATCCGTAACTTAAACAAGGGCTTCAAAAAGTCAAAAATGCATTTTTCCCGATTCCTCGGTTATTATTGGACCGATTTAGTTAATTTCTTTAGCATAAAAATTCAGAAAAAATTTCCATATCTACTTTTAAAAACCAAGTCCCTAGCTTTATAGAGGCTTCAGAAAAAAAACGGTTTTTTGACATTTCAATAGTAAAATTTGTGGTTATCGGTGGATTACATAAACACCATTTCAACTGACAAACGGACGGATGGAAATCGTCCTATCGACATCTTTTCTTATTAGGATCCAAAAAATATAAACTTTCTTGCTCTTCGATGAAAATTGTGGAAATTACAAACGAAATGACAAACTTATATATAACCTTTACACCTGTGGTGAAGGGTAAAAAATTATGCTTTTGTTTAATTTATTTAACAACTATTTTGTATATATATACCAAAATTTCAATAGCATATATGAAATCATATAACTTTAATTTGAGTTAAAATATTAACATGATTTCTATAAAGAAAATAGGATAGAAGGGGAACCATTCGCCTCTCTTTTTTACATGGCTCTCTTCTCATAACCGTAAGCAATATATGTAAACTTTCTTTTGTCCAAAAAACTTAAATATATTGGCTTTAATTTAAATCCTGAATATTTCTCCTTTGTATTAATTTTCTTATAAATTTCTAAAGTGAAAAATAGTACTCCTTCCAAGTTTGTTTATATATAATATTTCTTATTTTATTTCAATACTGCAATTTACAAAACATTAAAAAAATAAAATGTAAATAATTGAAATTTATGTTTTCAAGAAATTTGGCAATGACAATGTTCCTCTATTTCAAATGGTCCCCCTTCCATCCTTCCAAATAAGTTAATTTTCAGGTTTTCAGATAATGTTATAAAGAATTTAGACCTTATTTTTTATTAATTACACTGTGCTAGTCGCAAATTTTAACAAGCTGGGCACCCATTGCTAAAGCTAATTCAATGGTTGCAGTTGAAATCAATGCCGCAGCCATTCTTCGAAGTTAACACTCGTATTCGCGATATTTGGGTTTAAACTTAATTATGGAAGTACCACAAATTATAGAAAATTATAAATAATTGGACATAATTTATGTATATTACACATTAAATCGAATGAATATATACTCCAGTCATAAATTAAATCAATTTCAGCCCGATTTTTAATGTCTTATATCTATGTTTGATGCTCATTGGTATTAATATCTTTGTTAGTTTAAAGTGTTTTTATTTAGCGTTTAAAGTATATTTTATAATAAGAATTATTGATCCTATACTTCAATAGAATCTTACTTGTTTATTTTGTTTAAATTGAACAACTAAATTATTACATTTAAGCAAAAAAATTAATTTTTCTAATTCCTTTTTATCCTTTTAAAATTGAATATCTCAAAAACGAGCGCTAACTTTTAAAAACGGTTAACACCATTAAATTCAGCGTCGTCGATTTAGTTTTACCAGATGGGTGCCCATCTAGTTAATATACTAAATCTCATTTTCGAACACAGTCTTTTCAATCAACTTCATTTCTGAAGCTTGTATTTTTGTAAATTACTACATTTTTCGTTTAAGTTGGTTTTTTTTTGGCTCTTTAAAGATTCATATCGAATTGTCCTACTTCTAACTTACCAAACAACTAAATTTTCAGTTTTACGAGTAATTTTATAAAGAAATTCGACCATTTTTATTAATTATCAATCAACGTAATTTTTGAAGCTTGCATTTATTAAAATTACTACGTTTTTCGTTTAAGTTGGTCCTTTAGAGATTCATATATAGTTGTAAGTCTATAAATAATATTGTATTTAGGGAAAGTAAATACGCCTTCAAAGAACTATTAAGCAAAAAGTCTGTTCCAGAATTATTTTATAGTAATTGCAAAATTAAATACTGAGGAAAAAATATAAAGACGTCATAAGGATTTTTAAATAACAACGGATTAAAAATAAAACATATTAAAGATATATAAAATATTTAGTCTTAGGGTTAAGAAAACTTGTTTACAGAACAACAATGTTCTCTTTGATATAATTTTAAAGTGTTAGTAGTTTTATATATGTTATTAATACCTTAATAATTACTTACTAATGCTAAGCTATTAGTCATTAATAGTATAGCAAAGTTTTGAATAATTTTAAAATTAAACAGTTTGTTTTAGAAAAGAAACATTTGAATTAAGAATGAAAATTATTTAGTTGGCATTACTGATTTCGTTGTGTCACATAAATCTTATTTTAAGTTCAGTGTTGCCCATCATATTCATTTTAAAGCTTTCGTTTGGAAGAATGTTTTTTCTTCTTTTTTTTGTAATTAATATTTTATAATAATTACATTAAATTTAATTACTCATTCACATTAAGTTTCAAGTTGTTTGCTCTTAACCTATGTTCACATTTGGCAAATATTTGATAAAAAAAAAACAGTGTCAAACAAAAATCTATAAAATGTCAGCAATGGTTAATGATAAGTAAAAAATAGTTTCCCATTAAAAAAGATAAATTAGAAAATATTTTATGTAGTAGTTACGTCATTTTGGTCAAATATTTGACTAGTCTGAACGTACTAGTGTCTACATTAGGCAAATTTATATCAAAACAAACGTCAAAATCAGTGCGAATATATACAAGGTAACCTTAGTTAAACAGTTGATTATTATTTTGGTTGTTACAGTTGTCAAACTGCATATATAAAAAACAATAATGAATACGCCATATTGTTGTTTTTGTGCAACTGTTGCCACCTTTCACAAATTCGTGTTAAGTTTGACGTTTGTCTTGATAAAAAGATCTCTAATGTAGACACTATGTTAGAGAAAACAGATATAAAGAATTTATTTTTTTGTTTTATTATAATTGCGTGACCACCAGAGACCTGCGCCGAACGGCTGAAATTCGGCCGAGCCCACCCGCGGGAAAAATTTCGGCTTTACTCGGCTTAAAAGCAGCCGCCATTTTTAAATTCTTTTTGAAAAAATATGTTAAAAATGAAACTTTTTTTATTATTTTAATGCAGTATTTGCCATTTATGTTGTATTTAAATATGAAAGAAAAATATTTGCATCATTTTGAACTTCAAATAATTATAAATCCATCAAGTATTT
Source organism: Protocalliphora azurea (assembly GCA_932274085.1). Taxonomy (NCBI): domain Eukaryota; kingdom Metazoa; phylum Arthropoda; class Insecta; order Diptera; family Calliphoridae; genus Protocalliphora; species Protocalliphora azurea. The sequence goes on from OW026519.1 coordinate 9,369,432, forward strand.
TTGGTGACTTATAATTGATTATTTTTTATGCTAATACTGTAAAAAAATAATATTAACAGTTGCTAATAAATTTTAATCAACCCTAATCGGCATCCCGCGAGATATCTAAGAAAACTCGTACACAAGATTTTGTCAGCTAATAAATTACTTCTATTCACTAATGATATGTGTTTGGAAATTATCAAAATAATTGATATAAATTCCATTATTTATTGTACTTTTTTCTTTCTTTAGCATATCTTAAGAATTGATATTTTTTCATATCGGAGGAGACCATTTCTTATTCTAATATGCAAACAATTATTCTAATATTTTATGTAAAAATCCAAAAATATCCTTAGATCACTAGCATATTTTTTTTTATATTTTTTCAATAAATTAATAATTCTGCATATACTTTCGCTGGAAAAAACCTCGTCCTATTTTTATAAACAATGTTAATCAATGGGGCATGAAAATATAAAATTTTTAGTTAGAAAAATATGTGTGTAATATCAGCCACTGACCACTTGTTTTGCAAAAAAATATTGGGTCCTATAAAAAGTATCCGCGGCTTTTTGGATAAATTTTCTTCATTAAAAATCAATTTTAATTAAGTTCAAATTCACCATTTGACAATTTTCGGGTAGCTTCATAATTCTATCGCTGCAGAACTTCCGTAGTTTATCAACGAAGAACTTAGCCAAGTGATTTTCAGCGACTCTTTGGTTTTACCATCAAAGAACTAAAAAAAAATGGTAGTAAGACGGTACAAGGTGCGGGCTATACGGAAAGTGCAATCTAGTGCAGTAAATTTTTCGCGGTTCATCGCAAATGTGTGTGGCCAAGCATTGTCGTAAAGAAACACAAAACCTTTTCTGTTAGGCAGTATAATTTAGAATTGATCGTTTCGCCAGGTTGTAGCAGCTCATAATAAATAATTCTCTTCCAATCCCACCAAACACTCAACACTCAGCTTTTTACCACGATTTTTTCGCTTAATGTTCTCGTAATGAACCCATTTTCCATCGCCTTTAATTATTCACTTCAAAAATTACTCGATTTGTTGCGTTTAAGCAGCGTTTCATTGATGGTAATTCGATTTGCGTGCCAATCTTGCTCCACTGGATGCAAAATTCATCCACTTTTTTCAGTGACTGGCCGACAAGAGCAAAGTCAGAAATGGATTCCGGAACGGAATCGAGAAAACTACTTCCGCGTCGCGCACAGTGGTTCCAAAACGATTTTTTTTTTTTTTAATAATTCTGTAACAAGTTAACGGTTGGTGGCTGAGGTGTTTTCCAGTTGACTTGCAGCTGCTCAACGCCCTAGCTGGTCACGGGGGTAGAGGGTAGACCTCCAAAGTTGGTAACGAAATTGTACTTGAATTCAAATATAACGGCTTTAACGGCTGGTTTAAAGTTAAATGTTTCTCGACGTACCTACTTATGTTAACAGCAGTTAATATATCTGCAGAAATTATTAACATAGTTCTAAACATACAACATTGAATAAAAAGCTTTCACCATTGTTTGTAAGTATGCCAACACTAAATGTTGAAACTGTTAAGAACATTGTAGAAAGAAATAGACCTTTCAGAAGCATCTAGTAGGTAATATAGTGTATATAAATTGGCCGTGAGAACACCGTTGAGTCAGTCTAATTGGAAGCGTCGTTAAGTAAAGACAAATTAACTGCCTTGGCTGTATAATCTTGTGCATTATTAAAGTGTGCTGTATAAAGTGTGTAATTTAAGTGTGTGTGTATATTAGAACACAAGTGACTATTTAAACTGTTATTGTTGTACATTTTTAAATAGAATAAAGAGTCGTTGCAACTTTTAAACTACTAAACTGCTGTTATTTGCAATCAACCGTTTTTAAAAGGTAAAAACGTAACAATACTTAAAAAAAAACTAGGCCAAAAATGGGGGAAAAATTTGCTTCGACCTAAAAATCTCTTAAACTAAGAGATAATTTACACATGTAAGCATGTTTTTTGTAGAGATTTTCACACCACCTAGAGACAAAAAACTGCGAATACTTTTTATATCACCCAATATTTGCCGTTATTTGCTCTTATACGTGTTTTATAAGAGAAAACAGCATCAAACAAAGTAAAAAGTATTAAAATTATTTTATTTAATGATTACGTCGTTAAATATTTGACTAACCTAAGCGTACCTTAAGCCTAATAAAACATAAATGAAAAATCTTTCAAAAGTTCTTTAAAATTGCTATAAATAGAAACGTAAATTATTGTTTTCTCCACCGAAAACAAATCAAACTTTAAAACTATTGATTTATAGTTTTTTTTTTTTTTTTTTTTTTTTTTTTTTGAATAGTTTGCCCGCAAACAACATTAAAACCTTTTAATAAACATATAAAGCGTGGTTTCAAGTTTAATTCAGTAAAGTTTTAAATTCATTTTACGCAATGTATACATAACTGTTAAAAATAGATTAACTAAAGATTCAACAATAGTTTTTTTTATTTTATTTTTTATTTTTTGCAAATAAAGCCATAAAAGGAATCAAACGAAATCGTGTTGATTATTTTTAATTAAAAATTAAAAAACAAGCCAACAACTTCAAAAATATTAGATAACTCACAGTTTTTACAAGTAAAGAGATACGTCAAGGTGCGCTGACGATAACTGAAATAAAATGGAAAAAATAGGTAAATATTTTATATAGGAAATTTAATTTAAGGAATTGATTTAATAATTTAACTTTTAAGAGCGTTTGAGATCAGTTCTATGACATTTCAACGAATTTATTATTAAAAAAAGCAACACTGAGACGTATTACGAGAGTTGAAATTAATAAGAATGTAACGTCGAGTCTACACTAGACAAATTTTTATCAAGACAAACGTCAAAATTTTATCAGTATAAAAACTTGTCTAGTGTGACTAAATTTGTTAGTATTATTGCAGCGTCAAGACAAAGTTGTAAGAGTTCGAGTGCCGACAACTTTGTCTTGACATTTCTCGATAAAAGACGCCATTTTAGTTGTTGTTACTTTTTCTTATGACACAAGTCTTACTCTATAATTGATAAAAATACAAAATTATCTTAATACAGACAAAAATTTGGCGTTTGTCTTGATCAAAATTTTGCTTGTATATACTTAGCGCAAGTTAATCCTCATGTGCGGCATGGTTAATTTAATATGAAAAACATAACTCTTAGATTTCAATTGTGTTTGTGCACTTAAGGTGAAAACTAAAACCAGGGGATTTTCGAAATAAAGTAAGTCATCAACATGGGGATATACAAATATTCAATAAGTATCTAAATGTGATTTAAGAAAACATTTTTATTGCTCTACTCTTAGCTACACAAGTAGGGTATTGTTTTGATGGAATAGATAAATAAGGTAATTTCATTTAATATTAAAATTAAATTCCCACCAAATCATTTCAATCACAGATTATAAATGACATACTATTTAATGAAATTGATATTTTTTTTAATAATTACGGTGAAATACCTTTTTTTCACTCAATCACACACTAATAAAATATGTTAGAAGCATAAAATTAAAATAAATCTATAATGAATAAATAGACTACACGTAAATAAAAACAAATTATAATTTATATTTTTAGGTATGGGACAAATACAGCAACAACAACCTGGTATGGTAACACGTAAAGAATGGGGCGCTAGAACACCAACATTAGTGGAACATTTCCCAGGACCCTCACCATTTGTCATTATACATCATTCATATCAACCCGAGGTTTGTTACACCAATGCAGACTGTCAAAGGGCTATGAGATCTATGCAGGATTATCATCAATTGGAAAGGGGTTGGAATGATATTGGTTATAGTTTTGCGATAGGCGGTGATGGCATGATATATGTGGGTCGGGGTTTTAATGTTATTGGTGCCCACGCTCCCAAATACAATGACAAAAGTGTAGGCATTTGTTTAATAGGTGACTGGAGAAGTAAGTTTTCTTTTCGAAATTTAATTTAAAATTTTAATGTATATCTTTTTTTCTTTTTTTTAGCGGAATTACCTCCTCCCCAAATGATAAAAGCTGCTAAGGAATTAATAGCATTTGGTGTGGCCAGGGGTTACATACATCCGCAATACAAATTAATGGGACATCGTCAAGTACGTGATACCGAATGTCCGGGTGATCGTTTATTTAATGAAATTTCTACTTGGAAACATTTTAGTCCTAAGCCGAATGCCATCGAAAATGAAGTTAATAAAAATTAGTTCAAATACAACAAAAAATTTATATTTTAGTTAAGTAATTACGCTTTTGTAGTTTTAAGTAGGATCTCGTAAGAAATTTATGCATTTTTCAATCTGGAAGCAATAAATTTTAAGTATTGATTTTGCTTAAAGATAAAATGAAATATGTTATTTACTGTGACATTTAAAGGGGAAATTATTTTAAAAAATTTAAATTTTTCAAAAGTTGGTCCAAATTTTGTTTTACAACTTATTTTCTATTATTAGCTGATTTTCATCAGTCAACTGCTTAGGGAAATCAGAATGAATTTTATTAAATTTAGGTTAGTAGCTGGGACGTCACAGACAGAAGGAAAGACAGATATAGCTAAAACGATTCAGATTTTTATATGGGCCAAAAATATATATACTTCATGGGAAATAACATATTTTTTCTTCGTGCTACAAAACGGAATGACAAATAATAAAAAATATATTAAAATTATCATGATACTGAGTGACTCAGTCAATAGTTCACCCAGCCCTTACGCCTGAATCTAGGAACATAAATTTTGGACTAAAAGATTCTCTCCCAACAAATAAATCTACTAGGAACTGAATTTATATCTTATATCTGAAATTATATCATTTTTATACCCTATTTCTTCTAATTTATTAAAATTTGAAATTAAACTAAAATCGAAGGCTTCTCTTAGAAAAATCGAACATTTAAGTGATAAAAATTTTACCTTTTGAGTACTCTTCCATATATTTTTGTTTTTATACATTGACGGGTCATAACGTGCTTGAAGGATTAAAAAATTAAATTTCGAATACATTTGATAGTTCTTTAGAACAATTGCAGATAAATTTATTTAGATTGTGCAGGACTGAGTGAATATTTACTTTTAAAACGTAATTTGTGTAAAGGACAAGACCCACAAATTGGTACTTTTATGCCCTAAAAAGGACTTTTTTGTTTGTTTTTATTTAAGAAATTACAATCAAATTACAAATTATATTCTAATTTTAAGCGAGCGTTGTATCGAATACTATTGCCCGTTGTAGCCCAGACCTGAATCTCTGGCGAGAATATTTATTTATTTACTTATTTATATAATGTTGTACAATTACAATTACAAATTATATCCTAACTTAACAAAGTAACAAAGTGAAACAGACCAGAGCCTCTGGCAAGAACCGAACCTGCGACCTCCAGACTAATAGCTCACTACCAACTATTCTACCGAGGCACACTACTTTTTCAATATTTAAAGTTATTGGCTCTAGAAATATTTAAGTTAGCACGTAGTTATGTTTGTTTGGCTGAGTTAATTCATAAGAGTCAAGAAAAGTATGACTGTTTGGTACTTTTTTTGTTATTATGGTACTTTATACTTCCTCGATATTAAATAATAAAAGTTGTACAATCTGTTGTGTAGGAAAAAGAGAAAACATTTTAATACTTTTAACGAGCTTTCTGGAAAGGAAAATGAATACCACTATTTAGTGAGCTTTATGTCACAAATGACTAAAAAATCAATCATGTATTAAAATTTCTTATATTGATTATTATGCTATTTCCTTAACCCTGGCTGCAAAAGAAGACATCTGTTTTTTTACAAACAAATTAATTGACAATTCGTATGTACGCATCTCTAAGAATATCTACTTTTTTTCTCACACTAAAAATTGTTCAGCTCTTTATCTTCTTAACCACCCTCTTTTTAAGAAACAACATCATCAAATCGTATCAATTAAGATGAAAAATAAATCGATTTAATCGACTCAACAAATACTATTCTAAAAAGAATTCAACACTTTATTCAGACACATGAATGAAATGTCAGCTGCAGTTAACGAAATGAAATAAAAAAATTAATAAAAAAATTATTTAAAACAACGATAGAATTAAACGCTAAAATATAAATTTAAAAAATACGTCTAACTAAAAGTAAAAATAAAAAAAAAAAATTATGAAATGTAAAAAAGCTATACAAAAAAATAATAACTGAAGAAATGTGTATTATTTTCGTTAAAATTTTAAATTACAAAAAAGGAAAAATTCCAGAAAAAGCCGTTTACAAATTCTCAAAAAAGGAAACCGAAAAGGAAATAGAACCTTAAGACAAACAATAGAAATAACATTTTGTCATAATGGGATTGGATTTTTTGGACGAATGGTATTTATTACAAGGTAAGAAAAGAAACTCAATGTTGATAAAGATAATTATGAACAAAAGATATGTAAAGCTACTGATATTGACAATACTTTACCGTGTGTTTTTAAACCACATGCCAGCATTGTCATCATAATAAACTTAAAATTTGTTTCAATTTTGTCTCCACTTTTTCTTTGTGAATTAAAAGACGATAATTTAAGGTTTTTTCGTTCTGTTATTCATTTGAGTATTTTGTGAAATTTTTGTAGAGAAAAATTTACTTGCGTAATTGTACAAAATGTTTCTGTAATTTATATGCGGTTTTACTTTTTTCATGAGTAGTACTCTACTATGGGTGAAATATGTAGGAGTATAGAAAAGAAAATAAGAAATGAAAATTTAAAGTTTATGGAAAGATTATACTTTTTTATTACTTCTTCTTTAAAAAAAAAAAATGGTAGTTTTAAAAATTGGTAATTTTTCAAAATTGACACTCTTTTGAAAATATATATTTTTTGTATAGTAGGACTTTTTTGAAAAATGATAATTTGTTTATAAAATGTTTAATTTTTTCTTAATTTAATTTATTCATTTAAAAATTACTACTTCTTTAAAACATTTGCATTTTTCCTTTAAGAAAATACATTTTTGTTTTAGAAAATAGTACTATTTTGATAATTGATCCTTTTTTTAAATTGGTATTTTTATATATATAATTTTTTTTTTGTACCTTTTAAAAATTAGTTATTTATTTTATTCATTTTTTTATTTTTTTCAATTTTTTTTTTATTTATTTTTTATTTTTTTTTTAATTTTTTTTTTATTTTATTATTTTTTTGAAAATAATACCATTTTTAAAAAGGTATGCTTTTTTTAAATGGTTAGTTTTTTTTTATTTGTATTTAAGAAAAAAAAAAAAAAAATTGGTATTAAAAATCTGTTTTTACTTTGAAAAAATATTACGTTTTTTAATAAACGGTACTTTTTTGAAAATGTATCTTTTTTTGTAACAAATTAGAACTTTTTTATTAAAAATTTATACTGTTTTTGGAAAATAGTACTTATTTTTGATAATTTCTATTTTTATGACAAATTGGTAAAAATTGATGCTTTTTTTTGGTAGATAGTGCTACTTTAATTAATGATACAAATAGGCACTTTTTTAAGAATTGATACTTTTTTAGAAAATATATAGCGCTTTCCCAGCAAAAATAAATTGAAGTGGTTCAAAGTGGTTGTCATTTTTTCTTAATGAGTTTTAAAATTCGAAATTATTCGACACTATGGAAGCAATTAAAATTAACATCAGAAAATATAATTTAACTGTGACCTAAAAATTATTGTATTTCACTCATTTTCAGATTTTGTTTTAAATAAATATAATTTTTATTTAAATAATAAATTAGTTTTTTAATCCCATAAAAATATTGCTTTCGAAAACGAAAAAATAAGCTTTTTTAATACAAATTTTTATTTATATTTGGCTATCAAAAAAGGTTATTCCTTTCACCTATGAAAAATCGTTTCGAAATCATGAAACATTGAATTTTCGCATTAACCTAAATTGAACCAGATCATCATCACTTGAACCACTGACTCAATTCCACCTTTGTCATGTAATTTTCGCTGGGTTTTTAATAAATAGTATTTTTTTAACAGCTAAACAAATAAGCTGTTATTTATTTATTTATAAATTGTTTTTTATTTTTTTTTTTTTATATAACATTGGTATATTTATTTAAATTGATACCTTTTTGGTAAATATGCAATACTATTCTATTGAATGGTATAAATTGATATGTACTTTTTTTGAAAGTAGTACTTTTTTGATTTTTTTGTTTTGGAAAATAGTACTAAACAACTAAATTAGTAGTGAAATTGCTTGCCGTTTAAATGTTCAAAATTTTTTTCAAATATAATTATTTTAATAATAATTAATAAGACAATTTCTTTTTTTGTCAAAAAATTAAAATTTTTGTAGTATTTCCACATATTCAAATTATAATTGTTTATAATTTCAAAAAAAAAAAAAATTCTAGCAAGAAATGAAAATTTGACAAATGAAAACTAACGCTATGTTCACATATAGAGGTTTTTTGAAAAATGAATCGTTTTCTCAATAAAACACAAACAAATTGTTTTTCATATATTTCAAAACATCACGAGTTGTTTAGTTTTTTTAACACACAAAAAACATACTAAATTTCCATACAGGGAAGGAATTTTTAGTATTTTTAGAACATAGAAATTTGTTGGAAAAGAATTTGTAAAAATTTTCAAACAGCTTAAAAACAAAAAATTGAAAATTATGAATGAAATTTATATTTGTTCATAAATTGTATATGTATAAAAATTGTATTTTTTGAATTAAAAAGTGTTTGTATGAGAAATTTTTGTTTAAACCAAAAATTTGTGAAAATATTTTGGCAAACAAAAAACAGGCCAAAAGGAAAAACATAATAAAATGATATATCAACATTGATGTTTAAACTCATTGTGTTTTTCAAAAATGTGTGTGAACACAATATAAAAATTTAAACTAAAATTTTTATGAGAAACTTACTAAAAGTTTACTAAAAAAAACAAACAAAATTTAATTTCAAATTAAAAAAAAATGGAAATAAAATTTTGTGCTTCCAAAATCAATTCTTATAATATTTTAAAACATAATTAAAAATTAATCTTTAGCCAGCCAAGAAACCAAATTAAACTGAACTTGTGGCCGAAAGCAAAACAATGTAAGACATCGTACATGGATTTTTTTATACCCTTGACTACATGTGCAAAGGGTTTTGTAAGTTTGTCATTCCGTTTGCAATTTCTACAATATTCATCTAAGACTAAGATGTTTAGTTATCGGATATATATGTTTTATACATCAAATTATAAGGAATATTCCTTAGAATGACACTAGTAAAAATCACCAAATCGGTCCATTAATGGCCGAGATATCACAAAAAAGACCTGTAAAAACGTATTTGATTTCGACTTTTCTAAGCCCCTTTACAAATTTTCTGTACAGAAACGAAGTCTTTAGGTTTTTGTACAGAAAATTTGGAATCCTTTTTTTTTGAATGTTTTTGCAGAAGAAATTAACAAAATGTGTTCATTAGTAACTGAGATATTGGTCAAAATGCATTTTTGGACTTTGTGAAGCTTCTATATAAGCGACAAAATTCGTTTTTCAGTGTTTTTTTTGTATAAACATCAGTAGCTAGTGATTGTATATACACACAATCATTTTTTTATGTATATTTTGGACGCTTTTTAATTTAAAATAGAAGCATTGCAATAACTCAGTGTTGTTCTTTGCATAAGCATGCATCTACATTAGTCTGCACTAAAATTTACCGACTTTTGAATTTTGACCGTAATTCCCTCTAGAATCTAGTTTGAAATATTAATGAAATCGGATATCGTTAACCCGTGCCGCATCGGACTTGAAGTTTGAATGGTGCGTTTATATGGGGAAAAATGGCTTTTTACAATTTTTAGAAAAATTTAGCTACTAAATACTTTGTTTTGTAACAAAATGTTAAAAAATCATAATCTACACATAATTATTTATCAAGATATAAAAATAAAAAATCGGTTAAAAATGTTTAAGTTATAACGAATTCCCCAGGCCAATAATGTGTTTTAGATCAATTGTGTAAGAAGTATAAAAACAATTTTTTAGTTATTTAAGAAATGTTTAAATAAAATGATATTTTTAATTAAATTTGAACCATAATAACGTTTTTTTTAGTTTCTCCAGGATAATTCAAACCCCTTTCCGTTCTTGGTTAAGTAATGTTGATTTTTTGTAAGACTGTTTCAAAACAACAATTTCAAACTTTTAAAATTTTTGTTAAACAAGTTTCGAAAAAGTTCGAATAAAACTATGCGGGTTTATAGGCAACACCACAGGAAATAAAATTACAAAATTGTATGACTAAGCCATACCTGCGATTTGAATTTTGCGGATTTCGGCAAAAAGACATGTTTTGCAGTTTTTTAATTATAAAGTTATTTTATTTTTTTAACTTCAGAAAATATATTCTGAAGTTTTGAAGAACTCATTTTAGTTTTCTTTTTTATGGCTAAAATGGTTAACATGCCATATATTTTAAAAATATATGGCATGTTTTACTCTCAAATTAGCTCCTATTAGCTAATAAACATCCTGCACACTTTATTAATAGCAAAATGGCGGGAAGAATTTATTTTTAATATTTAGTGCTATGTAACCAATGTTTCACCAGATTATAAAAATTTCAAAATCCAAAATTTCACAAAAAATCCGAAAATTTAGCAAAACTTCGTAATTTCACAAAAAAATATGAAGATTTATCAAAAATAAGAAATTTCGCTAAAAATCGAAAATTTAACCAAAAATCCATAATTTTCACAAAAGTTAGAAATATCACCAGAAAAATTTAAATTTTTCCAAAAATTTGAAATTTTACTAAAAATACAAATTTTGCCAAAAATCCAAAATCCGAAATTTTACCAAAAATTTCAAATTTCATAAAAAAAACTAAATTTTCGGAAAAAATTCGTAATTTCACCAAAAACTCTAAAATATCATAAAAAATCCGAAAATTCATCAAAAATTTTAAATTTCGCATAAAAAACTCGGAATTTTCGGCAAAAATTGGAAATTTCATCAAAAACTAAACATTTCTTCAAAAATACAAAATTTTACCAAAAATTCCAAAGAATTATATGCTGCGAAAGGCAATGTTTTATAATATTTTACAATAGAAATAAAACTACTATTTAAAATCTATTAATTGACTTCTCCACATTATAATTTCACGACATAGTTTATATGAAACTGTATTCAGTTTAAAAAATATTCCATATTACTGATGTTAAAATGGAATATTTTTTATTTGGTGCCATTTTAGTTAATTGATTTAGAAAAATATATAGAATACTAAAATACGTATTTTTATACTAAAGTATGTACTTTGTATAATATATATTATTAAAATTTGCTTTTGGCAGCACAAAATTTTAGTTTCATTTTTAGTAAATTTTTTTAAATATTTATCTTCTTTCAGTTTAAAATTTTTAGTAAAAAATTCATTTCTCATAAATTTAAAATTTTCATTTTTCAAATTTTAAGGTCTCACAAATTTTACATTTTTATTTTTTATAAATTTAAAATTTTCTGAGCTAAGAAAATTGCATTATTAAAATTATTATATTTATTAAACTAAAAACAATTTGAAATAATTTATATTTGTAAAATATTATCAGTTCAACTTAAGCGATAGTTTAATAAATTTTCATATTTGATATTTCTTTTCTTTTGAAAACTAGGACTATACATATTACTGTATAGTTTTTAGTTATCAAAAAAATAGATAACACATAATTTTCAACCCTGTTTTATTTATATTGGATTTTATTTTTCACTTTTTTAAAAAATAGTACTTATTTTCACGAATTTAACTTTTTTAATTTGTATTTTTTTTTTTTTTTTCAAAATACATAATTCTTTTTTTTTAGACTCTTTTGAAAGTTTTTACTTTTCTGATAAAGGTTATATTTGAAAATATGATAACTGCCACGCCCACTTTTTTGACACTTTTTTTCACTCGACTACGAACTTGGATAAGTAATTCCTAATTTTGATAACACCACGTCCACTTTGATAAGAAAGTAATTCCTAATATCTAATGTCTTAAGATATACGGTAATTATTATTTATTTTTTATATGAGATGCCAACTAAATAGAAAAACGCCAACTTTTAACCAGTTTTACAATGTTGTCATTATAGTTATATTTCAATAATCCCTGAGAACGCACAACATAACTGCATTGGCATACGTGTATACCCGGAATGGTTTTGGGACATTTTAATGTCCCCTCTTTTCAATCTAATCCAGTCTAATATTTCAATAAAATTATTTTCCATTACCCTACTAATTTCCCTAATTTAAACACAGAATTGATCAATCTGATCTAAAAGTCTAAGAATTAAGGTGTTAAAATTTTTCAATATCACTTTTTTCACTTTTCATCTTTCGCCATCTCATATGCTGTATGAAGAAATTCTGTAGGTAATTTTTGACGTCGCAATTAGAGTAGATTTTCCGTACATATTAAAAAAAAAACATGTACGAAAAGCTTAAAAACACTTACATTTTTTCTAGCAAATTGTTTGTCAGCAAAATCCTTTTATCTATAGATAACTTTCTTATCTTCTTTATATAAGATTTCCTTATATTTATATACCTTAAGCTCATAAATCACGGTCACAATAATCTTTATTACTTTGTTTTGGATTATTATAAATATTCTTAATGATTAATTTGGCCATTTAATATATCCCCTTATTTAAAAGAAATATATTCTTTCGATTTGAAAAAACGAATATTAAATACTCATTTGTTGGGACTTAGTGTCAATTAAAATAAAATTGCAATATTTTCTCTCATAAACATATGAATAGAAGAGGGTACCTTAAATTCGTCAATCTGTATAGTTTTGTTCAAATTGCTTTTATTTTGGGTTAATTTTCTTCATTTCTTTTTAGTTTTTTCTTCGGATATCATTTAATTTCTTTATTTTCATCTCTTTGTGACATTTACATTGAAAAACAAAAGAGGTTATTTTTGTGACACTTGTCTTTTTATTTTCATTGTTATTACTTAAAGACAAGTAAATATGTTTTCATCTGTTTTTTTTTTTTTTTTTTCTTTTGTGGCTTATTTTTCTTTTATAACAAACGCACAAACATTTTAATTGGCCATTTACTACCAACATCATTTAGTCTATTTAAGGTAATTAACACATTATCATCTCAGCGTCATTGAAAACGCTTTCTTTGCTTTCACTAAATATAAAGTAGCTGGCAGCAGTGAGATTTAAGAGGTATTTTCGCGTTAATACTCTTTTAAAATGGACATATTTTATGTGCAGATACGTAAGAGATTTATCTCTCAGATGGATATTGATTGTCCATATAATATTGAATTTGAATGTAAGTGTGTATTTGTATATATTTTTTTGTTTTATTTCAATTTACTTTTTGGTCAAAATAAATTCTTGGCAAATGCCACAAACCCACCCATAAATAAAATGGGTATGGGGGTGTGTTATATGGTCCTTATTAAAGAATTATCGTTTATTTTAGAGTATTATTTTATGTTTAAAAAAAATCACTTAAGACCTCATAAAGTATTATATTATTAATCCATATAAAATTCTAAGGCGATTTAGCTGCTTCTGTCTGTGAATAAAATTTTCATTTCCAAATTACATCCCCAATTTAAATGAAATTCTTCTAGATTGTTTATTATTTTAATAAACTGTTTATTTAAAGTCAGATAGATCGGTTATGTAGGAAGAAAGTTAAAAGCAAAATCTGAACCAACCTCTGAAAAATTAATATTAATTAAAATTAATATATATAATATAATTTGCAAACTAACATCGGCAATTTTAAACTAGTTACTCCAATCAACATAAAATTTCAAAAAAGTTAAAGAAAGTGTTAAAGTCTTGAATGTGACCTCAATACCCCTGTCAGAAGCAGGACTACTGGGTCACAAAGTTTTGGACCTGACATTAATAATTTTAAAAGATTTCTTTTTGAATTCTCGTCCGATTTTAGCAGTTTTTATATTAGTTTAAAGCTCTTATTAATTTCGTATTAACATTCATTGATAATTGTTTTTATTTTTTCAAAAAATCGAACAAAATTATCGATCGATTTTACTTCAACTTTTTAAAATATAAAAAGATTTTAAATAGATTAGATTTCAGAGACCAAAGATAATCAATTTTGAATTTTAAAATTCTGTTTTTTTACCAAAAAAGTGTCTTCATTTTATATCCTTATGCTGTTGTTTGTAAAGACCACGTTAATGTATTCTTGATAAGGTAAAGTTTTATCTGAAGAGGTGTATTGACAGTATTCCGTGAGCTTGCATGTGGTGAAAAAAAATGTTTTGTTTTTGTCGCAAATGACATATTTTATCTTCCTCTTGAGAATCGGGAATACTGCTTAATATTTGGTTCCGTTAACATTGACGTTTGTTAGTGTCAAACATTTTTTACTCCTGCAACCCTGAAGCGATCATCTCACTATAGTTAATTCAAATCATTCAGTTTAGTTATTGAAGCATATAAAACAAGATCTGGAATAAAATCTAACATTTTGAATATGATTGAAACGAAACATCTAAAATCGGTATGACAGTATTTTGCTCCAACACGTGAACAATCGAGAACTATAACCAATCTTGAAATTAAAATGAATATATAAGATATTAAATTTAATATACATATAAGAAAAAATTAAATAAACCGTAATGAAAGTTGGACAATCTTTATATTAAGAAATTACAAAAATTTCCATTAAAAAAATCAAAAAAATTGATTTTGACTTAAAAACTGAAATCGAATAAGAAAATTTTCTAATGGCAAAGAATTCCAAATCCTTGAACTCGTACCTGAAATGATTCTCCAAATGTATTCAAACGTTTAATAGGAAAAATTATCTGTGGTATAGAAGTAATTAAATTTATCTACAATATATCGCGGGTAACCTCTAAGACTAATTTATTAAAAATAGTTATAGCCTAATACTGATAAAGACGATCCTAAGCAACCAAATGTATGTTGTCTATGTCTCTCAGACAACTCTCTCAATTTAAAACAGTGTCTTTTATAACGACATTTAGTTAGAGTTTTTTTCCAATTTTAATTGCGAGATTTGTAAGAGAGGAGTGATAAACAAAATATAAGGGCCTAATATTTTGAATTGCTATGTTTATTTTTTTCTGAGTCTTATGCATTATGAAATGCAAAGTATAAAAATTAAACAATATGTTTTGCTTTTTGAAAGGTATATTGTTTTTGTGCCGTTCCTTTTTATTTTTACCAAGTGCACATTTTTATTTAAAAATAATTATTTTACTTGCGTTATCAAGATGGATGCTTAAAATCAGGGACCGTAACTGTTATGACCAGAGCAACCAAAAATATGCAGCCATATTTTTTCCTGGTTTTCAAATGAAACGAACTGTTAGTTATTTATCCTTTTCATACAATTTTATACATTTTGGCGTCGATTTATTATAGCATATTTTGGTCATAACAGCTTATTTATGCATATTTTGGGCTTAGAAAAATATTTTGTTACATTTTTTATAGAATATTTTTTTACTATCACTTACGTTTTTCAAATCCGATTCTTTATAAATTGATATAGACTAAATTATTTTTAAGTGTTTTAGCAACTGCTAAAATATTACAAAATATATATATATATATATATATATATATATATATATATAATATAAAACAAGTATTTTTATCATAAATATTAGATAATTAAAATATAGCTACATAAAAACGTACTTTTAGAGCATATTTTTAATTTAAGGGCATATTTTTCGATTTCAACACATTTTATGCGCATAAAACACTTTTATAGCATATTTTTCGTTGCTGTAGTTATAACTTTTGTCATAAAAATCAGTTTATTATATTTTCACTTCTATATTTTTTTGAGTCAAAATAATAGCTCGTGATTTTTATATTTTCGAGTATAAATAAACGTTATGTGATTTTTACTTTTTTCGAAGGAATGTAAAAGTTATTTTCTGATTGTTATTGATAGTATTGTAAAATACAAATAAATCACCAAAATAAAAGAAATCGCAAAAAAAAATAGCCAAAACGAAAAAATCGCAAAATAGTCGCAAAAACAAAAATCACAAAGAAATAAGAAAATATAAGAAGCCGCCAAAACGGAAAAAAACTACAAAATTAAAATTAAAAACAAAAAGTCGGCAAACGAAAAAAAACGCTCAAGCGAAAAAAAAACAAAATAAAAAAGTGAAAACACCGAAATATATATATGTTTTGAAGAATGATACCTTTCCTTTTCGGAAAAGATTAAAAAACAATAACAACAAAAGTTTGGTAAAAAGATTGTTTAAAAACCGATTTGATTAGAAAATTTTGTTTTAAAGCCGCTGCAATATTGTGCAAGTAATATTTGCTTTTATGCAAACCCTGTCATCGTATTTTGTTTTGTGTTTATTTCCGTAATTTTGAGAAGTCAAAAGTACATAGAAAAAATCACTTGTTTACGAAACAAACTACTAAAAGGGAAAATTAAATCAATAGAAAATGTTAACAATAGAAAACAATTTCTCTTTAAAATTTAAATGAAAACATTTATTTATTTTTAAAGAATCTTAAAGAATTGTTTTCAATATACAATATTTTTCTTTATACATAAATGATATTGAAGAAAATTCAACTGCATATGTGTCATAAGAAAAACCTCAAAAAAAAAACAAGAACAATGTGCCCCAAAAAAATATATACTAATTATAATTAAAAATAATTTTGCAATAAACAATATATCATAGGCGACTGCATTTAAAATCCCACACACTACAAATCAAATGGAACTGAAAAAACAGAGGAAACGACACTTAAAAAACTAAGTGTAAAAAGGGGGCGGGGAGGGGGTGTACAATCTCCTTGTTAATGAAAATTTCAAAATACATAAGAAAAACAACAAATATATTATTCTAAACAATAAATTTAAACAAATTATTTCTTTATTTTTTTTTTTTTTTTTTTTTAACCATTAGCACTTACTTATTCACTTACTCGGTCGACCGCCCGTCCGCCCAAACAGACAATCATTAGTATATTTTCCATTTCGAAAACCAAAGATTCATGGTTTCTTTGAAAAACTACAAAATTTGAAATAATGCAACCGCAAAATATATTTTTGCATTGGAAAAATAAGAAAATTACAGGAGAAGAATAATCAAAGCAAAAGAGAGGAAGAGTAAAAAAATATTGTCTAAAACTCAAAGAGCATGAAGATCCGGAAAAACTCTTAACGGAAATATAGAATTGTTTCAAAAATAAATATCAGAGAACATTTTTGAAAATTAGTTTTTTGTTTGGCCAAATGAAACTTTTGCCAGCCATATTTTGTGTATTTAGTTCATTTTATGCCGTGGAACGATATTGTCTAGATATAATTTTGTACGTTTTAGTGCGTAAGGTCGAACAAACAAACACATACACAGCAAAGAAATATAAAAATATATATAGAAAATATTTATATTTGCATATAAAAAAAAGTATTGAAAAGTTGAAGAAAAACGAAAAGTGCAAAGTGTAAAAATTTATTTTCATAAAAAAAAGTATATTTAAAAATTATGGAAAATATTGGACAAAAAATAAAACAATTACCAAATACATTTTTCAAAATAAATTAGTGTTGTATTAAAAAAAATCAAAAAGCTTAAAACAAGAACCAAGACTTTCTTCTCTTTTAAATTATTAAACAATAACATTAGTTTATTAGTTTTAAAAAAGGCAAAATTAAAAAATTCTTTTTTAAAAGATAAATTACTGTTATTAAAAGTTTTGACTACACAAGTCAACAAAAAAAATTATATCGCGAATAATTCTGCGATATTCTTAGACTTGATATACAGTGTAGAAACTTATATGAAATTTCTTTATCACGTCACACATTTAACCCATTGACGATCAAAGAAAATATGCCTATCTGAGGAGTTTTTAGGTTATATAATTTTATTGGTAATACGTAGAGAAAATTATTCACTCATGCTTTATAAGCATGAAATGGTGCTACAAAAATGTAGTTTAACTTGCTACACATAGCGCCTCGAAGTCTTTAAAGTTGTAAAAATCAGGAACTTCTTAATTAACTATCATAAAACTATGGAAAAATGCGGTGTAAGGAGTGGCTGTAGAGAGTATATTTGTATTTGATATAACTAACACATGACCGTAGATCTCAAAAACGGTAAAATTTTTAAAGTCGCACTGACAGAAAATGTGTAGACATCAAAAGTTTCTAAAAAAAATAAAAATCGAAATTTAAATTTAAATAACAAAGTCAACAAAGGAATAGAAAAAAATTATATCGCAAATAATTATGTGTAATTATTTCTCCTTAGACTAGATATAGAGTAGAAAGTGAAATAAACAATTCCATCACGTCACAATTTTAAGTGATTATAATATTTTTATTTTCAAAAAATGTATATTTTTTCTTAAATTAGGATCAAAGAAAGGACTATTTTTAATTTTTTTTTTTTTTTTTTTATACTAGGAAGCAGCAATAGTCTGTTAGCATAATACTTGATATAATCTCTCAATAACAGTATTTTGGTGAAAAAGCTCCCCTTGTGTATCGCTTATTGCTTTCATATTTTCGGGGGTTTTGACAATTTTAAAGACATTTAGGGGCTAGGTAGGGCAAGTTGGAGACGTGGCATGTTCTACACTTTTGTTACAGTATTCCTTCTCTATAAAACTTGGATGACAAATTTAATAATTTGTATTACCCAGCAAATTATATAACCTAAAAAAAATCCTTTGGTCGTTAATGGGTTAAAAGTGTGACGTGATGGAAGTGTTTCATTTCACTTTCTGCACTGTATTTAGTCTAAGGAGTAAAAATTATACGGAATTATTCACGTTGTAATTTTTACTAATTTTTAGTTAATTTTGTTATTTAAATTAACGGCCTATCCCATTATGTCGAACGAAATTTCGTTTGGACAATTTATATGGAAAACAAAAAATAAATTTCAAATTTTGCTTGGACTTAAAATGGCGACGCTATACACAAACAACAAAAAGGGCGTTATTTTGGGGCGTGACAAAAAAATAATTTTTGCGTTTTTGGCAACCTCATGAACTATTCTTTCATTCTAGGGGGCATAACTTTCATAACTTATATATATATATTTATTTATTATTTTTTTGTATGGAGACCAACCCGCTCTAATATCTACGCATTTTCTGTTATTGCGATATTAATAGTTTTACCATTTTTGAGATCTGTTGTCGTGTGTTAGTTATATAATTTTTCCATTATTTTATGAGGGTTAACTGAGAAATTATTGATTTTTGCAACTTTAAAGACTTCTAGGTGTTATGTGCGGCAAGTTGGAGACTTGACTTGTACTTCATTTTTATGGCACTACTTCTTGTCTATAAAAATAAAAAAATTATATAAAACATATAAAAATTACCCAGAATATTATATAACTTTAAAATTCCTCAAGGAACAATATTTTTTTTTTGGTCGTCAATGGGTTAAAAATGTGACGTGATGGAGAAGAATCGAAATGTTCCTGGTGATTGGAATGACTACACCAACAATATCTTCAACATATCTTTCACGACACTTTTTTAATGTTGACCTGTGTTATTGGCATTAATTGGAACTCTTATAAATTTTTAAAGGAAATATTACATTTTTTTAAATATTCATTAAATTTAATTATGTTCTATATATTGAACCAAAGTGGCACAATGAATTTCGAATTTAAAATACATTGCGTTATAACGCCTCCATATATTTATTTTTATAAAAATATTTTTTCTTTTTATTTTTTCTCCGTTCTTTTTTCTTCGATTTTTTTAGAGGAAAATAAACTTTTATTATATATATATATATATATATATATATATATATATATTTTATATATATATAATTTTTTCGTTTTATTCGTTTGTATTTCACATTTTTCAGTTCGTTCGTATTCGAAAACATACACAAATAGTATTTATTGTATGTATAACAACAAAGAACACACTAAATGTTTAATATAGTCGGTGGCAGGAAAATATTTATAGTTAGAAAGAAATGTTTATAGTTAAGAAAATGAATTAATTTATTGGTTTAAAAATGGTTAAAGTGAAGGTTTAAAGTGTCATTTGGGCTTTGTTTTTGGTGTTTTAATGTTTTACAACATTTTTAATTTTACTTTAAAAGGTTTTATTATAAAATTGTTATTAGAAACTCTTCTAACAATTCTTTGTACTAATGCTACATTCGAAATTAAAATTCTCTTGAATACTTTAGTCTCAATAGCAAATTTTCGAATTAAAAATAATTAATTCAATATTGTATATCATTTTAATTATTTTTTATAACCTTTTTGAAACATATCGATTAGGTCCAAAATCTGCAAATTTATACATTATAGAAGTCAATATTTTAAAAGATTTATATTGTTTTCGTAAATTATTTTTGAAATTAAAGTATGTAGCGAGTTTAAAAATTATAAAAAAGCAAAGTTTTATAACATTAATATTTAATTTTATAATAAAATTCCAAAACTTAAGAATTTTTGTTTAAAGTTCGAAAATTTTAAATTATTTTTTCAATATAGCTAACAATGTATTAACATTAATCATAAATTTTATAATCAATTTTTTTTTTTTTAATTTAAATTTTCTTTATTTTAAATTATTTTTGAATTTTTCAAACGTGACTAAAAGTATCAACATTTTATAGCATTAATATTTAAATTTATAATGAATTTTCAACATTTACTAATTTTTACAAAGTTCGAAAATTTTAAACAATGTTCGAATTTTTCGAACTTAACAAAAAATTTAAAAAATCAATATTTTAAAGCATTTGTTTTAAATTTTCAAAATTTAATAACTTTTGAAATCAATATTTTAAATAAATTTTGTATTCAATTTTCAATATTTAATAATTTTTGTAAAATTCCAAATCTATAAATTATGTTCGAATTTTTTGAACATATAAACACTTTTTTAAAAACTTTAACAATTTTAAAAGTTTAAATTTGAAATTAGAAGATTGCTAAAACTAATTTCAAGATCTATCCGAAATTTACGAATTTTCTAAAAAACGGGTTTTTATAACTATCAGTTATGAATAGATTTAATAGAGTTTAAATAAATTTTGTTTACGAAATTCATATAAATTTTTAAAATATATGGTAATGTTTTTTGTGAGAAAATAAAAGCAACACAAAATCCGAAGAGAATTTAAAATAAAATTTATTTTTTAACAGAGCCGCATTGCACATGGCAATTTCCAGACTGGGTTTTTTGAGTTTATAAATTTACACATCTGGCAGGCCTAGGGAAAATATTTATAATTATTTTGGAAACATTTACATTTACTTATATAAATCTCTTCCAAATTTACATTATCCCAAAAATCACACCACAACTTTTTTGTCTGTCATCGACTGTATTCCCCCCCAAATGAACATATGTACAATTCCGTATAACCAAACACTTCACTATGTATGTGTCTCTTCATTCGTCTATATCTACATATATAAACACTAAAAACATTTCTTTATTTTTCACAATTTTCACCAAAATAAAATTAAATCGAGTAAAAATAAAGAAACTACTATAAAAAATTCTCAAATAAACACAAAAATATGCGAATAAAACTCTAAGGAGACGACAGATGAAGTAAGAGATGAATTGTTGGCAAAAATTAACGAATAAAATCAAATATAAAAATATTAAAATTTGGTCGTAAATGATCAATATAACATTCAAGCAACTACATATATAAGTGTAGCGCCTAAAGGAAATCTTTTACTTTTTTGGATGAAAATAATTTTGCTATAAATTAAAAATAAAAAAAAATATTTTTAATAGAAAATATTTACAAATCAAATGCATTTTTAAAATATTTATACATTTCTTTTTTATTACGAAAATTTTGTGCTAAAATGTAAAAGTAAATCCCAGAATTCCTAGGAAATTTATTTAGGAACAAAACAAGAAATTCATAGGAATTTAAAAGGAAAATTATATTTAAAATATTAAAATTTAAAAAGGACCAAAAGCAAAATTTAATTATTTTAACATAGAAATAAATTTTATTGCACTGAGGAAATGTTTTATCTTGTTTTATTTCCAAGAAGCACACCAATTAAAAACATTCAAGCATTTTGCTGGAATCCAAGTTAAATTGAAACATAAAATTATTTTAAATTTGACATATGATCTTCATCTTCTGCATCTTCGAAATATTTCTGCATTTCATTTTTATTACGAAGATTTTTTATTAAAATCTAAAAGTAAAATCCATAATCCATTGGAAATTAATTATTTTAAGTATTGTATTAAAGACTGAATTTTAATTTTCTCTTTACTGGAGAAATACAATGTTTAAGTTACAAGTAATAATAATAAATAATAAAAGTACAAATAATACAAGTATAATTCAATGATTGTACTGGATTCTAGGCAGAAAATACATTTAGTTTTAACTTGAACTTGATACAAATATTAAAAATTGTTTTAATGTTTCAATATTTAGAAGCAATGAAATCTAGATTAGATTTTATTACTTTTGTGCTTCGGAAAAGCATTGACAACCCTTTATATGCTCATTTTGGTGACAGAATCTATTGCTTCTAATGGCGTTTTATTTTCTGGCTAAAATATTGCTTTTATTCTAACCTTTGCCCTTCTTTTGCGTTTTATTATGAAAAAGAAGTAATACTGTAAAAGGGTCAGATGATATTATTATTTTTTTTTTTAATATGTTACATTTTTAACATGCTGCACTTTATTAAAAGTACTCAAACATTTTTAGCTAGAAGAATTTTTTTTAATTTAGTGCTTTAAACTAGATGTTCAAAAAAATTATGAAAATTTCAAAAAATTCTGAAATTTCACAAAAAAATCCAGAATTTCACAAAAAAAAACCAAAATTTCACCAAAAATTCTAAATTTTACAAAAAAAGAAATTTCACAAAAAATCCGAAAATTCACTAAAAAATTCGAAGTACACTAAAAAATTTAAATTTTAACCAAAATTCAAAATTTCACCAAAAACTCTAATTTCACAAAAAAAATTAATTTCATCAAAAATAGAAAATTTCAACAAAAATTCGAATTTCACCAATAGCCCGCAATTTCACCAAGAGTCCAAAATTTCAGAAATATCACCAAAAAAGCTAAAATTAAAAAAACGAAAATTTACTAAAAAATTCAAAATATCACTTTTTTCCCATAAATGCTTTAACAAATAAGTCAAGAAGAATTGATCACACACATAGTTTGTAATATTTATATATATACCCTTGCCACCTTTGCACAATGTCACATTTTGGCAGTTTTAGAAGGACAAAATTCCAGACAATTAGTAGACAATGGGCGGCAGTTTGAATTTCGGACATATTTTAATAAATTTCATTAAAAAAAAACGATTCATTTAAGGTAGACGTGGCAGCATCTAACCACACCTATCTTAATGTACTATTTGCATATCAAATTTTTAGCCATTATCTTAAAGTTTTAAATTAATTCCTACGAAATTACTAATATTAGATACCGCACGTTTTTCTAATATTTTGAGATACTAATCGTATCTTTAAATTGGAACTCGGTGGAGCTTTTTATAGTTATAGTAACTTAAAAATAGAATTTCCAAAAAACATATATTTTGTTAATATTAGAATTTTTTTAACTAAAAAAAAAATAGCTTCAATATTAAATTTTTACCTAAAATTTATAATATAATAATTTGAATTACATACCGACACAAAAAACATATAAATATCTGCAGTATTCACTGAGATATATGTAGTTAAAGTTAACATACTTTTTCACAAACATTTTAAATAAAAATATATATATATTTTTTTTTTAAGTAGCAACTTTGAAGGTACACAATTTGAGCTGTAGACACTTACAAATATTCTATGTACTTTTTCCATAATATATTATATGATTACCAACAAGTACAAAAAATACTTCAATTACTAGTTGTTCTAATTTGGCAAAATGTGACACTGTGCTTTGGTGAACAATTTTTGTTCCACACTGTTTATAATTTTCAATATTATTGAACATTATTTGTATTAAAAATTTTCTGACCTCACTTTTATATTTTTAAATTTTTTAACACTCTTATCTGTTAAAATTTCCGTGAATAAGTGTTGATGATCTTTTATACATCGGAAACATTATAGATTTAAGGAAGAAGTGCGGTCTTAAATAATTATAAACCGGTAAACTGTCCTTTTGAAAATAGATTAATTTAAAGAAATAAATAAAGAAATCATATGATTTTAAATAGACTTTTCGTGCTTCCAGTATAAATAAAAATATTTTAACAATTTTTTTTTTATATTAGTAGCAACATCTTTTTCATTTAATTAGACTTATTAATTACAATTGATATATTGTTCCTATACACTAAATTCTGTACCATAAAAAATATTTATAAACTGATGATCAATCCTAATTTATCTAATATTCTTAAAATGTATATGAAGACAATATTCCAACGTCATGAAAACCGAAAAATAATTAAATATATTTTCAGTATTAGTAAACAAAATTCGCCTATAAGTCTGTGCCAAAAAATGAAACACAATTTTTTTTATATTTTGTGTTGTGATTGTTAGTGATGCTAATATTTTAATATTCATTATCTATAAATAAAACTATATAAAAAAATAAAAATTGTATATAAAATAAAATGTTAAATGCCTTTAGGAAACATAAACAGTTGTTTGGTTTTAAAATTTATATTGAGAAGAAAGCAACAAAAATAAAATAAAAATAAATAAATATGAAATAAAATAAAAATATTAAGAAGAATTTTTCACTTTTTCTTTTGCGCCAACAATAGAACGAATTTATTTTATTTTAATTTAACTAAACGACAAACAAGCAAACAAATTATACTTTAAATTAGTCATAAAAATTTAATAAAATCTTTGGTTAATAAGAAATCAAATAGAAAATAATTAAATTAAAGGGAACAAATTACAATATATATACATTTTTTTCTTTTGGTTTAAAAATGTTTTAAACCAATTAATGTAAAAATAAAAAAATAAACGAATTTTAAAAAAGTTGAATTTTTATAAAATTGATTGAGTTAAATATTATTTGTGATGCCTTTCGTTGCACCAAAAACTACAACTTCGAGTGGTAACGCAGCAGGACGTACCACATTTCGACCACCATGGGTTAAAGAAGATGGCGCCCAAAGTAGCTTAAAACCCACCACTAAAACATCTGTACCCTGGGCTAAGAAAAATACAGATGCCAAAGAGCCTGAAACACCCAATCCCAGTATTTTAAAGAAAACCACACCCTCTACAACTACAAGTAAAACAAATGCTGAACCCTCAGCTTCTCTAAAGAAAACAAGTGAGTCTTTGAAAAAAACCAATGAACCTGTAAAGAAAATTACAACTCCAGCGAAAAAAGAACCGGAAACAGTAAAGAAATCCTTGACTAATGCCACAAAATCCTCAGTTGCTAAGAAAAAAGAGCCAACACCACCCTCATCCTCCGAAGAAGAGGAAACTGAAGAGGAGGAAGAAGAAACTGAGGAGGAAACAGAAGAAGAAACCGAAGAAGAATCGGAGGAGGAGGAAGAGGAATCCGAAGAAGAATCAGAAGAAGACGAATCCGAAGAAGTCTCAGAAAAAGATGATAAATCGAAAAAACCTCAAGCCCAAAGCAATAACAAGACCAGCACAACAACAGCTAAAAAAATTATTCCACCCAAGACACTACCACCCAAAAAAGAGGAAGAAGAAAGTGAGTTAAAACGACGTTTCTCATTAGAAAAACCCAAACTTAGGCCGGTTGTAATTAAACGTGACAAATCAATGAAAAAAATCGAAGACGATGATGAGGCGGTCGAAGGCGAAACCGAAGAAGAACGCGAACGTAGATTACGTTTTAAGTTAGAAAAACCCAAGCTAAGACACGTAAAACGCGAAGAGAAACCCTTACCTAGTAAAAGTTCTGAAAATGTTTTAAAAATACGTCCGGTTTTGAAAAAAGTACCCAAAGTCGATGAAGTTCTAAAGGAACCAAAAGAGGAACCTAAACCCGAATTTAAAACGAAAACTTTACGCAAAACACCTTCGATTAAACGTGAACCCAGTATCAAGAATGGTAAGTTTACAGGGTTCCGAGCTGAGCTTAAGCTTAATCCTTTTAAAATTGCTATTATTGCTACTATACTTCAATTTGTTTAATAATACTTTTTTACGACAATTGTTAGCTGGCTGCTAGAGGATTTTCGGAATATTTTGGCATTTATTGTAGTATCATATAAAAATCCGACTTAATCACAATATTGTGCTAAATTCTGAAAACTATTATAAATATAAAATATTCTAAA
Source organism: Protocalliphora azurea (assembly GCA_932274085.1). Lineage (NCBI taxonomy): Eukaryota > Metazoa > Arthropoda > Insecta > Diptera > Calliphoridae > Protocalliphora > Protocalliphora azurea. The sequence continues at coordinate 9,395,730 of OW026519.1, forward strand.
TGCATGTCTCTAAGGATTTTCAAAATTATTTAAAGAGAAATCTTCCTAAACTCTTGTTTTTTCGCAAAAAAAAAAAAAAATAATAATAATAAAAATTCCTCTAAATATTAAATTGAAAATCAAGAAGCTCTCCATTTTTGTAACCCTTTAAATAAATTAGGACTAAACCAACGAAAAAGTTTGCCTCTTTGTAACCAAACCAGCTTTAACAAGTTGACAACTCAACAAACGCGTCTCCTCATTTTAATTTTCTCATATATATATATATATATATATATATATATATATATATATATATATATTTAATTGAAGCTTTTAAACCTCATTGTAAATATTACGTGCGTTAAAGAATTTATTTTTGCGGTAATGTATTTTAAAGAGTTAATTTTTTATATAAATTAGAATTTATATAATTTATTGTGTTTAATATCGCCTTCACTTTTCATTTCTAAAAAAAAACACAATTCCATATTTTATGTTTATATTTTTTCTAAATGAAACAGATGTTCTCAGTTAATAACACCTAAATAATGACATCAAACTAATAAAAAAATATAGAAAATTTATGAAAAAAGAGATCATTAAAATATGTGTTCCATACAAAAACACATACATTCATATTTGCCCAATCATAGATAAATTTCAATTACAATTTCACAGTCTTATTCTCGCATAACTCATTGGCATTTTGTTCAGTTTTTTCTTAATTGTAATATTTAATTAGATATGAAAAATATTTCATCAATGTAATTTTGTATAGTATAAAAAATTGGAAAAATATTCAACTGATATTTAGGAAAATATTTGTAAAAAAATATATATAAAATTAAATTATTCCCAAAAAAGAATGTAGAACTTGTTCTAAAATCATTAGTTCTAGAACTGGTGTAATCAGAACCATTTCAGATTCTTTAATAACATCCTTAGAACCAGTGCTGGTTATAAATAATGTTTTTGAGAACTAGAGCTTACTTAATAACTAGTTCTGTATTGATCCTACATCACTTCTCTGAAGAAGTTACTAGTTTCCAAATGACTTACTAGAACTGTTTAAAAAAAATTAAGAAAAATCCAACAAATTTCATTTCCAAAGAATGGGTACTGGCTAGGTAACTCTTCCACAAAACTGGTTCTGGAGATGACAATTTTGAACAAAAATCATTGGTCGTAACGTTTTTCCTGGGTTATTAAAATTATGAAATTGATAAAAACATTTAAAATATGTTGTATTACTTGCATTCTTTAAATACTTCTAAAATTTGAAAGCTAAACAGGATTTTGGACCGGGGCAAACAAAACTTGTTTCTTAGGCTATATTCACATTTGGCAAATATTTTATCAATATTGCGTGACCACTAATTTTACATAAAAATTGTTTGTTGTTGTTTGATCTTACAAATGTTTTGTAAGAGAAAATAGTGTCAAAAAAAGTTCAATAAAACGTAATTTGTGATTTACGATAAGTAAAAAACATTTTCCATATTGAAAAAAGAAATTAAGAGTTATTTTATACAGTGGTTACGTCGAATTTAATTAATTTAATTTTAATTTTCAATATAAAATATTTGCGTTTAAATCAAATACATACAAACAATTTGTCAAACAAGTATTTTTGTGGTACAGTTTGGAACATATTCTTCGATATCTCCTATGTATAAAATTTTAGTCTAGGAATTTATTAAAATCCAGTATTCTTCGTCATTCATTACACAACTAAAATTAGTCAGTCCTTCATGTGCTGTTAACATGAGAAAATTCAAAAACTGGAACCAATCTTAACAAATGAATTAAATTACGTAAAATTTTTGGCCAAACTAAAAGATTTTCAACTTGATAAACAAGTTTTCATTTGCCATAAAACTACATTGATTAAATAGGGCAGCACTGATTGTGAAATTCAGAAAACCTCCATAAATTTGAATACACGTAATCATGAAGTTCGAAGCCTATAAATCATTTTTTTTTTTTTTTTTTTTAATTGTCTCCAGTTCTCCTTATAGACTGCCAAATGTAAAATTAGTTAAAGAGTTTTTCAAAAACTTATTTTGAAAAATTAAAAATTTAATAAAAAATTTTATTTATTTTTTTTTTTTTTTTTTTTTTTTTTTCAAAAAAAATTAAGAAAAATCGAAAATAACAAAAATTATTATTTTGTCATAAAGCTAAATATGTTATAAATAAAAGCAGACATTTGTCATCAAAACACCGCATAATTTTTTAATTTATTCCCAATTAACTTATTGTAACTCAATTACAAATTATACAAAATATATTGCTATTTAAAAGAAAAAATATTGCAACGTGTTACAGTCATTTTCATACATGAAAAAATCGGTAAATGCATAAAACTAGAGACCATTCATCATAATAAAATTGCGTTCTCTATTTTTCCCATGGATAATTATATCGGTGGGATGAAAGCTAGCAATCCCTTTAATATCATATTTTTTTTAATGTTAGAGTACAAAAAGTTAAAAAATATCTTTGAAAATTTAACCCTATATTTTTAATTATATACTTTATATAAAGAATTTGTTCTCAAGTTTTTGTGCTTCAACATTTAAAAAAAAAACTTTTGTTATATTGCAGGGTTTCTCAGCTTATATTTCATATCCATATTGGGTTGATATAATTTTGGTAAACATTTGAGGTCCTAGAGAAAAATTGAGTACGTAGTTTTATTAAGTATGGGCTCTAGTTTGATGCATTTATCGATTTTTTTATGTGTAAAACAATTTTTGGGAAATTGATTCACGGTGTTATTGTAATGGAGATTGTGAATAAATTCAAATGTATTTAAATGAAATATGACTCGTTTGATTTGTAACGTATTTAGCTTTGTATACAAGGAATAAAAGTTTATATTTTCGTTGTTTTTGTTTTTTTATAATTATATTTTACAAAATAATTATTAATATCTCTAAAACTAATTAGCTCTGTGTTATGTATGGGCCATTATCAAAAATGTTTGATTTTTGGGGTTAAAAAATGTTTAATTTGTTTGATGACACCTTAAAAACCATTTTTATAGTAACTTGAAGACATCTACAATCTGTTCACGTTAATAATTTCGCACAAAGAGGCGCTAAAGTTAAAGCGGTTTTAAGTTGAACATATAAACAATTATACAAACTTGAAGTTTATGTATAATTCTGGTAAATATTACAAGCTTTTTGATAACGCTACTTATGATATTTTCAACACATAATTGTACTAGTGTAACGTATTTTTGGTTTTCCAAGCAAAATGTTTCAAATTTTCTTTATACTAAAAATTGCGGTTTTTAAAAATTTTGTGAAAAATGGGGATCTCATCTAAATTATTTCTCCATATATTATACGAAAATATATTATATTCAAGTTTGTTACAAAGAAATGCTATTTAATATTGAGATACTTTTTTAAACCAAGTAAATTATTTATTTTTTTCATACAATTTCTACTTTTCAATTGTTTGATGAGCCTCTGCATTTCTGTTGAAGCATTACAAACGCCTACTAATTATGCTAATTTTAGTAAATATCGTGCTGTCCATGCGACGTGAAAAATGTGTTTTGACAAAAGCATCATGATTTCAACCATCAACGACTTTTGACTGAAATTAATGGTCCTGATCAATTACATTTATCGCCGTTCTTATATCTAAATATCTAATATTTATACAAATCGCAATTTGCTATATAAAAAATACAAAAACTAAGAGTGCAAAAATACAAAACTAAGAGACTGTCTACCGCGTTGACTGTTTAGAGTCCATCAATTGCAAATAGCGCAAAATATGCATAATTACAACAAGTATCACTCCCTGTCTCAATATTTGTATTCCGTAGAGATGTGTACAGACGTGGCTAAAAGAATCAAAAGATTTAAAAAATATTGACATCAAAATTCGACTTCCCTTTATGTAACTGACGAAAGTCTGCACGGTAAAAAAGTACTGAAATTTATCCTACAAGTCATAAAGTTTTTATAGCATTGAATGAGTCAAAAAAGATAAAACGAGCGAACAAAAAGACTTAAAAGAATGGAGGAGAGTTTAATTAAAATAATTTTTCAAAGTTTTTGAAATTGTAATTATACAACATAACCTATTGTGCTAAAATTTTGTACTCTCTTAGTTTTTAGCCTTATGAGTTCAAATATGAAAACCGTTTACTTAAGACTACATTACAACAAAAATGATTAAGTATTAAAGTTAATATCAGACGAATAAAAAATTTTTGATGACGGCCCATATCTTCTAATTCTTTAATTTTTATTTCAACTTTCAAAATTTCGTTTGAATATATAATTATGAACTAATTCATGTTTTGACTGACGTTTTCAAAGTTCACAGACTAGAAGGCATTAAGGGTCACACATTTAAATTCAAACACTTTTTGCAGATATATTTTAAAAAAACTTGATTTTAATTTTAATTGCACAAGACTTTTTTATCTGAGTTATTCAATAAATTTAAAATTTAAAAGATTTTGGGTTATTAGTCTGAAATCGATAACTGGCCTGTATACAAAATATTTGTGCCAGTTTTTATTTAAATGGGATTTATGCATACATATTTAAATGATTTACATTTAGAAACATTATCTGTTCTTTAATTTTCCAATCTTGTGCTTATTCACAAGGACGGACTACCAATTGGTATATTTAAAAGTCATCAGCTCAAATCCTCAAAGAAGACATAACACAAAATTTCAAAGCAAAAGTCACATCAAACTTTTATTCTTTGACAAGGACTTTTTACTTTACGAAGAAATCAATTCACTTAAATTTAGAGCTTGAAAAAATTAAAACAAAATAAATAGAAATAAAAAAAAAAACTTACAAAAAACTACATAAATTTCCTTTACATTTCTAAAATAAATAAATATACACTGCCTGCCACTTGAATAATCACATTTTTTTAACTTTAATTAAGAACTTTAACTAAAGTTCAGAAAAAAATAATTTTTTGCACAACCAAATTTCAAAGTGTTGGCTTTAGTTTCCTGAAGAAATAAAAAATATACATATTTTGTTATACTAAAATTATGCATTTATTTACAGACATGTATTTCTGTGGTACTATTTCGTGTGCCACTTGAATAAGGAATTCTTTTAATATTAATCAGGAAGGCTATGATTTTAATTTCTTTCAATATAAACGACTAGAGAGAGTTTTTAAATAGTTTTTATACAAAATGGGACGTGGTAAGGCTCTTAATAACTATGAAAAAGAAAAAATTCTGATTTTGAAATCTCAGTCAGAATCCGGTCCAAATGGCAAAAACATTAATAGAGGAAAGACAGTTGTGTATAATTATTTAAATAACGTGGAAAAATATGGAAAAAACATGAAAGGGCGGAAGAAAATGACAACAGCTCCAAAAGAAAGACGAAAAATTCTTAGAATTGCAGCAAATTCTGCCATGTCGGTATCAAAAATACGTGAAAAAAATGGAGTCAATGCCAGTCTAAGAACAGTGCACTGACGTAAACTGCAAAAAAAAACACCACTTAATGAAAAACGCAAATCACAACGTCTACAGTTTGCCAAAAATATAATGACATGGTCCGACAAATGGTTTAAAGTTGTATTTTCCGATGAAAAAAAGTTTAATATTGATGGTCCCGACGGGTATAACTATTACTTCCATAACCTAAATAAGGAGGAATTATTTTTGAGTCGAAGGTACAGTCGAGAGGGCGGAATAATGGTATGGGGTGCCATTTCGTATTATGGTACCATAGAATTGGTTTTTGTATCCAACAAAATGACTGCAACGACTTACAAAAACATTCTGGAGGAAGCATTTCCAAAATTCAATGATTTCTTTGGACCCATACCTTGGACGTACCAACACGGCAACGCTCCGATTCATACCGCCAGAGCATTAAAACAATGGATTAATCAACAAGGTGTTCAACTTTTGGATTGGCCCCCATATTCATCAGACCTGAATCCAAAGGAAGTTGGCTTGCAAGAAAAGTTTATGAAGGAGGAATACAATTTGAGACGATAGAATCCTTAAAGGTTGTAATATCGAAAGCGTGGAGTTCAATTTCGCTAAATTACTTAAAGTCATTATAAAAGTCGATGCCAAATCACATTTTTGAGGTTATTTCTAAAAATGGTGGCAGTACTCATTACTAATTAAATACTAGAAGATAATAACTTTTATTTTTATAACCTAAAATTTAAAAATAAGTTACAGTTTGCTTAGTTTTAAAATATTCCTTATTCAAGTGACACACAAAAAAGTACCACAGAAATACACGTCTTTAAATATATGCATAATTTTAGTATAACAAAATATGTATATTTTTTATTTCTTCAGGAAACTAAAGCCAACACTTTGAAATTTGGTTGTGCAAAAAATTATTTTTTCGGAACTTTAGGAGGTATACTTAATTAAAGTTAAAAAAATGTGATTCCTTATTCAAGTGGCAGGCAGTATATATATATATATATATATATATATATATATATATATATATATATATATATATATATATATATATATATATATATATATATATATATATATATATACTTTAAAATTCAATAAAATCTCTACATTTCTCTGTAAATAACTTTCACTTTCCATAAATCAGTTTTATAATACATTTTAAATCGGCTGATACTAACGAATATATATAACACTTTTTTTCTAACTAAATAAAATCATTAAAAAACACTAAATATAAGCTCATTTAAATAAAAAAGTGCAATTAATTTAATTGAAGTAATTTATGTATTTTTTACTATTAATTTAGTTCCGGCACCACCACCATTACCCTCATTGGTGCCCAAGGCTCCCCCGCCACCTCCACCACCATTGGGTAAGCCAGGTGAAAAGCGGGAACTAACAGAATCTCAAAAGCAAGCTATAGAAAGATTAAAGTAAGTTTGAAAATTACTTTAATACAATTATATAATTTAAAAATCTCAATTATTAAAAAAAATAATCAAATATTTACAGAACAAGGCCACGCCGACGACCTGACTGGTCGGAAATGATGAAGGAAGTAGAAAGTGGCAAAAAATTGCGGCATGTGGAGTGCAATGACAGGTAGGATATTAGAAAAAGAAAAATTTTAAAAAATATTAAAGGCTTTATTAAAAAAAAACATGGAATAACCTCAAAAATTAAACTATTTTTTTTTTTTTTTAATACAAATTTAATCAAGTTTTTAAGGTTTAGAGGGCTCTTCTACACTATATCAATCTATATACTCGATATGAATCCTTTGGTCCTTATAAATATGAAATTTTTTGCAAAGTATAATTAGAAATTTTCAAAATATAAGGAACATTTTCTCTAAAATTGTTATTGGAAATAGAGACAATATTATATACATCTTTTTTTAATTTTCTATTCAATAAATTTTCCAATTTTAGATCTCAACCTATACTCACTTGTAAATCGATGACCAAAGTGGATAATAAATTTATTTATGAAACGGAAAAGGACAATTCACACAATAAATTATTGAAACAAATCCAGGGAGGCGTTAAATTGAAACCTACACAAACAAATGATCGCAGTAAGCCCTTCATAGAGGGTCTACGAAAATTCCGTAGACAAATGACCATCGAAGAGCAACTACAAAAGTCACAATCAAAAATTAATATGTTGGCTAGTGCTGCAGGTGCAGCAGGAGGCACAGATGTATGTTTTTTAAATATTTTATAAAAAATTAAATAATAAAAATAATTTATTTTTTAAATTAAAGACCCCCGATGGTGCTGCCGCCTCGGCCAACTCAACACGTGCTGGTAGTATTGTTTCAGCTTTAGTTTTAGACGATCCCAGCGGTGATGAACTCGATGACATCGATAAGATACGAGACGATTTGCAAAGCACTAAACAAATGCTTGCTTTGGAATTGCGTAATCGGGAGGTCCAAGAAAGAGAAAATAAAAAATTATTAGCAAAAATAGCCACGTTAGAAGCTGAACTAGAACGTGAAAAATCTAGAGAAAAAACCTTGGAATATGGTTCAAGAATTATTGTGGCCACCATGGAAACTACACCCGAAACAGAAAAAGCTTTTGTCACTTCCCTAAAGAAAGAAGTTGAAGAATCCAAGAAAACTGCTAAAGATTTGGAAACCAAATATTTGACAGTGGGCGAACAATTGGATCAAGCTAAGAGTGAAATTGAAGAACAAAAGAGACAAATACAAATGTTGGAAAGAAAATTGGCACAAGCTTTGCAGGTAAAATTTGGTGTAGTAACATTTGATTTTTTTTTTTTTTTTTTTAAATTTAAACTAGTATATTTAAATTATTATTAAGATTTTGGTTATTGCTTTTCTAATTTAATTTGCTTTTATTATTTTATATGGCTTTGCTTTGCGTTATTAAAGGGCCACCAGCTTACTAACTCAACGCAATTTGATTTTTGCTATGATTATGATGATCTTGACCACAGTTTATCGTTTTATCATTATAATGGCAAACATAAGGTATTTTAAGATAAAATCCACTAATATAATTAATATAAATTATATAAACAATTAAACAAGAGTTTAAGAAGTTGAACAAAAAACAAAATGTTTAAGCACCTAAAATTTTTTGATGTTATAAAACTCTAAAAAAAATCAAAAATATTTTTCAAATTCTGACAAAAATACCTATAAAAAATTTATCAGAGGATCAACAAGTTTCTGAATAATTTTGTATAGAAGAAAATATTAAATTTCTTCTATTTGACAAATTTCTCAGTTGCAAAATTTATGCATATATTTTTTTATTATTCAGGGTAGCGGCTTAGATTCAAGAAGAGCCAGTGATATTCACAATGGTCGTGATAGTTCGCCAGACTTTGATTTGGTCGAAAGTGAAAGTGATCCCGATGAACCCGAAGAAAAGAAGGCCGAAAGACGTGAGAAACGTCTGGTCAAGGAGGTTAAGATTTTGCGTAGTAAATTAACCAAACTTAAAGTAAAGGAAGAAGCTGCTAAGAAGGAAAAGATGGCCCTCAAGGAGGCCATGAAAAAGAATCATGTCATACTCAAGTAAGTAAATACCTAAATTAATATCTAAATTACTTGGGATTTTGCTTTATAAAAATTTTCTTTCAAAACAAACAGGGAAGAAAAGAAAAAATTCAAAAAACTCGAAAAAGAAGTGCACAAAATGGCTGCTTCTATGAAAGAAGATGGCGAAGAGGATGAAGAAAATGAGGATGATGAAGAGAAAGAAGATGAAGAGGAAGAAGAAGAATCCGAAGAGGAATCTGAGGAAGAGTCCGAAGAATCAGAGTCCGAAGAAAGTGGCAATGAAACTGAAAGTGAATCAGAAGCAGAGGTTTGTGTAATAGATTAAATATGTAATTTTTTGTTTAATATTAAAAAGACAACTTCTATTCTTTTCAGGATGCACCCAACTTGGCCAAGAAGGAGAACTTAGAGCCACGCGTCAAGAAACATGAAGGTCGCTTGTCCGCCATGAAAAAATGCAATGTTTTATTGCAGGCCAATGTTGACAATTTGCAAGACGAAATTTCTCAAGTTCGTTACAAAGCCTCCAATTTACAATCGGAATTGGACTCCGTTCTGGCTGATTTAGGTTTTTAATTACACCCCACACACCTACATAAGCACTACATAAATACACTAAAAATTGCATACATTTTTATTTACAGTTTTCTAAATAATTATTTACATTTTATATTGAATGATATCCAATAAGAGATCTTAAATTTCTGCTTACCGTGTGTAAAATGTCTGTCGATGTTTTTAACCAAATTAGAAGCAAAAATCGTTTATAAAAAATATAAAATAAAATTTGTCCCGTACACAAAACTTAAAAAATATGTTAATTATTGCTAAGGGATTGTTTTTTTTATTGAAATGTTGCTGCTTTTTTCAATAAACTCAAAAAAATTAAAATAACAAATTACAGCCGGCAGGTGATGGCCAAGGCGAATTCGAACAGGTGACCACACTTAATCAGCTGATTATTTCATTTAGTACTTAGAACTGTCAAACTCCATATAAGCAACATTTTTGCTTTCAATTATGCTTATTTTTTATTGAAATGTATACAATTTTTTATTGAAATTCTTAAATTTTTTCAATAAACTCAAAAAAAATTAAAACAACAAATTGCATCCGGCATTTAATCAGCTGATTTTTTATTTTAGTGCTTAGAACTGTCATACTCCATATACATTCGCAAGGGTTGGGGACAACTCTCGAGTCATCGTAATTGTTTCTTAAGTACAGTCAGGCGGGTTTTTGTTATTAGGCCTTCGAGAATTTTGTCGCATAACTGTATCGTGTTACGGTTCTTCGAAGCTTACATTTGTCACATGCAATGGAATTTGTTAACCTAACTTTTATAAGATTGGAATTGGTGCGGTACCACATAAAACATAGATTGATATTGTTGGAGCCCATTAAACTCAGGGAGCTGAATTAGGCAACTCTAGGTTTCTACACAAAAGTGTAGATCGGCTGGAAGTTTTGGGACGACGCTTCTTTGAAATTGACACCCTGGCATTTTGTTTGCCGAGTAGAAACGCCATTTAAATTTTTAGAGTTCAAAAAAACACCATATAAGCACAATTTTTTCTTACCCGCTGAAGTATCAAACTCCATGTATAAGAAAATCGTTGTTTTTGTAGAACTGCTGTCACGTTCTATGAATTCACGTTGCAAATGACTACATTTTTTGTTATTTTATTCCAGTAAATTTTTGTAATAAAAATTATTACTTAAAATGATAATTGGAATATAAAATTTAATTTTATTTCTAAATTTAAAAGCAAT